>OY292489.1:12377010-13719837 GCA_958496325.1 Nomophila noctuella
ATGAGTCTTCACAAAGCGCGTATGGTTAATTTATTCATTTATTTAATTTGGTACACCAACAACATGTCAGACTCACATTAATGTCGTCATTTTGTTATTTTGTATTTAAACAAATGTTTAAATAATTTTTCAGAAAGTTCAAACGAGCAATGCAGAAAAGGTTGACAACCCTTGAACTCCATGAATTCGTGACCGCTGTCCAACTCATCCATGTATTCACTGCGCCTAGTAAATATTAACAACAGTACCGAGGTGCAAGTAATGTGTGAGAATATTCAAGGTTCCATCTTGCATAGTATTGTCGTGTCACTGAACTGACTCATCAAGCGACCCGTGCAATTGTTTTGGCGACGAAATGTATTGGTGTTTAGCATAGATTTGAATGCTTAGGTATACTCTCGCCATACACCCGCGCTAAACTTGGCATAAAAATTTGAGGCGACAGTAGCTTCTTATCATAATGTCACCATGTCGGAACGTACGGCATGAAAAGCAATATAAAAATGCAAGTTTTCTGGTGTCGCGGCTAAAGAAAAACATTGGATTAGGCATCCTTAATTACATTATAACGTCAACAATTAGGATAAATTGCGATGAAAAATAGATGCACTAATGTCGGTTTTAACCACGGTATTCTAGTACAATGAAAATGTAGTACCTACCATCAATAGAATGCTTCATCTGCATATTGCGGTGTAGATATTTATGTTCCTACATCCTAAAACCTAATCATTTGCTAAAATAAAAATACTACGTCTACGCTTCTGTTCTATTTTCTCATTAATTACCTCATAATTTTAACTTTGATAGTTAACATCACGTCCGCCAATCAAAATGAAATTGGTTTGAGGATTTGAAGAACACGTAAGGAAGCGGTAAAACGAATCAAATATAATTGCTTAACTATTCCTGATTGAAGTTAACAGGCAACGTTTATCTGGCTTCGGTAGGTACTTCGGTGTAAGGAAGAACGTAAGTCGTAAATAAACTGAGTTGAAATAATCAGCTTTGCGTGAATTCGTACTAACAGACTACTTGGTATATTAATCTAGGTCGTCTAGAATATTTGAAACTCAAAATATGCAAAAACACCTTTCTTACAACTTTTCATCTAGAGACTTATGTTTTTTCTACTGTTTAAGTCCCTAAACCAGCATTAAACTTCGGAAAATGTAGTACCTAGATAATAATTATAAAATAGAGTTGGTCTTATTTAGGTAACAACTTGACCTTGCTGGAACAAAACTGCTGAAAGAACTCATCGCAATGTTTCCATTTCAATAACATATCACCACATTCGGTTACATCTTTCAGTTTTGCTCGTACATATTAAAGCTGAACTGCCTCTCACATTACTTCTGCTTCTTTCATCTTCTTCAGCCTGGTACAATCGACTCCTGGACGTTGGCCTCCCTTTGATGGCGGATTGATGGCTGCAGTATAATTCCTGATAAATCTCTAGGGGTAACTCTGCTGCCCATCCCCCCGAAATGTGCCTTAGTCTCTTCTAACACCACCCACGAGAAGAAATGGAGCAGAACTGCAAGACCAAGCTTCTTTTAGACGTTCTATTTCAATGATTCCATGTAGCTATGGCCGTGAAATACTTATATTATGTCTCTAATAAACTACTGAAAGAACGACGGAACTACACTGAAATGTAATGTGATTTACCGGCCTCGACGTTTAGTGTTGCCTAGTGTGTGGTAAATACCAATAAAGAGTTATTTATAGTGTACACACAAATACCAGTGGCCAAGGTCAGGAACCGCTGCGGCTGGTGACATCTGACATTACTGTCCCCCACGCGATCTTATCTTTGAACCATTATTTGGTATTTGGAGCATTTTTATCGGCAGAATAATAATTGTTCTGTCTAAAAGCGTTGTATGTGGGAGCAAATTCTTAGTTATTTTTATTTATATCCTGTGATTCGTAATCGATGTAATCAAACGTCAGTAGCGGCACAGTTGTTCTGTGTCAATGCCGTCTTGTAGATTCTGCGGCCTTCAGATTCAACAAGGTGTGCTAATTGACGTCTAAAGTCTGATTACTGATCTGGTATAGTCTTTGATCTGTCTGGTCAGACCCCTAAGATTGCTTTGTAACTGTAAACTGTAAATAATGAAACCAAACAAGATGTTTTTTAAATATTCTGCATCAAAAGAGCTATACTTAGGTTCTTTATTTTTTGATTGCGATTGTCTAGATACCAGATGTACCTATGGGATCTTTTAGACAGTGGCCGCTTACTGCCAGCGTGCATGCCACTTTGCCAACTAAAGTGATATAAAAATATGCGGTTTTGCTAATTTTATTTGGATGGAAAAAGAATTCATGTGGCATGCAACGTTGAATTCAATTTAGGTGAATGAGCCACAGTGGTTGCTTCCCATCAACTGGGTTATGTGATCGCCTGCCAGCAAAAGTTAGGTGGATATAGGGCATTTTGAATTGCAAATCTGCACGCTATGCACCCATCGACACGACCACTTAAATCTAATCCATTCATTAGTCGTTTAAGTAGAAAGATAAATGTAATGCCACTGAATAGCGCAAATGCAAAAGGTACCTATTTTTTTTTTAATTTTTATTGTATTTACAAAAAGGAAGGAACCTACTTAAATCCTAACGATATGATATGATGATTCTGTATATTGTGCCATTGATTTGTGCTAGAGTTATCCATTCAGTAAGCGATGTTTAAACAGCAGAATCTTGAAGCGATGATATCCTCATTAACAAGGAGAATAACTGAATCGAGATTCACGATCTCTAAGTCTTGACCCTTGATTCAGCAAACAACTATGAAAAGGGTGATAGTGTCACTTAGCGTGCCTTTAGTACGAAAAGTGAAAATTGATTGTGTTGCCAAAACACAAATTATTTTTCAATGAACATCGAAAGCGTTTACGCTAACGGAGTGATAATAATTCAGGGAGAGGTGAGCGAAAGTGAACTTGGCATAATACCTAGTAAAGTAAGTAATCAATCACGTCGATCTTAACGCATAGAAAGTTAACATGTCTGCGACGTTTGCGCATAAACTCGTCCCATCGTGGACGCTTACGGTAAAAGCATGATAAGTAGAAATCTGGAATATTTTGCATGATGTTATCAACCGGTGTCGAGATGAGGTTTGCTTCGAGTAAACATTAATCCAACTGTTTAAACATTACATTAAAATCAGTGCTCTAACGTCTATGCTATTTCTATGTTATTAACTGACTTATTTTGGATCAATTAAGTTTACTTAACCAGAAATTATTTCTAGGTTAAGGGTTCCTCAAATATAGCTTAAAATAATTTGACCTTGGCTCATCTCCGAGTCGAAATGTTTCTATGTATTTCGTGTTTGATATTAGGTACCTACGAGATCACCATCATAAGGAAACATTCACATAGCACGGGCTGTTTATCCAATTGGCCTGCTTTCGATGTCACATGCCTCAATTCCATAACAAGGTTTACCAAATCTTGGATCCTCAATCAGCCTGTACCCGTGTGTATCCCTTGGATAACACTATTTGTATTTTTGCATTGCCTGAACGCATTATCATCACCTGAACGCCACAATATGTGGCCGATACGGTCCAATATATATTGGACCGTATTTTCTCGTACAAAACCAGAAGCAGTGTGACGGAATGTATCGCATCCTCCTTTGTAACCTAACACAATGTAGCCGTCTACGTAACAAGAATAAGTGCTCTCGCCTATCTTTTAATTAAGTTTTCCTAACTCGATATCGCCTTCCTTGCGTCTTGCATGTTCTGTGTCAGTATGTTCGCTCGACATGAGAATAACATTCTGTCGCCGCAAAGTTTTAGTAAAAGTAAATTTCGACGTTATGTCTTCTTTTTGAAAGGTGTCTTTATCGTTCGTCCATACCTTTGAACTCAAAAGTATATTACCTTCACTAAGCCAAACCGCCTAGCAATAAGTATTTTGTTTATCAAAATTTGCTCAGTTGGGGAGGGTATGGGGTTAAGGCCGGCAATACATCAACGATACCTCTGGTGTCGCGGATGTCCATGGGCGGCGGTGATTGCTTACCATCAGACGACCCGCTAGCTCGTTAGCCGCCACTGACATAAAAAAAAAACTACTGTAATTGTAAAATCTGCTCTCCATTATAAGTAGTGTAATAATCCCGTCTTATGCCATGACATACAAATTAGTGTGAAATGTTCAATCTTGTTAATTAAGATTTGTCGTATCCACTACAATATTATGATGCTTAACGTCAAGTGAATATTAAGTTGTAGTTGATGAATCTCATAACTCTCAGGAATACAGTAGAACTCCAATTATCCGAATATATGGGGACCGGGACCCATTCGGATAATCAAATATTCGGATAATCGGAGTTTTAAAAAAAATTGCCATTGAAGAGAAAAAAAGCTACGTTTTGATATTGCACTATTTTTTTATTGAATTAAATGAAAGAAACATGGTATTTTCACATGTTGTGCCTAAACTAACTTCGCGGAGTGAAGGACAATAGTGAGCGAAAGGGCAAACGCTGGCTTCGCGGGGGGAAAAATAATAGCGCACTTAGACTTTTTTTGGACAATTTTTTTTCTAAAAGTGATTCGGATAATCGGCGTTTCGGATAGTCGGAGTTCGGATAATTGGAGTTCTACTGTACACATTATGAATAATTATTGCGTTTTCGTTCCATCATATTCCAATTGAGATCATCATTTTTTAACCGACTTCAAAAAAGGAGGAGGTTCTCAATTCGTCTGTATGTTTTTTTTTTTATGTATGTTCATCGATTGTTTCGTCAAATATGGACGGATTTCAAAATTTTTTTTTTTTGTTGGATAGAGTTCAGTTCTGAGGTGGTCCCAATTTCACCAGTCCAGGATCTAATCATGGAATCCAGGAGAAATCGAGGGCAACCACCGAAAATTGTATGCTCGTATGGTGTTTTTGTTACGTTATCATGTTTTACTCAGGTATATGCTTCAGGGTGTCAACATTTGATGCTGCTGTCCTGATGATGATGCTACAGTACTCCTTAGCGGTTAGGAGTTGGAAGGCAGAACTGCAATTGGTCGATGGAAACTATTTAGTAGTATGTAGGGCTTAAATGTTGCTTGTGAGGTATGCTTGAATCAACATCTGATGCTACTGTGCTGATGATGAAGCTACAGTACTCCTTAACGGTTAGAAGTTGGAAGGCAGACCTGCAATTGGTCGATCGAATGTATGTAGGGCTAACGTGATACTTGTGTATATTACATCCAGACCCACGGCGAGAAATCTCGCCGAGAAGTCTCACTGGGCCTTCTCGCGAGAACAAGTAATTTATCCACACTCTCATTTACTTTTAACAACAACTAAGTTTCTATTAATAATTAAGTTCACGACGCTTTAACACAACTAAAAATCATGAAATAAACTGACTTTTTTAAAAAAAAATAAACCGACTTCAAAAAAATCGTGAACACAAAAATAAACTAAAAAAAAATTGGCCAAGTGCGAGTCGGACTCCCGCACTGAGGGTTCCGTACAAATTCTATTTTTGACGTTTTAAAAAAAACTACTGAATAGATTTCGTTCGAACCAATTTTCGTTGGTAGTTTTTATGGTAATGTACATTATATAATTATTTCAGTTTTAACATCCTCTTATTTTAGAAGTTAGAGGGGGGGGGACACACTTTTTTCCACTTTGGAAGGGTCTGTCACGCAAAGTATTCACTTTAGAAAAAAGTGATATTATAAACCTTAACATATTTTTTAAAGACCTATTCATAGATACCCCACACGTATATGTTCAATGATAAAAAATTTTTTCGAGTTTCAGTTCTGACTATGGGGACCCCCCGCTTTTTTTATTTTTTTCCTATTTTCGTGTGAAAACCTTGTTGCGGTTCACAGAATACATCTACTCACCAAGTTTCAACAGTATAGTACTTATAGTTTCGGAAAAAAGTGGCTGTGACAGACTGGCGGACAGACAGACAGACAGACAGACAGACAGACAGACATGACGAATCTATAAGGGTTCCGTTTTTTTGCCATTTTGGCTACGGAACCCTAATTAAAAAATAATTTCTAATATCTATTACCTAATACTATAATTTTCCTAAACTATGTCAAAGTAATCTTAAACAAACTAACTGAAGTCGGTGCCTGCCCAAAAAAGCAGAAGAGAAAAAGCGTGTGTTCACGATTTTTTTGAAGTCGGTTTATTTTTTAATACCACTTATATTCATTGGATCAATGTTCAATTGAGTAGAAGATAATCCGAGAACTGTTCTAAAGTTTTATATTATTCCAATTTTCTTGCAAAAACAAGTCTTTGTTGTAGTCCCCATCCTGAAATCGCAAAGAGTAGCTGTGTGTTTGTGTCTTTTATATCTTTGAAGTTCGCAATCCCCAAAATCACATAGGTATTTTGTATAATTTTGATATGGTTCATTATTTTAGGATTTTTATTGGAGGGTGCCAATAATGTCTTTGGTCATTTGAATTTCGAGCCAACATGATCTCCAACATCTGATAACTCTCAAAGAATAAAAAACATTCCGACAGTATTGTACAGTCGTTAATAAATAAATAGTGCAGTTTACGGTCAGCCGCAATTCGTGGTCAACACTTGCAGTTCAATAATAGCGCTTATGCCGTCGATATAAGGGCGGTACAAAGTTCAAAATGCTTCGTCTGACCTGCTGTTGTCTGTACTGTACAGTGCACTCGTGCCTACGCCCGCATACTCAAAGCGCGCTTTGTAAGCGTAATCAAATTATTGTAGAGCGAGTGGTGCGAGCAAATCCGTGGTAACTGGAGTGGCTTTCGGCTCTGCCCGTTGAGGTAGTCCAGTTTGAGCACCCAGTTTTAAAACACCCGTATATAGAGCATCTGGTCTAGTTCGCTTGGAGTACCTATTGATATTTTTGGGCAAAATTGGATTATTTTATAGGTGTTTTGACCTATTGATATTTTTGGGCAAAATGGATTATTTTATAGGTGTTTTGGGAAAAATTGTGTATAGGTGCTCGCTCAAAGTGTTCTTAATCAAGTCTGAATGTTCAAATGCTCTTAATACTGGGTGCTCAAACTGGACTCTCTCGGCCAATCCGATTGGATTCATTATCTTATTGTAGCCACCGACAGCTGTTTGTTAATCCCGTACAATGACGGATCGGGGGTCGTGGAACGGTCGGTATTATGATGGTTATCTTGCGTTTGATAGACGTCGACTTGACACAATGGCAATAATAATGTGGCATAAATTTATATTATTCGATAGGACTGGAAAGGGTCAATATTTCATAATTATTTAGGGTTCGCAGTTTTAGCTAACTAACATATATGATTTGGTGTCGATGTGGATTTGGGATGAAGATTTCTCAGCCGTTATGGTTTAAGACTGAAGCTGCTATTACCGAGGTCGGTTTTCGATTGTGTAAATTAATAAACCTGACTTAACTATTAATGTTATGTTTAATTTAAAGTGAAAGTAACCCTAAATTCAATACTTGGCTTAGATACCATCTATATCCTGGCGTGTTCTCAAATTATTTTGTTCCGCGCATTACTTTTTTTATTAAAAAACACAAGGTTTTTATTTCTTTTTCACAATTGGCCTGCACGAACCCTCTAAGGGATACAGCCTTTTGTGGTTTTCCTTCCAACATACCTCGTAGGGATTGAAATGGGTCTGGCGTATACTATGTTTATTAACTTTTCTCTACCTACAATCCTACAATATGAAACAGTGTAAAGGTGTCTACACACCAAAGCCGCCGGCCCGCGGCCGCGGCCTGATTTTGAAGCGATTATTTGTGCCGCGCGGGCCGGCGGCTTTGGTGTGTAGACACCTTAATGAATTCATTCGTATCATTTATGTTGTGACTATTCTGAAATAATATTTGTGACGTAAAATAATATTACCCATGTAGGTACCTATTTTAATTGAGGAATGAGGATTTTTGTGACGCAATACAATATTATCGTGATTAATAAACTATTGTAACGAAAACTAAAATATGTCTAAATATTTACCGGATTACTTGGCAGAATTGAATTACCTTTATTTCAAAATACCTATGTATTGTGATGCTGAATTCCAAAATGAGATCATGTTTTCATTGCAAGCTTCGAGTTAGGTTTGGTGTGCTATTATTATTATTTCTTCAGTTAGCACGCTGTGTTTTATAAAATCAATAGTAGCCCGCTGTGAATTCAAACAACGTGCGTTTGATTTTTACATTACACGCATGGTAATGAGTTCAAGTAGGTATTTCTTTGATCTTGATTGCCTAACGCCGCGCTCCCGGCCGACTACAGTCGGTCTCTCAATGATAATCATGAAAATAAAATTCGATTTGAAACTGGCTTGCTGAAGAGACTGCCTAAGTAACAATCGGATATCACGATGAGTAATGTTGAAGTCCTAGGTATATTCCTAAATTCGACGGCAATGTACACTTTATTTTATTTACACTCTTCTATTCGTATTAACGCTGCCACTTCACCAACCAACCAATAATTTTGCAAATCATTGATAACAAAATTCGATCTGATTTGTTGAACATGATCAACCAATAATAATCATGTACCTATAAGTATACACTTATAGACAAAATATTTATGGTTTTAAGGACTAGCCTATGTACTTTTCAATGCGATAGTTTCCCTGGCGAGGGCGCCCTACGGAGGAAGTTGTTTCTAATTGGGCCAGGAATGTACATGGTCTTTGAGTTCGTAGAAAAACTATTGCAACATTTTTAACATGCCGTTTTCCATAACTGACTGACCGTTTAACCTCATTCGCCTAAACAAGTAACTTACGCGTTGGCTTCGTTGAAAAACTTTTTCAACTAAGAAACACAAATTGTATAGTGCTTTATTATAGTGCACAATAAATTTGCGAAGTTTGAGGCGAGTAAGACTAAGGGTGAGATCACGTGATAAGGCCAAAATAGCTTTGGTGAACTCATCCTAAGCGTTGAATTAAAAATCGGTAAAGTCTTGCGTAGTCAAATGTAGTACCTAACATTGTACTTTGCAGTTTCTTGCTTATTGTGATAAAAATTAGCGCAACATTATATTTATATGTCATTGAAACCACGACTATGCCACATTCAGGATGATCTCAATCCACATGATAGTTCATAATCGAAATACCACAATTATAAGGATACATTACCAGAAATTATAAAATATATTTCGTTATTTAACACATATCATTATCAGCAAAGTGGGTATTTTGTGGGTTTCTTCACTAGGAAGAAGCAACACAGAAAGGACATTTTGACACATACATTGATTGTATTGTAATATCATAGGATTCTTTAAACAATTTAGGTTCATAACACTAAGCACGTGACGAAATCATTTTCCAATCCTTTGTCCAATTTTATATTTTTATATATAGTATATTATATATTAGTATTTTAGTATTAGTATTATAAAGGCGAAAGTTTGTATGTGTGGATGTATGGATGTGTGGATGTGTGGATGTATGGATGTTTGTTACTCTTTCACGTAAAAACTACTGAATGGATTTGAATGAAACTTTACCACAATATAGCGTATACATCAGAATAACACATAGGATATTGGAAATCGAAATTCACGTGGACGGAGTCGCGGGCGGCCGCTAGTTTTATATATTATGTATTATTTAAGCATGCATAAGGCAAGACATGTCCATATGGATATATATAAAAGACATGGCCAATTCCTGCCTAGTGATGGCCACGAATGGCACAAAAGCACAAAGTATATTAAATTAAAATAATAATTTTCATATATTTTAGAATCTTGTAGAACTTGTTAGTTTTTAAAAGAAATTAATTAGTAATTTAACTTCCGCTATACACTGCTTTTGAAAAAATGCGTTCCTTTCAACGTAAATACGGATAGTCTGCTCTTGTCCTCCATAGACACAATATAATATTGTATGAAAAACAGTGACATACAATAAAGTATAGCTTTAACTATAAAAAATACTTGAAATTGTATCTTTTAACGTATTATTTATCAGAAACAACTTATTTTAAACATAGTATTTTATTATTTTTCCCAAAATGAATATTACTTTAAGCAGAAAGGAATGAATATTTGTCATTATTTCGACAGTTATTGTCAAATATTTAAATCCGTTGCCATGGAAATAATATACAATGCGTGACAGAGTAAGTTTTAGCATAATTACGATAAGAGAAAAAGAGACAACACATTTTTCACGGTACACCGTTGAGTAACCTTAGTAACCAATGTATCATGTCATCAATCAAAACAATGCTACAGTAAGGGATTGAAATGTTTTTTGCAATCTTTGTGTATCTGTATAATTATAACCTCAAGTTCTTGGACTTTAGTTGTTAATGATATTGAATGTTCTGATAGTCACGAGTCTAATGCAATAAGACATGTTTGTGGGAAATGAATTTGGTATCTAGGCAAACGTTCCGTAGAATGTTGGCCATGTCTTTTACATATCCAATATTTGAGTATTCCTTTGGGACCACAGGGGTTATCTTGACAGGAGTACCGCACTAATTGGATAATGCTTACACGACCCAATTCAGACGAGTTTCAAAGGCGTTAAGGGCGTAAGTTCCAAATTTCCAATATGTTCAAACTTCAATGAATGGTGTATTGGACAACTACCGGACCGCCCTGGTTCTTACGTGTGCAATACTTCTGAATACTTACGAGTATGTTATAGTTTATATTAAGCACATAAACCCTCCTCTTGAATCAATCTATCTGATAGAAAACTACTGGGTTGCATTTGATTTGAAAGATTTACAGACAGAAAAAAACTAATTTGATAATGAGTGGGTACTGAAATCTGATATAATCCACCAAACTTGAGTAATCCATCATCATAATCGTAAGGGTTCGGCTACTCAAAGTGTTAATTGCGTCAATTCCGAAGCAAATTGGTTAACGACAAAAAGTTTTGAGTATAATGGTCGAGACCGCCACAATCGGTCATTGTGGTGGCTTGGGCAACGGCTGAAACAAAGGGAGTCTTGGCCTGCCTCTTGCCTAGTTTCATAAGTTGCACTTAGATTACAAGCGTGCTTTATGTAGAGTTAGATTACAAGAACATATTGTTCATGGAATGATTTCATTGTTCAGCATAGATCTCCTTCGCTACCAGATCAACGTATCAACGTTACTATGGTCGGTTTACTCTTGACTATTGTTTGAAGCTCGCTCATAGATATTTAATTTATTTTCACAGAAATAAGAAGTACAAGTCTTTTAATATAAGAATATAAGAAACATTATAAGGCGAAATGTAAAGAAACATTCAAAGCGAAACAACAATACTTCCTTATGAATAAAACCTTCAAATTAACAGCACAGCACTCGACAATAAAAATTCCGCACCGAAAAGGAAAATATTCTGATACTGAAAAATTATATTTAAAAATCTGCAACCCAGTAACTGAGTGGAGTCTCGTTGAATTCTGCTTTTTGTAACTGTTGAGTGGTTGGAGCGTCCTGTGATGACGTTATTGAGTTGGGTTCAAATCCCTCCTTTCATTTCTCGTAAACAACTCTTTTTCATCCGGCCTCGTATTCTAGTCCGTAATTGGCGCCCAAGTTTATGAACTCTTTTACAACCGACCTCATAAAGGGACGTTTTAAATTTTCAATTAACATGTAGTGTTACAGTGCTATGTTGATTACTCAGTTCATGATGTTCTATGTTATAGATTTTACTAGCTCTTTTTATTGTTCTTCTATATACCTGCTTCTCTTAGTACTAAGGATTAACATCTAGCCGCAAAGTTCAATAGTCATAGCTGTGGAAAAAACGCAATCCATTTGATCTTAGATATTTTTACCAAGAAATTGGTTTTCCCTTGAGGAAATTCCTTGTGTCCCTACAATCAAATTGAAAGAAGAGGACTCAAAATTTGTAGTAATTCAGGTCAGTTTATTGTAGGTGTGATGGTTAATATCTCACCGGTGGAACTGACCCACTCAAGCTCCCGCTAAGGCAACAGTGGGTCCCTCCCACGATAGAGAAATGTTACCACCGCGTCATCGTTATATAATACGTTTTTAAGTACATCACAAGACAACCAGCGAACGATTTAACGTCATTACGATCGAGACAAACGTGGGAATTCTGTTACGAGTACGTTTACAAATCACTTGAGATAATACGCACTCAGCCTGTGGTTGTTATTGCTCATGAAACGCTGGGATTGATCTCGCACGATTATATTGCATTGAAACAGATTCTTTCGAGCGTGAAGACAGTGCATCACAATTTGATAGGAAGGAGTGTTGCATCTTGGTTCAAGCTTTTGAAATCTGCAAGGAATGAAGTAGTCCTTAAAATTTGTTTAAGGGATTTTAGTAAGTACATACTTAATAATCATCATGCTGGCGCATAGATTACTAAACGAATTCTCAAAAACCAGGCCTTTTTCGCATAAACTGGGTGTTCAATCAAAGTGCCTACTGCCTCTAATTTGCCAAATTCCGGCTTGGATCGATGTTTTTTTCGATAGTGCTTGCATTATGTCTATAGTGCTACATATTCGTAGAGCCGTTTTTCATTTATTAAAGAACAAATGTCATCATTATAATCCATCATCTTTATTTTTCATCTAGTATAGCCAGAACATATATTATTGTTATAAAAATATGGACAAATAACAATCAATTCCAAGCATTGCAATTCTCTCGTCGCTGCGCAATCGCACGTGCGTGGTAAAACGCGCAACCTTGCTCTCCCCTCGTCCTGCGGGAACCGGTCGATCCGGCGACTACCGGAATTTTGCTGAGACAACCAACTAACCCTGACCTCCACATCTTCGCACGGTCTATAGGTTGTATATATGAGGAATCGACAAAGCGCATGGGTGGTATTATCTGGTTAGGTATAGAGTAAAAAGAGCGGCTTAAAGTAGGTACTAGGATGCAAAACTAGTCAGTGCTAATTCTGATATAATGAAATGGGATCCTTAAGTAAGAAAGTCCTGCTCGACGGAGAGAGGTTAAACAATATACCAAGTCATTTATAAAAGTTCATAATTTTTCTTATTTTCTTCTTATTTCACGTACAGAGAATTGCGTGAGCCTCTCATAACAAAATGGTTTACATATTTACATACATGAGATGCCGTGATCGATAGAAATTGGTGTTAATTTTATTATGTTATGTTGATAAAAACTTATCGATTTAACCTTCGTAAAAAGTGTTTGCAATGTCAAATTAGTATGATCAATAGAACAGTGTTAATGTAAATCGTAGATATGTGGACCGCATTCTTTTTTAGAAAGCGATCTGCGTGGGTTATTTCAAGGCCGGATATGCAAAAATATTTTAATGGTGAGCTTCTTATTCAATGCAAATCTACTTTTGATGCGATTTATTTATTCGTGTAATGTCAATGTTGTAAAAAGCCTATATGATTCAATGCAGATATTAAGCTCTTAACTGTAATAATTAAATTAGGTCTTAGCCTCGAAACAGAGTAGATTACTACTCTACGTCGAGGTTAAGAAACAATTTGAACTAATGAAATGTAGTGCAGCTATTAGTTAATCCACTTATGCACCAGTTGGTTTAAATCAATGTTTAGGAGAGTTCAAAAATAACCGACTTTTTGCGTCAGAACTTATAAATAGACTAGCGGCCGCCCGCGACTCCGTCCGCGTGGATTTCTTTTTTTCGAAATAAAAAGTAGCCTATGTTCTGTCTCAGGGTCTAAGGATTGTCTGTACCAAATTTCATCAAAATCGGTTGCGAGGTTTAAGCGGGAAAGCGTAACAGACAGACAGACAGACAGAGTTACTTTCGCATTTATAATATTAGTTGGGATTGCACACATTTGTAAATTACGTTCTTAATCTACACCTGCATTATGTAAACCTTGTTTTGTTTAAAGAAAACTGAGCGTGAGGTAAGATACTAGGTGATATAAATCATTAGTAAAAAATTGCCTTATTAATGAGATAACGTCGTGGGTAGATGTGTAGACTTTCGTTGCTTACATATATATTAAGCATGTAAAACAAACTACATCTTTATAAAAGAGCTTGTTATAGTAAACTATAATTATTCTGAAATTGTCGGATTAAAAATCGATGCTAATACACTGTGATACCTCCTCAAAATACCAGCCGTACCTACCTACTTGTATTTGCTCAAAAACCACTTCATACAAATTTACGAAGCACTTTCCACGTTCTATAGTTTACCGCGAGTGGTTCCTTCACACGTTTTAACTCAAACTTCGAGTTCCGACCTCACGTCACGAACGTTAACCGCAGAGTAGATTGCCCAACAAACCGTGACGCGGGATCCACGGGTGTATTTCCCTACAAAGCAGTTTCAGCTCTGCCGGGTTGAGCCCTCAGCGTGTAAGTAATTACTATTCTGCCCTAATTCCTGGAGCTATTGCCGTTGGGTGACCTGTTTCAAGGAAACGGACCTATGTCGGGACATGTTTGAGCTAGGACGTTGTTTACGAAACGTTTGCATGTTTGTATTGCTAGAAATGTATGTAGAGCCCACATGCAATGAATATCATGAGTTTTGGACATATGGCGGATGGATATCAAACGCCTCAATATGGTGGGGGATTTCGTTCTATATATTGTGAAACTTCCCTACAAAGCAGTTCCCGCTCTGCCGGGTTGAGACCTCAGCGTGCAAGTAATTACTATTCTGCCCTAATTCCTGGAGCTATTGCCGTTGGGTGACCTGTTTCGTCACAACGGCAAATAGTCCGATCTGTATGCGCTGGGACTCTGCATAGGAAACGTTTGCATGTTTGTATTGCCAGAAAGCAATATAGAGCCCACGTGCAACGAATGAGATGAGTTTTGGACATATGGCATGTGGATATGGAGCGTCTCAATGTTGTGGGGAATTCGTTCCACATAATATTTGCAGTTTCAGTTCTGCCGGGTTGTGCCCTCAGCGTGTAAGAAATTACTATTCTGCCCTAATTCCTGGAGCTATTGCCGTTGGGTGACCTGTTTCGTCGCCATTGCAAATAGATAGACCGATCTGTATGTGCTGAAACTTTGCATAGGAAATGTTTGCATATGTGCTCTAAATTGCTTGAAGGAATGGGATGCATCGTTTAAAATGAAAGAAATCTAATTTTACATGTGTGAATGCAATGAAATTTGGACCTGAGATAGATGGAAATCAAACTTTTTGAATCTCTTTATCATTGATTATATCCCGATTACATCCATTATGGACACTAGGGTACGATAACAATTGTTTGGCATTCGTTCCATATAATATGGACGTGCCTTCATCTCCAAGTCAATTCTCCCTTCTAAGTTCATTATGATAACATAGGTAGTCATAATTGTATCTATACATACATATGTCTTCTTTTACATCGAAAGTGTATCCGGCCACGGCAAGTCAAGTAAGTGAATCTAATTTGAAACTGAATCACGTTTACCAAAACGTTGGATCGCAAATTCCGCCGCCAGAAAATTGAGTTATCCACTGAAGTTACTAAATTACTTCCTGCAAAGATTCTTCGATGGCAAAAATTACGCTTTATTATTTCAAAATATTGGAATAAGTTTGGAGAATTCATTAAGTTCTTCAAGAATTTTTGAATATCAAATCATGTCGCTATCTAATTTAGTCTTAGGATAAGAAATAAATATAAATATAAATATTTCACAACATCACATACATTGATCTGACCCCGTGTTAAGTAGCCTAAGCACTTGTGTTACAGACATCAGAATCAACAGTGGTATTACAAATATACTTAAATAGATACATATAACACCCAGACCAGGACAAACAGACATGTTCATGCACACAAATGTTTGTCCTGTGCGGGGATCGAACCCGCGACCTCTTGCGTAATAGGCAACATCTTGACCATTACACCAAACGGGTCGTCGAAAATAGAAGAAAATATAAAAAGAAATATTATGTACCTACTGTTTTTGACGAGTTTACTACATGAAAAGGGCTTCTTGCTAAGGTTGGGCATAAATAATCTTTTACGAAGTTTAATAAAGTTTCGAAACCCATCAAAGCTAATTTTACTCGTTAACGTTCACAATTAACACGTTTAACTTTTACGAAATGCTAAATGTTAATGGGAATTATAGTTGTTTATGAGTAAGTTTTGGGAAGGCAACAGTTATTGGAGAGCATTATTTTGCACCCTGTACTTTGCATTAAGTATTAAGGCGTAGTAAAAGTACCTATTTATTGAAAGACACAGACAAAATTATTTGAATGTACGGAAGCATGAATTTCTGTATAACTTCATAGTACGTAACGTTTGCGTTATTACAGGACAGAGTATTTTATTTAAATGCTTATGTCGACCCATCTGTGTCGCCATAATATGCTTACCCTGCTCCCGAATGTAAACAATTTGGCATAATCGAGTAATTTTACAAAATGCGTGAGGTTCATAATTATAATTCCACGGTAGGTACTATTCTTATCTTAATTCACGATATAAACCACAGGAAGCTCTTTCCGAGGAAGGGTGCGTAAATGAGCTCCGGAACTCCGCTTTTTACCTCTCGCAAGCATTATTACTGCATCCCACTTAATTATAGTTACTTGCAGAAAAGAATATAGGTACTCATAGAATTTACAGAGTTTAATCTCAATAATTGTTGGTTGGTTTAATCTTACGTGGTACGAGTAAACCTAATACCACAGTTCCAGCTTGGCATTACCACATCATCATCATCATCCTAGCGCCTCTCCCGGTTGCATCCTCGGCCATTGCCTTGGAGCCCAGGGTACGCTGCGACTATGATCCTGAAATGACTTGCCTGGTTATTACAATGGAGCGACTGTCGTCTGACCTCCGTAACCACAAGGGAAACCAGACTATTTGGATCATAGTCGGGACCAACGGCTTAACGTGCCTTCCGAAGCACGGAATCATCATTCTTATCGGACAATAAGGTGATTCAAGCCTGCAATGTCCTAACCAAACTGGGAAAACCAACACAAAGTGAAAGTGTTCCCCGCGGGATTCGAACCCACGACCTCCGAGTACGTAGCCTTTGAGCACAGTGCTCTAACCACTACACCACGGAGGCAGTTTGGCATTACCACATATAAAGTGTAATAAATAAAGTTAATCGCCTTACGAGTTCTGATCGTTTAAGATTAGACCGGATAACGATATTTAAGATTCTCGAGATCTTCGTCTAACGCAAGTTAACTCATATTTCTGATGGCCACATGTGACTGTGACTCATTAACTTCTTAAGACCCTTTATATCATATCAAACGGCTTGCAGGATGTCTAAGAATCATGATTTGATTGTGACTCATCGTATTCATGTTTTTTTTCTGCTAATAACTTTGTTGAACGGAGCAGAATTTAAAAATATGTATTTCGTTTCCTTCAGTTGGTGTGCATTTTAATGTTTATGTGTTTACATTGTTTAGCACGTTTTCCTCCCTCGCAGCGTTAGAGCTCCCCCGAGTGCGCTTTTGTTTTTGTTTCAACCGTAAAAAGGGATGCTGTGCTGGAACTGGGTCAGAAAAATTAAAGCAGCACGTTTTTAAAACTTTCCCAGTTTTTCGCAACCTACTCGTACATTTCCAGTTTTAAGACCCTTCACGCTGACCCTGGATCGTTGAACCCTCAATAATTAAAAACCGATAACAAATCGGAATTCTAAAAGGTAAACCCTGATCCATTAACATGACATTAATGGATTGGGACGGGGATAAATAAAAACATCTCGTATTTCAGAACCGACTCCTGTTTGATCCGGTTACGTAAATTCCATTCAGTCAAACAGCTGTCCGGCTCAGGTGCCATATTGGAAACAAAGTCAAAAAATAGTTGGATGGAAAATAGAAAACATTTTTGTTTTTCGAGCTCGCTGAAATAGCGCTATCGGTCACGGAAGTCGTAACTCGTAACAGCGTTACGGTGCTATTGTTCTGTTTCGATTTCGATAAATCGATAGCAAACAAAAGCAACGGAACGCTTGCGTTATAATCTGTTACGATTTCTATTGGCACTAGCCATGTCAAATCGAGTCGAGCATCGAGAATGATATCATCTTGCACTATTTTGTATCGATTATGAAAGGTGTTATCGATTCTCATGGTAAAGTTCTCAAAATCTGTTTCTAACATCATAGATAGCAACACAACAACGTTGACTTGATTCAAGTCAGTTTACTGTAGGTGGGATGGTTAGTATTTCACCGGTGGAACTGACCCACTCAAGCTCCCGTTAAGGCAACAGTGGGTCCCTCCCACGATAAAGAAATATTACCACAGCGTCATCGTTATATAATATGTTTTTAAGTACATCACAAGACAACCAGCGAGCGATTTAACGTCATCAGTCACACTATACGATCGAGACAAACGTGGGAATTCTGTTACGAGTACGTTTACAAATCACTTGAGATAATACGCACTCAGCCTGTGGTTGTTATTGCTCATGAAACGCTGGGATTGATCTCGCACGATTATATTGCATTAAAACAGATTCCTTCGAGCGTGAAGACAGGCATCACAATTCGATAGGATGGAGTGTTGCATCTTGGTTCAAGCTTTTGAAATCTGCAAGGAATGAAGTAGTCTTAAAAGTTGTTTAAGGGATTTTAGTAAGTACATACTTAATAATCATCATGCTGGCGCATAGATTACTAAACGAATTCTCAAAAAGTGCCTACTGCCTCTAATTTGCCAAATACCGGCTTGGATCGATGTTTTTTTCGATAGTGCTTGCATTATGTCTATAGTGCTACATATTCGTAGAGCCGTTTTTCATTTATTAAAGAACAAATGTCATCATTATAATCCATCATCTTTATATTTCATCTAGTACAGCCAGAACATATATTATTGTTATAAAAATATGGACAAATACAATCAATTCCAAGCATTGCAATTCTTCTCTCGTCGATGCGCAATCGCACGTGCGTGGTAAAACGCGCAACCTTGCTCTCCCCTCGTCCTGCGGGAACCGGTCGATCCGGCGACTACCGGAATTTTGCTGAGACAACCAACTAACCCTGACCTCCACATCTTCGCACGGTCTATAGGTTGTATATATGAGGAATCGACAAAGCGCATGGGTGGTATTATCTGGTTAGGTATAGCGTAAAAAGAGCGGCTTAAAGTAGGTACTAGGATGCAAAACTAGTCAGTGCTAATTCTGATATAATGAAATGGGATTCTTAAGTAAGAAAGTCCTGCTCGACGGAGAGAGGTTAAACATTACAAAGTCATTAATAAAAGCTCTTAATTTTTCGTACTTTTCTCTTATTTCACACATGTGAGAATTTCGTGAAATTTTACATATTAACATACATGAGATGCCGTGATCGTAAGAAAAAGGTGTTAATTTTAATATGTTATGTTGATAATAACTTATCGATTAAACCTACGTAAAAAGTGTTTGCAATGTCAAATTAGTATGATCAATAAAACAGTGTTAATGTAAATCGTAGATATGTGAACCGCATTCTTTTTTAGAAAGCGATCTGCGTGGGTTATTTCAAGGCCGGATATGCAAAAATATTTTAATCGTGAGCTTCTTATTCAATGCAAATCTACTTTTGATGCGATTTATTTCATTGTGTAACGTCAAAGTTGTAAATCACGTAGATAAAATTAAATGCAGAAATAAAGCTCTTAACTGTTATAATTAAAAAATATTTCTTAGCCTCGAAATTAGAGTAAATTACTACTCTATTTCAATGTGAACTAATGAAGTACAGTGCAGCTATTAGTTAATTCACTTATGCACCAGCTGGTTAAAATGTTTAGAAGAGTTCAAAAATAACCTCCTTTTTGCGTCAGAACTTATAAATAGATTGCACACATTTGTAAATAACGTTCTTAATCTACACCTGCATTATGTAAACCTTGATTTGTTTAAAGAAAACTGAGCGCAAGGTAAGAAAATAGGTGCTATAAATCAAGAATAAAAAATTGCCTTGTTAATGAGACAATGTCGTGGGTAGATGTGTGGACTTTCGTTGATTGTATTCACCAGGTTATACACTTCTACAACGTTATAATAGAGCTAGTAATAGTCAACTTAAACTCCTCTGCATTATATACCCAATGCATTTAAGATACCTCCTCAAAGTACCAGCTGTACTTGTATTTGCTCAAAAACCACTTCCTATACAAATTTACGAAGCAGTTTCCACATTCTATAGTTTACTGCGAGTGGTTCCCTCACACGTTTTAACTCAAACTCCGAGTTCCGACCTCACGTCACGAACGTTAACCGCAGAGTAGATTGCCCAACAAACCGTGACGCGGGATCCACGAGTACACTTCCCTACAAAGCAGTTTCAGCTCTGCCGGGTTGAGCCCTCAGCGTGTAAGTAATTACTATTCTGCCCTAATTCCTGGAGCTATTGCCGTTGGGTGACCTGTTTCACAATGGGAAACGGACCTATGTCGGGACCTGTTTGAGCTAGGACGTTGTATACGAAACGTTTGCTTGTTTGTATTGCTAAAATAGTAAATAGAGCTCACATACAAGGAACGAAATGAGTTTTGGACATATGGCAGATGGATATCAAACACCTCAATATGGTGGGGGATTCGTTCCATATGTTGTGACGCGGGATCCACGGGAACACTTTCCTACAAAGCAGTTTCAGTTCTGCCGGGTTGAGCCCTCAGCGTGTAAGTAATTACTATTCTGCCCTAATTCCTGGAGCTATTGCCGTTGGGTGACCTGTTTCAAGGAAACGGACCTATGTCGGGACATGTTTGAGCTAGGACGTTGTTTACGAAACGTTTGCATGTTTGTATTGCTAGAAATGTATGAAGTGCCCACATGCAAGAATTATCATGAGGTTTGGACATACGGCGGATGGATATCAGACGCCTCAATATAGCAGGGGATTTCGTTCTATATACATTGTGTCACGGGATCCACGGGAAAACTTCAAAGCGGTTTCCGCTCTGCCTGGTTAGGACCTCAACGTAAAAGTAAATACTATTCTGCTCTAATTTCTGGAGCTACTGCCGTTGGGTGACCTGTTTCATCACAACGGCAAATAGTCCGATCTGTATGCGCTGGGACTCTGCATAGGAAACGTTTGCATGTTTGTATTGCTAGAAAGCAATCAGAGCTCACGTGCAACGAATGAGATGAGTTTTGGACATATGACATGTGGATATGGAGCGTCTCAATGTTGTGGGGAATTCGTTCCACATAATATTTGCAGTTTCAGTTCTGCCGGGTTGTGCCCTCAGCGTGTAAGAAATTACTATTCTGCCCTAATTCCTGGAGCTATTGCCGTTGGGTGACCTGTTTCATCGCCATTGCAAATAGATAGACCGATCTGTATGTGCTGGAACTTTGCATAGGAAATGTTTGCATATATGCTCTAAATTGCTTGAAGGAATGGGATGCATCGTTTAAAATGAAAGAAATCTAATTTTACATGTGTGAATGCAATGAAATGTTTTGGACCTGAGATAGATGGAAATCAAACTTTTGAATCTCTTTATAATGGTTTATATCCTGATTACATGCATTACGGACACTAGGGTACGATAACAATTGTTCCATATTGTATGGACGTGCCTTCATCTCCAAGTCAATTCTCCCTTCTAAGTTAATTATGATAACTTAGGTAGTCATAATTGTATCTACTATACATACATATGTATGTCTGCTTTTACATCGAAAGTGTATCCGGCCACGGCAAGTCAAGTAAGTGAATCTAATTTGAAACTGAATCACGTTTCCCAAAACGTTGGATCGCAAATTCCGCCGCCAGAAAATTGAGTTATCCACTGAAGTTACTAAATTACTTCCTCCAAAGATTCTTCGATGGCAAAAATTACGCTTTATTATTTCAAAATATTGGAATAAGTTTGGAGAATTCATTAAGTTCTTCAAGAATATTTGAATATCAAATCATGTCGATGTCTAATTTAGTCTTAGGATAAGAAATATTATGTACCTACTGCTTTTGACGAGTTTACTACATGAAAAGGGCTTCTTACTAAGATTGGGCATAAATAAGCTTTTACGAAGTTTAATAAAGTTTCGAAACCCATCAAAGCTAATTTTACTCGTTAACGTTTACAATTAACACGTTTTAACTTTAAATTAATTATAGTTGTTTATGGGTAAGTTTTGGGAAGGCAACAGTATTTGGAGAGCACCCTGTACTTTAAATTAATTTGCATTAAGTATTAAGGCGTAATAAAAGTACCTATTTATTGAAAGACACAGACAAAATTATTTCAATGTACGGAAGCATGAATTTCTGTATAAATTTATAGTACGTAACGTTTGCGTTATTACAGGTCAGAGTATTTTATTTAAATGCTAATTTCGACCCATCTGTGTTGCCATAATATGTTTACCCTGCTCCCTGTGTAAACAATTTGGCATAATCGAGTCATTTTACAAAATGCGTGAGGTTCATAATTATAATTCCACGGTACTATACGTTCATTCTTATCTTAATTCACGCTATAAAGCACAGTAAGCTCTTTCCGAGGAAGGGTGCGTAAATGAGCTCCGGAACTCCGCTTTTTACCTCTCGCAAGTATTATTAGTGCATCCCACTTTATTATAGTTACTTGCAGAATTTTCTTGTACTTAGACTCAAAAAAAATAAAGGTACTCGTGGGTTTACAGAGTTTAATCTAAATTATTTTTGGTATAATCTTACGTAGTATCAGTAAACCTATGATATAGGTACCACAGTTCCAGATTTACATTACCACATATAAAGTATCAATACATAGTATAAAACAAAGTCGCTTTCGCTGTACTCGTATGTCCGTATGTATGCTTAGATCTTTAAAACTACGCAACGGATTTTGACGCGGTTTTTTTTAATAGATAGAGTGATTCTTAAGGAAGGTTTGTATGTATAATACATGTAAGTAAGTACCACGGGCGAAGCCGGGGCGGGCAGCTAGTAAGTAATAAAGCAAATCGCTTTACGAGATGTGATCGTTTAATATTAGACCTGATAACGATATTTAAGATTCTTAAGATCTTTGTCTAACGCTAGATAATTCATATTTCTGATGGCCACATGTTGACTCATTAGCTTCTTATGAGGCCCTTTATATCATATCAAACGGCTTGCAGGATGTCTAAGAATCATGATTTGATTGTGACTCATCGTCTCCATAACTTTTTCTGCTCATAACATTGTTGAACGGAGCAAAATTTAAAAGTATACATTTCATTTTCTTCAGTTGGTGTGCATTTTAATGTTTATGTGTTTACATTGTTTAGCACGTTTTCCTCCCTCGCAGCGTTAGAGCTCCCCCGAGTGCGCTTTTGTTTTTGTTTCAACCGTAAAAAGGGATGCTGTGCTGGAACTGGGTCAGAAAAATTAAAGCAGCACGTTTTTAAAACTTTCCCAGTTTTTCGCAACCTACTCGTACATTTCCAGTTTTAAGACCCTTCACGCTGACCCTGGATCGTTGAACCCTCAATAATTAAAAACCGATAACAAATCGGAATTCTAAAAGGTAAACCCTGATCCATTAACATGACATTAATGGATTGGGACGGGGATAAATAAAAACAGCTCGTATTTCAGAACCGACTCCTGTTTGATCCGGTTACGTAAATTCCATTCAGTCAAACAGCTGTCCGGCTCAGGTGCCATGTTGGAAACAAAGTCAAAAAATAGTTGGATGGAAAATAGAAAACATTTTTGTTTTTCGAGCTCGCTGAAATAGCGCTATCGGTCACGGAAGTCGTAACTCGTAACAGCGTTACGGTGCTATTGTTCTGTTTCGATTTCGATAAATCGATAGCAAACAAAAGCAACGGAACGCTTGCGTTATAATCTGTTACGATTTCTATTGGCACTAGCCATGTCAAATCGAGTCGAGCATCGAGAATGATATCATCTTGCACTATTGTGTAACGATTATGAAAGGTGTTATCGATTCTCATGGTAAAGTTCTCAAAATCTGTTTTTAACATCATAGCAACACAACACCGTTGACTTGTCCGGAAATCGTAGTCCTCGGTAATGTCTGCAATGTGTGTTATTTATTGCCGCACGTCCAATAATGTCTCTTTTACGTGCTGTTATGTCGTTGCTATGTTCCTGTCTCGTGTACTCGTGTCACACAGTCACCCTCTTCTGGGATATTCAATAGGCAATTTGTATACAGAATTGGACGATAGCGTGTCATTTTGTGTGATGCGAGATGATATGAAATACAAAAGGACAGCATGTTGGAGAAAGACGGAAATGGGATGTGATATGAAGTTTGAATTCGTGCACGGTTTCATTCAATTATGGACGTTCTCATTGGGCCTTTCCAATAAAGATGAATATTTAGTTGAATGAGGAACAAGGCGTTCGGCCGGGATGTGTTTTCTATATAAGAGGAGGTTTGTGACATGTGACACTTCGACTTGACGTGAATAGGGTTAAACTGACATTGAAGCAAGATTATGAATCATGCTAGAAATCTACTGTAAATATCAATAGATCAACAAACTTGTGGTCTTATTTTACTTTTACATCAACTATTGTATAGTGTTCCGATGATGTACTTGTGCACTACATTTTTGTGCTCATAATTTGTTAACCTAATTTGTATAGGGTTCAGGCAAAATGAAATTATGAACATACACCGTACTATGAAAAGGAAGACCAATGAATACCGCTACCTTTGGTACAATTAGGCGGCTTCTGAGCGGTATAATTGAGATTCAAATCAAATTAGCATACTTAGCTTCAGTACTAAATTGGATCAGGGGCCCGCTTGCTGGCTAGACATTCACTGCCTAAAATGTGTTCTCTTGGTTATCCGGGTTTAACGTGAGTGTGACGGCCACTCGCCTTGGGACCAATTAGGATAATAAGACTTCTATTAAAGGTATGATGTACGTAAGGAAATGATTTGGTTATTCATTTAAGTATTTATACATAAATTAAGATTGGTGAACGCAAAATAGAGAACAATAAACACAAGACACAGGGGAACGCTGCTGTCGATCCTCAAGAATGTCGCTTTTTAAGACATCCACGGGAAGATATCGGGTAGTACTGGTGGTCAAGCCAAGTTGCCTGAATTAAATCTCCATCCCGCTCACACAGATATTTCGTGTGCGGGATGGCAATATTAGTCGAAGCTATTGCGATTGCGATAGTGGTTCAAGTGGCATCAAGATGCCACCAGTACTACAGGTGGCCTAGCCAAGGCTAGGCCACCGGTTCTTGACCGACACTACACGACTAATGACGATGTACCTGGATCTAATGGTATTGTACGTTTATTATGTCTCTACGTTTACTTTGAAGCACTTGACGCGACAACTCGTTCAACTTGATTAGGCCCGTCCCGTCATAGGTCCGTACATTGCATGACGCATGCTCCAGAGAGTGTCTTTAACATTACTCATACCAAAGTTATTGTCGAAACATTGTTATTGCTATTGTACGGTCAACCGCACGACAAGGTAATATGTAACTTGTTAAATAGTAGCACTTATGAACCTCATATAAGGGTGGCCCAAAGGCCAAAATTCTGACGTGTCACACACAATTGATTTTCGGGTCCGAAGTTGACGAATTTGTGATGAGGAAAAAGACAATGATTGTTTAACATAATATGACGGACTGGTGGATTAAATGTAATTTGAAATAAAAATACATTTATAAATTAGTAACCATGCTACTATCGGTGAACGATTTGTTTAACCTGTTGCGTAATGAGAATAAGGCTATATCGATAGTCAATTCGAACAATTATCGTTACCACTTTCGAAATGAAAGAGCAATGATACTAACACCCCTTATAGTGCATGATAATTAAGTATAGTTATTGTACTCTTGTCATTTACCGCTCCTTAAATATTAATGCAAGACATAATGGATTTCATATACTCCACCTTTTGAACAACGGGAAAACTTATAGCCAAAATAAATGCCGTTGAAAAAGTATCTTATTCAGAAAGCTATCCATGGAAGAATTGATGAAAGAGTGATCGAGTTCATAATGATTAACTTAAAAAGTTGAAAATATATCATTCGTAGTGATTACAGTCAACCTGAAAACTCTTACTATATCTTTCCTTAATTATACAATTGTGTGGGGCAGTGAACTCAAACATCCTTAAATACACAGATATGAATGTTTACTCTAAACTTAATAACCCTTCCACGCCGGATAACTAACATTTAATAACTGTGCTGCGACTAACATTTAATGAGCTATCTAAATTGAACTTAATTACTTATTCAATTGCGACTTGCAATGCAGATTCATTTTAATAGTAAATTCCTTTAAATAGTAAAATAATTCCACGCTTAGATGATGTGTAAAATATGTTACTAACATAACAGTAACAAGATTGCTTTGTCCGCACACGATTTTAAAATAATTTATTAGGTATTGACTACTATTGACTGGTAATAAAACTATGTACCTTAGTAATTTTAAATAACAGTTTGACTGGATCATCAAATTGTTCCTTGCATCGATTCACCATTACAGTTTTCCCTAGGTTTCTACATAACTAAACACTTAATCATACTGCACTATCGATTCAGTATGCGTCAGATTTATTAACAGTCGTAAATATACCAACAAACTGTTTTTACTCTTCACACAGTGAAGTATTTTTGATAACATTAATAACAGTGATAAGAACACAGATAAAACATTTTACAGACAATTTAAGTGCTGTTATTACCATGGTTGGGATCTCTCAAATTTTTGTTCACCATTAAGTATGCAACGCTGGTTGACATAGATAGGGCATCAAATTACTTGTAATTGCGCCATATGTTGAATCGCTGCCACGTTACGATACGAAGCGAGGAAGTTAGTGGACTCTGAATCAGTCTCAGCTGGTCTACAATCTCAAGAGAATATGCGTCATACGATGTTCTTTTTGTTTTGTAGTATGCGATAAATGTTTCCGAGTAATGATGTATATTAGGTGAATCAAGTTTAGATGATAAGCCGCGCTTGAAAACACATTAGGATCAAATAAAACACTAAAACTTTTTGTGGGTTAAACTAGCAAGCGGCTGACCTGAATTTGGGGAATTCTAGGGAATAAGTAATGAGCTGAAATTCGTTAGATTTTTTATGTCTCTAGTGAATTGACCTCTAACACAGAACGTTTGGTAATATTATTGATTTGAGCTACAGAAAACTTTTCAAACCTGGGTACCAATATCTCTGTTTATTCAAATAATGAGCACCTCATATTTAAAGATATTCCTCTGTACCGATAAATTCGAACTCTTCATAAGACGAATAAACAAACAACGCTTTGCAAACAAAGAGTTATTACGTAGGCACAACTACGGCATAGTTCTGGCGGTTAGTGCCATAAACGCTGATATCTGATCGATAACCAGGTGACCTACATAGGTTCTAGGCTAACCAAAAACAATCCTGTTATGAATTTATTGAAACGTAATCCGACTAACGAACGCACAACACCCAACTTTAATTAAACAGAAGAAAATAATGTAGTGACATTAATTAAATCAAGTGTCTTTTCTACACATTTGTGCTGTAGTTGTTGAAAATGCAGAATTTAAGATGATGATTCTGCATTTTATATATAAAATGCTGCGAACTCAGTGGGATACATAAATAACACAATATTAATATGTAGAATATGCGCGAGTCTGAATGACTAAACCCTCAAATCAAATTTTCTACAATGCTACGTATGACGCAATAAACAATTGGATCCCAGGAATTGTACTCAATCTATCATTTGGACTGTGAAGCCCAGTTTTAAATGCCTCACTTACCCAGTTTCGAAGTCATTCACCCAGCCAATTCGTTTACCATCTTTGATATTATCTAACAAGCAGAAAATTAGGTGTTGAGCGAAGCAATTTATTACACGAACATTGCTAGCTGCACTGTTGTAACTCTGTATGATTGTAACAGTTGAATGTAGTCTTGTGTTTTTATGTGACCCAGTAAATGAATGATTTATTTTAATCGAGAGGTTGTTTTTAAATTGTTCGCTTCAACAACTCGACTGAGTTGGTTATCTTTGTTGGAATATGTTAACCGGCCGGCGGCGTCGCTAAGTTGAATGCAAAAACATGCCGTTGTTTGTATCACAGAGTACTGTGATAAACATCTGTATCACATCTTAATTCCTGCTACACATCATTAACAAGCACATATAAATCTGCCCTATGGCCAAAGAACGTTTATATTCGAACCAGGATTAACACCCATGCATTATTTAACGATTTATGTCTTTGTTATTAAGAATATCATACGGTTCCTATAAAATATTATGACTGTAATGTAAATTAGGCTAAGATTGAATTATAAGCATCCTATGGCTTTCTTTCTATATAGATAGGTACATCTATTAATTTCTCTTTCTCTTAACCTATACAGCTCATAGTGACCTGTCGATTGATTTATCGAGTGACCTAACAGCTGGTCTAATCGTGGGATTGTTTATGCGCTAGGGTAACTGCTTTGTTATCGACATTTTTTAATAACTGTCTGTAATACCGGAAAGTTAAAAACTGCGGCAAAAACATGCTTTAATTAAAACAGAAGCACTGCAGTGTCGATAACCGATAAGTATGTAGGTACGTCTAGCTCTAAATGGAAATCAGATTATGGTCAATGAAGGTTTGGTTCATGTTGTGAGTAACAGATGGCAGTGACATATCGCGGAGCGTCAGATCGCCTAATCCGCGATGACGAGATTTTTCCTTGATTATATAAGAGGCTTTGATGACATCTGAAATACATGCTTGGTCCACCTGATTTGTTTGTTTTATTTATAATTCAAACCCGAAAGTGCGCTCGGAGTCTTTACATGGTCCTTTCGATTGCCGGATCTGTGGAGTGCAGTTCCTTTGGGCACTAGTCATAGTGCAGGCTGAGTGCACTTTTTGGAGGAGGTGACGTCCTGGACAGTGGTTCGCTGTCGCAACCAGGACGTAGGAGCAGCTGGTTCGGTGGCGACCAGCTGGACAGCAGAGCGGACGGGAGCAGCTGTCAGGCCGAGCATCGAGACGGGAGCAGAGGAGCTGTCTGGTGGTGGCGACTAGCAGCTGATGAGGAGTTCGCCAAGGAAATAAGTGTACAGTGTGAGTGAGACGGAAAAACTGTGAGTACTTTATTTGTTTATTGTGGGAATCGTGATGGAGCAAAATTGAACTTTATTTGTATGGAAAATTTATCTTAGAATAGTGTTTGTTTATATTAGGACTTAGAATAATTTAGCTTAGATTTTAGGAACTTAGAATAGTTATAAGAAAACGGTTCGTACGGGGAACCTATGCCCGATTTTGGAGCGAGATTTTAAGTCCAAACACTTAGAATAATTTTGTTGTAATATATTTTGTTAATTTGGTTAAAATGGAAAATTTAGTAGATTCTCAGATGGAATTGTTTGAGCGCATATGTAAAGCCAAATCCAACTTTGAGAAGTACCCTAAAGATCGGATTACTAAATACTACATAGAGGGACGTTTGGAATTGGTGGATCAGATGTGGCTAGAGTTCTCATCGGGACATAAAGAATTAAAGCGTACTGTGGACAAAAGAGTATTGTCCAGTACAGACTATGTAAACAGGGAAATATACGATCAAACGGAAGAATGTTTTTTAGAATACAAAGCAAAATTGAGAACATATTTGGAACAATTTAATTTGGTACAGTCTGGAGCTAACGTTAGAAAAACATATTCTCAATTTAAATTGCCGAAAATCATTATACCTACCTTTTCTGGAAGTTATACTGAATGGTCTACCTTCAGAGATCTATTTGTTGATTTGATACATTCAAACCAGGAATTGTCCAAAGTGCAAAAGATGCAATATTTAAAAAGTTATTTGGTAGACGAAGCGGAGCAATATTTGAGGCACATTCCTGTCAGTGTTAGGTAATATTGGGGTAGATGTAAATAGCTGGGATGTGATTGTGATTCACATACTGAGCCTCAAGTTGGACCTGGAAACCAAGCGCCAGTGGGAATTCAGGGTTAGCGATGGTTTGGCAGATGAGTTCCCAACATATGCCAATTTTAAAGAGTTCCTAACTAAGCGATATCGTGCTCTGGAATTATTGGAATCCAGATCCAACTCAGGTAAAATGTATATAGTTAATAATTCAGTTCATCTATTTAATCATAAATGTTTGTTTTGTTCGGGAGCACATACATTGTCATTTTGTAAATATTTTAAGAAGGAGACGGTTTACGCCCGTCGTAGATTTGTGAATAGGAGCAACGTGTGTTTTGTTTGCTTAGGCAGCAATCACACTGCAAAACAGTGTCGGTCAAAACATTCATGTCGTGTATGTAGGAGTAGGCATCACGTTTTGTTGCATCCTGACGCTCAGGAACCCCAACCTGGGGAGGATCCAATTGTTTCCTGTGCGTCAATAAAAAGGAAAAGTAGTTGCAACAAAGTATTACTACCGACAGCAGTGATAAATAAAGAAACTAAATTTGGTCAATTACAGTCATCTTTTGGGGCTGAGGCTGTAAATAGGTTAGGGTTGGAAAGGATTCCCAATCGGAGAAAGATTTTGGGTATCAGTGGTCACGGACATACCTCAAAGGCTATGGTGAAAATGAAAGTCGTTAGGTAATTTTAGTTGATTTGTAGTTTAAAGTGTATTGTTTATTTTTATGGATTTATGTTTAAAGATGTCATGTTTGGTTTTATATTTGTTATGTTTATGTTATGTCATGGTGGGCGATCTGTTTTTAATGTTAATATTTTGGTTGTAGGGAACTTTATTAGAAATTGTATATTTGTGAAGGACAAACGGCACTTTGTCCTTGGTGGGCGATATGTTTACGTCAATGAAGGTTTGGTTCATGTTGTGAGTAACAGATGGCAGTGACATATCGCGGAGCGTCAGATCGCCTAATCCGCGATGACGAGATTTTTCCTTGATTATATAAGAGGCTTTGATGACATCTGAAATACATGCTTGGTCCACCTGATTTGTTTGTTTTATTTATAATTCAAACCCGAAAGTGCGCTCGGAGTCTTTTCAGTAATTGATCATTCACGTTATAATTATTAGCTATTTAAAAGCTTACTGTATGTATCGGTAGCGCAAGAATCTGACTTCTAGGTTCAAAAAAGAATGAAATATAGCGAATCGCAACAGAAGATTTAGTAATAGTGTCATTAAAATAAAAAACTTAAATATTTATAATCTCTCAAGAATACGCGTCTCTTGTAGGTACTCGTAGTTTATTTTCAAAATATTGTATTAGGTGCATCGTTATCGTTTTCGAATTGTTTAGCTAGCTTAATTTTAATAATGAATGAAAGAAAGTAGAACAATATTACAATTAAACTACGCCAATATTATATTGTTAACTTGATCTTTAAAACTTCTATATTTATGACTTCTGCTTATATTTTTACACTTCATTCAAAGCATTTACAATCCAAAGACGGTTATGAACATCATAAGGCAAGTACTATACTTAGCACAAGCGTGTGACGAAGTTGACTTTTATTTATATCGAGCACCGAGATCACCCGCTGTGTTTTGATTTCGCGACAGCTTCCAGTATTTATTTTTCTTTATGAAACGCTTTATTTATCAATATTTTGATGTTTATTCTAGTAAATTTCGTGGCAATATTGTTTTTTTTTTATTTAAACTATTGTTATTGTATACTAGCGGCCGCCCGCAACTTCGTCCGCGTGGATATCAGATCCCTTTTTCGCAGTAAAATGTAGCAGACAGTCTTTAGACCCTGAGAAAGAACATATTCTTTCTCAGGGTCTAAAGACTGTCTGTGCTAGATTTCATCAAAATCGGCTGAGAGGTTCAAGCGGGAAAGTGTGACGGACAGACAGACAAAGTCACTTTCGCATTTATAATATTAGTAGGGATTCGTTTATCCAGCAAATTTAAGTCCATGTGGCAAGTATAAAGGTATAGCAGAGATTTATAAGTGCACATACAACGATTTGAATAACCTTTGACGACCTAAAATAGTTATGTTGAACATTCCAGCTTCTAATAGGTACAGGTGGTTCGTAGAAATTTTTGTTTTAGTGTTCCGTTCGGTATAATAAAAACAAACAATAAATTATTCAACACGCGTTCCGCGAAACCGAATGTGGCGTAGAGCGGAATATTTACGAAGATTCATTCGCGGTGTTCCTGAAATTGGTATCATGGCGGACATGTGGCACGCTGGAAGCGGCAATTAAATTTAAATTGTCGGGCCATGTGTGAGGATAAAGTTTATATGATTGATGGCGTATTTCGGAGCCTTGATGTAATATGCGATACAATTTATTGAATTGATGCGTCTTTATTGTTGACCTCATAAAATCTGACTACAGACGGCTTCCAGCAATTTGCTGATGAAGGCGTTGTCAGATTTTATGAGTTTAATAAAGTTAACGTTCTTTTAAATAGTTAGCTATGCAGATTACCTAACTTATAAATCCTAAAGAAGTGTTTGAGTAACTACTTGAATAATTCGATTGCATTGCCCGAAGAGATTCTTCTGTGATGTTGCTGGCGTGTTCCATGATCCCATCGATTTCGTCTGTGTTATATAGGTATATGTGCTACCTACTACCAACCGCAGGCACATGCCACATGCAGTCAGAGATAAAAAAGAATTGGAAAACTCCCGACGCCGACGTCAGAATTTGAAAATGCGGCTCCTCTATTTAAAGCCTTTTTACTCCGGGGACCAACTTAATCCTACAACCCGGCACTAAGCTATCTCTACAAAGCTATACCTTCCTTTCTATCGTAGGAAAAAATAATCCAGGTTAACCCTCCCGAGGCAAAAGACCTACCAAGGTACTTCACTTTATGGATCTGGCTCAAAGCCGTTAACGTATTAAAAGGCAATAAAAACGTAGTAAAGTAAAGACGTTACGGTAATAAACATTCTCTCGTCATTAAAAAACACGTCAAAATAAATCAGTAGGCACCTCAGCACGAAAGTACTTACCAGATAAAAATACGTATTTATAAAAAATTTATGCCTTATTGTCATGGTCATAGGGCCTTGTTTTATTGTCAAAGTTTGCAGCTGTTGCTTTGGCTTCAATTAGCTAATCAATTAATTATTCGTATTAGGACAAGTTGGGAGTATTTATCACGAAAAATGTTATTATCCTACCATAACATGAAATAAAAGCACACCACAATGGCAAAGAGCATGAGATCTTTCTGGAACTTTTATCTCATGATTTATGGAATGGAAATGTCAGTCTTCCTCTTTTTATGACGGACGGATTAGCTACTGCGGATGTATTCTTATGACATGAAAAGAAAAGTGGTTGATATAGTGAAGTTGTTTCATTCTTTTTCGTTCAATTCAAAAGAAGATGTCTATTACCGCCTCCCTCTTTGAATTACAAAAGAGGTAACGTGCAAGATGTAGTTTGATAAGAAACCCAGGTCCCAAACAATATTAATCTAGACGAGTTTGTTTGAGGCCATGACCCGTTTTCTTAATATCAAATCAAGAAAGTATTTGTTCTTCTTCAAACGCAAAGTCACGAAGAACTGAATAAACGTTATTTCGTCCACTTGATGATAGATTAAAGACGATAATGGAATCCAATCTTTTTTCGACAAACACTCGAAGGCATCGTTCTGAAAATAACCTACCGAATCGAGTTCTTGACGATTAAAGTCCAATATTGACTACTCCTTGACCTAGCCTGAGTCACCTGGATACAGTATATTCTGTCTGAGTCATTTACTACGGAATGAGTCGATTTGACGTCATCACCGCACGCTGCTGATAGATTATCTCAATGTACTAACATAAATACTCATTTGTTTTGAGTTAGTTTACTCGTAGTACCGCGTAATATGATTGAATCTAGATGTGACTGACGCGTAGTTATAATAATGTAACCAAACTTCTATGTTATGTATAATTTTTACTGATTTGAGCTTTTGTCAAGAAGGTAATTTACAGTTTTAATCTTATTATTGTATATTTTTTCTAATTGTTTCACTTTCAGATCTATACTTCCGTCATACAGTTTTAGGAGAATAAGTAATGACTTACTCTTCTTTATTTTGATTGTAATGATTACTATCTTCAAGATTGAGTTAAAACCATTAAGCGAGTAAAGGCTTTTATCTCATAAAATTGGGTGTTGTAAGTACACTTTTAACCAGTCGTGCCTACAACATTACCGGGGAAATGAACCAAGCGAAAGTGCTTTAAGATACCTAATTACTGTGGAATTCGGAATGAAATGCTCGTAATATGACTGTTTGATAATTATTGTGCCAATTCTACTGTTTGAGTGCATCGATGGAAAATGGGTCAGAATATTAAATTACGCTAACTTATTATGGGCCCATCAGAAACATTATATTGAATTAGTAAGTTTAAGTTCATTACTGGATGTCTGTATCCGGAGGCAGTATATAATTAAATTAAGAAATTAGATTACATACGAGAAAGTGGTTACTCGATGTCCAATGATTTACGTACTGTACCGATCCCTGATTTTGATGTCCTAAGTATGATTTCTGAATCAGGAAGTATGTTTCGGTTTTTCTCAGTCGGTCGGAACACGGATCGGGTCGACGATTACCAATCCCCATTTCGCAAACGTGGTAATTAGTCCAAAACCTATCTCTGTAAAGGCCTTCACTTTTATCCCCATAGTACACAACTCCTGTTTATTGTAAAACAAACAGCATAAAGATGCATGTATATTGCATACAATTTGAATTATTACGAACAATACAAATTGCGTTTGAATTGATGTCGACGGCCGCGAGAGATACGTACGCGCCGAGTCGGGTTATGGACGGGCAGTCGTCGATCCTTCATTAGCTACCGAGATATCATACGCAGGGCTACCAGTTTGTAAATATGTATAAATAAATAAAAATGTAGGCACGCGGTCCATATCAAAATGTTTGTCTATGTTCAAAGATTGCTTAACGTAAAATAACTAGACGTTCCTCAGAACACGTGGCATGCGCAAGATGCAAACCCATTATTTATTTGGATCAATTCTAGTACAATACCGCCAATGAACTGAGTAACGTCAAGCGAGCTGTCACTTGTCTTGTCACCCAACATTCGCGGCAAACCAGCCAGTGACAATCGCTACTTCAGTTTTGTATCCTCAAATTCTAACCAAAGAGTTTGGTATCTTTTTTGTCGAAAGATATACCAATCGCCTCCAAAATGGTTGATAAATAATACATTCATAAACATTAATGACTTGAGTATAATTTCCGAAGACTCAAATCTAGTGTAGGTACCTACTTGGTGTTGTGGCCATGGTCTCTTTCCACCAGAATACCGAGCTTGGGTTGTATACGTCCCTTTAAATTTTAAGTAGGTAAGCCTAGAACTCATTTTCCATTTAAATTGCAGACTTAATTTAGCCCTAGACCGATCGATGCCGTAAATAAAGCTAGGCTAAGTTTTAAGAATTCAAAAGAACCTAGTACGTACATATATGAAATGTCAACGTTTGACCTTTGATTAAACCTATGTTCTAACTGTTTTATAAGTAAGGTTTAAACGCGCTATGACCGTTTTCACGCACTAGTCGATGGTACAAATATCGTATTATGAGAGTAATAAAAAAATTGGCCAAGTGCGAGTCGGACTCCCGCACTGAGGGTTCCGTACAAATTCTATTTTTGACGTATTAAAAAAACTACTGAATGGATTTCGTTCGAACCAATTTTCGTTGGTAGTTTTTATGGTAATGTACATTATATGTTAATTTCAGTTTTATCATCCTCTTATTTTAGAAGTTAGAGGGGGGGGGACACACTTTTTTCCACTTTGGAAGGGTCTGTCACGCAAAGTATTCACTTTAGAAAAAAGTGATATTAGAAACCTTTATATAATTTTTAAAGACCTATCCATAGATACCCCACACGTATATGTTCAATGAAAAAAAATATTTTCAGTTTCAGTTCTGACTATGGGGACCCCCCACTATTTTTATTTTTTTTCTATTTTCGTGTGAAAACCTTGTTGCGGTTCACAGAATACATCCACTCACCAAGTTTCGAAAGTATAGTACTTATAGTTTCGGAAAAAAGTGGCTGTGACAGACTGGCGGACAGACAGACAGACAGACAGACAGACATGACGAATCTATAAGGGTTCCGTTTTTTTGCCATTTTGGCTACGGAACCCTAACAAGCTTTCCAAGGACATTTAGGTGAAGCCAGAGTTGGAATTTATTCGCTTTTTCATTGATGGAAAATATTAGCATTTTTTAATTTTAACAACATAAATCTTTTTCCTTTGACTCCAGTGAATTGGAAAGGTGTATCGACATTTAAAAAAACATTTAAATTTGGTTGAATTTCAAATAAGTAAAGGTAAATAATGAACTAAATGGCAATTCTGCATATTTTTTAGGAAGGGACACTGAAAGTATAGTTTCTATGACAGACAATGTTACTACAAAACTGCAACTATGTACGTATTACTGTAAACTACGTATTAGAGGCACCATAGAAGTAGGTCTGGCCCCAATTTATCATACGTGCCGATTTCCCATTATTCTTAACAATATGAGTGTATTAAACTGTTAATTGTCTATTTAATACTGGTTCTGCTTATTGTTTTTCTCTAGTTTTAATTTATAGGCCCTGATTTATAGCACCTATGTGATTGCACATGTCCGATTTGGTGTGGAAATTGAATAAATCATCAAACATTTAAAAATTGCACAGCCCTAATAGAATATCTGACAGGATGTCGTCTGCCGCAATACGAGGGTTGAATACAACGCGGCAATAAAACACGGCCAATTTGAAGCGCTCCCTGACCTCTGGGCGAACCCAGGTCGAAGAGACCATCTCACGTCGACGGGTTAGCATTCGAGATGCAATTTGTAATCAACCGTGTCCTTTTTATTTCTCGGAATTCTGCTTATATCTCGGTATTCTTCTGATATCTAACCTTTGTTAGATGGGGTAGATTTATGATACTATATTTTGAAGTCTTTCTGGATTTATAGGTTGTTGGGATTGAGAGTACTTACTTACTAGTATTTATATATGCCCCTGGATTGCTGCTCTGAACAAGAAGCCCCTTCAAAAACCACTGACTCAGTCAGTCGACTGATTACTTTTTCACTCACCTCAGAATTATACATATAATACGCTTTAATTCCTACTTACAGCTTTTTAATGGCTACTTAAAAGCTTTTACTCATGCTGTATTAATGGTGTACGTATTTCAATAAGACTTGACGTCTGAAGTAATACTTATTTTTGACACACGACACAATTCCAAGGAACACTTGAAGCCCAGCCAACACAATGAGGTTAATTAGATCTACAATACGCTTACTTCATTACGAGTAGTTCAAGTACATTTACTTTTGGGACTTACCTACTACTAATCTGAAAAATTATGATATCGGACTACTGTAGGGGTCACGCACGAAATAGGTCTCATTTAATAAGTAAACAATAGGTCGTTTTTAAGACTGATAAAAAAATAAAAAAGTATAGTCCTCTATCATATCTCAATCAAAAAGAGATTTGTATCTTACAGATACAAATGAAACATAGGGTGGTGTTGGGAAATATATAAAAATGTAAGCAAGGACCTACCTTTACTTAATTGGACTTGTGAAATAGATAAATGTTTTACAGATCGAACCTATTACATAATCTTCATTCATTCTAAAAATACAAGTATGATGATTGATCCCTAAAACGTTTGGTTTATTCTTTATAAGAAACATACCTAATTCAACAAACTTTTTCACGTAAGAAGGTGAAGATAACGTAAGCTTATGTCCTCGTGGGAAGTTTACGCACCCCTTTCCCGCGGAACGTGCTCAAGTAACCTTTTTGTTTAGGTCAGCGGGGCCCGCATTGTTTTAACATCCCGTGTTTTGTAACTTGGAAGGGATAACAAATCTTTGTCTTTTCACTGGGAAAGAAAGCTTGTAGTGCCTAGTGGTGATGTTTCTTACACTTGAGACGATGACATTTAAATCTTAAAAAGTAATATGTATTATGTATTTAAAAGATTTTAGGTTTGTTAATTGTTTTTAAGAGAGGTAGAGCTATGTGGAACTTCCACTTGAATGAGCCGCTCGTCTAAGGAAGTAACTCCCTCCACCTTACAGAAGCCTACTTATGACATAAAGAAAATGACAATTATTTTTTCTAATTTCTCTACACTATCCCTCGGCACTAAATAATAAAACAAAATTATTGCCTTAACACCTTTCTTCCTACGATAAAGTTTAGAGATTATTTGGTTGCCAGTATTCCACCGTGTCTGAATTTAAGACAGTTTACCGATTTGTCAGCGATGTTAAGTTGTTCCCAAAATGACAAATATTAATTGTTTCCTTTCTTTGTTCACAGAGCCGTCGGTAAAACATGTCTACTCATCAGTTATACCACAAATGCCTTCCCGGGAGAATACATACCTACAGTGTAAGTATATTATTTACTATTCAATTAGTTTAACTTAGTAAACTTTATTGTCCACAGAACATAAAGCCTTTTACAGCCAACTTTTGGTGACTTTTGGAAACACAGTGTTGATTAAAAAATAACAATAATTAAAACGCTTTTGTAGATAACGCTTTTGTAATGTCTTTGCTATTATCTACAAAAGCGTTTATCTAATGCGAAATTCCATGAAAATACGCTTGCCAATATCTTCCAGAGGCGTTGATCTAAAACGATATCTGAGATACCACTGACCTCAAAATGAGACAAGTTAATGAGGCATCAAATCTTTGTTTATTCAGAGGAACTATAAACACGGAAATCCACACGGACTTCTTCTAATTAAGTCTTCCGTGCGAATTACTGTCTTCGGATGGGTCGTGTTTCGCAAATGAAAGATATAAATAAATAAATATTAAATTCTTTACGATCGTTGTGCAATGAGGCGAAGGAAATCAGCGCACGTACAATTTCCTCCCGCTCCTTCCCTTCGTAGTGTTTAATATTCCCGCCGTTATTACTGCATGTTTCTACGTCTATAAATTAGTTATTCTAATTCTTCACTTCCTAACACGAAGTTACTACTCTTTGTATTCGTGATTTCGTATGACCATTGTTTTGCCATTCTTGTCTAGAAACAGTAGGCTTCAAAAGTGAATTTCAAATTTATATCCCGTTGTACGAACCGCAGTTTTGTACATGCATTACATGGTTAGAGTAATTGATCAGAACTTAACAAATTAATTGTTAACATGGACAATTAATGTTTTTCTCAATACAATTGACTTTTGAAATCGAACCATTACGCATAGGGGCCTATTCAATCAAGTTGCATAATGCATAAATCTATGGCACAATGTATTGATTGGCAAGACACAATCATTAAGATATCAATAACTGTCCCAATCAGATATCTTGTTTTAATGCGAGTAATTGACGAAACGTGACAACCCCACACGATTGCGTTTTGGAGTTGGTAAAACGTTACGGGTTCCACGCAGAAAGAAAAGTTGTGCAATCTTCAGTTCTTTTTAGCTTTATCATGCGTCATGTATGTTGATTAGTCTGACGTTTGCCATTTATCAAGCGTAACGGAGATTCTTTACTGTGTTTTATGGGAAGACCGTCGTATGCAGAAAAACATGCTTGATATTTACGTAGTTTGATCACCCGAGCGGCGTAGCATAAGTCATCAAAGCAATGAAGATTTAAAAAATTGGCCAAGTGCGAGTCGGACTCCCGCACTGAGGGTTCCGTACAAATTCAATTTTTGACGAATTAAAAAAAAACTACTGGTTAGATTTCGTTCGAACCAATTTTCGTTAGTAGTTTTTATGGTAACGTACATTATATAATTATTTCAGTTTTATCATCCTCTTATTTTAGAAGTTAGAGGGGGGGGACACTCTTTTTTCCACTTTGGAAGGGTCTGGCACGCAAAGTATTCACTTTAGAAAAAAGTTATATAAGAAACCTTAATATAATTTTTAAAGACCTATCCATAGATACCCCACACGTATATGTTCAATGAAAAAACATATTTCGAGTTTCAGTTCTGACTATGGGGACCCCGCACTTTTTTATTTTTTTTTCTGTATTCGTGTGAAAACCTTGTTGCGGTTCACAGAATACATCTACTCACCAAGTTTCAACAGTATAGTAGTTATAGTTTCGGAAAAAAGTGACTGTGACAGACTGGCGGACAGACAGACAGACAGACAGACAGACATGACGAATCTATAAGGGTTCCGTTTTTTGCCATTTGGCTACGGAACCCTAAAAAAATGGATGAACACTCTAATTTGTCTAGCTCCAATCTAAGCTTGAACCTTGTGCTTTGGATGCTAGAGAAAGGAGACAAACTTTTATTATTTTGTAGACATTCATGACTTATCAAACAAATATTTTTGCGAATGTTGATGTCCATGGCCAGCGGCGATCACTGACTATCAGATGAACCCTTGCTCGTTTGCTTGCCATTCACATGAAAAAAAATGCCTCTAGCGGGATTCGAACATGCGACCCCCAGTTTTCAGGGTCAATAACCGCTAGAACAGCGGGCCTACAAGTTTTGACTGACCCCGTGATGCCTTCTAAGAAAACATTTAATAATTTCCAGATTCGACAACTACTCCGCGAACGTGATGGTGGACGGCAAGCCGATCAACCTCGGCCTGTGGGATACAGCGGGGCAGGAGGACTACGACCGGCTGCGGCCGCTGTCCTACCCACAGACGGACGTGTTCCTCATATGCTTCTCGCTCGTCAACCCGGCCTCCTTCGAGAACGTGAGGGCTAAGGTGAGTCGGCATTGCCACTAGCAATTGTTCTATCCAGGAGAACGCATTTGCGCACCATAGCTACAGACTACATAGACTTGCAGCCGTATATGTACTTAGTCGTCGTGGTCCAACTATCCACTGACCCCTGCGGCTTCCATATCATCATTTTCATATCTGAGTAGGGACAGATAATACTCTGTGCACGTGATGGTGGACGGCAAGCCGATTAACCTCGGCCTGTGGGATACGGCGGGGCAGGAGGACTACGACCGGCTGCGGCCGCTGTCCTACCCACAGACCGACGTGTTCCTCATATGCTTCTCGCTCGTCAACCCGGCTTCATTCGAGAACGTCAGGGCTAAGGTGAGTCGGCATTGGCACTAGCAATTGTTTTATCCAGTAGAATGCATCTACGCACTGAAGCTGCAGGATAGCTAGTGTCGCAGCCTTATTATTAGCAGTGGAACACATTAATGCGGTTTAGCTACAGACTATAGACTTGCAGCCGTATATGGATCCCACGGCGTGGTCCCTCTATACACTTTAGCTTTGCGGCTTCCTTCACACCTGTGTAGAGTCAGATACTATTCTGTGCACGTGATGGTGGACGGCAAGCCGATCAACCTCGGCCTGTGGGATACGGCGGGGCAGGAGGACTACGACCGGCTGCGGCCGCTGTCCTACCCACAGACGGATGTGTTCCTCATATGCTTCTCGCTCGTCAACCCGGCCTCCTTAGAGAACGTGAGGGCTAAGGTGAGTCGGTATTGGCTCTAGCAATTGTTTTATCCAGGAGAACGCATTTACGCATCGAAGATACAGACTAGCTAGAAATGCAGCCGTATATGGATCTCGGGGCGTGGTCCTGTATCCCCTAAACCCCTGCGATTTCCTACACATCCGAGTGGAGACAGATACTACTCTCAACCTCGGCCTGTGGGATACGGCGGGGCAGGAGGACTACGACCGGCTGCGGCCGCTGTCCTACCCACAGACCGACGTGTTCCTCATATGCTTCTCGCTCGTCAACCCGGCCTCCTTCGAGAACGTCAGGGCTAAGGTGAGTCAGCATTAGCACAAGCAGTTGTTCTATCCAGGAGAACGCATTTACGCATCGAAGATACAGACTAGCTAGAAATGCAGCCGTATATGGATCTCGGGGCGTGGTCCTGTATCCCCTAAACCCCTGCGATTTCCTCCATATCCGAGTGGAGACAGATACTACTCTCAACCTCGGCCTGTGGGATACGGCGGGGCAGGAGGACTACGACCGGCTGCGGCCGCTGTCCTACCCACAGACGGACGTGTTCCTCATATGCTTCTCGCTCGTCAACCCGGCCTCCTTCGAGAACGTCAGGGCTAAGGTGAGTCGGCATTGGCGATAGCAATTGTCCTATGCAGGAGAACGCATTTACGCATCTTTGCTGCAGGTTAGCTACTGTCGCAGCTGTTATACACCATGGCGGCCGATCTTACGATCAGCCAGGTACGCAGGATATATTATAGTGCAGAAGTGAGTGACTCTCATAGTTTGGTGGGACCCTGGACCAACGTCTTAAAGCCTTCCGAAGCACGAAGGAGCTCGACATGAAATTTTTCGGTCACCCATTCGATGACTGGCCTTTGCTTACCTTAGCAATCACAGGCCGAGCGCGCCTACCACTGTGCCATCTGTCCATCACATTTAGCGGTGTCTTTTATATAAAGAGCAATCGCCTTGAATTCTCGAGATAGCTTATCCGGGACACACCCGATGGGTGCAATCATGGTTTCCTGCATAATGCATTTGTTGTAACTTCATCTTGAGTCATTCTATCTATTAAAGCACCGCATCAAAATCCGTTGCGTAGTTCTAAAATACCTACATAATTGTGAACAAGACTGGTAAGCAAGCGACTTTGTTTTCATACTGTGAAGTGATTGGGGTTGTGGAATAATGTCCCAAGGTTTATTTAATTAGTATAATGGTATATTAAATGACTAATTGCGAGATAAGACGTGTTATCAGTGTCAACCATTGTATTACTGCCGATGATTCATTGTACAGATCGATAGCCTTTAATGAGATGTTAACCTTTTATAATAATACTAGCTCTGACTCCAGATTTGCCAGTCGCTTTGATATCATAACCAACAATCTCAAAGAATTACTAAAGATGCCGCTATTACAAATGAAAAGGTTGTTAAAAATATGTTTAAACAAACAAAAGATGTAAAGTCTTCATCTTCCATTGGCTTTCGAGTCAGTATTGCTGCATTGCAGTGGAGCATTACAAAGATTTAAATATTTAAACAATAGATCAGACATTTATCTACAAAATTTTATGGTGTAACGAACACAAACATTTAATTATTAGCTTACCTTACTCTTATTATGTCCAACTTCGATTCCCAAAGTTTGTTTCAGTTTTTAAGACCAAACATGATTGAATATGTGTTTAACTTCACTCTCGGTATAAACTTACACTTTCATTATGTTTATGTGTAGATAAAGCGGTAGATCGGACTTCAACCTCTATGTAAACAACTAAGGTCTGCAAGCAAGGCTATAATAATCTGACTCAGTGTTATGAAAGAGTAAATAAAATAATAATAACAAAACAACATACAAATAACATATCATAGTAACACAAATATTGTTTCAATTGTGGTGTCATTGACCTTTCGCCGAAGGATTGTCTTTCCACATACACATAAAAATCGCTGTTTAGCGTGCATTTTGAATGATTATAGTAGGTGAACGTTGTGCCCTAATTTATTTTGTTTTAATGAAATATACAGATAAAGTTCAATCAGTATGTATTATTTGTTAGGTGTTGTAGAAATTGCAACCAACTTCCCGTTTATTTGCAGGCTTTTTTGATCATTAAGCATAAGTGAATGAAGCATCCTGAATTTGAATATAATCATGAAATCTTTTTTTTATTATGTAAAAAGCTGTCAGAATAGTATGAATGTTCATTGAAAATTACTCAACAACACGATTATTTGAGGTCTAAAACGGATAAAGTTTTTCTTGTGTTTCCTTTACACTTAGGTACTTGACTCGAAGTGAAAATGCAGCTTTCATTTCGTGTGAATTGGTGTTTGTGGTCCCACAAAAAAAAAGTGACTTGTGCTTACTATAATTATATTGTTTTAAATAATATTTATTAAATATTTGTTTTCTCTTCAATTCCAGTGGTACCCCGAAGTGCGGCATCACTGCCCGTCGACGCCCATCATCCTGGTCGGCACCAAGCTCGACCTTCGCGAAGACAAGGACACCATTGAGAAGCTGAAGGACAAGAAACTTGCGCCCATCACTTACCCACAGGTTAGTTATGGCAAGTTGTACAGACAACAGTTAGACTATACAAATATGTCAGAAAATCTTCAATCGATTTACAACTTAGTGTGAATATCAATTGTTGCATTTTTACAGCATGAGGTTGAGGACCTTTGTATTATCTTTCAAGAGTTTACTTTGGCATTATAATGAAAATATCTGCTAAAATATTAAGCAGTAATATTATTAGTATTAACTAATTCTGGCAAATCTAATTGTTAACACAAATGTAAGCACATTACTAAAAAACAGTTAATGGGATTAACTTTGCAGCTTATTCCTAATTTAATTGTAAGGACAATCATTTTCGTTGGAGACCGAAATCACGAAGAACAGTACTGCGAATATGCAATTATTATGCTGGAGGAAGTTTTTTGAAAATAATGAATGAAGATTCATTCTGCGTGATTAAACGCAATGGCTCAGTTAGTGTGGTCAGTAGCGGTTTAGAGTGAGGCGCGGTTTGGCGACGGACCGGGGCGACGGATCAAATACGCTCCCGTCCTATCCTTATAGTTCAAAGTTTACTTTGATGAGAGGGCGCCGTAGAAATCTCTTCCATGGCGCTGGTAGAGTTAAAACCGACACCGAGTGTGGTGGCGGAATAGAGGTCTCCTTCAGTTGTGGGGTTATGCATGAGCATATTGGGCATACGAGCCGAGCGTGTGTGCGCCAGCGCGTAGTGCAACATGGGTCATCACGCTGGCCAGGCATCCGCATCGGTAACCGCAGTATCTTGAACTGAAAATACACGGCAACGCCGCAGTATCCTTCCCAATCTAATCCAAATCCACGTATTTTACTAATAACAACCAATGTAATGTATGTATTTTATGTAGGTATATTAAGTGTACTAGTAAATGAACGTATATTTACTCAATTTTAATAGCACTACCTACTTAAGTACTTACTACTCACTCTCTGTTTGACCCTAAGGTTGACCGGTAGAGAATGCCATGTGGCATTAAGTCCGCCTTTTGTTCAATTTTTATATCGTGCAATTAAAGTTTAAATAAATAAATAAATGCATCGTCTCCAGGGCCTCGGCATGGCGAAGGAGATCAACGCTGTGAAGTACCTGGAGTGCTCTGCGCTGACGCAGAAGGGCCTGAAGACGGTGTTCGACGAGGCCATCCGCGCCGTGCTGTGCCCCGTGCAGCCGCCCCGCCAGCGGCGGAAGTGCAGGCTTCTGTAATTGCACAGGACGAGGTGAGACCGTGCAACCAAATCTATATAAGTTAAACTCTGTCCATCCTATTAAACGACATTTGACAGCTCACGCCCATGAACTTTCGTATAGACACCGTGCAGAAACTATAGAGGGCGCTAGAATCCCGATTTTTTTCTGTGGTTTGACAGTAAAATTACTGACATGTCAGAGTTAATGAAAATACGTTAGTTGTTTGCACAAGACTGACATTTATTCAGAGACAAGACAGAACCAAAGACAATTATTAGTTACATGTGTAACACGCCAGGTGGCGTCCTTAACGATTGTAATAAATTATTTTTGATATAATTCCAACATCTCCACTTATCAAAATAATCTTATTACTACAACACATATAACACACATATTATATAAACAAAATGTAGGTGCAACTAACATTCTTCACAAAAGTAACAAATCAAAAGAATAAACTTAATTGATAGCAATAGTAACAATATTTATACTATACTCTCAATGCCTAACATTTTAACAAAAATATTGTGTTTTATTTTGCTTACACCTTTAGTCAATAAGTCAGCTGGCATTTCTGTAGTTGGAAGGTGAACAATTTTTACAAGCTTATTCTCAACTATTTCCCTGACAAAATGATGACGTACATCTATATGTTTTGACCTCTTATGAAACAAAGGATTTTCTGTTAACTTTATAGCACCTTGATTGTCATTATAAATGACAACAGTATAATTATTACAATTTACAATTTCTGATAATAAATTTTTCAAATATATGGCTTCCTTACAGGCTTCACTTATTGCCATATATTCGGCCTCTGTACTGGACAATGCTACAGTTGGTTGTTTTCTGCATTCATATGATATAACTGTACCAGACAATTTAAAACAGAAACCTGTATAGGACCTCCTATCAATGATATTTGATGCCCAATCTGCATCCACAAAACCTTCTAAATTTTTATTATCATAGGTAAACATTAAACCATAAGATTTAGTTTTATGTAAATACTTAAGAATTCTTTTTGCAGATTTCCAATGAACAGCTGTGTAACAATTATTAAATTGGCTTAAGTAACTAACGCTATAACTTATATCTGGTCGTGTAAGAACAGATAAGTACATTAAGCTACCTAACAGCTGCTGGTAAGGGTATTGCTTATGAACATTTTCTGATTTCTCTAATTTTAGATTACATTCAATTGGAGTATCAACATGGTTACAGTTAGACATTTTAAATTTATTTAAAATCTGTTCTACATAATGCTCTTGATCTAAAGAAATACATCCATTCTTATACATTTTTACCCTCATACCTAAGCATTTCTTAACTTGGCCTAAATCTTTAGTTTTGAAATTTGACATCAAAATACTTTTTAATTCATTTGTTAAAGCTGTGCTACTTGAAAAAATAAAAAAATCATCGACAAAAACAGTTATCAAAATTTGTTCATTTTTTACTTTCTTGCTATACAGACAAGGTTCTAATTTAGACTTAGTGTATCCCTGGCTTAGCAAACAATCATTAACTCTCTTATTCCACTGCCTGGCAGACTGTTTCAGGCCATATATAGCACGTTTTAATTTAAGTACACTATTCATTTTACATTCTAAATCAGGTGGTACCTGCATATACACATTTTCATCAAGATAGCCATTTAAGAAAGCTGTGCTTACATCAAGATGGGTAATTTTGAATTTTAATTTTACACTCAAAGCAAATAATAACCTTAAAGTTGAATATCTTAACACAGGTGAATAGGTTTCTCTAAAGTCTACTCCTTCCACTTGGGTGAAGCCCTTAGCCACTAAACGCGCACGATATCTCACTTTGTTATTACTTTCAATTTTCTTTTTAAACACCCACTTGCACTTAACCACTCTATCTGCTTCCTTGTCTGGCACCACTTCCCAGGCTTGGTTTTCTTCAAAGGCCTGTAACTCTTCCTTCATTGCCTGTTTCCACATTTCACTTTCAGGACCTGTAGTTGCCTCGTCATAAGTGATATCTTCATCGCAAGCCTCTAACTCGTCCACAACACAGAGATTAGATATGCCGTATCTCTCAACTGGTTTTCTGACACGCTTGCTAGGTATAGGTTCATTTAATGCACTCAAATCACTTTCTTCTTCACAAAATGTATGGTAGGAGTCATCTGATGTCAAATCTGAACTAGATGTGTCATTTATGTATGTGGGATCATCTCCACTCAACATAGTAGTATTATTCACAGAAGTTTCTTCTTCTGACAGTTGATCCTGTTCCTCATTTCTTTCCTGTACTACAACCTTAGCCATCTCGTAATCCTTTTCATTATTTTCCATTATAGTCACATCTCGGCTTGTAGTAACCTTTTTTGTTTCAAGATTGTTTAATCTATATCCTTTAATGTTGTCAGGATAACCTACTAGAATAGATCTCGAGGCTTTCTTATCCCACTTTTGTCTCTTAATCTTAGGCACATGCACCATTACAGGACTGCCGAAAACCCTCACATGACTGAGATCCGGCTTTATCCCTGTCCATTTCTGAAATGGTGTCATCTCTCCTAGACCGGCAGCCGGCGACCTATTTTTCAGGTAAACTGCCGTATTGACTGCCTCTGCCCAGAAACATTTATTTAGTTTTGCCTCAAAGAGTAGACATCTTGCACGTTCAACCACTGTCCTATTGAACCGCTCACATACTCCGTTTTGTTCGGGAGTATAGGGATTTGTCTTCTGATGGACAATACCTTTTGATTTTAAATATTCTTCCATCTGTTGTGAACAGAATTCCCCTCCATTATCTGTCCTCAGACTTTTAATTTTATTTCCAGTTTGTTTTTCAACCATATTTTGGAATTCCTTGAAAAACATAAAAACTTGGTTTTTCTCTTTCAGGAAATAAACGAATGCCATTCGGCTAGCATCATCTACAAAAAGTAAAAAATACTTGGCTTGGCCCAATGATTTTGTCTCCATGGGCCCACATAAGTCAGAATGGACCACTTCTAATAATGTTTCACTTCTATTCTGTGAGAGTGAGAATGGTAAACGAGCCTGTTTAGCCTCACAACACACTTCACAATTTGACTTGGTTATGTCAGCTTTATCCGAGTAGGCAATTCCCTCAACTGCTCCGTTTTTCATTTTTTCAAGGTCGTTACTGTTAATGTGTGCTAGTCTTCTATGCCATCGCCTTGCGTCTACTGTGTGAACTGCTGCTCCTGCAAGCACCTTCTCTGACTTCTTTGTATTCAATTTATACACTCCATTTTGTAAATCTGCTACTCCTATAAGCACATTCTGTTGATTACGGATGTAACAAGCACTTTTGCCAAACAATACTTTGTTTCCGTTTGCTATCAACTGGCTTACCGACAACAAATTAGTTGTAAGGTTAGGAATGCACAAAACATTGCGTACAGGTATGTCAAACTGAGATTCATTCACACACGTTACGATCTGTGTATCTCCTGTACACATTACTGGCATTGATGTTTTATTTGCAACAACTATTTCTTTTATGTCGCGTACTGGTCGGATCTCCGTTAAATCTTCCTGCTTTGCTGTCATATGAACACTTGCTCCACTGTCAATATACCAATCATCTATTGTGAATTCGCCATTTAAGAAAGCTACACTAAACGCACTTCCTTCTTTTATTTTTTGCTGGCATTGGTTCTTGTAATGTCCAATCTTCTTACAATTGTAACATTTGATTTGTTTACCAGTTGCTATTTTTGTTTTGTTCGATGATGACATTGACATTTGTTTTGACTTGGCGTGTGCAGTGTTGCCAGCCTTTGATCTATGGCCTGACCATAATGCTGTTTCTCCTCCACTGCTGCCAACTTCAGAGTTCATATCGAGAAGTTTTGTTTTTATGACGTCAGAGCTTACCGATAGGCCAGAATGTTCTAGAGCCATCACCATCGGCGAAAATTTTTCTGGTAGACCTGCTAATAGCAAAGATCCAACCCATTCATCACTGATTTCGAAACCCGTATTTTTCAATCGCTGAGCTGTTTCCACCATTTGAGACACGTAACTGGTCATTGTTTCACAATTATCCAGGCGAATGTTGATCAATGTTCGTAACAAACTTATTCTTCTGGAAAATCCTGTGTCATCAAATAATTGCTTCAATTTATTCCATACCGCCGTAATTGTAGTTTCATTTTTAATATGTACGTACAATGATGGATCAATGGTCATGATTAGTTTCGCTTTTGCTTTTCTTTGTTCAGCTTCGGTGATCGTTGGCAATATGTCGTCCATATCAATTCCCTCCAACACAAGAAAATTTTTCACTGCGAATGACCAATCATCATAGTTCTCTCGTCCTTTCAATTTCGGTACGTTTACTATGTATCCCGCGGTAGACATCGTGGTATAATATACTTTTAACACAACAAATCACTTTGAAAAAACGACTGGGCCCATAACCTAATGAAAATACGTTAGTTGTTTGCACAAGACTGACATTTATTCAGAGACAAGACAGAACCAAAGACAATTATTAGTTACATGTGTAACACGCCAGGTGGCGTCCTTAACGATTGTAATAAATTATTTTTGATATAATTCCAACAAGAGTCACGAGATGGCAGACTCATCGCTACAAACGGTGCCTAACTTTCCATTTTCAAAAATAGAATATTGTTGTTCTGCATGGACGGTCACCGCGCCCACTCAGTGATGTGCTACGAATAACGATTAAAACGATTGTGCCGCCAATTACAAATAAATCGATAGTTTTTTTTTAAGTAGTGGTGTGCTTTTTTCTTCTCTTATATTATCACTAATCTTGTTCTTTCAGTTATTCCTTCCTCTTGTTACTGATTCCATTTTCTTTTTTTATAGTGCCTACACATAGTTGATTGTTTACTGTTTTAGTTTTAGTAAATGTAGGTAATTAACGGTAGCGTTTGTGACGTCAACTGTGACAGTTATAAAAATCATTAAAGCACAGTAATGGCTGCAATATAATGAATTCTAAAATCTTATTCTTGTAGTTTTTTAAAGAGAACCTCAATCAATTTTTCATTGGCCTAATTTGAAATGTTAGGTCTTACAGTTGACTTGAATTCAGATATCAGATCCCGAGATGATTCAGAAATCTTATCTTCAACATGTTTATTCAAATCTGTTTCTTTTCGTTATTTCCAGATAGTGTAGTGCGTGGAAGCCGGTGTAATGAAAATCAGCGTTGCTTTCAAACATAGGGGCGCACCGAAGATCCGTCTTAACCAGACAGTGTGCTAGGACTGCAATAATGCATACGACGTTAATCTTAACTGTTATAGCGCTAATGTAACGTGGGTCGGTGTGAGTGAGTCCGTATGATGTAATCGCTTTTATATTGTAATCTGACGTTTTTGACAGTTGACAGTGATGTAACAACTATTGTAAAATTGTTGTGTTGAGTTGAACGACCCCTGACATGTTTGTCGTTGTCATATGCATGTCCTTTTGTGAAAAATATACTTTTAGTTTACAGTGAAGCAACTTCAAGTATACCTATCAAATCTTTTGGTGAACTTAATTAATGCTAAATACTTACGAATTCCATAGATATAGAATTATTATCTCTGATTTGAGATTTGAAAACTTATGAACATTAAAAGGTATCATTTGACAACGGCATGAGGTACTAAGAAAGTCACAAAACAGGACATTTTGATCTTTTTAACGCAGAATGAAGTCAATTTTATAATCGATAAATCAATTTTTCGACTGAATGTGTACATAGCTTAAATCCTGATTGTGTTTTTTTTTCGTATAAACATGTGTGTGAGGCGCGCGGCATGTAACTAATGTATTATTATATTCTAGCAACTGTCAATGTCTTTAAATGTTTAGAGTGTTACTCACAGTGGGGTGCTTTTCTTTTAAACCTATAATACAAGAAGTTAACATTCCTCGTTTCCGAAAGTTCTATGTTCGTACAAATTGTTTATTAAAAATATTAATTAAAAAAATCTTTAATGTTTTCTCGCGGCGGTGATTAAAAATGGAATTGTTGAAATTTGTGTTAGACAGAGATTATATTTTTCGATTAATTATTGCTTATTATTTTTCTTTGTTCCCGATTGTTGTATCAATGTAGATGATGATAAGTACAGTATTTGTTAAGAAAGTGTTTGTAATGCGTCCGTGGGCAAGGCTCCCTAGGCAAATGTGATTTCCAAACTTAATTTAAAGACAATAGAGTTCAAAATTCAACGTTCTACAAAAAATGTGTAGTCATTGGGTTTTAAACCCACGAATGTTATTACAAGATACTCTATTTTATCTCTTTTGCACTTGTAGGTGTTAGCTGAAGCACGTGGTGCAATATTGTCTCGACAAAGTAATTAAAAATAGTTTAATTCATTTGTCACCAAAACTCCTAATTAAGAAAAACCCTTTGTAAATTAACAACACAACTAACATCTAATTAGGGGTTTCGAAAGATTCAATATTGGATTTTTGTCTTAAGTATTGTTTTAAAATGTCAATAAGATTGGAAAATACTATTGTCTAAGAAGCCACGGTTGCCACAAAAAATACGCTAATTTTAAATGTTTCCGCTTGAGCTTCCGTCGGAGCCAGTAGATTTTCTAACCTGCCCATAATGTAAAAAATGTCTATAGATTTAAATTCATAATACATTCGCTAACGTTAATTTTGTTTTTAGCTATTGGTACGCCTGTTAGTTAGTTTGGCCAAGCGTAAGATTTATAAGCAAACATCTTTGATATTTTCATACAATACAAATGTTATAAAATAAATACTTTTAGACGACGTAATCGTTTTCATTACCAATATATCAATCATTTTGAATTTACATTGCCAGCAATATGCATATTTTATTTTAAATATTTTTAAGCCAATACAATCGTCTCAAGCTTGGATAAGATAGGGTTGTGAATGTTATTTCTAATAAATATAGAGCGAAGTTATTTTTAGAACAGACAATTCACTGTATTATTTTCGACAGTTTCTGATGGTTGTGCTAGTTATTAGTTACTCTTAATCGATGAATTAACGAATTAGTAATATTAATGTTTTGTTGCCGTTTTGTAGTTTGTTTCAAAAATATCTTTCTATCTGTGATTATTTCTTGTAATAATTATGATTTTGTTAAATAGCTATCTCATTATGCTAAAAAAACACTATTCACAATCGAAACTTGAAGTATTGTCGAACTACGTTAAAATGCCTCTTAGTCCAAATTGAATACTTTTTTATATCTTGATACCTTGGTCAAACTAACGCACAGTCGTCCAACAGCTATGCTTTGGTAGTGTCTAACCTCAAATCTTAGAAGCGCCCGCGTGAATGAGTGCCCTATACGTTACATACATATCGGTGAAACTAGCTAAGCTAAGTGAGAGGTGATAAAGACGTTATTTTGGCGGTAATATTTTGACATTTGTAGTTTTCCATTGATTAACATCAGGGGAATTGTTTTTTTTTCATCACATTTAGAGTGACAAGGAATTGATGTTATGTTAGCTAACATTAGAACGCTTTATATATTAACACATCTTTGCTAGTTATAAAAATCACATTGCCGATATTATGAAGAAGTGATGGAAATTGAAACAAAAATATTTTATTAATAACATTGTAAAAGTGACAGTCGATTTATTACCGCCAAGTGACTAGAAGTGAAAGATTCCGGTTGGCTGCAGTGTTATAGTATATTTCTGTCTTCATGGATACTGTGAACCGCACAACTATAGCGTTATTATACGGTCGAATTGAGATGGGACGCCGTCTGTTTTGACTTAACGTCCTTCGCGATTCGGTCGCGTAAACTCGGGTCTGTTACGAGAATTTTGAAAATGGATACTTTTTAACGCGATATAAACTTACGGTGTTGTTCTGTTGTATTAAACACACATTTGCCTGTTACGTTGTTGGTTAAAAATTATTTTTGGGCGTTAATTTTTGGAGGTGGTTTGTTTTAGTGTAATTAGGAAGTTTCAAAGTTAAATATAAACTAGGTTATCCAAACGCCACAGAAAAATCTTGAAGTGTAGTCAGCGTCCATTTTGAAAGCCAATATGGCGGTTTAACGTTAACTGTCAAAATAAGCCAATGATGGTTGGACTGTGCGACATCTAGCGGATATTTTACTCTGAAACGTCATGTTATTGTAAATGTGTGAGAAACAAATGAACTTTTTGCAACAAATACATGATGAAGAATCATGAATATTAACATAAACTTAATTTTGAAGTTTTCCCAGTGTCTGTTATATTATTTTATATGTATAAAACTTAAATCTTCACTAAGTAATAGTATCCCTAAATTCTCGGAACAAGACCCTTGTAGTATTGGGAGGCATTTCGTTGAAAATGTGATATCGGGTTTAGGCTTTAATTGACTGGCAACATTACCATTGGCACGGCCTGCATTCTAGACTCTTCGTTCCACTAGCCTTGGACTGATTCATAATTACTGGTATTTCATTTGAAAATATAATACGGCACTAAGTTAATTACTGTCTAAATCCACTCCTAAAATATAAATGTTAATGTAAGATGAGATAGTACATGTAAGATTTGCGTTAGTGTGTGCAATTGTTATTGCTTGCATGTTGTATTTCCAATGAACTAGCTATTTTAAATGATTAGGCGGCTTGTAAAATAGACTTTGGATTATCCAATAGGAATTATGGCGTATGTAATAGTCACCTTGAAATATACGCCAAAATTTGATGGTTTGAATCCCTCTCATATCAAACATTCGTTGTGTGTACCTAAATGATAAAATCAATGTTTTCCTCAGTGAATTTAAGGTACTTGAAATTTAAGAATTCGATAATCTAAAGTCTATTATGTAACAAAAACAAATCTGAAAGTCGTAGTCACGTTTCTTACGTAAACAGTGAAGTTGTTATTTCCATTTACGGCTGATAAAATGACCGATATCATACGTCGCAGAAACTATTATTATAATACCAACTAAAAGGTTAATGTCACACAAATATCTTACGACACTTTTTCTTTTAGTATCTACGGCACTATTTCGGTGATACAAACACACTGTAGCCTTTAAAAGTTTGCGTTGGTAATGCTTGTCTAAATAACGATTAAAATAGTGTACCTGTACGTACGTACTTGGTTTATTTAAAAACTCTACTACAAACGTCCAAATCAAGTTATTAAAAAGTCTATGACATTGAAAATGATTTTCTTTTAGTCATTAATGAAGCAAGACATTTTAGCGGGTAAATCTTTAAATGTAACATGTCTACTTCGATTGCGAAAAACAAAGCTTTTAGAGGTTACAATTACTTTCTAAGTCGCCTTCGTGCTTTCAACACAAAAGCTCCAACAATTGCACAAAACAAACATAGCCGTAAGATTTTAATGTATATGTATTGTTCAGATGCAAATATTTAGAAGAATCAGCATGTAAATAACGGTAATTTAGTATTAACTAAAATATATAGGCTAACGCACCATCTCTTCTGGTGTCGCATTTTTATATAATTAATAAATAATTAGATACATTTGTAGAGGGGGCTCTGAACGCATTTATAAATAACATTAGTTGAAATGGAAGCTACTGCGGTTATTAATAAAATTGTATATTCATTTTAAACTAATAAAAATTGTATTTTAAGTATGTACCTGTGTGGCAATATGTAATGTTCATTTGTTATTTTTTATCGTGCGTTGACGGTTTTTTTATCGCGTCTCTGGGTACCATGCTAATTAGATGCACAACTTTTAAAGAAGTATGTGCTAGAGATGAGCTAACTTTTTGAACAGATTAACCATTTGCTTTTATAAATAATATGTTTTGTACAGGTAATAAGTAATTTAATTGGAATAAGTGCATAGATGCTATACCTATATGAATTGAAACTTAATTTTTTGTGGCTAGTAAAATGTTGCCAATTTGCATGGCCAAAAACCTTATTAGTTGAATTAAAATTTAAAATGTTATTACATAGTTGAAAGATCAAATTTTGTATAAAAGAAATTAGCGGGTCAACGCACGAAAATTAAATTTGTAATTTCATTATACATAATAGTCACGTATTTTACTATGTATCGTTTCTATTGGTGTTAGCTGTAACATTGTTATCAATTGTCTATCCGCTGTCTTATTACAATAATGTATTATCTCTTGCTTTATTCTGATAACAGCTTGTATAATATTATTTTTATACAAATGGGCTCGATATAGGTATGCGCTGTGTGTCATATGTAATTCGATTGATAGGTGTAACGCTGCCGATAATTCTTCCAAATATTGTAAAGCCTCTGAATAATTCAAAATATATTTATATTAACTGTTCAAGTGTTTGTTTTATTTTAAATGTCTGATGTTAGTTGTAGTTAATATTAAATAATGGCTAGATATGTTTTTTTATGTGGCGTTTGTTATGAAAGAGTTTTCAATTTAATTTGAATGTGAAAGTTGTAGTAACGAAATAATTTTTACGACAATATGCATAATTCAAAATCATAAGAAATAAAATTTTCATAATTCATGTAATCATTTACGAGGTACCAATTACCAATTTTTACAAACTAAATCTGCCACTTTTTTTTAACGAGATGAACTGGCAATATCTTAGATGTTTCTTAAATCTCAATGTTGATCAATAAAATATATAGTTACAATACCTACCTCAGTTAAAATGTATCAAGGTCATACAGTTCAATAAAAAAGGTAAATAGATAATGATAAAAACTGTCATCTAATCTTTCGAAGGAAACACTTTATTATCTACTAGCGGCCGCCAGCGACTCCGTCCGCATGGGTTTCGTTTCCGTACACAGTGTGACTATAAATTGCTAAAGATTTTGTCAATTCGAATCGAACCAGTTATTACTGTTAAAAATACTCCGAGCGCACTAATGAGTTTGAGTTATAAGTAAAACAAACGAATCAGGTGGACCAACCATGCATGTATATGGGCTGTCATTAAAACCTCTTATATGTACAATCGAGAAAAAATCTCGTCATCGCGGTTAAGGCGAACTTGCGTTCCGCAATGTCTTACCGCCATCTGTTATGCCAAATGTGCACTAATCTTAAATTGACGTTAACTGTTACTGAGATTAGCGCGTTCAAACCAATCTGGATCAGGATATTACACGTGTTATTGTGAGTCAACCATGAAAGATAGACATATGCTGTAAAGGGATATTTTTTAGGCCATTTTATGAAGAATATTTCCGTCATACATGATTTTGATGTAACTTTAACCATTAAAGCTGCACACGCGACTGAAGCTTAAGAAATGGAGTAAATTCTCCCGTTTTCCCCACATTTCCCTTCACTACTCTGCTCCTATTTATTGTAGCGTGATGATAAGTATCCTATAATATGCCCAGGAGTATAAAGAATAATTGTACCAAGTTTCGTCAAAATCCGTCTAGTAGTTTTTGTTTCTATAAAGAACATACAGACAGACAGACAGACAGACAGACAGACAGACAGACAAAAATTTTACTAATTGCATTTTTGGCATCAGTATCGATCACTAATCACCCCCTGATAGTTATTTTGAAAAAATATTTAATGTACAGAATTGACGTCTCTACAGATTTATTATAAGTATAGATAGATAACTATGATTTGTAGATAATAAAGTGTTGCTGTTATCAACAGTTACCATGCTGATTTCACATTTATTCAATTAAAAGAGTTATATAATTTACGTTATGTACCTACAACGCTACTTTAATTAAATCTTATTATTTTTATTTGAGACGAATGGTAAAACATTTATTTGCTCTCAAACAATGAATAACTTGTTAGTTGTTATCAAACTAATTGACGCACTTGTAATAAAAATACTACAACACATTATTAAATGATTCAGAACGTTAAAACTTAACATATTATAGGAATTTAATCACTGTCATGGTGTCTTTGTCTGTCTTATAAATAGTCATATTGTCACGTACCTACTTGAACCAATTAAAATGTTATATTATTCAGTGATATAATCCTTAATCCTGCGTAGAATGACCAGCTTTGTACTAGTATGCTGTTAAGCAGGACATGGTTGATCACAATTTTAAATTTAATATCTTGATTTTTACCTGTGTTCCACAAATAGAGAATTTGTATTTGTAGTAAATAATAATTGTGTGCTCTATCTTAAATATTGTACGACGAAATTACGCGATTGTAAGGTCAGAACAATAAATAAACAAGCCCAAGAATAAGGTTACCCGTCCACTCCTGAGTATGGATACGGTTTCCTAATGGAGAATCAATGCAATACCACTAGAACAATGAAGAAGTTCACCTAATCCTTACAAAAACTTTCAATAGTTGCAGAATCCAAGCAAGTTAATCTGTCTACTTCCTGTGCCTAATCGGCCAATCAGATTTAAGTATGTACCTACGAGTATTGCTAAACTTAAACTAACCCACTCACGGGAGGAAAATACATTTTGCATAATTTTTAGCCGGGAGGACTACAGGAGCATTGGGACTTTTCATCATATTCCCTTCAAATTGTCAATGCTAATTTTTAGGTGATGACACTTTTTCAAATTCGTGATTCAAACCTTTCACGGTGCTTTCCTCAAGGCGAGGAACGACGAGGCAACATCAATTAATAAATAAATATTCAAGAAACCATCCACGCTCCGTTAGCCGTGGGTGGGCGGCCTAATGATAATGAAGCGATTCCGACTCCGAGTCGCGCTTCCATTCAGTCGCTAGTGAGCCGCTGCCAGTGTGCAGTCCACTGCGCAATCGTGATTTACTATACAAAAATAGTTTCAAAAGAAATTCATCCCTAAAAATACTTGCTGTAAGGTCCATTTTCATCAATCCAAGATGTCGACTACGCTACTGAGCAAGGAGTTGCCGGATATCGAGGTCAGTTGTTAAATTGTGTACAAGTTGATGCCAATTGATTATCCGAATAGATAATTTGTAGGGAGTTATTGTTTAGCAATTGTTGCAACAGTGCATGTATCAAAAATCGATAAAGAACTAATTTTATGTTAACAATTGGACTGAGTTACGTGACTTGTTGTGTAAACAAAAGTGATTCAAAATTGTTTTTAGTACCTACCTAAATGTGTTGTGGGTAGGTGGTACCCGTAATCGTTATTGCACTCCTACATATAACCATAGATTTCAACTCTGTACAGATTTCTTATTCATCAAACTACTTCATACGTAGGTAGGTACTCTAAAGAACTATTTTTTAACAGATTTTACGTCTGTCTTATAAGCAGGAAAATAAATTACATATGTAGTTACTTAGAATCTATGTAACAAAATAAGATTTTTTAGAAGGAATTAAGGAACCTAAACTTTTTTAAATGCCTATATTTCAACGACCTACCTATCAAATTACCTGTAGATAGAAAACAGGCATGCAATATGCATTTATTAGGGTCAATTAAATTAGGTCATATGAAATAAGACGTGGTCCGCCATAGAATATAGAAATTACACTCAGAAGAGTGAAATCAATTAAATAGTAAATTAAATATAACAACGTATTTTATTCTATTTATCAGTTTTAATTTTGAAACATTGTTTCGTCATTATAATCCGAACAATGTCTAAGCCATAAGGTCATCTTTATTATCAACAAACTTGGGCCAAAGATCGTATTTCTTCACAACAAACTAGATCATATAGAGAATTATGTACCTATTAATATTACCTAAATAAGAGCTATTTTTTCTTAAACCAAGTTCACACACGTAACAATAGGTACTTCTTAAATTGGAGTAACGAGTTTCTAAAAGATGTAGGTAGGTACTCACGTACTTTGATCGCACTTTATTTTAATATCTTCTTATCTTGCATACGGAGACCCACCCACAGGGACCAACAAATCTGACAGCTTTAGATATCACTATTTTTATCATCATGGCTGTAAATATTTTTTATTAGGTTTATTTGCTGCTGACTGAAGGAGATTTGTCGCCCCTCAAAACAGTTGGTTAGCAAATATGTAGGTACAATATTTCATTAAGCCTTCTTTAATGTTTTCATATATAAGATGTTTATCTGTAGGTCAATGCCAGTACAAATAATAACAATGATTACACCGTCGCGACGAAGTCACTACAAGATCTTTTCAATAATCTTGAAACTTTTTTGCGATATTTTTCAAGGGTCTCCAAATTGATTGCAGAAGTTTTCACTAGTTGACAGTTGTAGAAGTTTGGTCTTACTCTAATCTATTAACAAATGCACGCAATTATTTATGCAACCAGAAAGTGTATAAGTTCATTGCTAATAAATTTTTTTCGTTTCAGAATTTATTGAAGTTGAACCCAACGGTAAAGCCTTATTCCAACTTGGTACCGTCAGCGCAAACCAAGAAGAATAAGCAACATTGGAAGAGGAACACGGACCGAAAATGCACTGTAAGTGGATAAAATTTTCCTAATTATTTGTTCCGTCTTCGATATCCGGAATCCATGTTGAGTTAACCATCCGTTTTTCTGGTGTTCTTCCGGTCTAGCGACGTCCCTCTCCTACGCAGGTAGGCCCCCACTACCTGCGGCCCGTCCGGTTCCAGGTAGAGGACCACCTTATAAAAGGGGGTGCGCGACCTTGTTTTCGTCATTATAGCATCGTTTTTCGTTGTGTTCAGACGTCTTTGGCGACTACTTTTAAATATTTTAGTGTTATTTAAATTTATCTAATATTCTGAGTAAATACTTTAAAGTGAAGTGATTTAAAGTGAAGTGCTTGGAAATATTTTTCCCTCTCTTACGCGATGGAAAACAACGTGGAAGATGTTCCTGAAACGGGCAGAAAAAGGCGGAGAAGTGAATCGTCCGATTCGTCGTCTGCATCTTCGACCTCTTCAGACAACAGCGAGGAACAAGGTTTGGCAAAACGTCCACGGCACGTGAGTAGTTTGAAACTAGAATATTTATCCCAACAAGTTACCTTCTTAACTAATTTACTCACGCAATCGCACCCAAGTCAAGTGCAATCAGGCCAAACTTTTCCTACGGTTATGACGAGTGATTCCCTAGCAGACGAAATGGTTTTACAACCACCGCCTACCACAAATGTTCAGAATACGCAGTTAAACATTTCTGATTATGCAACAGTATTAAAAGATCCTCTCTATCCTAAATCAAATGATAAATACTTAAAAAGGTTAGAAGAATTGCAACATTTCAATTCTGAAAATTGGCAATCTATTAGATTTTCAGAAGCTCAGAAAAAGTACTTATGTACTCCGGGCTTTATAGAATTAAAACTAAATGAAGAATTAAAGCGTTTTGAGTCTTCTTCAAACGAAGACTACCGGCTATACTTATTGGAGCGTTCTTTTGCTGCAATGACAAATGCCATGCTAGTTCAGAAGGACGAATTACGTAATGCGTTGCAAGAAATGATTAATTGGTCAAGTGATAAAAATACGAAGCTAACACCATCATCACTCTTTGAAAAAATTGAAAATTCATTTAACAAAGATTCTAATTTTATGAAAGTCAGCGATGATTTATTGCAAATCACATGTGGTAGGAGGGCGGACCTTATTCGCTTGCGTAGAGAATTAGTTCTCAAACAAATCCCTGATGAATATACTAGTGCGGGGGTTGAAAAAATACCCCCTAGTGCTGAAAACTTATTCGATTCTGAAATGCTTGGTAAATATATTCAAAAAATTGGGGGGGCCGAGAAGTTGTCCCTAGCTTCTTCGTCGAAGGTTCCAATTCGATATTCTAACGTAAATACGGACGCGACACGTGCCGCCACTAGTAACGATTACAGAGGTATACCTTCAACATCAACGCAGCCGAAGGACAAAACGTTTCGCCCCCAAGGTAACCAAAAGCGTAGAACTAACCAGTTCCGACAAAACAAAGGTAAATCTTCTAATAGGAAACATCCAAAAGGGAAGAAACCCCGCACCGAATCTCCGCCCCGGAACAGAAACCGTCGCGCATGACTCGGAACGATTTTACGGGGGTTGTCTGGCGCGATATCAACATGTTTGGCGCGACTTGGGAGCACCAGAGGAGATCTGCACACTTTTGGAAGGTATACGCATTCCTTTTGCAATAAAGCCACCGCTCCTATATCCAAGCAAGTTGGTAATGTCCAGTTTCGCAACAAAAGTTTCTTCACAAATGTCCCAGCAAATAGAAGCTATGATCGACACCCAGGTTCTGGAGGAGGCAGAGGTATCTCCGAGTTACCTATCAACATTTTTTCTAATACCCAAGCAGGACGGAACTTTACGACCAATATTCAACCTGAAACAGTTAAACAACTTTGTAAAGGTCAGAAAATTTCAATTATTCAGCCATTTTCGAATACCTTCTTTTCTCCAGAGCCAAGATTGGATGGTCAAACTGGACTTAAGCCAGGCATACTTCCACCTTCCCGTAGCGCACCAGCACCGACGGTTCCTGAGGGCGAGTTACAAAGGGAAATTATATCAAATGACCTGTCTCCCTTTCGGCCTATCGTCAGCCCCCGGCATATTCGCTTCCGTGACCAATTGGATAGCAGAGTACCTGAGAAAACACCAAATTCGCTGTGTGGTCTACTTGGACGACTCTCTGCTGGTAAATCGGTGTCCCGAACAACTGCGGAAACAAGTGAGGTTTGCAGTTACATTAATTCAACGCCTGGGCTGGACAATCAACTTCAGCAAATCTGTTTTGGTTCCGACACAACACCTAGAATTCCTAGGCGTTACTTGGGATACACAAACCAATACGAAATCCTTGTCGGAACCCAAGAGCCTAACGCTACGCAGGGCACTTACCAAACAGATTGCGAGAGGCAGCTGGTCCCTCAGACAGGCCCAGTCCCTAATGGGGAGACTCAGCTTTGCCTCCTTCGTTGTGCGCAGGGGGAGGCTACACTGCCGAACAATACAATATCACAGTCGGCAGTTGCCACTATCCCTACCCCACAAACAATTCAAGATACCAACAGCAGCACTCTTGGAAATGAATTGGTGGGTCAAAATGGTGTGCAGCACATCACCATTGCACACAGAAGCTATTTCGCATCTGCTGACAACCGATGCTTCGGATACAGGTTGGGGCGCACAACTGGGAAATGCCACATTGTCAGGCCAGTGGACAGAAACCCAGCGGTCCTGGCACGTGAACTGCAAAGAGCTGTATGCGGTCCATGCTGCAATTCTGCGAACACAGAGCCACTTGAAAGACGCCCACATTTTATTACAGACGGACAATCGCACGGTTGTGGCCTACTTGAACAAAGAGGGTGGCACGAGGTCCAAGAGGCTTCTCAAGATTACTCGACAGCTTCTATCTCAACTAGATCAGCTGAACGTGACCCTGACGGCACAGTACTTTCCAGGGAGATACAACACAGACGTAGATGCCCTATCTCGCAACAAAGTAAGTCCAGAATGGCATCTTCTTTCAGCAGCAACGGACGTGATATTTCGAAAGTGGGGTATTCCAGTGGTGGATCTGTTTGCATCCAAAACAGCCCACGTAGTTCCGAACTACGTTTCGATAGACCGGCGGGACAAGAAAGCTCTGTTCCACAACGCATTTCTTCAGCGCTGGAACTACAGCCTAGGGTGGTTGTTCCCTCCGCCCAACCTCATACCACAGGTACTGTCTCATTTGAATTCTGCTCAAGGGCAATACATTCTAATAACACCCCGGTGGGAGAAGACATTCTGGATAGCCGACCTCCAGCAAAGGGCTCTGCGTGCTCCTCACCAGATCCCCGACCTAGTGCATGTACTTGTGGACACAAAAACAGGTCACCACCCACCAGGAGTACAAGACATCTACCTAGAGGCATGGCTGATACTGGGTGGTCAGATGTAATTAAGGACTGGGGGGAAAACGAAAGGTCTTTATTTCTTACTAGCTGGAGAAAATCCACTTTAAACACTTATATGCCAGCATGGAATAAGTGGAAAAAGTGGTGTATGTCACAATCAATAGACTATAAGTGTCCTGAGCCAGCCGTTGTGGCCCGTTACCTAGCCCACCTTCACAATAATGAGGGTTTAGCCTATCGAACCATTTTAGTTCATAAATCTGCAATATCCACATTAACTAAAACTACTGGGCAGGAAGTTTCCTCACATTTTTTAGTAAAACAAATGTTAAAGGCTATTTCAGTATCAAAAGTTAAGAAGCCCAAACCACCTATCTGGGACCCTAGGAAAGTGTTAGACTTCTTAAGTTCTAATTATCTAGAGGAGGAAAGTTTATATCAAATTTCGAGGAGAGCTGCCGTATTGTTACTGCTTTCCTCAGGTAGACGGGTGCATGACCTAACATTGCTAAGAATCGGTCCTGAATACCTAGTAGATGAGGGGCAATGTATAGTTTTGTGGCCTGTCTTCGGTTCAAAAACAGACACTGCTAATCGTCAACAGTCAGGTTGGAAGATTAAGCAAAATCCGGATAAGAATTTAGACGCAGTTTACTGGATTCGCCGTTTGCTTGAAGTGTCAAAACTTCGTCGTGATGAAGGTAACTTGCACGAGTTATTTATTACTGTCAGAGGTTCCTGTAAACCAGCGACAAGAACCGTTATCGGAGGATGGATTAAAGCCGTACTTCGCGAAGCAGGAATAGAAGCATCCCCTGGGTCGGTGAGGTCTGCAGTCTCTTCATTAAACTGGATCGAAAACTATAGTATAGATCAGATACTTGCTACTGGAAACTGGAAGAGAGAACATACCTTTAGGAGATATTACCAAAAGCAAATTAAAAATTTGGAAATAATTGCTTCCCAGGTTTCCTTGTCCAAATATTTTGAACCAATTAATTAAGCTGATTATTCATCTTTTAATAAATTATGTAACTATTATTCTAAATATCATTTTCATTCATTATTTTATTTCAAATTCTTACAGAAACAATTACACATTATAGCATCTATATAACTTAGTACCAGGAGATATCAAACACATCACTCAACATGGATTCCGGATATCGAAGACGGAACAAATAATAGAGAGTTTTACCTAAAAATAAAACTTACCTATTATTTTTCCTGAGATATCCGGAATCCAAATAACTCCTACCTGGTACCCATATGTGAGTATAATGACGAAAACAAGGTCGCGCACCCCCTTTTATAAGGTGGTCCTCTACCTGGAACCGGACGGGCCGCAGGTAGTGGGGGCCTACCTGCGTAGGAGAGGGACGTCGCTAGACCGGAAGAACACCAGAAAAACGGATGGTTAACTCAACATGGATTCCGGATATCTCAGGAAAAATAATAGGTAAGTTTTATTTTTAGGTAAAACTCTCTATTATCTGAATCTTAAACATCTGTACTTACCTACTTAGTTTATTTTATTTTATCTCCAAGCTATACAAAAAAATCAAACAGAAATCGAACCGTATAAGATTTTGATAAACTACTTTAGGCGCAAATGAGTATGAGAGAATAAATAAAATACGAGTTATTTCTACGCGTTAAGTCGTTTCCTAGTTTACATACCTCTATTTACATAAATAAGCAAGCAAGCAAGGACAAATCCTGACCACTCTTTCCGTGGTCTTAACGAAGTCAGATAAGCAAAACTGGCTTAATAAAATACTTTAACTGTAGTTATGTACTTGTTTCATTAATAAGTATGTGACGTAGTGCCTCTCACTCACTATATATTTATCATTGTGCCTCTCAATATATTATCATTTTCTCCTTGGAAAAACTGAGATGGGAATGATAATTCATATTTTGCCAAACATAATAATTCACATTTATCCTTTCGCGTGGAATTCGGTTTCTGCACACAAAGTGTTATTATTAAGAGGTCTTCTTATTGCTTGATTCCAGGCATGTCCAACCCTGGTGAAGAACTTCGACGATATCAAGCACACGACGCTATCGGAGCGCGGGGCTTTGAAGGAGGCCGCGAGGTGTCTCAAATGCGCCGACGCACCATGCCAGAAATCCTGTCCTACACAGATAGACGTCAAGTCTTTCATCACCAGCATTGCTAATAAGGTAAGAAGCAGATATATCATTCTTTCTATGGCGTTTTTTTTGTGTCTTTGACGACGGAAATCTTTGCTTAAAGAGAGGTAGAGCTTAGTGGCATTTTCCGGTTTGTCCACTTGTCTCCACCGGTATAGACAAGTCCACATTTTTGTGGACTTGCCCCATCCAAAGTTGCGGTAGAGACATTTCCACTATTTTTTGGTTTGGTTTGTCCACTTGTCTCCACCGGATTGTAATCTTGGCTACGACAGAAAATCTCGCTTTAAGGGAGGTAGAGATTAGTGGAAAGTCCACTCGAATGAGCCGCTCGTCTGTTGAAGTACCTCCACCTTCCGGAAGACCACGGTGAAGAACCACTTCGTAACTGTTATCTTTAGCGTGAACGTTTCTCGTTTAAGTCCATGTTTACATAGAGGCCATTAAACTTAAAAGACAACTTTTACTTAGTACTTTATGAATTAAACTTCTAGATACATGACATTAGTTAACCAGTTTCAATCTCAACCTTCATGAAGAAAGAGACACATACATTCATACTGGAGAAATATTAGGTATCTTAGTTGTAACTTGTTTAACGATGTATTCTAAGAATCGTTTAATGTCATCAATTGGAAATCCCGTTTTGTTACTGTGTACCTACTATAACACTTTTATTGCATACAAATGAGATTACACCGTTTTTAATGTGCAATTGATAACTGTTCCTATTGTGGTAGTAATTGCATTATTTAGAGGGCACTTAAACTCGACATACTTATAAAGATAATACTGAATTGTGTATGTACTTGCGTAAATACAAAACTTCACGACAATCTTGTCTGGACAACCGAACGCCTGATCACATCATCAAGAATATCCTGCCAGTATACCAAATTTCGTTCAGTAGTTTCAGCGTGATTACTGGACAAACAACCAAAAAAACTATTTCACATTTATAATATTACTGTGATTACCCCTTGCTGTAGGTATACCTACTGAAGTCCCATTTTGATAAGGATAAAAGCATATCGTTTATCGAACGTTTAGCTTCTATTGCAAACTGCACTTGTTCCACGGACATATTACTGGGATGTTGCTTTAACCTTTAAAACCTATACTATAATATATAAAGCTGAAGAGTTTGTTTGATTGTGTGAACGCGCTAATCTCAGGAACTACTGGTGCGATTTGATTAATTATTTTTGTATTGGAAACCGAAATCCACGCGTACGGAGTCGCGGGCGCCCGCTAGTAAACCAATATTTTAATTTCCCCAGAACTACTATGGTGCTGCAAAGGCTATCTTGTCGGACAACCCTCTGGGGCTCACTTGTGGAATGGTGTGCCCCACCAGCGACCTCTGCGTGGGGGGATGCAACCTGCATGCGAGTGAGGAGGGGGCCATCAACATTGGTGGGCTCCAACACTTTGCTGTTGATGTAAGTTTGTCTAATAGTCAGATAGGTGCAGAAATTAAGGCTTACTTCGGAAAGTATAAATCTATCAAGAAGTAGCGGCAAGAAAGTTGGTTAGTGCTCTTTTAAATAACCAATGTCTTTTGATCTGATTCCTAGAAAGAGTAGGTACGCCAAGGAGCTTATTATGCCCATTTATTTATAAACCACATTTTGTTTTGCCCAACAATGAAATACAATATAGGTATGAAAAACAATATTGACATAGGTTCTCTTAAAATTATTAGGTCTTTCGCACATTATTTTCTCACATTCTTGTCATACATATGATGATATGTTGATATCAACATTTACCAATTTGTCGGTAAATTTTTGTGTTAATGTTCCCTAACTACAACCTTTACATACATTCTAGATATTCATGAAAATGGGCATCCCGCAAACTCTGGACCCTAAGACCAAGCCTCTACCAAAAGGTGGACAGCAGAAGATCGCCCTCATCGGAGGAGGTCCAGCCAGCATCAGCTGTGCTTGCTTCCTCGCCCGACTGGGGTATAAGGACATTACTGTCTATGAGAAGGAGAAGTACTTGGGTGGACTCAGGTAAGTCCTTTCCCTATTGTTCGCCCCTTAAAGTAGATAAGATGGCCAAGCCAAGAAAAAAATAATTTAGGTACGATTACCTTTCTATTAACAAGCAAAATGTCAATCAGATCAAAATTATTGTTATTTTACTTTAAACATGGCACATATGACGACATTATCCAGTCGTCTATATTATACCTCGTGACTATATTTTATTAGGTATAAAACTATATTTTATTAGAAATAAAAAGGGTTCAATTCTTCACTTCAGTCATAGTATAAATGAATGGAGTAAACACAGTAGCATGGAGTAAGCACAGTAGCCGCGTAAGATCAACTTGTTTACTCTCAGACCAGATATAAAAATGATAGTGAAATCAGATCTAACGGTATCTGCTTACATAAATAAGCAAAGCAAGATATGACTGATAGTGATATCAATGGGTATTAGCAAATGCCAAACGGTCTACAAGGATTGATAAAAAGCTATCACTGGCCGGATGCATTTATCCTTTTATCCTTGCAGAGCAAACAATATCGAATAATCATACTTGTTTGTTTGGATGATTTTACGTCAATCACGCTGAAACTACAGAACGGATTTTGATGAAATTTGGTATACAGGCGACAGCATCACGATTAAATGCTCCCATGGGATAAAACAGGAATCTTGTTAACGCGGGTTACAACAATTTTTTTTTTTGGCCGATAACTGAACTCTTACGACCTTACTCGACAGCAGAAACATAGCACAACAGATACGAAGTGGTCTTCTGTAAGGTGGAGGTACTTCCCCAGACGAGAGGCTGATTCGAAAGCTTTACCTCTCTTATAACCTTTAAACAGCCCTGGAATATTTTATCACTATTTTATTAACCTTTTACTTTACAGTTCTTCAGAGATCCCTCAATACCGTCTGCCGATAGACGTGGTGCAATACGAAGTAGACCTCGTGAAGAATCTTGGCGTGAAGTTTGAAACTGGAAGGCAATTGTCAACCAAGGACATCACGGTTGATGTAAGTCAGTTGAATTCAACCTTGAATATACTGTCATTCGAAAAAAGCTATATTCATGTATGATTTTCATTTGGTAACATGGGTATGATATAAATAGATGACATTGTACTTAAGTTTGGGTCCAAACTTGTCCCAATAGAAAATGATTCTATGTTATATCAAAAAATATGAACTCTTCGCAGCGTTCACTATATCAGAGATTCTATGACCACGGACATTTCTTTTTTTGTGTACGAACCACGTTAACGATCCTTGTTATATAGCTCGTGTTCTTAATCTTAGGCCTAAGTATTACTCAAATGTCCATTTGTTTACCAAATTTTTCTTCGAAATATTTCAGGGGCTGTTTAAAAACGGTCATGATGCAGTATTCCTGGGCATCGGTCTGCCGGAACCTAAGTCCGTGCCGATATTTAAAGGACTCACACAAGAAATGGGCTTCTACACAAGCAAGGATTTCTTGCCGCTCGTCTCGAAGGGGAGCAAAAAGGGTTAGTTTGTAATGCAAATCTTAAATGTATTACCTAAAACACTTCGAATGCGTAGTACAGAAGATCCCTCATAAAAATATAAAGTAGGTAATTTTTGAAAAAAAAAAGAAAAACCTGCGCCACTTATAGTCCAATGGACAACCGGCTTTTTAGAACGGAAGTTCCACTAAGTTCTACCTCTCTTAAAACCTTAGTCGCTTCTTACAAAACCCACTGGAAGAAATGGTTTGGCGTTCCATATATAGGCACATCGTTATCACGATCGAAGATCTTTACTATATTTGCAACTTGCAAGAAATATATCTTTAGGTATATGCTAATTTCTGTCGGCATCAGCTATTGCCATACGAATACCACTTTCATCACGAACATCTATTTTATTTCAGGTCTATGCGCATGCAAAACTCCCCTCCCAGAGCTCCACGGCAACGTGATTGTCCTAGGAGCTGGTGATACTGCCTTTGATTGTGCAACCTCAGCACTGCGTTGTGGCGCTAAGAGAGTCTATGTGGTGTTTAGGAAAGGATTCAGCAACATCAGAGCTGTGCCTGAAGAGGTACCTATTCATTATTCTGTGTATTTATTTCGAAGTCGGTTTATTGGATAAGTAGTTGTAGCACACGATACCCGATGGGCTAGCCAAGATGCCACTTTCGCGAGCGCGAGCTTACGCTTTCGTCGCGACTTATATCTCCATCCCGCTCACACAAACACTTCGTGTGCGGGATGGAGATTGGAGATATATTCGAGAAATGGCATCTTGGCTAGCCCACCTGAAATCTCTTCGAATTAGAAATGCATATTTTATTTTGAACCCAGAAAAATAGTACAATGTCATCATTTTTATTGAGTAGATTTTAATTTAATAACATAAATTAATTTGATGTTTTTCTAGGTTGATTTGGCTAAGGAAGAAAAATGCGAATTCGTTCCATTCATGTCTCCGCGAGAAGTGATAGTGAAAAATGGCAAGGTAAGCTTACCGTGTACGTAACAGTTTTGAGTTTTACTTATCTGGTAGGATAGATAAATTACTATTTTTTAATTATCTATTTTCTCAGGTGGCTGCTTTGAAGATGTGCCGTACAGAACAAGTTGATGATGGCGAATGGATTGAAGATGAAGATCAAATATTGCAACTAAAAGCCAACTTTATTATATCCGCATTCGGATCCGGACTTTACGACAGCGAAGGTGGGAAAGATTTTCCATAAACCTACGTTTTTATATTGATAATGTCACTCACATTACGTACATTTCTCCAAAACTTAAACGTTAAGATTTAAAGGTTTTAACTAATATAAAGGAAAAACGCCATGACACTTAGCAACCCTAGTACTCTCAATAATGTTATTAATTAAACAAAAATAAGCTTTTAAAAGAATGGTCCTTCAAGTCGTATGTTTTTTCCTTACAGTCAAAGACGCAATGGCGGGAGTCAAACTGAACCGCTGGGGTCTGCCAGAGGTGGACAGCTCCACCATGCAGAGCACGAGCAACTCTAAAGTGTTCGTTGGAGGAGATCTGGCGGGGGTCGCCGAGACCACAGTGGAGTCCGTCAACGACGGGAAGACAGCTGCTTGGTTTATGCACTGCTTTTTACAGGTTAATATATTATACATATTTTGTTACATATGGTTTACTTGTAGATACCGTTGGAAGCAACATGGAAAATTTTGACACGTGTAAAGATGGTATTAAAATTACATGAACCAGTCATAAGTAGCCCTCTTACCCACGAAGATTAATTAGGTATAAAACCAAATTTTTGTATCTATGGTATTCCTCCTTATGATATGGGGAGGCGTACCTTCAGCTATTATTTAAGGAAATACCCAGAATAAAGAAATCTTAGTCTATTGAAGAGACGTTGCATTCTGTATCTAAAAAGCATCGTTAATTTTGAAATCGATTTACGTTCAAATTAAATTATTATTTACTAGCGGCCGCCCGCGACTTCGTCCGCGTGGATGTCGGTTTTCATACGAATGTTTTTTCCCGCTAACTCCCGTAGGAATTTTCCAATATCCTTTTGCAACTAAGCATCAAGTTTACTAAGGGACCTGCATGCCAAATTTCAAGCGTCTAACTCAAGTAGTTTAGATTTTCCATACAAACTTCCACCCCCTCATTTCGGGGAAGTGGGGGGTTGGAATGGGTCAAAAAGTAGCCTATGTTCTGTCTCAGGGTCTAAAGATTGTCTGTACCAAATTTCATCAAAATCGGTTGCGAGGTTTAAGCGGGAAAGCGTAACAGACAGACAGACAGACAGACAGACAGACAGACAGACAGACAGACAGACAGACAGACAGACAGACAGACAGACAGAGTTACTTTCGCATTTATAATATTAGTTGGGATTTTCATTTCAGGGTCTCCCATTCGACTCTCCAATAGAACTTCCAAAATTCCATTGTCCAATCGACGATGTGGACCTATCGGTGGAAGTGTGCGGCATAAAGTTTGAGAACCCATTCGGATTGGCTAGTGCACCTCCCACTACTGCCTCTGCTATGATCCGAAGAGCCTTTGAGCAAGGATGGGGCTTCGCTGTGACGAAGACCTTTGGGCTTGATAAGGTGAGTGTTGCTGTTTGTAAATATACTTAGGATTTTAATTCCAAAAAGAAAATGCACTATTCGTTCCAACTACATACATTTTGCATTCTAAGTTTAAAGCTTGCTATAGGCACAAAAGAGCAAACTTTTTCTTTCGCGGCATTCTCTAGTAAAGAATGCCACAAAATATAATGTTTTTTATTCCTTTCTGTCTACCAGTAAACCTGCGGGCAAAATTTTTGCGGAGAAGGAATACCTACTGTCTCGCAACCTTTTAATTATTTCTTAAATATAAGATAATAATTTAAAATTCACTAAGAGCTTGCGCATGTCTTCCTATTTAACTTGGCTAGAATAGAATTCCCATTTTTATCTGTAGATATAAAATTTATCCCATTTCAGGATTTAGTGACAAACGTGTCACCGAGGATAGTACGTGGCGTCACATCCGGAGAGAACTATGGTCCAGGCCAGGGCTCTTTCCTGAACATCGAGCTGATCTCCGAGAAGTGCGAGGCATACTGGTGCCGAAGCATCACAGAGCTCAAGAAGGACTTCCCGACTAAAGTAGGTGCCGTTGAACTTTTTTTTGATCTTGAGGACGGGCAAAGGAATCAAAGCCCTTACAGTCGTCTAAAACAAGTGTCTTTTTTGCCATGCTTTGTCCTTGAGGGCAGGCCAAGGAATCTAAGCAAGTACTACCGTTGTCTGTGACGATCCTCTATCTTTGGAAATTAACAATACCTAATTGAACCTAACAAATTTATCTCACGCCGCGTACCAAAGTTAGGAAACTAATGTTTGCTCCCAAGTTTTGTTTTAAGATTAAGTTCAAATGTTGATATAGGTAGGAATAGTACCTACCTAACTCTACTAACTAACTTTAGCGGACCCTGGACTCCGAGGCAACGGCCGAGGATGCGACCGGGACAAGCGCTAGGATGATGATGGAGTACCTACCTAACTACATACTTTTACCATAACATTACCTTCTGATACTAAGTTGTACCTATGTACTTAAAAAATGAAAACTCTACCTCAGTGGTGCCGGTTAAATAATGATGTGACAGTTATCAAAACTCATGTTATTTTTATTTTCAGGTAGTAATAGCATCAATAATGTGCTCATACAACGAGGCGGACTGGACCGAGCTGGCGAAGAAGGCGGAGGCGTCTGGGGCTGATGCTTTGGAGCTGAACCTGTCCTGCCCTCACGGCATGGGAGAATCTGGAATGGGACTAGCTTGCGGGCAGGTAAGTTTATATAATTTTCCATAGGGTTCTTAGAGCTTTAGAAAAGTGTCGATATTCCTTTAAACCGACAACGGTCACCGGGATCATCCTAGCTAGCTTGTAGCTGTTGCAAAATACTTAAATCAAAAATAAAAAGAAACATTGGCGTTGATTCCGCAAAGCATGTTTGTAGCTAGCGGTGCTACAACAATATTTTCTTAAATAGATAATAGATTCAATTGCACGTAAGACTAGGTACATACTTTGTAATTATTTCACCCATTTTGAAGAATTCATTTTCATTCTAGGATCCAGTATTAGTAAAAGGAATATCGCAGTGGGTGCGCAAGGCGGTCAAGATACCCTTCTTCGTCAAACTTACTCCTAACATAACGGATATTGTGACCATTGCCATGGCTGCATACGAAGGTATTTTATTTAAAGACTTTTTCTACTGAACAACTTACAAAATCACCAAATATGGTGGTCTTTTTAATTCACAAAGTAACACTGAAATATTATTTGAATCGAATTTAGAACACCCTGTTACTACAAGCCAGTTGAACTAAAATTGATTGATGTCATTCTAGGTGGAGCTGATGGTGTATCCGCTATCAACACCGTCTCTGGACTGATGTCAGTCAAGGCCGATGCTACTCCTTGGCCTGCAGTTGGTAAGTCAGAATATACCTACCTATAGGTACCTATATAAAGTAAACCTTAACATTAGATTTGAGAAAATTTAAATTTTTACTAGTGAAAATGATAAGATGGCAGCATGTGATAACATTTAGCTCCTTTTCGTGCGGCGATAATAATCCGGAATGGTTTCCGTCGTGATCGCCGACGTCCGTTAGAATGCGTCGATAAGCGTGTTCCGCACTTGAATTCTACATTTAAAAACGCCGATGAGCGTCTGCCGCAGTGAATGGGCTTTACTTTGTGGCAAAACCCTTACCCCCGGCCTTAGTCCAACAGTGGACTTTAATAGGATCCCTAATTATTATCATAACCCGTGTCTGCTAGGTCGCGTAGGATACCTATTGATGATGCGAACCTAAACCTTCCAGGTGTAGAAAAGCACACAACATACGGTGGAGTATCAGGCAACGCGACCCGCCCTATGGGTCTCCGCGCAGTATCAGCTATCGGCAACAAACTCCCGGGATTCCCCATATTGGGCATCGGAGGAATAGATTCTGCTGACTCGGCGCTGCAGTTCATTATGTGTGGAGCGCCTGTTGTGCAGGTAAGGATGATGATGATGCGAATTTTTGGAAGGCGTAGAAAAGCACCATCCTTTGCAGATTTCTTCCACGGCAGCCAATCACATGTTCAGTCAGGTACGCACAAGTGAGTGCGCAAGCACAGATAAGTTCGGTAAGACAGGAACAACGGCTTATCGTGTCCTTCAAAGCATGGAGGAACTCGATTTGAAATTTCGGTCACCCATCCGATGACCGGCCTTTGCGAAAGTTGCTTTACTTTAGAAATAAAAGACCGAGCGCGTTAATCACTGCCCCATTGAGCTCCTCAAAAGCACACAACATACGGTGGAGTATCGGGCAACGCGACTCGCCCTATGGGTCTCCGCGCAGTATCAGCTATCGGCAACAAACTCCCCGGATTCCCCATATTAGGCATCGGAGGAATAGATTCCGCTGACTCGGCGTTGCAGTTCATCATGTGTGGAGCTCCCGTTGTGCAGGTAAGGATAATGATGATGATGACTTAAATACTGTCAGGCGCGGAAAAGCATAACGATCATAGCCGTCTACGGTTACTGCGGCCAATAATACCATAAGCCAGGTACGAGGGATACCTATATTATAGTGCTCCAGTCAGTACGCAAGCACAGAGCACTTCCTATTCCATCGATCACATAGTTCGGTGGAACAGAAATTTGACACGACCTTGGAGGTTCTAACCTAAGACCTAGGTCTTAGGTTGACTCTAGAGTCAAAGAGATCAGGCGCAGGACTAACGGCTTAACGTGCCTTCCGAAGCACGGAGGAGTTTCAGGCGAATATTTTCGTCAATAAACCGATGTCTGAATGCAAAGGCTGATAATGTAATTCCCTGTGGTTTAAGGGTAGAAGTATCAGTGATATAAATAAACTAACAGTAACTCTTATCACTACAGATATGCAGTGCAGTCCAGAACCAAGACTTCACTGTTGTCGAGGACTATATCACCGGTCTTAAAGCCCTGCTGTACTTACGATCCGTCGGGCTGGACGGATGGACGGGGCAATCGCCGCCGTCGTTCAAACACCAGAGGGGGAAACCGGTGCAGACGTTGTACGATGAAAATGGCAAGGTAATTTGAGTTTTTTTTTAAGCTATCAGCGCAGATAATATAAAAAAGAGCTAGTAGGTATACCTACTTACGTACATAATAATATTTTTCTTTTTACCAAATTTATAAGTGGTTCTGGTTAGTGATTCTGACCACAAACTTGAGAATCACAGGTCCGAATCCCGCTAGGGGCAAAAGTTTCGCTGTTTCCTCTTGGTCCTAGCAGTGGAACAGAATAATATCGTACAAAGAAACAGTCAAAATTTTGGGAAAAACATCGGCATTATTACTCGATACATGGCTATTTAATAAAGCAGTCTAGTAGTCCGTGCTCTAGCATCTATAGTAAAAGCTTCAGATATTTTAAAGTTTTTAGAGAGCAATTGGTGCGTTTAAAATCTATTTAACTTCTTCCAGCCCTTGGCGCACTTCGGCCCATACGCCAAGAAACGTGAAGAACTTCTTCACGAGAAGCGTCTCAAGTCCGACATACTGGACAATAACCAGGTTACGAGCTACATGTCGAATGGACACGTCAAAACTGAAGTGCCTATGATAAAGGACGTGCTCGGCCAAGCCTTGGCCAGAGTGGGCACTTACAAGCACCTGGATAACAGCAAGCAAGTTGTGGCATTGATTGACGATGTAAGTGATAAGAATAATGGGTTTTTGAAATATATTTCCGCTAGATAGCGTTACGCAAGGATCCAAGTGTATTGTGATTGGTCTATTTCCAGTGCCGGTTTTAACTTCACCGGTGCCCTTGGCTAGATTTCTACGGCGCCCTTTACGACAAAGTAACCTTCGAACTATTAGGATAAAATATCCTAATAGTTCGAAGGTTACTTTGCCGCGCCCTACCCTAAAACCGCTACTGTCTATTTCAATAGAAAACGTCCAAGCACCATTAAATTAATTAATTTACCAACGACAGCATATCTCAGACCCTATGTTTACGTAACGTTTTTAACTAGTATCTAGTAGTTAATTTTGTTAGGACAGAATAAAATGGAAAGTTCCTAAGTTTTCAATCATTTTAATACATTTTATGAATTTTCAGGACATGTGTATCAACTGCGGTAAATGTTACATGGCTTGCGCAGATTCTGGATACCAAGCTATCGAGTGAGTTACCTATTCAAGTCAATCTAGGAACTAATGTAGTCACATTTATTTGTTTATGGGCACAGTTAGATTTGAACTTTACCTCATTCACATAAGATCTAAGTGTTCACGCCTACATCTTACCATTTATAGCTTTCCTTATTGCATTATTTCAAATCTTTACTGGGAGCATTGATACTAATATTTTAACTACCATTTGCTTATTTTCAGATTTGATTCTGAAACGCACATACCGCGCGTAACTGAAGACTGCACGGGCTGTACATTGTGTCTCTCTGTTTGCCCCATCATCGATTGTATTTCGTAAGTACCTTAGTATTTTTAATGGTTCCTTATATAAATTGGCCAGCAATAATAATATAAAAAAACTTGTAAAAACTTAAGATTTCTGAAAAGCAGCAAAACCAATTTAAAATAAAAATAAATTAATAATAGGTCCAAGAAAGATATATCATTTATGTTTAATGATGATTTTATTTTGATTATATCTATGGTTCTATAGAGAGTGTTAACATGCGTACATTTTTCCACAGAATGGTGCCTAAGAAAATCCCTCACGTAATCAAAAGAGGGCTACGTTACGACATTGTCCCAATATCACCTCTTGACGGAGTCTGCCAATAATATGCTTGAAAGAATACAAATGGACATTTACAGCTTGTAAAAATATATTTAAAAAAATAATATACAAAATATAAAAAAAATATCAATGCTTTGTTAGAAGTTTCTTTATCCTCTCTGCATTTTTCCTGGCATGATTCCATGAATAAACCCAACTGTTTGAAGGATTTACAGACAACGTTAACGCCGATATGGGCTCCGGACAGTTATAATGTCTCTTGTCCACTATTTTATTTCTTAAATACGTTTTGTTGTGTAGTCTTTCACAAACCAAGCATTCTAATGATTCTACAGTAATCAGTCCATCATTCTGATATGGTCTTTCAACATTTTCTTTTATAAGATTTTTATTTGTAATAACGTTACGAATTTTATGCTCTAAATATTGATCATACAAAGTGTCATTATTCAACAATTTGTTCAAATGCTTACTCAGTACTTCTGGAGTAGGAAAGTCATCTAGAAGAATAGCAGATTTTGCATTCGGAAACCAATCCTTAATAGTTGGCGCACCAAAGTAAATTGGAATAGACCCCACTTTTATGGGCCGCCAAAATTTTTCAGTAATATAGTCGTCACAAACACCGTTTTCTATAGCAATAGTAAACTTGTATCTTGCTACGAAATTGAGGAAATCGTCTTCATTTAAATTATTCAAATAATCCTCTGTAAACTTCTTTGGTAATTCCTTATTATTCAAACAGGCTCCATAAGAGTCCACTTTAATGTACTTCATAAGTTCTTTTACATAATTATCTCTCTCAGTGGAAGTTTCACAGTCACTCTGTATATATAATACAGGTGAAATCTCACTCAGATATGTATTTTTCACTGATGTCGGCACAAAATATTTAGTGCTCGTCACATCATCTAATGAATCCAAATATTGTAATGGGAATGGAACATCACTATATCTGCTAAATGTCGATGAATAATTGAACAGACTAAGCATAGGCTCATGCATAAGTTCCTCTAAATTTCTAGGTGATTCCTCATGATACAACCCCCATATATCTAGAGGTTGTCGTAAAGGTAAATTATTAATATCAATTTGACTACCATAAAACAGATACGCTTCTACATTATAATTTTCAGTATTATTATTATCGCTAAATATTTCACATTTTAAGTTACGAGAACATGTTTTAGTCCCTCTAGTTCCCGGAAAGTTTGAAGTCCACCAGACTATTACAGGATAATCAGAATGTTTTCTTACGTTGCAATTTGAATTGTCCGTCACATCACATTTTGAAACTAAATATATTATTATCACAGTCAAGATAGCTATTATCCACAAACATTTACGATGAGAGCCTCTAAGCAATCCTAATATTAATCTCATTACCATTTTCATAAACACTAAAATAACATGTTTCACATAGTTTTTCAAATGGCCAAACCATTGGTTGATACACATTTTAACAATTTACAACTGAGCACATTATTCACAGGAAGTTATTATCATACTGTTTGGCGTTAAACGTTGGTAATGAACAACTGTTATGGCTTGATAAAATTGTACTGAGAATTAATAGGGCCAACCTCTTTCCTTGTGTTGATAATAAATGTCCATGGAAAATGCGATTATTAAATCAATGTAGAAGAGTCCGTATATTGCTCCTCTTATTTTTAACGATACAAACAGGCAGGCGAATGCGCTAACTGTCAAAATAAGTTCGATGACAACGTAATAAAACTCAGCCTCATATTGTACCTGGTCGACTATATATAGCACCATGATAAGTACGGACAGCATGAGGGTCGGCCCGGCGACCAGGCAGTACAACACGTCCACCGGTTCCACGACATGGGGGATGACATGGAGTAGGAGTGCCACTACCTAAAAGTAAGATATGATGAAATTGTTCACTCTTGTTGCAAATTCTACAGTTATAGGGCAACAAAGGTTAATGTGTTTCATTTCAAAATTATTATTCAATTTTCTTTATTGAGATCACCAGAAAATCTTGATTGAGGATATCAGTTGTGACTAAATAAATAAACTTCTTATGCAATGACTGCAAATTCAAATCCTACCCAAGGGCACTATTAGATATTTTAGAAGCTAAGTATACATTTGTGACGTCTTTCAAGATTTTACTTTGATATCTGGTATGTACGAATAAAACTGTAAGGTGTTTTTTTATAACATTAATGTTACATGTAATTATCGTCATTGTAGCATCAAGGATATATTATGGACCCAATGGATATATTTAAATTAAATATGTAATGATACACCTAAAGTGCTTTCAAGATTTTTATTGGCAAACAAAACAGTCAATTCTTAAACATTGTAAAACCTCTTTCTTTATAAATATAATATTGGTCCATAGCCAAAGCTACTACTAGATGTAAAAGAAACACTGCATAAACTGCTTCAAGGGACGATGAGCTAGAAAAATATACTATTAAAGCGAGTACACTGAGCACAATTTGAGTTAAAACGTATAATTGTTCGGCAAGTTCGTGCACTTGATCCACTAAATACAGCACCACAAACATCACAGACATGGTAACAGTTGGGGCTACCGCGAAGCAATACAAGATGCCTGGATCGTTCAATACAAACGGTAGAATCATGAGTAAACTTGATATTACCTAAAAGTAAACGTATTTCTGTTTTGATTTATGTATTATTAACATCATCAACTTACCTGCCTATGATTGAAGAATAATTTTAATAAATAAGTTTCTGTATTCGGTAAACAGATGTTATAAGCTCCTAACTGATGTTGTTAACTTATTTCAATGTTAATGAACCGATAGCATAATTTTCAGATTAACTTTTGTAAGTCATTCATTTACATAACACTTATTCTATACAATATAATTTAATAAAACAAATGAATTGCGATAAGCCGATAATATGTAGTCCATTCTGATTTTGAATTTTTTGACAGTGACACAATCATTCACTCTCATGACGGACTTTCTTTTTTTTTTGTTCGTTCATTCTTTAGTTACGTGTAACTTAACCGGCCAAAACTATATTCGAATGGTCGTTTTGGAGCATAAACATTTAGATGTGCGAACGACCGGCATCTCGTAAAACAATAACACCGTATTTATGTCAGTTAAGTTAGTAATTTTATAATCAAACAGCAATTTTAAAAAGTAAATAGGTATATTATTATCAATAGAATGCACGTTACACATAAAATTATTCATGCACAACTAAACGTGCAACCTCTTTCATTTGCTATCAGAAATAAATCTAGTGACAATGCAGTCAACAAAGCAAAATAAAATACACCATAAATTAACCACAACCAAACCCGTATTAAATTTAGCAGAAAACATTGCATAAAAGCCCCGAAAGTAAACAATATTTGAAAAAATAAATACATTTTTTCCATAAATAAAGGAACTCTTCTTCGTAAATAAAGGATAATAAATATAAGAGAGATAACAAGCGTGGGCCCAGTCGATATGCAGTACATGTGTCCTTTCGGCTTTGGCATAAACAGTGGTAATAGTGTGATAACTAAAGAAATACCCTATAAAGAAAAGAGGGCGTGAAATAATTACTTAAGTAAGAATTTTATTCTGTAATAAAGTTACTAAGTAGGTAGGTACAGAGTCTAAAACTCTAGAATCTCTTCTAGCCTCTAGAAATATGAATGCCACTGTCTTAAAAAATAATATTTAGGTATGATTCTTATTTAGGTTTATACTTCATGAGAATATTATATAGAAATCTGTTGCTTGTCAATTCTCACAATAAACATGTGCCTTCACCAATAACTTAATACAATATAATTTTCATAGAAAATCCAATACTTACAAATTCGATTAGTTTCATGATAAATATATTATATTTTATTAACTCATTCCATTTTTTGTCTACAGGTACAGAATCTAAAAAAAAGGAAAAATTAAGGTCAATGGACAGGTTTTAGAGATTTGATATTATGATTACATTTGTACAAAGTTTCATAATCTATTTTCAAGAAGCCCTTCTATCATGTATTTAGATGGGAAATTACAAACTAGGATTTTATCATTCTTTATAGATTATTGAAGAAAATTATAATTTTGTGAGGTCGCTAAATAGGTACTCACCATTTATTATCATATCAGACATGTCGCAGGTTATATGTTATTACTCTTTTTTACTTAAACACTCATTCCAAAACAAACATGGTAGTGGAATGCAGATTCGTTTTGGATAGAAAAAAATGTATCAAAATATTTAATTTGTGTACGAGTTCAAATCAAAGATTCAGATTACCATAGTTCATGACAGTTTTCAGCTTTGAAATAAGGATTTAATTTATTTTTTATTTGCTTATGTCCGTTCCTTGTAAATAGGTTTTACTTGTGATGATAAATCTATGATAGCTTAGAAAAGCATGAGCAAGATATTTAATTTTACCTACATTCTGCAATCTTTCGAGCTATTCACGCTATAATAATGGTATGGACTTAGAAAATAGACGGACTGACTCAGTTACGAAAGTAGCAACTAAAGCACCAAAACTGACTTTATCTTTTTCTTTTATCCTAAGGTAGTAGGATTCTATATTATACTCTATGCATAAGTCCATGGCTATAACATTCATTCGGTCTGTAGCAGTGTCAATCAATGTGTCAAATACCAATTGTCAAAAAATTGTAATCGTTCGCTTTCCGGACTCTTAAGCGTTACTTAAATATCTTATTGTTTTTGATATGCTCTAGTGTTTAAGGACATTAAAAGGTTTTTACAATGGAAGAAGAAGATCCGGTTGTACAGGAGGTAAAATTTCAACTCTTCTACTCATAGCAACGTGGTATTTAATGAGGTTATGTTATTGTCTCAAAAATTGCATTTTGCATGCTTTATTATACTTTATTTGTTGCAGATTCCGGTGTTTCTGTCTCAGGCGCTTGCTAAGAACCTTTATATTTATCAGTTTCCTGTTAGACCTGCCAATAGGGACTGGAATGAGGTGAACGTAGTAAATGCTACAGTGAAGCCTAAAAACCAGCTGGTCAGATTAGAAGTAGGCCTAGATACCTACAGCGATAAGTACTGCTCTTCAAAAGGCGAGCAGATAGCGCTTAATACAGATGGCCATCAGGTACTTATTTGATTATAATTTATCTTACTGATGTACTGTTTCCTGAATTAGATCTTTTTATTATTTAAATGAGCTATTCTCTTTTTCAAAATCATTGCAGTGAACTTTTTCTTGTTTATGACTTGGATATCTGGATTTCTCTGGACATTATTCATACATTCACTTATAAGTTATAAGCAAACTTTCATTACATATTCAAAGATACTTACATAAATGATTCCATGAAATGTATTTAATATTTTTTGCATTACAGGAGTCCTCCTGGCATGTCAAAGAGAAGGACAGGTCACAATACTTTAGGCATGGAATCATGGACAAAATAGTTTATGAGAGCAGTACTCCATGTGTGGAGTCTCAGCATTACGCAGTAGCAATATTGCAAGATAAGGAGCTTCATTGTACTCCGATACAAGGTTTGTTTTATTGCTTTGTAAGTCACGACATACAGTTTGGTTACTCATAAATTGTAAGTAATTTTGATGGGCTAGAAATACTTCAAGTACTGGTATGAAAACATATTTTTCTGCAAAAAATCATTTTTTATGAATAGAAAAGTGGAAAATTATGTTGTTACATCTATATAGTGTTCAAGTTAGTAGTTCAGTGATATATCTTACAAGCATACTGTTATAAGCATAAAATCGTCATGACTCAAAAGTATGTTCTGACTAAGATATGAAAATACAATTTTGTTTATTAATATTTGAAATGGCTTTTAGGTGTATTACAGATGAGGCCTGCTTACACATATTTTGATAAGCAAGATAAACGTAAAGGTGACAAAAACAAAGATGAAAATTCAGACGAAGATGAAAAAGAACCAGAAGCACAACCGGTACATTCTTTTATTAGTTCAAAAAAGTTAATTAAAGGTTTTCTCTGTAAAATAATATTTGCTAAAATACTTAAATGTGCTGTTGCAGGTGACTGTAAAATTTGCTAGACAAGAGACGGAGGTATCAAAGAAAGCTAGAGAAAAATCATTTGAGACAATATCACAGAGGATATCTGAGGAGCCATGGTATGATACAATGTGGAAACACTCCAACACGGATCATGCTGAGGTATTAGTTCTACTTATTATTGGAAATACTATTATTATTTACCCTAAGTGCCGAACATGTTTCATCAGATCAGGGAAAAAGTACAGTAGCATGTAAAATAACTGACTATAATATGACTAAATAGTAATATGTCCTGTTTAAAATAATGCAAATGATCTTATCACTATTGAAATTTACACTATGCATGGCCATTCTTTAAGTTAGTGAACGATGCCCTTTCCGTTAATAATGGTAGATGACAAAAGTACCTTATCTAGCCTACACAACTATTGAAAGTGTGTCATCTTTCATTTAAAATACATTGCACGCCGAATTTCAGTCACGTTTTTTCGACCCAGTGTCTTTCTTTACTAAGGGATTTTCGGATGTATTTTAACTTTGTAAATATGGTTGGGAAGGGAGAGGAATGTCATCGGTGAAGGTGATCGTTAGTATACTATAAAGGGGCCCCTTAAACCTACACGCTGGGTCGAAAGTCCCAGGCGCCGACTGACATTCCTCTCTGTTCCACGCGATGGAGCCGGTACCCGCACAGAGAATCCATGGATAGCTAAGAAGTTCGTCTCAGTGATAAGATGTCATGTGATTCGGGGAAATATAAGCCTTTTTGACTTATTATTATAATAAAGTAGATTAATGTAAGTAATTAATATTCCATTCATGATTGTAAAGTTCATAAACAATATTTTTCTAGTTGGAGCGTCTCAAGCTGTTCAGCATGACGACGTCGGACGGTTCGTCGCTGCGCGTGTGCCCGCGCGAGTACGTGCGCGCGCTGGTGCCGGCGCCGCCGCCGGACGAGGCGGACGTCGCGCCCGCACACGCGCCCTCGCCGCACGACCAGATTAGGGAGATACTTGTCAATGGTAGGTGGCTAGAGTGACTGCCTCAGTGGTGTAGTAGTGAGAGCGTCTCAAGTTGTTCAGTATGACGACGTCGGACGGGTCCGCGCTGCGCGTGTGCCCGCGCGAGTACGTGCGCGCGCTGGTGCCGGCGCCGCCGCCGGACGAGGCGGACGTCGCGCCCGCACACGCGCCCTCGCCGCACGACCAGATTAAGGAGATACTTGTCAATGGTATGTGGTAGACCTCCCTAGTGTGACGTCACATGTTTTTCTCAAAACCAAAAAAAAGGCCCCTACCACCCCTTGTCACACCATGTCACACTTTGTCGATCCCCCCCCCCCCTTTAAGTGTGACGTGACGTGACAAAAAAAAACGTACTTTATGGATGACCCCTTTGTGTTGGTTTTCCCTGCTTACTTGGATATTGCAGGCTTAAATCACCTGATTGTCCGCCTCGTAAGAATAATGATTTCCTGCTTCGGAAGGCACGTTAAGCTATTGTAAGTAAGGGTTACCGTCGCCGCAGGACCAGAATAAGCACGTACTTGTTAAAGGTAAGTGATTTGAGTGCCTGTCTCCGATATGAAGTGGTTAGATGGTCTCAAGTTGTTCAGTATGACAGCATCGGACGGTTCGGCGCTGCGCGTGTGCCCGCGCGAGTACGTGCGCGCGCTGGTGCCGGCGCCGCCGCCGGACGAGGCGGACGTCGCGCCCGCACACGCGCCCTCGCCGCACGACCAGATTAGGGAGATACTTGTCAATGGTAGGTGGCTAGAGTGATTGCCTCAGTGGTGTAGTAGTTGGAGCGTCTCAAGCTGTTCAGTATGACGACGTCGGACGGTTCCGCGCTGCGCGTGTGCCCGCGCGAGTACGTGCGCGCGCTGGTGCCGGCGCCGCCGCCGGACGAGGCGGACGTCGCGCCCGCACACGCGCCCTCGCCGCACGACCAGATTAGGGAGATACTTGTCAATGGTACGTGGTAGACTTCCCTAGTGTGACGTCACATGTTTTTCTATTTCACATTGGAAAATGCTTAAATTAAAACAGCAACAAAAGGTATTTCATATTCTAGGTTATGCGATTAGTACTTCTAGATGTACGGGTAACAAAACTAGGACCCCCCCCTCTCCTAACGTGTGACGTACTTTATGGATGACTCCTTTGTGTTGGTTTTCCCCGGTAAGTAAGGATATTGCAGGCTTGAGTCACCTGATTGTCCGATAACAATGTTGATTTCCTGCTTCGGAAGGCACTTTAAGCTATAGGCACCATGCAGTAACTGAGATTTCTGTATTTGTTTAATAAATAAATAAATAATAATAATAAAAAATAATATGGAGGGCGCTAAAATCCCGATTTTGTTTCTGTGATTTCACAGTAAAATTTAAATTTAGCGTGAAAGTTTCGAATATGAGTCACTAGATGGCGGAATAAGGCACCGTGTTTTTCGGTGGTTTGACAGTAGAATTACCGACATTGAGATTTAAAAGCTTTGAATATGAGTCACGAGATGGCAGAGTCATCGCTACGCACTGTGCCTATTGTAAGTAAGGGTTACCGTCGCCGCAGGACCAGATTAAGGAGATACTTGTCAATGGTAAGTAGTTTGAGTGCCGTGCCTGTCTCCTCAATGAAGTGGTTAGAGCGTCTGAAGTTGTTCAGTATGACGACGTCGGACGGGTCCGCGCTGCGCGTGTGCCCGCGCGAGTACGTGCGCGCGCTGGTGCCGGCGCCGCCGCCGGACGAGGCGGACGTCGCGCCCGCACACGCGCCCTCGCCGCACGACCAGATCAAGGAGATACTTGTCAATGGTTAGTAGTTAGAATGCCTGTTATTCCTGTCTCCGTGGTGTAGTAGTTAGAGCGCTGTGCTCAAAAACCTCTCACTGAGGTCGTGGGTTCGAATCCCGGGGAACACTTTCACTTTGTGTTGGTTCTTCCAGGTTGGTAGGACCTGGGGTGCGATTCACTAAGCGAAAATGTCATAATCTCATGGCTATGTAATCGGTGACAGGACTAAATTACTACACACACACACACACACACAGTCGTAAGATTATGACATTTGCGCTTAGTGAATCGCATCTCTTTCGCATTCATTGGACGATTGTCCAATAAGAATGATGATTTCCTGCGTCGGAAGGCTCGTTAAGCTATTGTGTCAGGGTTACCGTCGCCGCTTGACCAGATTAAGGACATACTTGTTAATGGTACGTGGTTTGAGTGCCTGCCTCAGTGGTGTAGTAGTTAGAGCGTCTCAAGCTGTTCAGCATGACGACGTCGGACGGTTCTGCGCTGCGCGTGTGCCCGCGCGAGTACGTGCGCGCGCTGGTGCCGGCGCCGCCGCCGGACGAGGCGGACGTCGCGCCCGCACACGCGCCCTCGCCGCACGACCAGATTAGGGAGATACTTGTCAATGGTTAGTGGTTTGAATGCCTGTTATTGCTGTCTCTGTGGTGTAGTGGTTGGAGCGTCTCAAGCTTAAATTAAAACAGCAACAGGCCAGCAAAAAAAAGGTATTTCATATTCTAACTAAATTATGCGATTAGTACTTCTAGATGTACGGGTATAAGATTTTGAAGTGTGGTGTCTCAAAACTAGGACCCCCCCCCCTCCTTACGTGTGACTTTATGGATGACCCCTTTGTGTTGGTTTTCCCTGGTTAGTTAGGATATCGCAGGCTTGAATCACCTGATTGTCCGATAAGAATGATGATTTCCTGCTTCGGAAGGCGCGTTAAGCTATTGTAAGTAAGGGTTACCGTCGCCGCAGGACCAGATTAAGCACATACTTGTTAAAGGTAAGTAGTTTGAATGCCTGTCTCGGTGGTGTAGTGGTTAGAGCGTCTCAAGCTGTTCAGCATGACGACGCCAGACGTAGGACAAGATAAAGGAGATATTTCCTCTTTACCTTTGGATCCAGTTGTGTCTAACCGGGTTATGTATGATTCGATATTGATTTATTCATAAAACTTTTTCTTCTTCACAGCAAAGCTGATGACGTTCAACGACCTCCAATCTCTGGTCCGGGCCGAAGACACTGCGACAGTCACATCGACGCGCAACGCAGACGGTCGCGTGGGGCGAGGCAGGCTGAGTGCGAGTGCTCTCCTCTCAGCTTTGAGTGCAGCTGCTTGTTGTGTACGAGGCTTGTGGGCTCCGCGCTCTGCCGACCTGTTTCCAAGAGCAGCGCCCGCCCCGCCGCGACTTATGTGCGCGGCGAGAGACCATCTCGTGAGTACTATCAGATGACATTCTTCTAGTGAAGCTGATGTCATTCAGCGCCCTCCAGTCGCTCGTCCGGGTGGAGGACACGCCCACAGCAGTGACAGTCGCGTGAGGCGGGGAAGGCGCCGCACGAGATCATCTAGTGAGTACTCACACCGTAAAAGCCGTTCCGCTCATTAGGTTCACTCGCTGGTGCAACCCTGCGAGGGTGTAAAGAGCACTTATCGGCTCACTAATCGCTGCAAGTAGCTCTTTAGCAAAATATACACCAGTATAGCGCAATGTTTTCAAATATCTGGCTTGAAGGACTAATTTTGTTTGAACTAAAAAATATTGAATAAATATATGTATTCCTAGTTTTATTTTCACTCATGTGAAAAAACATATTGTCTTTGCAACAATTATAAGCATTTACAACAATGTATTCAACCAGCATTTTATTATTACATTGCTAATTTTAAAATGTTTCTGTCTAGCTCTACCTGTTTACTCAACACCCGTACGTGGACCGGCGTAAGTTCGCCGCCGCGGTCCGCCTTCCGCCCTCCGAAGTGCTGACGGTCATCAGCTCCGTCGCCAAGTACAACCCTCGGACCTCCGGCTGGGAACTACTCATCCCGCCAGACGTAGCCTTCGAGGCCAAGTACCCAGAAGTCATTCAACGCCAAAACCTCTACTGGGAGGCCCGCCAGCGACAGTTCAACGAAATGCTGCTAGGCGAAAATGTGCCCAAACGACAACGGAAGAAGTCTCAAAGGGAATCAGTGAGTTCGGATACTATGCTTAGCCCCAAACCTAGGAATAATAGTGTGAGTGAGGAAGACAGTGATCGAAAGAGATATAAGAACAAATCCGCTACCGGGAGCGGGAAACGGACTCGCAACGTTAGTTCTAGCAGTGCGCATGAAGCTATATGATCTAGGGAATAGTTAGGTTATCAAATTGAATTATTTAACCACTGCCTAGCAAAAATGAGTCTTAAGCTGGTTGCTAGTGAGAAGAATTTTAAATGTTATGTATAGGATACGATATTTTAAAACATCACCGCTTGCGTTGCTGTTAATTTTAAAATTTTGTATATCTGTTCCTTAGGCTAAGGACTCACGAAGCGTTTTTCACCCGCGCCCGCCGCGGTTGCGGGCCCGCAGCCTTTGTAGAATACAGATATTTATGTAAAAGATTTAAGCACATCTCACGACGCGTTTTACGCCCGCGGCGTGTGCAGTTGCTTGCGGGTCCCGCTGCACCGGCGGTCATCTTCTACCGGCGGGCGCGGTTCGCGGTCTCGCAACCGCGGCGGGTTGCTCCCGCGCTTTCTGCGATCGGTTGGCGGGCGACCGCAATTCCGCAATCAGTGGATGTATCCAGAACCTTTTAGGCCTTCTTTTTTTAAGTCTTCTGTGAAGTAAGTATAACGCAACAGCTCGTTTCTGGTGTGTGTCCATGGCGGTCTGGAGCTCAACTGATCGTTTAACCGCCCGTCTTGCAACCGCTCGTCTTGCGATAATCAACCGCCAAGTTTGCGAGCGATAATCGCAACCGCGACGGCTGCGTAACCGCAAAATTACGCGGTCTCGTGAGTTTTGAAATAAAAACTCTATTCCGCCACCGCGGCGGGCGCGGGTGAAAAACGCTTCGTGAGTCCTTAGCCTAAGGTATTTTTTGTTATGGATTTGTATGCTGATGAGTATATTGTAAAAGTAATGAAGAAATTTGGACATGCAGCTTTATTTATGCGCAATTTTAGTCATTGATGCATTGATTTATTATTCTTTCACTGATATAGATGCCAATGACTTAATAAGCAATCGGAAATCAAATTTATCGTAATGAATCTCTTACGAAATCTTCAATCATTTGATGAAAAAAATATTTACGAGTATAATGTGATGTTTTATAATTAAAAATTAAAATAATCATAAAGCTCGCTTCTAATATAAAAAAATATATTTATCCTGTGGTATATCGAAAGAAACAAGACAAATCGCGAATCGGGACAGAAAAGGTGACAAATTTTTTAATTATTCCTCTTTTTGCTGTTAATTTTCCTAATAAGATATTTTAGAAGTTACACGACACGACACGACTTCTTATTGAGGACCATATTATATACATATTATAGCAACCATTGTCACAAAATATTAAAATCAAAGCATAAATCACATTATCATCGTAAATAGCGTATACTGCCAGTAGAAATAGTTATGAATATAATAATTTAAATAGAAAATAAAAGAATAAATTAACAAATCAATGCTCCAATGACGGAGTGATTAAATTAAATGGTCCATAGCCAAAATATTACCAACATTTCATTTTAATATTATAACTGTCGTACTAATCTGTTTAACATCCCATACAATGTGTAAATTAACTGTATAAAATCTGTTTAAGGGCTTATACAAGTAAAATATATCTGATACTCGTATGTAAAAAGACTGATCTTGATGTCATTAAAATATCCGTTATGGAGACAAAGTTGGAAGTATGTCGTCTTGTCATATTGTATTTTATTTATATTCTCTGCAATGAAAAGTGCGAAATATAATATTTATTTTATCTATTCATTTTATTGTATTTTATTAACATAGACAGTAGTAAAAATCTGCGTAGTTAACAATTTCAAAGTTTGCATAAATATTAAATAACGCAAGAACCAATAGGTGGTAAAATTAAAATCAATGATTGATGTATTTTGAAAGCTATTATGAATTTGAATGACATATTTCATATTACAAGCATTTAAGGATCACCTAGTAGTTGTTATGACTCAATTGCATAAAATGTAAAGTGCTGTGTACATTATCAAGTAGTATTCAAAAATAGTTTATTTTAGAGTCAATTAAAAACAGCGGCCAAATTAGTCGTTTCTGTTTTTGAGATACAACTGACACTCATTGTATTGTAACCACGATGGGACATTTAATTAATTGGATTAGATAGTAGAAGCAGCCTTTAGGCTTGAAGAGGTTAACTAAGTAAGTCTTTTTAGGGTTCCGTAGCCAAATGGCAAAAACGGAACCCTTATAGTTTCGTCATGTCTGTCTGTCTGTCCTGATTCGTTCTCCGCCGTTTCTGAACCGATTGCCACGAAAATTGGTTGAGAGATGTATAGTGATAATTCAAGAATTGGTTTTTAAAATTATCGAAAAATAATCATTTTGTACCCCCCCTTCCATACAGCGAAAAGTTAATTCAAAAAAAAAAACACGACTTAACCCATCGTGTAGGGTATCGTTAAACAGGTATTTTTAAATACAATAAAACTCGCCTTGAAACCATGTGGATCAAACACCCCAGTCTCGAGATATATTAATCTTCTTTGTCCATCCCTTTTCCCATTATTTGGGGTCGGGTCTCCTCACTAATTTGCGCCAGGTTAATCTGTCCTGGGTTGTCACATTGGGAAGTTGGGCTTTCTTGAGATCTCTCTCGATGCTTGACCACCAGGTCAATGGCGGGCGGCCTCGTCCTCTCTTAGCCTCCGGTAGGTTCAAGGCGACTTGCACCACATGGTCCTCGCTACGCCTCATTATATGGCCGTACCATCTGAGTCTTCCCTCTCTGGCCTTTTCTGCAATTGGTGCGACTTTAAAGCTTCCACGGATGTAATTATTGCGAATCTTATCTAGTCGTGTCACACCTCCGGACCATCTCAGCATCTTCATTTCATTGACGTGAAGTTTCTGTTCATGGGTCTTTTTGGTCGTCCAGCATTCGGAACCGTAGAGCATCGCAGGGCGAATTGCCGTCTTATACACTTTCCCTTTTGTTTTTATGGGCATGCGCGGGTCACACATCACTCCCGTAAGTGTGCGCCATTTGAGCCAAGCGACATTAACCCTATGCGCTACATCGGCATCAACGTTGGCGTCTTGCGTCAGTATAGAGCCAAGATATTTAAATCTGTCAACTGTGGGAATGGGTGTGCTTCCAATGCATATGTGTTCAGATTGCATGTTACCGCTAAAGGGACATTTCAGATACTCTGTTTTGTTCCTGCTAACACGAAGACCGTATTTCTCCAATGCGTGTGTCCAGGTATTTAGACGGTCTTGCAGTTGTTGCGCTGTATCGGCGACAAGGACAATATCGTCAGCATACAGAAGGGTCCATGGCAGAGGGGCTGGGATCGCTTTTGTGAGATGGTCTACGACCAGGTTAAATAAAAGAGGGCTTAAAGCAGAACCCTGATGGACACCCACCCGAACCTCAAATGCCTTGCTTAGCCCAGCCAGGCTTCGAACCCTTGTAGTGGCTTTGCTGTACATGTCTTGTATAAGCTCGATGTACAATTCTGGCACTTTCTGGGCTCTGAGTGACTCCCAAACCAGCTTGCGGGGTACCCTGTCAAAAGCTTTTTCAAGGTCTATGAATGCTAGATGAAGGTCCTTTTTGTTGATTCTGTACTTTTCCATCAGAATTCTGATCGCTTGTATAGCGTCCATGGTTGACCGCGATGCAACAAATCCAAACTGATTTTGGGAAATTTCGGAAAGGGCCAAAATGCGTTTGTTTATAATTCGCTCCCAGATTTTAAGTGTGTGGGCTGTCAATTTAATACCCCTGTAGTTTCCGCACTCTGATACGTCTCCCTTATTTTTATAAAATGGCAGCAAATAACTTTGTCGCCAAGACTCTGGGATGCGTTTGGTGATCAGGATAATATTAAATAATTTAGTCAGCCAGGCCACTGCAACCGAACCAAGACGTTTCCACAGATCTGCTGGTATTTCGTCTGGCCCAGAAGCTTTCCGATTTTTCATTTTGTCTATAGCTTCCTTGACTTCGCCTCTTGCTACTTCGGGAATTGGTCCATGCACGGGAGGCATAGGCGTCGGATCCTCATTCGGGAACTCTTCGTTCAGTAGTTCTTCGTAATATTCAAACCATCTCTCTTTAATTTGTTCATTTTCTGTCAGTAGTATGTTGTCCTTACTCTTTATGTACTTATTAACTTTTATATCAATAGTGGATCTGTGCCTAGACTTGGCAATTTTAAGGACTTCATTCTCCGATTTTGAGTTTTCCAAATTGTCGTAGAGCTTTTGATTCGAATTGGCACGCTCCTGCGCTACACACATTTTTGCCTGCTTGTTTGCTTCTTTGTAAGCGGCTTTGTCTTCTTCATGTTGCGAGGCTTGCCATTTATGAAAGGAGTTTTTCTTGCGTGCCAGAGCCCCTTTGACTTTTTCGTTCCACCAATTGGGATCCATTCCTGTTCTTAGGGGACCCTTGGAAACACCCAGGATGTTAGCTGCTTCTCCTCTACACATTGCTTCGAACTTGGACCACATGTGCTCAGTGCAAAAATATTCCACATCAAGGTCTCCATCAAGGTATTCTTTTATTTGTCTGAGTAGGAGCTCACCCTTTGGACCATCCAGCTCTTTCCACTTTGTTTTAGGTGTTCGGTCTATTGTGTTTTTAAAGGGTTTGGGTAATACGTAAACGGCAACTAGGATCCGGTGCTGTGTCGTTAGAGGCTCGCCGGGTATAACTTTGCAGTCTTTGAACTTTCGTTTCTCAGCGACGTCTGCCAGTATGTAGTCTATTTGTGAGACTCTGCCTGCACATTTGTATGTTATTAAGTGTTCAGGTTTCTTCTGGAAGTTGGTGTTTATTAAGGTCAGCGAATGTCTTGTCGCAAATTCCAGAATATCCTCGCCTTGTTTATTACCTTCGCCCCACCCAAAACCACCATGTGCGAGCCCATAGGTATGGTTTTTACTTCCTACGTGGCCATTCAGATCCCCTCCAATAATTTTATACTCGTTTGATGGTATACTAAGCAGGACTTCATCGATATCCTCCCAAAAATCAGCCTTTTCTACATCAGTGCAGCCTACCTGTGGTGCGTATGCGGATATGATGTTGATTATTTGTTGATCTTCCAAGGCCAGCTTAACCGAAAGAAGACGATCACTTTTCCTCGTTATGTTTATTACGCGACTCTTGAAGTTTCTATCCAGCACTATTGCCACACCATTTCTTTTATTATCAGTGCCATGAAAGATGACCTGGTAGTCATTACCTATATCTCTAGACTTTGATCCTTTCCACTTAGTTTCTTGTAGGCAGCAAATATGTATGTTTCTCTTTTGAAGAGTTTTGCTTAGTTCCTGACTTCTTCCTGTGAGAGACCCCAAGTTCCAAGTCGCTAATCTTACCTTCTCAATCTTCAAATGCGAATGACTTTTCTTGTCAGAATCGTCGCTTGGGGGGGACGCCCTAGCATTATGTTTATCGCATGTCGCATTTGCGTCGCTTGAGGGGTACGCCCTAGTAGTATTGCCCTGTCTTTTTATGTTGTGCATCATAGTGAGGAGTATTGATTTTGGCTATAAGTTTTACGGCCGGCTGCCGCCTGACGCCAAGGCAGTAACTCTTCTGAAGAGCTTGGGTGCCGCCGTTGGACCAGTCTCTTCCGCCGCCAACCCTTTTACGCTATCCTGCCCGATAACGTAAACCCAAAGGAACCTTCGTCCTCGGTATGTAAGGTCAGCTTCCATTGGGGGTTTTGCCTCTTCCGCCTGCTCCGCCGTACTAGTGGTCTCCACTTCCGCCATCGCAGCCGTTGAGGGCTTCACCCGTAACCCTGGGCACGGGACCGCGTTATACCCCGCGGCACTGGGTCCCTATCCGAACTCAGCCACCCACTCACTCCGGCCTACTGAAGTGAGGGATGCCCACCCCCGCGACGTGGACGCGCCGAACAGGAATTACCTCAGTGGAGTACAGGGAATATGGCCCTGTACCCCCTGAGGCCGGGTTAATGGGGACGTATGGTTCCGCCTCCAAAGGTATATTAATACAAAGGTCTCGAGATATATTAATACAAAGTTAAAATTAGAGCGTCCCCCCCACCTTAACTTTTGAAATACTATTACAATAATTCTGAAAAAAATGTCCTGTATACCTCTAAGTAAGTACTTTCAACGAAAACTATAGCGAACTCTGTATCATACATAGTTATTTTTATACAACTCGACCAACTTATGACGTGCAGTTGCCCTTACTAAATGTTGTCTTAAGCGGTCGGGCTATCTTTTAGCTACGGAACCCTTTCATGGGCGTGTCCGACACGCTCTTGGCCGGTTTTTTTCAATATTGGTTTTTAGTATATCTGACCAAGCAACTTTATACACCGCTTTAGATTCTTCGTGAAGTCTGTAGTCTGTTATCCATATACATTTGAAAACATACATGGAAGAATCTGATTAAAATAGTAAAATGCACAAAACAATTGCTGTAATCACAAATGTTATTTAAAGTGTTTTTTTAGCCTTTACAAAGAGCAAATATTAATTTTCCAATAGAAAATATAGAAAGGCGGTTCAATTTAAAAAAAAAATGGTCACTGATTATTATCGGCAAGGATGGCAACTTTAGCCCTGTTTTGATTTAAAAAAAATTACCTTAATAATTTATAATTAAAAAAAAACCTAGGAAAAATCACAAATATTTAAATAACTTTATAATCAACAAGCTATTGCAACATTAACGCTGCTACATTAAAAAAATATTTACATTATTTGCTACCAAAATATCCGTCGCGAAGAAATTATCTTATTACTTTTGTATAAATCTAAATCCAGCTAAAGATTCGTGAACCTTTTTAGATTTCGTATTTATTTTTCTTTTAATCGTATTTCCGCTTTCCACTATTCAATTAATATTTTTATGGATACGGTTGGCATACAATCCGAACGATTGAAATCTACCCACATCATATAGTTCCAATCCATACGAGTTGTTATTTGTAATGTAATGTTAAGAATGAACATAATTATGTTTTCATCTATTGTTACATAATACAGTGTAATGTGTATATAATTTGTAAACTGTGTTAAAATATCGTGTATGACACCAATGTGATTTATTGATAGGTTGTTATTTTTTGTAAACGAAATAAACAGTTTTGATTATGACTGTTCACTTGTGATGTTATCATTGATTCGTTTTCCCTGTGTTTCAACATTTTTGATTTGAAATGGTTGGTATATTTGTCTTTCGTCTTAGTTGTACTTTTGTTTGGCACTTTTAAAGCTCATATTTCGGTTCTTTTTTCTTATTATTATCAAAAACTTCTACATTCCTGCAATAATATTATAAAGAGGAAAGATTTGTGTTTTTGTATATCACGATTAACGAATAAACTCAAAAACTACTGGACCGATTTCAAAAATTCTTTCTCCATTGGAAAGCTACCTTCACCCTGAGTAACATTGGCTATATTTAATGACGGTACGGAAAGTAGTTCCCTCTGGACGCGGGTGAAACCGTGTGGCGGACCGCTAATTCAATATAAAGCTTCTCATAGTAATAAACTAAACAAAAAAATTACATAACTTTTTACTGGATACCTACTAAAAGGTGGGGAAAAGAATAGGTAACAAATAAAAAGTAACGTCGAACTAATCAATAATTTATTTACTACACAAATCTATTTGGTGCAATGTACAACAACGATAGAATATTGAAAACATTAACGTTTTAGTATATTCAGTAACAATTTATGAACGTTCACAACACTGACATAAAAACTTAGCTAGCATTAAAACAAATACACTTAGTTTTAGAATTATTACTTACATTATTAAAACAGGACAACAACAAAAGTAAGAAGCTATACATTTTATATATCATTTAGCATGATCTCTCTCTCTAATTTATTTCGCATTTGTCTATACTATAGTAAGGTATCAATATATATTATTTATAAACTTTATATTTGATTGATATATATAAATCGCATTTCTTTGCAGAAACCTGTAACCAAAGAGTCCAATATGCTGCCTTAATGGCGGGCATTTCTTATATTCTAGATTAAATATTGTATGATGTAAGAAGTCAATTGCATTTATAATACTCTGAAAATCAACAACAATAGGTACCTAATGATCGATCCACTGAGATCATAATTAATTATGAAATAATAAGACATATTATTACCATATTAATAAATGAAATGCTTATAGCATTTGTACTATAGGAGTTCATAACTAGATAAGTACATTCATGTTTTTATTTTATTTCTATGCCTTTTGAAAATCAGTGGGACACCACTATTAAACTACGAGTAACGATGCATTTCTGTGATTTCTTGTAATTGTATCACAAATGAACTACAGTTACTAAAATCTGTAAAATAAATATCTTAAAGCATAACAAAAGTTCACAGTGATTCTATTGCAATTGAATTAAACATTTGTCACATAAGGTTGATAAGAAATGGAAACTGAGGATGAAATGCATTTACTGTTACAAAGCGTAATTGATTTTATAGCTATGCTATGACTAATGACATTGTTTTTTTTAGATAATTATTAACATTGAAGAGGGATAACATTAGCTAAATACGAGAAGCAGAAATGTCTTCAAAAATTATACTTAATGAAAAGGAGGGGACTTAAAAAGGATCCTTGGAGTACACCAAATGGAATAGATATTGTATCTGAATGTGTTAAATATGTTTAAGCATACCTACAGGGAGACTACATGCTTTCTATCTATTAGCATCGTATGAGTAAGTAAACTTTGGTTTATTAAGTCAAAATCTTAACAGACATTGTCTCAAACTGATTCAAAGGCAATGCTCAAATAATAGTAGTATTAAAGAAATAGTAGTATTTCTTATTTTTAATCATCATTCAAATCTGAATTATCTATACTAATATATAAAGCTGAAGAGTTTGTTTGTTTGTTTGTTTGTTTGTTTGTTTGAACGCGCTAATCTCAGGAACTACTGGACCGATTTTAAAAATTATTTTTGTGTTAGATAGTGTATTTGGCGAGGAAGGTTATAGGCTATAGTATATATCTATTATTTTATCCCAAGGGGATGAAAAAGGGGATTAATGTTTGTATGAAACTTTGTCAATTTTAAACCGATTGGGCTGGGACTTTGCATGCATAAAGCTACTATGTCATAAAGATCCCCTTAGAAAGGATTTTTATATGTTCCACCCCAAGGGGATGAAAAAGGGGATTAATGTTTGTATGAAACTTTGTCAATTTTAAACCGATCGGGCTGGGACTTTGCAAGCATTAAGCTACTATGACAAAAAGATCCCCTTAGAAAGGATTTTTATATGTTCCACCCCAAGGGGATGAAAAAGGGGATTAATGTTTGTATGAAACTTTGTCAATTTTAAACCGATCGGGCTGGGACTTGACATGCATAAAGCTACTATGACAAAAAGATCCCCTTAGAAAGGATTTTTATGTGTTCCACCCCAAGGGGATGAAAAAGGGGATTAATGTTTGTATGAAACTTTGTCAATTTTAAACCGATCGGGCTGGGACTTGGCATGTATGAAGCTACTAACATAAAGATACCCTTAGAAAGGATTTTTATGTGTTCCACCCTAAGGGGATGAAAAAGGGGATTAATATATGTATGAAACTTTGTCAATTTTAAACCGATTGGGCTGGGACTTGGCATGCATAAAGCTACTATGACATAAAGATCCCCTTAGAAAGGATTTTTATATGTTCCACCCCAAGGGGATGAAAAAGGGGATTAATGTTTGTATGGAACTTTATAGGTATAGTATATACCTACGTTTGCGGAAACCGGAAACCACGCGGACGGAGTCGCGGGCGGCCGCTAGTTTTATAATATGGCACAGAGGGCACTAATTAGTAAGGAGGATAGTTGTTTTACGCGCTGTAGTAGGTATTCATTATAGAAAAAGGAAATACTAGCATATCAGACAAAACTTTTCCAGATCTTACCTCTTAAAAATGTTTCATTGAAAAGCAAAAGCTTTCGATAAAATGTTTTTTTTTTTTTAATACGGCTGAGCATTGCCTTGTGTTCTTAGATTCACTTTTCTTCTCTTTCTTTTCTACCACGTTTCGCGTCACACGGTTATTCTATTCAAATGCAGATTTTTACATTACACTCTTGACATGAGTTTATTTTATCCACGCAACAAAGTGTCCTCAATGTGATATCACAAACCCACTATTATTTTAAACATAGTCCAAATACGAAGAAAATTTCATTCATTCAAAATCAAATGATGACTACAATAGCTGTTCCGTATTATCCGTATCAAAGCCATTTCTTTCGATCGCTCCATCAAGTCTTACTACATAGTCTTTAGTTTGACTGTTGAACTGTTTCGACATACCCATTCATCGATCTTTTATAAATACAAGTATGACTCAGTCTCCTTAAAGCAACACAAATGCGAGTAACGTAGATACCACAAGCGTTAAACCAATGCTAGCAACTGTTGCGGAGTTGCAAGCTTCCATATCACATTTGTTGGCGACTTCACCATACTTGGCGACGAACTGTGACCACTCGCAGAGGCCTACGCGGCACCAGTCCAGCGAGATTGGCTTCTCGTTCTCAAGGAGGAGGACTTGGTACTGGTCGTTTACTTGGAAGTTCCCGTTGAGGTTGCACCTGTGGAATAAATAATGTAGTAGTCAGTAGACTTAGTAATGTAAGAATGGTAGGGGTCAGAGTGTCGCAGTATGTATTGTATATTATAGGTACAGATTTTTGTTAAAGATTATGGGATTATTTTAGCGATGAAATTCGCGGCAAAGACAGCCCTTACTATTTTAAAAAGTAAATAAATAAATGTCTTGTGCATTTGCCTCTAGCGGGATTCAAACCCACGTCCCTCGGTATTGTAGCTTTCGGCTCTCTTATCACTAGCCAACGGAAACTATTAATTAGGTTCCTGCAATTCTTCAAACTTCCTAAAGCACATGATGAAGTGGAGTGTTGCTCTAGTTTCTTTTATATGTTCGTCTGGCTTTCGGGATTTCTGATTTGTTTTTTTATTTTCATAGTCGCTTGCTATCGCATCGTCTGGCTTTGGCTCAATCAAAATACTTACTTGTACAAAACAGCAGCTAAGTTAGCGTTATACGGTGACATGGTGGACGTGGACCATTTCCTCGACTGAATGGCAGCGGTGTGGTAGTTGTCTCCGGTAAGTGGCACGGTGTCTTCATGAGCCCCCATAGCGCCTAGTGTGAGAAGGATAGCTGGGGTCTCCGTGAATTGGATGTTCACTCGGGGTTGCTGGGGGGCTTTTGGGAAAAGAGAAAGATATTACTTAGTATGTTTTTACTAAATTGAGAAAATTTATATTTTTCTGAATTAAGTTTGTGTAACGTAAACCTCATTTCCAACTGTACTTGGTTCCTGTGAATGGTTTTCTATAGGAGTGGTCAAAACTTAATTAAATTGACCAATGGCAGCATTACTTGGATGGAACTTTCTATTTTACATCAGCTATCTTGCTCAACATTGTATTCAGAAACACTCTCATCAGCATTTGGTGTAATAGTTAATCGATTCGTCAGAAAAGTAAAAGTTTATAACATTCAGAAGCTAATGGAATCCAAAAGCGATGGTCAAGTTCTCCAGATTTTGGATTGAGATTCGAGACTTAATCATACATAGATTTTTTTATCTTAAATCACATAATATTTGCTTTATTTCATTAACAATTATCTAACTTGAGAATTTATTTGTGACTTACCATTTTCTACGTGTTTAGTGAAGAAGCTCATCATATCCTTTACGAAGGCACATCCCACTTTCTTGTTCAGCTCTTTGCCATATCCATACTTGTAATAGGTTTCGAGGTCTTCTGCGTACTCGAGAAGCCTTAGGTCTTGCCGTGTGAAAGCCTGCAAGTTTTCAAAGGTTACCTACATTATTTGTTGCCAAATATTTGCTGTAACTTACGAGTCTTCATAAATATTGAATTTGACATACTTTCCAAGAGTCAAGTCTAGATTAAGTCTTTGGTGAGTTCGGTTGGTAAGGTCTTCACGATCTTTCGTTGTGGTCTAATTATATAGCATGACTAAGGAATGCAAAATTCAGTTCAATTCTAGGGCGGTTCCCTGGGGAGGGCCCCCTCCCTCTAACCTAGTTCCAGGACTTAGATGGACCACTTATTGAACGACTATGTGGATCCGCCCTTGTTTCAATTACAATAGATCATTGATTGAAATGATAATTCTACCTACTTAGACAATATATATATTATGCTACAATGGAGGCACATAACTAGATTTAGCTTAAAAAAAATTCGAAGATACAGTACCTAGAGGGATATAGAAATTGAGTAAACTTACAGCGCACCAAGGCGAGATTTGCGCCACATCCCAAGCTTTGTTGTACCGGCACATTTGGTAGATGTTGCGGACCACATCTGCATCGAGGTCGTAGAGGAATCCCAGACGGAGGGATACGTTGGTTATCATCTGTTGGAGGAAAATGAACGGTCAATAGTGAATTAGAGATTATAACAACACCTTGTACTTTCCCGGAAACTCTTCGGGAGTTATGCACAAGCATAACTGGCTGTGTTGTTTTTGTAATAGAATGGGGGGAAAGTACTCCCATGCAACATCCCATGGTAGTACGTATCAACGACGTAATAACACCTAGTTTAGAAAGCAAAGCTATAATGAGCACGTTGTGTGTGGTGACTTCTTAAATTCTTGTTGTGCTGTTTATCATGAACGAGTTTGTCTTCTGATAAGAAAATTATCACCTATTTTTTAAAGAAATACTTGGGGGTTAAAGCTCTTTATTCACTAGGTATACCTATTTCTCCGCTTTTTATCAGTATCGGCCCCTTTTTAACGCGTGGCAATTATGACTTATCTTATCGTATCGACGATTGAAATTTCTTTGATAAATAATAAAAAAGGCCCCAAAGACTCACTTCTTTATATTCCTGCTTGGATTCAAAGATGTGTCGGTGCGAGAGAGTATCCTCGTTCTCATCTACGTCACTCTTCCACGCGCTGCAAGACTTGTATGGCTGAAAGAATATATATTCATACATTTTAAGGAACACCTATGTGATGGCAACAGTTGTTCATAGATATAAGTTTGTGTTTGAAATTTAGCTGGTGAAATGATGTTCTACTAGTTAAAGACAATCCATGAAAGGGTTTACTTAATTTTGTAACTTGCATGTCAGTAGATATTTTTTACCTAGCCGATTTCGGCCACGGCGGCTGATTTTACGATCAGCCAGGTACGCAGGATGTATTATATAGTGCACAAGTGAGTGCGTAAGCACAAGTGCACTCTCTACTCCCTCACTCTCATAATTCGGTGACATAGCAATGCGACACGACCGTAGAGATCAGGCGCAGGACGAACGGCTTAACGTACCTTCCTAAGAAGCACAGAGGAGCTCGAGATTAAATTTTTCGGTCACCCATCCGATGAATGGCCTCTGCGAAAGTTGCTTAACTTTGCAATCACATCGAGCTCCTCAATAAGCTGCAATATATTTACCTTTAAAAGGGTCTCGTTGTTTTCCTTAGGAAGGTCGTAGTTGTCCACCATGGAACGGAAAAGACCCTCGGCGAAAGCGCGGAAAGTGGTGGCTGATCTCTTGTCTGTCGTGTACTTGAACTGCAAGGAAGATGTATAATTTATTCGACTGCTAAGTTACATCCAGTTATACCCCAAGTCGAAGTCGGCATAATAATACATATGAGCAGACAAGTTGTTTATTCTTTGGCACTTTGATAAGTAACTTTCTCTGTCATTTAGTGTTTGACGTATCTGCATTCCGCATTCCATGGTAAACATTTGCAAATCATGGTAAACACTAGCAGTTAAATAACGCTAACATAATGGCGGTACACAGTCCATAGTGACGTGCTAAAATACCTCATGTACGAATAGTCCGGTTAAGCTGTGGAGGTGGCCAACAGTTGCCATAAGGGACGTCATTCAGAAAAAAAACCTCATGATCGTTTGCCTCTTTCCTCGTCAACATTAATTATAAAGAGAAAAGATTTATATTTTTGTATGTAACGAATGAACTCAAAAACTACTGAATCGAATTCAATAATTCTTTCAGTGTTGGCTAGCTTCACTATACCCGGTAAACATAGGGTACTTTTGATCCCGGAAATGTGAGGGGAAAGGGGGATATTTAAAGAAAGAAATTACGCGCGGGTGAAACCGCGATGGAAGGTTCTAGTATATAATAAAGGAGTAGGTAGTTACTGTTTACAGGCATTTTCGAAAAGTCCTCACCAAATAATTATGACTGTTGTCGTTAAACAGTCCAGGGTACTTCTGTTTCCAAGCCTGCGCTAGCTGCTGCTGACTGAGGTAGCCGTCGCTGGTCAGCTCTCCGGCGAAGGTCAGGTTGTGGATGGGCTTCCACTTCCATATGCTCAGCAAGTTGTAGTCCGATACGCAGATGCGTTGCTGAAATGGAAAAAATGTTTTCATATTTGAGATGCGGAGGTCAAAACTCGATCTTCGATTGTTTTTAACGGGTGGAGGTGGGCAAAAAAAAATATCTTGGGTTTCTCCGTGCTTCGGAAGAGGCCACTTAATAACCACTAATCCGCTGGGTCTGCGTGGTTTTTAAGGCCCGAACTTTCTATCCATCCGTAGGGTAGGGAAGGCCCGTGCTAAATACGTAACTTTTAGAGTTTCTTCCGGCGTCTCTTCTCGGCAGGCCATTCACGTCGAGGCGCTGGTAGGGCGAAAAGGTTTTGACGTGAAAAGAATTTACTATTACCATTGATTCTTTTGAAGTATTTTGTAAACAAATAGTTAATAACCTAAAAAGCTATAACGCTTAGCCTAGAAGACCTTTCACCATTTCAACTGTCTCCATTTCCCACTATATGTCCCTCATATATTTTGTATATTTTAATGCATCTCATATTTTATCTCTTTACTAGCGGCCGCCCGCGACTCCGTCCGCGTGGTTTCCGGTTTCCGCAAACGTAGGTATATACTATACCTATAAAGTTCCATACAAACATTAATCCCCTTTTTCATCCCCTTGGGGTGGAACATACAAAAATCCTTTCTAAGGGGATCTTTATGTCATAGTAGCTTCATGCATGCCAAGTCCCAGCCCTATCGGTTTAAAATTGACAAAGTTTCATACAAACATTAATCCCCTTTTTCATCCCCTTGGGGTGGAACATATAAAAATCCTTTCTAAGGGGATATTTATGTCATAGTAGCTTCATGCATGCCAAGTCCCAGCCCTATCGGTTTAAAATTGACAAAGTTTCATACAAACATTAATCCCCTTTTTCATCCCCTTCGGGTGGAACATATAAAAATCCTTTCTAAAGGGATCCTTATGTCATAGTAGCTTAATGCATGCCAAGTCCCAGCCCGATCGGTTTAAAATTTACAAAGTTTCATACAAACATTAATCCCCTTTTTCATCCCCTTGGGGTGGAACACATAAAAATCCTTTCTAAGGGGATCTTTATGTCATAGTAGCTTTATGCATGCCAAGTCCCAGCCCGATCGGTTTAAAATTGACAAAGTTTCATACAAATATTAATCCCCTTTTTCATCCCCTTGGGGTGGAACACATAAAAATCCTTTCTAAGGGTATCTTTATGTTAGTAGCTTCATACATGCCAAGTCCCAGCCCGATCGGTTTAAAATTGACAAAGTTTCATACAAACATTAATCCCCTTTTTCATCCCCTTGGGGTGGAACACATAAAAATCCTTTGTAAGGGGATCTTTATGTCATAGTAGCTTTATGCATGCCAAGCCCCAGCCCGATCGGTTTAAAATTGACAAAGTTTCATACAAATATTAATCCCCTTTTTTCATCCCCTTGGGGTGGAACACATAAAAATCCTTTCTAAGGGTATCTTTATGTTAGTAGCTTCATACATGCCAAGTCCCAGCCCGATCGGTTTAAAATTGACAAAGTTTCATACAAACATTAATCCCCTTTTTCATCCCCTTGGGGTGGAACACATAAAAATCCTTTCTAAGGGGATCTTAATGTCATAGTAGCTTTATGCATGCCAAGTCCCAGCCCTATCGGTTTAAAATTGACAAAGTTTAATACAAACATTAATCCCCTTTTTCGTCCCCTTGGGGTGGAACATATAAAAATCCTTTCTAAAGGGATCTTTATGTCATAGTAGCTTCATGCATGCCAAGTCCCAGCCCGATCGGTTTAAAATTGACAAAGTTTCATACAAACATTAATCCCTTTTTTCATCCCCTTGGGGTGGAACATATAAAAATCCTTTCTAAGGGGATATTTATGTCATAGTAGCTTCATGCATGCCAAGTCCCAGCCCTATCGGTTTAAAATTGACAAAGATTCATACAAACATTAATCCCCTTTTTCATCCCCTTGGGGTGGAACATATAAAAATCCTTTCTAAAAGGATCTTTATGTCATAGTAGCTTCATGCATGCCAAGTCCCAGCCCGATCGGTTTAAAATTGACAAAGTTTCATACAAACATTAATCCCCTTTTTCATCCCCTTGGGGTGGAACATTTAAAAATCCTTTCTAAGGGGATATTTATGTCATAGTAGCTTCATGCATGCCAAGTCCCAGCCCTATCGGTTTAAAATTGACAAAGATTCATACAAACATTAATCCCCTTTTTCATCCCCTTGGGATAAAATAATAGATATATACTATAGCCTATAACCTTCCTCGCCAAATACACTATCCAACACAAAAAGAATTTTTCAAATCGGACCAGTAGTTCCTGAGATTAGCGCGTTCAAACAAACAAACAAACAAACAAACAAACAAACTCTTCAGCTTTATATATTAGTATAGATATTTATGTCATAGTAGCTTCATGCATGCCAAGTCCCAGCCCTATCGGTTTAAAATTGACAAAGATTCATACAAACATTAATCCCCTTTTTCATCCCCTTGGGATAAAATAATAGATATATACTATAGCCTATAACCTTCCTCGCCAAATACACTATCCAACACAAAAAGAATTTTTCAAATCGGACCAGTAGTTCCTGAGATTAGCGCGTTCAAACAAACAAACAAACAAACAAACAAACAAACAAACAAACAAACTCTTCAGCTTTATATATTAGTATAGATATAGATTTCTTTTAGTATAACTCTGGAATAACACAAACCAGAGCTCAAAAAAAAAAAAAAAAAAGTGATTCAAATTGCTGAATAAATTATTTAATTTCATTTCATAGCATTGGGAACGTCAATGTTTTAATGATGCTGATGATGATGATGTAGGCTAATTCGTCATTATCAGATAGGCAAAATTCCTATGGTATGTGTTAAACTCACATTATTGTTCCTCGTTTCTACATTCTTGTAGTTGCTGATGATCGACTCCTTGAGTTCAGTCAACGCGTGAAGTTTCTCGATCTCGCCCGCTTCTGGGTTGTGGGATCCGTGCCGGTTCAGCATCCAGAATGCGATGGGCTGACAACCTGGAACAGAAATGTCACCATCATCATAACCTGTCGCAGTCATCTGTTGGACATGGGTTCTGCATTTACTGTGACATAGGCCTCAACAATCACTTATTTTGATATTCTACGACCGATATCGAAATTCTATGACATAGAACCGCCTAACAGTAATTCGGCATCGACCCCGGAATATCTCGGATATACCTATAAGCAAAGGAAGAGAATGATGGTAATTCTCTAACCGTAAGGTGACATAATGAAATCAATAGGTAAGTACACCGTACAATGCGTAACTGATTTTTCCCCTAACATTATGTTAGCTTAACCAAGAGTTAACATTGAAAAAAACTTCGTAGGGTATCAGATAAGTAGGGAGTTTTTTTTCGCAAAGGTACCTAGGTATTATGTTTTTTTTTGCTTCATACGTTCGTTTTGGTACCTAAGCTCTGGAATTTCCTCTTCAAATATCTGTTACACCGTCGGTCGGCCTAAGGCGGCACTCTTATGCTTCTTAGTACGGGCTCCTCATATGATAAGGATAATCTTTATTACGCTAACCTTACACGTAATTTGTTGCTCCTGCTGATTATAAATTAGACATTAAGGGGCCGTACTAGTCCAAATTGCGTTAGATAGTTGGCTGTAATTTCTATATTATTGAAAACAAGAGTTTGAAATTCAGATATAGCAAAGTTCAGGACTTACACTAGGACCCATATTCAACGAAAACACGATTGCATTAAATTTTCTCGATAGAAAAAAATTGCAAAGTTGCCTCTAAATCACCAAAAGAATCGTCATTATTCAGGTGATACAGTAAAACAAAGCTTGAAACTTTTTAATATAAATAATCATCACATAAAGCGAGGTTTATACTTCTTTTTTTTTCAATTACTAATAAAATCATTAAAAAAAGACTAAAAACTATAAATATTTTGCACGCTCGGCCATCTTCATTTAATTTTCAGTCCGGCTTCGGCCTTCGGACGGGGAGGCTGTGTCGCTCGTCGTCGCGTGGAACAAAAGACGATCACATGCCATTTTTCAAACCTACGTTCGAGTGTCTCACCAGGGTTGTCGATTTAGACAATACTGTTGTGGTAGTAATATTTATGTACGAGTATGTAGATGCTCTGATGTTTAAAATATTATAATTTTATGTTTGGATAATAATCAAATACAATAAAATTATAAACAACAAATTGTTTTCATAGAGAGAACATAATATTCTACGATTTCGAAATTAGTGAACGCATGGATATTATTTTATTTTAAAGTATGCATAATCTCTAGCTTTCGAGGTGCAAGGTTCGATTCCAGGTTAGGGCAACTTTGTGTCGGTTTTTCCGAACACTGCCCGGTTTTTTGATCACAAATCTTTGTGAGCAAGCGTGTTGACTAAGCCAAAACCCATCTTTGTATGAATAATATATTATTTTTCAAGTTTAATCAGGAATACTACTGAGTGGAAATAAAATATATGGATTAAAAGAATATTGCTGTAAATCTCAAATGCCTAATGTAGAACACTTATTTATTATGCGTTGATTTAAATCCAAGCCTGTCCAGGCCAAAAATGTTGTCTTTTTCATTTATAAAAATTCTGAATGGCAGAACAGCAGATCATTGTTGCCAAAATTTACAGTAGGTTAAATTAAAAGAAGAGCAAGCAATACAGATTCTGAGTCTGAAAAAGAAAACATTGTCCAAGTACCAGAACTAAAACAAGTAAAGCACCCATTTTGTGGTTTAAATAAAAATACTTATCAGTTACATCTTATCAAGATTACATGAATCTATAATAAAACGAATTGATTCACCAGCCGATTTAGAGTTTCTTTTGCAATACTTCAAAATAGTTGTTGCCTAACATTGGCCAAGAGTTGTCCAATCTGATAATACTGGTTCAAAAACGGGACTCGAGGTGAGCCTCGTTAAATGTTCCAATTTAATTACTGAATATTAAAACACCGTTTTTTCTGTGTCCAAAGTTTAGTCCCTCATTCAAATTAATGTTGTTAATTACATCTTTTCAACAATTGGTAGACTGTTGAACATTGAATGTAAACAACCGCTCACAGGACAGCACGTAACATTATATTTCACAACATCCCAGACATTGATCTAACTCCGTGTTAATTAGTTTTTTTAAAGGATTAATTGTTAAATATTATCTTTTGTAACAACAATGTAAGTATAGTCATATTTTTGAAATGTAGCAAGCTTCAGGACTAGTGACAATATTACTCAAAAACACGATTGCGTGAAAACATGCAAAGTTGACTACAATTTATCTTAGACGATGCTTTAACCTGCTAGTACTTTTAAAAGAAAGACTATTTCATGGATATAGGTAAAGGATGTTTTTTGTGACCAGCCAGTCAGAGCCTTAACAGATTGGCAGTTTGCAAATTTGACAAATTATGTCTCAACTAACTCACGTATATGAGATGGGTCGTAGGTAATAAGTACCTATCATTCATATTTGAAATAGTTAAACGTACGTTCACTGGGTAATGATGGCGATAAATGGCGGTATTATGAATTTCTGATTGCACCTTCGGTCTTCTACCAATAAGAGTATCTTCATACTACCAGCAAATTTGAGGATTTGCAGCACTCAGGATTTACTAGCCTTTTACAGTAGGTAGGCAGGTAGGTTACACTATTTTCTTTGGTAGTCTGGTAAAGAAGGGTATGTTCATGGATCACTCCGAAACTTGGGTATTTGTATGCATATTATACATTAAAATATCGAGTTTCAAATTTGAAATACCATACACATACGATTATAACACCCAGACTAGGACAAACAGACATGTTCATGCACACAAATGTTTGTCATGTGCGGGAATCGAACCCGCGATCTTGACCATAACACCAAGCGGGTCGTCAAATATGTATGTGACAAACAAGTTTATCACATACTAGCGGCACGTCCCGGCTTCGCACAGGGAGATAAAAGTGTACTTAATAGAACTAATTATGGCCTATGTAATCCTATCTGAGTTAGTAACAATAAAGCTCTCTAATGTAAAAACAAGTTTTGAAATCGGTCTATTAGTTTTTTAGTTTCCTCGTTGCATACAAAAATACAAATCTCTGCTCTTTATAATATTAGTATAGAAAATATGATTGCATTCTATTATTTTTAAAAGTTTAAAAGAGATCTTCACTTAATTCGTACAAAACCATATTTTTGGGAACCCTATGTGTTTGGAGATAAAATATATTGAATTTCAAATTTCGAATATGATTCCGCGCGATCATTGACTTCGCGAAATATTTGTGCGGGGCATGTGGAAGTGGGGGCAAAATCGAACTTGTCATTGGCCTAGTACGGGGCCTTAAATGGCGGCTGGTCATTTTATTATCATAACATCCTCATTCACGCATATCCGCATAGGTGATGAGCTCTGTGAAATGGCTAATAGTGGCTAATTATATAATTATTATGCATCCATTGTTATTTTCCAGTCCTACTGCGCACTTGACGCAAATATTTGTGTAACACAACTATTAAAGTATGGAAGCGTGCATAAAAAAGCAACATTTTGCAAACAATAAATTAATCGATTGCATTTTTTTAATTCCCAAGTGTCCATGTTACTTAGTAGATGCGGATAACAATTTATTTATATAATCTTAACTGTACTACATAAATAAAATCGTACAAAAGCTAGACTTTATGCTTCATGGTATTCTCATCACAACAATTAAAATAATTAATTAAAGAATCGTTAAATAGTTGTGCTTACATACAATCAATCTGTTCTGTGGTACGATCATATTACCAAATGTGTTATTTGCCAGTCACAGTTAGTATTTTGAGAAGCTCGATGGCGCAGTGGTTAGCGCACTCGGCCTGCGTTTGCAAAGTTAAGCAACCTTCGCAGAGGTCAGCCATCGGATGGGTGACCGAAAACAAACCATCTCGAGCTCTTTCGTGCTTCGGAAGGAATGTTAAGCCGTTGGTCCTGCGCCTGATCTGTCTATGGTAGTGTCAGATTGCTGTCCTACCGAATTATGAGAGAGTGAGGGAATAAGGAGTGCACTTGAGCTTGCGCATTCAGTTCTGCACAGCTGCAGTTTTGTTACAAAATACAAAGGCGTTACTATGATTTAGGGTTGGAAATTGTTTAAAAGATTGAGTACCTATTTACCGATTCATTTCGTAGGAAAACTATCATAACCCTAATAAAAACTAATCCATGGTCATTGGGAACCAGATTATTTGAAGTTATTCTTAGTTCAAGGTCTATGCTATTAGCTATTACAATTTAGGTCAGGTTTAGGTATTAGGTAAATATTGCCATTAGGGATAATTTATGTAAAACCTGTGAGCTGAGTCATTACCACATTTGCATATTACCTATCTACTATTTTATCGTGCCGCAATACGCGAATAAAACATCGCATCCAAATATCAGTCCACTTATATCCGACTGCAGTGTTAAAGCAGGAATCACAGCACCAAATCGATAAATAACTATCTAATAATTAATTAGTTCTGTTCATTCCCTATTCCATTAGCTATAGTATTTCTTACACTTCCTATGAACGTAAAAAAACCATGCATCACAGATTAAGTCATCGATAGAAGCAAATGTGCTGCCCTTTTTCCATGTGATGGCATATGATCGAAAATACATTTTGGAATCTCTACTCAAAGTTTAATAATAAAATAACCAATTGCCTAGCCCCAAACTTAGCTCGAGACTTAGACTAAATATATTTTATACAAATATACATAATTAAACATACATATACGTTTAACACCAAGACCAAGACAAACAGACATGTTCATGAACACAAATGTTTGTACTGGGCGGGGATCGAACCCGCAACCTTTTGGTCTAATAGTCAACTTCTTAACCACTACATCAAGCAGTCGTCAAATCATCGTTAAGTCTAATCATAAAACTTATATGAATGAATAAGGTAGAGTTCTCTATTAAAATTGTTCGTGTATCAAATGAAAATCATTAAATACCCATTATAAAACCAGACCAGCCATATACCCAAACCTACACACGGAAGATTCCCATAATAAAACCGGACAAGACATAACATTACGAAAATAGTCCCCGTCCGTCGAATCTGTGGCATGGTCGCCATAATGTTCCTTCCGCCCCATGGTGCCGTAAAAATAGCCGTGATGCGGTGCCATGAATCAGCCGACCCCGGGGTCATTTATTAGTGCTAATTGGACGCCGCTATTGATTGCTCTTTGGCACTCTGCTCCCTTCAAAGTAGATTGGCCGTGGAAAATGGAGTAGCTTAGGTGATACACGCTACATTAATGTGTCAAGGAAATGGCCTAGTTATCTGATCAGGGTAATAATGGTTGAGTGACAGAAGCTAATGACGCCTAAATATGTTTTAAAAAGAAAATTTGATGGCACTATGTTACCTGGATAATACATTGATTTTGAATAATTAATGACAGTTTATCGTGGGAGATTCATACTTAAGTCGTGGAATAAATTGGCTAGCTCAACGGGAGACCTCACAGAAAACCGGCTTACAGCGCCCAATTTGTGCTTTTCGAGTTTTTCGACATTTATGTAAAACGATATGAGATCTTCTTCCTTAAAAGCCGGATGAGCATTTCCGTTACATTGAGAAAATACGTCGAAACTTTGATAGCTTGTAACTCTTGTAAGGCGTCGTGGGTGTTCTTCAAAGTCCGACTGGCAGCTACCACAGAACTCCGTATTATTTGTTTTGTGGTAAAACCACTGCCAAAATAACTTTGAGGGAGTATTCTGAAGAACTGTTTTCCCTTATGGTTATGAAGTCAAGGAGGGTTCCTCATTCCGCCCAAGAACCGGTGAACGCTAAGAATTCGATTTTGGTATCACTTCCGTTGTCATGGCAGTTAGGGATCATCTTTTGCTTACCATCAGGCTGAGATGAGCCAATGTACCTTGATACTATAAAAAAAAAACTTTGACTCTGGCTCTGCCATATTACCTGGCAGGATCCAGTATACTTTGCAAGCATCAAGATCAAATTTAGCAACGAGGAAGAGAAAAAATAAAAAGATCGCGTGGAATAAGTAGACCTATCGTTCTCCGCTCAATAGCTGAGCTTATGACCTTATGTACGGCTTTACTAATGGCTTGATACCTGCGATTATAATAGAACACTCAAGGTTTTCACGCTTAGCAAAGTTTCTCTGGGAATTATCGGTGCATCTAACCCTGCATGCGAGGGAGGCAAGTCATGTGAAACTGCAATCTGGGTCATACTGCACTGCGAAGTTATCAGGACTGTGGTATATCTATTACGTTAATGGCTGTTCAAGCCCCTCATAATAGCGTGTAGGCTGTATCTACGGATCAGAACAAGAACGTAAGTCTTGCACTTAATGTAAGCGTAGATAAACTAAAAAAATACTGGAAATGGCAATTGCAGTTTGATATTTTCCAAGTATTTTTTTGAAATAAATACAATTGGTTCAATCAATAGGTTTACTAGTATGTAGGTTTTACGAGTATAACACCAAAATATGTGCAAAATTAATGCCTATCGCAGTCGATTGCTGGACATAGACCTCTTCTAGGACTCTACTCAGCCCGATCCTCGTAATTAATGTATAATAACTGACTTAATTGGAAGGAAACAATAAATTTATTGGTTCCGATTTGATCACGACGATTCGGGCCTACATAAACAAAATCTTGATGAGTTGATTTTATTGTGGGTAGACACCTCAAATAAGACTAGTAGTCATTTCAAAGATAAAAAAATCGGCCAAGTGCGAGTCGGACTCGCGCACTGAGGGTTCCGTACAAATTCTGTTTTTGACGTATTAAAAAAACTACTCGCTAGATTTCGTTCAAACCAATTTTCATTGGTAGTTTTTATGGTAATGTACATTATATATATTTTTTTAGTTTTATCATCCTCTTATTTTAGAAGTTAGAGGGGGGGGGACACACATTCTTCCACTTTGGAAGGGTCTCTCACGTAAAGTATTCACTTTCGAAAAAAAAATGTAGGAACCTCAATATAATTTTTAAAGACCTATCCATAGATACCCCACACGTATATGTTCAATGAAAAAAAATATTTCCCGGTTTAGTTATAACTATGGGGACCCCCATTTTTTTTAATTTATTTTTTCTATTTTCATGTGTCAACCTTGTTGCGGTTCACAGAATACATCTACTCACCAAGTTTCAACAGTATAGTACTTATAGTTTCGGAAAAAAATGGCTGTGACAGACTGGCGGACAGACAGACAGACATGACGAATCTATAAGGGTTCCGTTTTTTGCCATTTGGCTTCGGAACCCTAATAAAAAGACAAAAACACTAGTATCCGCCCCCTTCCCTCCAAGTTGACGCATAGATTTTGTTCTCGAGTGACCACTCTATACGTATACTTAAATACCTCAATGGTTAGTTTACACGAGCAGTTGAACCTATTCCAACCGTTCGATGAAGGTACTCGTAAAAACACAAGTTGCCTTATTACAGAGAGATCTCAACTAATCGGTACCTACTACAAAGAGGACAGGAATAAAAATACACGTGCAGACAAAAACGATCGCGCGTTTATCAAGATTGTCTTATTGTGTTGAGGGCTATCCATTTTCCCAGGTAAATGACCTACGCTACGCAACAACTAATTGTTACTTGTACCAGATTCAATGCCTAGTTCAATACCATTTTAGTCCTTAATAGTGAGTACGTAACTATTATACTTTTTGCATGAAAAAAGCCAAACCTGTGGATTCAGTGCTGACTGACAGAATCAAGGTTATTTTAATTAAGCAACTTAGCATTTTTAATTAACTTAGGTGCCAACTGTATGTTACTGGCTGATTTTTGAGAGTTACTTAATTTATGATTTTGTAGTAAACTTTATTATTAACTTTGATGCTTTAAGTTACGTTAAATATTACAGATTAAAGAATTTTAGTTAAGTTTATCTCTTACTTAAATGGTTAAAATTCTTTGGTTATTAGTTACCAACCAACTACATATTAATATTCACTATAGTCTACAGTAAACCTTGTCTTTTGTTAGTCATGGCTGTTTACGTGAACCTCTACAGTAGAGAAGTTGCCTAGAGCAGAGGTCGAGGGAACAATTTCGTAACAAAGCAAACATTAAGTGCTTTGTGTAATTTCATAAGTTCGATCCGTATTGTGTGTTTTATTCGGAATAATTTATCATTTCGATGGTAATGATGATGATGATTTAGATTAGTTTTTACTCAGTCTAAATATTTAAAACTCGAAGGTGACTGACTGACTGACATAGTGATCTATCAACGCACTGCCCAAACCACTGGACGGATCGGGCTAAAATTGAATATGTTATGGGTAGGTACCATTTTCTCCCCAGTATTCATTTTTAGAATATTAGACTAAAATTACAAATTATCGCTTGTGACCACGGCTGCAGCATCGCAGCCGAAACGTCAAGCAGTAAGTACTCAAGTACTTATAAAAATAATATCGCGTTTAGTCCCGTTGTAATGTTAAATAATAATGCAACGCGAAAGTTTAAAGTTATATCTTACAAATTATCTCTTTAACTTTGCGAACTAAGCTACAGTTTTAGAAACTTGCGAAACGTTTCATATTCGATTAAAGTGTTTTTTTCTTACCTGGCACATCATGCGCCCTATTGTTGCTGGGAAGACCTCTGTTAGCGAATATGTAGGCGGTCTTGTCTCCGAAGAGGAGGTACGGGTCGTTCTCTCCTGACAAGCACGTCTCTTGTGCACTGGTCAGCGCAGCCAGGGTCACCAGCGCCAGATGGTACCAGCCCATCTTTGCTGGAACAAAAGTTTAGCTATTATTTTAAGTGGACTGGTAGTGGTTTTACCTACAGGTTTTAGTCGTTGGTCTAATTAACAGAATGCGTAGGTCCAGAAATATCGAAATTTAATTTTTAATGCCATTTGTAACCTTCCTTTTGGCAGAACCCTTATTTCATTTAAAATAAGGTTGAATTTGCTTTGGAATGGATGGCACACTCAAAACTTATTATAGAAAATAACAATAATAATCATATGTTACTTCTTCCTCTAAAATTCACCTAAAAGGATAATTAGACATTCTGATAATTAGACCGACGTAGTGCATTCGCCCGGTTTGTGAAGGACCAAAGAGAACATAGATTCATTCTCGTACAAAAAATTGTAGAACAAAAGTGTGATCAGTCAATTCAGTACAATTCCTTTATAAAGGTACTCAAAAAAAAGAATATCCATAGAGTTCTCTTTTTCTCTTTCCCACTGGGCACAATGGACACGTGCCCAGAGCCCTGCGATCGTTTGGGCTTTTTTAAATTACCAAACTATATATGGTGGCCTGGCCATAAGGTAAATTAATATTTTATAAAAACATCTAGGTATATGAGCCAACTACAACTGAGAATATGAATGACTGTTAATTGAGATTCGCAAAGAAGTTAACTTGAATGTTTTGTTTGGTCTAGTGATTTAGAGACTCTAGGCTTCTATTCCCGGTATTGTACATTTTTTTTATATAGTATTGCTTATAGATACCGATACCTGTTTTACCTAATAAAAGTTTTAATCACCTACATATATCTATACAGGAGAGTAATTATAACCACGTATTATAACAATATTAATTGGTCATGTTTAGAATTAGATTTTACACGATTTTGCTCCGTTTTTATTACAAACCTTGTCCAATACATTTAAATAGAACTAGGTGCATTACGTCAGTTAAAATCATAAAGCTAGTTGTAACGTAAATAAATAGAACACCGTGTATTACGGCATGTTATAATTACCGGGAATTCTCCCTTGGCCCGTATGTTGGTGACTTCACAGTTATTTATTGTCTTTGTCGGTTTGGTGTACCTAATAGTAAAGAAGTTGCCTGTTTTGAAAATTATTTATTTATCAGTTTGGAACCGGAAACTATCAAACTTTTTTAACAGGTTTTTGCTCTTTTTCAATACATGCTTTGTCCAATACATTTAAAGAGCACTGTTCATATATTAAAATCCTTAGATATTACCCGACACCTGCGTAAACTGCGTATATATTTTCACATTATAAGTTAAGTGCGCCGTCATCAACTCAACATGCTGTCACTGACATAAGAAGCGACAGTCTCTTCATATTTTTGTGTCAATTTCAGAAAGCGCCCGCGGGAATTTCTGTTTGCGCCCTTAAGTCCCTCCCTACTATAGCTTTAAAGCTTTCCGAGACAAATAGACTATCCATCCAACACAACAATACTTTTTGAATTACAAACAAACAAACTCTTCAGCTTAATTATATTAGTATAGATTTAAATCTATGGCATCGTGTGTTACGGCAGTTTATAATTACCGGGAACACTACTGGCCCGGGTTTGGGACGTGACTTCACCGTTATTTATTGTCTTTGCCTCGTGATCGTTCGAGGAAGTTGTTTTCTGGTAGGTACCTAACTGTCATTGGATGTTAACGTTTCCGCCGCCGTAGACGTACAATCGGAAATTGTACATTCATTTCATTAGTACAAACTTAGATTCGAATCGTTAGATTTGTCCTCGCCATACTTCTAAAATAAGTGTGTGAAATGGAGAAGGCAATGGCAAACCACTTTATTAACAATGCCAAGAGAGTTGTTGTGTGTTTCATTTCATACAATGATCACAACCCTGCGTAAAGAGGAATACAACTCAAGGAGGAGGCCCTCGCCATACTCGACGTGCTCTGACACAGGCCTTGTAATGTGAGGCGACGGTCGCTTAAAAATAATGTCACAGATTTCTTACGTCGGGCCATGATTATTCGTACCTATACCTAGAAAGATTACTTAATTACAATAAACGGCGAATTACTTGTCTATTCATTGTGGTTAAAGGCCCGATCTTTATATCTATTCAAAGAAAGCCCTGGATGGCAGGGGCACCCATCAGTACAGAGTACAGACCTAATGGGCTGATGATGACTTTATAACTTCTAATATTATCAATGTGATATAACAGCGTCCTTTAATCATGACATTTTTTTATATGAAACTCACTAGCCAGGGGACTTTAGGGGAGGAGATTTAAAAATAGGTATCAAAGGAAAAAATATAGGAGGCAACGGCGCACAAAAATATAATATTAGACCTTTTTGTAACCTTTATAATTATTCAGAAGCAGGTTCAATGCTAACAACAGTAGCTGAACTTAGGAGAATTGTATTGTGCAAAATCAAAATATTTATTTATTTTTATTGACGTAAGCACATTGTTTCCGTTCTTTTTTTATTTTGTAAGTTTCTAGGAAATTTATAAAAAAAGTTGTAGGTGTTTAGGTCTTTCATATTCATAAAATTTAAAGAAAAACTACTTACTATTAAAATATTGATAATATTTCAACAGTAGGTAGGTACCTAAGTAGATTTTCTCTTTTCTTAAAACTTTTTTCTCAACATAAAATAAGTAAATCCTACTACTATTATAAAGGCGAAAGTTTGTATGTGTGGATGTATGGATGTATGGATGTGTGGATGTATGGATGTATGGATGTTTGTTACTCTTTCACGTAAAAACTACTGAATGGATTTGAATGAAACTTTACCACAATATAGCTTATACATCAGAATAACACATAGGATATTGGAAATCGAAATCCACGCGGACGGAGTCGCGGGCGGCCGCTAGTACTTACATAAGTCGCTTAATTCGTCGCGTCAATTAATTACTCGTAACAGTGCCGTTATAAATTAATCACTTAGTTGACTTAACTTACTAAGTAAAACATCTTTTTAGTAGGAGTTTCATAACACATCAAGCTATGTATCTTAATGGACCTTAGAAGCTGTATTGGCAAATGGTCCGCTTAATCGAATCGCTACAGGAGGCTGGGCTGTCTAGAAAATGCGCTATTGTTGAGTTCTAGGTTCATAACGTTGCTAACTAGAGCATAGATAATGGAACACCCAGTCCTTTACAGGCATTTTAAAGGGTAATTTTCAACATAAATATTGTTTGGTAAATAAGCAAACAAGATTGCTATCTATACTTATATATAAAGCTGAAGAGTTGGTTTGTATGTTTGTTTGAACGCGCTAATCTCAGGAACTACTGGTCCGATTTGAAAAAATATTTTTGTGTTGGATAGTCGAGGAAGGCTTTAGGCTATTGGAAATCGAAATCCACGCGGACGGAGTCGCGTAAATACCGTTTTATAAATAAGCAAACAAGATCGCCTATAGAGTGATAATTAATTCGATAATTCGCCTTCATCAAATGAATGTTACTGTTCATCTCAATTGGTATGAATTACGTACTTGCATTCTGCATGAGAATGGATGCAAGTGAAAGGTCACCAATTCTTGCTTGATTAAGACATAATTATCGAATATTAGCGTAAAATGCTGAGGGCTTTAGTACGTATTGTCATGTACTCTCACGATTTTGAAGGCACTTAAGTTTTGCTTGCACTTTGCTTGGGAATGCTTTTACACATTTTATTTACAATATACTACCTAACTACTTCTTGTTTTGTTTTATTGTAGAGTAAGAAAAGTCGGTAAGCTATAGGTAAGTATAGGTATGTAACCTGTAATATAAAGTACATTATTTAATTTTTTTTCGATACTTAAGCCACTTTGTATCTAGTTTCTGTTTGTTTGTATGTATTTGTGAATCGGACTTTGATGTTTTTTAACGGATATTAATATTGTGCAGTAGTTTTAAAATTGACAAATTGTTATGATGTCGACTATAGTTAACGCGATCTCCAGTTGGCGGTTAATTGCAATTAACATGGGAAAGTTAATTAATCTATTAACATCGCACTACTGGATAAAGTCTTTTAACGTTTACGTAGGTAGAATACAGTTATTAGTTAGTTCTGGTATTGTAATATGTCGTTAAGGATAGTTATTATTTAGCAAGCTAAAGAGTTTTGAAACTGGGTCCTGGAGTCATAGCAAATGGATCCAATGAAGTGTACCTAGGAGCAGATTTCGCCATCTTTGTCATCAAGAAAGATTTAATGATTAACCTGAGAAGCGAACCTGATAGTAATGGTCACTTAAGACAGTGTTAATATACTAAATGTGTTATCGACCAAGTCAAACAGATGACTCATTTTAAAATCATTCCCGAAACTAACATCATTTCACACTCGGCTGAAGACTTGAAAACGTATCAGAGTAGGTAGGTATAGAATCCACTTTAAGAATGCTAAGAGATAATTGAAAAGTCAAGTTTAACTGGACCCAGAAACAAGTGACTTCCACTACAATTTGGCAGCTACTCATTAGCTATTACTCGTTGTCCATTAATTAAGTACCTAGTTGTGTTGTTGCTTTTTTTGCTTGGCATTGCTATTTAGAATTAAAATGCTTGTTTGTCGCTACGCTAATGTGTCCTAGCGCACTCAGGAATCCAGATGTTGGTTACAATTAGAATGATTTGGTTATCCTTCTTCTTGATACTTGTATATGTAGTAAAGAAAGTTACACGATGTCAAGTTAAAGCATAAGTATTACATTTTCTGAAAAGTTAACGGTTTTTTGAAGCATTATTCCACGCGTGCAAAGGTAGAGTCAATACGGAATGAATTCAAAAGGAGGAATAAAGAAGATACCTAGTTAAGGAAGGGTTATTTTATTTATTTCATTTGTTGTTCATCAACTCAAAGACAAGAAGATTTTGTGTTTAAAATCGGAGATCTATACCTATACACATTTAAGTATATCTTTTGAAACCGGTGTCAAAATAAAAAAGAAGTGTAGGACCTTCTTTAGAATTTACCCACATGGTAACCTCGGTAGAAACCAAGTAAATACATCTAACTAGTGAACATACAGAGTAAACACCAAGAATCGCGATTGATCTATGTCGTCACGCATTAACAACCATTGGCTGGTGCCCCGCCGGGTTCCCATCAACAACAAAAAAACTTGTTCGACACAGTTAACGGAGTACCAACTTAGTTACAATTACCATTAGGCGTAAAAGCAAGCGTGTAACTTTTCTCATCTTTATTTCTGCTTAAAAAACTAAGTTAGCAAGATCCTATGTAGGTTATCACTGTACTACCACGATTGTAACAACATTCACCGCTGTTATTCAATAAAACCATTTTATAAGACCAAAGCAATCCGGCAGCGTTAAAAACAATAACAAAAGCGACACAGAACTCTTTTCACAGCACAAAATAAATCACGAAAAAAAATCACAAAATACTGGCCGGAAATTACCTTTTCGCGGGAAGAGTCGGGATGAGTGAAAAGTTTTGATAAAGATTATGTTTTGTCTATGGTTGTGAAAATATTGCGCGGGAAATGCGGCGTCGCTCGCGCGCGGTGTCGGAGGCACTGACTGAGGTCCGGAGCGGTTCTCGGCGAGGTGTCACAATCGTACGTACACGATACTAGCAGATGCCGAGGTAACCTAAAAAGTGTTCCGCTGATGGTGAATGAAATGCTAATAGTATTACGGTGTCTGACGTTGCGCTTGATGAGCCGAATGACGATCAAGTCTGTCGGTCAAGATATGGATGAGAACTTTCGCCGTTGCATCAGAGCAGAAAACTAGACACAGCAAAGATAATATTTAGCATAACACCGCTGAATCGTATTATGTAGTCTCTACATTTTCATTATAAATGGTAAATAATAATATGTATTTGTACAGCTGAATTAGTCACTTTGCGCATAGGTGAATAACGTTTTGGTCTGATAAGTAATTATGTGGTTGGTTACAACGGCATTGTCATTAATCATTAGCAAAATTAAGTCATAACTAATTATAGATCTATCAGGTAGCGTCTGGGTGTCTACTCAATTTCAGGCTTCACTGCTACTGTAGACTTATAGTTTCAAAATAGTTTCCAAAACTCAGCTTTACTTTTACGTTCGAAGATTTCACCAGGGGGCAATCAAGATATGATTTCCCTTGGACCTAACATGTCAACTAGTGTTTATGAGTAATAGAGTTGCTATCACCGAATAAGAGTCATCATAGTTTCTGTTTGTAATAATTTGCTTTGATTAGTTGGCTTTGGCTTCGACGCAAATAGGAATAAATGCTATTGGCAAAATCTGTTTGTTAAATTAAATCTTCCGGAAAGTAGGAAGACCGGTATATTGCCGTCTAGGTTGTAAAATGGCTACACATGATGCGTGTGCCCTTATTTACAGTTCACGGTTTATCAAAAGTGCATAAAACCTGCGTCGGTCAAAGCACTGTGACGAAAGACGTCTTTAAAACCGGCTCTCCACTCCCAAGCTATATGTACATTTAATTTTCGGTGTTCAAACTATTCAAATTTTGAAACAGTTACGCAATTCACATTTAGGTGGCAATTTATTTTTATTTTCGGCAATATTTCTTTGGGTTGCGAATTCCAGACAATTCTTGGTATTCGAGTTTTTAAATTGGCTATAAGTTGAGCATGAATGCTTTTGTTTCATTTTTGCTCACCGTTTCTTAGGTACTTACCGAACTACAATTAACATTGTTTTTCTTAAATATGTATCGTTATTCCAATAACTTGCAACGTCTAGCCTGCAACCCTGGTCGCCGTTACAGAGTCATACTAACAACAAAAAACAACATCACAAAGTATTTTAAATCGGGAGAACTAGCTTAAAAGTGGGAGGTCTAAGCCATATTAGCTAAGCCATTATGCATTTCTTACGATTAGAATGTTCGTTACAAGTTTATAGCTAACAGTGGACTATCAGATGAAAGCCAAAGATACGTACTACGGATCATACCACGTGGTGCCGTAATCTAAAGCTCTGCGTAGAAAGTGGGACACTCTTGACTCCAAGCTTGGCATAACATCTCGCATAGCTGCATTGGTGAGACAATAGCTTTGGCAATGGCGCTGGAGTACAGGTAGGTTATTACAAAACATTGATGTGAGTCATTTAGTAGGCGGGTATCAGTTGATACGGAGGATTTCATTACAGTTTTTCACGAACAATCATAACTGTGTTTATAAATATGGCAAATTCGTCAGGTAGGATCCATTTTTCAGGATTTTGAGGAGAAGGATTTTTTTCTCATTGGTCTGGCACTAGAACAAACGTTGATTTTATTAATTCAATTAAGACAAGACGAAACTTCTTACTCACGTAATTTAAAGAATAGTTAATCAATTAATTAATTACAGGTAGGCATAAAGTTTACAGGTAGGTAAGCCGTCGTAATCCTCAGAAATGAACCCTAAGATGAATCAGCAAAATGATCGTGGAATAACACAAGATATTCAAAATTAACTACTTACGCGTCTGTAATTTCACGTTAGAAATCACGCTTAAAATATAACATTGGGCCTAAGTTTAGCGATGACATATATTTCCAGGTATCTATCTATTTGTCCAAGTTTCATGTTTTATAGATCATTGCCAAGAACACGTAATTTGCACGGATGATCTAACTCGACCGATGTTTAATGTCCTAAGTGTGCATTGTTCGTAGGTAGGTAATTAACTGCTTTTAAGGTGCTTGCTTACTCGTCGCGTAAAATAAAGTAGAGTTATAAGTAGTTGCCTGAATCAGTATGTAGCGCTTAGGTATATGCTAATTGCCTCAACCATGCATTAGGAAATCCTCAAGACTAAAACTTTTGTTGAATATTATTTTAATAAAAACACAACTCTTTGCTGGTTAAAAAAGTAGGTAGATATACTTTCTGTTCTGTAAACATGTGCCAAAACTATTTAAGCAAAGTACCTACCTAATAACCTACTGCAAGCCTCTTTACTGGTTAGTCAACTGACATTCTGATTATGTACAGTCAGCAGTTAAAAACAGTCAAAGATGCACAAAACGCATCGGTAGCAATAAAATCTATTTTTCGTTGCAGTGATGTTCTTGTAGAACATCACTGCCGAACTGTTGACTTTTTACTTTCATAATATTAGCCCTTATGTCGTACAGATAAGTAGTAGTTTAAATCGTTGGTTAATGGATAGGCCCCGACACCAGAAAACTGTGGCCCTATTTTTTTTGCCATGACGTTAGTAGTAGTGCAGGCAATGAAGCATTTTGGGTCCGAATTTTTTTACTGTGAACCGATTTGCATGAAATTTTGGAATTAGTTTCATTGCACCCTTCAATTCAAAAGTGAAAATGATTTGAACGCCGCAACTACCCCTGGAGTGGTTGCCACCCCATCTCGGGGGTGAGTATTCTTTTTTTAAGATAACCTCGGATATCGATAGGAAGACTAATTTTAAGCAAAAATCATCTATAAAGATTTTCGATAAATCTAATACTTTTCAAGTTATTGGCAATTGAATATTCGCAATTTTGTCAAGTTTTTCATCGGTTTTTTGCAAATATCTCCAAAAATATAACTTTTATCGATAATGTTATAAGGAACAAAATTGTGGCAGGTAAAAAACTAAACAATTTTGTTTATTATAACGTATTCTAAGTGCAATATTAAGATATATATTAAAGATCAAAGCCGTTTTTTATTTTGTCTGCAATTTAATCGATTTGGTCAATGTCATCTAGCGGCGAGCAGATGCATTTTATGCATTCTTATAATTAAGGGTTTTGTAGTGCTTGAAATAAGCTTTCAAATGAGTACAATTAAAAGTCTTTTGCACGTAAAATAAGTAAGCTGTATTACAAATAAGAGGAGCATCCAATATTTTTTCTTTTAAAACAATGGGTTTAGGATAAACAAAATTATTTAATTTTTTACCAGCTACAATTTTGTTCCTTATAAAATTTTCGATAAAACTTATATTTTTGGAGATATTTGCAAAAAACCGATGAAAAACGTGACAAAATTGCGAATTTTCAATTGCCAATAACTTGAAAAGTATTAGATTTATCGAAAATCTTTATGGATGATTTTTTGCTTAAAATTAGTCTTCCTATCGATATCCGAGGTTATCTTAAAAAAAAATACTCACCCCCGAGATGGGGTGGCAACCACTCCAGGGTAGTTGCGGCGTTCAAATCATTTTCACTTTTGAATTTAGGGGTACAATGAAACTTGTTCCAAAATTTCATGCAAATCGGTTCACAGTAAAAAAATTCGGAGGTTGGACCATATTTTTCGCTTCAATGACTGCGCTATAGGTTAACATGCTGTCACTGCGATTAGAAGCGACTGTCGCTTCAAATTTAAGTGGGGAATTTCGAAGAGGGTCAAATGGGCGAGGGCATATTTTACGATTTAAATCTATGGCCGTATACGAGCAGGCATGCGGTGCATGTGGCCGACCTCAATTTTCGTGTGCGGTGACCCGTCATACGAATGGCTGTGATTCTTCAAGCGGTAGAGAATTACGTGGAAAAATGTCATTATAAACATTACGCAGGTTTGTTTGGACTTTTTAAATATCGGTAATTCGCAGCTTTCGAAATTAAGGTTGCTTGTAAATATTTAAATGTTGGTTGTTGTAAGGAAATATTGTTTGTTTATTACTATTGTAAATATAAAATCCGTTGAACCTAGTTGATCTAACCGAAATGAAATAAAAGTATAGAACAGCAGCTATGGTTTGATAGTTTAGTTCGGATTCTATTTATTCAATATTAGAACATTTTAATATATTATTATTAAAAAAAAAAACACGCCACAGACACTCAATAAAGCTTTAACAAAACATATACCACGACATAAAGTCTTACGGGACTAATTCTTATTAATTTAATTTTCCCTGTCCTGAGAATCTATTTTATCGCCTCTAGTCAGTTTTTATAATGGCCACCTATCTCAGGTAATCTCGCTCAAACAGTTTTGTCGTAATTTCAAGACTCTAATTTAAAATGATATGTCTTGTAGAGAAAATATAGCAACTCGCAGAATAGAGTTTGTTGGTTGTTCTGAGTAGTAACTATAAAAATTATTTGAAATTATAAGCCAAATTCTACTAGTACTAGGATCAGCATCAGTTTGTAATGGACGCCGACTCATCTCTGCCACATGCTGGTAACGCGGTCGAGTATAACGTTGCAATACGGTGCAGTATTGGAAAAGTAATTGGCCGATGTTATTATTCTTTGAAATTTAAAATGAAATATCGATACAATTTGATTTACGAGTATATTAAATGGTAGGTACGTATAGTTTTCCGTCTGCCTGTGTCGAGAGTCTCGACTCGAGACTCGAGACTTCAATTCATTAAAGGAGACTAACTTATGACAAAAATGCCTTTAAGCCTCTACCACCTGGGCGCCTCCTTATCAGCCAATTATCTCCCTTAATAGCGATGAAAACTATACAGCTAGTTTGTAAGGAATTTTGAACTAACATTTTTTTTGTTGTCGCCATTAATTTATCTGTTGAAGAATATTGACCAACTCATGTAGGTACCTCCTAATCAATAACAGGCGTAAGTTAAGTACATTATCTTACGATGTTCCACGTCCGAAATTATGAAAAACCAATTACATGCATATATAATTTACGTAGGTAGTTCCTTAACCCTTTTCTTGGCAGTGTAACACGGGTGATACATTCAAATAAAAAAAATCCTGAGCCCTGACCAAACGATTTAAGATATTTTTTTTACGCTTATTTCATAAGTGACCTATCATAGAATTGAAAATTAAATGCTTTATCGGCAGAAAAGGGAGCTGCTATCATTGGTGGACAAAATGACGTCACGGAGGCACGTTGGCTTCGAGCGCGTGATAAGTTTATTTGTGTATTGACTGTATTTATGAATATTTGTATGTTTTTTCATTAGTATTTTATAGAAAAAATACCACTTTTTGATTTTCCATTCATTTCTTTGATGTTTGTAGTTATTTGTCAATTTTATAACTATTTAACTAACTATGTATCATACATTCACATAGTTACACTGCCAAGCTCCCCGTGTTCTTGTTTGTATCATATATGATACATTTGCAAAGTCCTGAGTGATTTAGTAATGATACAAAATTTGATAATACCGTTTAATTTACAAATATTTGAAACATTTTTACATTTCTGGATGCAATGAATTTCATGTACTAAAATTGTTTTTTAGTTTTGTTTGTTTTTGTTCGCCGGTTTTTGAACAAAGCTATCCCAATTCTTACTCCGGCTCCCTCGCTTCTTCCTGCATGAAATTACCAAATACCGTTGATCAAAAAGGTTATAATATAAAAATCTCCTTTGCCTTGTTTGTCCTGTTCGTCCGTCTTATTCAACACCAATTAACATACCGAAAAGTACAAGATTCAGACTAAGAAAAATAGCTGTTACTCATAAGACGTACTAGGGAAAAGAAACTGTTTTTGCGACTTCCATCAATTTGGCCTATTAAATTACAATTTTGCTTATGTTTACATACACTATTCACTTATTTAACTTCATCTCATTTAAATAAACCTCGTTTTTTGATCATTTGTTTAAAATCATCCTGTACCCTATACTTGGCAGTGTAACATATATGATACATATTGTTTCTCAAAAACTAAAAGTAAAAATATTTTTTTTGTATTTTTTTTGGCTTATTTAAGACAGATCTAAGCAGGAAATATTACAATTAAAACACTTTTAACAAATTCATAGTCTTGCCAAGATAAGGGTTAAAAGTCACGAACAAAACACCCATCACCAAACTTACACAAAAGCATGTGCAGTGTGCAGTTGTGCACCACCCAACGCCATATTTGAAATTCCCGCAAAAAATATGGCGCGAATTTTTTGTTTTATTAAGTGCTTTATTGTCTATGATACAAGCTTTATTTTTATTTTAGTTATCTATTTTTTTGTTATTATTAACTACGAAAAACGAAATAGCCACTGAGTAAGTTAAAAAAAAAACAGTTTTTTAAAAAAACAGTTTTAGTAGTAAAACAAAGATTTTTTTTAAAACAAAATTCATCTGGGAACAAAACGCTAAGCGTCAAGTGAAAGTAAAAGTAAATAAAAAGGTTGCGAGAGCCTTGCTCACTCTATGGTTAGTCCACTAATGGCGTGTCTTCCGGTAACACACGTTCTAACGTCAAAATGGCAAAGAAAAAAGGCGATGAAAAAGTGAACCAAACTCCTCAAAGTGATAATGAGGAGCAGAATTTTGACGAGGAGCCAGATTTTGACGATCCGGAAGGTTTCGTCGATGACATTCCTGACGAAGGTAGGCTAAATCCTGATCAGAGGTTGGGCCGGCCATATGCGTCACCCACGCATTTTCAGGCATTTCATTGGCGATGTGATTACATTTGTGATATTAATGAATGCCGTGCTTGCATTAGAGTCAGTGCAAATATAATTTTGTGGTGTTTTTATGCGGTATAGTATGTTAGTGAGGGGTTATAAAACATAACCTAACTTTGACGTTGCAGAATTGCTGGCAGATCTTCTAGAGCAAAAGCCTAAAGAATCTGATGGTTACGAGAACGTTATCGTCGTCGATGGGTGCCCGCAGGTCGGGCCCGAGCGGCTGGAGAAGCTTCAGAGCGTCATAAACAAGATATTTAGTAAATTTGGGAAGATTGTGAACGAGTATTACCCAACCACGGAAAATGGAACCACGACAGGATTCATTTTCCTGGAATACAGTAATCCTCAGAATGCCGCGGAGGCCGTGAAGGCAACAAATAATTGTAAATTAGATAAGCAGCATACATTTTTAGTGAATTTGTTCACTGACTTCAAAAAGTAAGTATTCAATCATCTATTATCTACTTATGTTCGTGGTATTATTAAGCTAATCATACTTACTACTGCAGAAATAGCTGCGAAAGTGTTATGCTAATAGTGTCAATAATACTCCTTAAATAAATATAAGGGTTCCTTAACCTTTTATCTTCTGTCTACTTCAATGACATTGCAAACATTAATGATTATTCACACATCATAGCATACTCTTAAGCTATTTATTTGTATTACTTCAAAGAAAGAAGTTTTTGTTATAATTGTGATTGGCCATTCTATTCTCAAGAAAATACTGATTGATCAAATAACAGGAATAACTGGTTGCTGAAACAAGAATATTTTTTAATCATAGCCACTTTCTTTTTGCTAAGCACAGTAATATCAAGTCAGTTCTTATCATAAGTTGTACATTATAATAAAATAATGAGTTTGGCTGCAGCAAACACATAGCTGTCCCTAGAAAAGCAATTATTGTTTTAATTAACAAATTAATTGTGTTTTGTAATTAGCATATTTTGATATTCATATTGGCTTTATCTTTTTACTGTCTTATATTGTTTAACCTTTTCTTGTGAAGGTTTTATTTAAACAGACAAAATACAAAAATAAAATTCAATTATGGAGCTGAAATTGACCATATCCATTTGACTCTAACTGAATAAAAACATGTTAGAAACTGTACTGTCACTCTTGTAAACTGTATTGTAAAGATGATTATCACTTTTTCAGGTATTCAGATATCCCTAAAGAATGGGAGCCACCAGCGCCTCTCCCGTTCAAGGTTCAGTCAGACTTGCAGTGGTACCTCATGGACCCCGATGCGTACGATCAGTTCCTGGTCGGCATTGGTACCGGAACAGCCCTGCAGGTCTGGCAGAATGCCTTGCCGGAACCTGTGTTGATGCAAGAGAGGCCGGTGAGTAATCAGTTATGAAGCTACTTTCTTTTTCATACTAAGACTTAATACTTAATATTAAGGAGCTGAGTATAACATGGTCATAGATGTTTATTATTATTTGACAAACAATAATAACTCCTTTTACATTACTGACAATTAAGGATCTTATTCTTGTGCAGTGTTTTTCTGTTTTTGTTATATTTTACTAGTAAACATTTAAACAGTTACCTTGTTTGAGTTGTAATAAACTATGTTGGTATAGATACAAGGTTGAATAATACTAATGTCAAAAATAAATTTCAGTTATCACTTTGAATTAAAGTCAAGTTATAAATTCGGTGAATTCTTTTATCAGTAGAGTTATTTTCTACACTGAACTTGTTTATCCAGTTACTAGTGAAAGGCACCTAAGCTTGACACAGGATGAATGTTAATGAATTTTACAGTTGCAATGCAGTAACATACTATGTAGTGAATGCATCTTATTGTATAGTTACTTAGGTATACCTCCTTCATTTATGCTTTTACAGGTATATTTTAGCTGACTCAGGTCAAGCTCAGTAGGTTGAGAAAATGATCAGAACAATATTTGTTGATTCAATAAAATGTATTCTCATTCAATGAGTATGATTGTTTTCTGGATTTCATCATAATGATGTAATCAGTACATAGTTAATGTTTTTTTTTTCCATAACTTTAATTGAGAGATAAAATAATTTAGACTGTCATGTTATTTTTTCAAAACTATAGCCATGGTCTTACGACTAGTTTTGAAACCATGGTTGTTGGTACAGCCAAAGTTTCAATGCATTGAAAATTAAAAATGAAAGTGTATCCTAACAAGTTTCTGCAGCAAATTTGTAAGGATTTGTTTTGTAGCGGAGGCCAAATCATACTATAAAAGTATGCTGCTTATTCCCTAATTTTTAAGTTTAAGGCGTTAAGCAATATTATTTTAAACATTCTAATATCTGTAACACAAGTGCTTAAGCTACTTAACACGAAGTCAGAACGTGAAATGATGAACGTGAAGTGATGTTGTGAAATATTTATTTCTTATAATGATTTTAAATCTTGTATTTCCCAGAACTGGACCGAAACTTACGCAGTATGGTCGCCACTCGGCACGTATCTTGCTACCTTCCACTGGCGAGGCGTGGCGCTGTGGGCGGGCCCCAAGTTCTCACAGTTCCAGAAGTTTTTCCACCCTGAAGCGAGGTTCATCTCCTTCTCACCGTGCGAGAACTACATTGTTACCTTCTCACCGAGCGGTGATAGAGGGGACGATAAGAAGTTAATTATCTGGGACATCAGGTATGCATTTAGTATTAAGAAATATTGCTGTGAACAGTCAGGTAGTTACAGTAAGAATGATTTTGAGGTTGTTCTGTTTTCCTAAGTCTTGCTTCCTACTTTGAAATAAAGTGAGTTCTTCACAAAGCTTTTTATTAAATTACTTCGAATACTAGTTTTTTTTGTCAGATTGTATCTTACACTATTGTGGTATGCAATTTTTAAAAGGGTAAAAAAGAGGAAATTTTCTTGCAATACTAAAAAAGGGGCTTCAAATAAACTCTGCTATTTTTGCATTTAAAATTTATCTTGTGATGTTTGATAAATTCAGTCATACTATAGTTTTTTGTCAATCTCTGTTTATATAAACTAGTGACAAATAAATTTATCAGTTTTTCTTTACTACATTATGCATGTATTATACTTATAAAACTTCCTTGAGAATCACTCATCTATTGAAAAACGGCATCAAAATCCGTTGCGTAGTTTTTAAGATCTAAACATACATAATGACAGACAGACAGGCGGAGGATAGAATAGAATAGAATAGAAGAATAGAATAACGTTTATTCAGTGACACAGATAAAACAAAAGCAAATAACATAAAAACATGAAACAAAATAAGTAGAAACAAAAATACATACATACACAAGAAATTACACAAAGGCAAAATGTGTCACCGAAAAGGCTTGCACTCAGCATATGCCGAAGGGTCTAGGTGACGCTTCGACGCTGATCTTCCGTGCAAGCCTCGCGGGGAGGCGCACAAAATAAATCATACATTTTGAAGAAAAACATAGATAATAATAAATATGACATGAAACTATAGAATAGACACAATGCAGTATAAAAAAAGAAAACAAGAAAAGAGACACGATTGGCGACACACAGCACAACTACCTATACATCACCCCTTTGCAAACCAAGTAAATGTTTCTTAAAGTTGACACGGAATGAGCCTAACGATTTACACGTTCTTAAGGGCGGGGGAATGTTGTTCCAGCATTTCGTGGCAGAATAACGAAAACTGCCACGAAATACCGCTGTGCTGTGTCTCGGACAACAGAGTCTTGGAGCAATTCTGATATGCCGCTGTGAGAATGAGAGCTTTTCGAACAAATAAGGTGGTGATTTAGTATTAATAATACCGAACAGTAGAGAGGCAAAGTGAAGAGATCGCCTAGACTCCATATTTAAAAGCTTCTCCCGATTTAGAAACGATAGCGACTCTGTATTATACCATGTAGTGATGACACCAATGTACTTCACAGAACGGGCCAGGAGAAACGCAGCTTCCCCCCTCCGGACGAGTACGTGACGTGGCCGATCTTCCGCTGGAGCAAGGACGACCGGTTCTTCGCGCGTCTCGGCCAGGATGTGCTGTCCGTCTACGAGACGCCAGGCTTTGGTCTGCTTGATAAGAAGTCTATTAAGATTCCTGGAATTAGGTAAGATGTTTGGATTTGTTATGTTTCAGGTTTCATTTTTTTTTTATATTATAGGGAGGCAAATTAAAAAAAGAGTCACCTGATGGTACGGTTGTTGACGGAACGCTATGGACATCATCAACCGTACAAGGGTCGCAGATGCGTTGCTTACATTTAAAAACCCTATACCCTTCCAAACTAAGCTCTGGCAACAGTAACGAAGTGCTAATTCACTGTGGTCTTCTGGAAGGTGGAGGTACATCTCCGGACGAGCGGCTCATTCAAATGGAAGTTCCACTAAGCTCCACCTCTCTTAACTCACATGTGTAGTCACACTTTTGTAAAGTCAATTATCATAATAGGTGTACATGTAAAGCAGTACATAGTAGGGATTAGCAAAACGAGTTTAGTGGCCTTCATTATTTATTGACAATATTCCTAATGAAGAATATTAATCCTGAGAGATTTGATGATTAACTTAACCCATGCCAAAATGGGCAATAATATATTTCTTAAGGCGATTTATAAATATCGGAATATGTTCACCATTCCTAAAATTAGATTAATAAAGAATGGAAGTAAAATGAAAACAATTAAATATTTTTTTTTCAACCTATTTTTCTTTCTTTTACAGAGATTTCAGCTGGTCTCCAACTGACAACACCTTGGCTTACTGGGTGGCTGAAGACAAAGACGTCCCCGCCCGAGTAACCCTCCTAGAGCTGCCGAACCGCACTGAAGTCCGATCAAAGAATCTGTTCTCCGTAGCCGACTGCAAGATCCACTGGCAGAAGAGCGGCGACTACCTCTGCGTGAAAGTCGACCGTTACTCCAAAGTCAAGAAGGACAAGAATGACATCAAATACTCCGGAATGTACTACAACTTTGAAATATTCCATATGAGAGAGAAGGAGATTCCCGTCGACTCGGTGGAGATTAAGGAGCCAATCCAAGCGTTCGCCTGGGAACCAGTTGGGTCCAAGTTCTCGATCATCCATGGTGATCCAGCCAATATCTGTATAAGCTTCTACCAAGTGAATACGGGTCAAGCGCCTACGCTTCTGAAGAAGTTCGAGAGGAAGCCGTTCAACCATTTGTTCTGGTCTCCGTCTGGACAGTTTATAGTGCTGGCGCATCTGGGTCTGACCGGTGGAGCTCTGGAGTTCTTGGACACAAATGATTTCACAATCATGAATGTAGCCAATCACTATCAGGTAAGATATTTTGTTAGCCTTTGCCTTTATCTTTTAATATTGTGTAACACTTTAACTTGTTTATCTTTTAATATATGGTAATCCTATGTGATTCAGATCTGTAGATTAATTTTAGACCCTTATGTGAAACCATAAGGTTTATTATTCTTGTATAAAACTTGGATTATACAATTATTATATTCAGTCTTGGCACTCAACCAAGAATAACTTCTTGTTATTTGACAGGGTTGTAAATAAATGCCCAATATCATGTGAGAGTTCTAGTAGCTACTGGTAAGTACCAGTTAGACTTACTAAATGATCCAATCAGGTCATGTTATGTCCAATCTTGTACTTATGTTATCCAAAGAGGAAACTGAAGAATATTTAAAGTCAAGAAGCATTTCAGATATATTTATGTCGAAATGTTTTAAAAGTAAAGATGGGAATGATATTTAAAAATATTATTTTCTTTTTTTTGCTGTGGTGCTTTTTCCAATGTAGCATGCTTTTGTTACTTTATTATGTGATTTAGTTTTCAAATCTACCATGTTTCTTGTACATATTATGTTATTAACGTAATTACCTTTGTTTACAGATGTCTGGCATCGAGTGGGACCCGACTGGCCGCTACGTGGTGACCGGCGTGTCGTCGCTCAAGTGCAAGATGGACTGCGGCTACTACATCTGGTCCTTCCAGGGCAAGATCATTAGGAGGTCAGTCCATTTATGCTTTATTTACTCATTTATTTAATCTTAACTGTACTGTGGCAAAACACCCTATTAAAGTTGCCAAGATAGTTGTTGTGTGTTTCTTTTCATACAATGATCACGACCCTCAGTAATCACTCAAGGAGGAGGAAGTACTACATCAAATAATGTGCTAAAGCTGGACTTTATGTCTCAAGGCAAAACAGAAAGTGAAGTAGGTAGTTCTAATAAAATAAAGTAAATATATACCTACAACAAAACATTAGGCAACAAACGAATAACTAATTATTTTATCGTACGTTAGTGACGAAACCACTTCAATTCATTTGCATCAAAGTCTTCCAATTAATCACCCCTATTCCCCGCAGAGTGATGAAGGAAGGCTTCGCCCAGTTCCACTGGCGGCCGCGCCCGCCGACGCTGCTGTCGGAGAAGCAGCAGAAGGAGATCAAGAAGAACCTCAAGAAGTACTACTCGCAGTTCGAGTCCAAGGACCGCATGCGCAGTAGCAAGGCCAGCAAGGTATTGTACACCCGACATGTCGTTTTAGTACTGTTTCAGCTCATAATGTAAAATCACTACATATATAGTATAAAACAAAGTCGCTTTTTCTGTCCCTATGTGTGTTGTATGTCCCTATGAACGCTTAAATCTTTAAAACTACGCAACGGATTTTGATGCGGTTTTTTTTAATAGATAGAGTAACTCATGAGGAATGTTTTTATGTATAATATCATCCATTAAATAGTGGACAAGTACCACGGGCGAAGCCGGGGCGGGCCGCTAGTAATCTATATAATTCTTATGAGGCCAACTCTTTTACTCAGTCAACTTAAATCAGACCAGTATTTTAGCTCCATCTCGCACTCTCTGGCAATGACAGAGTGAGTAAAAGAAGTGGTGCTGAAATACAAGTTCCGAGTTATGCTGACCGAGTAGTACAGCATATAAATTCGCATATTAAATTAAAATTGTCTTGTAACTCACTATGTTGCTGCCTGTAAAACATGCCGTGAATAGATTAGGTTTAGGTTAACCGGGGAGTTTTCCGCACTTAGCCTCTAAGGTGGGCTATTGCGCTCGATATATCGTGAATAGATTAGTAAAGAAAAATTCTGAAACATGTGCATCATACAACACTGCAGTTTTTTTTTGTTCTAAAAAGTGGCAAATCACACAAGACGTGACATTTGTTTATTATGTAGTTGTGTATGCATGTAATTCCTAAACACTATTTACTACAAATTGGTGTGTAAAATGGAGTCTGAACCTGATTAGATTGTTTGTGCAAATATGTAGTAACATTTTTATTTCCATTTCATACTGCACTAAACTTAGCGAGTGAGGGACTAGACATTCCGTGGTAGCGCTATAAACGTATATATCGTGGCATTTTTGTTGGTGATATTAACGTATAACGTGTCGTTTGTCAGGAACTGGTGGCGAAGCGAACTGAGCAGATGAAGAAGCACGTGGAGTACCGCGAGGCCAAGTCGCAGGAGTGGAACGACCAGAAGCCGCGCCGGCTCGAGCTCAGGAATTGTGAGTGTCTATTAGTGATGTTCCGAATATCCGTATCCGTATCCGTATCCGCGGATATCCGAGGAAAAATAAAAATCCGTATCCGTATCCGTATCCGTTACTTTACACGCGGATCTTTTACGGATCTTTTTCAGTTAATCATCAGGTAGAAATAAAAAAAAATCAAGCTAGTTTTTTTAAAATAATCATATATTTTGCACCTATACTCAGTCGGGTCATAAGTTCTGTCATAAACTTTTTAGGAAATTTTTGATACACCTTTGGAGATATACATAAAAATTATATATGAAATGAAAGGTTATTTAATTTGCAATATAATTTTATCAACATCATTTGAAATGTCCTCCTCCATTTTGGACAGATGCCTTTAATCTACGAAGACAGTCAGCCATCACTGCACGCACCATATTCATTCACCTTTCTTTCGCTGATTTGACCAGAAACGCTCGGAGAGACACCAAATTCTGGTGAGGTTAAGTACCGACTTTCCCCTTCAAATATTGGTATAACTTGTAATACCATCGGTTTAAACGTGGACTAGAAGAGAGTTGGTGTTCATGCCGGGTGGAGTCAATTCCGCGCGCCGTAAACCAGTATTTCGTGCATCGGGCCAAATGAGTCGGTGTACAGTCCTATTGGAATGTCGTATGTCTGTTCTTGATTATTATTTAAGATAAAGGTTGTACTACACTTGTTAGGACATTATTTTGACATAGTACGGCCTTGATTTTCCCCCTTTTTTACCGAAAAACACCTCAGTTATGCCTGAATACGAGAGTCCAAGGCAAATCATGAATGAGTAAGAGTGAAGACGGCCCTGGTCCCTCAAAATACACGTGCTTGCTTCTTCACTAATGTGGGCATACACTTTATCATTTTGTTTGTGATAATTTAAACCTATCATTAAAAAAAAGACATCCAAAAAAAGAATTTCGCAGATTTTTTTCCAGCGTGCCGTCGTAACAGAGCCCGGGATCTTTCTAGCTTAATTTTCTTTATACGATCATTTGAAAAAATCCGGTCTTCTAACGATAAGCACGTGGTTTCAGGTTTTTATTTAGCACTCTTTTTAGTTTGGTTCTGTTTAGCCACAGCTGGAGGGCTAGCGTTTTTTGTTTACGCACGGGATTTTTTTCGTTTGACGCCTTCACTGCTCTGATGACCGCTAGTGTTTCTAAAAGAGCAAGGTCTGCCGCTTCTTTTACGATTTTGAAATCTCGAGACTTCAGTGTATCGATTCATAGTACAATAAAAGAAATAGGACGCTTTTTTCAACTTTTGTACGAAATTGAAAATCACCTTCTATGCGTTACAACAGCGGTGCAACGGAAAACCCGTGACTCTATGGTCTTTGATCGTCCATTCCATATTCAAATATGTATAAAAATAATTAGTTCTTCTATTTTCGATATGTATAAATGTTCTATTTTTTAAATTAGTCGCAGAAAATCGGCTCGGTCTTCAAAACTCAAAATTATAAGGTTGTGACAGAACTTATGACCCGACTGTGTATATTGCAAACATTTAGATACATAGATTTTTTAATGAGAACAAGTTAAAACTGTACTTTTAGGACAGTGAAATAACTAAAACATAATTATTGTTTTCTATAATTAAATGAGGTCAATATCAAATCAAGTTATAACATCCTTTTATAACAATCATGGTCAAAACAAAACTTAAACTGAAAACTTCTTTTATATATAATTAGGTTCAGAAATATAATAGCAAGTTATAACATACAAAAATGATATTTTTTACGTCAATAAAAAAAAACTAAAACTTAAACCTTCTGTTTATAATTATGAGATCAATACGATAGAAAGTAATAAATCACTTTTATAAGAATGAGATCACGAGGAAACCAAATATAAATCAAATTAAATGTTAATTCTAATAAAGTAAATTAATACTATGTGTCACATAAAGTTTAAAAATTACTTACATGAGCTTAGCTTGAATGAACTTAGCTTACATGAGCAAGTAATCACAGACAAAATTAGAGCAGCTTTAAAAAATAATAATCATAATTAAAATTAAGTAAGAGTAAATTGTATTTCAAAAATAGCAACTTCGCAGCTTTTTCCCCCAAAAGTCTGTTACGATGAGGATCATAAACAATTCCTGCTGCACTGAAAAATTGTTCACTTAGAACGCTGGTTGCAGGTGTAGATAAATATGTGCGAGCAATGTGACTGAGACATCCAAACCTTTTACTGTTAATCTGCCAATACTTTAACTGGTCTTGATCTCTTGGTAATCTTTTATCTGCCATATATTCTGCAAAACACTAATCTTATGAGAAATTGAAGATCCGTATCCGTATCCGTATCCGCGGATCTTGACACTAAATATCCGTATTCAGATCCGTATCCGCGGATCTTCATTTTTAGCGATCCGGCACATCACTAGTGTCTATCTACTAACCACTGCTACAGAATTTTATATATTGGTGTAGGTACTAGATTTGAAGGCAACAGGACTGGACAGGTGTGTGTATGGTAAAAGTAATGCTAATTTTGAATGAAATCATTTAAAAAAATCAATTTCCAAAAACTTGAATGTGATAGTTTTAGCGGAGGGGAATTTAGGAAAGTGCTTGAGGAGTTAGGGGCACTAATTAAGATTTCACAGTACATATAAGTAATAATAAAAAAATAGAAACAATAAACGTCCGCATCGAATTTTTAATCCCCACCTTTTCTGGCTAGGCAAGATCACTCTGGCAGACGCTATTCGTAATAAGTTGCGTTCGACGGTTTATATTGAGTCTCAAGAAAGCTTACTTGACAGTCTTTCAGAAACCTTCAACAATATGTCTATATAACTTGCTAATTTTCCTTTACAGACGTGGATACGGACGGTCTGGACACCGACCAGGTGAACACAGTGGAGGAGGTTGTAGAATTTTTCGTGAAAGAAGAACAAACGGTCATCGAGTAGTCGCCATAACGCCCTCACGACAGAGGCCGGGATCCCTCGGCCTCCTATAACCGGCTGCAACCGGTTCCAACCGCTCCAAGATCCACAGTTTTAATAAACAGACGAATACACATTAAGTTTTTTTGTACCTTCATCCCGTTATATATTCAGTCACAAACATTTTATAAGCGATTCCATTATGTTCAGTGTAATACTTCGGTTTATAAATTATACAATAGGTAATGTTTATAGAAATCATATTAAATTGATATGTTTCAAACGTATTATGGCTTTTAATACCTAGTTTTTTAGTTTATTGGCAATGTTTTCATTTTGGTACGTACAGGATTGTTATTGATGATATGATGGTATGAAATAAACTTGATGAAAATACTAAAAGAAGGAATTTGAATGGTTTCCTGTGTTGATATTATAAACGACTGGTTTTGCATGAAATATAAATTGCTATTGTACTTATCAACAATTTCTAATATCCTGAAAATGTATAAGGTGTAACAAAATATACTGCAAATATTTTAAGGGCGAATTGTTTAGAGGAAATGTAATAAATTTGTCTAGTAATTTTTTTTGTTAATACTCTAGTTTCCGAGATAATCAACAAAATAAATTGAGTGAATAATAGGGAAAAGTACAAAATTTGTCATATGCAAGACAGCTGGTCGTGTCTTATCAGTGTAATACAGTTACTACACTTGTCCTGCCCCAAAAGCAAAGTGGTGGAGAGGGGGCGAAGCTTACAGGACGAAAAGAGCAAATTGGCCAATGCAGAAAATGCAAAATTTTTAGGTCTTAATTTTGACTTTTTAATATCTGATATTGATTACATTGCCACTAAAGAATTCGCCCTTAAAATATTTGCAGTATATTTTGTTACACCCTATATATTGGGGATAGGAAAGACCTACAGAAAAATAATGATGATGAGGTGGTACACTTTCTAAAGAAGCATTGCACACAACGTACGTTGCTCAGCAATAAAACTTTTTTTAGTAATATAAAGGAATAAAAAAAATACACATTACCAAAAAGGGATAATCGTAATATATTTTTTGTTATTGTGTATATCCTGGCTGGTCAAAAAATTGGGTAGGGAGTGTAGTGCATTTTGTGACTAGAAACTGAGATTAAATTTTCTGTCCTACAACTCCGACCAACTTAACTGATGAACTAATTAGCATATTCAAAATCAGATTGAACTTTTATGGCAATCTTACCTTTGCAATTTGGTCCTTGTGCCTATCTAAAAGTCCTCTATCTTTGGTGAACCATAATAAATAAATACATATAAATGACCAACCTTAAACTACTCTCCAGGTTTGGATCTCCGAAAATAGTTGAATAAAATATTACTTATTATCTACATATAGCGATATTCCGCAAGGAGGGAAACTACATGCAATTCATAACATAATACTTGCTCACATAACATGCCTTTACATGTAGGTAGATACATACATTTAATGTTATATCTTACACACGCTCGCCTGTTCCCAGAGGGATAGGCCGAGGTTTTGGATCTCGTCATGTTCCGATTACGACATTGTTACATGCTTGTTCGTAGGAATTCATTTTAGGTTAAATCTTATATAAAAAACTGAACCGCAAAGTGTGTTGGTAAGACAAGTCTTCCTATAGGAAGACAGTCAGGATGACCTTACTCTCCACCTGGTGGTAAGCGGATTGAGCCAGTCATCCTCACCCTGAAGGCTTGCAAAGATGCCGTTTCACCTGCATCTACCTAAAACCTACTCGTACCTACATTAAAAGTGACGCCCAAAAACCGTGCCAAGCTGTGTACTTTTTTTCCTACCTAGTTCGTGCCCAGATACCATTTTTTCTAACCTATATGATTCATCACTTCCTTTTTTTGTATCTTTGAACACGCAAAGGCATCCGCGCCGCGATTTTGCATCATGGCACGGTTGTTTTACTAGTCCGTGTGTATAGGGTGCAGTGCCGGTTTTAGCACTACAAGCGCCCTTGGGCGAGATTTCTTCGGCGCCCCCTAACTACAATTCAATTACCTAGGTACATAGGTACGAAGAAAGGCAATAGGTACAATAAAATAACCATCATTTAAAAAAAACGTTCTATCTAATTTAATTTACAATAAATCTGTAGAGATGTCAATTCTGTACATTAAATCTATTTTCAAAATAACTATCAGGGGGTGATAAGTGATCGATACTGATGCCAAAAACGCAATCAGTAAAATTTTTGTCTGTCTGTATGTCTGTATGTTCCTTATACAAACAAAAACTACTGGACGGATTTTGACGAAACTTGGTACAATTATTCTTCATACTCCTGGGCATATTATAGGATACTTATCATCACGCTACGATTAATAGGAGCAGCGTAGTGAAGGGAAATGTTGGGAAAGCGGGAGAAATTACCCCATTTTTAGGGTTCCATAGCCAAATGGCAAAAAACGGAACCCTTATAGTTTCGTCATGTCTGTCTGTCTGTCTGTCCTGGCTCGTTCTCCGTCATTTCTGCGCCGATTGCCACGAAAATTGGTGGAGAGATGCGTATTGATAATTCAAGAATTGGTTTTTAAAATCAGCGAAAAATAATTATTTTTTAACCCTCTCCCATACAACGAAAAGTAAATTCGAAAAAAAAACTTCGCCTTACCCCATCGTGTGGGGTATCGTTAAAAAGGTATTTCTATATACAACAAAAATTGCCTTGAAACTATGTGGATCAAACACCCCAGTCTCGAGATATATTAATACAAAGTTAAAATTAGAGCGTCCCCCCCCCCTTAACTTTTGAAACACTATTTCAAAAATTCTGAAAAAAATGTTCTATAAACCTCCAAGTAAGTACTTTCAACGAAAACTATAGCGAACTCTGTATCATACATAGTTATTTTTATACACCTCGACCAACTTATGAAGTGCAGTTGCCCTTACTAAATGGTGTGTCAAGCGGTTGGCCCATCTTATGGCTACGGAACCCTTTCACGGGCGTGTCCGACACGCTCTTGGCCGGTTTTTTTTAAGCTTTCGTCGCGTGTGCAGCCTTAATGGTTAAAGTCACATAGAAATCATGTATGAAGGAAATATTCTACATATAATTTTCTAAAAAATATACCCTAACAGCATACATATGTCTATCTTTTATGGCTGACCCACAATAACACGTGCAACACCTGATCCAGATTGGTTTGAACGCGCTGTTCTCAGGAACTAGGTACTGGTTCGAATTGACAAAATAATATTTTGTGTTGGATAGTCCACTTACCATTTGTCAAGGTAGGCTTTAAGCTATCTATAGTAACACTGTGTGCGGAAACCGAAACCTACGCGGACGGAGACGCTGGCGGCCGCTAGTCTTTAATAAAATTTAAAACATAAACAGGGGAAGCTACATTCTGATCAGGCAAAAAGGATTTCAGGCTTATGAGTTCATCACACAACATATAACCATCGATATATGATTTAGAATCCACAGTTAATTAAAATTGGAGATCACTACAGAGTTTGTCAAGGTCAGGTTTTTCAGGAATCTGTTTTATTATAAGTAGGTATACTAGCGGTCGCCCGCGACTCCGTCCGCGTGGATTTCGGTTTCCGCACACAGTGTTATACTAAAGCTTAAAGCCTTCCTTGACAAATGGTAAGTGGACTATCTCTCACAAAAGTCTCAAAAGTTTTGTCAATTAAACTAGTAGTTCCTGAGATTAGCGCGTTCAAACCAATTTGGATCAGGAGTTATTACATATACACGTGTTATTGTGAGTGGGAGAAACAATAGGCTCGTCGAGGGCAGTTTCATAAACTTGCTCAAGCAAAAATGTTCTTAAATAACCGAGCGGTAATGTCCGCGAATGTATGTTATGTACGTCATCTTACCTAATAAAATACATATCTTGATATGTAATAATTGGTATGTTGTTCTGTTTTACCATCATATTTTTATGTTGAGTTCTCTTTCAATTCATGCTGCCAGTGAGGCAACATGAAATCAAAAAAAATATCATTCACGGTTCTTGTCTTTTTTCGCCCAGTAGGCCTTACTCAATGAGCGAGGGAACTATAAGGGGGCGCCTGTAGTAAATTATAGAAAATCAGAAAGAGGCGCCGGACGAAAAAGGGCGCTGCAGCCTGCGGCGCGGCTACCCTTTTCGTCCGGCGCCCCTGGGCGGTCGCCCGGCCTCGCCATACCCTAACGCCGCCCCTGATAGGGTGAATGCGGGTTTTCTGTTTTTTCTGATAGACTGGGCCATAGGCGTAACTTGACTAGATATTAAGATAAGCCAAGGCAAAATTAAACTTGAATTAAAATCTTAAACTAGTAAGTTTTTACTCACAAAAATCCGCATTTCACAGGATTTGCCTCCATATTCCGGAAGATTAGTCGGCATCCCATCCTCGCTTATCCTATGCTATAGCACCGCATCTATTTGTCAGTTGTGTGCACGGTACCTACCTAAGCTTTCATTTCTTTCAGAGCATTCGGATCGGAACGCGGTGCGAGACGAGAAAGAGAGAAGCGTTCAATTGACGGCTACGACCGTTCTTTTGTGGGATTTTTTCATTTAACACGAGATTGGATTTTTCTGTCGGCGTTTTCTGGCTTTGCGGGACGGAAACATCGCGAGGAATCCTTTAGGTTATGGTGTTGGTATTGGAATGCTCCCTCTGTTAATGATTGCAGTGTTTTAACTGGTCTTGCTAAATCTTTCATTAGAATGGAAGTTTAGAGTCAATATGGAAAAAAGTAACTGTAACAGTCTTGGCCAAAAAAGTGAAGGATCTCAGTTATAATACACTACATGTGTGCACACTGCAAACTACATAAGTATGAAAAACTAAATAAGTGTATTCCAAGTTTGAATCTCATTTATTTATTCATACAAGTACACAATTAATCACACATCACAATTAATTAAAATAACAGTTGTATAGATTATAATGGTCGTAATTTCAAACTGATTGAATTCATTGTAGGTACTACAACTTAGGTACTTCGCACTTAACACAGAGCCCCGGGCGCCGGGTGTCGGCTGCACTTAAACACGAAACACCATTTTCGCGCAAAAGTGTGAAAATCATGAAAGTCCGTTGGAAAAATATTCATTGAGACGGGCGGCGCGAGCGCGCATGAGCCGAGCGCTTGTTTCGCCCATTCACGCGCGCCGCCCTCCAGTTCGCCTCCATACTTCGGACGCGCGACCGGGGACGATTTTCCGCGCGTTTTTTCAAATTACGAACTAATTTAATTCGTCTACCGGCCAGTAAGTTTGAGTGTCGAATCGAATTGTGCAAATTGAAAAGAGGTTGGATTTGTTTAGTGTTTGACAGTTCGGAGTTTTGTTTTTTTTTGTTTTGTTTCCGTTCTATAGGATTACGAAAAAGTTGCGGGGGTAAGTTTTTAATTATTTATATTAGCTTTAAGTTATTCATACTTTCAGTGGTAATGGGTTTTTAATCGTTTGACGACTTTAATTGTGTGTCTACCGTCATTTTTATATTGAATTGATGGTGTTACTAATTATCAAATTACAAGGCTTTAAAATAGTCATGCGTCTGTTATTAAAGCTACCTACATTTAAGTAGGTAAAGGGTGCATGTTTAATATATCGAAGAAAGACTTTAATTAAAAGAACGGTGGTAGTGTCTATCCGTCACAGCAAAAGTGTGCCAGTGCCGTCCACTGAAGGAATTTATTTTCATTAGAAGCTGATTGAACTATCGACCTGATTAAGTTGCGTTGTAGGTAGGACATGTTTGTTTACTACGAACCGATAAGAAAAATAACGCCTCTTAGTTTTGGTTAGTCTCTTATGAGGAAGGTAACTTAGATGTTGTCGGTTTCTCACTGGTTTACCGTTTAAATAATAACGTATAATATTAATCCTCATAAGTAAAAAACAAGTAAGTTTTTCCTAGACTTGCCTAAAACACTTAGTATAGGAACACACTAGGCTAAAAAAACGCGACCTTCGTGCGGCGTGATTACGCCTGCAATGTGTTTTAAATGATTGATGATACCTAAAACATGCCAAACTTACGTCGCGTTTTATTGAACAAATATAAATTGGTGTATTTCTACTTCTACACCACCTGGCGTGTTACCATGATTCGTATATTTCGTAAGGCAATTTTGGACATGGTTTGGTTCCCGTTGTGTACCGCCGCGGGTAGTCGTAGCCAATGAGGTCTTGAAGTGTTAAATATCAGCAGGCAAAGACTTAAAAAACCCCATGAAGTAAGAATCTGTGATTTTACCCTTCAACTAATCTTTCTTAAACGAACGCAAACAAATAGAGACCTATCTTATCTTGGTCTCAAATGCGTTAATCTGTTTTATGGATGGAAAAGCAATGTTATTGTGTAGATTGTTCTTAGGTTAAACTATCAGATTATTGGTTACTAGTTTTTACCCGCGGCTTTGCCCGAGTTCTCAACATTTCTGTTTCATCCCATGGGATCATTTAACCGGAATGTAAAGTTTTCTATCACCTACGTCAGCCCATATCCTGCCTGTATGCCAAATTTCATGAAAATCCGTTCAGTAGGTACCTAGTTTCAGCGTGATTGACGGACAAACAACCATACAACTAATCACTTTATGTTATCTGTGCTATCACATTTATAAACCTTATATACCAACCTAGGTATAATTTTGCGCAGGAGGTTTTGTTTACAACAGAACAGAATTATTCGCTTGTCGTCATAAAAAGCTAAAGAAAGCAAAGCTTACCTATGGGTACTTAGGTTGTGCTTTTGTGACAACCACCCCCTTAAACTGACCGTTTCTCCGGGGTCGTTGGTACATCCCCTATCTCTTATATCCTGGCGTCTATCCCCGTTATTTTCTTCCAACCACTGAGGACTTCAGGGAACGCTGTGAATATGATCCTGATTTGACCATCTGGTTATCACATTGGAGCGATTAATCTTTATATACTAATAAAATAGGAAAGCTGAAGAGTTTGTTTGTTTGTGTTTTTGAACGCACTTATCTCAGGAACTACTGGTGCGATTTTAAAAACATTTTTGTGTTGGATAGTCCATATCTACACATAGTATAACACTATGTGGGTTACAACCGAAATCTACGCGAACGGAATCAGTCGCTGATGGCGACCACCGGCTTTAAACTTTAGTTAGGCACTAAGTACGAGTATAAGTAAAGTGTAAAGTAATAAAACCAGCAAGTTTGTAAATGATATTCTGTATCATTCATGACGCTATTCGAACACCACCGGTTGGAATTTTAGAATAAATTGATTCGCCCAGTGACAACGAACGAAATCGTTTTTATAAATAACCACAGTCGAAACCAAGGTGGCGTCATTTTCATTGATTTAGAAATTTAGAATCAATAAAACCAGGTTTCAATATAACGTCGCATTTAAGGAATTTTGGAACTGTTACTGAAATTGTAAAAACACTTATGAGTAGGTAAGTTTTGTTCTTTGTGATATAGCCTTAATGGCATTTTCTTTATATTTTAAAGCAGTGAACTAGCTCATGTTACTACGATCCTTATACCTTGCATTGATAGAGTGAGTTGTGAAATGAAGAGCAATTAAACATTTAATTAACGTGGCTCTACCGATGTGATACAACAACAGCCATTCAGAAAATCTACGTAAGGTGTGCATAATAATTCTTCATGAAGTTAGGTCACCGAAGGCCCATATCATTAAAGGCAGATGCCCCTGGCACAGATAATATAAAAGAACCCCTGGTATTGCCGAAATGTGAAAATATTTTATTACTAGCGGCCGCCCGCGACACCGTCCTGGTGGAATTCGGTTCCTGCAAAGCCTTCCTCGACTTATGAACTATTCAATATACAAAAATAAATTTTCAATTCGAGACAGTAGGTAGTTCCTGAGAATAGCGCGTTAAATAAACAAACTCTTCTGCTTAATAATATTAGTATAGATTGTATGGGCACTTGGGCAGCGGTAGTAACTTACCATTGCGCAAATAGCACACTTAGCTCTTATAAAAGAACTAGCGGCCGCCCGCGACTCCGTCCGCGTGGATTTCGATTTCCAATAACCTAAAGCCTTCTTCGTCAAATGAACTATCCAACACAGAAATATTTTTTCGAATCGGACCAGTAGATCCTGAGATTAGCGCGTTCAAACAAACAAACAAACCTTTCAGCTTTATATATTAGTATAGATTATTGCGCATGTGACAGCTATAACCTAGTAATTAATCAGCCTGACCTGAGGAAAACTGTCTTTCAGAATAATTTACGAGGACCAGGGCTACATATTTCACATTAAATGTCTTCGTCCTGAATTACTCCAATAAAACCCTTTTTATCCCATAAAAATTAACGAATCTCGAAGGGGAAAGGGACAAAGACTTACGATGTTATAGTACCTTCGCTGAAGATGTCTCTATGTGTTGAGATAGAAGATTTATATAACCACTAGCGGCCGCCCGCGACTCCGTCCGCGTGGATTTCGATTTCCAATATCCTATGTATAATTCTGATGTATAAGCTATATTGTGGTAAAGTTTCATTCCAATCCATTCAGTAAGTATTACGTGAAAGAGTAACAAACATCCATACATCCATACATCCACACATACAAACTTTCGCCTTTATAATAGTAGTAGGATAAATTGATTGCTTCTAGATATTTACATATAATCTCAATGGGGAAAATATTTTACTTTACTCATCAATGTATAATTATCACGAACATTGAATACAACTACAAAATATATAACAATAGCAACATCAATTTAGAATTAAAAATATATAGGTTTTTGTAATTATTTTTTTTATCGTTTCCTTTCATAATGTTTCTTTTCTTCACTCCTAAAAGTTGGAAGATTATAAGATACCTACCTACCCAGTTATTATAAATCTCATGAGGTGCTAAGAAAGAAGTCATTTCTGTTAACAAATAAACGATTAAAAGTTGATAAATGTGTATTTTGTGTGTGTGTATGTGGCAGTTAAATATTGGTTTTAGTCGCCCATTATAAAGTTATTTAGATGGTTTACTTATTCCGTTGCGTGTTTTTAGCTTTAATACATGGTTAATACTAGTATTTAGTGGAATATAATTGTTGAATCATTACTGGTTATTGCCACAAAATTTCCCATGGTGTTGTTTTTTTGTACTTTTTAACTTTTTATGTTACTTTCATTCGTTCCAATGTCCTATACAGAACTGATATAATCCTTAATAATTTTATTGTTTATCTAAGACCTCAAATTGTATGAAGTTCAATAACTCGACTCACATTTAAAGAAATTAAAGACCTTTATAAGGTAAGGTACCTATTTAATGTTTTGTCAACATCAGATCCCTATTAAGTTACATGTACTTATAACTCGCTGATTGGATAAAACATTGACCTTCAGTTTTCTCAAATTTTGCGATTATTGTTCAATAGAAGTTAAGAATTCCTGCCGGTCGATGTCGATGGCGTGATAATTAGCCAACTCCATCTTCAATCAACTTCTGGAAACTTCCAGAAAGACCCTGAAAGTTGTGGGAAGGAATACAAAGTGACTCGGCTTTGTTTCCTTGTTTTGTTACGCTAGCAAATCAGATAATTAAATGTTTCTGTGCTGTGTAGCAAAATAAAGTTTTGATCAATCTCCGAGTCGTTTATCTAGATGTAAATCTCAGAGATGCTGATAACAGCATCTCTGAGATTTACATCTAGATAATAATAATATAAAAATAATAATATATAAATAATAATATAAAAATAATAATATTGACAGCATCATAGGACATAAATACACAGATTTTAGGGAGTGATTACAGAATACCTAGCTGCTTTTACCTCAAAGTTTAGAGTAGGCATTTCAAAAACTCACAGAGCGATGAGAACTCAAGTAAACTTACAAAATATTGGACAACAAAGTCGTATAATACTATAAACTGTTGTTATAAATCAGTATTCAATCATATTCGTTTCACAATCGTTCCGTTCCTTCAACGTCGCATAATAACAATTTTAAATTTCGAATTCCGTCTCGCCATTTTGACTGTCATTTCCATTTCAACGACGTCCGTCAGTGGCTGAACGCTAAACGTTTTGTGCCAAAAAGTCTGTTTTTTCTTATGAAACAGATCTAATACGCGATTATGAATTAATTAGTAAAGCGTTACACACGGCAGTCCCGAGGTGTTATAACTACGCGCTCGGCGTCATCAAAATTTCACAAGTTACGAGTTTGTTTATCCACACTTTAGGTCGTAGTGATGTGCAGAAAAAATGCAAATGGGACATATTTTTGATAATAATTTCCATACCAGTTTTTACCAGCGGCTTTTCCCGCGTTATCAAGGTTCCTGTTGTATCCCATGGGAGCATATAATCGGGATTACAAATATCCTATCACCTGAATGAGACCGAACCCTACCTATTAACCAAACATCAAAATCCGTTCAGTAGTTTCAGCGTGATTGATGGACAAACATCCAATCAAACAAACATCATCTCATATTTATAATACAATGAAATATATAGGAAGATGACATAAGCCGAATGGTGATGATAATCACCATCTAGCTTAGTTCTCATTCTAAAACATTGTTACAGAGCTAATTTAAATCCAACAATGAACCTACAATATCTGTAATCGAGCCGTTCAACCAATGGCCTACCCATTGGTTGAACGGTTTGGTTTGCAGATCCAAAACACGGCGGCATGCTAAAGAGGACATGAATAAAATAAGAGTTGCTTGGGGAGGCTCGGAGATCGAACGTGGAAATTCAAAGTGTGGGTGTAGGTAACAACTAACAAGGTATGTAGGACGATGTTTCAAGTGTTACTTACAGTTAAGGGGTGCCTTAGTTCTTCTTGGATTGGACTAACTTGTTTTGCTGAGTGTGAGTTTTGGACTTCAAAATCTCGATTTTATAGTGCTGCTGTTGTGAGCCCGTTCATACAGCGTCACTAATAGTTTGAAGACTGCCGTTTTAAAACCTGCCTTTTAAAAAGAACATTTCCATTACTAAATAAAGAAATTAAAAAATAGTCATAAATTCATTAGGACTAAGCTTGAAGCTTGTACTATGGAAGCTAAGGAACGGATAAACATACTGAAATACCTTAATAAGCATCCAAGACCAGAGTACAAATGCCGATGTTGGTCACACATACGTACGTCTCTGACCACAAGACCAAGGGACCCGTCAATTTGAAAGAAACTTAACGCATTTCTCTCAAAAAAGTCTCTAATATAATAAAATATAATTTGCCGAGCTTCTTTCTTAGTGGCCAGAGTTGTCGCAAGTATACTGTTTTTCCCAATTTTCACTCTACACTTGGGAAACGTTCACTATGGATTGTGCCTATAATCAACTTTTGTCCCAGTCTGTAATTAACCTCTGTCCCAAACACCCAACCTGTAATTCCCGTCCCATCAAATTGGGACGGGACGCAACTTATCCCGGCCTACGCTCCCGAGAGCCGTACTTTTTCATTTGCCGTGAAAACCTCCGCCGCCGGATTTGTCTTCATTAATTTGCCACGCGGTCGGGATAAAATTGTTGCTGGAAATCAAGTTGTTGATCCGAGCATTTTTAAGTGATTACTATGTTGGCTTTTGAGTATTTTAAACAAAAATGCAGTGAAAAAAGTGGTCGTTAGAGTGTGTTTTAGAGTGCAAATTGAATTTTGTGACTGCCTCTGCTGTTAGGACAAGCTTTTTAGTGTGAGTTTAATATTCGGGTTAGACAGAAAATATTATTTTTTCGTTGAATTTCTTTGTTTTGGTTTGGTTTTGGTAGCTAGTTTTACATTAAACATTATCTTGGGGACAATTAAGTAGGGAATAAATAGACATAAAACACAAACAGCACATAATAATATCACTCTTTGTAAATTATACCATCTTACCAATATATTTGCGATATAATCTGTTCATGTACACTAGTACCTAATAAATAAGACCGTTTGTCAAGTACATAAGCTCTTCACTCACGTTGAATTTGATTTGTCACAAAAAGCCTTTATTTGCTCCCGGAAGAACGTTTCAGTTCTAAGATAAAAGAAAGAAATTGTGTATTCAGTTCCTTTCTGGATATCTCTATTTACTGATCATACGTTGGCTTAACGAGCAAAGATGAAATAAAGGGAATATAAAAAAGTCTCGTAAAGTCTTTTGTAGCGTTCGAATTGCAATCTAGCGTTAACTTTCGCCAAATTAGACATGGGTGCTGTAATTTGGACTTGTTTATTTATTTAATAAATACCTACTAGCGACCCGACCCGGCTTCGCATGGTGCAATTAGGAGTGTTTTTCTGCTACGAGTATATAATGCATGTGTCTTTTCTTTACAATGTGTAATGTACCTTTCATTTAAATAAATCGTGTTACGGTGACATTAACTAATTCATTGAATACTGAATAAATCAAACTTAATATAAGAATCACAAGTTCTCGAAAGAACCACAATAAACGGGAAGGTATTAAGTTAACATAAATAAGTGTCAAACTCGATATGTAACGGGATAGAATGGAAACGACGTTTCCAGAATTAAAATTAGTTTGTGATTCATACTAATCTTATTATTTATATTTCTTATTGTTTATATTATAAATGTGAAACTTTGTTTGTTTGGATGTTTGTCCGTCAATCACGCTGAAACTACTGGACGGATTTTGATGGTATACAGGCAGGGTATGGCTTTTTATCCCGGTTAAATGTTCCCATGGGATAAAACAGGAATCTTGAAAATGCGGGTAAAGCCGCGGGTAAAAACTAGTTATTAATAGATTATACGTAACTAAGTCAATGTTGTTAGAAGACCACTCTACTATTTAATATTGTTACGTTATACATTGAATGTAATGAACTTAATTGGTCTCACAAAACAATTTTGATACATACTCGCCTTTTATGATTCTACTACCGACCTGCCTTCGGCATCTCAGGCTATGTCATTGAAGTTCTTGCTTAAACTATTAAATATTAATTTTATTAATTATTATAATGTTAATTATATTAATATTAAATAGGTAGAATAATTTTAAGAGCTGTGTCTAGCTCCGCGGTAGCTCTAGGTCTGTCGGTGACTCCTCCAAAAAATGCGAAAATGGAACATAATAGACTAATGTTGAATTTTGAAAGGTAGTTAATTAGCGGCCAGTGGGCGCGTCGGTTTGATATTTCCAGCTATCATGGAGGCCTGAACATCCGTGAAGGCTGGAAGGAAACGGCACCGTTACAGTTCATACAAACAAGCCTTTCTCTTCAATAATTATTTCTATTAAAAGCGCATTAAAAACCGTTTCGTAGCTCCAAAGATGTAAGCGAACATAACATAGGAACAAGGACAACGATTTTCATATTAAAATATTGGAAATGCATTTAAGTCAAATAGTGTTCACAACCAATATTGCCTCGCAGTTCACACAAGTTTTCCGACCCAACGCGGTCTGTGGTTCTGTATCGTGATATCGACGGCGAGGACGATATGCGACATTGTAGCAGCTGTGTCGCTGGCAAATATCCAGTCTGCCATGTTACGAAGTGGCTATGTGGGAAACCGCCTCCTCAATGAGTTGTGATCCTCATTATTGCCGCTGAGAGTCCTGATTTCCCTTGGCAATTGCAATGGAGTGGATTGCCATTGCTTTCTCCATTCCACATGCTTACCCAATAGATGTTTAGATTTCTTCATGTTTTATTTCACTGTAGAGTTAGTATGGATAAGGGTAAGAAGTGACTTAGGAACGTTCGGGAGGATGGGCAGCGGGGTTCCATGAGTTTCATCCCTGCTAATATTATTAATGCGAAAGTAAATCTGTCTGTTTGTCTGCCTGTCTGTGACGCTTTCCCGCTTAAACCTCTCAATCCAGTTTGATGAAATTTGGCAAAGACAGTCTTTAGACCCTGAGGGAGAACAGAGGCTACCTTTCATTGCCAAAAAAAGGCACCTGCAATCCACGCGGACGAAGTCGCGCGCGGCCGCTTGTCGTTCATATTGCGGTGACCAACCCGTCAGTTCAGGGTGCTGACTAATAAGTTTCATCCGTGGGAGGCTAGACAATGACTACTTTGACAGATAAAACAATATGTCAGCAGCATACACACGACTCCAGTTTATTGCACTCACATAAATATTAATACCTGTCATTTCCATAGTTCTTTGTCGAATAAATCGACGCGGCTCGTCGAAAAAACACTTCGGACTTAACAAAAAGGTTTCAGGAATAGATAGGAGTAGAAAGGTGAAAATACGTTTAGTTTTTGCTGTCTTAATGGCTTTGGACCATAGATAAAATCATAGATAGAGTGGCTTTACATTGTTTCAGAGAATCATTGGTAAAATGTTGGTACTCGTAGTAATAAAAATAATGATCCTGGCTGTAAAAGTTACAGGTAACATAAAAAAAACGGAAATAGGCAAAACAAATTTTTCGTGCTAAGCGAACCTATTTCTTGTGATAAAAGTCTCCATGGGCATGGGTACGAAATTTTTTTTTTGCTTATTTCATTATTTTTTGTGCTAACTGTAACTTTTTTCCAAATGAACGAATTGGATCGAACGTCCTTTGGTCTTAAAGACATCTTCTTGACCCTTAAACCAGGCGGGCCGTCAATAGTATGTTATTATTACCATTCTATGAGATCCAGATTTCTTCATTAGTGTTATATTCTTTAAGCTACGTATCACTACTAATCGTTCAGTAAAAACATTCATTATTTATTGACGACGCGTGTTAAAGAAACATCAATTGTCTGACTGTAATACGGTGTGACGAACGCATAATATTTTCATTAATTGTGTTTTGTTTGTTTTCTGCGGATTGTTTATGATAGTAGTCCGTTATTTTCGGTGGATTAGTATGGGTGAAAAGATATTTGACACCTTGAATAATGCTTTAAATACTAATGTTTGTATTTTATGTTAAAAACTAGCGGCCGCCCGCGATTTCGTCCGCGTGGCCTTATTTTTTCCTTTCTTAGCGGATGCCTGCGTCATAACATTTATGTATAAATCTGCATGCCACATTTCAGATGGATCCGTCCATCACTATGCCAGTCAGCCACCTTTGATTTATACACATTTAGATGATTTCCTTGTAAAGTACTTTTATTGCAAGTATGAATGGATATTTACTTTGTATAAAGTTTTTACCATTAATGTTCTTTTAAAAGTATTAGTACACAAACGGTTCATAGAACTGTACATTTTCAAATGAATCAATCATTATATGATTTATATGCAGACAGAATAAAAAAAGGGTATTCCAACGACAATAAAGGGTCGAGCATCATGTATTCTAATAGGTATAATAAAGATGAAAAAGTTTGTTTATTTCTTTGAACGCACTAATCTCAAGAACTGCTGGTTGGAATTCAAAAAATATTTAAAAGCTCTAATAAAACACTACTTGTGTGGAAACCAAAATCCAGTCTCTTTCAATCTTAGTTTCTTCCTAAGAGAAAGTAGTTATTTCTCATCCTTTATTATTTTAGATTAACAATACAATTGAATATTAAAACTATTTTCAAAGTTATCATCAAGAACTATGAGTAATGATTATCATATTTCGCATGTTTTGATCCTTATTTTTCTCTCATGAAAATAACGGAGTAAACAAAATACAATTGCTTATTTACAAACAAGCTTCTATTATATTGAAATAATAGCCTTTATTACCGACTATTGGTACTATTACGTTTACCTACTCAAGTAAGAAAGTATAGTAAATAAATGTCTACCATTCAAGTGAGGTATAAACAATAATTTATGGGCCAGGAAGGAAATATTTTTAAACTCAACTTGGGTCATATTTCTAGATTATAGGCAGTAAAAAGTTGTTGTTTAATTTCCGAACTGTTTCCTGTGTATAATAAGGATTACCAATGAAGGTGATAAATTATATTTTCTTCGTGAAATAAAAGTAGCCCCAAATAAAGCAATTTCTAGATGAAGTTCCGTGGAAATGGTTTATCTTTTAGGAAATTACTTTTACAAATAAGACAATGTTAGAGAAACAAATGTTTATTTTTCCATGTTAATAGGATTTTCGCTATGGTGACACAACTTTTTATCCCTCGGTATATTTTATGATGTACACAAACAATAAAGCGCCATTTTCGGCCATCGGTCCTAGTACGTACTTTAAAAAAAAACAAAGAGAGACTGGTAGAGAAAGCCATGAGGTATTTATTTATATTATTTATTATTATTATTTAATTTTAATAGAACGCAAGTGGTACAAAAATATTTCTTTGTTAATTATCAGAACTGCGCCGTATAAACTTTTTATTAACACAGAAAATATTTACTTATCTCACATACCTACTAACCATATAACTTTCAAGTCCAAGTGACCCTTAAAATACTTTTGATAAACTAAGCGTTTGGATTACGGGTAAAATCAAAACACGGTTTAAGTTTGTTTAAAAGTGCTCTAATTAATAAACCAACAAAAATGACATACAAAGTTTTAATTAAGAACTCTTCTCTCCGTCGCGTCGTGAGCAAACCTTTTTTTTTATTTTTTTATTGGAGTTTGACACATAAGAGGGCCAATTTCTCCGCTTGAGCTTAAAAAATAAGGAAAACCGGACCATTTGGATCATAGTTGGGACCATTGGCTTTAGGTATTCTTGCGAAGCACGAAATAATCATTTTTATCGGACAATCAAGTGATTCAAACCGGGAAACTAACACAAATGAAAGTGTTCCTCGCGGGATTCGAACCCAACTCCGAGGTTTTTAGCACAGAGCTCTAACCACGACACCACGGTGGCAGTTGGTGGCAGTGTGGCACGGATGGTGAATAAAATAATGTACATTTACATCCCTAGTATTATTCGACAAGTCTCGTTGATAATGAAAAACATAATTATATTAAAATCAACATCAAACGCCCTCTCAATAATTTACGCGAAATTTATTATCCAGTTTCGTGCAATTTACCAGCAAAAGCAGCAAAAAAGACTGTTAAGGTCATTTAAAAAGGGATAATGGAATATATTCTTCACAGTAGCCAGGGGTTGGATGAAAAAAGAAAAACATATATTATTTCATGCACATGTTTATAATTGAGGGTCATTTACACTCGAAATGGAACATTAAAAAGTATAAAGTGGCTATTTTGAAATGTTCTGCGAGTCCCGACTCCTGCTAATGTAATTACGCTAGACGGTATACCTACTGCCTTAATGGAATGTTGGAATCGTACTCGTAGAAAACTAGGGTAAGAAAAATATAAATAAATGTTTAGAGTTATCGAATAGTTTTTGAAACCACTGATCTAATCTAAACTAAACTATACTTACATAATATTATAAAGCTGTCGAGTTTGTTTGTTTGTGGTAAAAAATTTAGGGCATTTGCTCCTATTAAAATATTTGACACAGCACCTTCACCACCTTGGCATTAAAACGCTACTTTATTTCTCCCGTCGTTTGCTAATCATTGATCATTCTCAGAAGCAATCTGGAAGATTATTGTCACTCGCTCGTACCGACTCGTACCAACTTTAAAAGTCCCGAAGATTATTTTCGGCCGCTCATCTAAACTTGAAAAAGTCCAGGATGTCTATTCTTGGTTACTCGCTCCAACTTTAAAAGCCCAAGAAGATATATCCATTCGTCCCAAGATTATTTTCGGCTTCGGCCCATCTCGTCGTAGTCGTCCTAACTTAATTCCGAGGGTCGGTCCGAATTAACGGAATCCAGTTGACGCGAATGTTTCATGAAGTTACGTTTGTCTGGGGAGCCTTTGCCGATGACCCGGGTTGGGCAGTAATTGAATGTACGGATACACTTACGTTGAATATGTAAACAGATGTACACAAACGTTTTCGTGTTATGTTGTATAACTGAATTAAGAACAGGTGATGAAATGAGTGATCTTTTCAATTTATTAATCAAGATTATAATAGTTCAGCAAATAAATAAATTGCCAAACTTCAGAGTTCGCGATGGAAAAGTGGCCACGGTAAATGGATGGCAATGTTGACCAGCGCGACTTGTTCTTAAGTTAAATTTTAATAAACAAAAATAAGTGGCATTTTTCATTGTCACTTTATAACTCAAAAACAGGCTCACCTCACCAAATTTTTAGGGTTTGGACGGACTATTTAATAGACGGTTGATTTGAAGGTTGCACAAAATCGGTCGACTGTTTCTTTATTTACCACACGTAACGAAACACGCACCGGGACGCTAGTTTATCATATGTAGATTTTTTTGTCATCGTAGTTAATAGCAAATTACTAAATAAAAAATCGTAATTTAGATGAATAACTCGGCAAATTACTACCATGACGAAAGTTTCTAGAAATAGACGGTTTTCCACGAAGGATCTCATTTTACGTTTCTATTCCAGGACACTTAATCCAGTCACGATTTTAGCGCTAAAATGTAACACTCCCTCAGAATATGAATATTATACGTCAGAACGTCTAATTGAGTGAACTGTATGATGAAATAGTTTAATTTTCGCGACGTAACAACATCTGAATGGGCTAGCTTTTTATCAACCTTGACTTTTTAGTAGGTATAATAATCAATAAATATAAAATACGTTTATTAATGCCATGTCCATTTTATATATTTATAGAGAGGCGAGAAAGATATTTTTTTGTAAATCAAATTGCAATTTATGCAAAGTATACATTTTAGGGCCATAGCACACGGGGTATTATAAACGCGCTGACGACGCGCGTTTCAGGAACACGCGGTTTTCGGCGCCGTAGATGCTGATTGTTGCGTTTGCAATCATGACACAAAAGTTACAAAGTTACGATAGAATCTCGTTTGAATCGCGTATACGCGTATAATCTGCGCGTCGTCAAGAGTCCTATGTACATACATAGGTGCGTTGCCAGCCTTAAAAATCCAAGTACCTACGAGCTCTGGAAAACCCTGTCATTAAAGAGCCAATGAGCCATGAGCTCTAGAAAACCCTGGTCTAAACACCAATGTTATACCCGACATGTTTTAACATGATTTTCCAGCTTAAATAATTCTCTTAACGTACGAAAACTTCAAGAGTTTCCTTCTCATGCGTGCTCGCGACGTGACGCGTGCGGCGTGCGTGATTAACGATTACGTCATCACGCAAGATTGCGTACGCGTGTGAGAGTGCAAGAATGTCTGAGTTAATCTATTCATGCATTAGTAAAGAGCCTTGCTGTTACCTCGCGATTTTGTGGTTAATTCGAAAAATATGGAAAAATCCGGTTGAAAACACCAATGTTTTATCCGACGTGTATTTACATGATTTTACAGCTCAAAGAATTCTCTTAATGGAGCAAAAACTTCAAGAGTTTCTTTCTCAATGTTCGCGACGTCACGCGTGTGGCGTTAAATTTAAAAAGCCGTGCAGAACCAAGCGATTTTGTGGTAATTTGGAAAAATATCGCTAAAGTCTGTTATTTTACCAATAATTTTAATGTTGCTCCTGTGTCTGGTCGCTCAACAGGCGTGCTTGATTTCTGCCCTTAGCTCTCAAAGTGAGGGAATGCACCATTGCTCACTCACGTTGACTGACCTTAAATATTGGCTGCCGCTGCCGTAACTTGGTTAGGGCATATTTAACATATTTAATTTAAATTAAGAAGCCTCCAAAATGATCATTACGCCACCAAAAACATACCTTAGTCTCTGTAACGACGTGCAAAAAGATAATGTATGACGAGTTCCCACGCATCCCTCTGACGTGTAGCGTGTTCCCGACGGGACGCGTGCGGCGTGCGTGATTGCGATGACGTGCGGCGTGACTCGCGTGACGTCATCGCGGGATTACGCGGTGCGTTGCGGGAATTTAAATTATGTCATTTTAATTTATTATTTATTTGAAGGATTATTTTTAAGTCCTTGGTTCCTTGTCTTATTATCTCTCAACGGTCGTATCAAAATGCTGTTACTAAAAGTGAGGAAAGAAGGACTGTTCTTTGACGGGCCTGGCAACTCACTTTAAAGTAGTTGCACTATATTTCCTGTGTCATTGACTGATTGAATGTTGGCCATACCCCAAACTCTGTTAGGGTTATAGATAAAACTGCATTTTATAGTTTTAATTACTACGGTTCTGTAAACTGTAAAGGGTAAAAGTAAATAATTACCCTACAACAAAATAACTCTGTTAAAACATCCTGCAAGGAGGTAATGTATAACGAGTTCCCACGCATCCCTCTGACGTGTGGCGTGTTCCCGACGGGACGCGTGCGGCGTGCGTGATTGCGCTGACGTGAGGCGTGACTCGCGTGACGTCATCGCGGGATTACACCGTGCTTTGGAGAATTCTAATCATGTCACCATTTTTATATTATGAAAGCTTGAGTTTTATGTATTGGGCCATACGCTTATTATCTTTGTATTGCCGTTAACGAGATTGTGGAACGAAGGACTGTACCCAAGATTGCCCACTCTCTTATGCACTTTAATATTTCCTGCGTCATTCTCTGAGTAAAGATAAGGCGTGGCCAACACTCTGCTGGGGGTATAGATAAAACTGCATTTTATAGTTTTAATTACGACGGTTCTGTAAACTGTAAAAGGTAATTACCCTACAGCAGAATAACTCTGTTACATCTGTTACAACGTCCTGCAAAAATAATATTGATGTATAATATAATAATGTATAGCGAGTTCCCACGCATCCCTCTGACGTGTAGCGTGTTCCCGACGGGACGCGTGCGGCGTGCGTGATTGTGCTGACGTGAGGCGTGACTCGCGTGACGTCATTGCGGGATTACGCGATGCGTTGCGGGAATTTAAATTATGTCACCATTATTATTTTTTTAATGAGAAGATCTGACTGGTTCATTTGGCTTAATTTAATGAGATGTTTAATATTTATGTACAGATTTGAGTCAAATGGGACGTTATTTTTTTGTGTTTATACTACATCTAATCTAAAGGATTACGTAGAACTGAGTAGGATCGTGAGCTTACCATTAATTGTATTGGATGGGATTTGGATATCCCCTGACAAATCAAGGCTTCTGGTAATACCTACTTTCGTAGGTGTTTCGTTATAGTCAAAGAATTCTCAAATTCATGATTTTCTTCGCGTGATTTTTTAGAATAGAATAAGTAAAGATTATTTATTAGATTAAGATCGAATGTGAAATAGATGTTTTTTGTCCTTTGTGTTATTGGGCAAAATACCATCAATTAAGTATGTACAGACGCTAGATTGAGTTTTTAGAATAAAAAATAATTTAATTAATTTGTAGCTTGTATTCTAAAACCCTGCAACAGAATTTCAAGCACCGATTATTCTGTAACACTGGTGACTTTAATATTGTCAAACATCGATTATTTACAGCCTCTCTGACACTTTTACGACCAATTTCCAAAATGGCGCCTTCCCATTTTGTCGGATAAGTTATACACAACTTAGTCACAAAAGGCGTCAGGTATTTTCCAATATACCGGGGAAATATCTTAGGCACGTGCGATCTGTTGATAAATATTCCCTCGTAGTATTTGCATATTAAGTTCCATGAAAAAAAGAAAATGGCACCGGTAGAGAAAACAGGGCATTGAATATTTATGTTCAATTATGTTGGTGATACCAAGGAAGGGGAATGGCGAGTTAGCCATAGTTGTCGTGTTTGCCGGTAACGTTTTAATGTGGGTAATACTTCCTCCGTTGCAGTGGATAGCATGATACAATGTAGAGCAAGACATGTTCGTTCATATGCAAATGGTTCGTGTTTAGCTGTGATCAGAAAATGCAGTGGGGCCACGGGTTTTATACCGTCAAAGTCAAAGTAATTTAGTCTTGCAAACTTTCTTGTAACTTAGTCTGCAATTTGATTAACATAAAATTATTTTGCACGTCATGTCTTTTTTATACGTCTAACACTTCCACGTGAATGTCCTGCTGAGAAGCAGAGATAAAAAAAACAACCGTTTGCCTATAAAAATATAAATTAATATTTATTTACATGTCATCAAAATCAAGCCATTTAAAAAAAGGTAAATAACAACAACACATGTGACAACCACATGCGCAGAGTGGTACAAAATTGTCAGGGCCACAAATTCTTGTCAACATCCTTTAAATAAATCTTCTAACTTACATGGCGGTATACCGTCGGTCCACCAGTGGGACCAATCGGTGGGACCACGGGTACAACACGAAATGGTTGAACTTTTTGAATGATTCATTACGCCAAGTCATCGGTGATAGCCAAATGAAAACTCAAAGTCACTGAAGGCTTAATAAAATTTCCATCTAATCTACCTTATCCAAACTTAACCATCTCAATCTAAATGTTAAATGCAATTATCCCAAACAACGAGACGTGGTCTCTCAGACCGGGGTAATCCACCGGTCACTGATACTAGTGAGGGTTTACTGTGATATGTTTGACACGTCCCAGACAAATAGCCATTAGCGACTCAGGGTTAAGAAAATGGAGAAACATTAAATAGATAAACTTGAGATTATTTCAAACGTGCTCGCACCTAGCGTCGTTTTGAATAGATCACATTGTGTTGCCTTTGCTTTGATACGTAGGATGATCTTGGGAATGTGATTTGTTGACTTGTACGGAATTGACCCTCACGAAACAGGCTTCAGTGTGTGGAAGTCATTGTTTATTACAAATTGTATGTAATTTCAAATGTTGGTCTTAAATATATGTATTTTCATATTATCGTTACATTTTGAATGTTATTTATGTACATTATTGTACATGAATCCCAAACAAAAACTGTCGTGGTCTAAAAGACCGGGGTTGGTCGTACCGGTCACTGATACCGACAGGGTTAACTGCGATGCGTTTGACACGCACCAGACAAATAGCTATTGCCGACTAAGGGTTAAGAAAATGGGGAAAGTTTGAATAGATAAACTTGTGATTACTTCAATCGTGGTTGTACCTACCTATCATTTATTTTTGTATAAAGCAAAGAGAATTGTTTCTACTCGGATCAGGATAATCTTGTTGATAAAACAGTTTAGTTAGGCGGATAGAGAGCCATGACTATATAAGATTTTAAACTTTCGCGTTGCATTATATATCACTAATATTATTTAACGGGACTAAACGCGATATTAATTATGTAGTATACATATACTACATATTAATTATGTTGTATATGTATACTATAACGCGTTGAGCCATGCCTATGCTTTTGGGCCGTTTTCATTTTTGAAATAAACGATGTGGATGATGGTCTTACTATTTTTAATAATGTTGTTTTATAATCTGTTTTATAATCATTAATCTGCTATGTGGATACTGGACCAAGTAACTATAAGTTTGGTTCATCAACTGTGTTGTCCGAGGCCGTTTAAAAAAAGCGGTTGCTTAAATATTTTAAAACGCTAAGTTTTATGGTTAACTCACATTTATTTGGTAAGTGGTAATAAATTAAGTACCGTCATTGTAACGTTTACTTGAACTAAGGCGGTCTTTGCCTGCAGAGTAATATTAATAGGCTGATACTTTACTCATATTCCAACATATTACATACGTGTTTCATTGTTCGTATTCTCAATGGCGTTTGTAGCGATCCTAATTCTGAGTTCAAGGGTTGTGGTTTCTTATATGTGTATGAATAGCACTTGTGTTTGTTCTATGTCTGGACTCGTATTTGTGGGAATATATAGTTGCGGTGGCTTTGTTGTTTCTGACATTCATAACTCGATTGCTTATTACAGTCGTGCCAATCCATTTTGCTAAGCCAATTTGATGAAAGGGTAATTAAATTGACTGATACACCAGGTCGCTGGTTCGGTGCCCGCACATGACAAACATCTTCTAATCGAATCGGACAAAATATATTATGATGAAGGCTTTTTACCCCCCATCTATACTAATATATAATGAAGCTGAAGAGCGGTTTGTTTGTGTAAATGCGCTAATCCCAGGAACAACTGGTTCGAATTGAAAAAATATTTTTGGGTTGGATAGTCTTTTTGTTTTAAGCTACATGTGCAGAAACCACTATCGACGGGGACGAAGTCGCTGGCGGCCCCTAGTTTGGTCTATAAATTGGGGGTTGAAGGTTTATAAATGTTGTGGGGTTAAGCTTCTTCTTCCTTTGATTATATGTATTAAAATGCTCCTGATGACTTGCCAATGTTAATCTTGACTGGATCGGCAGCCATGATCGAAAAACGGAAGCAAGTAATAAGAAAAATATCCTTCGATATTTTTATTATTATTTGTTGTTATAATATTTATATAATGTAGGATCTCGGCCTACACTTGAATAATTTACATTAGAATATAACCATAAATTTAGATTTACCGAGAAACCAAGAGGCAGGTAATATAATATTCATTTAGGGATTGGGGCTGTTCATACTTTTAAGGCTTTATATTGAAAAGGGTGATAGTCCTATCGTAAACTTTATAATATTCACAAGGTGGTCCGTGTTTGGCCTAAGTTTGAATATTAATGTTTGTTGATAAATGTATTATGTACAGCGGCCATCCTTTATTTAATGATATCCTTTATTTAATAATAAATAACGAATAAATAAATTATTGACTAACACACCAATTGCCTAGCCCCAAACATAGCTCGAAGCTTGCACTATGGATGCTAGGGCACGGATAGACATACATAAATACTTTTATAAACATCCATGACTCGAGTACATAATATGCAGATGTTCATCACACAAACATTTACCTCTAGCAGTATTCGAATCCGTACCCTTGGTTTTGTATCCAGGGACACTGATCACTAGGCAAACGGACCCGTCAATTCCAACCGAATCCCAACCTAACCTACCTAAGTCTTAAACAAATGTCTTCAATGCGGCATGTAGGCGAGGTTCGGGCAATAACTTGTCCTAACATATCGGGGTGCGGAAGACAGGTCAAAGGTCAGCTGACATCAACCCTGGAACAAGTCCAAGGCTAGACGAATTCTACCAATCATTGCGGACCTGGACTTCCGCCAAACGACTAGAGTATTGCTTATGAATGAAGGAGTGGTGATTATTAGGATTGGTTGATTGAGTTGCTGCTACACATAAGATTTTCTTCTTCTTAGATTTTACCCATAAAGAAGTTATTGTATTTTTTTAATAATTTCTTCTTTATTGTTAAAATCTTCTTCGCCACATAGTATCCATATTCTTCAAGAGTAAATGTTACTCAAAAGACACAGCTGTAAAATAAAAAAAACACAGATCATGCAGATATAATGTAATAGTGATCTCTCGAATTACGGTAACAAATTGTGAAATTAAATAGATAACCTTGGACTAACACACCAATTGCCTAGCCTTAAACGACGCTCGAAGCTTGTATATATTATAGTACTCGTATATAGCCATAGAATAATTTTATAAAATATCCATGGCTCGTACAACTAAAATTATAAGCAAAGAAAAATTCATCGGATCTCAGATGGCTCAGTCGAAGTTCGAAACCAGCACCTCTTGCAATCCGGGCATGACTCGGGTTCAAACATTTGCCTCTAGCGGGATTCGAACCTGCGGAGCGGGGAATCATTAGTATGTTATTGTACTCCTACGCCTCCAATAATTTTTATGATTTTTAGCACGAGCTTCACTCAGTTCACAATCTTCTACTCGTAATTTAAGTTATTTCTCCCAAATAGCCAATACAAATCTTAAGAGCTCTTAGTATTCTTATAAAATCACTATAATAATATTACCCCGAAAAATTGCGAAGAAGATCGTTCAATTGTACAAAATGGATACGATTGATCTGTACGATTGGCAATAAAGTTACAATGTCAATATCAAGATTAAAACATCACGGCTCTGACAATAAACGTTCATCACATACATAAAACGTAAATATTTTAATAGCGTTTATGGCGGGTAATGATATTGAAAGCCAATGGAAGATGCGAACAGATTATCATAATAGTTGCTTGGCCGATTGCCAACTCGGGGTGAATGGAAACGACTTCATTGCCTTTATTATGCTGGGCAAAAACATTTTCTGAGTTTCCCTCGGAGTTTTCGTGAGTAAAAGTAAGTAAGTAACATTGTTATAAAGGTTTGTTAGGCTTCATTTAGTTATATGTTTTGTATACGTCTTTACAAGTATAAACAAAGTTTTTTTATGGTAGTTAAAAATAGATAATTTTTGTGTAAATATAGAGGATGTATTCGCCCCCATATGGACTATTTTCTTCATCATCATCTTAGCGCTCGCCGATTGCAGGGTACACTATGGACTACTTTCTAACATAGTGTTAACCTTCCTCATGAATAATTATATTGACAAAAAATAAATCATCTATATTATTTTTAGATCTAAGTAAACATTCACATATTTTATTCTATAAAAAAGTCGTGTAGTGCCAGTTTAGAAAAGTAAACCTATTTCTACAATAGAAGGCTAACATGATAAAGACGTGTAATGGAGAAGTTACGCACCTGTGTATCAGTCATATTAATTTTAGCACCGATTCCGATCAAAACAGCGAATCAAATGGGATCAAACTTGTTATATTCAGCGTAGTCATAAATCTAGGCTATAAAATCAATCTTAGTATCAATCAGATCAGAACACCATTGAAGATAAAATAGGTGACTGAACTCCCAAAATATGTTTGCTTTGGAGTAATATTAGATTGTGTAGTATTTACAACTTTTACTAGCGGCCGCCCGCGACTTCGCGTGGATTTCGATTTCCATACACACATACTAGTGTAATATTATAGCTTAAAGCCTTCCTTCACAAATGGAACCAGTACTGTCTGTCTGTACTCCGCATTAGCGTGTTCAAACAAACAAACTCATAATGCCCCGAGTAAAACATTAAATGATTTTTTTAATAAACTAGAAAAAACCGTTTAACAATATGTTATGATATAATATTTCGATAATCTTATTAGGTCAATAAAATTTAATGTTTATGTTCACTTTAATTTTGCATTTGCATAGTAGTTTTGAATCATTAACAAAGTGAGACTTATCTGCAATAAAATAAAGATTAAAGCTAATTGACGACCAAAGGAAAGGCTTCGTTAGTAGTTTTCAGCGAAGAACTAGCGGCGGACACAAAAAAAGTTTAAGTAGTCGTAAAATTAAAATATGTTTACTTGAGGCCCATAGTATCATGCGACGAAGTAAAGAAGCCTTATTGATCGATTCACACCACGCTGTCAATCGACCAATTAAAAATGTTCTTGAACAGTTGACATTGAATTCACACACTTTCAAGAAGATTTTATTTGAACGAAATGAAGAAACATATCATCGGGCGGGGTCGTCGCCCTGACTGATTTATTAAGCTTAGGTTTGTACAAACATTACCAAGTATTAGGAAGGAAGCGATTGAATAATGAATGAGACAAACATATGTTTAAGATTAGGGTCTTTGCGAAGATGGAGTGTTGTTTATATTGTACTAAGGACAATAAATATTGTTTTTTTAGTCTTTATGTTAGATAGGCATGACAGTTTTAGTAAAAAAGCATGTTTGATTTATTTATTTACTTATTTAAGGTGCAGCGACCCGAAGGGCTACTAGGTATGTAGTTTCAATAAGTACTTTTGATTTGATAAATGTTCAAAATATGTAGATTTGGAGTTTACATTCGGCATGTACTGGTTTAATCACAAAACACCCTATTTTCAATACTTAGTAATATGTAAAAGTAAAGTATTAGCCTATTAATGTCCCACTGCAGGGCAAAGGCCTCCATCATTTGGAATCATGTTTTCGTTACAAAGATGGGTTTTGGCTTAATCACCACGCTTCCCAAATGCGTGTTGGTGATCACAAACTCGGGCTGTGTTTAGAAAAATCAACACAAATTTTACCCGACCCGGGAATCGATCCCAGGACCTCGAAACCACGGTAGTAATATGTGACATTGTTTACATATTTTAAGCTTAATTTAATCGAATCAGGAATTTATGCCAGGACCCCGTAATTTCGAGGGTACTTACACAACTGTTCATCAAGACAACAATTAAGGAGTATTTAACCTAAATAGTGCTGTGGACACCACTGGGCCATAAAATCATAACTTAATTAGGTCTGAAGTTTAACATGGGTAACACTTAAGTAATGCTGTAAAGGCAACTGAGCACTTTCATAAGTACTTTAACTCTTAATTGAAGCAGTAATTGTTATGATCAAAATGGTCTGGGTTCCCCTGTAAGGGATGTCGGACGACAGTCGCTCCATTGTAATAACCAGCCTGGTCAATTCAGGATCATAGTCGCAGCGTACTCTGGGCTCCAAGGCAATGGCCGAGGATGAAACCTGGAGAGGCGCTGGGATGATGATGATGATAAAAGTAGTAGTTGCAAGTAGAGACTCCATCTTAAGAATTAATTGTACCGAAAAGTTTGAAATCATTAACAAGTGAAAATTATCTGTTAAAAAAAATTTAACCTAATTCAAAATACCGTAATAATAACAGTTAAACAAAACGTATTTTCTGGCAAGTATTTAAACCGAAATCTTGCCTTTCCCCACCTTACGAACCTATGCATATTTGATCGTGTACAGCCAACTATAGCAGTGACATCAAAGTTAAGGCTACCATAAAGACTTTTATTACTACAATAATAAGGAAGTTTACCCATTTACAAGCTTAGTTACATTTATTTCATCCCAACATACATATGTACATTAATGCGGTTCCTTTGATTATCCAAACTTGTAATGAAAGTCTAGTGTAATAACAACAATGTTTCAGGTCGTTTTATTTTTGTTATCCTAGAACGCCGTATTAATTAAAAACTTTTCATGCACAACTGTTTTTAGTATAGTTGTTTTACATTTAACAGCCACTCTTCCCTCTCATATAGCTCCTCTTCCTTCTCAATGTAAAATCAGTAGTATATGCTTATTAATGTCTCACAGTAAGGTAAAAGCTTCCATCATTTGAAGTCAGGTTTTTGTTAAAAAAGGTGCTTTTGGCTTAATCTCCTATAACGCTTAGCATATGCTGATCACCAGTCTAGGTTGTCTTCCAACTGTTCCAATATGCGCCTGGTCCTCGAGATCACGGCCTTTACTTGAACCATTTGTTTAAAAAAAGGTCGGGGCCTGAAACATCTCTAAGAAAACCTACATCAGAACAACACACTCATATTGAAAGAGGTAGGAAGAGATTAATCCCTGTCTGCCCCTTCAGCTAAGTAAATAACGTTGTATAAATATCTTATCGCTTATCCCGAGAGCCACGCTGTTTAAGGCCAAGCATGAATAGAGTAACTCGACTGGAGATATACTACGCCCTTACAGGCATTGTACCTTACAGAACAACTTTCGAGTATCTTGCTGCTTCTTCTTGGTAGATGACTGCATTCTGAGGTCGGCGGCCGAGTCATTCTATTGTGATATTAATATTGACGATTTATTAGTGCCATTCATAGGACTACATAAATAAAGTATGTATTTTTTTATTATTTTGATATAAGAATTTAAAACAAGCGCATACGCTACTTACCTTGGAGTCAGGTGAATATGGTATGTGATGTTTTCAGTATCTATCGTATCGTGTATTTTTCCTAATAAAGTCGTTCAATTCAAAAACAAGATCTCGAGAGATACCATCAGGCTAAAAAGATTGCACATCTACTGTATTTTTTCTACTTCACCATTATGAAGACGGTATCTGTAATGTAATACGAGTACTACCTTTATAATAAACATAATAAAGTTCAATAATAATAAATAGTTTTTTTATAGGTAACTTATTATTTCAAAATCAGGAACACAATTAAACTATTTTGCCTGCATAAGTGCTGTCAGATTGTTTTGATAAAACGCAGGATAATGGCATTTCATCCCGGAAAATGAAGACTACATCTTTTATTATTTTCTTTACACCAACACAAGAGGTCGTAATTATGCTGTCCTATTGTTACGAAATTGTAAAATTAATTGCTATTACGAGTACAAAAGGCGTTATCTCCACGGAATAAAGTTTAAATTCGTCAAGTGCAATTTTAATTACCGCAGACGTATCTTGGCTGTTTTAATTGTTAGGAGTATTCAGCTGAGGATTATAATAAAAAGAGACTTATGTCTAGAAGTGTAGCATTTGTTTGTGTACTAATTACCACTTGGACACAAAGTTATACTCGTAGTCTTGCTATTTATACGAGTATTTGATGGCCAATAATAATATCTTGTAGCCGTGAACCTATTTAAAAATAAGGAACAGCAAAAAAACGAGAATAAAGTAACAGTAACATATGGTACAGTCAGAACTCATAGCCAGTCAAAACTCTTATTGACTGCGAAAATCAGTCAAAACTAGTTTTGACTGATTTTCTGATTATCTGTTTTGTCTGTAACATATACATTTCATCAAAATAAAAACTTATTTATTATTCCCATCCAATACACACGGCACAGTTTTCATCTAGGCGCTCGGCTTAAAGGAATAAAAAAGCAAAAGAATTGATAGTGCTATAAAAATCTCATGAAACGTTGATATCTTTGGAATAATATAATAAGCATTTACTGCCGAACTTACGAGAGAAGGTTATAACCGATTGGCCACTACCGTTTTGCGAATATTTGGAATTTAAGAAAGGTTAAGCTAATATTTAGAGTCTTCATCATCATCCTAACGCTTCTCCCGGTTGTATCGTAGGCCATTTCCTCGGAGCCTAGGGTACGCTGTATTCAGAATATTCAGAGGTATTGGATATAAATGCATGTATGCTATTAAATGTATATTCTGGTTTTCTAACTAAGTAAATTAGTTCATTGAAGTCGGAATGATAATTTTATGAATATACATATGTAGTTGAAAGTGCAATATGAAGAAGCTTGTATGCTTGCTTGTTTGTTATTTAATTTTCCCGAAATAGACTAATAATGATTATTATAAATAAAATTCTACTTCTAATTGAAGGAGTCGTTTATCTGTTAAAGTAATACTTATGAAATAAAACAAATAATAACTCACCTTAATAATATGTGAAAACTAAAACCATAAAGAATTTGCGGTCCAAGCTTTTTAAAAAGGAAAATCTTTTGAAGTACACTAGTGACCCTATGTGATAATATTATTGAAAGGTCGAGTTGGCCAATATCAGAATTTATGTGATAACCAATTTATCCAGGGTCCCTAGAAGTCCCTCGGTCGTAAAATAGCCTAGATTCGACGATAGCATCCGAACTATGTCAACTAAAGGAATTAGACTAGTTAGTAACTCAGACATCAAACTAAATGATCACTGTAAAGTTGCTTCCTGACAGTGAGCGTTTTACCTTATCTAAAATAAGAATTTTAATCACCCCATCATATACGTAATAGGGTCTTTAGGCGTTTCGCACCGCAAGAGATTCGAACCGCGGCCGGTGCGAATCGCCCAAGAGCCCCTTTTGAATGGGTTCTTTCGCACCGCAGTACTTACAGCGGTGTGAATCGCTCAAGGATTCTTATGAAATGGGTCGGTTCGAACCACGGTACAATGCTCCTGTAAGTCCGATTTAAACACACATACAATAGATAGGTGATTTGTGAAAGTACAGACCAGAAGAAAAGTGGACTGTTAAAAAAAAAGATTATAATATAAAAAAAAGTTTTAAATTTAAACATGGCTTACGAGTAAAAGAAATATTATACTTTACATTGTAATTTAAGTACTTAAAACTAGGTAATCATGAAAATTCACAAAAAAAAATCAACAATGATATAAGAAATTGTAAACTAAACTCTTAATTTTTTTAATCAATGGCCGACAGTTGTATCTTTTAAAGTATAGAACAAAAAGTTATAGTTTAAAATCACAGTTTGATTTTTAACTTTAAACTACATATAATATGTATATATATCATCAGAAGCAAGTGCAAGAATGCTTCTGATTGGAAGCTTTTGATTCCAGTTAGTCTATTGTTTACTTAATACTGGTAAGTCCACTTTGAACAAAGGGTCAAAATTTACCTTGATTTTTTGCAATGTGGGCATATTTAAGATGAAGATGTTCACGTGGTAATAAAATTATTTTGATTGGCCTGTTTTTTTTTGTGCCCGGCTGTACTTTATGAGATGTATGATTAAAATTCATTAAATATGCTTCAATCATTACGGTTCGAATCGACCCATTCAAAAATGATTTTGAGCTATTCGCACCGTGGTGCGAAAAGACCCATTCCAAAGAGGCTCTTCGGCGATTCACACCGCGGTTCGAACCGCTTGTACGTGCACGTAATAATATAAATTATTAATGTATTTGTATGTATGTTCGTTTGTAAGTTTTGTATACTTGGGCCTGCATTGCCTGATTAACGAATGACAAAAGTCATCTCATCGGATTTTTTCCGTCAATCACGCTGAAACTACTGGCAGGGTATGGGCTGACTTAGGTAATAGGATACTTTTTATCCCGATTAAATGCTCCCACGGGATAAACCAAAATCCGCACGAACAAAGTCACGGGCGGCCGCTAGTGTTGTTATAATTCCTTTACTCATTTCACACACGGAATCAAATAGGGCCGTACCATACTAGGCCGGCATTACACCACACTCGGCCGGTATGATACGGCTGAATCAAATAGGGCAGGACCATTCGAGGCCGGCACCACACTCGGCCGGTATAATATGGCTGAATATTGTACCATATAATTTAGTTGTAATGAAACGCTGGCAAGCTAACTCTCGCCCATTACGTTCGCATAGGATGATATCGAGCTGGTTTAATTAAATTGCACGTTACACCCCGGTCACCGATCCGTGAATTTACCGCAGACTACGTGTGGATTCAAACGGAATTTTCTCCTTACCGCATATAAATTTTACTGAAATGACTGTTTGGGACATGTCAATAACAGATTTTAGCATATCAATAGGTTACGTACGTAGTTTTATTGAAACATAATTATGCAATTTTCTGAATGACAGTTTGATGCGATTATTTAGGTACCATTTCTTAAATCTATATCTATAAAACTCAAACGTGACTGACTGACTGACATAGTGATCTATCAACGCACAGCCCAAACCACTGGACGAATCGGGCTGAAATTTGGTATGCAGGTAGATGTTATGACGTAGGCATCCGCTAAGAAAGGATTTTGATTAATTCAACCCCCAAGGGGGTAAAATAGGGGATGAACGGTAGTATGAAACTCTGTCAATTTGAAACCTATCGGGCTGATATTTCGCATACATAAAGCTACTATAACGTAGGCATTGCCTAAGCAATCATATTGATAAATTCTAACCCCCAAGGGGGTTAAATAGGGGATAAACTTTAGTATGAAACTTTGTCAATTTTAAACCAATCGGGCTGAGACTTTGCATACATAAAGCTATTATGACGTTGGCATCCCCTTTTAAAGATTATTTGCAAAATCCACCCCTAACGGGAAAAATAGGTGATAAAAGAAACCAAAATCCATGCGGACGAAGTCGCGGGCGCCCGCTAGTCATGACATAAACGATGAAAGACGATTTGATTAACCCTGCAGTGGTTTATGGCAAACATAGGTAAGGTATATAACTAGAAACAAACAATTTACAAAAGGAGACTGATATTGATCGTGATATCATGTTGATAATAATGTGATGCTAAAACATCAATAAGGAATTAAGAAACAAAACAACTAAATTACGCCTGAGCTTAAACTTGTATTTCCCATGCATCCAAGAAAAACTCATTTCATTTTCCATTACGCGTTTAATCTACTGCATAACTCATTTACTTTGTCCTAAAACTAGTTTGAAAATTAACACCGCGGAGCGTGAAGTGTGAGCTCTTTGTCTTTGAACACAAAGAGTTCGGGCTCTTGAAGCTGTTCTCGGCTCTACGGCAAATGCAATGGGATTTTTAGAAATACATAAACAAGGTAAAATGAAGTTATGGTACTAAAAATACGAAAAAAAGATGAGTTTATCGTGGTTTTAGATTTAATTTTAAGGAAATAATGGTAAATTAAAATATTATGATTAAAAATCTGTTATGTGTCTTGTTGAAATTGTGCGCAACTCTTGTTGAATGTATTTTTAAACACTATTTACCTTGTTCCTGATTTAACATCAGTTTAAGTTTTATTGGTTCTTTACAAAAAAAAATACCTTAACTAAACCTACATAGTCTCAAAGTTAATACCGTGGAGCTTGAAGTGAACTTTTTGTCTTTGAACACAAAGAGTTCGGGATCTTGAAGCTGTTCTCAGCTCTACAGCAATTATTGTCATAGGATTTTTTGTTGGCACTACATAATTATTAGGGCATGCTTTAATTAAAAAGGTCATTCATTTATCATCATTTATCATATGTAACAGTTATTTATTTAGATTTAAAATATATCAAATACAGGTATTAATCCGATAACTGCACTTGCTTTCCAAAAAAACACTTGAATTCCATTTATTTAGAGCTTTACTACATATAAAATAATCTACGTCTTTACTAAACAAATGATTCCATCAACTTCGTACTAAAACTACACAGTTTCAAACTTAACACCACGAAGCGTCAAGTGCGAGCTCTTTGTCTTTGTACACAAAGAGTTCGGGCACTTGAAGCTGTTTCCAGCCCTACGGGGAGAGCGTTCGTTGCATATACTCATATTTGTACACAGCCTTCTCACTGAGTTTTAAAGTTTAGAGCAATTGCTACGTGGGGTCATAATTTTGTGCACGTGATGTGGTTAGTAGAATGGATGTGACATCGAGAGCGTTTCAAACGTGTTTTGTTATGTATTTTTTTCTGAGTATCGAGAGTAAAATCAGACGGAGACAGGAACAATTTTGTTTAATATTCTTTTAGTGTACCTTTCAGGATAGGTAATATCGTCCTTAAATTATGCAAACAAAAGTAATTCTGAGGCTCATTAAAAGCTTATGTTTGTTTTCTAACTTGATCTTATCTAGAACATTAATTTAGGGATATTTTATTCCTTTTGACAACGTGTTTGCCTCACTGTCTTGAGTGGCATGAGTCATTATTCCATCAATGAGTCAGCTTAGTGCTATCTCCTATCCAATTTAAATCTGTAAGATCTTTTTATCAAACGAAGACTAATTTATAAAAAAAAACAACCATAACAAACTGAAAAGTAATTTATATACAGGTAGATAAAGTTTCCCTCCGAGAACCAACACTGCCTAACGAAAATAAACAATTGCCTCATTAAAACATTCAAATAAAACAATCACTTACCTCAATTAAAAATCAAAAATTGTCTCTGGCGTTCGTTTGTTTTTAATTAACTGAATGACAATATGCAACACCGTCGGGAGCTTCGCAAATATTCAGTCTGTTTAGCGAATGGAATTAATTCAACTCGTTTCAGGTATCGTTTTGATGTTGTAAGGTAAATTTCCCGATGGAAACGCACGAGTTTTGGTAGGATGTAATGTTTTGTTTACAACAATTAAGCTAATGCATGAATAAAATCCTTGGTATTAATTTGCAGAAATGCTTGCCGCTTCATTATTTTTAGTTGGTCCCGATTTAATAACTTCTTGTTGAAAACTACGGCTTCTAGAAACGAAAACGTAAAAAATTAATTGTCATTTTACACCATAGTTCCAACCAAAGATCTTGGAAAAATCAAATTGTGGTTGCCAACGAAGTTTCATACCAGTTCATTTCATAGTGTCCACCAACGATAGACCCAGTCTTCTTTTGTTTTGTTTTTCAATCAGCAATGAGGTTTTTTAAAAAAGTAGGTAGGTAACTAATGATTTCTATTCCAAGACATTTTGGTTTTGCCTCGACTAGGACTCACATTTGGTGAGAGAATAATTTAGGTTTTTAAAACGTTAAATGTTCTTTATAAAGTAAAACTTAATTAATTACGTGCTTAGGTCAACCTAGCTCTAAAAAACTTCTTAAATGTTTGCATAATTTTTTCAAAGCTCCTGTAATAAATTAATTTTAATGACGTCTTTACAAATGTCTTAAGTGTCTTTAAGATGGAGAGCAAAAGTTCTCGTTATTTAACGTTTGAAGCTAACAATAATGAGCCATTACTTTAGCGAATACGGGAATCATATTTCTAGTGTAGGATAAATGTAAAGAAGTAACTAAGGTACCTAAATAAATGTTTAGCCACTTTTGTTTGAATTTGATTTATACGAAAATAAATAAATAAATTCATTGGACTAACACACCAATTACCTAGCCCCAAACTAAGCTCGAAGCTTGTACTATGGATGCTAGGGAACGGATAGACATACTTAAATACATTTATAATAAACATCCATGACTCGAGTACAAATGCCGATGTTCATCACACAAACATTTGCTCCTAGCGGGATTCGAACCCGCGACCTTTGGTTTTGTAGCCAGGGTCTTTAGCCACTCGACCAACAGGCCTGTCACAATAAAAAAATATAAACTTACCCTTTTCTATTCAATAAGGAATTTGATCTGAAAATTTCGGCGAAAATCTGAAACCGTGGAATTAAGCTTTTTAAGCAAATTATGAAGAGCGAAAATAATATTTTTTTTAAGTGACAGTGAACATTGTTTTGGTTCTTACAATTAATGAGAAAAGTATTTTTAAACAGAAAACCGTGGACGTTGACATGTATGCCATACTCCAAAATACCTAAATAAATTGAATCCACTTTCATATAACTACGTACTTATTTTAACTCAAAGCAAAATATTCGATCTTGAATCGGAAATTGCTTTCAAAGATGACAAAGAAATTTAATTGTTTTGGACAAATACGATTTTGGGTTTTTCCACAGAAAAGTGCATAGAAACGCTTGTTTCTGCAAGATGAACGTTTAAAATAAATCCGATCCAATTACTATCATTAAGAAAATATTATACACCTCAACTAAGTAGTTAATCACATCATCGCCACCATAAAAGTCTCATAACAAACAGAAAAACGTCAACACGTTATTTTTAATGTACAATAACGTTATTTCGTTATTTTAGTGGCTATTAAAAGAGTTATAACGAGTAATAAATATTTCTCCAACTTTTTAATATTAGATGCGGGTGGAAGAACTGTGTCAACGAGGTCGATGGGGCTGGTACTGGCAGCTTGGATATCGGACGGCAGCAGAATACACGATGACGCCATTAACTTTTAAAAACTTGTGAAGAATTTAAATTTGGAATAAAATTTTCCCGGTAAGTTTAAATTGAAAATGGAATCAGCGATAGGAAAAGAGATTGGTGTAGATTTATTTTTACTTCGTTTGTCAATTACTTTTACTCTCACCTCTTTTTAATAAATTAAATAACTGATTTGATTCGGACTTCTGGATTACTTATAAATAAAGAGTCAGATTATTACAGAACCACAGTCAAAGTTAATTCACAAACCGAAATAATACTGTTAAAGATTAGGTTTATTTTCGAGCATAAGCTTGTTTTCAACACACAAACGTACGACAAAACATTTTTACGACGTGCCCACTGACCCGTGCGAGATGAGACAAAAAGCGATTTACGAGAATCGGATCAACTTCATGAATCGGCGCCTCCGGAGATATTTATCGGTTAGAAGAAATTCATATCCTTATGTACTTGGAAATGTCTTTGGATACATTTATTTGATTATGTTAACTCATAATATGTATGTACCAAATATCAAACCATAAACATCTCGTATATTTTTTTTGATTGAACTCAAGACTGGTCCATGACATTAAATGGAAACAGCCATAAATGTCATAGTACGGCCATTTAAAAAAGTTACAAAATCCGATTTCCGGACGACAGTTTTTTTTTAAAGTGAAAGGACGTTGAACTTTCCCAAGCTGACGGTAACAGCGGGGCATGACATTTATCCCATAGCTGGTCGTTACGCAGGATTTAACCGCGGGGTGACCTGATATCGTTAGCGAAACTTACACAAAGCGACTGAGTTTTTCGCCTTTGTAAGCGAATCCTTTGAAGCGATACGAGTGAGCGAATTTTTTAAATGCAATTAGGCGCACTCATAACTTTTTTTATAATTTTTATATGAAACGTTGAAAGTGGAATTTTAATGGCTTAATTAACTTTTTTAAAGGCATGCCTTTGAAACTATCATTTGTGAAATGTATATTGGATTAATATAGACGTAGAGACCACTGCCCTTACTAATGGATGATAGAATACATTTGACTTTGTAAAAATAGTTATTTTAAAATTACCATACTCTGACATGCAGAGCACTTATCTAGTCAATGACAATTAAATTGTTAGAGGTTATTACCGACTTCTTTTACATTATTAATTCAATAGCTTTCAATAACATTATTAGAAGCCTTTTAATCATGCATCCTTTTATGAGTAGGAGTTTATGCTTAATATTTAATTAGTAATGAACGTGGGAAAAAAATGCAATCCACCCCTCCTTCAGTCGTATTCCTCATTACTGAGGGTCGTGATCAATGTGTGAAATGAAACACACAACAACTCGCTTGGCAATTTAAATATGGAGTGGTTTGCCATTGCCTTCTCAATTTCACACACTTACTATTAGTGTGTAGGTTTCCTCACGATGTGTGCATTCACCGTTCAGCTGGTATGAAATTACGCACATAGTTTTTTGATAATTCAGAGGTGCATGCCTGATCGGATTTGAACCACCGACCTCACGCATGTAAAGCGTGCTCTTACTACTAGGTTACCGAGCTGTTAAATACCTATGTTTGAAAGTCAAAGGAATTTATTTTATTATAGTCCTGAATTTGATCAAACAAATTATAAAGTAAGATTATCGAGTATTAAAACTAGGAAAACGCATCTACTGACAGATTTCGCGACAACTTAATATGGACGTCAAAGCAGATTTTATTAGCTCTATTAAATAGCACAAAAGCACTTACTGCACCGCGGGGCAGGTAAGTAGACATATCATTGTTTTATTACTGAAAACTTTGTGTACGACGGGATCGTGCAATTTATCACAATTGCTTTACGCCGTACGTTAAGAGCGTAATAAAAGTTTTATACAATGTTACGAGTGGAACTGAATGCATCGAATCAGTTTTTACGACGGAGTTGCAGTAAGTCACATACAGTTTATTACGCGCTTTAGATAGCTTACTATTACTATGGTGCTTGCAATAGAGTCTAGTGCAAGGCAGTAGAGGCAGGGTCAAAGCTAAGCTATTCTGTTTAATTGAAGATTTATGAGCTTCTTATTGTATTGTCTGAGTGAGTGATTATGAGCTTATGAAATGAAAGTATGCAAATGTTTTATCAGTTTTATACGTAAGTAGCAGCGGGTTGCGACTCCGTCCGCGTGGATTTCAGTTTTCGCACACATAGGGCTATACTGTAGCTGAAAGCCTTCCCCATCAAATGGACTATCAAACATAAAAATATTTTTTCAAGTTGAACTAGAAGTTCTTGTGAGATAGGAGCGTTCAAACAAACAAATGATTCAGCTTTATTACATTAAGTATTGAGTTCTGAAAGTGAGGCTCGAATAATGATTTCCGTTTAATCTATCTCGTTTATCCTAAGCTGGAGCTGGGAAGTCAACGAATTTTAGACAAATAAACTAATAAATATCTCACAACATCCACCATTGTGGCTGTAAAACATACACTGGAGTTGTCGCATAATTTGTTTGAAAAAGTGTTTGATTAAAATGATTACACGAGTAGCCGTTAATAAATTTATTCGATATCAGCAATCAAATGTCATTCCAATCAACTGGGTCAGCTCCATTAGAAATGACAGCAGTTCTGATTCTGTTTAACTTGATTAGGTAAAAAGGAAACTGCCAATCTCCCGTTTTCGATTCAAAGAATGCCCCAAGACAAATTGATTCAATTTTGGGACACCGTTCTTTAAAGGTGTAATGTCAAATTGTGAACCTCACTGGGTGGTAATATGAATTACAAGATAGCATGGTTTGCTTATGTTATGATTGTTTTTTTTTCATTTATTTTTATTTAAAAACAATACATTTTAACAGTTAAAAAAAACACTGACGTTTGTGCTATAGCTATCTAGTTCACAATTTTATAATTATTTAAGTTACAGTAAACGATTTTTAACTGCTAAGTAAAATTGTGACTGGATGCAAAGAGCGTTTATTTCGAGAAAATGTAGTGTGTGGTATATTTCAAGTGATTTTTTCCCAACGAGTTAAAATGTGACTGAATGGGAATTAACCGTTTATTTCTGAACTGTGTGACCAAAGTTCTGTCTTGCCGAGTGATATATTGGAAAGTGTCTTTTTTTTTTTTTTTTTTTTTTTTTCGCGGGGAATGCGTTACGCACCGTAGCTTTGTCCTAGGGGTTGGACAAAGCCGTGTGTGGGGCTCCCGGTGCCCAAAAGGACACTGCTCCTGGGAATGATACCCCAGGGGTCTACCCACTAAACCCCGCGGTACCCCGTCATCGCCTTGACGGGCGGCCACGGGTATCAGTAATCCTTACTCCGCGACCAACCCAGCGTTGCCTTTGAAGGCTCTTCTTGCCCCCGTTATTGGAGGGCTGCGGAAGCGCCTTTGGGTACTAAGGCGCTTCCGCCCATCAGTGGCCAAGTGGGCCATCTAATGCAGGTTAGGGTGCCCCCACACCCGGGACCTGCAATGCAACATCTTGCAGGGGCGGGAGGGTTCTGTCGAACGCTCGCCTTCTCCGCCCCGGTCTACGTCTGCGAAGCGCTGGAGCGAGGGGATCTTGTTCCCGCTCGCGCTCTGCGGCTTCCTTCTGCGACATCACGTCCTCACAGAAGGAAGCTACCGCCTCCCAAGCCTCTTCACTCCCCAACATTGAATGAATAACGCTGGGAAGTGTGAGCGCCTGGCCTACCACAGCGATGAGTTCGCTGCGTTGCACGGCCCATGCCTGGCACACTGCCAGAGTATGGTGGGCCGTGTCCTCTGCCGCACCACAGGCGTGGCAGCACGGGGACTCCTCTCGGCCGATTCGGTGCAGGTACGCCCCGAAACAACCATGCCCAGTCATGACCTGCACCAACCGATATGTGAGGTAGCCGTGGGGCCTTTCAAGCCAGTCCTCCAATAGTGGCTCGAGTGCATCAAGGGTACGGCGGCCGGCGGACGCGTCGGCGATGTTCCTCCGCCAGCGGCGAAGAAGAATATCACGCGCCTCCTGCCGGACCGCACTTACTTCTCTGGGTGCAGGATTTTCATTTCGCGCCCGCATGTTCGCCCTCCACGAGTAGACGGCGTCCAATACATCCGCTTCCAGGTCCCAAGGAGGGGTTTCGGCTAGTGCACAGGCCGTCGCATAGCTGACGGTCCTGTAGCATCTTGCTATCCGCTGTGCAATCGCTCTTTGTGGCCGCCGTAACAGGGCTAAATTGTTTCTCCTAGAGAGAGACTCAGCCCACAGAGGCGCCCCGTATAGTGCCATGGACTTCAAAATGCCGGCATATAAACGCCGGCATTTGGCACTGGGTCCCCCTAAGTTTGGAAGAAGCCAACCCAATCCATCCGCTGCTTTCATGACTCTCGCTGACATCCCGCGGAAATGCGGTTCAAAACGCCAGCGAGAGTCTAAGGTGAGACCTAGATATTTCATTTGTGTCCCTACCGCCACCCTGACACCGCCTACGGTAATGTGCGCGTCTGGCGGTATGCGATGTCTGGGGCCGTGAAAAAACACGGCCTCTGTTTTAGACAGCGCAACCTTTAAGCCCAGCAGCCTTATCCTGTTGGCTACGAGCGACCCTCCTACGGACGCAAGGCGGGCTGCTTCTTCAAAGTTCTTCCCCTGAGCTGTGACAAGAGTGTCATCTGCATAGCATATGACACTCATGCCCGGGAGAAGGCTACCGCGAAGCAGCCAGTTGAATCCGACGTTCCACAGAAGTGGACCTAGGACCGACCCCTGCGGAACCCCGGCCTCAACCTGGTGGTCTCGTAATGTCCCTTCTTTGTCCTCCCATATTATTTTACGGCCCTCGAGGTAGTCTTTAATGAGACGGCAGAGGTATGGAGGCACTCTATGGTAGATTAGTGCCTCCCGTATCGTGGCGTGGGGGATGGAGTTAAACGCGTTAGCTATATCGAAGGACACCGCAACTACTCCACCCCCTGTCTCTGTCGCTGTGTGTACAATCGCCTTCAATCGAGTAAGGGCGTCGATGGTAGATCGCTTCGCCCTAAAACCGTACTGTGCTTCAGACAGGTCCGGTCCATCTGTCGTTAGGTGCTCGACGAGGCGTTGGGAGATAATTCTCTCGAACAGTTTCCCAACCTCGTCAAGCAACACTATTGGCCGGTAAGCACCTGGGTCATCAGTCTGCCTTCCAGGCTTTTGAAGCAAACACAGACGCCCTTCTTTCCATGGTTGAGGGAACTTTCCGGTCGCAAAGCATCGTCCGAAAAGTTCCCTAAATCTGTCTGGCATTTGGAGGGTAGCAATGAAGACTACCCTCGCTGGAACGCCGTCCGGTCCTGGGGCGGTCTTCTTGGCACGCAGTCGTTCGGCTGCACTTCTCAGCTCCTCATGTGTGATATCAGGAGGTGGTTCGTCCGTAATGGGCCTACTCCGCTGCGGAGGGGGCATCGTCGGTGGCGTGAAAGAGCCCAAGCGCATCGGGAAAAGGGCCTGGACTACCTCTCCCAACAGCCTTGGTGCGAGAGTCTCGGTGAGTGGGGGACCGGAGGAACGTAATTTTTTACGCGCCGCCTTATATGGTCTACCCCACGGATCGCGATCAAGACTCTCCAGGAGCTCTGCGCGAGCGCTATCTTTAGCAGCGGCAATTGCGGCCTTAAAAGTTTGCCTCGCTTCGACGTACGTTGCGTAGAGATGTTCCTCAAGCACGAGATCGCGATGGGCGCGTCGTCGGCTCCGCGTGTATTGTCTCCTAGCATTAACACACGTTGCTCGCATTACGGAGAGCTCTTCCGACCACCAGTACACAGCACGACGAGGAGGAGGCCGACGAGACCTAGGCATGCTAATGTCACAGACCTCAGTCAGAGCACTTCTCAGTTGCGCTGCAGACACATCGACATTTTCTCCAACCGGAGGAGACAGCCAGTCCACCACGAATGCTGCTTCCTTGGCAAGTCCTCCATCTAGCCGAGTCAGGGCCCATCGTGGGAAATGCGATGAGCCTCGTCGTTGTGATGGCCCGGCATTCTGGTTGGGGACAATCTCAAACCACACATATCTATGATCCGAGAGTGTTTCGCAGAGATCTACCCTCCAGTTTTGTACGTGCGCCGCCAAGGACGGAGTAGCAAACGTAACGTCCACAACAGACCCACCATTGTGGCGGACGCACGTGTGCACTGTCCCCCTATTCAAAATTGACAGCCCTGTGGACACCACCCAATCCTCTAAGACGGCCCCCCTTGCATCGGTTGCCGGGTTGCCCCAGGCCACCGATTTTGCGTTAAGATCACCGATGACGGCAACTTGGCGAGGGGCAACTCTTCTAACAATAGCCGCAAGTACTTCGAGGAAGTTTTCAAAGTCTGACAATCGGCGATTGGGGGAAAAGTACACACCTATAAGGACTATCTTTCCCCAAGCGGCGGCCACATATCCGGGCCCTCTTTCAATTAAAGAGAGAGGATGGGATTCTGCGGAAAACCGCGTCGCCAACGCCACCAGTTCGTCCCGGTCACCCAGCCAATGGCCAGGGATTGAGTACGGCTCGGCAACTACCGCTATGTCAACCAACTGTTCGGCCATGACCTGAAACAACAAGTCCTGGGCCGACCGGCAGTGATTAATGTTGGCCTCTAATATTTTGTGATGTCTGAACGTACTACCCATTATTCAGACATCACTCCTCGATCTTCATCTAGTGTAGTGGCTAGAGGAGCCGTCTTCGCAGAAGGACGAATAGGCTCCCGCAGCTTTCCCTTCTTTGATGGGGGGTTGCATTTTGGCCCCCCCATGTAATGTCCCGTAGGCAGGCCTGCCTCCGCACAAACCGCGCAATGCAGTTTAGCTGAGCAATCGGTGGCCTTGTGGCCGGCTATGCTGCATCTGGTGCAGATATCGCTCCTGTCTTCTTTGGACGGGCATGCAGGACGCGTGTGCCCAATACCAAAGCATTTGTAGCATCGCAGCGGCCTCTCTTCCTCGAGTTTGACTGTGGCCGAGCTCCAACCGATCAAGAGTCGACCACTGTCAATGATTGCCTTCGCGGCTGCAACGGGACACAGCACCTTTAATGTCCCCATACCGTGGCGACCAACGCGGATTTGCCCCGTTTTAATATCTTCGGGACTGCATTTCCCGACTGCCGACAGTTTTGCCACTATCTCCTCACTGGTGATAGTATCATCCAAGTCTGATAGTACCAGCGAAGAGCGTTTTATTGGTCTAGCCACTTTGGCCAGTCCTGCAACCGCCTCCGCCAGTTTTGTGGCAAACTTTTCTGCTTGGCCAGCGCTTTGATCCCCCGGGAACTCAAAGAGTCGAGCTCCTGTTTGGGTCAGACGACAGCGTGCAGGAGGAAGTTCACCATCTTCTAAGTGAATAGCCATGCGAGCCCGCCTTAGCACAGACTCGTATGACTCCCCATTTTTGGCGGCGTCCTCTGTAAGGGTGACGACTACCGCAGACGTTTTAGGGACCACTGGTGTCCTTTTTCGAACTGACTTTTTGCTTTTTACGGTATCAGCAGTGGATTTCGCCTTGGGTATTTTGACTTTGGTGTGGCCGGAGACTACGGATGAATCTGCAGCTTTCTTCTGTGTTTTCTTTTTCCGCTGGACTGTTTTCCACCCCTCATTGGACGGGGTGGTTGACGGCAGAAGGGCATCCGTTGGAGAATCCGTTGCTTTTGAGCCAATCACAGCTGCAAATGTATTGACCGTAGACGGCCCAGACTCGTTAGTGGTGTCCTCGACGGTCTTAGCCTTTGCTGAGGAGGCTTTTTTTCCTTTTGTGGAAGAACCAGCTTTGGTCTTCAAAACTTCAGGTGCGATAGGGGTCTTAAAAACTTCCGCCCTAGCTGCAGCCTTCCTATCCGCTGCGAGCGGTGGACGGGAGACCTGCTTGGGCGGCAGAAGACGGTCTTCTATGGTCGAGAGCAAAGTTCTCGTAAACTTGCGCTCTTCTAGGATGACCCCTTGAACGACCCTTTGGATGGTTCCTTCTAGATCGTTTCGAAGGTTTGCGTCTGTTCCTGTCAGCCCTGTTTCCATTGGTATGACACAACTTTCTGACCCATCGCTTGAATTCAATTCAATTAATGGATTTTTCTAGAAAACTCCAACTCCTTTCGATGCATTTTGTTGGAATTGGAGACGGAGTTTAAGTAACTAGAAGAGTGACGTAAGCTTATTGAGTTCTAAAGCATTTTCATCTGGTGCTATCAAAAGATTAAAAGAAGCATACTCGTAGTCGTAGATGATATTTATTATTATTTATTGCTATAGTATTTTTAGTATTATTTCTAATAGTCCATCGGTCATGTTCAACACAGTAAAAATCAATTTATGTATATTTATAATTTCAAATCATTTTACTTGCTACGTATTATTTACCTTTATGCCGGATCCGATCTGATATCAGATGAACTTAAAAAATGTGTCATAGGAAATAATGCTTTCACACATAATAATTTAGCTTTAGAAATTTTAAGCCTTCGTATATCCGTCCACTTAGCTTTATAAACTTTTACCTTGGTCTCGGTAAAATTAGCTTGTAATTTACCAAGTTTGAAACCTTATGAGTAAGAAGACTTTGGCATTAAGCCAGGTACTACTTAAAGGATTAGGCATTGGCGTCAACATGAACTTTAAAGTAGAAAATGAATTTCATTGAACGGTAAGTATACTGAAACACGTGATCACATTCAAGAATCGACTTTAAGGAAATGTCAATTCGATTGTTTTCAGGAAACCATCAATTTAGGAAGATGAAATCATTCAGAGATTCGGTTTGGACAATTTCGATTTGATTTATTGAGTTAAATTATGTCTGCTTCTTTAATTAAATTACGTTCGTTCAATGAGGAGCAATAAATTAACCGGATTTAATTGTAATTAACCATATTAAATACGTATAATTAACTTCGTAATTCATTAATGAAAAGCTTCAAAAGAAGAAAGTGCAAGGCAAAACAGTACAAAAACTAAAGAGTTAACATTCATCTTAAATTACATAAGACGTTACTCAACCATTTTTATCTATCATAGTTTTTATTGCTGAAATGAAATCCATTTGTTTCTTATTAAATGGTTGAAATGTTACATTAAAAAAAGAAATACATCAATTATTTGAAATGTTACTAAATTATTGTTATTTCTATCTTAAAATTTGTTGCTGAAATCTATTCGCTAACACACATACAATTTGAAATATCATAAGTCAAAGGGCTAGAAAACCCGTGCTTATGTTAGTCGGGGTCTAATATTATGTATTTAAATATGTATAACTCAAAGGTGACTGACTGACCGATGTATAGTGATTTATCGATATTAGATAGGACGTAGACCCAAAACTTAGATTAATTATTGTACATAATTAAGGTGTCAATTTGAATCTTGTTTTTCTGTCACAGCAGTCGCCTTAACTAAACTAGCCACATGGCTAGTGGCTCTTTATGACGATGTCGTCATAGAATCAGTCAAAATAATTTCGATCATTACCACCAAGATTTCCTCACGGTATTCTCCTTCACTGCCTCGCTACGGAGTAGTTTCCCTCACGAAGACAAATTGCCCACTGTAAGTGACGTCCGGGGAGGGCCACTTGCGCGAATGTTGTGCCATCGCCCTCAGCTTATGTGCTGAATTATTTACTCGCTATCAATTTATATGATACGGCTAGTCCTGCGATATATTTTTCTCACACAAAGAAACACGTCACGTTAGAGTGTACTCGAAGTTATTATTATTTGTGAAAAAGTATTCGTTTGGCTTATTCATATTAAGTGAAAGTGTACAGGGTGGAATTTTGTAATGCCACCTGAAGATTTCATTATTTTCTTTTCATTTAATTTATGAAGTTTGTTAGAGAGATTTCATCCTTATAATTATTGACTCTAACGATTGATGCAATAAAAGCACAGGGTAACTATCGGGTACGAGAAGCGAATTTTCAAAAATCTATAAATCCAGTTATCTTTCTTTTTTTAAAAATAAAGGAATGTTTCCCTTGTGTAAAATGTTTCATCTACGTCATTATGGGTACTTCTCCTTCAGGTGGCATTATAAAATTCCATCCTGTATAATAAATTAATCTTCTGGTGGTTAAGTCAACTTGTCAAGAAATTGGTCCGAAATTAATAAATGTCTAATATTTCAATCATCTCCTCTTATAACCTCCTTCGTAGTTATTTGATCGTAAAATATTAGCCGTCCCAACCACAATTGAGCAAGGAGAGGACATTATTCATTATTACCATAAAGTCGTAGCAGCGTAATATCCTGACCGTGTTAAGTTCACCAAAGGAATCAAACTAGGATCTCGGCAAGAATCCACGTAACTAGTTGGGAACTATTCGCGTTATGCATAATCAGGAATTTTGCCTCCATTCTAGAGATGGGCAAGTCCGAAATATTTTAACAACCATCATCAACCATCGACTCCATTTTCTGTATTTCGAAAAGTCGATTCGAGGTAATCATCGATTCCAAAGCTGGTATTAGATAAAAAAATTCAAAATAGTCGCTTGCTCTCTCAATCTTGTCTCGCTTGAACCAGCTCTTTCCTTCATAGATCAAGAACCCACGAAACTTTACAATCGAGGAACGCGAATGAACATGACAAAGACCAGTCGCAATAACTCTCCGAGTCGGACTCGAGTCCAAGTCAGAATCATTGAGTACCATCGAGATGTTCGAAGAATCGATTAAAATCTCTCGTCTTCGCGCATCACTACCACTTTCGTCGCAGTATTAACTCATTTGTTTGGTTTGAACAATAAGTATTTGGCTTTTGAGCCTTCAGAGAACTCGTTTGTTCGCTACAACTTAGGCTCGTTTTAATAAATCGCACTCAACTCTGAGATCGATCTTGAGTGCGAACTTGATATGTCATTCTTATATAAAACAGCTCTGTAGTATCTGCCCCACTAGTACCTCACTGGCTCGGCAATGCACTTGTGTTACTGTCTCCGTACGTCCACTCTCGCCGGCGGCTCGCGTGACACTGACGTAGTGACATAACACAAGGCACACGAGACAGTGTATAGTATGTATTATTATACTTACATACACTACATCTCTCCCTTATTAAATTAAAATAATTCATATATTTTAGAGAAATATGATTTTTTCTCTTAATCATCATGACATGTTATTATGTATTACAATCATAATAATTCTTTTAGCCTTCTTATCAACTTGGAAACATTTAGGTTTAATCTTCAAGTCCTGAGCTCTCGAGGTGTTCATCCTTTGTCACCTTCCCTGCAATCTGCTTCTACGGCCCTCCTTTTCCGATCTCCATATTCCTTTCCTTTTTCTGATTGAATTTTATCCTTCCTCTTACTTCCATGTCTGTAGGAGTGTTCTCCATGCCGTGAAAAGAAGGAACTTGGTATGCGGTGTACTATTGTACACTGCAACAAGATATTCCCATATGCCTTCTGTCAAACTATTTTTTTTATTTCTATAAGACCAATCGTTCTGTAACGGTGTCGTTCCTCTCCAGCCTTCATGGATGTTCAGGCCTCCATTATAGCTGGAAATATCTAAGCAGCGCGCTTACTGGCAGCTTATTACCTATCTTTCAAAATTTGTCTATTATGTTCTATATTCGCATTTTTTTTTTTCCAGTTTTCCATGCGTCATTTACAGACCTAGAGCTACCGTGGAACTAGATACAGCTCTTATAATTATTTCAACAATTAAATAATATCCAACTCTATAATAACCTCTGAAGCAGTATAACAGTGAGAAATTAGCTAGTTAACCAGTGGTCATATATGTACTTTTACTCATACCTCTCACCTATAACTAACTACCTATAAGGCCACGGAGTGCGTAAGAACCCAACGACCGTACCCCGTCGCAGCACGTCACATGAAAGTGACCACTCTCTCAAAACCATCGGTGGCACTCTTAAAAAAGACATAGAAGTAGCTAACGCCTTCGAACATTTCTTCTCAATTATACCTTTGCCTAAATCGGGCGACAAAAGCGACCCATCAAACTCCAGACCAACCTCTATATTACCTTCCATAAGTAGCATTTTTTCTTTTTGATCAGTCACCATTTTAATGTCCGTAGTTTATCGGCTGTAGAAAACAAGATTACAACCGATGCACGCACCGCACCTACAAACATAACCTTGCTGCATCAAAGGGACCTGACTGCGTTGATCACTCAATCTTTCCTATCAAACTACACATTACGGTGTCACAGACGTTGCCCCAAAACTGATCGAATCACACCTCACCGACAGCACCATCATCACCATTATCAGGACACAAAGAGTCAATATCAAGAACACAAATTCGTCCGGTGTGGTACCATAAATGGGCGTGCCCCAAGGCTCCACACCAGCCTTGATTCTTTCTTACATATGGAAATGATCCTCCACACCCACCAAAGACCTACGCGAGATAGCTTTGTCTGCCGGTGATACCTCTCTGACATTCAAAACTGGTAGAAATGAAAAATCATTTGACAAAGTTAACAGGGCTCTCTCGCAGATATCTCAATGGTTCAGCACCAATAATTTGTAACTCAATGTCTGAATAATGCGCAACTAAAGATTGTCAGTTCAGGTATATTTTTAGGAAAAACCATCGATTCAAAATAACAATAGGGTCCTCACATAACTACATTATCAGGAAGACCCAGCTCAGCCGCCCACGCGGTTAGAAAAATAAAATATGTCACTGACGCCGAAATGGCAAGACTGGTTCACTTCCCTTACCTTCACTCTATTATATTCTACGAACCTCTGTTCATGGACTCTGCTGCCGATGAGTCCATTTTCACATTGCAGAAAAAGCCATCCGCGCAATCCACAACCCCAAGCCTCGCGACTCGCCCAGGGACGCTTCCAAAGAAATTAACATTTCAACAGTAGCCTCCCAAAACATATTTGATTGTATTTTAAAAGTTTGATACTCACAACTTTGACACAAGAAACAAGCACAGATCTGCCCATCCAACTATCCGACTTGGTAACTGGAAATACTTCCGTAGGATTAAACGTACAAAAGCCCAACAAAGTACCACAAAACCCTGTCGAACCGCCTCTACGTTATTTGAACTTAAAATAAAGAACCGCTTAATGAGAGAGGATATTTTTTTATTATTTATTTATTTATTTATATCTATTTCTCGCCTCTCCCTCTGTTTTTTTTTTTTTTTTTTTTTTTTTTTAAATGCCTTTTGTGTATAAAACATGGTGTGGCATTTGAAAAACACATCTGTCGAGTTTCTTGCCGATTCTTTTCGCCAGTAACTGCCTTCCAATTCGGTGGTCGAGTCATTTTTGTAGCATTTTTGACGATTAAAGTGCTTCTATGAAGCCTATATTAATAAAGAATATTTTGATTTTGATTTTGAACCCTCCTTAAAATATCCCGGTTCTCCCTTTTAACCTCCCTGTTTTGTTGAGGCCAGTATGGAACCGTATTAAAAATTGAGATTTTACATTCTTTTGCATTTTTCATTTGAGGGCAAATATTGTCCACTTTGAGGACAAATATCTCCACTGCCACTTTGAATGCATCGACGCCATCGGATGATTCTGTATGAGCACCGGGCAAGTTTTCCTATTTCTCTTGGAGACTCGTTCCCACAAAATCTAGTAGTGTCACTCTTTTCCTTTAAGGTAACGTTGCATCGACTGTATCATTCATTTTTCCCATCTACTTCTTACGGAAGTAGTATCTCCCTTCACATATAATATTTTCAATGGTGTCAGTGTGTACGACATTATTTTCAGGTTTTACAGGGCGACCTGAAATGGAAATTGTGGTGCCAGTGACCTTAGCGGTGCTAAATGTCTTTTTACCAGTTTACTTCTTTATTCAATTAAGGTTTTCAGCCACTTTGTTCTAATGATATAACTACCATATGCTGTACTTTAAAGATAATGCCTGCCTAACCCTTATCAGGGTAGCAACTAGCTTCCCCATTTAATGGAGGTTTTTTAAACCAGTTTCCAATTTAATGGAGTCAACCTTGTCTATGCTTAAACTGCATAACAGAATCACCACTGAGTTCCCAATTTAATGGAGGTTTTTAAACCAGTTTCCAATTTAATGGAGGTAACTTGTCCATGCTTAATCTGCATGACAGAATTACCACTAAGTTCCCAATTTAATGGAGGTTTTTCCAACCAGTTTCCAATTTAATGGAGGTAAATTTGTCTAACTTTACTACTTGACCAAATTACCATTGAGTTTCTAATTTAATGGAGGTTCTCAAACTATTTTTAATTTCAACGTTTGTCAGAACAGACTGCACAAAACCGTTACAAGAATTATACTTTTATTATTATTGTGGGTACTCTTACGAGATTATTATTATTATTATTAGGCAAGTAGGTCGAATAACCTTATCCAATAAATCAATTAACTAAGTTAGTTAAAATATAATGTGTAATGAAATTATTGTTTTACATTTATCCAATCTGTAACTATAGTCATAATTAGGAGGTTCATTATTTTTAAAATGTATTAAAACACAAAGCCTATCCTCTAAACTATTCTATCTAAACTATCTGTTTATCAATTTAATGATCAGAATTCTCTGCATTATGATGTTATAAATAAATCAATTTAATGATTCAGATTGATCCCTCCAATCTGCTTATCAATTTTAATGATTCAGATTGATCCCTTCAATCTGCTTATCAATTTTAATGATTCAGATTGATCCCTTCAATCTGCTTATCTATATTGATTTTCATTTAATCAACATGTATATAATTGCAGAATAAACTTGCACCTTAATGCACAAGCGGCCGTTTTGTTTAGAACGACGTCATTGGATTATAATTGTTACTAATATCACAATATTGAAATAAAAAACATACTTTTAATTTATGGTAATTAAGAATAATAAATAAATTCATTGGACTAACACACCAATTGCCCAGCCCCAAACTAAGCTCGAAGCTCCACTATGGATGCTAGGAAACGGATAGACATACATAAACACTTTTTATAAACATCCATGACTCGAGTACAAATGCCGATGTTCATCACACAAACATTTGCCCCTAGCGGGATTCGAACCCGTGACCCTTGGCTCTGCAGCCAGGGTCTCTAGCCACTCGACCAGCAAGCCCGTCAATTGATTTATTTTTTTTTTTTTTTTTTTTAATACGAAATAGGTGAGAACAGCCTCTGCACAAAATATTTATTTGCCTAACTACGTACCTAGGCTTTATACTCGTAAATTTGAATTATAGCAACATCCTATTAAAATATTTTTTTTTTGAATATGTGTTAATAAACAAAATAATTAATTATAATGAAATGAGGTTAATTAACAGACCATCAACGACCCACAGCGGGGCGAAGGGCCACATGACCGGCGCCAAACCACCGCCACAGTAACAAGCAATGGCTCAATCACTTTTGTACGACAAAGAAAATCATTGCTCAGAAGTCCGAGCCGCACTTGAAAAACCGACACGAATTCCGCTCGACCCGGGACGGGAATCGAACCCAGACCACGACCCGATACATATTCTATTAGGTCAACAAAGTGAGGCGAATGGAATATTTAATTATCATAGTTAAGGCTTACGTCCGCCTTGTGTCTCAAACAAACATAGTAGTGAAGTAATGATAAATTATAAGCACAGGTTAACAAATAATACTAAATACGACTAAATCAATAAAGTTAGTTCATCTGTATCTGAAACAGTGTGCGGTATATTAGGTATGTGAAATTTTATTTTTCATTAGCAATCGTTTCCTTTTGTACGCCTCAATGCCAAGTTTTTTACCTACGTTAAAGTGTAGGTACAACTAGGACTACCCGAACGCTGGAATGTTATTGTTAGGATTTGCGCTCGAACTGCAATCAATTTCTTTGTGCGGTACTTATAGATTTACACGTTTCTAATGTTTCTTTCTCTTCTTGAATACATCACCCTTTAACGTTAAACATTTTAATTTACACACAATCTTATTAGTACGTATATTGAACGATAATAATTGAATGAATCGTGGTTTTAAAGATCACTATTTTTCCCTTTTTTTTCTTTTTTTTTTTATGTAGTATAACGAACCTTTCTCCTCGTCGCCAAATGTAGTATCTGCCCCACTAGTACCTCACTGGCTCGGCAATGCACTTGTGTTACTGTCTCCGTACGTCCACTCTCGCCGGCGGCTCGCGTGACACTGACGTAGTGACATAACACAAGGCACACGAGACAGTGTATAGTATGTATTATTATACTTACATACACTACAAGCACCTCAAGTTCGCGCTGAATTTTCGCGTTCGATTTCAGATTCATTAATACGAGCCTCAGAACTAAATGCTGTAAGTAAAAATTAGTCTGTATTTATAACACTTTCGATTTTTTTTTTAATTTTGATTTATTTTTAATTTTTTCTTCATTTACATTTTTTGTTGCATGATATCTTTACAGATCTAAAGGCATTGACTTCTTTAATCACCCTTGTTGGTATGCTCACAAACCCTAAAAGTTAACGTCTTAAAACAATTTAAGCTATTTAAAAAGAGAAGTCAAAATAACAAAGGTATTGAAGTATCATGAAATCGTTGGTGATTTATCAGAGGCACTTTATTTAAAATATTACAACACCAATGGAACTTTTGATTGAACTCGGTATCCTTATCATTGTTACATCCAATTTATTTAAGTATTGTTTCGCGCCTGCAATCGGATCCCGACCCATTCCCGTGACAAATGAATACAATTTTGAACAAAAGCGCCGTGACTCGTGAAGCCCAATTTTGTGAATGCATTCTTTGTTTTGCACAGAACTGTACGTTGTCAAATTTCGCTGTTAATTTCTATAAATAAAATAGCAATGACCGGTTGGCACCATAGGTACGTACTATAGGTACGCAATTCATAAGAATTAATTCGCATAAATACTCTGGACGACAAGTTTATTGGTCGATTGTGATAAAATCCATCTTGATAGAGATAGAAACTACTACTGATGTCATTATTTGCATATTGTATTATTTCATACAATTTGTTCATGTCATTCAGTGATATTAAATAACTCACTTTTATGGTTTAACGACCCAAAGTGGCTTCCGTAACAAGAGACTGCCAACAGGGATATTAAAAATAAATAAATTATTTGCCAACTAAGAAAAAAAAAATAACCCACCAATTGCATAGCGCCAGACTAAGTTCGAAGATTTAACTATGGAAGCTAGGGAACGGATAGACAGACATGCTTAAATACAGTTATAAAAATTGGCCAAGTGCGAGTCGGACTCCCGCACTGAGGGTTCCGTACAAATTCTATTTTTGACATATTAAAAAAACTACTGATTAGATTTCGTTCGAAATAATTTTCGTTGGTAGTTTTTATGGTAATGTACATTATATATTTATTTCAGCTTTATCATCCTCTTATTTTAGAAGTTGGGGGGGGGGGGGGACACACTTTTTTCCACTTTGGAAGGGTCTGTCACGCAAAGTATTCACTTTAGAAAAAAGTGATATTAGAAACCTTAATATAACTTTTAAGGACCTATCCATAGATACCCCACACGTATATGTTCAATGAAAAAAAATATTTCGAGTTTCAGTTCTGACTATGGGGACCCCCCACTTTTTTTATTTATTTTTTTATTTTCGTGTCAAAACCTTGTTGCGGTTCACAGAATACATCCACTCACTAAGTTTCAACAGTATAGTACTTATAGTTTCGGAAAAAAGTGGCTGTGACAGACTGGCGGACAGACAGACAGACAGACAGACAGACATGACGAATCTATAAGGGTTCCGTTTTTTTGCCATTTTGGCTACGGAACCCTAAAAATCCATGATTCGATTTCAAACGCCGATGATCATCACATAAACACTTGCTCTTATATAGCGGGATTGAAACCCTTGGTATTGTAGCCAGGGTATCTGAACATAGTCTAACTAATGTGTAATAGGGCCGTTCCGTATTATTTTTTTAAATTGTTGCTGCTTAAAATTACATCGATTGCAAGTTGAGGCCCTTACAACAAATAAAATATTAAAATGCGCTCAAGGTAAAAGACGAAGTCTCAGGCATCCTAGACATTGGCAACCCTACCAATGCTTTTAGGGATCCGAACCTGACCTTTCGCGTCTAGGTAATGGGTGGAGCAGACACTATTGTTACGACCTGACAGCCTGCATTGTCTAATGACACGAGAAGTAATCCGTGAATGGGCGGTAATGGACCAACGTGGGTATAGCGGTAATACCTCTTATGAAAGCTAAGAGTTACTCTTACCTTAAGACGAAAGGTAATGAGTTGTGGAAGTGAAGACATATTGTTTGCTTTCTGAGTTGAATTCCTCGTAGGAATTGTGGAAATTATTTTCATATTTTGGTAATGCATAGTATAGAGGTTATTGACCAATTAAGGGATACATTTACTAAATTAATCATTTGTTGAAGACAAAATTTGCTTTAAATATCCTCAGTTACGATCAGCATCATCGTCAAAGAGTAATCCAGCCTCTCTCAGATGCGGATTCATGCCCACATTCACCTCCCTGGGGAGATGGATGGGACTGATCTAATGAAGCCAGGCAGTTCCTCGGGACGAATCGGTCTAGCACTTAACTAGGCGGATACTGATCCTTCCCTGCTAGGGTGCGAAGGAAACCGTAGGAGTTTAGTGGAAAGTGGGACGAATGTCTCTAAAAAAGGTGGGTTGGTGACCGCAACATGGTTAATGATAAAACACACAGGAACACCGCTCCCCATTACTTAAGCATCTGTACGTCCTTTACTTGCTCCTCTTGACAAAACGCCCACGGGAAGAGATGACTAAACTACTAATCTAGGCCGGTACTACAAGGCTTTTAATACTCTAGCGACAGCCTTCCCTAATTATCTAAATACATTTGCTAAATTGACCGACCTTGCTCGGAAGGTCCTCGTGGCAATATCACGCAAAATCTAGCGTACTAAGTATAGCTACCCGTAAATTAGATTACGATGGTTTATCAGACTAATTAAGAGATATGGTCGCATCGAATCACTGGTGATGCGTGAAGAACGGAGATAAGTTGCTTGTTTGACGACCCGCTTGGTGTAATGGTCAAGATGTTGCCTATTACGCAAGAGGTCGCGGGTTCGATCCCCGCACAGGACAAACATTTGTGTGCATGAACATGTCTGTTTGTCTTGGTCTGGGTATTATATGTATCTATTTAAGTATATTTGTAATACCACTGTTGATTCTGATGTCTGTAACACAAGTGCTTAAGCTACTTAACACGGGGTCAGATCAATGTATGTGATGTTGTGAAATATTTTTTTATTTATATTTACTTTGAAACAGCTGTTATTGACCTGTGATAAAAGTTTTATCCCGGGGGGATAGGCAATAGAGATAGGCAATAGAGATATTGGCTCAATTTTGCCTAATGGTAAGTCCTAATCGCCATAACCATGGATGCAGTACATATCTGTTGGCATCACCATACCTGCCCGCAAGGTACTTTATCACGCTTCTCTTGAAGGAACCTATAGGATGGAGGAAACACGTATGCTGGTAACGCATTCCATCGCTTTATAGTTCGGCAAAGAAACGAATTGACGAACTTCTTGGATGGTTATAGAATAGTGGACACGGTAAGTGGATGGCACCATTGACCAGGTGCTTTAAAGAAATGGGAAAGGGAGGATAAGGGAAAAACGATCCTCAGAACACTCACCGCGGTAAATGCGGTAAAAACACTCAAGGAATCTATGTCCCTCCGCAATTGAACTGAAAATAACTAACATGTCTATTCATGAATTAAACTGTGAAAACTAAATCGGAAAGGTACTACCCAGATCGCTATCTTGAAATGGGTTAATTTTAGGTGTGAATACATAAGTACTTAAGACCATTTTAGTCAATCTGATAGACAGGGATCCCTAACTTTGTCCAAATTTAACTAATTACAGGTTGAAATCTACTTTGTTCTCATTTAAAGGTTGATCTTATAATCTACTTCTTTGCGACTGGAAAAGTTCGTTAAGTATTTTCTCAGCCTTTAATTTATCTGGAAATAACAAAGTTGATTACAAACAAAGTGAACTTTAATATTGAAATAATTCTTAAATCAAACATTTAACTTCATATCGCCATAATTAGCTTAAATGGTAAAGGATTATTTAAGTACTAAGGTAAAGTTGTATTTATAAATAGTTCCCAGATTCCTAGGCAATAAGGTGTTTGTTTGTCTTGTTAGGGTTCCGTAGCTGAAATGGCAAATAAACGGAACCCTTATAGATTCGTCATGTCTGTCTGTCTGTCTGTCTGTCTGTCTATCTGTCTGTCTGTCTGTCCGCCAGTCCGTCACAGCCACTTTATTCCGAAACTATAAGTACTATACTGTTGAAACTTAGTGAGTGGATGTATTCTGTGAACCGCAACAAGGTTTTCACACGAAAATAGAAAAAAAAATAAAAAAAGTGGGTGGTTCCCGTAGTCGGAACTGAAACTCGAAATATTTTTTTTCATTGAACATATACGTGTGGGGTACCTATGTATAGGTCTTTAAAAATTATATTAAGGTTTCTAAAATCATTTTTTTCTAAAGTGAATACTTTGCGTGACAGACCCTTCCAAAGTGGAAAAAAGTGTGTCCCCCCCCTCTAACTTCTAAAATAAGAGGATGATAAAACTGAAATAATTATATAATGTACATTACCGTAAAAACTACCAACGAAAATTGGTTCGAACGAAATCTATTCAGTAGTTTTTTTAATACGTCCAAAATAGAATTTGCACGGAACCCTCAGTGCGGGAGTCCGACTCGCACTTGGCCAATTTTTTTTATCTTAATTTCATAAATACTAATGATGACTAAACTCATATTGGTCAGCTATTTACCGAATAATCAACATTGAACATTTCTAATAACTCTTTGTTTTGTTTCAGGTCGCGTTCATTTGTGTAGTAAGTACATTATTTTTATTACTTATCATTTCTAATATTTAAACCTTATTCACATAAATTTTTGCACTTACTTGAATGCCAATATGATTTTATATCAATTAAGTAAGCGTCTTTGATTCATTAGCAAATAAACTAACTGAAGTTGCTCCTGTTTGCACAACCCGCGATCCATACGGCAATCAGTTCTATCTGCAAACATTTACTGTGTTCCCGGATCCTAGAACTCTTCGATAGTTGAAATACCCTTTGACTTGAAATAGAATAAAAGCAAAGGATGGAGTAACACTTTCTTCCATGTATTTTGTAACATAGATTTATTTAAAAGCCATATTACGTTGCATGATGCGTATAATTGATAAAGATATGGAGGGTTATCCATGTTTTCGGAAAATAACAATCTTGGGACACAGAGAAATCCGCTCATCACCCAAAATTTTTTTGTCCTTTGTAATAATAGGGTACTAACTACACGGAACTGAATATTTATGACATAATTGTTTGTTGGAACGCGCTAATCTCAGGAACCACTTGTTCAAATTGAATAAACATTTTTGCTTTTGATAGTCAATTAGTCGCGGAAGCCTTTCAGCTATAGTATAACACTATTCCACGCGGACGGAGGCGCGGGCGGCCGCTAGTTAAGTTATAAGTATGTCTACATGAATACCAACAATGTTGCTTTGCAGTGAAACTCGCAGTATGCTGTAATCTAGGCCATAAATCCTAAACGATCTAGGCACGTAACTGTGAGTTAGTACCAACCTATACCCGGTATGAAATTGTTACATCGTGGCATGGTATTTTGAAGTGCTAATCTTGGTTTACGATGTTAGTTTAAGCTCGTACTAGGGAACTTAATTATTCCTTCCCAGATTTATAGGTTTGACCAAGCGATTTAATGTCAACTTTATGTTCAATTATATAGGTATAGTAAATTAAGTCTGAGTGATGTATTAGCCTATTTTAATGTCGATGGGACATGCTGTCCATTATTGAAATATTTCTTTTTGCAAACCATCGTATGAAATATGGTTCAAATTCAACGTGAGAAAATCACAAATATCTCGGGTAACGAACCTGGGACCCCGAGATCACTTGAATGAAGTTTAGCCATTAAAGGAATTCAGGTAGTGGTATTTAGTTATGTGTCAGCTTATTGATCTTATCTGAAAGTGTGTGGTGACAGAATCTGAATTCAAAATAGAAACAATAACTTGATTGAAATGATCGGAGCGTCGTAACGTAAATCATATTAGTGATCGAATTGGATGTCTGGAAAATATAGGAGTTTTTTGTAATAAAAAGTTGCCACGTGTCGGAAAGTTGAAAAGAACTTTTGCTATTAAGATCCACGTCGCAGAGGTCGTTCACCTCAGCCACACGAACAAATGATCAATCTTACGTCTAATGTGATCCTTTTTTTTCGTCGTGTGTGATATTAATATCTAACTTTTTTATAGTTTTCTGGCTTCTGCCTGTCATTGGTTGGTGATTTTCGTTTGCTATTCGTTTGTTACGAGATAAATTACGTAAAGAGCTACGATAATGATTATGATTCCATTTCATATTGCTTTGCTGCTCCCTCTATGTTGTACTTACATATTCCAAGGGAAGGGAACTCTCCCTTCCCTGTGAAATCCCTGTGAAAATGTATCCACATTTTAAATATCTTTTCTTGTTGCATAATGAGAAAAATATAATTTACTAGTTTTTACCCGCGGCTTTGCACGCGTCATCAGGATTTCTGTTTTATCCCATGGAGCATTCAATCGGAACTCAAAGTATCCTATCACCTAAGTCAGCCCTTACCTTGCCGGTATACCAAATTACACCGAAATCTATTCAGTAGTTGTCCGGACAAACATCCAAACAAACAAACTTTCTGACTTTTCTTTAGAACTGAACTGAATAAAAGCATCTCCGAAAGAGACCTTGCTATGACGAATGACGTAACTTAGGTAGGTAGTTAAATACCTACTTATGCTGTAAGCTCGTGAGCGTGATTACGCTATTTTATGTGGTGGTGTGAATTTTCCCGCCCCTGATTTGATTGCGCGGGATGAGATTAGCGTTTTTTAATTTCCTGAACCTGGAATCGATCAGCCTATCGCGTTTGACGTAAAAAATATTTGAGTAAGACGGCTGTTAATAATCTACTCTCAAAATCAGAGAAAAACCTATAAAAATATAAACGGCATTTATTTTTTTCCAATACGGTGGAGGGTAGCGAAATTTTTTAACACAGTTGGTAATTAATACTACTTTTACGTAGAAATTATGATTTATGAATATGTTTTTTTTAAGAATTATTTATCAATCACATAATGTTAGTACTTCAATCATTCTTATTATCATACTAAGATTGTAAATCTGAAGGTTTGTTTGGCTGTTTGTCAATCAGGCAGAAACTACTGAACGGATTTCGATTTGGTATACAGACAGGGTAAAGGCTGACTTAGGTGCTAGGATACTTTTATTCCGATTAAATGCTCCCATGGGATAAAACAGGAATCTTGATAACCCCAGCAAAGACGCGGGTATAAACTAGTTTTTAAACATAAACATACTTAACGTCGCATGTTTGTACATTTATGAGATTTGTGTATTTGTTAAAACAAATCTGAATCTATTTCAGAGCAAAAAAGATGACTGTACATTTAACACCAGACATCATTATAGAATTAACCATCCTGGAATCAAAACAACTTTGTACAGTAAAAACGCATACTGCATGGCTGTTAAAATCTACAATAAGTTAGACAATGAAATAAAAATGTTGCCCTTAAATATAGAAAAGAATAAAATTTTGGTTAGTCGGAAAATGCTACTACTGTGTTGAGGAATTTTTCCAAGAAAGGCAATAATTCGAAACTCTCTAAATTGAGATATTTTGGCTGTTCTGTAGCCCATCTTTATATTCTAAACAGAAACTATTATGTGACATACTTTATTAATTTAATTTTTATACATGACATCTACTAATATTATAAACTAGCGGCCGCCAGCGACTCCGTCCGCGTGGGTTACGATTAGCGATGAGTAGCTCATGAGCGAGTTGTTTAAAAGAGCCGGCTCACCTATTCTAGCTCAGCGTATATCTCGCTCAGTCTCGTTCAATTCATATCAGTAGTTCATTTAGCTCCGTGTCTCCAAACGACTCGATAGACAAAGAGAGATATAACGTTGTACAATATGAGCGATAGAAACAGATATATACACACACACCCAAACAAGCACGCCTATTGGAATACGTTCACAACAACAATTTACGAAAGAGTTTTGAGGAATTTCAGTTTCATTTTAGATACTCATATTTGTTTTGGTTGTCAGTCTTAAGCCTGACAAAGTATGAAGGACAATCGTGGCAAATTCGATGAATTAATTGTAAGCATAATAATTCTAAATCTAAAAATAGCTATAAATATGTTTTTTAATATTATCGAAAAAGTGCGTATAATAACTTCACTATTACAAATATAATGAAGTATGTATAGGTATTAAATAACTATTAATTAATCAATCTGTTCTTTAATATAATACAAAACCAATAGTTATTTCTATTTTATTAATGGTAGGAACTCAAACAATACTCTCAATCGAGCGAGTCAAGTCTGATCTTCTGTATAGGTACTCATTCAAACGACTCAATGAACGACTTTTCATCTCATGACTCTTGAATTTCGCTGAGCTAAATGAGCTACTGAGCTAGAAGAGCCGTATAGCTCTTGACTCGGGAAAGAGCTATATAGCTCTTATCTCTTCAAAGAGCTATATTTCTCATGACTAGTTACGATTTCCGCAAACAGCCTTACTAAAAATAGCTGAAAAAAACAACGGTCTATATGCATGCAGTCAACTTGCACTCTTTTTAGAACTAATTACTCAGGATAGAATAATAGTCAAATGAAGTGACGGAAAACGCTTATCACTACTAACAATAATCTGGAGACCTTATACATTTGAGAAATCATCTGTTCACCGCGATTCAGATCCGCGGCCGCGCCTCTAGCGAGGTGCGCCATCTATCGCACATTTTAGAACTAAATAGTTCGCTAGCACAATTTACAATGATAAAATTAAGGAATATACAATAGATTAAAGATTACCTCGACAAATGGTAAGTGGTAAGTGGACTATCCAACACAAAATGTTTTGTCAATTCGAACCAGTAGTTCCTGAGCTTAGCGCGTTCAAACCAATTTGGATCTTGAGTTGCACGTGTTATTGTGAGTCAACCATAAAAGATAGACATATGCTGTTGCGGGATATTTTTTAGGCAATTTTATGTACAATATTTTCGTCATACATGATTTCTATGTGACTTTAACCATTAAGGCTGCACACGTGACTGAAGCTTAAGAAATGGAGTAAATTCTCCCGTTTTCCCCACATTTCCCTTCACTACGCTACTCCTGTTGATTGTAGCGTGATGAAAAGTATCCTATAATATGCCCAGGAGTATGAAGAATAATGGTACCAAGTTTCGTCAAAATCCGTCCAGTAGTTTTTGTTTCTATAAGGAACATACAGACAGACAGACAGACAGACAGACAGACAGACAGACAGACAAAAATTTTACTGATTGCATTTTTGGTATCAGTATCGGTCACTAAACACCCCCTGATAGTTATTTTGGAAAAATATTTAATGTACAGAATTGACCTCTCTACAGATTTATTATAAGTATAGATGAATCTGTAAATTTATAAACTATAAGAATTTATTAATTTTGAATGTAATTGGTTTTAATTATGTAGTGAATGCAAGTATTTATTTTAATTATTCTCTTTGAAAGTTTTGCATGCCAGCATCTGGCGAATTGTGTGAGCATTATTTTTTAAGTACCATCTTCTGTACCACTTTTCTTGCGAATAAATGAATTTGAATTTTGAATTTTTGAATTTATTAAATCTATCAGATATATAATAGGCAAATTAAAAAACAATTAAAAAGTTAAGCAGCTATATTAAATATTAACGAAAAATTAAACATATTTCCAATTTAATAATTATGTTTGGAAACCAAAATTATTAAATGGCGGAGGCCGCACATTGTAGATAAGAGAGTTAAAGAAAGTCAAACACGAACTCAAAACGCTACGGAACAAATATGGAACTTCGCGGGTGTTTATTCTGGGCTTTGTGTATTTTTAACACTGTTATAAATAACTAAGATACTCGTACGTGCTACTGATAGATTTTTTACCTTAAATTCCAATATTTTTAAATAATTACTTTTTGAAGTGTCAAGAGTGTTTGTTATTGGCTTTTAATCGGATCAGCAATTGTGCATCCTTCCTAATATTATAAATCGGAAAGTAAGTTTGTTTGTTTGTTTTGCTTTCACGCCGTAAATATCGTCAATCAATATTAAAATACACATTGATTCTAGATGAAACTTCGAAAAACAGTTAAGTTATCGAGAAAAAACGTCATGAAATTCTATCTAATCTTAAAGGTTTTCCAATATTTTTAATAATAAATAAGTCCTAAAAGCTCCGTGTTAAGTAGCTTAAGCATTTGTGTTACAAATATCAGAAGCAACAATAGTATTGCAAATGTAATTAAAGAGATACATAATAGTCAGACCGGGACAAGCAGACAAAATGTTTGACCTGTGCAGGGATCGAACCCGCGACCAATCAGGTCGTCGCTGATTCATCAGTCATCATCATCAGTAGCTTGATGAGTGAATCTTATTTTAATATTGAGCATTATTCTCTCAGCGTATTTTTAGCGCAGGTAAAATATCCAATCACCGTGGCATTAATATCTAGATTGAATACTAAGAACAGATTGTTAGAAATAAGCTCTCCTTACTTTGGAGGAGTTATCACGCTCTGGCGGTTGTCAAAAGAACCACATTCACGTTTCATTATTAATATCGATACATTTTTTTAAGGCATAATCGATTACGACCCTTAAAAAGAATTTTTGCAGTCGAAGCCATTCTTTGGTTTAAAAAATCCTTTGAACTTGTAGTATTAACCGTTACTGTTGTTGAGTGATATTTCTAAAGATAATTGAGAAGGTATAAGGCACCAGATTTAAATGCAGATAATTCTTGTGGTGATCAATTGTCATGAGGTGACTTTCTGCACTTAAATACACACAATTCACTATAGTATGTTCCCTAGTTCCGATTGTTATATTTAAAGTATCAGTCCATTAATATCCTAATGCAGGGCAAAGGCCTTCATGTTTTGAAATATTTTTTAGTAACAAAGATGGGCTTTGGCTTAAACACCACGCTTGCCAAATAAGAATTGGTGCTCACTTACTTGGGCTCTTGGGCTGTGTCCGGAAAAACTGACACACAATTTGCCCAACCCGGGAATCGAACCAAGGATCTCGAAACCACGGAGCGGTACTTAAACCACTAGACCACCGAGGAGTCATATTGAGTGCAATATAACATTTTAGACTGCGTGCGCACTTTTAGTACAAATATTTAAAGTTCGTCATTTAATCAATAAAAATTACTTGTCATCGTGAAAATGGAAATTATCGACTGTAAAATGCAAAAATTTAATCAACGCGGAATCTCCGGAATTTATTGCGAGGCCGTGAACCCCATAAATCCTCATTTGTCGCTTTCGTAACGATTTCGCGTAAAAATCACGATATTAACGGAACACGGTTCTGCATAAAAGTTTTTAATTAAGTTAAGGCATCTTGATGCATGCTAGACGCTGTAGTTATGTATTTGAAGCTTTAATTGTAATGAATATCTTGTGCTTTTGTATAGTTTTATTGTACCTTGTTGTAAATGTTTTGTTCTTCTAAAATAAAATAGTTCCCTTTAAACCTCTGACAGGGCGAAGAAAACTACTGACACCTGACAGTTGCAGGCATTAAGCATTAATTTTACTGTGATCTGTTTAAAGGTGATAAAGAGTTACTTGTCCGATACGCATTAACTTTGAAACCTCGATATCTTCAAGATCTCTCAAGATTTGATATCTTCGTGCATTAAAAAAATACCACAGCTCTTCTTTCCATATGAGTTTTAAAAATACCGTCTGCATTAAATCGTCACGTGACATAAGGAAGCGTGTACGGCACAGGGTGGGGTCGACGCCCCCGTTCTAGGCAATTTGTCCTGAATTATGACCCAGGAGGAAACGGTGCTTCGGTAATAATAGTCTTAACGTGGAATATGGCTTTGATGTTTGGTGTTCCTTGTCGGTTTTATGGTTTTAATTGATATAACGACTGTTTTGGTGTGGTTTAGGTGACAGGTTTTTTTTAATAAATATGTTTTTACTTTTATTATGAGAGATTGAAAATATTGAGTATCAGATACCTTCGAATATGCCTTTTAAGAACGGGAACACTTTAAGGCTCGTATTATTAAATCGCTCTCAACTCTGAGATCAATCTTGAGAGCGATCTTGAGATACTAATCTAATATAAAACAGCATCTCAAGTTCCCTCTCAAGATCGTTCTCAGAAGGCACTCAGAGTTAACACATTCGTTTCCTTCAAACGTAAAAACCGTATCTCTTACCTGGCGTTTGGATGCGTCGGTTCACTGTCTGTCAAAATTGCAAGAGTTTTTACAACTGTTTCCAACAGAGAAACGTAAAAAAGCTAATACGAGTATTTACTTGAATACTTTGTGGATGTCTCAAATCTGAGGTACATGATAACACAGCTACGTGTTTCGTTAAACCTTCTATAATTTAATAAGTTGGACGAATTCACATGAGCACAGACTTTGCTCTTGCCTGTCACTGATTACATTACATCGAGTTTGCGGGTAAAATAAACCCAGGGTATGCGACTTAATTAACGTAAAGATTGCCAGCGTAGATTAACAGAATTGTTTTAATTTGTTCCTGCCAGTTATGAGCAATTTGCCGAATTACTAATTTGACTTTTGCGTTTGACAGAGTATCAAATGTTAGAATTCACGGTTTTTCTAGATATGACAAGGCACTATTAGTTTTTGGAAAAATAGGGCATTGTTAAATCACAAAGCGCTAATATCTTTAAGCATTTGTATTCGAAAATTGGATTGAAATAAAGCCTTAAGTGAACCCTTTATAATGTGGGCGATATCCCGTTGACCCACTTGACTCACCCACCATGTGGGTGAAGGGGTAACTCCTATTTTTTGCTGTAGATAATATTGCTAAAACAATCTACTTGCTTATTTTATTTGCAGCAAATAACTTCTGTAAACAAAAGAATAATTACTTAAACACGAGATTATGAAGGGAAACATTTCATGTATAGTTCTTTTTCTTTTTACTATGCTCGGTGATAGCCGGTCAACTTTTAATTTCGCCCTAATTGAAATACGTCAGCGTGACGTGGGTCGTTTGGGTACAACGGAGGTTTTTAGACCCGGTGGGTGTTTGGGGATTAATGATAAAGCTAAGATTGTCATTGCTAAGACAATGCATGTCGCGTTTGAATATCATTATTTTCATTGAAAATTGGATGTTTTGTTTATTGTAGGGACAATGGACTGGTAAAAGCTACATACTTTCACCACGAAATAATTAAATACTAAAGATTTTGCATTTTTTGTCAGACAATCTGACTAATAATTATTTATTTTATTTATTTATTTATTTATTAAACACTTACAAAATATCTTCGTACAAAACAGTGTTCTGCAAAACTGTTTTATTTTTACACTAGTGTACTCCACACTTTTGTTAACAAAAGAAGGCGGATTTGAAAAAATTAAAAACCAAACAAATTATTATATTGGTTAACAATAAACCGCATAATATTAAACTGTAGTATTACACTAAACTGTAGATTTAGGTCAATAACATTAAAATTAGTAAATGATTAATAGACAGAAGATCATTGTCGAACGAGAAAAACTAATAAATCATTTATTTTAGTCTGGTCATATAACTAGCACTTGACTAGTATTTTTACTGCAGACCGACAAACGATGAAAAAGTCAAAGAGAAATTAGTGGAAGTATGATTGCTGAGCTTGCATTTGGCAACCAAAATCCGTAGGTATACATTGCTGAACAGCTGTGCGGCAGGTGTAATGCACTTGGCAACTCGCCAGCTTTGAGAGAATACCTTGTTTGCAGTTGCACTTTATTATTAGGGTTGCTGCGAAAAATGAGAAAAACAGGTCTGATATATGGCTGAATGAAAATGTTATTTATTATGGATGTAGAGAACAAAAGTGTTAATTACTCCCTGACTGAGCACGAGATGAACAAATTGGAATTATATTTATTCGTTCCTGCAGCCTCAGAATACAGAGTTTATTCTGTATTCTGAGCCTGCAGCATACTAACTACACTTTTCGAAACTTCATATTTACAAAACGTAAATATGTAATTTGTAAATAAGAATTCTATGCATTTCTATACTAAAATAAAAAAGAAAATTATAATCCATGTCGAAAATAATTTTTGGTGCAGTTACTACGCAATCGTAGGGCGGCGTGAAGTTTTTAGTATCTCCTGAAAATTCTACTCAAATGGAGTTGACTGGTTGCGAATTAAGGTATTGATATTGGATTCTACATAATAATTTGGCTACAGAGTGCCCTAATACTCATGGCTAAGTAAGGCAGCAACCCGATAGATATCAGTTCAGAACCGACAATTAAACTTATCATTGCTTTCAAAGGCACTGGGGTGTTAATATCTTTAGTAGGTAAGTATATTGTTAGACACTTAATATTGCTAGTGAAATCATAGTATTGTCTATTGACTACCGTTCTTAACAATGTTAAGCATTTCATGTTATAGTAAATTTGCTAGCGGCCGCCCGCGACTCCGTCCGCGTTTCTTTTATGTATTCTCTGACAAAGTGTTAAATTATATAGCTCAAAACCTTCCTCGACAAATAGACTATCTAACACAAAATGTTTCTTTTTAATTCGAACCAGTAGTTTCTGAGAATAGCGCGATCAAACAAACAAACTCTTTAGCTTTATTATATTAGCATAGATTTAGACCAGCAATCTAAACGCGATCTCTTCGGGTAAACAACCACCTTCATGAAGAAAACTTTAATGAAGAAGTTATATTCAAAATACAAGCGACCCGCCCCGACTTCGCACGGGTGCAACTGAGTTAATTAGTGTTTCTCAACTATATTATGCATGTATTTATACATAAAAACCTTCCTCTTGAATCACTCTATCTATTAAAAAAAACCGCGTCAAAATCCGTTGCGCAGTTTCAAAGATTTAAGCATACAAAGGGACATAGGGACAGAAAAAGCGACTTTGTTTTATACTATGTAGTGATTACAAGTCAGAGCAATATACAAGCAAAATAAACGACACACAATAAACAGAATAGGTCCACTTTCACTGCACTTTGTTTTGGCACAGAAAGTATTGCAAGGTTGCACGTGCATTGCGGATAACATCTGGCAGGGTGTATGGCAACTTGCCATCGGGAGAGCATTCTACGGAGTACAATATACAAATCGTTTTGCGGCCACTTACTCTATGATTTACTTGTTTAATGTGACCACAACGCGTGACATATTAATCTGTAGTTTTTTTTTTTTTTTTCTGGTGAATATTTGCGCAGTCCATCTATAATTGAAGATCAAACGAACTTACCAAGTGAAGTTCGATCATAATTATGTGAGCAGCTTCATTCGACGCGATTTAGGTTTAACATGGTGTAGTAGCGCCATCTACTATAGGCCTTGCACGATAAAGTTAAGATTTTTTTTTTTTTTTTTTTTTTAATCTTGCAACCCAGCCCCCTCCACTACCGGAGGTGGGGTGCTGTGCTCAGACATTCACAAGCGTCATTTTGTTTAAAGTATGGTTCTATTTATTTTATAATCATGTTTAAGGGTAGGGAACAAAACGTAGAATATGGGTGGGTGTTTATAAATCGCGTCGAATGAAGCTGCTCACATAATTATGATCGAACTTCACTTGGTAAGTTCGTTTGATCTTCAATTATGTTTCGCAGCTTCATTCTTTGCGATTTAGGTTTAACATGGTGTAGGATGTTTAGAGCGTATTATAAAATAAATAGAAAACAATAATCACGAAGGTATTTCAATAAAGCAAAGTTTACAATCAGTAACAGTTGTTTATTGTCTAATCATTTATTATCATTTCTTCTTATGAATTAATTATAGAAGAATTAAGTAAAGATTCAGCAAACTCATTATAATCTATCACATCTCTATTGTAAAATCGAGCAAAGGTGGATGATGAATCAGACCATCCAGCAGTCTTTTTAATCATTTCAATATTAATTCCTATTTTGCTTGCCTTGGATGTACTTGCATGTCGTGTACTGTGTCCGCTAAATATTGTAGTGTCTATCCCACTTTCATGTAAAGTATCTTTAATCCAATTGCTAATAGTTTGAGAACAGATTTTTGAATGAGGTTTTTTGAGACTTAGAAAAAGATTTTCATTGCTGTTATTTACTCGTAAAGATTTTGTTTTATTTATGTATGCCTGCAGACTTTTCGCCGGGCAGATTTCTGGGCGGTTATTATAAAAAGGAAGTCGTAGCACTGGTTGTGATGAATGTAATTTGGTAGTTTTTATAACGTCTGGAATTTTGATTATAATTTCATTGGGATTTGTAATTATGTTACATATTTTAATTAATGATAAGGTTTGTACACGATGTGCAGTTACCAAGGCAAGTAAAGTCACAGTTTTCTTTGAAAGGGTTTTTAGATCAAGACTTTCATTGGGCCATTTTTGTGCCAGAAAATTTAAAACAATGCTAGGATCCCATGTGATGTTATATTTGGGCTGAGTCGGTCTTAATTTAAAAACCCCTTTCATAAAACGCTTAAGTCTATCATCTTCTAAACTTTTTCCTAATAATAAAGATAAAGCTGATTTATAAGAGTTGATTGTCCCATACTTGGCGCCCTTGTCGAATATTTCTGTTAAAAAATGAATTATAATCGGTATAGAGCTAATCGTGTAATCATAATTATGTTTTAAACAGTAAGTGATCCAGGCCCTTATACAGCCATCATATTGTTTGTAAGTATTATTCGACAAGGATGCTAACATTATTTCTACAGACCTTGGTGACAGAGATTTCTTTAGTAAAGTCTGCCGGATAATCTCGCGGCAGCCAGAGTTAGCGTGCGATGCAGATTGTGTACTGATCTGTAAGGAGATTTTAACAAATTACTATTAGGTGAAAAATAAACTATTTCAGATTGACATATCCTTGAGAACAATGGATACCATGCTTGCGTCGGCCAGTATGGGACAACAACTATACCCTCAGCTTTGTCGGCAATTATCTTTTGAATCATTTTTAAGATCATTGAAAATGGTGGGAATGCGTAAAAGTTTAAATTCGTCCATGAGATGGTGAAAGCATCAATGGCCCACGCATCAGGTTCATTCTTCCAAGTGACATAAAGATCGCATTTAGCATTGCAACGGCTAGCGAATAAATCTATATCTGGTGTACATATTTTTTGTTTTATTTCTTCAAAAGCTTCATCACACAGTTCCCATTCTGTTTCATTAAATTTTTTCCTTGACAACAAATCTGCTTCCAGATTGTCCTTAGTGTTAATGTAGGAAGCGAAAACTATAATTCGACGTTTTTCACACCATTTCCAAAGATCTCGTACCACATCATTAAGATGAGGGTATTGGACACTTCCCATTCTATTTATACAAGAAATCGCAGTAACGTTATCAATTCTTAATAATAACTCACAATCAAAACAATCACTAGCAAATACTTTGAGCCCGAAAAAAGCTGCTTTCAGCTCTAACTGATTAATGTGAAAACTTGTTTCCCATTCTTTCCAGTGACCGTATGATTTAGCACCATTGCAATATGCACCCCAGCCAGTTGATGAGGCATCAGTATATATTTCTTTAATAAAATGATTTTCTTTGATCGGGGAGAAACTTCGACTTATATTATTAAGCCACCAATAAAGATCTTCTCTAATAAACTCGGGCAATGAAATAATTTGATTGTAACTATCATTATTTATTAGCGTTCTAAATTTTAATTGTTCTAACAACTTTGTACGTAACCAAGAAAATTGTACTGCGGGACAGGCAGATACCAAAACACCGATAACTCTTGCAAACTCACGCAATCTACATTTACGCATTTCTAAACAATTTTTAACAATATTTTTAATTTTATCTTTTTTATCATTAGGTAGTTCCAAAATCATTTTAACAGAATCAAAGATAAAGCCTAAAAACTTACACCTAGTACTTGGGATCAAACAACTTTTTTCCGTATTTATTATGAAGCCTAACTTTTGTAATAGAGAACAAGTTTCTTTTATATTAATTACGCAATCGTTAAAATTTCGTCCTATTAAAAAAATATCATCTAAGTAGATTACAGAAATCATATTTCTATAGCGCAAGAATTCCATAACAGGTTTTAACATCTTTGTGAAAACATATGGAGCTGTGTTTATACCAAATGGTAGGCAATTAAATTCATATAGTGTACCATTATAATCAAATCGTAAATATTTTTTATGGCCTGCATCTATATTTATAAAAAAATAAGCATCTTTAAGATCAACTGAAGCCATATGACATCCCTTAGTAATTAATTTTATAGCTGTTCTGTAATCCTCCATCTTAAAATGGGTGGTGCTTATAAATTTATTTAATAATTTTAAGTTCAGAATAAACCGTTTTTCACCGTTTGGTTTAGGTACAAGAAAAACTTTTGATATGAATTCACCTTTCTCGTGATTGCATTCTGATATTGCATTAATACTAAGTAATTTTTGAATAGCTTGACTAAACTCTATATGCTCCTGTTCTGATTTTGGAAAAGTACGCGGACTATCAGGACGAGTAGGTGTTGTTATTGTCTAATCGGTAATATTTATTATTTGATGGAAGTAAATACTTTTTGAATAGCACGTCTGCCAAATGTAGAATGTCAAATGTCATATATCAAATTAGTTCCTTAAAATATCAAAAGATGTCATTGTGTTTATAGTTGCATCACGGTTACGAAGTTTTTTTCTGATAATATATATACCTCGGACTGATTTGATTAAAGTTGTTGTTTTAACCTGAAGTTGGTGTTTCATTCATGGTCCTTCGAGCCGGATGTAGTGAGTGAACCAGGATACCAGTGAGGAACCGGCAGTTGCAGAGGCGCCCCCTAGCGGTAGGACTTTTTACGGAGACTTGAGAAGAGCGAGGTTGTATGGGCGAAAAATTGTAAGTAATTTAATTATTTACTAAGAGATAGAAGAGAAAATTGAACCTTAAAGACTAGCGATAGAAAACTTTAGAAAATTAGTATAGTGTTTGGACTTGTAAAATTTTAAGCTACTAAGTGGTTGAGACGGGGAATCCATGCCCGATTTTCAAAGTGCTTAAAAGTTCAAACACTTAGAAAAATTTCGCTCATACTGGACTTAGAATAATTTGCTCAGTCTCAGCCGTACTACGGGACTTAGAAAATTTTCACTCAAAAAGTCGAGCAGGACTTAGGAAATTTTTTGTGCGGATTTAATTTAAACAAACATGGCTTCCAAAATTAGAGCACAAATAGACCTTAATAACAGAATTGAAAACGGAAAGGTTAACTATAAAAAGTCCCCAAAAGATAGAATCACTTCAAGTTACATAGAAACCAGACTGGAAACTTTGGAGAAACAATGGACAAACTTTAACAATGTGCATGAAATGATTCTTACCGAAATAACAGAACAGGATTACGTTAATTTAGACTACTTTTCAGAAGATTATTACAGCACGACAGAGGAGTTGTATACGGAGTATAAAACAGAATTGAAGGAAGCGTTGAAGAAACTTACCAGCACACAAGGCAAATCGCCTGCAGAGCCGCGTAGCGATCAGGAACCAAAGATAAGTGTACAACTACCTAAGATTACTATTCCGTGTTTCTCTGGGAAGTACTCCGAGTGGACAACGTTTCGGGACCTGTTTATGTCACTTATCCACAATAACACTTCATTACAAAACGTGCAAAAGCTTCACTACTTGAAGAGTTATCTTACCGGCGAAGCTGAACAGTTGCTGCGTCATCTACCGATATCTAGTGATAATTACATGATTTGTTGGAAACTTTTAGAAGATAGATTTAATAACAAGAAGTACATCACCAATTGTATCTTTAAGAAATTTTTCGGTTTAAAACCAATTTCTTATGAAAGCTCAAGTTCTCTTAAAGAACTTTTTGATACCACAAACGAGTGTTTAAATGCTTTGCGTAATGTAGATGTGAACACTGACAATTGGGACATTATTGTTATTTATATTCTATGTTCAAAATTAGATTGCGAATCTCGTAAACAATGGGAAGCTAAAATTTGTGATTTACCTAACGAACTACCAACATTGAAACAATTTTTAGAGTTTTTAGAGCACAGATTTAGATCCCTTGAGTTTTTATGTTCCAATAAAGTACCAAAAAGCACTCACGCTCATCATGTAATTAACAACAATAACGATAAGGTATCAGTGTCATGTTCATATTGTAGCGACAAGAACCATAAGCTAGGAAAATGTAAAAAATTTGCAACTGAAGAATTATCAGCCCGCCGTGACTTTGTCCAAACCTCCAATTTGTGTTATAATTGCTTAGGCGCAAATCATTCCGTCATAAACTGCCGTTTACCCACTAGATGTAGAATCTGTAAAAGGAAGCACCACTCATTTTTGCATTCAACAACCATAACGTATCACCTAACAATTCACAAGTAGTCTTGCCATCAAACGATACCAATGTTGTTGCAGCAACAGCGACAACTTCTTGTGAATTCGAGAAGACCAACATTACCACTTGTTTCTCTAACAACAAGAGTCAAGTACTTTTAGCAACCGCTTTAGTTAAAGCCAGAACAACCACCGGGTCTTTTATGACACTTAGGTCCTTACTGGACCAGGGATCACAGGCTTCGTTCATCACGGAGTCTGCAGTCCAATTACTTGGACTCAAGAAGAAACGAAGCAACAGTGTCATATTTGGAGTTGGAAATGATTGTACAACATCAATCAATTCTAAAGATGTAGTAGATGTTAAACTACAATCTATACATGACCCAAGCTTCATAATCGAAGTAAAGGCGCACGTCCTTAACAAGCTTACCACTTTCCTACCGGAGAGACAAGTTAAATTTCAGCTGTGGTCGAACATGCCGAGGATGAAGTTGGCTGATCCCAAATTTAACATACCTAACAAGCTAGACTTGTTGCTGGGGGCGGAGGTGTACTGTCAGATTTTGACAGAGGGTTTAGTTAGAGGTCCATTAGGATCTCCTGTTGCACAGAACACCAGGCTTGGCTGGATTTTATCAGGCCAAGTATCAGATAAGGACAAGGCTGCCCCAGGTAACAATTCAGTTGTCACATGTCACACGCAAGTTACGGATGAAGAATTCAACTTGAAACAGTTTTGGGAAATGGAATCGGACAGCTTACTTACCAAGAAAACTCACCATACACCTGAGGAACAAAATTGCGAAGAGTTTTTTATTCAAACGACCACACGAGACACTACCGGACGGTATGTCGTAAAACTACCGTTCAAAGACGAAAACCCAAGCTGCAAAACAGGAAATTCTCGCGAAATTGCAATTAAAAGATTCTTAATGCAAGAGAAGCGCCTGTCAAGGACGCCAGAGATAAAGATTCTTTACTCGGACGTCATCAACGAGTATCTAGCACTTAATCATATGGAAAAGGTACCAACTAACGAAATTAACAAACCTGGATGCGTCTACCTACCTCATCATGCTGTAATCAAACTTAACAGGACAACCACTAAGTTGCGAGTGGTCTTCGACGCATCATGCCTGGACAAGAACGGCGTATCTCTCAACAGCCAGCTGATGGTGGGGCCGACTCTCCAATCGGATCTGCGTCATTTGGCAATGAGATGGAGACAACATCCTATCTGTCTGGTGGCTGACATCGTCAAAATGTACCGGCAAATAAAGGTCGCTCAGGAGGATGCTGATTATCAACGCTTGGTTTGGCGAGCGACGCCTGAGGAACCTATTGAGCATTTTCGTATGCTAAGGGTTACCTTCGGTACCGCTTCGGCACCATATTTGGCAGTCAGATCACTGCACCAGGCAGCGTACGATGAGGGTGAGCAATTTCCGCAGGCATCTGAAAGAATCTTAAATGATTTCTATATGGATGATTTGCTTACTGGGTGTGAAACAGTGCTAGAAGGAAAACAAATTTATGAAGAAATTACCAAAATATTGAGCAAGGGAGGCTTCGAACTACAAAAGTGGTCAAGCAACAACGAATCATTGTTGAAGCTAATAAGCAATGAAACCAAAGAAACAGAAAGCAATGTTGAGCTCAAGATAGATGAATTAGTCAAAATCTTAGGACTTACCTGGAACCGACGGACCGACGACTTCGAATACTCCATACTGCTTCCACCAATCTGCGAACCTGTAACAAAAAGAAAAGTTATATCAGATATTTCGAAATTATTCGACCCGATGGGGTGGATTGCTCCAGCTATTGTAAAAGCAAAAATAATAATTCAAAAGCTGTGGCTATCAGGAATTGGGTGGGATGAAGAACTACCACAAAATCTTCGAAATGAGTGGGTAACTTACCGTAGCGAGCTTACAGAACTTACCAAATTTCGTCTACCACGCTGGATTGGATCAAAGAAGAATGCTAAGCTGGAACTCCATGGCTTCAGTGATGCTTCCACTGATGCGTATGCTGCGGTGGTGTACGCTCGCGTTGTAGATGAGATGGACAACATTCAGGTCACACTCATTACCTGTAAAACGAAGGTAGCTCCGATAAAGCAGGTGTCTATCCCACGACTTGAGCTGTGTGGAGCGGTTTTACTGGCAAGACTGTTAAAGGAAGTCTCAGAGGTGATGAAGGTAACAAAGGAGAATTTACACGCTTGGACTGACTCAACAATAGTTTTAGCCTGGCTAAGCAGTCATCCAAGTCGCTAGAAAACTTTCATCGCCAATCGTGTGTCTGAGATTCTGATCACTTTAGATAGACATCAGTGGTCACACGTATCATCTTCAGATAACCCAGCAGATTGCGCCTCCAGAGGAGTCAATCCATCAGAATTTGAAGAAATTCCACTCTGGAAGGCTGGACCGCCGTGGTTGAAAAATATCAACATAGATTATAACCAGACAGAGGTGAAGGACACGGATCTAGAAGAGAAAGGGAAGAAGATTTTTCATTTAACAAGTGAAGATCAATTTGAACTGTGGACTAAATTTTCATCATTACAGAAATTAACTCGAGTAATAGCTTATTGTAGAAGGTTTTTATCGAAAGCAAGGAAATCTGTAACAGAATCATTTCCGAGTTGGTTAACTACTAGCGAACTATCTAAAGCAATTCAAATTAGTATTAAAGCATGTCAGTCTGCATATTTCAACCAAGAAATCAAGGATATCAAACTTAGAGGATCAGTTAACAAGAAAAGCAAACTTACCAACTTGTCACCTTTTCTCGATCACGAAGGTGTCTTGAGAGTCGGTGGACGTCTTGAGAGGGTGGATATTAGCACCAACAAAAAACATCCCATAGTCTTGCCGTCAAAATCACACTTCACAGATCTCGTAATCGCAGACGCCCATCAAAGGACCTTGCATGGTGGACCTCAGTTGATGGTCAACTACCTACGATCGAAGTATTGGATCCTTGACGTCAAAAACCGTACCAAACAGTTTGTGAATGAATGCTATAGTACTTACCAATATTACAGTCCACTTCTCTTATTGGTTCATGGTGGGCGGATATTATGTCCATTCTGGCCATGGTGGGCGGAATGTCTAATCGGTAATATTTATTATTTAATGGAAGTAAATACTTTTTGAACTTTTGAATAGCACGTCTATCAAATGTAGAATGTCAAATGTCTAATATCAAATTAGTTCCTCAAAATATCAAAAGATGTCAATGTTTATAGTTGCATCACGGTTACGAAGTTTTTTTCTGATAATATATATACCTCGGACTGATTTGATTAAAGTTGTTGTTTTAACCTGAAGTTGGTGTTTCATCTATATATATAAAAGAAAGTCGGGTTTGTTACAACACTTATAACTCGAGATCTGCTGAACCAATTTTCATGGTTATTGTTTCGTTGGATTTGTCTCCGGCCAGAATAGCAGAATACTTACATCTTAAAATCAATAAAAACTGGAAATGTTTAGTAAATACATCATCATTTCAATAAATGCTGATTTGTCAAAAATATTTTGTCATAGAGTAGAGTAACCATGGTAACTCTGATTTGTTTATTACATGTCAAACATTTGTTGTCAAATACTGTCACAACTATTTAAGTTTGCGTTCAGAATTTTATTTGTTGTCGAATGTCTCGAAAGTTCAGGTCCAGGTTTAGGTTAATATGTTTGTTTTAAAAATTAATTTGAAGAATTCTGCCAGATCAATGATGACATCATATGGGCAGAGATTCTTGCTCCTGAAATCGATCCAGACCTACATGATGACCGTATGTGTGGCACTATCAACCGCCAATCACCCTGCATGGTCACGGCAAGAAGTGCTCCAAACGGTATCCACGAAAATTGACGACAGAGACCATCACAGGCAACGATGGTTGGTTATCAATTGTGTCGGCGTCAATCGCCCGATGATCATGGTAGAACTATTAAAACAGTTGGATTGTTTCGTATTCGCCACTTTTTTCCAAAACATTCAAGGCACATTGTTATCTTGAGTATTGCAATTTGGTCAAGTCACTTAAATAACTTTGCAAATGTTACACGAAAGGGAGCGACATGGTGTTTTTGGTGTCCAAACATCCAATATCAACGATGAAATCACGCGCTATTAAGTTAGTAGATATGTGAACTGCAATGAAGCAATTTGCCGAATATTTTCATTCCCTATTCTCGAACGTCATCCCACTGTTGTACATTTGCTGGTGCATCTAGAGAACGGGCAGAGAGTATATTTCACAGCGGCAAATGCTGTTAAACGTGCGGAAACACCTCCAGCGACAACACTAACCAGTTTTTTTGCGATTTGTCAAAGCGATTGTGGCCTTAATCTAGAAAATGCATGTTTTTCTCATGGTAAATGTTGTACATGGCATGCTCGCTCACGCGTCGGCAAACCATCCGCTTTATTTGTTCTTGCGCCTGACCAAAAAACAAAGAATGTCTTTACCACAAGGTGCTTGAATGAAAATCACATTAATGAATTAATCCGAGTGTATCCTCAACCAAGGTCATCGCGCATCGTATCCAGGTCTTCGTCAATCGATGCCTTAGACAGATTCTTGACATTTACTAGCGCAAACAGATCTCAAACGACGAACTATGGGATCTCTGTTCCGAGTCCCGGATTGGTCTCCATATAAGACGTCGCAAGTGGTATTGGATTGGTCACAGCCTAAGAAGAGCACCAGACCACCAAGGCAAGCCCTTGAATGGACACCTCAAGGGTAAAGGAAACGCGGCTGACCTAAACACACTTGGAGACGTTCAGTGGCAGCGGAGTTAAGACGATCGGACGGACGCGGTCCGAGGCACAGCGAACTCGATGGCGAAGCACTGTTGAAGCCTTCTGCTTCACCTGGGGGCCATAGTACCAATACTAACATCAAGTCAAGTATCCCAATCTGCACAACATAGTTTTCAGTATATTTTTATGACATGAGTTTGAAGTACTTAATTATTTTCTTTTTAGGGTTCCGTAGCCAAAATGGCAAAAAAACGGAACCCTTATAGATTCGTCATGTCTGTCTGTCTGTCTGTCTGTCTGTCCGCCAGTCTGTCACAGCCACTTTTTTCCGAAACTATAAGTACTATACCCCCATACCCCCACACTGTTGAAACTTGGTGAGTAGATGTATTCTGTGAACCGCAACAAGATTTTTTTTTTCATTGAACATATACGTGTGGGGTATCTATGAATAGGTCTTTAAAAATTATGTTAAGGTTTCTAATATCACTTTTTTCTAAAGTGAATACTTTGCGTGACAGACCCTTCCAAAGTGGAAAAAAGTGTTTCCCCCCCCCTCTAACTTCTAAAATAAGAGGATGATAAAACTGAAATAAATATATAATGTACATTACCATAAAAACTACCAACGAAAATTGTTTCGAACGAAATCTATTCAGTAGTTTTTTTATTACGTCAAAAATTTAATTTGTACGGAACCCTCAGTGCGGGAGTCCGACTCGCACTTGGCCAATTTTTTATTCTCATTCTGTATGTTTTCATCGTCATTCATCATAATAAAATAATTTTAAGTTTATATCTACCTATATTAATATTTTTTATCATTTTATTGCGTTCATCAAAGCCTCAATTAGTTCAGCTAAAAAGTAACACGACAATCATTGACTGTTAGGCGGTACGAAGTTCGCCGGGACAGCTAGTTCAGTTATAAAAGGGATATTATATCCTTTTATCCACGACAGAAGGATAGGATCCTCTGTTATTTGAGACCATTCAGAGTAATAATATTGCAAACGACTAGCGTATTGCTTTACCTGTGTATTTATCGGCGGTAATTCCTCCTCGTAGGCGACGCCGTTCTTGCTGGAGCCGGCGGCGGCGGCTGTCGCGAGTAGGCTGTGGCTCGCGGTTGCCGCGCTGTCGCTGGAGGTCGCCCTCTCGATGACTCGTTGCCTCTGTTCGGTGGTTTTCTTTGGATTGAGCCCCTGAAGTTTAAATTCTTTCTTGGAACATTCTTGGGGGTATTATTCTTGCTGGAAGAGGGAACCGGGTTGTTCTTGAACAAGGACTCCCCTGTTTTTTGAACGGATTTTGCAATCTTCAATTTTTCACTTAAATCTTCACCAAACAAGTATTTATCGCGATTGGCGTTAATAAGGGTGTCGCGCAGATTAGAGTTTATTGAGCTCATAATTATGCTTCGTCTTGTTTTGGTCTCAATATTATGGCTGTCGCATAATAAACGGCAGGCATCACTAAGGGGTTGAAGTAACACCTGTTTAGAAGTCTCATTCCTTAAAACCATTTCTGAAAGTTGAGCCAACGCGGCTAATGCAAAGCCAATCTGATTCTGCTTTTGCAACAAAGTGTTATCTCTTTTGACAAGAATATCTGGGATGGCAGCTTTTGTTTCAGGATTTAACACAGGAGCGATGAGGAAGCTGCAGTTCCCTGGTATGAGATACTTCTTAAGGATGGTCTCCTTTGCCTCTTTAGGAAGGCCCTTTAGTAGTATATCCTGCCAACGGGAAGCAATATCCTTGTGGATATTTTTTCCCAGTGATAAATCTGGCTGTGGAGCATCACCCAGAATCTGCAGTATGTCCTCTTCTAATTCCAACTCTTCATCTTCCGGGTTAATATTTTTCTTCGAAGTAGGTCCAGTTTCAGCAGGAGCAGATTGTGACATTTCCATTTCCGCAGAAATTGTCTGTTGCGAAGACGTCCCAGGTATAGGTGAAATCAGAGACGGCATGTCTAATAAGACTCCGTCATTGTCCACTGGTGAACTCGAAGGTGATGGTGATATAGAGGGTAAGACTTGATTCTCGATGTCAGAATCTGTGGAACAAATAACTTCCACGTATATTTTTTGAAAGTCGAAACTCGACCTCAACTTAACCGCCAACGACGGTAGTTGGTTTTCAAAAAAATATGTATTTCGTCAACGACGATGTATTTCGTCAACGACGATAATCTTGTCAACGACAAATTAAAATGTACATGTTTTATCATTATACCGTCAAAACGAAGGTAAAAATATTTTACGTTCACATCTTGAAATTTCTAATGCCAGACAAATTATTACGAGTAATATCGTCAACGACGACAATCACTTCACTTTTTGCCGCCAACGAAGGTAATTGTTATAAAAAGGTAAATTGTTGTCAGCAATATTAAAATCTTACGAAAACTTAAGCTTGACTTTCAAAAGTACTTCAACGACGGTTATCACTTTGAAATTTAACACTTTTCAACATTAAACTTACCTTCATCATCCGATGAAATTACTCTCCTTCGTCGTTGTAATTTCCGTTCCAACTTTCTAATCCTTTTAGTAATTTTTGCTTCTTCTTCATGCTTTCGCTTGTTCCCCATTTTTTTTTTTTTTTTTGTAACTAGGTTGCAGAAGGCGTGCGAAGGCTACAGCACGATAGCACAGAATGACGCTTGTGAATGTCTGAGCACAGCACCCCACCTCCGGTAGTGGAGGGGGCTGGGTTGCAAGATTAAAAAAAAAAAAAAAATCTTAACTTTATCGTGCAAGGCCTATAGTAGATGGCGCTACTACACCATGTTAAACCTAAATCGCAAAGAATGAAGCTGCGAAACATAATAGTATAATAAAACTGGAGAGTTTGTTTGTTTGAACGCGCTTATCTGATGAACTACAGATTCGAATTGAAAAATACTTTTTGTTTTCATAGTCAATTTGTCGAGGAAAGCTTTAAGGAATAGTAGAGGTAACACGATGTGTGCGGAAACTAAAATCCACGCGGACGGAGTCGCGGGCGGCCGCTAGTTTGTTTGTATATTTTTTGGAGCGGACAATTTTCTTGTGCATGTAGGGCTCAGGACGTGTTGTTTTCTTCTCAACCTATCAACAACCCTAGGGCTTTCCAATCTGATCTAGGGGCCCCAATCGATCGCGGGGCCCTGGGCATGTGCCCATTGTGCTCAGTGAGAAAGAGGGCTCTGTTAGCACAATTTTATGAGAGCTTCTAGTGCTAACACCATTGTTAACCACCACAATGGTATAAAATACACAATAAAGTTATGTGTCACAAGAAAACAAATTGCTTGACGTCCGATTAATGTACAGCATTCAATAAGGCATCGATCCCAGAGGTTATCGTGTTAATTATGAATTCCCGAGAAAATGTATCATTGATTCGAGGCCTGAATGTTAAATTAGGTCTGGGCTTTTCGCCAGGCTATAGATTACAGCCATCTGATTAATAACAGAGGTACAAAACGATTGTTCTTGCATACACGACCGTAGAGGTTTGATAGTAAACTTGTCACCCTTATACCAATTGTTTAGGTCCCGACGATGTCAAGGCTGTCCTTGCTGAGAAGGGGGGTTGCCCACTGCACTCTATTGCCGTGGGCAGGATCGCCTCTTTTGGCTCAAGCCGGGAGAGAAGCGTCGTGGCAGCGGTACCAGTTGGGGCCGCCAAGCAGCTGGCAAGCGTAGGTCGGCTGCTCATCGGATGGTCCTCGGTGCGGGTGACTCTACTCGCACCGAGGGCACGTCGGTGTTACCGCTGCCTGGGGGAGGGCCACGTGGCTGAAAAATGCCGCGCTCCCTTCGACCGCTCCTCGCTGTGTTTTCGTTGTGGCCAATCCAACCACAAAGCCAGAAGTTGCACGGCCATAAAACCCCGCTGCCTACTTTGCGAGGCGGCGGAGAAGCCGGCTGAGCACGTGCTGGGGACTAAAAAGTGTCCCCAGCCAAAGTTGCTGCCAGTCGCCGCATTCAAGCGGTGGCTTGAGGGGGAGACTGAGGACATGGACACGTCCGTCCCCGCTCCCCCTCCGGCATAACCCGGGGATCGGATGTAGGGGCATCCGGTCCCTACTAAGGGTTCGGGAGGCGCGCGCGGAGTCCCCGCGCGCCTTTCGAGAGGACCGCAAGGCGCTTGAGCGAGGTGTACGCCGTTGCGAGGGGGTGACCGTGGGACATAGCTCAGCAAGACCATAGTCACCCCCACCAAATCGCATCTAGAGGGACCCGTCGGGTTTTAGTGGGTAGTCCGGGCAACCGGGAGTCCCACATAACTCCCAATGCCGCCCCACGGCTGGGGGTATGCGTCAATGCATTTCCCGACGCAAAAAAAAAAAAAAAAAAAAAAAAAAAAAAAAAAAAAAAAAAAAAAAAAAAAAAATTGTTTAGGTCTAAAATTGCCGCGCTTATTGTAAGAGCCTATACCCGGTTAATATGAAAATATTATTGTCGAGATCGAGACGCCTCGATGGTTTAGTGGTTTTAGTACCGGGTCGTAGTCTCGAGGTCCATGGTTCGATTCCCAAGTCGGGCAACTTTGTGTCGGTTTTTTCCGAACACAGTCAGGGTTTGTGATCACCAATCCGCATTTGGCAGGAGTGGTGATTAGCCAAAACCCATCTTTGTACAAAAACATGATTTCAAATGATGGAGGCCTTTGCCCTGCAGTGGGACATACTGACACGTTACTTTTATTGTCGAGATAAAGTCTAAGTAGCGTTTGATTGAAAGTAGAAGTTAATATATCTGTTAACATGTTACATGCGGATACTAAATTTCACGGAGACCTAGTGGAGACCACTAATGCACTCGCTAGCATAAATGTAAAGGCGTTTAATTATTGCCATAATCTCAGCCACAAATAAATTTAATGTTCTTGCAATCGTGACCGCACAGCGTTGCCACAGAAATGTGAAGCTTAACACATATGAGTATACCTATACACATACGGGACGGTACATTATTGTGGTTATGTGGTTTACGTGATTAATGTTTCATTAATACTGAATGTTTTTAATTGAATAATTCTGTAACTGATCTTATTTTGAGTACATTTAAACTGATATGAAAACCCAGTTGCGTTTATTCTACTAAAGGTCGCCCGCGACTACGACCGCTTGGATTTAATTTCTACATACTACTACTACTACATATATACTATAGCTTAAATCTTTTCTCGACAAATGTACTATTTAAAACAAAAAAAATTGTTCACTTGTTCAAACAAACAAACAAACAAACATACTCTTCAGCTTTAATATGATGTTAGTAGAGATTATATCGGAATAGATTTGGTTTGGATTATTGCGATTATACACATTATTTGGTTAGTGGAATGAAAACCAGATATAAACCAAAAAAATATTAGTAAGTATACACTTATTTGTAAACAAGTCTTCTCTATGGTGTGCATCTACGAGTTAATCGAATATAATCGAATGGTAACTAATTTTCTATCTTGTAATTGGATAACTAAACAGACTTGATGTATTAAACGATGTATTTACAACAGCATAATTAGTAAACGTAACACGTCTGCCCTAATTTACTTCCAACTGTGTTAAATATAGAAAATGGCTGGCCTAATAAGGCGAAATGTTCAGCTACAATCGTCCATACATATTTAATGAGAAGCCTCGTAAATAATTTACAAATCTATTGACCCTGATAATTTAGATTCGACGCACGCATTGAGCACAGGAACATAAATAACAGTTAAGATTTTGCTCCAAGGAAAGAATTTCCTTATAAAACCTTTGAGAGAGTGCCTAGATTCTTTATTGGATGTGGTTTAATTTAATTTAATTCTCAATAAAGAATCTAGATGCAATTACTGTATTACAGAGCGCTGAGGAGCTTGATGGTGTATAAGTTAGCGCGCTCGGACTACGATAGCAAAGTTAAGTAACTTTCGCAGGAGCTAGTCAGCCCATGGGTGAACGAAAAATTTCATCTCGAGCTCCTCCGTGCTTTGAAAGACACGTCCCGACTATGATATAAATTGTCTGGTTTCCCTAGTGTGGGTTGCGGAGGACAGACGACGTTTGCTTCAGCGGAATTACCATGCCTGTCAATTCAGGATCATAGTCACAGCGTATCCTGGTCTCCAAGGCAATGGCTGAGGATGCAACCATTACAAGCAAAACTTACTTAGTAATGACCATTCTTTCCTGACACAAGACGACAGCTCTTATATCTTAGTAGCAAAATACACTAAAATTCTTTCAATAAGTTAGCCTTAATATAAATAACAGTTAAACTTTACCCCATAAACGAAATTTCTTACTCAACCCTTTTCGGAGGGAAGAGCACTTTAACCCTATATAGAGAATATTGCTTCCGAACCGATCTTTCGATCTTAGAAAAGTAATTTCCGAGATCTTCGTCCTTTCATCTTGATGTATTCTATAGTGTCTTAAAGGTCACTTTGAATTTAGATCGAGAGGAGAAGTAAAGGTATATAGGAGATAGCTAGGGAATAATGGGATATTGTCCTTTGACAGTTTAGATAAAATTACTCGTGGTACCTGACCAAAAATTAAAAATGTTACTTAAAATAGAAACTATTTTGTTCTAAGCACATTAAATATAGAAATACATTTTAATTCATTTTTGAAAGTGTCGTCCCATCCCGTCCCCAACCAACCAACAAAAATCGTGATTTCATATGATGGAGGCCTTTGCCCTACAGTGGCACCATAATACTTGACTTTTGAAAAGTGACAAAAGTAAAAAAAAAATGTCTTTGATTGATTGATTGATTTGATTGAAACCGCCATCTTTACTTTTAGGCTAAATCGTAACAATCGCAGAAACTTAATAAATAACATCTGAGTGTCGTATTTACAAAGAACATTTTTCTAATAAGTCTAAAAGGTTTTACAAAAGCTTTGCAATAATTTTGTAGTTATAACATTAATATTAAAGTAATGTTTGTAATTTATGACAACACTTAGAAGCTCTTTCCCGAGCCCCACGTTGGGCGCCATTAAGACTGTAACGTTAAGTAAACGACATTCTACGCGATTATATTAAATTAATTAATTAACAGGTAGTAAAGGAAAATGTCCCTACATACTTCGTTGCTAGGAACCAATTATTATACCTTTAAATAAATTCCGCGGATGTAAGATGAGAAAAAAAACTAGGAATATGAACTCTTTATTAATTAATTAGCTGTAATTTGATTTTTTCAAACCTTATTTAAAGCCTTATATGAAGTATCGGGTGACGACAGCCAATCAAGGAAATTCATTAAACATCCATTGGAAATATTTTTTTTATCATTCTCCATAAAACGATCACCAACCGGCGTGGTGATCTTCTGTTAGGTCACAGATGAATTTCAAATGATCCGTCATTCGAGTGGAAGTTCTATTAAGCTTCCGTCTTGAAACAGTCACATGAGATCGAGTGAAAAGCAAAAGATCTGTTTCCTTTCTTCTAAAAGATAAAACATCGCATTCATCTATACTAATATAATAAAGCTGAAGGGTTTGATTGTTTGTTTGAACGCGCTAATATTAGGAACTCTTGGTTCGATATGAAACATTATATTTGTATTGGATAGTCCATTTTCCGAGGAAGGCTTTAGACTATTGGAAACAGAAAACCACGCGGACGGAGTCGCGGGCGGTCGCTAGTACACTATATTTTCTCCTTTATATACCTAGCAAATACAGTACAGAAAATAACTTCACAAATCTTATTATGTATTTCGCTTCCGGTCCGGTGCCCTTACTAACAATATTGAATATTGCTCCCTCTGACGGCCGGTGGAGTTAAGTGCCTTAACATACATCGTATATTATGCACGGGTAATATAACCCTTTTTATTTATGTACAGACACTTGAGTAAGGCCTTATGGTGTTTAATATTAAGGTTAGGTAGTTTGTCATTATTTGTCGGACAGTATAAAGGTTTATTAGTGCATTGAATGCATCGAATTTGGGAGTCTTCTGGATTTGTTGATAAATCGTCTGAAATAGACGTAAAGGCCAGTGATGATGACGATGATGATAGTATGTATTGATATAACAAACTTTAGAAAAACTGTAATTTACCCTAAAATTACCAAAACTAAGCAATCCTTGGACTATTCTTTTTAAATAAAGTACATAATACGAGTACTAGCGACCCGCCCTGGATTCTTATTTAAATGATCAGTCACCCTTTAGCCAGGTCTTAACAAATGACCTCTTTTATACTATGTAAACACCCGAATTGATGCACACAGGGCATAATATTATATTCATTCATTTTCCTGATGTAATAATCATCTCGACCAGTTCACAACACCAAAGTATGCTCCGTCTTCATAACAAAATTAAATATTGCATCTAGGAATTTGTGTTATAATGCAACGTGAAATTCTCAAGTCCTATAAAATAATAAACTTGAAGCACGGTGCACGCTCCATTGCCGATGTCTGATGCATTTTTCTGTCGTGAACAGAACTCGGATAATATTTTATCACTGGCAATAAGTTCTAGTTTTAACCGGGTAAAATACGGGTTTCCGTTTTAAACTTTAAATTACTACATGGATTGAACTTACTTTATGTAAAGTAAGGTAGTAAGGTAATATGTAGAGGTTAGACAGCTAAGCTTATTAAGGAAATTCGTATAAAAGCTAAAAGTGAAACGGATACATTTATTACTATTTCATGTCATTAAAATAACGGGACGAGCAGATCGTACGCTTGAAAGTTTTGAGTTTCATTAAATTAATTGTAATAAATTTGAACAATAACTTATGAATGTAAGTTATGATAAAAACTAAGCAGCACGATTTGGTTCCTCTTTTTTGATTTATTTATTTCTTTTCGTATTATTCCTCTTTAATAATGTATAAAATACTCGTCTTTAAAGTTGCTGTACTGTTCAAAGGATCGTAGAATTTTCTAAAAAAAGTAAATAGGGATGATGACACCACCAGTCATGTGACTTTCTTTTATTAACTGTCAAAACGATTTCTAAGTATGAAGCTTGTATGGAAATACTCTATTATGACGTCACTTTTTTGTAGTCAATTGCGAAACTAATAACTGTTTTAATGTGATTTAAAAATACAAATCTTATGAATGACAGAATACAAACCAACTCATTAGGGAGTTCATAGCATTTTCTTTTAGCAAAATAGTATTGTTAAATTATAGTGATATGAGTCATCATCCCTATTTACATACACGTTCTAAATGGATTTTCTTCACAATAAAATCAAGAAGAGGAATTCCTCACAATTTATTTACTCATTACGTTCAGCTGCTGAAAAATGTACCAGGTTGACCTGACCTTGCTTCTCTCATTAGCATTTTAGGAGCCACCTTTTTACATTTCAATGGTTGATCGCTCGCACCCAATTTTGCCTAACAAACAGCCTTTCATGTGACGTTGGAGGACGAAGGTGAACAGGGTTCCGTAGGCATAAGTACTGTGGGATGAAATGTAATTGAATTAAGTGGACATTAGAATGGAGTTTCATTAGAATTTCTGTATGTCCTAACTAACATCGTCTCGTGCAAAATGGCGTATGCAAGATAGTATTTTATTATCTTAGGTGGAGTCCACTTTATTAAGGGCTAAATTTGAGGAACCCCATTTTGATACACTTTCCCTGAAAAAGAAAAAATATTTTACCAGGAACTGTGGAATTTGAGAATATAAGTAGTGTGTAAAAAAATGTAATTACAGAACCCCCTTCACAAATATTGTTTACCCGGACTAAACGCGACATTAATTGTGTAGAACATGTAGGTATACAACCATGGGCGTACCCAGGTAGGGGCAGGGGGGGGGCAGCTGCCCCCCCCTGGATAATATTGACGTCCATACTAAGTACCTTATCATGTACTTTTATCGATAAAAATTAAGAAAACTTTTTTTGCCATTTGTTTGTATTAGAAAGGATCACGTCTGAAGCCGAACTTTGGCGCACGTTTTGGATAAATAAGCAGCAGCAGGATTTTGAAAATATTGGAATAGCGGAGTTAATACAAGAAGCAGATTCTTTTTACCCGAAGGTCAAGATAGCCCTAGAAATTTTGCTGGCAATGCCGTATTCCACTGCTACGATTGAAAGGTCGTTTAGTACACTTAGACGTGTAAAAACGTGGCTAAGATCGACTATGACAGAAGATAGATTGAATGGACTTTGTATGCTCAGTGTGCACAGAGAATTTGTTAAAAGTATGAGTGATTCTTTCACGGAAGGCATCCTAAATCGTTTTGCTGAAGACCCACGAAAATTACTTTTAAAATAGCCATTGTGTAAGAAGAATTTATATAAAAAGATTTTATCTATTTTAATTTAAGTTTTTAGGGTTCCGTAGTCTACTAGGAACCCTTATAGTTTTGTCATGTCTATCTGTCTGTCCTGTTCTCCGCCGTTTCTACACCGATTGCCACGAAAATTGGTGGAGAGATGGATACTGATAATTCAAGAATTGGTTTTTATAATAATTATTTTTTACCCCCCCTCCCATACAGTGTAAAGTTAATTCGAAAAAAAAATTCAACGTACCCTATCGTGTGGGGTATAGTTAACAAGGTATTTTTAAATACTACAAATATTGCCTTGAAACCATGTGGATGGAACCCCCCGTCTCGAGATATATTAATACAAAGTTCAAATTAAAGCTTCCCCCCACCCCTTAACTTTTGAAATACTAGTACAATAATTCTGAAAAAAATGTGATGTATACCTCCAAGTAAGTACTTTCAACGAAAACTATAGCAAACTCTGTATCATACATAGTTATTTTTATACAACTCGACCAACTTATGACGTGCAGTTGCCCTTACTAAATGGTGTGTCAAGCGGTCGGCCCATCTTTTGGCTGCGGAACCCTTTCATGGCGTGTCCGACACGCTCTTGGCCGGTTATTTTATTTTTAAAAACCACCTCACCTAGCTTATAAAAATAAGATTTGCCCCCCCCTGGCCCAGAACCTGAGTACGCCCATGTATACAACTTACTGCTTATCGTTTCGGCTGTGTTACAACAACCATAGTCGCAAGCGGACTGTATTATTAGTGTTATATTACAACGCGAAAGTCTAAATTCTTACAGAACCCATAAGTTACGAACACCTGACGTGCTATTACAGGTTTTCTTTTTATACCAGCCTTATTGATTGAAGTGCCATCAGATTTTAATAAGGTGCTTATCCTTTGGAAATTTATTTCACTCCGAATACTGTGATTGAGGGAATCGTGAAAAGTATAGGCTTTCACCAAATCACGTTAGGTATGCGATCTGAGTATTATTTTTTTGTGGATTTATCGGCGAGATCTCATTTCATATAAGGGTGAAATGAATGCCTTCGAATTTGTTTCTTAAAGAAAGAAAATATATTTTTTGCTCAATGTAGCTGGTAGTTAGATCGTGTTTTTGACAAGATTGACATCGCATGTGGTAATAATGATTTGTTTCACCAGTTGTGTATTTTGTGTTCTTTCTATCGATGGTTTGCTTAATAACATCTTTATAGTGTTTCATTAACTCTGATGGCTTTAGTATAAGCACTAAAACCGTTTGCCAATATTCTTTATTTATACTTTAACCTGCATAGTTAAAAACTCATCGTGCAAGTATCGCTTACAATGGACTTTTTAACTTAATCGTTTGAGAAAATCCGTGACTATGATCAAACTCGTTCATAGAATCGATTCATTGGTTTCCACTGAGATCGTACCTGCACTTCTAGGGAATTAAAAAAATGTATGTATTTTGAAACTTGTCTCCAAATTCAAAACAAAAAAAAAACAAAATACATAAATGTTATTATGTAGACTATTAAACGACAAAATAGCTGACAAAGCAACGTCAAAGTAAGTAATAACTCTTATCTCATTTCTCAGCCAATTTGATAGCTTTTCTTCCGACGAGCGTCTAAGAAACAGCACTAAAACGAACGGCATCATTTAATCCGGAGTGTTGAGCTCGATTTATCGCCACTATAAATTTCAGAACCGACTATTTTTACACCTCCATCTCTTAAAGTAGACGTTGGCTGTAATAAGCCGGCATTCTTCAAAATTAGCTCTAATTTTACGACGCTGTAAAGCGTTCATTGGTTTTAGGTCAAATTAATATTAGTTTTGCGCGTATTGTTCTATACTGACTGAAAGTCAAAGTATAGGTATCTTTTTGCAGTTCCATAAAAAAAAGTCGCATTGACGCTGCAGACACACAATTGCCAATTTTTGTCAAACTTTTAAATAATTAAGTTATGATTTTTGTTCAAAAAATAATTTAGTTGCATAACAACCCATTGGAGACGGAGTTTTTCATTTGTTTATTGGTTCTTCGGATTGCCGCGAACTTCTTTCGTTGAACATACTCTAATTATTCTGCACGTCAAATATTTTTTGTATGTTAGCTACCAGCATTTCTATTAAGTGAGTGTGAGTTAACAGAGAGTACGTACAACATTAATAATGTGTACAAGTCGTTTGAACACAAGAACTAAACAAAATACAGGCTGGTACATGATTTAAGAGAGCGTGGGCCAACTTATTTACGTTTAGAAAGTTGTATTACTGAGAAAACATCAATATGAATCTTTTGTAGTAAATGTGTGCTTGTTTTTGAAGTTGAGCCAAACTAATAAACTACAATTTTTGTGTACCTACGCAAAGTTACTTTTCTTTCTGAAGTAACTTAAGCCCACAATAATTTAGAAGAATTAAGGATTTCGAAGTATTTTGGTTAAGCCAGCTAGATTAATATTTGATTACATGTTACTTCATTTATTATATTTTTTGTCGAGTCTACTTTCATTAATCTTGTCTGTTACAAGTATTCATATTTCACAGTGACCATTAATAAAATCTGAAATGCTCTATAATAACTGTGGATTCCAAATTAATCACAAAGTCAACGGTACATCAGAACAAAAACAATTAACTTTGTTTAGTCTATATTATTACAAACCCGCGAAAATTAGGTCGTTGGGAAATAGGCAATCGTATTGCAGTTAAGTAGGGCGTTAAATTTGTCGCAGATTACCATAATTGACAGGCTTTTAAGCATTCAACTGTTAATTTAAAACTGTTTATTCGTATACGTCTGAAACAAGAGCTTCAGTTAAGCTTACCTTTACCTTTGTCACAAAAAAAGGTACATTACATTGATTTGATCTAACGCTTTAGTCCTAAGTAAGGTATTATTTACAACATTATAATCGTTCAAAAAGAAGACTAACTCAATGTTGACAACAATATGGAAACTTTCTTTGAACCGATGTTATGGACTACTTGGTTGCTTCTATTTTTTTTAGTACCCTGATACCTTCTGAGTATCGCTATCTATCAGACGCTGACCGTACAGAACACAGTTAGGTAGTCACCACTGGACATAACCCCCATCATTTCGACTGGTGTATAAGATCTCAAGATCTTAATTGGGGAGGGAATAGTTGTTGATTTATTGTGGTAATCACTGGGTGTACCCCCTTGGTCCCCTGTGGCGTTTGTCCCCTTTAATGGCTGTCCCACAAGTCACCGGTGGAGGAAACAAATAGGATGGAACATTTTTAAATGTCGTTGTCCCCTCGACATTTCCGTATTAAATGCTAGAAGTGACAAATAATAAAGCTTAAAAAATAATTGGTAGGAGATGAACCTACCTACCTCTTACATAAAAACGTTCTAGTTAAATCACTATGTTTCCACTGTTTTATTTCCCCAGGATAGCACTTCAGACATAATGCTGTTAGGGCACCTAGAGAATGGGCCATTCCACGATACTGGGCTATTTAAAAGAACAACGGTGCGGAATCTCCGGCGAGTCGTTTGTTAAATTGACTGGGATTTAAAAACTTCCCGCGTTTTACGGTGGAACTTATGAAACAGCTCGCGTTTACGATTGGCTTTGTCTATGTGATGTAACTGAGGAAGATGTTTGCTTACGCCGCTTAAGAAAAGTAGGGAGTGCTATTTCTCTTTGAAATCAAATGAGTGCTGGTTTCAACGTAAACGCGCATTATGAAGACCCGTAAAGCAAAAATAAAGAATTGTGAATTGTGCATTGTGAAGACTGAAAAAGGAGAAAAAGATTGTCGACTTCGCAAAGAGCAGCTATATTTAGATCATTTTACCTTTAATTTGCATCGACATTAATTACCTACGAGTACATCCTCCGAGCTTCGGAAGGCACGTTCATCCGTTGATCCTGCGCCTGATATGTATATCTGCGCATGATATATTTGACGACCCGCTTGGTGTAATGGTCAAGATGTTGGCTATTACGCAAGAGGTCGCGGGTTCTATCCCCGCACAGGACAAACATTTGTGTGCATGAACATGTCTGTTTGTCCTGGTCCGGGTGTTATATGTATCTATTTAAGTATATTTGTGATACCACTGTTGATTCTGATGTCTGTAACACAAGTGCTTAAGCTACTCAACACGGGGTCAGATCAATGTATGTGATGTTGTGAAATATTTATTTATTTATTTATTTATTTATCTACGGTCGTGTTATATTGCTGTCCCATTAAACTACGAGAGTGAGCGAATAGGGAGTGCGCATGTGCTTGCGCACTCACTTGTGCATAATATCCTGCGTACCTGGCTAATAGTAAGATCGGCTGCGATGGTCAAAAAACGACCAGAAGTGTATTATTATTATAACAAGTACCTACATTATTTAGTTTTAGTTATATATCACTATCCGTCCACATGCGATTTCAACCGCGCGAAATTGATATTTCAAATATCCCTCCCTACCCCCCACATTTCCGGGATCAAAAGTACCCTATGTTCGCCGGGGAGAGTGTAGCTATTCAACAGTGAAAGAATTATTCAAATCGGTTCAGTAGTTTTTGATTTTATTCGTTACATACAAATATAATATTACAAATCTTTCCTCTTTATAATATTTGTGTAGATGTAGATAGAAGTGTAGATAACCATCCTAAAACTTAAAATGACCATTTCTAAGTGATACTTTAAGTGAATAAAATCATTTGTAAAGCAATTTGAAACGACCAAAGACAGATAAGGTTTATCGTTACAGCCTAAGAGAAAAAGAAACCTTACAAAATTAAATTAGTCTTTCATTTTAGGCAAAGAAATTACCTCAGCGTTATCCTTTCCCTTCGAATCCCACAGGGTCTTGTACATTTCTCCGGGAGATAAATTAACGTAGACTCGGGTTTCAATGATATTTACTTAATCTTCGAAGGAAATAGCGACGGACATAGATTTAAATCTATAGATATGGCAAGAAATCTATGTTACTATAGTGTTTGGAATGACGTACGTTTCAGCCTCTTTTTAATTAATATCGATAGATGCAACGAATAATTTGACAGTTGTGCTATCCTTTTTCTGCTTATTATAAATCACGTGTGATAGAGCTAGATAGCAGATACGTACTCCTGCCGCCTGAACTGTCAAGTGAGATGACGCCATTATCGCGTGGCCCTTGTCATCTGTTTAGAGAAACTGAGAGAGAAACAGGCCCAAGTTAAAAGTTTAGTGATTTTATGACGTTTTGGTGTGGACACTCAAACATATGGATCATCTGTCTTTTCGATAAAAAGTGACTGTCGCTTCAAATTTTAGTGTCGATTCAGAATGAGTCGAAGAATGTTGAGGGCATATCTAAAGATTTAAAAATCTTTTTCGACGAAGTCAATTCTGTTGGTGAACTTTGGCCGAGCGATATGAAAGAATATAGATTCGACGAGATTGGTTTAGTTTGGAGCCATTCTTTTACTTTTTCGACGGAAAGCCGCGGTTAAAAACACAAGTCTTGTCTAGACAGGTCCATGTTCCAGACTAGATAAATGGATAGACGTTTTTGCTGTTTTTAAGAGTTCTATTAAATGCATGCATGAAATTCATCTTTATTTCCCAGCCACGGACCTTGGGTATTATGTGATTAAAGTAGCGTTAATATACATGTATATTAAACTAGTTTTTACCCATGGCTTTGCATACGTTATCTAGATTTCTGTTTTAGCCCATGGGAGCATTTAATAAATATAATGGATAAAAAGTTTCCTTTTACCTAAGTCAGCTTATACCTCGCTTTTATACCAATTTCATCAAAATCCGTTAAGTAGTTTCAGTGTTATTGATGGACAAACATTCAAACAAAAAACTTTCTCATGATGAGTATGTGTATTTGCAATATTTCTGGTGTGCCTTTGTGTTAAGTTGCGTCGTAGTTGGATTTTTGTGTTCATCTTCTATCTTCTATCATAATCTTGCTACTTATCTAATTCTATTATTCAACTATAATATAAACTCAGTAGCTATGGAAATCACATTAATATTAAACGCTTTTCCGGGTTAATCCATCAATCCAATAAGGGTATTACTAGAGAAAAACTTTGAGGAAAAGATGTCGGTAAGCAAGATTGAGGGCCAACGTTGGATGTGTTTGACATCAATCAGCAATTTGTTTCAATTATTCTTATTAGTAACGTTTCGTATGAACTACATTTATTGATTTATTTATTCTTCATTGAATTAGATAAAATTGGTAAAAAAGGCTAATACCCTATCATGGCAGTGGCAGCATGAGGTATACCTACGTACCAGTTATCTAAACGGCATGAAATAAAAGGTACATTGATCTGAACCTAAACAAAGCTCGTTGCATTATAATAATACAACATTAGAACGGGACTTAACGCGATATTATTTCTTTAAGTTCTTGCGTACTTACTGCTTGATGTTTCCAAAGATTTATAAGCTTGCTAATAGATATTTTTCCTGGCTTAAGAGGAAATTAATCCCTGGTAGTATAGTGTAGTAGCAATTCTTAAATGTTATTCGAAATCGATTGTCGAAATGTTTTTCCATTAATCATTTCGAAACGATTCATTATTGCCGCTGTAGCGTAAAAGGCAAATTGCTCATTTGCGTGACGGCAACATGAGGATCTAAGTTCGTTCCCCGGATGGACAATTTTTGAGCACGTGAACGTTGTTTACATTTTCAATAACTTAAGCAGAATAAAATCAAAAAGTTTTTAGAAAAAATAAAAAAAACCAGTTGCAATACCCATGCACTAGCATGGGTACTTCCTTGTAAAAAACTTGATCATCGTCTATCTGTCCCAGTATTTACCAAGCATCATCTAATATTTATAATTAATTAATATTATGTTCTTATTCATGTATGCACGATAACTAATTAATCTTATACTACATTACATTAGTTGGGAAGAAATTTATTATACCTTATTGCTGTATCTGTTTATTTTATTTTATACCTACTTCATTGTATGTAGTTTTGGCTTAAGGTTGACCGTTAGACAATACCATGAGGCACTAAATTCGGCTTTTGTATATTATTTGTTATATTAAAGTTTATGTAGTACAATAAATATTAAATAAATAAAAAGGTACAAGTATACCTCAAAGATCAAACAAGAGTAATGTATTTTCTTTTCATAGTTACGTATTTATTTTAGCTAATCAAAATAGCTTGATGCAACGATGATTTCATCGTGATTTCATTCGTTTCAACTGAATATTTATTCAGTTTACTTTACGAACGAAAATACCAATCTTAAAGAAAAATGCGGTTCCCACATAAACGAAAAATACTGTATTCAGTCTGAAATGGAAGGAGGAATCGTTATGAATTCAGTTTAGAATTATTCAGATCTACAATACGAGCATTCGTCTATTTAAAAGGAGATTTTAAGTTTATTATTTTTTCTCTTTGTAGTTTTATTGTAGAAAGACCGTCTTTTGTTTCTCTTGGTTTAATAAATTCTTTATTCAAAGAGTTGTTTATATTTTTATTTTGTGGTCCTTATTAGGCATGAGCATTGAATTGAAAAAGTATGAATATGCATGTATATTTAAGCAATATTATTTTATTCAATTCAAGCAACGCTGTTCAGCTGTCTTAAACTAAAATACACATTAATATAGACTGCGAGTAATTTATGTAAAAACTTAGGTTTCAATCGGGTCCGATTCTCTACTGGTAAGGGACCGTGGCTACAAAAAGGGTCGCCAGTTCGAACCCTGCCAAGGGCAAATGTTTGTGTGATACATATTGGCATTTGCACTCGAGTCATGGATATTTATTAAAGTATTTAAATATTTCTATCCGTTCCCTAGCTTCCATGATAAAAGCTTCGAGCTTAGTTTGGGGCTGGGCAATTGGTGTGTTAGTCCTCCGTCCACTTGGATCCATTGGATGGCTCCCGTGATTATATTTATATTCATTTAAACATAAAATGTTTTTCTTTTCATAAACACCAAAATCAACCTTTTCAATCATGCAATCGATTGAGTCGTTAAAATTACTTCGCAAAAAGAAACACTAAAACGAGACTAAAAGAAACTTTTAATGTAATTCCCAGCAGCTTTGAAAACATTTCTTCGCCCGCGTTAAGGTAATCCGATATTGCAGGTCTAGGTGTAAAATAGTTTCTCTTGAGAGTAGGTATTGCCTATCCTAGTAATGAACTGAAGTCTACCGCTTCTAAGAATTTTAACCAAATATTTTTACCCTTGCCTGAGATTTATATTACTTTACACTTTTTGTTTGTAATCACTTACTCCGTTGATTGACTTGAGTTTCATGAATGGCCGCAGAAACTCGATTTTTTCAAAATAGCTGACTGCGTTACCTACACACATAACTAGGTTCGATGTTATTTAATTTTAGTTTAAAATTATAATGTTTTCATAAAAAAAATAACTTTTATTTGGGAGTTTCTAATACCCAGTGTCCAAATAAAACACAGGAGCCTAAGTGTAAATGAATGTGGTAGCTAGTTCTTGAATATTAAATATTTAATGTAAAATAGTGTGTAACTTAAAAATATCAACTGTATTCAAATTTTTGTTAAACTTTGCAAGGTTGGGTGATACACGAAAAATCTCTCGGTCGAATCATGAATAATATAGCCGACCTTCGGTGGCCTCTCGGGAACCATATAGATTATATCATAGGTACGCATTCAATAATGAAATGTAAATACAAGAAAACAGTCGGGGACTTTATGTTAAGAAATATTTTATCAATAAGTATAATTTCTTGTTCTTTAAGCAGCTTAATTAACGTTGATGTGGACACCTTTAATAACAAATAACATCCATGGTGGTCTTTATTGGTAGATTAATCTAATATCAAATTTTGAAATACTGTTCAGTTGTTTCTAATGTCATCCACGGGATGAAATGGAGTATTCGATACTGTTCTAGGGGTAGAAGATATTAATCGCATTACTCGTCAATCGTTTAGCACCAAAAATAATTGTGATGACCGCAAACCGTGAAATGAAGCAAAATTCAAAAACAAAAGATGAACAAACATCATAAATTCAAACGTTACAATAACCAGTTTCACTAGACCTCTGTGCTACAAGAAATGTTCGTCTACATTCAACGGAATGAACTGATGAGCGTAGGTCTTTAAATACTGGTTGGTTACCCCTGGATAGTAATTAAAAGTTAGACAATTACTCAGTGAGTTATTAGTAGATGCGGACGTACCGTTGCTTTTTAATGGGGCGGTTAGATTTATTGCGAATAAAGGCTATTTTCCCCTATCTCTTGTAAAGTGGAAGCTAATTAAAGAATCGGTTTACGAGGAGGTTTAGAAATCCTAGTATCCCAGTAAACCAATACAGTTTACATTTCGTATACGTTATTATACAGATGATTCTTCTGGGTATACCAGAAAACATAACATAGCTTTTCCTCTTTCTCTAGTCAACTTCGTCAATACCAGGGTATTAATGTTGGTAGTTTTTCCTCGGTACTTGCCTTGGATTTAACACCACACTTACCAAGTGAGTCCTTTTTGTTTAACAGGCGGGGTCAGCTTAAGGATTAAGGCTATTATTGGACAATTATTTGACCTCACAGTGATTTTATTAAGCCGCTTGGATATCTGGCAAATATTTAAACCACTTGACCAACTAGTTCTTTTTGTATATTTATTTAAGCATTTTTACATGCTTGGTATTTTTTTTATACCTTTGTCTATATTTTTTAAATTATAAACAAGAAAAGATCATTGACTCGGGCGGCATTCGAACCCAGGGCCTCTTGCAATCCTGGCAAGCGCTCTGACTACTAAGCTACCGAGACACTTAGTCAATCTGATGAATTTCTCCTTGGTTCGAATCCCGCCTGAGCCAACTGAGATCAGATGAATTTTTCTTTGTTTATAGTTTTAATTATTTCATTGTTTTGAAATTATATTTTTTTACTATTTATATAGTGTCCATGCGCAACCGCACTTATATATTATAACCAAGTATACAAGGTTTAAACAATGGCGTCGGCGACAAAGGCTCCTCACATTATACGAGCACGGTTTAATGGGCTCCATTAGAAAGATACAGCTTAGTTGACAAGTATCAAGTAACCCCGTGAAAGGAGCCTTCATGTCGAGAGATTTCAGCCTTTTTAGGGTTCCCTCACCATAAAATTATGGCACTGGTACAATATAGGTTGCAAAATATATAACACTTTTTTCTTCCTTCGAATAAACTTTACTTTCACTAACACTGACATTCTAAAATTTTAATCTAAACTAATATAATAAAACTGAAGATTTTGTTTGTTTGTTTGTTTGAACGCGCTTATCACAGGAACTACCGAAATAAATGATTCCATTACAAAAGTACAGTTATTTTTTCAAGTGTCATGCTTCCTTCATTTTCAGTTGCCGTAGACATAATTTGTTTCATTTGTCTTATGTACTATAGCCTAAAGCCTTCCCCGACAAATGGAATACCCAACATAAGTTATTCAATTCGTACCACTAGTTCCTGAGATTAACGCCTCCAAACAAACAAACAATGAAACTCTTCAGCTTTTTTATATTTTTAGTATAGAAAAGCAAATAATATAGTAACATTACATTACCTAAATTAAAAATATTAATATGTTCCGGTTGCGTGTAGCAAAATTACGCCCTAGTTAATTAAATAAGCTTAATTATTGAGGTCTAGTAAATTGAATGTACTATGAATTTACGTTAAACGGATCACGGTCGTGTCCAAAATATAATTATTCTGTGAAAGGCTTTAAATGCGCTCCGTTTTCATAAAATGTAGTATGTAGTGTTGAATTGTAGGCATTAAAAAAAAATGAAAAGTAAAAATATTTTATAAAATTCTATAAAAAAGGATGTAATCAGATCTTAAATTTTAATTATGTTTGCAAAACATACAAATTATGTACAACTAAATGTTTATGCAGTAAAGAATATATTATTTATTGTTTAAAGTAAAAAATATATTTGCAAGTGGTTGTGTGATAACATCAGGATTCGCACTAGAGTAATGGATATTAGTTTAATTATTTAAGTATGTATGTATATCCGTTCCTTAGCATCCATATCCATACAAACTCTCTCATTTATAACATTAGTAGGTAGGTATGATTATTTTCGTCAATCTTCACTTCAGTTACGTATTTTAAAATACGAAATTTTCTTACTAAGCTTCGTCCGACTTTGGCATTGAACTCCCGACATCCTGTACTGGAACCATTAGACCAACAAGTGACCGTCGTTACAGTAATAAATCACATAATAAAAGTTAATTGTACGCCCGCAGTAATGGTTATCGGAAACCACAACGTTTGACGAGGAAATGTGTATCGTAATGGAGCGACAAAATTGTTTCCGAACAAATTGGTTAAATTTTTGTACTGGTATATTAATTAAATAAATGACAATCGAAGATTCTTGGGAAATAACTTGTAAGTTGTGCAGTACGCTCAATTTAAGTTGAGCAACTGGAGTTAAGGTTTAATAAAAAACCCACAAAAAACGTTACCAAATCAGTAATATTTATTTTATCTTAACTTTTATTCGTGGTGATTAAAAGAAATGTATGTTTTGCCTTTGAAGATTATTCGGAACATTCAAATACAACTGAACTCTTAGTCCCAAAATATGTACTGTACCTATAGTCCATTTCCGCTAAGATGATTTCCGAGACAGGGATACTTGTTATACGAAGTTATACTTTATTTCAAGGCAATAAGTTCCACGACCTGTTTTTATGATTTTCCATAGTTTTCTTAATGCTTTCGAATAGTGTCGATTTTCCATTGAACCGTCAACTATCACTTAAATCATCTTAGGTGAAACATTCTATCTATTAGTCTTCCACGATAACATCTCCTAGTAACATATAACAATAGGTACCTACATTTTATTTCACCTTCTATCTTGAAGGCGGTAATAAAACACAAACAGTAAAACCTTGGAAGAAGACCATCGTAATTGGCCAGATATCTGAATGTCGAGGAGCATAAATTTAACAGCCCAGTAGGGATGAAAACCGGACTTTACCGGATATTACCGGTTAACGACAGAATTGCTAACTTTAGCTTATTGTGCCCTTATTGTTGAAGTTTCGAATTCCGTTCAACACCTTCATTGAACGGAGTTTTTATTTTTATAGTCTCGCAATTTCCTTGTTTTTGAAGGTTATATACTCAACTTTTAAATTAAAATGTGTGAATATGGAAAATAAGACCAACATTTGCGCACTTTACAAAACTTGAAAGGTCCACAACAAATATGCATTTATGTTATTTTTACGTTCACTTATTTATTTACTAGCGTTTAAGAGAAAATACATCTTCTAAATTCGAAATCTTATGTTAGAAGAGCACCTTAGAAATCATTCCGTATTAAAAACTTCAGATGACATCCGTTTTTCAAACGAAACTTTTATCACCTGGAGGTAATGTCATGCTAAAATATTTATAAAAAGAATTTCAAATGAAAATATATTTTTCCCGCTTCGCATCACTAGACAGGACTTTGTTGTTCGTTCGGGAAATGACACTTCAACGTTCCGTAGGTTATGATACTTTTTATGAAGAGTGACTCTTCTGTGGAAACACAAAATCATACCTAATGGCTGTCGACATGTCAACCAAGGTGACTGTAGACTTTCGGTGCTTCCCATAAGGATCAAACTTGAATGGCGCTTTTAATGAGGTAATTTATGTTCCAAACGACTGTTTTGCTTCTCGAAATATGTTTTGATTGCGTATTCGGATTTTTTTATCCTACCTGTTCCTAATGGTAGGTATTATTTTGGGTTTGTTGACTTACAGTCTTACATTATACATATCCAACATGTAATTGTAGTTAGGCTTGGCAACAAAACATATGCCGTGCGGTACCGGCGTGGAATATTCCTTCTCCTTGAGTCGTATTCCTCAATACTGAGGGTCGTGATCATTGTGTGAGATGAAACACATAAATATACAGAGAGAGAGTTATTGCTCTTTGGCAATTCTAATGGAGTGGTTTGCCATTGTCTTTGCCATTTCGCACACTAACTTGCAATGTGCAGGTTTCCTCACGAAGTTTTTCCTTCACCGGACAGCTGCTATGAAATTATGGATAATTTTGTAAATCCAGATAACCTGATTTCAACCTTCGACCTCACGCATGTTAATCGGTGCTCTTACCACTAGGCTTCTGAGCTGTGAGCCTCGAATATTACTACCTCATTTTTACGGCGTATCGTAAAAAGCGACCTGCAGAATATTCTGGGGGTATGGGCAGTAGTGCCGTGTTTTTTGTATAATATGGGAGTCAAACGAACAAGAGGGTCAGCTTATGGTAAGTGATCACCGCTGCCCATGGACATCAACAATCGTACAAGGCTCGCAGATGCGTTGTCTGCCTTTAAGGCCCCATACCCTCCCCAACCGAGTTCTAGCGACCTTATTCACAGTAGAAACATAGCGCGCAGATACGAAGTGCTATTTCACTGTGGTCTTCTGAAAGGAGGTACTTCCCCAGACGAGCAGCTCATCGAGTGGAGAAGTGTGTTTTATCGTCCAACATACTGCGGTTACCAACCCAGCTGCCTATATAACCCTCCATCTAAAAGAGGTGTAAGCCCAGCAGCGGACAGGCTAAAAATAATACCTATTATACTTTTTTAATTATAACAAGTTGACGATGTACACACACCAAGTATGGCGTTATAAAGACCGGACAAGATAAACTTGAGTTAACTGCCATTTTACGACTAAGATCGATGTTTAATTTCGGGATTGTCCGAGAACGTTCACCATATTTGTTTTTCATTACTTGCGGGAATTTGAAAGTAAACATAATAAAAGTATAATGGATACAGGATATGATACACGGTCTATACACGTTAGTCTATAAAAATAGTTTGTTTATACATATAGGGACTGCTGATAAACGATCTTATAAAGTTTTACGGAATAATTTATCGGTTGTTCGTTTCTTATGTCACATGGTTTTATTTTACCGTCTTAATATTATTATTTCGTTACAAATAGGTACGTTCATAACTGACTCTTTTTCATTTTATGCCAAGCTGTATTATTTTAATTTTTAATTTTATAATAATTACATACACGTTGATGACATAATGAGTTATATAGGTTGTGAAAGAAAATCAAAATCAAATATTCCGTCTCGCACACTGAACTTCAAAATACCGATTTCGTTTAAAAGTTTTCAAACAGAAAGTATTCTCTGCCTTTAACTTTTTGTTTTAAAACAAGGAAAGAACTTTGTTTGTTAACTATCTGAATTTTCTTACCTTCCTCGAGGTGAGACGTGACTTGAATTGAATGAAAGAATCGGTAATCGATGACTGTGTTCTCGTTGGTGCTAGTTTAAATAACAGGCGGATCTTCATCCCAACTAATATCCCAACTAATATTATAAATGCGAAAGTAACTCTGTCTGTCTGTCTGTCTGTCTGTCTGTCTGTCTGTCTGTCTGTCTGTTTGTCTGTCTGTCTGTCTGTTACGCTTTCCCGCTTAAACCTCGCAACCGATTTTGATGAAATTTGGTACAGACAATCTTTAGACCCTGAGACAGAACATAGGCTACTTTTTGACCCATTCCAACCCCCCACTTCCCCGAAATGTGGGGGTGGAAGTTTGTATGGAAAATCTAAACTACTTGAGTTAGACGCTTGAAATTTGGCATGCATGTCCCTTAGTAAACTTGATGCTTAGTTGCAAAAGGATATTGCAAAATTCCCACGGGAACGGGAGTTAGCGGGAAAAAACATTCGTATAATGAAAACCGACATCCACGCGGACGAAGTCGCGGGCGGCCGCTAGTAAATAAATAAATAAGGACGGACATGGGACCTACGCCTTTATCAAATGGGTTTTATTCCCGTAGAGCCCAAGCTAGGCAGTAACTGCCTCCGTGGTGTAGTGGTAAGAGCGCTGCGCTTAAAAACCACGTAGAATTAAAGTCGTCCTATACTGGGCAACGCTTCGATATTCTAGTGGTTTAAGTACCAGGCCTTGGTCTCGATGTCCTGGGTTCGATTCCCGGGACGGGCAAAACTTGTGTTGAGTTTTCTGAACACAGCCCAGGTTTGTGATCACCAAGCCGAATTTGGCAAGCGTGGTGATTAGGCCAAAACCCATCTTTGTAACGAAAACATGGTTTCAAATGATGGAGGCCTTTGCCATGCAGTGGGACATTAATAGGTTGATAATTTATACTGGGCAGACACTATTCGATGACACCAAGGTAGAGAATGTTAATTTAAAGATTTCTAAAAGAATACTAAAAATACTGAATGCTATTCTTCACCAGAACATAACTTCATATTGTAAAAGTTTAATGTACATAGTTTGTGATTAGTTGACAAGAACTCGCGTTTGTCTAACAATTCTATCCCATAATTGTTCGTACCGCAGACTGCATAAATTTCAGTCATAACAATTCGATTATAACCAACAACTATTTCAGTGCTAAGTTCTGTCAAATTAAATAACATAGCTAGCTGTGATTGGGTCTATGAATTATTCAGTGCCTTGTGCCATAGTGTTAATTTTATAGACAACCATTATAATTGTTCTGTCTTTGTCAAATATTAAATTGTTGTGTGGATTTGCGTGGATTGGAACGTGTCAAATGCTAGTGAAGGCGACACGGTGCTCTGCTGATTTTAACTTTATAATAATTTAAATGTCAGTTGACGCAAAAGACCTCAGCTTTTCAGTGGTCATTAAAAGAAGTTGTCGGTCTTTATGAATAATCTGTAGTCTTAAATTAAACCGCGATTTTGTTTATAGCAGTAGTAGCAAACGGTAGTTGCGGAAATCTAAGAAAATATTAAAATTTTACGTACCTCATACTCAAAGCAGATCAGATTGCAACTATTCGTAACCGTCGATTATGGAAGACAGTGATGTGCCTTCAGCTGGTAAGAAAGAGAATAGTGAAACGTCCTCCCTAATGGGCCGCTCCAATCGATTGGAGTTTATTTTAAAAATGGTTGCGTCTAATTTATAGGTGATTCAGTAATGATATTAACTTAGCTTATCTAAAAGTTCAAGATTGACTCGGTCATTGATTTATTTAAAATTAATTAAATCGCGAAATCGTATGACTTTGTCTAATTTATAAAGTTTAGAAAACAAGCAGGCAGGTTTAAAGCATTTATCATTTTAGCTTGTTGCCTTAATCAACGTCTTAGGGCTAAGGCATTTAATATCCGGCAGCACTGGCTTTCCTTTGCTACTTTCTGTGTAAAATATGACCTAGACTTTTATAAATTGTTAATTTAGACTATCATAATAGACGATGATTTTATTTATATTTTCTGAGTTGAATGTTGTTTATGAATACTAACGAATTCAAAAAGTCAAGTTAAGTTAGATTTTATTTTACTGCGTTTTGTTGGTGTAATGTAAAAAATAATTTTAGATAGTATCTTAGTTGTCAGTAGGTAGTTATTTAATTCCTGGTATATTAAATATTATAATGAATTTTCTGTTTGTTTCAGGTGGTTTTGGTGTTATAGTGCATTGTGAATAAAATCAGTGTTAATCATTCTTGTGATAAGTGTTTTAAGTGATATCCAACCTCTTTTTATCTAAAATCTAATTGGTCTATATAAATTCGTAATCCAACCTCTTTACTGTCAAAAAAGTAAATACGATTCGTGAATAAATTTATCATCCAACCTCTTTCGATAATTCGTAATACCTAGTTCGATTTTCAAATTTAAAAAAATAATGCACCGCGCGTGAAATTAGTTCGTTGCTTTCCCCGCGTCAACACGAGGACTGCGACAAAGCAACGATGGCTCGGCCTGAGGTTGTGCGATGAGCCCGCAGACGAGGAGGGGATGGACGAGCCGAGCGCCGCCAAGCGGCCCTCCGTGCTAACTATCGACCGGGCGGCGTTCCTTCTCTTGAGGGTTAAGAGAGCGTTCAAGAAGAAGAGGCAGCAGAGGAAGGAGAAACAGTGAGTGTTATCTTTGTTTTTATTTTTACAACATTCGGTCTACTTTTCTCCTCAGTAGGGGAGGGTATGGGGTTAAGGCCGGCAACACATCAATGATACATCTCTGATGTCGCGGATGTCCATGGGAGGCGACCCGCTAGCTCGTTTGCCACCTCTGACATAAAAAACCTTTCTCCTTGAGCTGAATATGAACCTTAAATTCTCGTAAGTACGAAAGGGGACGCTCTTGTTCAAGTACTTACGTGTAAAAAATCATTTTCAAAGTTTTACATGTCAGGGGACAGCAGTCTTTGTATTGGACCAAGTGCTATCAAGAATGAATGTCAATTTTGCGGCAGCACTTGGTGCCTGTCAATTTTCTATTGTACATTTCTCAGCCACATTTTTAATGTCTCAACAAAATTATTGCAGTTTTTGTAAGTTACGACATTCTGTGGTTGGTTTTTAAAAATTCACTAGAAATGCTCTTTTCTCAAATACAAAGAGCAATATGGGTGGGTAAATAAAGTTTTCTAAGCACACAATCCAAGATGCCGTTACGGCTCATTAGGTGTCAGTACCTGCAGACAAAATCCCGTACTACTCGCGCGGAATGCAAACGACTTTACCTGTATACTGCAGTGGAAGACAGTGATACATCTTAAACAGTGTTATCTTCATATGTATCTATTTAAATATAATTATATAAATAAAAGTTTATATACCTTAAAGACTGAAGACTGAAGTAAGTTATATACAACATGAAAACTTTTTGTTGAAGATATATCGTCACTTCAGTGTAAACACAAAGTCTCTTACTTCTGTTTGTACATATGTATGTATGCTTAAATCTTTAAAACTACGCCAACAATTTTCATGCGGTCAGTGTAGTATTAACGAGTACATGCATTTACATGCATATAAATACTATAGGAACTATGATCTATTAAGTTGTACCTGTGTGAAGCCAGGATGGGTCGCTAGTTATCAAATAAAGCTATCCAAATACCTGTTTTTTGCGGCGGAACAACTATGTCTGTAAACTTATAACACATATAAAAACTGGCATAAACAAATTCTTGTTCATATTCTAGTTTCTGTAACACTCACATAACCAATGAAAATCATGGAAATCGAAATACTGGCGATGCTAGAATTTCTCAAAGCCCACAAGATAAATACAGCGCAACTTTTATCCTGAACTCTTTTACTGGTATCATTACGTATTCACATCTCGTATCGAGCCTACGAATATTGTTCCACCAATCAGAGTCTGCACCGTTTACACTGCTCCCTCGCAATGAGTCACAGTACAATAACAGTTTATTGAACAAGCGTTGGTTGCATGTGGAAGCGAAATATCGAACTAAATTTTCGGAAGCTAGCATTGTTCACTAAATTCGGCATCCGTTGCTGCTTTTTAACGAGTCTGTTTTGAATAGCTCTTGTTGACTAAACAATAGATGTTGATGCAGGCTAAAACTAGTGTTTTTGCTCATAAGAGACGAAACTGGATTTGACTTCAATGTAACAATAGACTGAATTAGGTTTCAAGCTGCGGATTAATTGCTTTCTGACTTTTACCATGGTACGAGTACAACAACAATATACATACAAAAATATTGAAAATATTGTAACCAGACTAAAATTTACTCCATCTTAAATTCTGCGCACTTGAGGTGTTTAAAGTCTTCAAGTATGATGTTTTTAGAACTTGTGAATATGAGCGTTATTTGAATTTTATATACTATAATTATATTAACAGAATAGTTGTAATATTAAGTGTCTTTAAAATAGGAATGCCTATATTATTTTTGGATAATTATGCAATAAAAATGAGAACAAATTCAAGTATTGGTGTTCAATCCATCCGTTTAATAATATAACAATGTAAAGTATTAAAGTGCGTTCGGGCTTGTTAATGTGGTTACTTCTACATCTTCTTTTTCTATTTGCTTTTTCGTTTCAGTTTTTTCTTGAGCTGTCAAATCTTTCTTAACAGACGATTGCATATTTTGATTCATACCTTTAGATGGCCGGAATTTCAAATTCTTGAAATCATTCCTCAACTCTTTATCGCCCACTATTTGTATGGAATCTTTTTTAACGAAATCTTTTTTTAGGGGAAAGAAAGGAATCGATTCCTTTTTTCTTGGAAACAGGAAAATATCTATAGACTTAGGTTTTCCTGACATTGGCATCGATGCTGGTCCAAATGGAGTATTTTTTGGGTACATATTTTCGAAGATGAAGGGTAGTTTCGGTATATTTGGAAGAGAATTCATAGGCATTACATTTTTGGGGCCAAGTTCGAAGGTAACTATGTTTTCTTGACCGTGTTCATGTGATTCACAGCAGAGAGTAGAGGTGACTGGTTCTTTATTAAAAGAGAAGAGATCGTTGCTCATAAGAATTTTGTTTAGGATGCTTGAAGGTTGGCTGAAGAAGTTGTCTTTGAATCCTCGCAAACCCGAACAGGTGCATGATTCTTCCATTGTGATATCTGATTTATGAGGAAGGAAAGAGAAAAAGGGCGATGCAACATTGTCAGCTCTAGTAGGTTCTGAAAAAAATATACAATGTTATTAGAAATGTGTTTTATATACTTCGTGTCGCTTTGAGTCCTATATTCGTGTCTGATTGCTATTCCAACGTACTATAAGAGTGAGAGATCTACTATAATAGTATCCTGCATTCCTGTCTGATGGTTAAAGGTTGAACGCCTTAACCAAAAACGTTTGCAGGATATGTTTTTTTTTGGTAATTCTTGTGCAGTAAAATGTGGTCACAGCATAAATCTATTCAAGACTGTAATGCAGAGCCGTGTCAATACTTCATTTTGCAGTTAAGCGCCTGCACTGTCGGATATCCACTATCGTTCAATTCAGCGTACAATGCTGGGCAGTTTGCCAATCTAATAGGATTCCCAAACTACCTCAATTGGATCAAACTCACTTATCTGTGTTTGTACCAGGTCAGGTGGGACCTTTGATGTTAATTCGGTTTCTAGAGTGCTATATCTTTGCGTTAATTATTTAGCATTTGTTTATCTACTTTCTAGCTTGTCAAGTCTATTTAATACTTATAGTATTTACTAAGGTAATACTTAAATGTATGACAGTATGAATAAATTTCATAGTCAGTTTATAACTAATATATATATTCTATTTCTTTAAGTGACAATTTAATGTTTGCACAAATTGACATTCAATACGAAACTATTAAAAACCGGCCAAGAGCGTGTCGGACACGCCCATGAAAGGGTTCCGTAGCTAAAAGATGGCCCGACCGCTTCAGACACCATTTAGTAAGGGCAACTGCACGTCATAAGTTGGTCGAGTTGTATAAAAATAACTATGTATGATACAGAGTTCGCTATAGTTTTCGTTGAAAGTACTTACTTGGAGGTATACAGGACATTTTTTTCAGAATTATTGTAATAGTATTTCAAAAGTTAAGGGGGGGGGGACGCTCTAATTTTAACTTTGTATTAATATATCTCGAGACTGGGGTGTTTGATCCACATGGTTTCAAGGCAAGTTTTATTGTATTTAAAAATACCTTTTTAACGATACCCTACACGATGGGGAAAGTCGATTTTTTTTTCAAGTTTACTTTTCGCTGTATGGGAGGGGGGGTAAAAATAATTATTTTTCGATTATTTTAAAAACCAATTCTTGAATTATCACTATACATCTCTCCAACAATTTTCGTGGCAATCGGTTCAGAAACGGCGGAGAACGAGCCAGGACAGACAGACAGACAGACAGACAGACAGACAGACAGACAGACAGACATGACGAAACTATAAGGGTTCCGTTTTTTGCCATTTGGCTACGGAACCCTAAAAAATATTGTCTCGCAAGTCAGTTCTCTTGCCGTAAAAAGTTATGAGATCCATGGATACACAAAGATTCTTACAAGTAACGATACAATATTCTATTCCTTAAAGAAAAGTTTTTGCTCAACTTGGGGAGCTTCCGTGCTCCTAGATAAAGATTATGGTTGAGTTATTACCTAACGTGTGTGAAATAGTGGTTACCTTTAGTATTAAAATGGAAAGAAATATCCATCTTTCCAAGATTTACGAGGGATCTGGTGATCGTCGGTATAGACTTTCCATTATCTCTGCCTTGGACTATCAGCAGGCATCCTAGTAGGGTGGTTATAACGGGGATCAACATATTCTGTAAAAGTAATGATGTATCAGATAATAATTGGGCATTGTAAGTGTTTTAACTTACTACCCGCCACGCAAAAGGAATAATTACGAAGAAGTGGAAGGTTTACGTATAACTTTTGTTATTTAGTAATAAGTAACAGTAATTTGACCTTTTTTGCAATCAAAACTATCTTCAGATAAAATAAAATAGGCAGACGTTTGTTTTTATTTAAGTATATTATTTGTATTAAAACAAAGATACGGTAATGCATAAGTAATAGTAGGTCTGAGTCTTGCTTTATAGAAAACAGTCAAAGAAATATTTATCTACGTTGTGATAATAATTTTATTGTCCTTCAACCTTCTAATAAGGGTTACTAATGTTATGTCTAGACAACATTGATTGACACAAATTGTTACCGACTTTATGATTAAAAAGATAATCAAAATACCAAAAGAGCTCTCAAGATTGGAAACAACAACAACGAAATTTAAACTTGCTAATACGATCTCGTCAATCCGCAAACTTTTTCGCTAACATGTCTTTGAGAGCGAAACGAGGCTCTAAGTAAAAATTCTGGAAATTAACTTACCGCGTTTCGTCCACGACGGAGGAATAAAGGTTCTATTGAAAATGTAAGCAAATAAAATCAGCGTTATTTCGTTTCGTAACATCGATTCGGGATTTACGACCCGCCTGTTTTATGATCGAAGTTGCGACATTAAAAATACGAACGACATTTCAACCGTATCGGGAATACGAAATGGTTTCGCTAATCACACGGAATGACAACAAAAAAAGATTTGAACATCACCCACACGTACGGAATGCTAATACTAAATTGTTTGTTCTGAAATGAAACGAATTTGCGACATAATAAATTTATTTTCCAAATAAACAGTTATTACATTTGGGATGTGTTTATTTTTATTCTGTAATCATGTTTGCTCGGCGTAATTCTGATCATAAACATGATACTGCTATGTAGATACGATCAAATGGTTGTTAATACGGCTAATTCCTGTAACGACACTAAATAGTATCCTTAATTCGGTTGTTTCTATCAGACTACTACTGACTCTTAAAAGTTTCGGTATTTTTGTCAACCGGACTCATTACTGAACTAATGCCACTACAGAGACTATTTAACTAAGGTATCTTAAAATGATGAAACGCTGAAATTTCAAGTCGGGACATAAACTGCTTAGTCGAGCTACGTGCGTTTCAGCTTTATTTTAGGTAGAGATTTCCGATCTGCATCATTGATTTCTGTGTTGTCTTGGTTCTGCGTTACGCTTTTCTAAAACAGTTGGGGAGGGTATGGGGTTAAGGCCGGCAACACATCAACGATACCTCTGGTGTCGCGGATGTCCATGGGCGGCGGTGATTGCCTACCATCAGGCGACACGCTAGCTCGTTTGCCGCCTCTGACATTAAAAAAAAAACATTCTTGTTATACTTATATCAAGTATAATTCTCATTCTAAGTCGTGTCTTTTCTGTGTCTAGTGCGGGTGCCACAGTACATTATCTGGCACCAACCTCAATAAACAGTGAAAACATTTAATTTAAGCGTATACCCACCGTCAATTTTGTCATTTATAATTTGTATCTTGTAAATACATAAATGTTTTTTTTGTTTTGTTTTGTTTTTGGAACTGCCTGAGGGTTGTGGTACATACTCGTATAAGTGTTAAGCAGTATTTGTCGACGACAAAGCCACCAGGAGTTGTCTGTACTTCGACTGGAATCGACTTTTGCTGAGCGGGTAGTTTTTCTGATCGAAACTTTTGCGATATTGTGGGGTAGCACGTTTGGTTTGCCAAGACATCACATTAGTGTGGCATCTGAGAGGATTTAAATATCCAACCATACAGCGACTTTTTTCAATATAATAAATTGTTATATTCTACTTGTAGCACGAACCATCAAATTTTCTAGTCGACTAACTTTCTTGATTGAACTTTTATCATCAAAAAAATCTTGGACCTAAGCCCAAAGGTTTTACAAAGGAAAGGCTTTTAAAATCTCTGCGATGGCAGTAAGAAAACTATTTTTATTTTACAAAACGAAAATTGCGAGCTAAGCTGCTGGCATCCAGTCTTATACATTTTTAAGTTCATTTTCTATGTCTGGAACTAGCAATTAAGAAATGGATATCTATCTGGGGGCACGGCAGTGCCACCGCCAAGTCGAGCGCGAAGCAAACACTGCCGTACCATCCTTTACTGGAACCATTTCGCCGCATTTTCAGGCCCCTATTTGAGAACCTTTGGATTGGACCAGAACGCAGAAATTCTCATCATCTACTAAGCTATGATAACATACTTAAAATACAAAATTTCAAGTCTGTGGGACTTATAGTTCCGAAGTTAAGCGAAAGCAAAGTTTCGCATTTATGACACACACTCACTCACTCACCTACACATGATCATCAAAATAGAACTAGTACTTCCCATAAACTCAGAGCGCTGAAATTTGGTACAGAGTTAGGGTTTAATAGCCACATAAAGGGAAAACTATAAAAACTACCATAATCGAAGATCTGGAGTACCTGGTGACCCTGATTAGAAAACACAACAGCCCAACCAAACTATTAAAAAAATCGACATACCGCCTTGACAAAAAATATTTAATTTGATAAGCTGCTTCAGTCGATGTCAATCTGGGGGCACAGCAGTGCCCCCGCCAAGGCAAGCGCGAAGGAAACACTGCCGTACCATCCTTTACTGGAACCATTTCGCCGCATTTTCAGGTCACTATTTGAGAATCTCTGGATAAGACAAGAACGCAGAAATTTTCATCACACAGTAAGATAAGGTTTCTACAAAAAGAAGTGAAATCCCATCAAAAACATTCTGTAAAAATCTAGCCAAGTCTCGATGGAGCTGCTTGCTCATCTCTAAAAAGTAATGAAATCTAGAAAAAATCGTGCCAAGCCTACTGTTTCTTACTACGATTTCTTCATTATTATAGTAGGTGTTGTGTAACTTGGCCGTTGAAGGGTACTCAAGGGTACAAATCCAGTATCAAGCCTTAATTTTCACTTGTTATTCAATCAAGGTTGTCAAATTGGCAATTTTTCATCGTCAATGGGTAGCGGTTCTGGTGACAGATTGGTGTAATATTGTCACAGAGCACCTGGTTATGTGCCCTTGTGAATGAAGAAATCGTAGTAAGAAACAGTAGGCTTGGCACGATTTTTTCTAGATTTCATTACTTTTTAGAGATGAGCAAGCAGCTCCATCGAGACTTGGCTAGATTTTTACAGAATGTTTTTGATGGGATTAAATTGACTTCAAACACCATCTACACTAATGTTATAAAGAGGAAAGATTTGTATTTTTGTATGTAACGAATAAACTCAGTTGTTGAGTTTATTCGTTACATACAAAATTACACTGGACCGATTTGAATATTTATGATTACTAGCTAGCTACTCTATCCCCGATGAACATAGTACTTTTGATCCCGGATTGTGCGGGAAAGGGGGGGATATTTGAAAAATTACGCGCGGTTGAAACCGCAGTCGACAGGCAAGTCAATATAAACAAAAGACTAAACGTTGACTAGGGGTCGAAGTGGTCGCTATTACCGAAATCGGTCGGAGGATTATATTATTACAAACGTTGAAGCCATTCCGATTATGATGTTGAAATTTATTTAGAAACCCATCCAAGTTGGCTCCACTTTGAGCGAAACTCGGTTACATTGATAAACCAATTACATTCTTGGCTTTACGAGCTCTTTGTCGCGATTTAATCCTATTCTCGTGCGGCGAAAATACCCGCCATTTCGGCAGCACGTTGCAGTAATAAAATGCATTAAAATTATATTTATTTATGCCGTTCGATTTCTGCAGGGATCGTAAAATATACGTTCGACCTCTTTTTGGTTAACAGAGAACACTCAATGGCACTTACGTTGTTTCTGCTCGCGTATCTGGTAATATCTGCATTTCTGTTTTCGGTGATACGACTTGTGTTAGGAACAGATGCACATCTTTGACTGGTGATTTTAGTAATGTTCTTGTTGGTTTATTTGAATGATTCAGCATTCCGTTTTCACTTGTCTTCGATACGCCATTGAAATATATGTTTTATTTATTTCATTTATTGAAGTTTTTAAAAACAAAGTTGTGAAAATCTCTTCGTTACTTCGGTCTAATGCTTCGTGTGACTGATAAGTTCTACAAATATTTGATAGTTTTTTTAATTTATTTTTTATTCATACATGACTGTCAAGTTTTTTGTCCCTTACTTTCACGAATCATTCATACATATTGGTTGTTTTACATGTTACGTGATAAGTTCGCACATAATCGCAAACTGGATTGTGCCGTAATAAAGGTTTATCAGTAACACATGTATACGTCCGTTTTCGACAGCCACCCACGTCAAGTTTATTAGAATCACGATTTATCTTATCAGTGCTCCTGTGTCTAGCTTATAAAGGCATCCACAACGAGATATTAAGCTATTGTTTTAGATAACGTGAATAATTACTACGTGACAAGGCTTGAATGAATTTGAATGAGGTTTCAACAAAGTAGTTATATCATGATTAAACATAGACACTTTTGATAAAATGAAATGCGTTGACCCTGTAGTTGCTTTTTTACTTGGTGCAGTTTACTTCTGCACCAAGAAAATCCCCAGTCAGTATGAGTCCGTTATACACAAAACACATTTTGTAATCATTAGTAAAAATTCATATTCGGCCGAGATGACTTACACATAAGTTCATGCGACTTATTTATTCTTTCTCATCCTATATAATTTAAATATGTTACCAGAAACCAGAATTTTATATTTCTGCTGCTATAAAAAAATATAAGGTGCGCAGGTCCTAGTTTGGTTGTACGAAGATACTGAATTATATGTAACTGTTTTTGTTAATACAACAAACATAACAAATCTTGTACTTAGATGAATACCGGCTATGAGTCAGCAGCTACTTCAGTCACAGGAAGTAGTGGGAAGCCGGTGGACTCGAAAAGAAGGCATGATATTGTTGATGAAACATTTTTAGAGCAGAAAGATATATTGTTGGATATGGCAAGTATCTTTGTATACAGTACACAATCTACTTTTTCTATTCTTAAATCTATTATAGACATGGCACATTTGCCCTTCATGCAAAAAGTATTTTAATTCATAAGGTCTTCCTTAAGGAAGAATTTAGAATTCACGATACCATTAAATTATTAATCCGGTTATATTTGAATGCTCCTAAATAGTTATTTAATCATTTCTCCAACCACAGTTAGAATCAAAATTGAAAGAAGTAAGAGATAAAAAGAAGAAGAAATCAGATAGATCTGAGATCATGTTGGAGGGTACAAAATGTGAATCTCTACCGAGCAATGTCGACCTCAAGTTGAAAGCGAACGGTCTGAGTGCCATTGGTGAAGCGGAAGTGTCTTTGAAATTTGGCAATTCTGGTAATATATACTACTTTATCAGTAATCATAAAGATTTTCTACTCGACAAATTAAGCCATAGTCAAATTAGTGTCATAAGTTCATCATCATTGAATGAGTAACTTTAATTTAATGTGAAAGCATATTTAATTTTGTGAAGTGGAACATTTTGTTTCATGCTAATTTCGACCTCTCACGTAATAGTCATTAAAATTAACATTCAATTTATTATATTCGGGGGCGTAATTTTGATAACTTGCAAATAATTTTTAAACAAAACATACTATATTATACTTTAAAATATCTTATAACTTTTAAATGAAAGGAGCAAATAATAACCCATTTCACTTACTTTTATAGGCAAAGGAACATTGAATTTGGACGCAAACGGAATCTCTAATGTTGGGAAAGCTCGTCTGGATTTAGGTGTCGGGGATGGAGGCATTTATATCCCTGGACTTAATAACTTGTTCGTGGGTAAGATAAATGTATAAGTACAAGACCGTATCATAATTAGGGATTCCACATAAGCGAATGCTAATTAAGACCCATCATATGAAAAGGGTAAACCGAATTCATTTAAAAACCGATTGTGGTTTTGAAATGTAAAATATAAAAAGGTTTTATTTGACGTCCTTTTTGAAGCTACTGGAATATATCAAAAGCACCTTAAATATTAAGTTTAATAATTATGGAGGTAAGTAAATTGTTTGTTTGTTTGTTTATTCGCTTGTTTGTTTCTTTGAACGCGTTAATCTCAGAAACTAATAGGTCAAAAATATTTTGCGCTGTATAGTCCATTAGTCAAAGAAAGATATAAGTTATGGTATAACACAAGATGTGTGGAAATCAGGCCGTTGAAGTGGAAATATACCATGTCTGCCTTCAGTTGTAGTCATGTTATCTCATTAAGACAAGGGTAATGAAGGCAATAAAAATACCAAAACATACTTACCATTTCACTGTAAATATATACCTTTATTATAATTTCACAGGCAAATCGTTCATAAATAACTGTGAAAAGGAAAAAAATGAAACCGATGCAGCAAGTAAGACTCAAAACTTTGGTAACGTTATGCTAGACTTCCGTAGAAGCGGTGACAAAGAAAAGCCTAATGAAGATACCAATAAGAAAGGGAATAACACACAAACGACTGATCACAAGAAAAATGATGTGGAGAACAACAACAATTCAACAGTTGTACATGACTCAATGAACGTGACAACTGTTGAAAGGACTATAATAGAAAATAAGAATAATACAACCAACAGCACTATACCAGTAACAGAAACAACGAAACCTTGAATGTTAAGATATAAACAATGTTGAATAAAGTTTACTTTCCATCGTAGTGTGATCATTAATATTTTCAAAGTTTGGACTAACTTTATTACTCGTATATTCAAACTAAAGCAAAATCTTTATTAAAATAACTTTAACATAAAGTCTTATCATATTATTTTAGCCAGTATACTAGTGTTTTTTAACACAGTATAAAAAGGATTTTTTGAAGATGATGATGATGGAGGTTTTTACGTTGTAATCTTCATAATAACAATTTAATTTAACAATTGTTAGCCTCTATATTATTTTTTAATTGTGTTGGTTATATTTATTGAAAGAAAATAATAAAAATGATTGCATTGGAGACCCCTCAATAAAGTATCATCATAAAACAACCATCTAGAAAATAATAAGCTCTTGTCACCGACCAGATCTTTGCCTACAATGTATGTAGATAAAAAACCAAGATTTAACAAAATTCTTTCTGATTCTGTTACTTGGCTGTAGTTCTTGCCCCTTTATCTGTACGAACGAAATAATACACTTTAATAATAAAAAGGGTCGGACAATCGTATCGGCTAGCTGAGAGTCTGGTTTCAACGACACCTTGACATTTGTCGCAGACAGCCACTGAAACTGGATAGCGTAATGTGACATCACCCTTCATTGAGAGAAAGGTCAGGATTGTATGGGATGTACATACTATATACAAGCTCATCTATGCTTAGACTTTTAAGCGTCGAGTTTAAAAAGGTTTGATTTTTTGGATGGATAATAATTAATTGAATGGGCTCCGAAACTGCTGAACCGTTTAAAAAAAAAGCTTTTATTTACCTGATGAATTGGTTGATGAAGTGGTTGGTTTGGTCTAGGGCTCAGCGACCATGGCTACAAAACCAAGAGTCGCGGGTTCGAATCCCGCTGGAGGCAAATGTTTGTGTGATAAACATCGTCATTTGAACTAGAATCAAGGATATTTATAAAAATCTTTAAGAAGTCTATTCGTTCAAAAGCTTCAATGATAGTTAGGTGCTAGGCAATTGTAGATACTGAAAATCCCAAAAAAATGTTTTCATGGTTGACTATTCTATTTTATGTTTGGATTAAAATACTCTATGGCACCATTAAAGGTTTCGGTACCTACTAGAAATGTCAGAAATCACAAAAATCTTCTCGCTATAGGTAACAGGATTCGAGGATTTTAGTACAAAATGTATGGGGAAAGTTATACGGCGGATAGCAGATTCCCCCAGTAGTTAGGAAAAATGTATATGCAAATTTAATAATATTTAATGTACATATACCCCTATTAAAACGGACATAAGAAGATTCTGTCGACACTGGGTTTTTTTGAGTCATCTCCTTTACAAGAACGGGCTCAACCCGTTCTTCTACACTAAAAGACGAAAGATTTGTATTTTTGTATGTGACGAATAAACTCAAAAATTACTGGCCCGATTTCAAAAACTCTTTCACCATTAGAAACAAAGGCTATATTTTATTCCGGTACGAGAAGTAGTTCCCACGGGTCACGGGTGAAACCGCGTGACGGGCCGCTACTGGGCGCTAAAATCCCGATTTTTTTTCTGTGGTTTGACAGTAAAATTTGACATTTACCGTGAAAGTTTCAAATATGAGTCACTAGATGGCAGAATAAGGCACCGTGTTTCTTCGTGGTTTGACAGTAGAATTACCGACATTGAGTATTAAAAGTTTTGAATATGGGTCACGAGATGGCAGAGTCATCGCTACGCACGGTGCATGTATTCATATTACTCATTCTTTATGTCCATTGTTCCAGTGCCGCGGCGGCAGCGGCGGCGGCGGCGGAGGCTCTCGGCGGCGGCCGGCGCGCGCCGCCCCCCCTCCTGCGCTCGCGCACGCTGCCCGCCATCATAGCGCCGGGGTTCTCCATCTTGCAGGCGCAGATCGACCCGCAACGGACTAGTAATGGTAAGAGATTTTTATATTTTTATAATAATATCTCTGGACATTAATCACACAGCGCCATCTAGCCCCAAACTAAGCATTAGCTTGTGCTATGGGTGCCAGACAACGGATAAACATTACTTATATACTTTTTTTTTGTAAATAAATACATATCATACATGGAAACACCCAGACCGATACAAACAGACATGTTCATGCACACAAATTTTTGTACCGTGCGGGGATCGAACCCGCGACCTTTGGTGTAATACCCGACTTCTCGTCATACGGCTCGGCTCGTTTTGGGAGTTATTAACAATATTTACAATTTTAAAATGCCAACAGCACTTTAATTAATACATGATCAATAAGGTTACACACGTTAGGTACACGTTAGCTATACAAGTTCGACTTATTTTATCCTAGCTGATATTGTCTAAATGTCTATTCTGTAGTTTTTTTAAAAGTATCAGCCTATTGATGTCCCACTGCAGGGCAAAGGCCTCCATCATTCGAAATCATGTAATCGATACAAAGATGGGCTTTGGCTTAATCGCCAATAGTGAAAGTTTTTTATATATTTTTGGATTACAACAGAACTTAAGCTAATACATGTTTGTTCAACTATGTACTATATGTAACAGGTATTTGCATACCATTAGATGTAAACAAAACGTTTTTAATGTGATCAAAATTATCTAAATAATATGTACACATTGTCTGAATGTCTTACTCCTTAGTTTCTTATTAGTAAAAATTAATCTCTATATCTAGGAATTACGTATGTTATCTTGAATAACGTTACAGCAAAACAAAATTACACATAATGCCATTCATTACGGCATCAAAGGAGTTGAAAACTTCATCAAACTTCATACGAGCTTGTAAAGTTCACAAGTACATACACGTTCACCCGGTAGGTAATCTATCTTCCACAAAAAATACGACAGAAAAAAAGCACCTATTACGAGCGTAGATAACAATGCTCGCGGAACACCGCAACCCTTAATGGTTCAGGTTTAAAAATATTCCATTTGGCGTCGCGTGTCGGGGGCGCGTTCCTCTTCTGCCATTTGGACGATGCATTTCCTTCGCACGCGACCTAGCAAAAACTTCTGTTCGGCTGTGACGTGGAGTTAACGGCAGATAGGAGGTTATCACGTCAGTGCCTTGACGGGGTGGTTATGAATGACGTCTATAAAAAGCTTCGATGGTCTAGGGGTTGAATCAAGTAACGGGCCGTGGTCTGAAAGTCCTGGGTTTAATTCTCGAGTCGGGAAAATTGTGTCGGTTTTTCCAAAAATAGCCCGGGTTTGCGATATCCAATCCGCATTTGGCCAGCGTGGTGATTAAGCCAAAACCTATCTTTGTAATGAAGGCATGATTTCAAATGATGGAGGCCTTTGTCTTGCAGTGGGCCATTAAGCTGATACTTTCTGACTTTCTATAAAGAAAATAAAATGACAGTTTGATGTTTCATTTTAGCGCCGAAGTTTTCGTCATTGACATCCTATTGTTTCTTCTTACCCAATGTCCACCAATTGAGAACTGGGGAAATAATAGGAAGCATTTGTCTAGCTGCATGATCTTTGGACAATATTAATTTTCCATCTGTACGATGGATTGTTTTCAAAACTCTAACGTTTTCAATGAATTGCGAAATAAGCGTGAAATAAAAAAGTGTTTTGCCTTTTTCTCCCGTTGAGTAATTACCATGTTTTTCAAGTGCATTATCTTTCACTAATCTTCAATCCAACACTTTTTATACTCAGGCAGATTTGAACCGTAACCCGAGGTACCTTCCAAATGACTAGAACAGTCGTTGAACTGATTGCACAAGTGACTGCGCAAGCACATTTGCACTCGTAGTTCGGCGATAGCAATCAGACACGGCTTTGCGAACGGGGTGTAATTACACAGCCAACTTCAACACTTTGGCCTACCATTTTCCAATGGAAAAATGAAAAAGAAAGCCAATTTTGCGCCCGTACGGTTTTTAACTTTGCCTCTTTGCCTCAAACCAGCAAAGGTGGGACAGGGGTGCAATGAATGATTCAAATACTACGTCAAATGAACTGATCTGTTATCACCGTCAAGAGGAGATTTCTACCCAGCTTCCTGGTCTTAAGATCGAAAAGCATTAGTGTAGAAACACACTATGGCGAATAAACGAGACCGAAGTTCCTCGCGACTACGACTGCAATGTTTTTTGAATGAAGGATGACACACCATGCCGAAATAACGTCATGTAACATTTTGTAACACCATTATTTTTGTAACCTTCGGTTTTACTGTTTTGTCACTTGGCGCAGCATTGGACCAGCTGTGATCTTAGGTCGAGAAAGATAGTCATGCATGGGGAGGTTCGTTATAGTATTGTTTGTCTCTAATTTTATGCTATGTTTGATTTCTTGGATTGAGAAGTTGTCACTTGAATGAAATTAATGTAGAAAATACTCTGCCGCCGAAGTTGGTCGCGTTTTTTCCGCCTTGTGTGTTTGTACACTTACTACACGACACTACTTCACAAAATTAACCAAGATAAAATAATCAATTTAATACCTCTAATATGTATTTTTTTATAATAATCCCTACTTTGAACGGCAAGCAAACCGAATCGATATATTCCTTTGAAAATAACCACCTCCGCTGACTCAAAATAGGATCGTCGGAAAAGTAATAACTTGCTAAATGTTATAATAAAACGCCGTGAAAGGAATTCTATTTTGGCGAAGATCCAACGCCATCATGACACAGTCCAAGGCACAGGCTTTTGATATAGTATCGGTCAATCGCCTCACATCACAAGGCGGGTGCCGGTCTCTCCCGCGAAAAAGGAAACCGCAGGAGTTTACTGGGTAGTGGGACATATAATGTCATGCGGACGGAGTCGCGGGCGGCCGCTAGTAATATAACAAATCTGAAGAATTGGATTGAACACGCAAATTCTCGGAACTGATCGAACTAAATATATATTTTTTTCGATATTCCATGCGACGAGGAAGGCTTTAAGCGGGCAACGCGGGCGGAGTCGCGGGCCGCTAGTAATTAATAATAATTTAAAAAATATTTTAAATATTGGATGGATCTCAATGCCGTGTTCTGTGTTTCCCGAACGTTATAATCTGGATGTTTTTAAGACTAGAGTGAACACGTTCTACTAGGAAAGCGTGCTCCATCTTAGGCGTCATCTACACTTTCCATCAGGTGTGATTCAGGTCAAATGCCTATCTTAAATTAAAATAAAATAGTACTAAAATTATTCTTTATCGTCGCTTATAACTTGCACTACACACATCAACAGCAGTCAGCATGCATTCAAACCACTCCGCGCTCCCTTACGATGCATTTATCACGAACGCCTCTGGGGAACATTGTACCAACGTTTCGCTCAGAAAACACAATAACAACTTTGTCTCGTTTGAAATTTAAAGGAATTTCACTAATCAAACTAATATTATACACTAGCGACCGCCCGCGACTTCGTCCGCGACGATTTCGGTTTCCGCACACACGGTGTTATTAGCCGTTTAAACAATTATGTCACCTGAATGTAAGCTGACTACTTATAACTGCAACCGCTACTACAACCACCAATCCAGAACCGATTGTTTTGAGAAGTCCGGATTAAATAATACGGTACTTTTGATCTCGGAAAAAATGATATTTCTGAGGGAAAACAAAAATATTATTTGCTTAATGGCCAAATTCCACGCGGGTGAAGCCGCGGGCGGATATCTAGTAACATAATTATGTACGCCATATACTTTGCTGTCGTGTAATGTACGAGCTGCGTTCAAGAAGCTGGTAGATATATCATTTTATTATATGTATATTATATGTCAAAGTAAGTCGTGAATTATCCTGATTATAATTTAAAAATCAAATCAGAACTTCCCTTTCAATTTCAATCTATTCTCAGATTAAAAAAAACAAAAGCGTTCGCCTAAACAAAGAATCCATTCGAAAAGAAACCCAATTGCAGTAGACGTGGGTACAAATTGGATGTGACTAATGAACGGGATTTGAGTTGAAATCAGGGATGTTACGCATATGGAATTTTCTGTACCTGCGGAGTGGATACGGATATAAGGATAAATATTATACCGGGTACGAATACGAATATGGAAAGGAAATAATTTCAGATCACCCGTTAGTTTGGATGATTACCGATATTACATTTTTAAGAATTTTTAAGAGAGGAGATTTAAGATTCCGCTCGTCTGGGGAAGTACCTCCACCTTACAGAAGACCGCAGTGAAGTAGCACTTCGTAACTGTTGTGCTATGTTTCTGCTGGTGAGTAAGGTTGCCAGAGCTCAGTTGGAGTGGGTATGGGGTTAAGGCCGACAACACATCAACGATACCTCTGGTGTCGCGGATGTCCATGGGCGGCGGTGGTTGCTTACCATCAGGCGACCCGCTAGCTCGTTTGCCGCCTCTGAAATAAAAAAAAAACAAAAGTAATATACAAATCGATCAAAATGTTTTTTTATTAACTGCTTTTGCAGAAATCACAATCAGTCTGTGAGTAATTATTTGCACCTATCTGATTTCGGATATGCCACGGATATTTACTAATATCGGATATCCGGATATAATATCTCTAACATCCCTGAAGTCTTTACTGCGGTCGCAATGGACCTCAATCAAAGCGGACCCGCTTAATTCGTCCCGTATTCCCGTTCGGAAATCATGGATATTTGCTGCACTATTTACATAACAGTAGGCTGTGACTGTTACGTCATTATTGCAGTGTACATTGCAGTTGCGGTTGGGTATTTGACGCGAAGTAGTATATGCGAAATTTTCACTTAAAATTAATGAATTTCAGTTTCTGTTCTTTCTTATTGATTTCATCAGTTCACTTTTAAAGATTCGTGAAAAAGGCAGCTTGCGTTAAAACTAGAAAATTCTTATTAAATCTCTACATTAATTAATTATTCTTTTCTAAAAGTTGTTTAATAAAGTTGCCTGTACCAATATTACTAATCTACGACTCACAGAACTCCATTTCCCACTAAGCAAAGCAATCAGCATAACTTTTTATTATTCTCAAGCTCAACTAAGGAACTTCAGTTAAAAAGATTTACTAATATTAGGTGAAAGTAACCCTACCCGTAATATTGAAATACCGTCAATTTGTTAAAAGAGCGCTGGCGGGAACTTTTCAATGGCCAATGAAACGGTCCATTGTGGACGAACTCCGTAGTATTACAGTAATAGGGAAAATGTTAAGTGCTCGGGAACGGATTTTATCGAGTTTCCGGTTAAATAACTCGGTTTCAATTCGAAAATGGTGTGGATATAATAAGTACTTTTAATTTTGCTTACTTCATCATCAGCCTTCCATCAGGTGTACAGATTGATCTCCATAGAACTTAGGTCTCTACGTCAACACACTTTATGCGGCAATTTTAGGATATGCAAAAAAAAGTATTATAAAAGTTTCAATTTGAAGAAAGGACATAAACCAATGTGAAAAGTTTATAAAAGAATCGTTTATGCTATGTATTTAGAAAGCCTTTCTTTTCCTCTATAAAGCAAAAAGTTGTACCACTAAAACATAAAATAATGAAAATAATATTAAGTAATATAATTTTAATTATTTTATGTGCGACAGTTGTAATTTAAGAAACTCTTTCATTTTAAAACATGCATTGTGTCAACGGGGAAACAGAATAATCCGCTATTTGCAAGTCTCGCTGGCTCCGATCCAAGCAAACTTGTATTGAATTATGGGACATAAATGGAAATAGAGTTATTACCCTATTTCCTGCCAAAAGCCTTTTTCAATTTATTATCACAGAACATTTACATAACAGATCAACGACTTTAAATAAGTCAACATTTATATATATGTCAGATCAATGAGATATAAATTGATGTTTATAAACTAAAATTGTTTTTAAAACTTCGATATATTTTTTTTCAACCATCAAAAATCAATAATGTTTTTGTGTCTTCCAATAGTTGAATGAATTGCAACTTTTCTGGATATGACGAGAAGCTTAATATCACAAGTTGTACAACTATTTCAGAATTCGGATATTTCATTATTTAGATTAAGATCTACAAAAAAGTCTCTACGCCGTTTTCCCACGAGATATCGCCATGTGTTGATCCAAATTATTAACTGTATTATGCTCTAACAACAAGTCAATCCCAACAGTTTTGGCGCGTAATAACAACAAACTTCAACCCTCCATACATCCATCTTGCCAACCTTTTGCGTTTATTATATTTGTAGGCTTTGGAACTACTGATGTTATGAACGCAAAGGGGGATATGTAAAATTGTACATGTTAGAGGGATACACTGTACACAGTTTTGTAGTGCAAAATTTTGAATAGATCATCGTTAAATTTGGTCAGCGTTTTAATCTAATCTAAATATCTAAGAGTTTGTTTGTATGTTTGTTTGTTTGTTTGTTTGTTTGTTTGAACGCGCTAATCTCAGGAACGACTGGTCCGATTTGAAAAAAATCCTTTTGTTGTGGATAGTCCATTTGACGAGGAAGGCTATAGGCTATTGGAAATCGAAATCCACCAGGTTTAGTATAGGCAAAAGGAATTTTTCCTCGCCAATGGACTTTCCAACACAAAAAATATTTCTTCAGTTCAAACCAGTAGTTACTGAGATTAGCGCGTTCAAAAAAACAAATAAACTCTTCAGCTTTGAATACTACAACAAAATCCGCTGCATAGTTTAAAATATCTAATCGTACAAAGAGACGGGCAGACGCAGGAAGCTCTTTGTTTTGTACTATGAGAAGATAATCCTTTAGAAACTGTCGTTAGCTTAGTGCTTGAAATGATGGCTTAACTTCGAGCCTGGAGTTCTATTCTTTATTTTCAGTTTTAAGCGATATATTTACTCGTATAATAACTTTGAAATTGTTTCCGCGCATTCGGCACGTGATTGCGGTTTAAAATGAGAACGCTCAGTATGGTCCAAGCAATTGTGCCAAGATTACTACGAACGAGTATAACGATGAGAGAAGCAAATAGAAAATTGAACTTTAGGTGTCAATTGAACTTTAGGTGTCAATTGGTTTAAAAAGGTTAATCGAAAACTTCTGTACTGTGAACGTGTGCCAATTATTTTGCAGTAATAAACCTGAGGCACGAAATTGGCAATGATGGCAGCTACTGAACGTAGTTAAATTCCTGAACGATTTGATGTCGCAGTTTCTAACGTTTCGACTGTTTCAGCTGAACTGCGATGTAATGGTTCTTCTTCTTTTCGTGTCGATGGCAAACAAAACTATGATAAAATTTTTACATGGTTGATGTAATGGTTGACGTGACTCGAAAGACATCCGAATATGGATGAGACAACGATTCTAGAAGCTTTTGTTTAGCCTTGAAGGCTAGTCCTTGTTAGTAGGCTTTTTAAATCATATTTTTCTGTCAGTTGACGCGGTACAAGCGTTACCTTATGTTCTATAACTGTGTGATGCTTCTCTTAAGGGTGAGATTCCACCAAAGCGTAGATATTTAATAGGATTTAGTAGCCAATATGATTTTGGCCTTAACACGTGGCCATCTCAGCATTGAAATCCTTTTGGCTGCTTACGACACATCTCCGCACATCTCCGCTTCGGTGGAGTTTCTCATTTTTGTTTTTTTGATTTTTGTTGTTTTATGCCAATGGTACTGATTTCCGCATCAATATTTTCATTGCGTATCCGAATACTAGTAGCCAGTTTGACTCTAAAAATCTTTTCGCCCGCTATTATGATTGTATCGATCTAACGCAAGTGCTTTTACCTTGAGATTAGATTGAATTATGCGATCCTGTCACATATTCATTAATTCACCTACATCATTATATACATCAGTAGTTTCTGAACTTGCTTTTCATAATATATTCGAAGGCACATATCTGAAGTGACGCGTGAACCGCTTACGACGGTCTTTCGGAATAACATTTGAATGCTAATCACGACCCTGTATGTTCGTCACTGACGCAAAATTGCTTCGCAAATAACCGTCTGGGCTTTTAAGACGAAAGCTTACAGGTATAAAGGCCGTCTGAAACATAAATTAACTGTTCGAAGAATGGAAAAGAAGTTCGGTATCTAACTGCAGAGTTTGAAGATTTGTTTTGGCCACAGGACATTAGTGTCCAGTAAGACTGAAATTCTTCATCATTAGAGGTGATTATTTTGAAAGGGTTGTAAAGCCTATCTAAGGACTATTTACAAGTCAGAGAGGTAGACCTTAGTTGAACTTCCACTCGAATGAGCCGTGTCTAGGGAAGTACCTCCGCATCGCAGTGAAATAGCACTCCGTCACTATTATGCAATGTTTCTGCTGGTGAGTAGGTACCTAAGGTTGCCAGAGCGCAGCTGTTGTTGATGTCCATAGGCAGCAGTGATCACTTCTCATCGGGTGACCCTCTTGTTCGTTTGCCTCACTATAACATAATATAACAAGAGGATGAACTTTGACACTATAATTTTCGTTGCCAGTACACTTTATCTTTAAACTAAAGCTTAAATAAATTTCAGTACTCAAAAGGTTTATGAAAAAAAGCTGTATTTCACCACAAGGTATCTGCTAACTATGTACATATATAAATACTTGCCTTTTTACCTGCAACGTCCAGATCCAAATTAACGGCTTTTGAATGCTAATCACAGAGCTGTCTATGTTTCGTTCATTACGAAGCAAAATTGCTTCGCAAAAAGCTGTCTGGGCTTTTAAGACATGAGCTTACAGGTACAAAGTTCGTCAGAAACCAACTTAATATAAATGTTCTAAGTCTAAATAATGTTGCCTTCGGCGACTAATAATCATAAAATTCTAAGTCTGAAAATACGAATGTTACTCTACTTTTGAATGCACTAAAGACTATTTTGTGATGTTGACGACCGACGAAAAAAAAACTTCTAGACGTTTTCGGATCTTCAATCTTACGGATCTTTAGGTATGCAGGAGGTATTATAGTGCAAAATTGCATTCACAAGCCTAGATGACTTCTTATTCCCTCACTCTCATTGTTCGTTAGGATAGCAATCTGACACGATCGTAGAGAGAACAAGGCTTTCCAAGTTCTTAAAATTTTGAGACAAAGTTACGGCCCTACCCGGGATTCAAACCCCTTCTGGTTTCGGCTGCTCCTTTAAAGGGCGATTGACTCGCCTCTATGCCGTTTAGTAATTGCCAATTTAATTGCGTCATGATAATCAAATACCAAAGGATATTTATGCCAAGATTCTTAGCCTAAAACAACACCATGGTAAACGGAACATTGAAGCGCATGCGATCTCTTTGATTTATACTTAGTCACGCGCTATGCAAAGTTAATGAATGCCGCCTGATTTAGAACGATGTGGGTATATGCCGAAGGTTGGTGATTGCTGGAATATTGCTTTGTTTAACTTCTGCCGACAAACTTTTATAAAGTTCGGCAGAAATGTGATATATTTTAATATGTTAAAAAAAAAACAAAAATAATTTGTATGATGATACTAATAAATTAGAAGATGGTCAAAACAAAAATAGTGAATAGTGTACATATTTTTTCCAGTCCGTAATGTCGCTGAATAAAAACATGATTTTTCGATCTGTTGTTTGTCAAAAGTATTTCATTTCTGTAAATAAAAAAAAATCCCTGAACCGTACGTAACCTTCTGGTAAAAAAATATGTTTTTGTTATGTAATTATCATCATTAGCCCATCAAACCTGCTCTTTATTTCTTTCATTTTTGAAATAACCAAGTATTTGTTTCCATATCTATTATGAAATCTTCTTTCAGTATAGCTTTAGCAGTAGTAAAATAGTGCCTATGCTACTACACAGTACAACAAAAAAAAACCCACAAACGTCAACTCAAATATTGTCGTAAACGTGCATTTATGGCCGGTTGGGTACGTGGGGTTTATTTTGAGTTCTTTACGGCCTCACCAGATTGCTGCAATAAAGCTGTGTAAAGGTGATATACTGCGCAAACTGGTTCTACGTACATACGTAGTCACGCGATGGAAGTACTAGCTAGCACTAATCCTTTAAAGCTGGGGTATGTGACCATCCTGGTTATTGACGATGGGGAAAGACTGTATAAATGACAGGAAATGAGGCGAATAGGATAAAATAAAATATGAAAAAATAATACTCGCAAAATCGAACTAAATTGGCTAGGACGGCGACAGAATAAGAGAAACATGTCAGATAGTGGCATAATGTCGTATATTCTTAATAGGCTTCCTAGCCAGCCTGGTAGTCGACACTGGTGTTGCTTTAAAAGCTGGTGTTTTTGATTCTCCTGGTTTTGCAGACGTTGTTGAGAAGCGGTAGTCATTATCAGCATCATTATCGTGACTTATTATTGTCATCAATATTAATCTGACGCAGTTATAAAATAACAAGTTTTAATTTTTTGTGCTATTAGAAAAGATTTGTGGATAAATCTATTAAGAAATAATGTTAAATAATATCGCATTTGAAAAGAGCAACTGTCGAGATACTTGCCGATTCTTCTAAACAGTAACTGCCTTCTGAATCGGTGGAAGAGTCATCATTTTGTAATTTTATAACTCGACTTCAATAAAGAATATTTTGAGTTTGAGTTTCCACTGCTGAACGTATGGTTTCCCTAGATTATGCCTGTAATCACAACGCTGGGCAGGCGGGTTGGTGAAAGCAGCATAGTACTTTCTCCATAGGGAAAGATAAAATACAGGAGAATGCTGCGACCCGTCCCCACGAAAAAGCCCTTAGTCACTTCTTACGCTAGGTACCCACCAACGTGTATCAATGAACGTATTAATGTTTTTACTAGTTTTGGAAAGCATTGACCTTTCATGCAGAAGTGGATAACAATAATTTGTAATTACTTAAAGTCTGAAACAGCAGTGACAACATTAATAAAGCCATAAAAAGTTTTTAAAAGTCCCCACAAGCTGTCTGATGCAAAAATAACAACAGAATGAGTGTACGCTTAGTCCGAGCAGTAATTTCGCACCAGAAGTTAATTAAAAATAAAATTGACCGAAAAGTGCTTACTTTCTTAATTAAAAGGACGTCTGTTAAGAGTAGGAACGTTCCTTTTTCAATTGCAAATTAAAATGTCATAAACATTGTTATAAACACGGATGAATTAATTGTGAAAATTCACGTATTGTTAATTATCAAATCAAAAATACAATATTTTATTTTTATTTTTAGGTACCCCTTCGTAATTATAGAAGACCTTCAAATGAAAATTATTACTACGAGTGTACGAATCTAAAAGAGTGAGCTTTTATTGCACCTAATTTCGCCCTTGGGGGTGATAATAAGGATAAATTGAACATTAAGAAAGCACTGTATCTTGAATTGGTTGGAAAAGCCGGAAAAACCTTACTCGACTACACAGGAAAGAAATTTCTTAACCAGTATACTGTACTTATACATGTGTCACTGTTTAAAAAATCAGTTTAGGCCCTTTTTTCTCACGCTCATAGCGTATTTGTAACAAATCTTGTGTTGCAGATAGATATGTATGAGCAGCTTAAACCGCATACTAGTTTAGGTGACACGAAAAACTCAACTTCTCTATAACACTGTGAAAAACAATCATGAAGGCAACGAAGCGTAGAAAAAGGATATAACCCAAAAACTACCGGTTTCCAGATCTTGCCAACCGATGTTCTCGTAGGCGGTCAATTTAAAAGGCTCATTACCTTGCAAATTGCTTCTGCCGCACTCGTTTTTACGGTTGTCTACTCCTGTCGAGGGATCGTAAACATTTTGCAGAGATCAAATACTGCGATGGCATGTTTATTTTTCCAGCAATATGTATTTTCACTGGATCGATTGGTGTGAACCGGGTGGGAAGGTTCAGAGTTGAAGTACTTACGTGTTGAAATGTTTGTCCTTTTTTATGTTCGTCTTTTAATTGCAGCGGGTGTTTTACCGATTACTTTAGTGTTATCGTGTTATTGAGAGAAGCAAGTTCATGCGTTATCTTAGTTGAAAACACTAGTGCAGTAGTAACTACAGCATAACTAATTGCAAAGTCGGAAGTAACTTTGTACGTGTAACTTTCAAAGCTTTTGTAAACTTAATATATGTAGATAGACGAACTTCATCTAGATAAAATTAAAGAAGTACACAATTTATGCGCTAAGTGGATTAGCGTATAAATTGTTTTCTAACGCTGGAATGAAAGAAGTATCAGGTGTCGAATTTTAAAAACCTTTTTTCCCTGCTTTCAGTCGTCCCCTTAGATCTAGTACAATGTATTAATGGTCAAACTAGATCCATTTCCAGTTGCATCACAAAACAGTGCCTGCATTCTAGCTCGACTAATTTATTCGAGCATGTATTTCACAGCGGTACCGTATGGCACTGTCAGCATCTGTTTGAGTATTAGACCTCGGACGCGATGTACAGTGTAATATAACTCATTAGCAACATTTGGAGTTCTGCCATGCGGGGGTATTTGGCATGGGTGCGTTATTACACTGTGTGCAGCAATGGACAAAATCATAAGTGTTTTTTTATGTAGGGATATTGATTAAAGCCTACAATTATATGGACTCCTTCAAGGGAATGTGACGAAGTATCTTTCGAAGAAGTATCATTATGGCCAGTGTGGCGTTGTCAATGGATAGGATATTTAAAATAATGATTTCGCATTCATTGTCCTGCATGAGTAATTGAGTAGGTACTGTGAAAATATTTTATTTTATTTTAATTTATTTTATTATAATAGCACTACCTACCTTCCTACTATTCTCTTTCTGTTTTGCCCTAAGGTTGACTGGTAGAGAATGCCATGAGGCATTAAGTCCGCCTTTTGTACAAATTTAATGTCGTGCAATAAAGTTTCAATAAATAAATAAATATATATTTTAAATTTGCTCAAAAAGTTATTAAAAGTTTGTGTTTTGTAAATATATTGACACAGAGCAACGATTAAGAATTATTTTGTGTTAACGCATCAAAACAAATAATAAATTGTCACTTGCTAGCAAATTCACCGCGCATGATGTATAGCCTCTGAGCAGATTGAATCTTATATAGAGGAAAGTTTTCCTTTTCACATTTAGGATGGAACATAAAAATATTAATATTAAGTAAATAAGAACATACAACATTAGCATTAGCATTATCAAAACATAAATATTTTAACTTTGGAAAATACCCATTCACTTATTCAATTACTACTTAAGGAAGGTTTTCGCCGACCTGTGAAAGATGTTGACTGAATAATATATTTCCGAGCACTTAGTAAAACTAAAAAGTCCTTAAAGTTGAATTTAATTTGAGCTTCAATGAGCAAGAAAGAGCACTTAAGATAAACTCTAAAGCCTAATCTTTAATGTTGGAGTGGTTTTAATGGTGGATTAGGGTTTGTTTCACTTTAACGCCAAAAACACAAAGGATTTTATCTTTTTATAAATATCTCACAGTATCACATACATTGATCTGAACCCGCGTTTTTTACCGATATCAATAGCAGTGGTATTACAAATATACTTAAATAGATACATTAACATAACAACATGTTCATGCATAAAAATATTTGTCATGTTCGGGGATCAAACCCGCGACCTCTTCGTCTAATAGTCAACTTCTTGACCGTTACACCAAGTGGATCGTTGGAATTTCATAAAGTATTTATTTAAAACTAACATACATACGTCGCAGAGCAAAGGCCTCCATCATTTGAAATGATGTTTTCGTGACGAAGATTGGTTTTGGCTTCATCACCACGCTTGTCAAATACGGGTTGGTGATCACAAACCTGGGCTGTGTTCCGAAAAGCGACACTTTTGCCCGGGACCCTGACCCGGGAATCGAACCCATGACCTCGACACACGGCCCGGTACTTGAACCACTGGACCATCGAGGCATTCAAAGCTAAGCTATGTACTTACCACGAAATCAGACCGAATGTATGTGATGTGGTCAAACATTTATTAATTGAATAAACATCAAAAACAGGAAGGGACATAAATTCACCAACATAGACGGAATAATTAATGTCTCCCCAAAAACATTCAAAAGCCACATGAAATTACGTGGGATGTTTGTTTGTTTAATGGATTTCAACCCTTCTGGTAAGGGCAGTGTCACTAATAACACGTGCCATCGAGTTTGTTACGTAATTACGATACAAACATTTATAGGCTTTTGGGGTAGAAACACACTTAGCGGGAAAAACGCGACTGGAGTTCGGCCGAAGCATTTCATATACTAAGCTCATTTAATATTACGCGACGTGATTTCGGTGCAGTATGTCATCCTCCATTTAAAATACTTTGCGGGCGTAATCCCGCCTAACTACGGTTGCGTTTTTTCGGCCTTAAAATTTATATCTGTTGAGATATTTATTACGTCTCGGACCGTCCGGAGTATCTTACTACTATTATAAAGGCGAAAGTTTGTATGTGTGGATGTGTGGATGTATGGATGTATGGATGTATGGATGTATGGATGTTTGTTACTCTTTCACGTAAAAACTACTGAATGGATTTGAATGAAACTTTACCACTATATAGCATTATACATTAGAATAACACATAGGATATTGGAAATCGAAATCCACGCGGACGGAGTCGCGGGCGGCCGCTAGTGGGTAATAAGTAGAGTCATCAATATCGTTAATGTCAAACTGCACGGCAAAGGCGTCCATCATTTAAAATCATGTTTTCGTTGCAAAGATGGGTTTTGGCCTAATCACCACGCTTGCCAAATGCGGGTTGGTGATCACCAACCCGGACTGTGTTCGGAAAAACCGACATGAATTGGCCTGACCTGGGGATCGAACCCAGGGCTTCGCGACTACAGCCCGGTACATACATCACTAGACCATCGAGGAGTATAGATGTAAGCAGTAAAATTTTATTACGACTTAGTGCCACGATCTCTATTTTCGACTGGTTACGTCATAAAAAAATGCTGTGCAATGTCTGCACAAATACAGAAATGTTGCAGTTACAGGGAAAATGTGAAATCACTGTAAGAGATTATATCGAGTTTCTATTGCTAAAACACAAAGACATTATAACCTAGACCCAACTCATTTAGAAACTTCGTTTTCTAAATAGATTTCTCGTCGAACTTGAGCCTTTTACAGTCCAGTCGCACCTTGGTGCCCCTTAAATTCCTCTGAACTTTCTCCCCGTATTAATTTTTTCGTGAAATTGCTAACAGAAGGTTTTGTCTTTGTTTTATTACGTTCCCTCCAAGTGTTTCGTTTAGATTAAGCTAAGAAAATCAGAGGAAACACACGGAATGCTACAGTGTTCAGAGAAGTAACCAATTGAAAAATTGCAAGTGTTTCTGGTATGTCCGTTTGTTTGTATGACAATTCGGAAGCTTATTTTGAGTAGCCGCTGCGGTCAAGTAAATATGCTACTATACTCGAGAAATTAGAGAGTACTGACTGACCTACAATATTAATCACGTGTATAAACTACTAGCGGCCGCCCGCGACTCCGTCCGCGTGGTTTTGGGTTTCCGCACATGTAGGTATATACTATAGCCTAAAGCCTTCTTCGTATAATGGACTAACCAACACAAAAATATTTTTTCTAACTGGACCAGTAGCTTAGCGCACTCTACATATACCTCTTAAGTATAGATAATTATAATTTGATAAAATAAATCGTCATCGTTAGTTCGTAGCGTTATAAGTGAAAGAAAATCTCTGAATAAGCTTTGTGTAAAAAAATAATGTCGCGTGTACGTTTGAAACACAAGCCGGTGTGTTTTCAAAACTGAAACATTTATTTTTTAACGCCATCGTGCAATCAAGGGGCTCCTTGCTCACCGTTTTCTCGGAAATTCATTTGATGTATTCATTCATGTTCCAATCTTTTCGGCCCGAGGGCTTGATTAATTTGGTAAATTAATATTTTTATTATAATTTTGTGGAAGTTAGCAGTTTTCGTCTAAGGCTTGAATATTTACCCTTCGAGCATATAATAAAGTTTTAGAGGCAAAATCCAACGTCTTTTTTCTTTTAACGAGGAAGTTTTAGTCTAATCAATTTAAAAAATATTTTCTCTCTTAATTTTTATACTAGCGGCCGTCCGCGACTTCATCCCCGTGGATTTCGATTTTCGCACACATAGTGTTTTGTTATAGCTTAAATTCTCCTTCGACAAAATGGACTATCCAAAAAAACATCTGTTCGAACTAGTTCTTATGATTGGCGCGTTCAAACAAACAAACCCATTAGCTTAATTATATGAGTATAGATTATAATTCATATCGGTAAGCGTATTATATATTGGCGTATCAATAGACACCTTCTTGAATGTAGTGTAGCATAATTATGTATTACTTTGACATCCAAATTTCATAAAACCTTACTATTAACAAAACCAACGTAACTAAGTTACCTTTTCTTAATCTAAGCTTCATAAACAAATTCTGAAAGATATTCAAGAAAAAAAAAATTGACGGTAATTTACTTACTCGGAAATAATAATAACAGGCTATTCCCGAGGTCGCGAGCAAAAGTACTATCCGTTCCATTATTGCATATTTACCTGTCCTAATAACACGCATAATAGAGGCGTTAAAGCAATTATCTGTTGTAATCATGAAAAACTAGGTGCCATTAAATGCTCTTTAGAAGCGCGTGATACATTTTAATTATAAGATTTGTGTTTATTTTCGAGGTAAAATTGGAATAGGGAGTGCAACTGTGCCTGCGAACGCACTTGTGAAATATAATATGTGTAAATCCTGTATACCTGGCTGATTATGACAGATTGGCTGCCGCTTCCGAAAACGGCTGGGAAGGGAAAAATATGTATCAACATGTATAGAACTTTGTAATAAAAAAAAATCTGTTTCTTATAATCAAGAGGAGTATACACTAGCGTTGTATCATTGTTAAATATACATAGAAGTAACAATTTAATATAGGTAATCACCATTAGAAGACTGTTTCAGAACATTTATAAATGTAAATTTAATCTCGCCAGATGGTGAGTTACAATCATTCCTGCAAAACTTGGAAACAGAAATATTACATTACCATATTCCTCCACTAAGAATAAGTTAATTTCCTATAAGAGCCCACGAGATCCACTATGATTTACCCTATGGATATTCCCCAAAGTAAAATAGGCTACAGTCAGTTGCTCATAAGAGTTTTCCCAACAAACTTTGTCTCGATAACTTTCCCCTGAAACTAGTAAGGAAGTATTAGTAAGTGCAGGAGTTTTATACACGTGTAATTCGGTATCAATCTTTATTATTCGTTCCTAAGTTGATACTTTTAGGAGTTTTGGCTCAACATAGTCCATCTATTAATTCTAAATAAACTTTAAATAAACCGTAAAGATAAGCTACTCGTAAAACTAGTTTTCATAATAACTGCTGTAACATTAAAGCTGCCTGCAAAATATTCTGCGTTGGAGGTAAATATACACGCCTAATGATTCAAAGGTATACCTAGTAGTCTATACTTCTATATTAATATATAAAGCTGAAGAGTTAGTTATTTTGTTTGCTTGTTTGAACACGCTCATCTCAGGAAGTAATGGTCCAATTTAAAAAAAAAATGTTTGCGTTGGATAGTCCATTAGCCATATAGTATCACTATGTGCGGAAACCAAATTCAACGCAGACGAAGTTACGGACGGCCGCTTGTATAGTATAAAACGTGACCTCTCTAATGAATGTTCCCCGCGTGGGGACACATAAGTATACCAGTCACGTATCTTTACAGCTTTTTCCCTGCCTGATGTTGATTTAATTTAGAGTAAAATGTTTTGAAGTCTCGCTTCTTCTGAATAAAATTTGCATTAACTAAAAGGTCACGAGTTTGAGTAGTTTTTTAATTAAAAACAACTCTAGTTAATCATAAAGCTCGGAAGAGAAAATGTTTAAAAATCTATATAATTTGTTTAGCCCGGCTTCACTACACTAAAATGCGAATTTCATCTCTTACATTGTGTTTGTGTTACATAAGTTGTAACACAATATTAAAAACTTGGACAATTGAATCAAAACAACCGTATCCAAATCCATTATGTACTTTTAAAATCTAAGCATCCGCAATCACACACATATGTACATTATAGTGTTTGACCGTTTGCAGTCAAAATACTTGGTATACCTGTATACATAAATTAATATTCTAGTTTCTAAATCAAACATATTTCAACTCCATCAAAACCTAAGCTTTGATTGCAGATGACGTATCTTTCAGTTCACAACCTTCCCTCTTGATGTATAACTTCCTCTGGACGTCATAATAACCTCAATATGTCATGGGGACAGAAAGCACCGACCTTAAAACATCCAGACACATCTGAATCTTTGGAGTAACTCCGCACATCAATATTAGTCCAGGTCTGTGATGTATTTGAGTCGGGTATCCTTCTGACACATGTTATGAATTGCCCTAGTTATAGCGTAGAGCGAAAGATTGTGGGAAGTACTCGGGGTAACTGATGGTGTAGATGCTCCTATTTTGTAGTATATGGGTTAATTGGTCAGTCACTGTAATTTTGGGTTAAGAGTAAGTAGTTAAGAGTACAAACTAAAACATGCTAATAAATATCAGTTGGAGAGCTAGCGAACCCTTCGAGTAGACGCCTGCCAGGTCATGGCTATTGCCCTTAGTATGTTATAAATAAAGAGCGCAGAATTTTCGAGACATACAGGACGACCGTTAGGTACTCAATGGTTCGCCAGCTCTTGAATTATATCAGCGAAATCTAGCTGAGAGGCATAATACCTTCCTTGTTGAAATAGCGTCATCGATACAATTACGAACACAAGCTTAGTGAGAATTTGTAATCACAAATGCTAACTGTGCTCAAAATATCAACTTTTCTGATCAGAAACAATCCTCAAGCTTTTATCCTTATCAAAAACCGTTGCTTCTTCCGCTTGGAGATAAGATATTGAAGCATTAAAAGAAGCACACTACTATGTTACATAACTTATAAAGACTTTGTGACCTTTCAAGGTCTCCAAGTGGTTACTAGAAGACCTTGAAAGGTCATAAACTAGGAGTGAATGATCGATGAGGTCATTCACTCCTGAATTTGTAAACTATATCACAACTATTAACTTTATCGTTTCAATATTCAAGGTCATTCCATTTTCAAACTCAGCCGTCAACACACTCGAGATGTTCCCGTTCAGAACAAACACCTATATCAACGAGTCCTGTCACAATGTTCCTCCGACGAGGGTCCTTGCAGTTCGTTCGTGAATACTGAATGAGGTGTATTATTAGATCATTCGGTCTGTAGGAGGCACGTGTGGAATAACACTGAGATTTCCGACGTTATATGATTATTTGGATGGCGCGTCTTTTATTTTGGTTCGTCATTTGCTATCACAATAGGGTTTTTCTTTTGTTTTTCCTGAATGTGGTAACCTGGGCAGGTGGAGCATTTTGTCGTTTATTCCCAACTTTTTTACTGCGTCTTTGAGGTAAAAAGACAGATTTAAGGAAAACAATCTGACGTTCCCAAATTTTCACAAAATGAAGTTTACGAGTTCTGGAGTGGATACCGCGTTTTAGCAAGAGTCCCAAAAAGCGCAGTGTAGGACGCCCTCAGGCCAGGTGGAGCGACGTTCTGCGCAAGATGGCTGGCAGGAGCTGGATGCGAGTCGCCGAGAATCGGGCTGAGTAGAGAGCCCTAGGAGAGGCCTAAGTCCAGCAGTGGACTGCGATAGGCTGTTGATGATGATTGATAAAGTTTGCGGTATCTCTGACGTTAATAATGTTGTAGTGAGATTTTCCCTATGTGAATAAATAAAATCATTAAATTAAAAAAAATACATAAAACATACAAACTCCTTTATTGCATAATACGTACAAAACAATAAAATTAAATCATTAGATGCGTTCAAAATCCAAATAAAACATGATCAAATAAATTCTTCACGAAAAACTAAATTTCATTGTTCAGCGGGCTGTGCGCCATCGATCTTATTATCTTAACCCTAAAATTCGCTCACGTCGCCATTAAAAATGCAGATTCTTTCGCGTTCGGTATTCCCTTTCATCGGAGATTCATTAAATTGTGCCGGTCCAATGGACCGCACGGCAATGTTCCCTGACTCTTCAGAGCTATTCGCGGCTCAAGTGGGGGGTTGGAGTGTGGTTTTGTGTCGGCAATAGATGACAGACAGGTTGAAATAACGACGTGTGAAATAGATGCTTTGATATGCGCTCATCTGTTTTATAACAATTGCATTAATTGAGCGGGTCTATTGGACCGAACGGTGACTCATTAGAGCTTTTCGCGACTCAACTTAGGTTTAGAGTGTGGTTTTGTTTTGGATAACTGAGGTGTAAAATAGAAATAGATTGAAAGCAAGTCATCTGTTTTATAACTATTTCACTAATTATTGTCCCTCATGTGGGGGGTTGGAGTGTGGTTTTGTGTCGGCAATAGCTGTCAGACATATTGAAATAACGACGTGTGAAATAGATGCTTTTATATGCGCTCATCTGTTTTATAACTATTGCATTAATTGGGTCTATTGGACCGAACCGTGACTCATTAGAGCTTTTCGCGACTCAAGTGAAGGCTGGAGTGTGGTTTTGTCCCGGATAACTGAGGTGTAAAATAGAAATAGATTGGAAGCAAGTCATCTGTTTCATAACTATTTCACTAATTATTGTTCCGGTCCATTGGACCGGACGGCAATTATCCCTAGAGTTGGAGTGTGGTTTTGTCCGGGACAGACAGGTTGAAATAACGTGTGCAATATTCGAAGTAAGTCATCAGTTAAATTTATGTTTTATTCGGTTCAAAAATGGATTGATATTGGGATGAAAAATATTTGCTTAAAACTGTTGATTTAACGTTCAGTTTGGAAGTCCCGGGTCGGTTTTTTCATACATTAACGGTATTTGTATAGTATTAGTAGGTATTTGATCATCATCATCCTGGCGCCAGCCCCGGTTGCGCCCTTGGTCATTGCCGCGCAGCTAAGTGTATGGGTATTTGACTGCATCCCAACTAATATTATAAATGCGAAAGTAACTCTGTCTGTCTGTCTGTCTGTCTGTCTGTTGCGCTTTCCCGCTTAAACCTCGCAACTGATTTTGATGAAATTTGGTACAGACAATCTTTAGACCCTGAGACAGAACATAGGCTACTTTTTATTTCGAAAAAAAGAAATCCACGCGGACGGAGTCGCGGGCGGCCGCTAGTTCGAAATAAATTATGATATTTTAACATTAAAGATAAAATGAAAATATAAGCTCATTTTTTATCCGACATTACTGTTCAGCTATTAACAAATTATTACAGCTAATTAGACAATACAAAATTGTGACGTCACAATTCAGTATTTCAGTATTTAAATCATCAGTTTTTCCTACAAGGTTACGTTTTTGACATTTAATAAAAGTAGATGATTTGACTTGTCAGTCAAATACCGTATTATGATTTACCCTTAGTTTTCGATTTAACATCATTATCTGTACAAGCGTAAGTTTGGAACTAGATACGTGAAGTGTGTATTTATTTTCCAACAAAAGGAAAATACAAAAGCGATTCACACTTTGAATGTTGTTTACCGATGCTTTAAAAGCAAAACTGTTTATTTTCGTCGATTCAGTTGTACAATCACTTTTACTTTGATCATTATGCTTGAACAGCTAACAATGTGTTTAAGTTTATTTTCGAGGATTACATATTTGATTAGCTTTTGCTGAAGCTGTTTTATTTTCAACAAAAGTGAGTTGTAATGGTTTAACTTAAACGTTTAATAAGTTAACAGGGGTAAAATAATGAATTTTAGGGCTGCATCTTTAAAACGTTTTGATAATTTATTGTCTTATCATACTAAGTATGCGAATCTTGTAAAAAAATATTACTTAATTATTGTTATAACACTGCTATGGAGTTGAACAAAAAATAAAGATGTTAGTGTTTTTTTGAAAAAAAGGTGTATTTGGTACCTATTTTATTCGTTTTAAAAACACATGTTAATATTTTGAAGTTTAAATGTATTTTAAATCGTAAAAAGCAGAGCAGATTTCATGTCTGCGTTGGGTTGCAAGTCGACAAATAAAAAAGTCTTGCCACAGCCAAAAATAAAGTAAAATATAGTGTAGCTCTAGTCTATCTATGTTCTTTATTTACTTAATAGCCACACAAAGGAGTAAAGATAAAATATTCATGAATTCCACAAGGGACGTTTTTCAAACTTACTTCTGCTTAGGTTTTTTTTTGTAAGTGGGAGGCAAACGAGCGGGTATGGTATGGCTTGTCATCTGATGGTGATGATAGTGATCTCCGCTGTCCTTAAGACAATATCTGGAGACCTTACTCACCAACATGAACATACTACGACAGTTACGAAGTGCTACTTCACTGTGGTCTTCTGTAAGGTAGAGGTAGTTCCCCCGAAGAGCAGCCCATTCGTTTGGATTTCAACTAGTAGCTTTACCCACTTTGAAAAATACTAGTAGGTACGCGACTACGTCCCTGTCTATCCAAAACAAAAATATTTAAATTCAGACCAGTTGTTTCTGAGATTAGCGCGTTTGTTTGAACAAACTCTTTATATTATTTATTTATTTATTTATTCATTGCACATACATGAAATACATGTTAAGTAAACTTAAACTAATTTACATGCACCCTGTTAGGGTATGGCAACGTGAAGGTTATATTTAACTTATAACTAATAATAAAACCAATAATAAAACAATCAAATGAAATTCTTTACGTAGCTAAAATATTATAATTTATCGTTAAAAAAATCTTGCAAACTATAATAACATTTTTTTGATAAAAAATACTTTAAATTTTTACAAAATAATTTTGAATCCTCTATTTTAGTTAAGCTCAGAGGCAATTTATTAAATACCAAGATAGATTATTAGTATATTAGTATAATAGCCTTATTTTATTAGTATAGAGAAGAAAAAATAATTGATGGAAAATTACTAACGTTTATTAAGTTCTAGAATTCTGTAAAACAAAACTAGTTTTTCCCATTTTAATCAGCAAACAGCGAGGCAGAAAGACAAGAGTCGACAGTGAAATATACTCTAACACAAATACTGGAGGGAAAGGTCGCGCTTAACCACACATAGGGACAAAAACCAACGTCACGGGCGGACCATTAATGGATTGTATTCCCTGTTCCTTCCGACTTTGTGGGGGGGGGGGGGGGGACTCACGCAACTCGGTAAATGAAAAGGATCATACTACTTTTATGCAGTTATTTTACGACGGCTACGCCCACAAATGCAAATAAATACCTGAGCCGGGTGATTGTTATAATAAAACACCAAATAGGTATACGAATGTGAACGTCCATTTACAGAATGAAAAAATCAATACATTTAAACAAGGAAAAAACCAAAGAATATTTGAATAGAATTCGCTCCCTGCTGTCATGTGTCAAATTAACTAAAGAGGTTAATTCAACAACCGAAAACAAGATGAAATATAGTGTAGCTGTAGTCTATCTATGTTCTTAAAGTAAAAATAAGTTAAGAGTCGACAGTGAAATATACTCTAACACAAATACTGGAGGGAAAGGTCGCGCTTAACCACACATAGGGACAAAGCCAACGTCACGGGCGGAACATTAATGGATTGTATTCCCTGTTACTTCCGACTTTGTGGGGGGGGGACGGGGGACTCACGCAACTCGGTAAATGAAAAGGATAATACTACTTTTATACGGTTATTTTACGATGGCTACTCCCACAAATACAAATAAATACCTGGGCCGAGTGATTGTTATAATAAAACACCAAATAGGTATACGAATTTGAACGTCTATTTACAGAATGAAAAAATCAATACATTTTGACAAGGAAAAGACAAAAGAATTATTGAATAGAATTCCCTTCCTGCTGTCATGTGTCAAATTAACTAAAGAGGTTTATTTAACAACCGAAAACAAGATCAAATATAGTGTAGCTGTAGTCTATCTATGTTTTTAAAGTAAAAATAAGTCAAGAGTCGACAGTGAAATATACTCTAACACAAATACTGGAGGGGAAGGTCGCGCTTAACCACACATAGGGACAAAAACCAACGTCACGGGCGGACCATTAATGGATTGTATTCCCTGTTACTTCCGACTTTGTGGGGGACTCACGCCGCTTGGTGAATGAAATGGGATAATGCTACTTTTATACAGTTATTTTACGACGGCTACGCCCACAAATACAAATAAATACCCGGACCGGGTGATTGTTATAATAAAACACCAAATAGGCATACGAATGTGAACGTCTATTTACAGAATGAAAAATCAATACATTTTGACAAGCAAAAAACAAAAGAATATTTGAATAGAATTCGCTCCCTGCTGTCATGTGTCAAATTAACTAAAGAGGTTTATTCATCAACCGAAAACAAAATGAAATATAGTGTAGCTGTAGTCTATCTACATATGTTCTTAGAAGTCCGCTTGCGACCACGGCTGTTGTAACGCAGCCGAAACGTCAAGCAGTAAGTAGTATTCATATACTACATAATTAATATCGCGTTTAGTCCCGTTAAATAATATTAGTGATATGTTCTTAAAGTAAAAATAAGTCAGAAGTCGACAGTGAAATATACTCTAACACAAATACTGGAGGGGAAGGTCGCGCTTAACCACACATAGGGACAAAAACCAACGTCACGGGCGGACCATTAATGGATTGTATTCCCTGTTCCTTCCGACTTTGTGGGGGAGTCACGCCGCTTGGTAAATGAAAAGGATAATACTACTTTTATACAGTTATTTTACGACGGCTTCTGTAAAGTAGGGGCTAGTAAATCAGATTTTAGAGCGATAAATGTGGTTATAAATACCAAAATAATATAAAATTAATTGTGCTGTTTCATAGAGTGTTCCCTCCCAATAATGATCTTTAGACGATTCCGTGAACATAACTGCTAAAAAGCAGTCTAACCGTGAGGTTATATATTAAACTAGGGGCCGCCGGCGACTCCGCCCGCGTGGATTTATACATAGAGTCGTATTATAGCTTAAACCTTTCCTCGACAAATGGAATAACCAACACAAAACAAAATACAGTTCGTACCATTAGTTCCTGAGGAGATAAGCGTGTTCAAAATAACAAACAAACTCTTCAGCCTCATTATGTTAGTAAAGGGAAAAAAAATAATGATGGAAAATAACTAAGATTTATTGAAAACTAGAATTCTGTAAAACAAAACTATGTAGTTTTTCCATTTTAATCAGCAAACAGCGAGGCAGAGAAGACAAGAGTCGACAGTGAAATATACTCTCACACAAATACTGGAGGGAAAGGTCGCGCTTAACCACACATAGGGACCAAAACCAACGTCACGGGCGGACCATTAATGGATTGTATTCCCTGTTACTTCCGACTTTGTGGGGGATAATACTACTTTTATACAGTTATTTTACGACGGCTACGCCCACAAATGCAAATAAATACCTGGGCCGAGTGATTGTTATAATAAAACACCAAATAGGTATACGAATGTGAACTTCTATTTACAGAATGAAAAAATCAATACATTTTGACAAGGAAAAAACAAAAGAATATTTGAATAGAATTCGCTCCCTGCTGTCATGTGTCTAATTACCTAAAGAGGTTTATTCATCAACCGAAAACAAAATAAAATATAGTGTAGCTGTAGCCTATCTATGTTTTTAAAGTAAAAATAAGTTAAGAGTTGACAGTGAAATATACTCTAACACAAATACTGGAGGGAAAGGTCGCGCTTAACCACACATAGGGACAAAAACCAACGTCACGGGCGGACCATTAATGGATTGTATTCCCTGTTACTTCCGACTTTGTGGGGGACTCACGCCGCTTGGTAAATGAAAAGGATAATTCTACTTTTATACAGTTATTTTACGACGGCTTCTGTAAAGAAGGGGCTAGGAAATCAGATAGAAAAGCGATAAATGTGATTTTTAGAACCTAAATAAAATTAAATTAATTGTTCTTCATGATAGAGTGTTCCCAATTAATAATGATCCTTAGACGATTCCGTGAGCATGACTGCTAAAAAGCAGTCTCTAGTCGTGAGGTTCAATATTTAATGTAGTTTTTAATTTAATCCAGATTTAATAAACGAGTATTTCTTATTGACGAGTAATAAAAATATACAAATGAAAAACTTTAAAATGCATCCCGAAAACCATCACGTACCTACTCGTATAGTAATTTAAACCGTCCAACGTTTTATCCCAAACCGATGAAATAGGTACGCCCAAAACAAATCAAAGTGATAATGAAACGTGATTGGAAACGAGATTCAGTTGTTTTGATGGGTTAACGGAACCCTTTACGTTAGAGAAGAGTCACTTGGGGAGATGGACTAACCCAAAGTGATGGTAAGTGAACATCGTAGCCCATAAACGATATGACCGTTCTTATTTAGCTCTTCGAAACCTTAGGTTTCACCAACAGAAACACATAACAACAGTTATAATATGCTGCTTAGCAATGTAGCCCTTCATAACTGTTGTACGTTGTGTTTTAGTTTTCTGAATATAAATTATTTTTTTGACATGATGAATGTGCAACCTTATTCGTCGACTAAAACCTTGAAAAACAGTTTTGTTGCTACTTTACATACGTTTTTCTGATAAATGTATGTACGTATTTTTTTGTTAATATATGCGGACGTCGAATTGAATTTCCCCTGGTAAACTTTTCAAAAACGTGGAAATTATTTAATTTTCTCATCAATGAGTTGATGAGAAAAGTTAGCGGACGATTTTGTTGATGGAAAATTGTATCCCTGATCTGGTCTCGGTTAATTTCCGTCGCCTGATTAAATTATGAGATAGAATCAAAGTAAGATTCTATAATGATGAGCTGTGTTATATTATTTAGCGAAAGGTATTAACAAAGCATTTTAGTTTATAAAACATGAATAAAATTGGTTTTATTTTGATACCATCAGAGGCACCAAATTGTGTTAGTATTGTAATAACATAGCATACAAAAAATCGATCAATAGTTGGGTAATGATGATTTGTAGATCAGCACAAGTGAGGACATGACACGAAAGCCATAATCCATGTGTACAACATGCCGATGACAATCATGCTTTCATTAATTTTATTTCTTGTCAATTTTTACGCTCACCAATTCAGCTCTGACATCCTTACTCACCAGCAGAAACGTAGCACACCAGTTATACAGTACGGCCCAGACCAGCGGCTCAATCGAGTGAATTTTTATAATAACCATTACCAAATTAAAAAAAAACAAATAACGTATTTCCAGACACAAACTATCCATAACATGAGAGCTCCTACATCTCAAACAACTGTTGCTGAAGTCCAATTACCTATTCCGGGTCTAGATCGAACCTTCGATTAAAGTTTGTTCGCAACTTCCGATTGGACATTTGAGCTATTTCACTTGCCGGATTATGCGATAGTTCTGATTCCAATGCAATTTATAGTCGTAGCTGTGGAATGTTCGAGTGAACTTGTGGAATGGATTGCTCAGTCTTGTTTAACTTAAGATTTTATACTATCGCTTGCGTTAAAAGGTTGGTTCACTACGAATTTCTTGATTGTTTTATCTATCTTTGTATTTTACATTTAGTTTATACAATTAGGTTTAGGGTAAATAAGAAGTTCATAGCCTGTTTGTTACAATTCATTGTTGGAGGTTAGCTATATTCGCTTTAACATCAAAAAATATTTCGCTTAATTCTAGTTGTAACTAGGATTAAGCGAAATTATGATTCTTCGTTTCTTTATGCTTAAATTCGAGTTCAAATTATTTTCATTTTTCTTAAAAAATTACATACAAAAGTGAAGTTTGGATTCTTCTGTGAGTTGACACAGCAGAAGCCAAATTTAAAACTACTTCCCGCTTTGCTAAAGTTCAATGTATTCTGACTACAAACCTGTACCAAAAACGAGCCCACAATATCCCTCACCTACTCAAATAAAGATATTCCATGTTTTATTTATGTATATCAGTATATAGTATTCGAATTTAAATTTCAAATTCTAACTTACACGTGTAGATCGGCGACTAATATAATCATATCAAGAGGTATTTTGACGGGGACACTCATAGTCTTAATCACGTTGCATTTTAACACTTATATCTATACTATACTAATATAATAAACCTGAAGAGTTTGTTGGTTTGAATGTTTATTTGTTTGAACGCGTTAAACTCAGGATCTGGTGGATGGAATTGAAATAATATTTTTGTGTTGGATCATCCATGTGACGAGGGATGCTTTAGGCTATAGTATAACCGAAATCCACGCTGACGGAGTCGCGGATGGTCGCTAGTTGATCATATCGGGACTAAATGCTATATTCATTTAAGCAATACATGATTGCTTTTTACTAACTGCTTGATGTTTCGACTGTGTTGAAACAACTGTGGTGACAAGCGAAGTTCAAATACAATAATTTAAATTAGTTAAAGAAGCCTGTTGGTATCTACTTCGGGTTTGAATGCGGGTAGGTGTAAAATTAGTGCACGCTATGGAGGTAAAAGCTTTTTCCATCAATGTATCTTTAGTTTATCAACTATGGACTATTTCACCCAACACAGCTATACTTAAATGTATACCGTTACTTTCTATGTACGATTTTAGAGAACACTGAATAAACATTATTTATTCGTTCTCAGTCTACGAGGTAGGTAATCTGCCATTTTTCCTGAAATGTAAAGAGAGTCTTTTATAGAGTAAGATCCCGGTGCCCCCAGACGTTACTTATTTTCTCATAAGAAATATAAATGGGACAAAGTAGTGTTAGTACGTACTTTGAGTGTGTGCATACCTGTTACCTTGGGTCGACGGCCAATTCATAGGTACCAGGTGCTAAAGGTAGATAAATACAGTACTGATTTTTCTTAAATTCTCAGTGCTGATTTTTACATATGTTTTAGATATTGTTGTTACAAATTAATAATAGCTCGTCGAAACTGCTGTGAAAGCTCACTTTTGCATGGTGGTAAGTTACTAGCATCAAAGTTTTTCACATTTTTACGATTGAACTCTTCATTTACGTCACAAACCATATAAGTGTTGATAAAGAGTTGGAGTCGGGCAGCATCTACGTCAATTATTTCGGCCACTCAAGCGTACAAATAATGACCTCGCGCTTATACACATAGCGACACTTTACGTGTGTCTGGGGGGATGTTTGACCCCTCCAATTGGTCTGGCTGCTGACCAGGGGTGTTCAAATAGTTCCCCAAGTATCATACATAAAAATCAAGAGTGAGATTATAAGTAAGAATATGTTATTTTTTTTGAAGTTTTAAAGCGTCCGGTAAGGGTAAGCGCCGATGGAAAGTGTCTGGCAATAATGATTATTAATTTTTAACAACAATATCTAAAACATAAATGTAAAAATCAGCACTGAGAATTTAAGAAAAATCAGTACTGTACTTATCTACCTTTAGCACCTGGTACCTATGAATTGGCCGTCGACCCAAGGTAACAGGTATGCACACACTCAAAGTACGTACTAACACTACTTTATCCCATTTATATTTCTTATGAGAAAATAAGTAACGTCTGGGGGCACCGGGATCTTGGACTATTAGTAAGTGTGGAAAACCGGCAAGGGAGCACGGTAACTTTATTAGAATTAAGTGTAAAGTTTGTATGTTGTAAGCGGTGGGCGGATTAAATACAATCCCTACTACGAGTTATATCAAAAAGGCGACAGTAACTCTGTCTGTCGGATTGTTACCCTTCCGTGCTTGTTCCTCTCAACCAATTTTGATGAAATTTGCCACATACAATCTTTAGAACCTGAGAAAGGACATAGACTACCTTTTATCAATCAAAGCAATTTTTGACATGGAAACGTGCATTAAAAAAACCTTTAGTACCGATAGATACATACATATACGTAGTGCATTCTCGTCGAAATTAATGCCTTGAAGACAGTCTTCAGAGAAAAGTACTTACTTAAGTGTTTAATAATAATCGTCTACAAATTGAAATTAAATATCAGTAATTAAAGAAAGCCCATTTCATTTTCGTGTATGGCTCGTTATACAAAATTAATAAGTAACATCTTTAGTTAATTTTATCGTTTAATAAACCCTCCGTTAATTAAGTCCCTAAGGTCAAATAAACGCTTTTATAGAATACGTGAATTTGACATTGAAGATCAGTTCTAATGAGAAATTATTGTTGTGAAGGGCATTGATCTTGACTTTTACTTGAATATGAGTTTATAATTGAATGAATAAAACCTTGAGACGGTTAAATATGATTCCGTATAAAAAACAGAGATTTTGCTTCATAAACAGGTAACACAAACGGGAATAGTGACATTTATTATGTACTTGTTTTTACCCGCGGCTTTGCCCGCGTTATTTAGATTCCTGTTTGATCCAATGGGAACATTTAATTGGGATAAAAGTATCCTATCACCTAAGTTGCTTATACAATGCCCGCATACCAAATTTAATCAAAATCCGTTTAGTAGTTTCAGCTTAATTTACGGACAAACATCCAAAAAAACAAACTTTCACATTTACAATATAAGTATAGGTGAGTATTTACATAGTCCCTTTTACTGCCTGAAGTTTCGGCTGTTTTATTAAGCGTTGACAACCATTACTGACCTACACGAACAGCCTCAGATATTTGAAATTGGGTTTTAATTTTGTAAAGTCAATGTTAGTTTAGAATTATTTCATTTTGCTACAAATCACTGACATAGTTATTGTAAACAAATAACTTACTCTATTAAGTGATACCTTAAAGTCGAATTTTGGTTTACAACAAATATTATACTCTTCTTAAATCTGATACTTGCCTTAATTACTATTGGAAAACTTTTCAGTTTTCGTTTGTTGGTTTCGTTTAACGCAAAGGTGAAACGTCTGTCATTGTAAAGCCTTGGTAGTGCCTAGACTCCAACTTCAATGATTAAGGCTGATAATTTGCTAGAATCAAATGTTAAACTCATAATTAACTAGCGACCGCCCACCCGCGATCTTGTCTGCGTGGATTTCGGTTTCCGCACACATAGCGTTATGTAACTATAAAACACAATCATAAGTATTATATCAATTTGAACCAGTAGTTTCTGAGATAAGCGCGTTCAAGCAAACAAACTCTTCAGCATTATTATATTAGTATGGATATTAGATATCATCATCAGTCCATATTGCAGTTCACTGCTGCACCCATCAAGAAGGTTATGCCCATATAGTCACAACTCTAGCCATAAAAATAAAGCTTTCGCTTATTACTTGCGTCAACGTTAAGCCCCGTATCGCTGAGTACCAAACCCTAACGCACCGTGGCAATGCAAGCATCTTCGCAAGGACAATCTGATTATGGAAGCGACTCCCCCGTGCCCGGATTGTGAGTGCTCGAGTAAACGACCCTCAGAAAGGGTTGGCTTCGAATTTAAGGACGAATTTTTCGGCAAAATTTAGGTTTACCTTCGAATATTCGAGATACGAGAGTAGAGAAGATGGGTATTGTGTCTAGTCTATGATTGGTATTTAGGGAAAGTGCCTGCTCTGTGTTCATGAGAAAGTACGTTTGGGATTTTTATCATCATAGTTTCACGCTCTAGTGTGCTGAACAAAGCATTTTTGTGTGCTTACTAAAATAAGGTTATGGTGGTTAGGTGCCTGATTACCATTGTCAAGTCAATTATAGACGGTGGTAGACACGATTGCCTAAATGCGCTGCTAATCTTTCAGGTTTAACGTTTAGCCCTTCAGACAGGTTCACTTACGTATCTTATCTTATCTTATCTTATCAGTTTTCTGTGAGGCTGAGATAACTTTCTGTTCGAATAGATCCAATTATGCTTCAGAAACCAGGAGAGCAGAATGAAACTTATTTTAATACTAGTCTTTCGCCTGCGGTTTCACTCGCGTGTAATTCCTTTTTTCAAATATCCCCCATTTCCTCCCACATTTTCGGGATCAAAAGTACCCTATGTTCACCAGGGATAGTGTATCTAGCCAACAGTAAAAGAATTATTGAGATCGGTCAAGTATTTTTTGAATTTATTCGTTACATACAAAAATACAAATCTTTCCTCTTTTTAATATTAGTGTAGATTTAATGAAAATGTGTTTTGGGTAGCTTTACATTTACATGTACATATTTGTTCTTACCAATGTGTAGGTACTTGTGTTTTCGTCTAAGCCTTATCCTTCCAATGTTCTTGAATATCCCGTGTCATATAACTAAAAACCAAGCAAAGCTGGCTCTATATGCACTGCGGATAAAGTAAAGATAGAGAACCCAGACCTAAACAAACAGACATGTTCTTGCACGCAAATATTTATATTCTGCGGCAACCGAATCCCTTTTGCTGCAATTTATATACGTCCAGCTAAGCCAATAGAAGTGTAAACATGTATTTCATTTCATAAGAGAATCCATCGTGTCTCGTGTACAGTTAAACAAGAAAGTGGTCCACCAGTTTTGAAAAAACATCTTTTGGAAGCAAGTGTTACTTTTCATAGGAAAATAAATAAATATTTCACAACTTCACATACATTGATCTAAGTCTGTGTCAAGTAGCTAAAGAACATTAGAATCAACAATAGTATTATAAATATACTTATATAAATACATTTGACAGGCCCGTTGGTCGAGTGGCTAGAGATCCTGGCTACAAAACCAAAGGTCGCGGGTTCGAATCCCTCTAGGGGCAAATGTTTGTGTGATGAACATTGGCATTTGTACTTGAGTCATGGATGTTTATCAATGTATTTATTTAAGTATGTCTATCCGTTCCCTAGCATCCATAGTACAAGCTTCGAGCTTAGTTTGGGGCTAGTCAATTGGTGTGTTAGTCCAATGAATTTATTTATATAATTAACATATAACACCCAGACGAAGATAATACTTTTATGCACACAAATGTTTCTCCTGTACGGGGATCGAACTCGCGATCACTTGGTATAATAGTCAACTTCGACCAGAACACCAAGCGGGTTATTTAGACGAACCCTGCAGTATATTGTCGCGCGAATGATTTTCAACAATTTTACTGCTTAACGGGACAGTAATCTTGTTTTATCGACCTTATAAATGACATAGAATATATAACCTTCTACATCTGCATAAAAAATAATGAAATAATTATACCTCACGTAATTTCGAAAGATAATACCACTTGCGGCTCCCCACGCAGTCAATTAGTAACACGAAATGGCAAAGTTCGTCAACAATCCATCTCGGGTACAAAAGAAATCCCACAATCTGGCAGGCAAATAGAAAATAGAAGCACAGTCACTTTTCATTTCCCCCGAGAGTTATGTAAGTGTCGCGGCAATATCGTTGAATTGAACATTTCATGAAATGGCTAAATCAGTTTGATCTGACCGTGAAACCTTAAATCTTGAATTGACGGGCACGTTGGTCTAGTGGTCAGAGACCCTGGCTACAAAATCAAATGTCGCGGGTTCGAATCCCGCTAGGAGCAAATGTTTGTGTAATGAACATCGGCATTGATACTCGAGTCATTGATGTTTATAAATGTATTTAAGTATGTCTATCCGTTCCCTAGCATCCATAGTATAAGCTTCGAGCTTAGTTTGGGGCTAGGCAATTGGTGTGTTAGTCCAAGGAAATTATTTAATTTAAAGGAATTTAAATCGTCTTCAGTTCTTTGGGACGGAAAACTTGTATGATTGATTTCGGTTAAGGTATTTTTTTAGGGTTCCGTAGCCAAATGGCAAAAAACAGAACCCTTATAGTTTCGTCATGTCTGTCTGTCTGTCTGTCTGTCTGTCTGTCCTAGCTCGTCCTCCGCCGTTTCTGAACCGATTGCCACGAAAATTGGTAGAGAGATGCATAATGATAATTCAAGGATTGGTTTTTAAAATAATCGAAAAATAATTATTTTTTACCCCCACCCATACATCGAAAAGTAAATTCCAAAAAAAAATCGACTTATCCCATCGTGTGGGGTATCGTTAAAAAGGTATTTTTAAATACAATAAAACTTGCCTTGAAACCATGTAGATCAAACACCCCAGTCTCGAGATATATTAATACAAAGTTAAAATTAAAGCGTCCCCCCCCCCTTAACTTTTGAAATACTATTACAATAATTCTGAAAAAAATGTCCTGTATACCTCCAAGTAAGTACTTTCAACTAAAACTATAGCGAACTCTGTATCACACATAGTTATTTTTATACAACTCGACCAACTTATGACGTGCAGTTGCCCTTACTGAATGGTGTCTAAAGCGGTCGGGCCATCTTTTAGCTACGGAACCCTTTCATGGGCGTGTCCGACACGCTCTTGGCCGGTTTTTTTTCTAAACCCTTTAAACTTTCACCTTTCACATTGGTGGATGCAACAGTAATTATTATTATTCTAAAATGTAGATGATATGGTCAAAGATACGTTGTAATTTGAGACTTGGCCATTTCATGAAACGTTCAATTCAACGATATGGCGACGACAAAAGCAACATGAAGAAATGCGAGAAAATAGACGATTTTGGTTACTCCTGGAGAATGTACGATAAGATATTACGTAGAAATATATTCGTAGGTACTGTTACTAAGAGGTAAATATTTATGAAGGACAGGTAAATTGCCAAATCACGCAGATGAAACGCTCGTTTCGTTTTGTTATCTAGGTAGGCATGAGATAATTGAATAACCATATGAGTATTATCTGTAATTCCATATTTCAATATTTTTTGGGATAATAATAGGTACAACGTACGTACAATTTGTACATTGATTGACGTGTCTGAGATCATGGTTTGCTAAGCAAATTATGTACTCGAGAAAATTATTGATATATTGAAAGATATACTTTTGGATAATTTTTGTTTATCGATCCAGAGTAGGTTTTAGATGTAAGCCCAAATATGAAATGTACCAATGTAGTTTTTAATGACTTCTTCTAAAACCGTCCTGATTACCTCGCTCGCTATGATTGACTCGCTATCTTGTCTTATTAAGTCTGCTGTATATTTGGGTTACATGAAGAAATACAAAGTTGACCGATGTTACGATTGCCATAGTCTGCAACAACACCTGGAGAAAAACTTGTTTTGGTAAAAAACCTAGAAAAACATGTTGTTTTTCACGAAGGTTGTTCAATAAATTAGGCCCTGTTGGCAAAACACATTCAACTACAATATTTCCAAGAGGTTGATCTATTCATCTGTTTATAAGCGACTTGCTTTTGCCTGCGGCTTCGCTCGCGTTAAATTTGGGGTAGCACGGTTCCTGAAGTTGCAGATAAAAAAATTGCCTATGTTACTCCATCCCTTCGACTATCCCCACTTCAAAAATCACGGCTCCGTTTTGCTGTGAAAGAAAGACAAACAGACACACTTTCCTATTTATAATATTAGTATGGATGACTAGATCAACATCTTGGAATATATATCTATAATATACGTTCACCAGATCGGCGGTAAAATTGCTTGAGTCTAAAAGTATGGTTTAGAGAGGTGTGGTTTGAGAAACGTGGCAAGTAGGCAAGGCGATGCGAGCGAAGATTTCAGGAGGGTCCGTATATTACCCATGTTATGAGATCACCCGTTTATCTAACTTTATGCGATTTTTGTGGGGGAACGTCTAGTGTGTTTTTACTCCGTCGAAGAGAAGAACATCGTAAGAAATGTGCTTCAGGCTCGAGTACGTAGTTCGTGGAATTTATTTACGAGTATTCTTCGTTTGACCTCACAAAGTTCGGATTACTTCGGACAACAGATTTTTTACTGCTTGACGTTTTGATTGAGGTTGTTTTATGTCAAATGCAGAAAACAAGCAAGTTGGCTTGAGATGCTTCCTTTACTAGAGGCATGAGTACAACATGCACTTTCTAAGTGTAAACATAAACTATTACATTGTATTCCGAGTTGTAACCAAGGTTTGTCAAATCAGGATCGTAGTCGCAGCGTACCCTAGCGTCCACAATAGATGTTACTGGGATAAGAGCAAAAATTAAAATTGTGATGTAGTGTCAAATCATAATGAGTAGTAGACCTATGTATATTTCTAAACAAGCGGCCGCCCGCGACTCCATCCGCGTGGTTTCCGGTTTCCGCACACGTATATAGGTACTATATATAGCCGAAAGCGTCGTCAAATGGACTATCCAAAACAAAAATGTGTTTTTCTAATCGTTCTAGTAGTTCCTGATAAGCTTCAGCTATATTATATTAGTATGAATTTAACTTGATAAATATTACTTCTCCTTAAATTAGTCGGACAACATTTAACAATATCCATAAAACCCATTCACTAAAACAGGATGGTGCGTTCCATAAAATATTCAAAGATTGATTAGAGAGTCAGCTGGATAAATAATAGCTCGCGGCGAATCCGACAACGGAGCGGCCGTTTGAGCGATTTATGTTTTCATCTCTTCCACAGACAGGGATTGGTTGCAAGCAGACGCAAACTAATTTAGGGAATATGCTGGAATATTTTAAGTAGGAAGAATATTTATTGACTCTCCATAAGTATTCAAGTCTGAGAATGGATTAAATGTCAATGTGTCAAAAGTCAGTTCAAACCTGCTTTAATATCGTGTCGATTTTTGAAACAATAAGACTAAGGTATTACTAGAGATATGTGGACAAAAAAAGTTGTTTATATTGTCCTGTGTTTACAATAAAATCCAATTCACATAGGTGTGTGAGGTCAACCTTATAAAAAGATAGGCTTGGAAATCCCCCGTAATATGTACTAAGTGTTATAGCGTAACCCAAAGGTCTTATAATATGTAAGCTAGCTCACTTACAAAGTGCCAAGGCTAAGTCCCGTCTTTAAGCTACAAAATACTCCTTGTGAAATTTCTCCACGCACGCATCCTCATAACGGGTCATATAATGCCTTAACTTGTCTCTTAACACCCTTTCCATTCATATTTAAACGCTCCTAAAAGGAACCCTAGCAATTATCGCTATTCCGGCCATTAAGGATTCACTGAGGATTTTAGCAAGTGATCTGCGCCTTAAGAAATTGGAGGGAAAGTAATAGTAATAATGTGTTGTCGTTTTCAACCATAGCCTTACGATAAGGTACGCAGGGCTCTAATGCACAAGTACCGTCCTTATCATAATTCAGTGAGACAGCAATCTGTCCAGACCGTAGATAACTGGAGAAGGAGCTCGAGATTAAATTTTTCGGTCACCCATCCGATGACTGGCCCCTGCGAAAGTTGCTTAACTTAGCAATCCCAAGCCGAGCGCTATAACCACTGCGCCAACGAGGTCAATTCCAAATACAAATTGAATGGATTAATTTCGTTTAAATAATGTTTCCCTCTGAAGCTAGTAGGCCTATTAACTCTAATGTATCTACCTTGATTTTAACTAAATCAAATTACTACTAATGGGTTTGACTTTGCCTCGTTCTACCCGAATAGAAAACAGAGACATTCAGTCAACCCCCATTTGAATTGCAAGTTACGTTTTATAATTAACGTTCTTTGATTGATGTTCTTTGAATATTCAGTGGGATTGTGGAAAATTGTGTTAGTACTATAGTGCATTTAATTGCGTGGTGTGCAAATTATAGCGTCGGCCAGCTTTTTACAGCTTATATTATGTTAAGAGTATAATTTGACTAGCAAATTGGACTAGTTGTTAAAAACCCTGGCTATAAAACTGAAAACCGTGGGTCCGAATTTCGCTAGTGGCCAACGTTTGTTTTATTAAAATCAGATTTCATAATCGAGTAACAACTTATATTTTATCCGATCCCTTAATGTCCGATCCCTTAATTCAATTCAACCATGGTACAAGTCACTTTCTTTAGTCGTATTCCTCATTACTAAGGGACGACCCTTAGTCATTACTAATCACGAGATCATGGTGTGAAATGAAACACACAACATTTCTCTTAGCAATTTTGATGGAGTGGTTTGCAATTGCCTTCACCTTTTCACACTTCTCATAGTGTGCGGGTTTCCTCACGATGTTTTCATATACCGTACGGTTTGAAGTTCCGTTTCAAGAATATTAACTTTCTTAACTAACTACATTTGATTTTAGAACAGCCAAATAATCGACATAGTCTATTTTAACCAACACTACAATGTATGAAACGTCCACGTTCAATCAAACAGTACATCACATTACTCTAATTACTGGCTATAACCAATCAATCCAATATGCATGATGGAGGGACCTTTGTTAAGTCCGAGGTCAAATCACCGCTATGTGGTTGACTAATTACCACCTGAATATTGAAGGGCCGTTTGAGTAATAAGTCAAGTTGAGTGTTAGGTTAAACGTTTTCGATATATCGATATGTAACCGTGTTTTGTAACTGTTACATTTTATTTTTTACTTGGTTTGGGCCAAATTACATCAGAATAATTATGTAAGAAATAATCAGTAATATATTGTGCCTAAATTAGAGACAATAAGAATAAGGTGTTAATGGACACTTTCTTTGTTTATCTCTATTTAGCAGTTTAAGTTAGATTTAAATTACTCATTAGTCTTTACTGACTAGATTGTAATAAAATTGATAAGCCCACTGTACAGTGAAATATCAAACAAAAATATATATTATGTATATATTTATATATTGTTCATGTTGTCAACATACAAGTATGAACCTTGTTTAATAATCAATGTATATTATAATCTAAAAAATCGCCCAGGAATCGGTGATGGTTGGAAGCGTGCATACCCTACATATAGCCGAGTAAAACTTTCTTTATTTTTCTTAGTAAGTATATCAAAAAGACGCTTTCGTGATATATCCTCTCTATATCCTCCATCAAGCATACCTTTCTTAATGCTTGCTAATTTAATGGCCATACGATCCCGAGATAATTTAGTTACCTTGCAGCGCTAATGGTGCCATACGTAATTTATGTAAGAACGTTGCTTAGGGGAAATTTATAAATTCAATAACTTCCATACGTTACTGAATTTAGGGAATATTACCTGATATTTTTATACCAGAAATTGCCTTCTGTACATCTCTACAAAGAAAGAGTAACCTTCTTTGTAGATATGTACAGAAGGCTTACCCAAATATTGTTATGTATTATTAATAAATAGTGCTTTACACCAACATATAAAATATACATACGAAAATGTGACAAGAACATGTTTTTCATATTTTTTTGGATGGATGCTATACTAGACCATTCATTTAGATTCGTGTATTTTTGTTTAGTCTTATATTCAAAATAATAGAAACAGTTAGCGTAGGTACCATAAAAATGGATTGGTGTGAGCTAGTGTTGTAGTTATTAAAACGCTTGAAGCTTATTTTAAAATTGAATGTATTATTGTCGCTTGAAGTTTTAATTATTTATCACCAAATGTGATGAAACAAACATACATTTGTCTTCGTTGGAACACATTGCATTGCACTTAAAAGACACTGCATTTCATTATACACTAGGTGTACGTACCATGAAGGTGGATTGGTACCCTAGGGCACAGATAACATATATTCTAGGGAAAGTCGTAATGAGACATTACATGCTAAAGTAACTTAGCTTGTAATGCCTCTTCTGTTTTAGTTTGTTTAAGACTACTATAAAGCCAGCTACGTAATTCACATACTTTGTATTGCCAACATTTGCCTTAGTTATAACTTAATTTGAAGTTTCAATAATTTAAAACACTAAAATATAAGCCTCATAATTCAGTTTTCTATTTTACACATTACTCTTAGCAATTGCACGACAAAATGTAATGTGTCAAAGATGCATCTGTCTTCGTCGTTCTGTGTCTGTCAGTGACAAGTCGCATTGCACTCAAACGCATGCATTCGAATGCAAGCTGTGTCGCTAGCCGTTGCAGTCTGATCTATCTGCGGCTGCGAGATTGCTGTCACGTCGCTTGAGAGAATAATGGAATAGTGCACCTGCGTCTGCGAGTGCACTTGTGCAGTATAAATGTACTAGTATCATTGTGCTATGTTTCCGATGATGATTTTTACCGATGTACATAACAGAATAGTATTTTTTAGGAAACATTTACACGTGAGGCTTACGAAGGAAATGTAAGCATATTCATGCGATGAACAATTTCATGCAACTAATGTCTATTTTTATTATTTTGTTGTATGAAATAAAATATTTTATACACTGAACTGAAGAAATGAAATATTTGTAACTTACAATATTAATGAATTATATCCAATGGAGACGGATCGATGTACGCTATGTGATGTTGTAATTAAAACACTAAGCTTATAGAAAAGGCATCATTTTAGTTTGACGTTTTAAATATCTTATACCACTACGATTATAAGTTCATCCACATATAATTTACTTTTGTATTTTTATATTTGATAAATGTGAAAAAAAACGAAAGATGTAATAAACACACATCTTTCTGCGTTAGGGACAAGTCGAATTGCACTCAAACGCCACTGCATTCGAATGCAAGCCGTGTCACTAGCCGTTGCAGTCTGATCTATCTGCGGCTGCGAGATTGCTGTCACGTCGCCTGAGAGAATAATGGAATAGTGCACCTGCGTCTGCGAGTGCACTTGTGCAGTGTAATGTACGAGAATCATTGTACCATGTATCCGATGATGATTTTTTCCCGATAACGGAATAGTATTTTTTAGGAAACATTTACACGTGAAGCTTACGAAGGAAATGTAAGCATATTCATGCGATGAACAATTTCATGCAACTAATGTCTATTTTTATTATTTTGTTGTATGAAATAAAATATTTTATACACTGAACTGAAGAAATGAAATATTTGTAACTTACAATATTAATGAATTATATCCAATGGAGACGGATTGATGTCGTTGTGATGTTGTAATTAAAACACTTAGCTTATAGAAAAGGCATAGTTTGACGTTTTAAATATCTTATACCAATACGATTATAAGGTCATCCAAATATAATTTACTTTTGTATTTCCCACATTACTCAAAGTAATTGCAAGACAAGTGTGATGCAGTTACGCTACTCTGTCTTCGTTGGGGACAAGTCGCATTGCTCTCAAACGCCACTGCATTCGAATGCAAGCCGTGTCGCTAGCCGTTGCAGTCTGATCTATCTGCGGCTGCGAGATTGCTGTCACGTCGCCTGAGAGAATAATGGAATAGTGCACCTGCGTCTGCGAGTGCACTTGTGCAGTGTAAATGTACTAGTATCATTATTTGATTTTTTACCGATTTACATAACGGAATAGTACTTTTATGAAACATTTTGATATGAGGCTTACGTTAGAAAATGTAAAACTATTCATGCGATGAATAATTCCATTTTGTGTATAATTTTTATATGGATGATCAATGGCGCATGTAACTAATGTCTATTTTTATTAATTTGTTGTATATGAAATGAAAGAATTTATTAACTGAACTGATGAAATGTAATAAATAAGAACTAGTAATACATATTAATGAATTATATCCAGTGGAGACGGATTGATGTACGCTATGTGATGTTGTAATTAAAACTGCTTATAGAAAAGGCATCATTATAGTTTGTCGTTTTAAATATCTTATACCACTACGGTTATAAGGTCAGCCACATATTATTTCCCACATTACTCTTAGTAATTCCACTAGAAATGTGATGTAATAAACACACATCTTTCTGCGTTAGGGACAAGTCGCATTGCCCTCAAACGCATGCATTCGAATGCAAGCCGTGTCGCTAGCCGTTGCGGTCTGATCTATCTGCGGCTGCGAGATTGCTGTCACGTCGCCTGAGAGAATAATGGAATAGTGCACCTGTGTCTGTGAGTGCAATTGTGCAGTGTAATGTACGAGTGACCAGTGGTGATAAGTGTTCTACCGGTGAAGGAATTAATTTGAGGTCCTGCTATCCTTGCAATGTGCTTTAGAAAATGACTATACGTTTTAATGCTTTTAAAATCATTACGTAGTCATTTTATCCAATGCGTTGCTTTGGTTATATAAATACTCAAGAATTTAAAAAAAATACATAATTTTTGATGTGACAGTCTTGGCCATGTACAAAAAGTCTTGATCAATTCATGAACTAATCTCAAGTTTCGATATCGTTATTATAATAAAGTTCTATCTTAGTGACTGTACAGAAAGAAACTATGTTTGCAACGAGCTTTCTCTGCCATTCAACAAAAAAATACTGCAAGCTACGGTGCTCCTTGCATAATTTATAAAACTATACGAGTTTTCTCGAGGAAAGTTCTGCAAATCGTTCGAACGGCGCCGTTTCGACTCTTTTTTGCAATTGTTTCTTTTTTTTGCGTTTGCAATCTCCATTGTTTATTTCCTTCTGGAGTTGTCGTTGCTAAAGTTAAGATTTTAAATAGGAGAGTATCTAATGTTTTTGATTCATTCAATATTTAAATGATAGGTACACTTAAGGTGGGGGAACCACTGTCTTACTGAATTAATTACAAACGAAAGTAAAAATTACTATGTATATTCCTGAAAAGCGATATATTATTATTTTTAACTAATCTCAGATCGTTCTTTATTAATTTTAGAAACATCACTGTAATAAATCTGATATTTGGATATCTAAGTTTTCTGAATTATTCAGACCTTTTTTATAATTCGCGTAAATTAACCATTAAAAAGAAAGGGTCTTTAAGTAGACCTTTTTACATCATATCACTTCCTAATTACCAACATCCGAGAATCAGTCAACCGGTACTTAGACTAAAATGATGAAAAACGAAACTCCTTCCATACGAGATCTCTTTGATGTTACGCAATCATTATTTGCAACTCCTTGCTTGTTCGTAATATCCTGAACGTAACAATTTATTCTCTCCCCCGGCATATCTCGTTCCACCGATTCCATTATATTTCTATAAAATTTCGGAACGTTACACAGGAATCTTATTACTTCGGTTGTCACTTTTGATTGTATGAAAAAGAGGAAATGTGGATTTTTTTTACTTGAAGTTAATTTTTTTCTGGAATTTTCGAGGCATACATTCTTTAATTATAAGTGAGCCGAATTTATAAAAACAATTTAAAAATGTAACATTTTTTATTTCGAAACGAAAATTTACACTTCCCTAAAACACAGATGGTAATAAAAAAAAATACAAGTATATTATTTAAGGATGGATTCTTTTCGTCTTGTAAATTATATTAATAGCCATAAAAGCAGCTAAAAAATTGTTGAGAAACAAAACCTCGACGAAGAAAACCTCAATAACCGGATGGCAATAAAAAACCATCCACCCGCACACAGCAATTTACGGACGGCTGCGAATATTCGGGGTGCCATAATAACAAAGAAAACGAAGATAGATTTTAGTTACATTATTATATTTTACTTACATTATGGACAGTAAAAAGCTCATATTTCGTACTCTGTTTCAACAACCCCGTTTCACCAACTTCGGAAGTAATAATTTAATAGATAATGTTAGTGAAATTGTGCCAACATCTGCCAAGTATTACTATAATAATCCGGAGATGATTAAAATGAATATTTACTCTTGAAGAAGTTTGACGGACTCGTTGGTAAAGCGCAGTGTAATAGATGCCCTTGCTACAAAACCAAGGGTTGCGAGTTCAAATCTCGCTAGGAGCAATTGTTTGTGTGATGAACATCGGCATCGAAACGCTAGAAGTAATTTACCATTAGGTGATGATTTCACGAGCATACATATACATAGGTAACAAGCATCTAGTAGTTATAGTTTTAAGTAGAATGCTCATTCTTCACCACATTTAAAAAGTAAAGTATCAGCCTATTAATATCCCAATGCAGGGCAAAGGCCTCCATCATTTGAAATCATGTTTTCGTTACAAAGATGGGTTACACCACCTTTAGCAGAAACAAAAAGTTCTGGAACCCTAGAAGTCATTTACCATTAGGTAAACCGCATGGTAAGCTATCAACAAGTTCCCCTAAAACCCCTAGGAGTCTTAAACAAATCCATACAGCAACATACACAGCGAAGACAGTAAACAAGATCGCGAACTGGTAAATCGAAATCGCGTGTTAAATGTCCCAGTTCCCGCATGAACAATAACTCAGTGTTACATAAATTTACTGGTTGTTCCGAATTAGTTAGAATGTAATTTATGACTTCGGCAAGTAATGCAACAGATTGTTTCGTGCGATCCATAATGCGTGCTAATAGTTAAACCTTAAATGATCTCATAGAGTCTCCTGATCCATACATGAAATAGGACCAAATGGCTCAAAAAAAAAATTTGGAATTTTCTGACATTTCTAGTACTCAAACTTGGGTGCACCTAACCTTGACCATTTAGGTCCATAGAGTCTTTTGATCTATACATAAAATAGAATCGAATGAGTTGAAATAAATGTTTTTGCAATTAAGGCATATTCTATAAAAGCAGATCAAATAATCTTAAAAAGTTGTGATTACCTAACAATGTTGTCTTGTTACTACTACAATAGTTCATGTACTTGCCCTTCAAAACTCATTTCAAAATTCCGCCCTTTATGTACAAACATGTAGCTAGTAACGTGCATAAAATTTAACATCGTATTTCTTACACGATAGTTTTCTAGATTTATTGGTTTACCTAGAGCATCGATAAAGAGCATATACCAAGCATGCTATGATTCTTCTTGAATAATAGCTTAGTACTTGCACTGGAGTTGTTTCGAATGTGTTCACTTGAAATAAGGTTATTTACGAGTAGCGTTCCGCCAGTGGCTTTGCCTGTTTGTACTACGCGATCGTAATAGTCTAAGATCCCGCTATACAAGGACCTTCATCAAGATGCTTATTGGATGGAACATATTTTATACATACATAATTTAACATGTCAATTATAATATTGCATATTGGTTGTATAGAAAATTTCAGTTCAGGATATAAAAATTAAAAAATAAAAAGAAAATATTGAAGCAAAGTTAAATGAAAATAAAAATTATTTATTACGAACACTCTGGTATAAGGTTACAGTAACGCTATACTCACTTCTTTCAAAAAATCCTGAACTTGCACCAATTCTCTTAAAAGTCTTCAATTAATTCTGCGTGACGTCATCTCGTAAATTGCACTCGTTCCGGGCAGATGGGAAAGGTCTCTAGCTGTAAAGAGCAGTAAAAAGAGGCTACGTTTGCTTTAATGTAGTTAAACGCCAGACATCTGGCGTTTTATTTACTTTGCATTGCCGAGTGAATTATCTTAGACGAAACAAATAATCCCGTTGTATCTTGAATGTAAAAGAAAACTTTGCTAATATACCTCCAAATTACTAATTTATTACGGTATACGTAGAGAAAAATTGGGCAAGTGCGAGTGGGACTCCCGCACTGAGGGTTCCGTACAAATTCTATTTTTGACGTATTAAAAAAACTACTTACTTGATTTTGCTCAAACCAATTTTCGTTGGTAGTTTTTATGGTAATGTACATCATATATTTTTTTTAGTTTTATCCTCCTCTTATTTTAGAAGTTAGAGGGGGGGGGGGGACACACATTTTTCCACTTTGGAAGAGTCTGACACGCACAGTATTCACTTTAGAAAAAAATGATTGTAGAAACCTCAATATCATTTTTAAAGACCTATCCATAGATACCCCACACGTATATGTTCAATGAAAAAAAATATATTCAGTTTCAGTTATAACTATGGGGACCCCCATCATTTTATATATTTTTTCTATTATCATGTAAAAACCTTGTTGCGGTTCACAGAATACATCTAATCACCAAGTTCCAACAGTATAGTACTTATAGTTTCGGAAAAAAGTGGCTGTGACAGACTGGCGGACAGACAGACAGAAGACAGACATGACGAATCTATAAGTGTTCCGTTTTTTTGCCATTTGGCTACGGAACCCTAAAAATGAACGTATGTACTTTGATGCGTTTTCTTTCAAATTCGAGGCAGATGGTAAATTCGCCAGCAAAAAGACATCTGGGGCCCTAGCCAAGATGCCAATTTGTCGAATTTGCCATACGTTTTCGCAGCGACTTATATTGCCCTCCCGCACACGTACTATTGATATGAGCGGGATGGAGATATAAGTCGCTACGAAAGCGTCTGCCGAATTCGTTAAAGTGGCATCTTGGCTAGCCTACCTGTTGTATCAGACTAGTCGCAATTGCGCTATCAATATTTAAAAATGACAAAACTTAACCTTAAAATCTAGAATGATAATAATACCCTTCCGGCCGTTTTCGACTATGGCGGCCGAAATCACGTTCAGTCAGCCCAGGTACGCACGATATATTATATATAGTAGGTACACAAGTGGGTGCGCAAGCACAAGTGCACTCCCTATTCCCTTCCTCTCATAGATCGGTGGGACAGCTATCTGATACGACTGTAGAAAGATCAGGCGCAGGAACAACGGCTTATCATCCCTTGCGAAGAATAGAGGAGCTCAAGATGATTTTTTTTCGGAAAAAGATTTCTTAACTTGGCAGTCGCAAGCTGCGCACACTAACAACTGCACTGTCGAGCTACCTAAACAACTATAATAACTCCTTAAAACACATAAATATGTAACGAAAATTCTAGCGTCTAAATTGTTTTCAAAAAACATTTCCGAGGTTTCATAAAATGTTTTGACATAACCATATTCTCTCGGAACTTGGAATGCGGAAAGTAAATGAACAAAACTTATTGCTGTGCACAAAAATGCTCACAGGTCGTTTTCAAAGAATACTCCGTATTTCAGAGTGTCGCAACTAAGACCGTATCCTGGCGATTTATTAAAAGTTCAGCTTGTAGTGCCATCTCATAAATTGTACTAGACTGCACTCGTGCGGACGCGAGGGGAAAATAAAGATAAATAGAATAAATAAAAAGAGGAGCGTTAAATGCGTCACCTGTGAAAGAAAAATAATCAAGACTTTCTTTTAATTTGTTTGTTTATATTATACGACCCAACCATTCGCACGGGTGCATCTAAAATTATCCGTGTTTTCCTCCTTTATTATGCATGTACACATACCTTTCTCTTTGATCTATTTATCCAATGAAAAAATGCCTAAAAATTAATAGCTTTGTTTAAAGGATTAAGTATAGAAACACACTAGGCGGAAAAAACGCGACCGAAAGTTCGGTGTGACTACGCCCGACACACCATGCCGAAATAACTTCGCGTAAAAATGAATAGAAAACTTCGGCATTGTATTTTAAGCCTGATGTGTTTCTACACTTAATATGTACAACATACCTACATAGGGACAGATAAAACTATTTAGTGAAGTGCATCGAGCTGAATTTTAGTATTGTCAAAAAAATTGTTGACGTTGTTTAAGCAATTTATTAATTGATATTAATTTAAGGTTATTTAATAAAGCGAACAACACGCAAGGACATGATATATGGTGCAATAGCGTGATGAAAAGACATTGTGAGTTCAAACCTGATATTAATTTAGAGTGCTATGAAATGATATGCATACAATTGAGTGAGTTTTTGACAATAAATATTACCTATACGAATAAAAAAGTTTGTTCGACTGGGCATCATTACAAGTTCCGGCACATAGACGAATTAAAAAATAATACAAAATAATGTTAGTAATCAAAAACATTTTTTTTATTGTTACTCTTAAGTTAATTATGATTCAGCCGTCCAAGCCAAGCCAAGTTCCAAAAAACATTTAATTATTTTGTCCATTATGAAGGTTTTACAACAACAAATGGAATTTTAAGGGAATAGCTCTATCTAACTTAATGATGTCATAAAGAAAGTATGTTAAGAAGAAGGACATTGCAAGTCGAAATAAAGAAGAAGATATCTTCCAAATAAACCACTCTCTTTTGAGTCAGTGCCATCAGGTGCCAACTTTAGGGACTGGTCGGCTGAGATTCAATCTGTAAATTACTATTTTAATTTTTTTCTTATTGATTACCAATGAGAACTAAAGGACATAGAGTTTCTAATTAATAGATTTATCAAAAATAAAATAAAATTGGCGATTTCAAAACAGCAACAATCGAATTTATTTCTGCTTCTTCTTGATAGTTGGTTGCTTTCTGAAGTCAGTGGTAGAATTTTAGTGTAATGTAATAACTATTGACGATTTATAAGTGCATCTTTGTCTGCTACGTAAAATAAATAACCTATTTGATTTGTTTTGAACAAAACCCCTTTTCTTTGTCTGCAGACATGACGCAAAGTCAGATGCTATGCCGCGGCGTCTCAGCTCACAAAGTCAGTGGGTTCCGAGGCCACGCGCCTCGGATCTCGTTCACCAACAAAGACGAGGGTGACCTGCATGAGCTCAGGAGGAAGTCAGCGAGCAGTCGCCTGGGCAGCTCTCCACGGACCAGCATAGCCAGCGAAGAGAGAGCTGATGGGATAGCTCTGAGGTACGTCACGATTTTGGACTGTTTGTGAAGGTCATAAGGTTTTTTTTTATATAGCATCTGTATAAGCTCTTAAAATACTTTGGATATAGCTAGCAGCCAGCTGTGAAGCTAATCAAAGACAAATATAGCCATTGAGCTAATGGAATTGCTCTAAGGTACGTCGAAAATTAAGTCAGTCGTGGCATGATTTCCATTTCCATCGATCTAAGATCATATATCCAAGCCCATAAGACACAAAGTTAGCGGGTTCCAAGGCCCCTTGCCGTGGATCTCTTTCACCAACAAGGGAAAGGGTTACCTGCACGGGCTCAAGAGGAATATAGCCAGCAATCGCCACGGACACTATAGCCAGCGAAAAGAGAGCTGATGCTCTCCCTCTGATAACTCTGAGGTAAATCATGATTTTGGACCCTCAATCAAGCTCATATGGCTCAATTCTATATAGCACCTATTTCACCATCTAAAGTACTTTACCGATACTAGCAGCCACCTGGAAAGCTCACCAAGGACGAGCAAAGTCATTGAGCTAATGGGATTGCTCTAAGGTACGTCGGAAATTATGTCAGGCATAGCATGATTCAGTTTCTCCATCGATTCTCGATTGAGGTATCGTCATGATTTAGTTTGCATCGAATTTGGACTGTTTAACAAGGTCATAGGGTTTAATTTAGTGTGGCGTCTATTTTGAATTGGCTTGGTTGAAGCTATCATCAAATGAGCAATGTTAGTAAGTAGCGATTTGTTGATATTGCTCTGAGGTACGATGAAAACTCAGTCAAGCATGGCATGATTTCGGTTTTTCGTCTATTTTCGACCATAAACTAAGGCTATAAGATAAGTCAGTGGGTCTCGTGATTTTTTTTCTTTTAATATAAATTTCTTTTGAGTGTGCTGACTACGTTAATACTTTTTTCGCCCACTGTTAAAATCCAATTGCTCGTAGCGATGACCTAGTTCGTAGCAACTTATTCGTAGCACATAAATCGCCTTCTACGTACTCGAACCGTAGTCGTAGTCCGTAGCTAGCAGCCGTAGCAACTTCTGTCACAGCGGGTTTGTTCTAGCTGCTACATTGGCTGTGACAAGTTACAAAGTTTAGGAAGAATGTTTTCTCACAAATGTGTTTGTCTGCAATTGGTCTGACAATGAAGAATATTGGTATTGACGATTAGGTCTTTAACTTTACTGAATTGATAGAACTCAATTCGACAAAGAAAGATTCAATTTAAGTACTACGTGATTTGGTTGGACGCAATAAATTTTACTTACTTCATACTTTTATTGATTCAATACTTGTTCTCATAAAACGTATTTTAGATTCAAGGGTGTTTTTTTGACTATATTTTAACAGCTATGTAATATTTTAGATTTTTAAACCACTCATATAATTTCAGTCGAACTCAGAATCATAACTCACGGACAACCGTAGCCATTTTAAGTTATAGCTTGACTTCATATAGAGCCAGTTTCACTGCTTCACAAAACGTTTATATTGTGGTACATACATATACCTACTTATGTTCACTCAGTAAACTACCTCGAGTAACCATGTTCATCAGGCAGTACTTAGAACCTCTGCCACATTCTAAATTGGAGCTTTACCGTACACCTGACCCTGCCAGACTGATTTTACACCTGCCCCAATAGGAATAAAGATTATTTTCGTATGTAACACCGTTGCTATAAAGATAAGCAAGTGGCCAACATCTACGGAGGAGGCAGGAAGCCATTTGCTGGTAATGTTAAAAGTGGATTAGATTATTATTAGGATTATTTTCGCGGGGTGTATACTTTTATGAAGTAATGTGTGAATTTATTTTTCGTTGTAAGTATGTTTTCAGAAGCATTATATTATAAGCCGATAATTTTCAACCGCTTCCTATGATATCTTCAGGATAATTTTTAAAGATTTTGTAGTTCCAATTCCTAGCCCGAAATGGTTGCTGTTAGACATAGCACCATGGAGTCAGAGTTAAGTACCTACATTGATGGTACTTAGATAATATGTACATATTAATCAGTATGTATATAATTTAAAATTTCATAACTTTAATACGTGCAGTAAGCGTCTGATAGATAGTGACACTAATATAATATCGGTACAAACAATGTTTCCATATTGTTGACAACATTTTAATCGTGCAAAAAGTTAACACATTCAAAACGTCATATATTTCGGTTCAGTCAAATCGCAATAAATATATCGGTATCGGTAGGAATCCTTCACAGATTTCCGTAAATACATAATACCCTCCTAGCCGAACTCGGCCACGGCGGCCAAACTTACGATTAGCCACTTACGCGGGATATATTATAGTGCACAAGCGCATGCGCAAGCACAGGTGCACTCCCTATTCCCCTCACTCCCATAATTCGGTGGGACAGCAGTCTGACACGACCGTAGAGAGATCAGGCGCAGGACCAACGGCTTAACGTGCTTTCCGAGGCACGGGGGTGTTATTACACCGCCAACTTCCAAACTCCGTACTGTATCTATGTTATACATCATGAAAACATAGACACAATTTCATCGGTCCGACCCGGAATTCGAACCCAGGACCTCCGGCGCGGCCGTCGCATTAAAGTGCGACACACTAGCCACTGCGCCACGGAGGCAGCTACGTATCGAAACTCAATTTTCCTTCGATCCCATTACCTGAAAGCCAGCTTGTTAAGGAAAACTCCAATATTAATATCAACTTTTGAGATTATATTGCACTCGTGGTACTTAACCCACCGGGTCCTTTTATTGGTAAAGTTACGAAGTTAAGAGGCGTGACAGCGGGACCTAACTACTAACTGGCCTAGTTGAAACTAGTTGCTTCTGCAGTTTAATTAAATAATCCGACGTGTTGCTCATCGGAAGGCACTGGTATTCTTCTGTAAAGTAAGTTTAAAAGAGTTGGATGTCGGGTCATCAAAACTAATGACTGCGATGGTGTATCACAAAAGCAATACGTGTGAATTAATATTATCATTATTTTAAAACCTTGATGGTCTCATGGTTCAAATACCGGGTTGTCTCAAGGTCCTGGGTCGGGCAAAAATTGTGTCGGTTTTTTAGGAAACAGCCCGTGTTTGTGATCACCAATCCGCATTTAGCAAGCGAGGCGATCAAGCCAAAACCCAATCTTTGTAACGAAAACATGATTTAAAATGATGGAGCTCTTTAACTTGCAGTGGGACATTAATAGGCTGATAATTTTAATTACATTTTCATTATTACTCACAGTGATTAATATAGGTGTTCAGTTTTAAATAGTTTTCACATTGGCGTGTTGTGTCAATGTGCATTGTTTCGGCAATTTGTATAACTCTACTAAGACTGTATGACTCAGATCATACAAATTGCCCCTACATTTTCAAGAGACCTGATAGTTTATCTTAGTTGCCTGCTGGGGTCATAAAGGAAAGGTCACGCAATGGCTGATCACATCTCGCGTAATTGCGCCTCGTCCCGACCGCGGTAATTGTTCGCGCGATTACTCCGGGGACGGGCTGATAGAAACATTAGCCCTGTATTTTGTTTAAAATAATTAAAGGAGAACGGCAAACTGAGTACCACTCGTAAAACTAAGCGTTCCCAGAACTAACTATATAGGATTTAAAGGTAATCATGAGACGAACATTTTTCAATTTGAAGTAGATTTTTAGAAGCTGGGAATAGCCGGTAATCCTTGATTGTATTATCTTATAAAATCCCTGAAACAAAACGCCGGTCATCGAACATGGAAAAACAGAACGCATTTGACGTTATCTGAACAGCGACCTCTTTAGTTTATGTTTGATAATGTGTCAAAATTGATCGGAAAGACATCGGTCAATTAATATTCATTTTCATAATCTTTATTGCATTCTTGTTCACAATATTTGCCGTGTTATGATTTGTTAAATGATTTGCCTTCAGTTGAGCACGCAGATACATACAATAATAAATATGTTGTATACAATAATAAAAATGTAATATAATAATACTTATTACAATAGATGTGTGTAGGTTGAGCACCTTTGCTCCTGCGCTGTCAGCTATTCTGCGAAAAGGGACTCTTCGAGTGTGATTTGTGTGATTATTTGTGAGGACTTTCTAATATATACCAGAATGTTTTAGTATTTAGTGTGGGAACTTGCTAATGCGGTGATTATTGAAATATGCGCGCCTATCACGCATACATCGTCATGTCCAATAAGACTCGAATGAAAATCTTCTCAATATTGTTCAGCGCTGGATTTATCTTATCTTACAAAGAAGAGAAGCATAATATTATTTTAGAGAAATAAATGATGTTGGTCTTTATTTTCCTCCTTGTTTTATTTGTTTTGAAAAAGCAGTGACTGTACGTTGATCTATCATAAAAATGCTTAACCACCAGTAAGGTGTTCCTCCACCCTACAGGTTTATATTAGTTTGCGCAATGTTATACAAAATAATAAGCAATAACAATGGAGGGTCATCAATGATATTTAAAAAAATATCATTGGGGCTCATATTTAGTACACTTCAATTTGACAGGTTTAAAAACTGTTTATAACGCCATCTGGAGAACGAATTTGACGTTGGCATTATTTGGGACAGAACTATTGACATTTTAGACCAATAGATGTCGGTGCTCGTATATTTTATATACTCCATGGCAATAAGGTCAATTTTTGCTTACATTTCAAAGTGACAGTCAGATGGTCAAAGCCTTAGTAACATTTGGGGAAATGGCAATTCTGTGGATAATGTAAAAGTTGCATTGGAGGTTATGTTTGAAATCATCTTTTTATCCCCAGCTTTAAAAAATATGTTACCATTACATTTTTTGATAAGCATCATTAGAGGATTGATTTTCTAGTATTCACTTCTTGGAACGCTAAGTCTTTATGTGGTACTGGAAATACATGGGATTCTGCCGTTGTCCTTTCAATTTAGACTTATTTTTCTGTTTTTAGGGTTCCGTAGCCAAATGGCAAAAAACGGAACCCTTATAGTTTCGTCATGTCTGTCTGTCTGTCTGTCTGTCTGTCTGTCTGTCTGTCCTGGCTCGTTCTCCGCCGTTTCTGAACCGATTGCCACGAAAATTGGTGGAGAGATGTATAGTGATAATTCAAGAATTGGTTTTTAAAATAATCGAAAAATAATTATTTTTACCCCCCCTCCCATACAGCGAAAAGTAAATTCGAAAAAAAAAAATCGACTTACCCCATCGTGTGGGGTATCGTTAAAAACATATTTTAAAATACAATAAAACTTGCCTTGAAACCATGTGGATCAAACACCCCAGTCTCGAGATATATTAATACAAAGTTAAAATTAGAGCGTCCCCCCCCCCTTAACTTTTGAAATACTATTACAATAATTCTGAAAAAAATATCCTGTATACTTCCAAGTAAGTACTTTCAACAAAAACTATAGCGAACTCTGTATCATACATAGTTATTTTTTATACAACTCGACCAACTTATGACGTGCAGTTGCCCTAACTTAATGGTGTCTTAAGCGATCGGGCCATCTTTTAGCTACGGAACCCTTTCATGGGCGTGTCCGACACGCTATTGGCCGGTTTTTTCTTCCTTACTCACATTGTTAACTAAATTCAGATTTTGACTCTGGCTTTACTTGTTTATATGCATTCTGCGTTTAACAGTGTAAAAAATAAATCAAAATTATTTAATGGATTTACTGATTAAAATGTCGCATAAGTACCGGCCTACCTATAAAAAATAAATAATTTATCGGACCGTGATATTGAGGTTTGGTTTGGATCCAAGGTTTGATTACCGGGTCGCGTAGGATTGTTTCTGTATTTTTACGAACACGGCTTCGGTTTTGGTTACTAAGCCAAAATACATTTTTTTAATGATAACGAGATTTCCTTGCAGTCTAACTACTTATGTCTGATGCTTTGCTTAAACCAGTGTCACACTGATCCGGATATCCGGAAGCCTGCCACCTGTCCCGGACCTGCAAATATCCGGACGCACGGTTACCACTTGTATTGCATTTTTACTTGCATTATTCATACGACTTCTCCTTGCTATCATGCGTGGGTGTCGATCAATGTCGTTTTTTTTCGGAAAGTATGTCACTGTTGGCTGCAGAATTTCATCGACAGCTTATATCCAGACTATACTGGGAGCAAATGGCCCACACCTAATATTTTTTCATCGTATCTAGCGATTTACGTCAGTGTTAACTCACGCTAGCTACTGATCCGGACATCCTGACGCCTGCCACCTGTCCCGGACCTCAGTGACGGATTAAGACTATTTGATGCCCTAAGCAATCCACCCCTGTGGGCCCCCCCTATCCGTATGTCAACAAAAACATTAGTTTTTTTATAAAATAAGATAACGAGATGAGATCGTACCTAAGAAGTGGGTCGACAACAATAGAAACCAAAGCATAATTTATTTATTTATTGAAATGTGTAATTATGAGCTTTACTTGTATCATCTTCGTCCTTTTAGGATTCCGTTCCGTAGTTAAATGACTAAAAACAGTACCCTTATAGATTCGTCATGTCTGTCCGCCAGTCTGTCACAGACACTTTTTTCCGAAACTATATATATAACATATGTACTATACTGTTGAAACTTGGTGAGTAGATGTACCTATTCTGTGAACCGAACCGCATTAAAGTTTTCACACGAAAAAAGAAAAAAAAATTAGCAAAAATGGGGGTCCCCATAGTTATAACTGAAACTGGTTTTTTTTTTCATTGGACATATACGTGGGATATCTGAGGATAGGTCTTTAAAAATGATATTGAGGTTTCTATCATTTTTTTTTCTGAAGTGAATACTTTGCGTGAGAGACCCTTCCAAAGTGGAAAAACGGGTGTCGCCCACCCTCTAACTTCTAAAATAAGAGGGATAAAACTGAAGTGAACTGAAGAAGAACGAACGAAATCTAGCAAGTAGTTTTTTTATACGTCCAAAATATAATTTGTACGGAATCCTCAGTGCGTGAGTCCGACTCGAACTTAGCCAATTTTTTCAAAGTATTTTTATTACAAATCAATACACATATTACAAGAAAGTAAAGTTTGTGTGTTTTTATATTTGTTTAATTGTGAGGTCGGACCTCGGGACCGACAGAAACGATTTTAAAAATTCTTTCACCGTTGGTAAGCTTCGTTATCCCTGAGTGACATAGGGTACATTGAGTAAAATTTTTACCCGTGCGAAGCCAGGGCGGGTCGCTAGTTATATAATATATCAAATATGTAATATAATATATTAAAAGCTTTCATCTGATGATTCCGTTTTTTAGGGTTCCGTAGCCAAATGGCAAAAAACGGAACCCTTATAGTTTCGTCATGTCGGTCTGTCTGTCTGTCCTGGCTCGTTCTCCGCCGTTTCTGAACCGATTGCCACGAAAATTGGTGGAGAGATGTATAGTGATAATTCAAGAATTGGTTTTTAAAATAATCGATAAATAATTATTTTTACCCCCCCTCCCATACAGCGAAAAGTAAATTCGAAAAAAAAATCTACTTACCCCATAGTGTGGGGTATCGTTAAAAAGGTATTTTTAAATACAATAAAACTTGTACTGAAACCATGTGGATCAAACACCTCAGTCTCGAGATATATTAATACAAAGTTAAAATTAGAGCGTCCCCCCCCCCCCTTAACTTTTGAAATACTATTACAATAATTCTGAAAAAATGTTCTGTATACCCCCAAGTAAGTACTTTCAACGAAAACTATAGCGAACTCTGTATCATACATAGTTATTTTTATACAACTCGACCAACTTATGACGTGCAGTTGCAGTTACTAAATAGTGTCTTAAGCGGTCGGGCCATCTTTTAGCTACGGAACCCTTTCATGGGCGTGTCCGACACGCTCTTGGCCGGTTTTTTTTGATATCATACATTGTTAAATTAAATTAAGTTATTTATTTGGGTTGATCAAATGTTGTACATGAGGCACCATTTACATTCAATGTTAATCGGACCATCAGGATGCAATCTCTGAATAGATATACAAAAAACCCTAAAATACCTCTTAAAATTTCAGGCCTCTCAAAAAATCCTATATCACTTATTTGGCCCCTAAATCTAGGGGGAATAACCCATATATGGTAACACAAAAACGCGCAATTTTTCAAATTATTCCTAGATATATTTTTTTAATTTGTATTATGGTGACGTGAGAGTGAGACGTGATTCGTGATACCCTATGGACGGCATTTTTTGTGCTTCTTCTGGTGCCCCCCCAGACTTGGTGCCCTAGGCAATTGCTTAATTTGATTAAGGGTTAATCCGTCACTGCCGGACCTGCAAATATCCGGACGCACATACATTATTTATTAATGCGACTTCTCCTTGCTATCACGCGTGGATGTAGCTTTGCAATGCGTTCGTTGCCTACATACACGTGTGTATGACATTTCGTCTGTAAACGATTTGTTAAAGAAGAAGCATTTTTTATATTAGGCTGCTCAGTGAAAATGTTTTGACTTCCGTAACCTAATTTCAGAGGCGATTAGTATTTTCTTCATTAAAATTTCTGGTACTTGTCTCGGTTTAAAAATTTTAACTAAACAATAGTTTCTACTATCATCTTTTACCTTTCTTTCCCATAGCTAACTGCCTCCGCGGCGCAGTGGCTAGTGTGTCGCACTTTAATGCGGCGGCCGCCCCGGAGGTCCTGGGTTCGAATCCCGGGTCGGACCGATGAAATTGTGTCTATGTTTTCATGATGTGATAACACAGATACAGTCCGGAGTTTGGAAGTTGGCGGTGTAATTACACCCCCGTGCCTCGGAAAGCACGTTAAGCCGTTGATCCTGCGCCTGATCTCTCTACGGTCGTGTCAGATTGCTGTCCCACCGAATTATGGGAGTGAGGGAATAGGGAATGCACATGTGCCTGCGCATGCGCTTGTGCACTATAATATATCCCGCGTAAGTGGCTAATCGTAAGATTGGCCGCTGTGGCCGAATTCGGCTAGGACGATTATTTATTTTCCCATAGCGCTATCTACTAGTCCCTGATGGTTTTAGTAGTAGGTATTGTACTGAATTTGATATTCAAGGTCAAAAAACTCACAAAAATATTCCTAGTCTGGGCTTAAGTGTACGGTAGGTAGGTGAGTTTACTTTGAAAGTTTAATTTTTTCACAAGCCATTTTCGAGACGTGGACCTGATAAAATTTTCTTAATTTGACGACTTGAGAGTCGAGTCTCGTAAATAAACTTGAAACTGTGTTGGTGTAGACGTGTAAGTTTTTCTTAATTCTGTTTTACAACTTGAGAAGGAACTTTTTTATTTTATTAATAATTTAGGCAGTCAGTGGAGCGATTGTTAAAAGGACTTTGTAACGATTACAGAACTAAGGACATTTTTTGTACAAGTAGAATTTAAAAGTGGTTTATAACGCAGAATCAATTAAACACTTCTGACATACATAAATAACAGTTTTGAATAACAGATTCTTAATACCAGTTGGTCTAGTGGTCAGAGACCCTGGCTCCAAAACCAAGGGTTGCGGGTTCGAATCTCACTTAAGGCAAAAGTTTGTGTTATGAACATCGGCATTTGTACTCGAGTCTAAATGTTTTTTAAAAGTATTTAAGTATATCTATCAGCAAATGTTTAGATGTGTCTCAAAGCCCATTTCCACACCAACTTACGTCATGTATCATGACGGCTCTGAAATATTTATTTTAAACGACACGCTCCTATTACGTCTCACCGAAATGTGAGTGAGCTTATATCGTAAGCACCTACACATTTTCTGCGGTTGACGTTTCTGTTAAGTTGTACTAATCGGAGCCTCATTACAAATATTAGATGTACATTCTGCTTTACAAATATACGAGAATATTCCATTCAGCCTAACAAAACAAAATTGTGGTATGTATCTCTTTTGTTCGAATATTTTCAATTAAAACATAGTCAAGAAATAAAACACTTGGACTAATATACCAAGCCCCAAACTAAGCTCGAAGCTTGTATATGAGGAAGCATCGAATTCGTAACTTGGTTACAATAATTTTATTGACACAGTCATATAATAACAGCGTAGGTATGTATTTTGCTTAACCAGAAACAGGTAAGAGTTAAATTAATTACAGAGATTCAATTGTGATTTTTAACGTTGGGATAAATAAAGTTATTTGATTTAACAGGGAAACGAGCACGTTTTTATGTTAATTAGTGATTTCTTCAGTCAGTTAAACATTTGAAAACCTTTCTTTTTATCATTTGGTCATCGAGGTACGAGTATAAGTCAGGAATAATACAAATAATAAATAAACAAAAATCGCCATACGGAACCATTGAGGTACTACTACTACGCATTGTTGTCCATGAACAACAGTTTTGAAAAACTTGTACAAACAATTACAGGACGAAAAATCAAGCTAGTGCCGTATCATAGATAAGAAAAAAACAATAATTATCCGCCCCCTTCCCTCCAAATTGAAGCATAGATTTTGTTCTCCATTCTATACGTAGTAGTAATACCTCAATATTCGGAGCGGATATTTATTTGTGAAGGTGCGAATACGAATATCAATAATACGACCACATATTCCGGGATGCCGTAATAAAATCGCTTCTCTTACGACTTACACAGACATAACATGAACACATAGGTATACCTATATTGATTTTTAGGGTTCCGTAGCCAAATGGCAAAAACGGAACCCTTATAGTTTCGTCATGTCTGTCTGTCTGTCTGTCTGTCTGTCTGTCTGTCTGTCCTGGCTCGTTCTCCGCCGTTTCTGAACCGATTGCCACGAAAATTGGTGGAGAGATGCATAGTGATAATTCAAGAATTGGTTTTTAAAATAATCGAAAAATAATTATTTTTTACCCCCCCTACCATACATCGAAAAGTAAATTCGAAAAAAAAAATCGACTTACCCCATCGTGTGGGGTATCGTTAAAAAGGTATTTTTAAATACAATAAAACTTGCCTTGAAACCATGTGGATCAAACAACCCAGTCTCGAGATATATTAATACAAAGTTAAAATTAGAGCGTCCCCCCCCCTTAACTTTTGAAATACTGTTAAAATAATTCTGAAAAAAATGTCCTGTATACCTCCAAGTAAGTACTTTCAACGAAAACTATAGCGAACTCTGTATCATACATAGTTATTTTTATACAACTCGACCAACTTATGACGTGCAGTTGCCCGTACTAAATGGTGTCTTAAGCGGTCGGGCCATCTTTTAGCTACGGAACCCTTTCATGGGCGTGTCCGACACGCTCTTGGCCGGTTTTTTTGTATGGGCTCGGCCGATATTGGTCGCGGCTAAACAAACAAGTACAAGTGTGTTGGGAATCGAACGAGTGTTTCGGCGGGCGAATGTTTCTCGTAATGAAACGATAAGGAGAAAATCGAGCACAATAGGGAAGGAAGCGGGTCGTCGGTTATTGGATGCCGTGGTTAAGCTGCGAATGTGGGGCTATTTTTAGGTTAAGGTGGAGGAAATAGTAACAGGCTTGTAGGCCTGTAGGGCACTGTCCTCATAGCCGAGTTTTGGATGCGATTCGGGGCGGATATCTTTGCAATCATATATGTACATAGCTAGTATGTAACTTCCCAATCCGAAGAGACGAACTTCTTAGCTGTCCATGGATTCTCCGTGCAGGTGCCGGGTCTATCGCGTGTTACAGAGAGGAATGTTTTAACGCCTGGGATTACCATTTTAACTTAAGTACTTTAACCGAACTAAAAAACTACCAAAAAGTTTAAGTGTTCCCCGCAGGATTTGAACTCACTACTTCCGAGGTATTAGAGCACAGTGATTGAACCACTACACCACGGAGTACTATAATAGAAAAATACTACGCATTGGGTCTTTTGGGGAATACCAAAAACATACATATATATTTGACAGTATAAAAATGCTGTAAACTTAGTTAACTATTCCTAGAACATCCCATCATCGCTGCATACTGTAAGGCGGCTGCCTATATTCCAACTGAATACATAAGAAAAACTATTCCATCGAGTATTTCAATATAAATGAGTATTACAAAATATGCATGGATAAGCATTACAGAGGGGCGTTGTTCAAATTAGATTTTCAATCCTTCAGATATCGAGATTGCGCTGTACAGTCGTGGGCACCAACATGTATACACATTACATACACATCAACTCTTATGTCAAAGCAGTAAAGTTCATATTTGAATGTGTTTGTATACATGTTGGTGCTCATGACTGTACGTAATACCCTGGTTCGCGCGGTTTGGTATTCAATATATCTCCATATTGGAATAGTATTTCTTCACGTTTTCTATGTTTTCAATGTCTATTCTTTATTTTGATGGATTACAATTTTGATGGACAGATGTATTCAGTTTCCGAACCATCTTACGACGTGTCTGAAATGTGTTTACATACATAAATAAATATAATATTATAATGTCATGGTTAGATTGAATCAGCTACCAACATGAATATTTTTTCTAGATCATTTTATTAACTTTGGTTCCATCACAATACCAGTTTGTATAAAAACTTCAGCCATCTGTTGATGATTACCTCAAAATTTAAGGGCAGAGCTACGAACTTTGTTCGATACATTCATTCAGTATCAATTTACGTTATTGCTAGCTCATAAATAAATAGAAATAGACAAGACCACGCAATAAAAAAATCGGTGCAGGTACAAAAATCCACTACCAATAATATCAGGAAAGTTAACTTCTCAAATAATATCTAATCGTCTTATGAAAAAGTAGTAGGGCGTGCAAGTTTTTTAATATCAAATTGTCATTTTAATCTCCGATTCTATGACCTTTGAAAGAAATTGTAAGCATAAAGAATTAGGGAAGCGACCCAAACTTTATTCGTTGCGAACAATGTTACGAGACACAAAAAATTAGCCGTAAACTCTAATTTCTTGTAACTTCTGAATAAGGAATGGGACAAATAAGATTGGTTTTGCCTTAAGGTTAACGTTAACTTTTGTCGCGACTTTGCAATACTTTGGTTTATTATCGTAGGCCATAACAGCTCAGGTACTAATGGGACCAATCGGGTGACATTTTTACCATCAATGGTACTAGTGTGTGATTTTTTAGGGTTCCGTTGATAAATGGAAAAAAAGGAATCATTATAGATGCGTCTCGTATGTCTGTCTGTCTGTCATAGCCACTTTTTTCCGAAACAATAAGTAATTTACTGTTGAAAATTGGCGAGTAGATATGCTGTAAACTGCATTTAGGTTTTCACACGAAAATATGAAAAAACATATAAGAAATTGGGGGTCCCCATAGGTACAACTGAAACACGAAATATTTTTTATTGAACATTACAGCAATCTGACTAAAAAAACACAGCGAGAATAAATAAGAAGTATAACAGATTCTAAATTAAATCTCCGCCTGGATATTCCCTCTCAACGTAGGATAAATTACCGTATCAACTTGTGCGATATGTCTCTTCGCCAGATGGAGTAGTATAAAAGTTAAACGTTACGACTGTAGGTAATGTCTGTGATGTTATAAAATCTAGAGTTTTCAAGTCGTAATTTAAAACTTAATGTATAATCCAGCCAAGTACGAGGCATTAAACTAAGTGCCATTAACATACAATCCGACTCGAAGGACCAAAATGTTGAGAGTTCAATTTATGTGGTAATATCATCTATTAGTCGTACCCTTTCTTCAGTACTAGTCATATTTGGCATCTCCCTACTAGTTTTTTAGTTATTTAAAATATGTTAAAAATTAATTAATACAATGGTCACTTATTGAATTCTTTAACGTAGTTTAAATGTCCAAGTAAATGGGTCGGGCGCTGTCCGGACAAACATAAAGGTATCGATATTCAATATCGCTCGCGGACGCTGTGAAATATTAAAATAACTCATTTCTCGTTGTACCGGAACGGAATAATACAATTTCTGTGAACATTATTCATCCAGTGTTATTCATTGTAATTAAATTTCCTAATTATTGGGCTAGATAACGGATAAAATATACATAAAAAGACACACACAGAGATGTTATGCACACAAAAATGTTTGTTTTGCACAGAGATCGAACTTGAGACCGGTTCGTTTTAAAGCCTTTCGTAATGTTTTATTTTTTCTACTAGCAGTCCGCGACTTCGTTCCCGTGGATTTTGGTTTCCGCAAACGCAGTGTTTTATAAAAGCTCAAAGCCTTCTTCGAAAAATCAAATAACCGATACAATTTTGTTTTTCAATTCGAACCAGTAGTTTCTGAGATAAGCGCGTTAAAACAAAAAAAAAACATACATACAATCAAATATGACAAACTTTTCAGCTTTACCATATAAGTGCAGATTTACACCACACCAGTTAATAATCAGAACAATACCCGTAAGATGTCATCATCTAGAATAAATCTAGAAGCCCGAAATAAATCTAGAAGTTGAAAACTACTTACTTTTTATTCTTTGCCATTTCTCTATCTATCTAGTCACTTTTATACCTTTACCTTTCCTCTCTAAAGGAACCCTAATGCCTACACAGCTTAGTTCTAAAGTAGGGAGCACACACTAGGCTGAAATCACGCGACCGAAGTTCGGCGGCAATGCATTTTCTATACAAAATTACGCGTCGTAATTTTGGCCTAGAATGTCGTCTTCATTTTAAATTCATCGGCAGATAGAAAGATAAGATTTTAATTCGCATCACAAAGAAACACACGCGAACACAAGCGTAAGAATTCCTCCGCCTACCACGGTCCGGAGCAGTCGCACTTTGCTATAGTGTCAGTTTACCTTTTGCTTATTCTAATCGATTTTTGTGATTGGTTGTTGGTGCTTTTTTCAATTCCTTGTTCCTCTTGTGGCTCTTAAATGGAATGGCTCCTCCTGCTGGGCGGTCCTAGAGCAGGATAAATAGTCTTGCGTGGTGACCCTTCAAGTCGTGCTGGTTTTGGGCGTGCCGAGATTTGAACCAACCAACTACCGAACGCGACGGCCGAAACGGCGCGATTACCAACGAAGCCATCCGAGCAGTGAGCGCCCGCGACGAAACTTCCACTTGTAATCCGTGAGTCACGACAGAGCAGCTACTTACACTCACTACGAAACGGACTTCGGTCTCGGCTACGACAGCAACGGGTACCAAAATTCATCCTTCCCGTTACGCACTGTCTGGCTCGGCGCGTAGTTGTAGAGAAATAAGAGGTGTTCGTACGCAAGTCGAGGGTTCAATCCTGCCCGAGCGCACTTTTTGGACATTTTTTCTTTTTCTTTTTTGTTTTGTTTTTCTTAATTACTGTTTTTTAACTTAAATCAAGATGATTAATGGGGATATGAATTGTGCAGCCTGCAGAGAGGAATTAAACAGAGAAGATCACTACCTACAGTGCTCCCTCTGCATAGACAAGTATCATATTCAATGCTTGAATATCACTAACCATCAGTTCTCACGTCTCAGCGTTACACACATTGCAACCTGGAAATGTCCCTCATGCAGTAACATCACCAATAGGAAGAAATCCAATACTAATACTCCTATAAGGAATACACAGTTACCTGTTTATGAGGATTCCATGGATATGTCGTGTGAAAATATCCATAAGAATACATCTGTAGAATTAGAGTCATGTGATCTCGCATCAACATTGCAGAACCAATCTGCCGCTCCACCTTCGAGCTGTGCCACTCAGCAAATGGTAACCCATGCAGAACTAATGAATTTCACTCAAGACTTAAAAAGTACTCTTGATTCATGGCGCCATAGCATGGAGACCAGCATGGCAAAAATTAGCGATGACATCAAAACTACACTGTCAGGCATTCAAAAAGATCTGAACTTCCTTCGAGCTGAGCAATCAAATTTGAAGCAAGAAGTTCATGCATTGTCACAAGATGTCTCAGATTTAAAGCTCTCAGTTCAATTCCAATCAGGAGAAAATGGAGATCTTAAGGGGCAAGTGGACGAGATTACCAAAAAACTGCAACTTGTTGACAATCATAACACGTTATCTATTCTCGAATCTAAAATAGACTCACTTGAGCAGCAGGCTAGACAATGTAATTTAGAGATAGGCAACATACCTGAGAAGCGAAATGAAAATCTTATGGTGATCATTCAATCGATTGGAGAGTCTATAAAGTACCCAATTGCGCCAAATGACATAGTGTCTGTGCACCGTGTGCCCCACCCTAATAAGGAAAATAACAAACCTAAAAATATTATCCTGAAAGTCTCCTCCAGGTCTAATCGTGATAATATCCTGGCTGCATATCGTAAATGCAAGGACCTTAACACGGATCAAGTGGGAATCTCAGGCGCACCCCAGCGTATTTATTTAAATGAACATCTTACACTAAAAAAGAAACAATTATTTCGTTCGTGCAGAGAAGCCGCTCTTAAACATAAATTTACATATGTGTGGATCAAAAACGCAACTATTCTTGTCCGCGAGTCCGATACTGCGCCTGCGATTGCTATTAGGTCCGATAACGATATTGAAAAACATATTTGTAAGCGCAGTTCTCATATTCAAGAACAGGAAAATATGTAAGAAAGTATGTAATGATTTAATTAACATACATATTATTATTATTGATTTTTGTGATAAATATTATATGGAGATATTTATTATAGGGCGGCTGATTCTTTGTATTGCTGTTTGTGGGGCGGATTGCGGGCTGGCTTTACTTGTCATTTGTAACAAATATTTTATGGGTACAATAATGGAACTATTCTTATTTTTTTCAATATTTCTCTCGTCTATTCTGTGTTGGCGCATTGGGTTAAATAATATTAATTTGTTGGAAATATGTCACAAATCAAAATGGAATTGTTGTTTGATTTATTTCGTTTATGAATAAAAATTTATGTATATACTACCAAAATTGCCGTGGAATTCGTACAAAAATCTATACTTTGTATATGAATATTCTGTCCTCCTCATACGATATCATAGTTTTGACTGAAACGTGGTTGGTCCCTGAAGTATTCGATGCTGAGTTAATTGACAATCGTTATATAGTATTTCGATGCGATCGTGATCGACTAGCCACGAAAAAAAGTGAGGGCGGGGGTGTCTTGATAGCGGTTCGCAAAGAGCTTAAACCTAATAGAATAGATTTCAAATTCAATGCTTGTATGACAGAACAAGTTCTTGTATCTCTGAATACGTCAGGTTCTAAGAAGAAACACATAGTCAGTGTCATTTATTTTCCTCCTCGTACTCCTGAAGATATGTATGAAATCCATTTTGATTCACTTCTGGAAATCCTGAATAGTGAACTTATCGACACATTCTACATTTTGGGTGATTATAATTTGCCCGGAATAGATTGGGACAGTTCTGCTTCAATCGTGGGGGGTGGATCGGTGGGTCGCAGTTTATCAAACTTTATGCATACTCTAAATGCGCGTCAATTTAACAAAAACAAAAATCAGCTTGGTCGCACTCTTGACCTCTTCTTATCCAACGTAGACACTGACGTGTCTATTTGTTCACCCTTACTGCCGCCAGACTCACATCATCCTCCATTTTGCGCACATACTATACTTGAAACTAAGATCAAGCATTTGCATAAATTGCAATCCCCTAAACCCAACTTCTTTAAGGCTGACTATGACTTGATAAATAAAGAAATCAAAAACATTGATTGGGATAATTTCTTATCTGGGCTCACTGCGCAAGAATCAGTCGATGTTTTCTACAGCCAAATTCACAAAATCATAAAAACGTATGTTCCTTTGAAGCAACCTAAATCCACTCGTTTTCCAGTATGGTTTTCTCCCTCACTCATACATATTTTTAAAAATAAAGATCGAGTATGGTGTAGGTGGAAAAAATATAAAAATATTGCTGATTATGAAATCTTTTCTATATATCGTAGGAGGTTTAAAACGGAGTCTTCTAAGTTGTACAAAGAGTACATTCATAATGTTGAGGAAAATATATCACGTAATGCAAAATATTTCTGGACATATGTCAAGAATCGTAGCACAAAATCTAGCATTCCATCTGACATGTATTATCAGAATATACACTCAAGCGACCCTACACAGATTTGTAATCTTTTTTCCGACTTTTTCTTTTCTGTCTTCGAACCAACAACACTCGATCCGGAAACATGGCAGCAGAATTTGTCCCACGAATTCGCAGACGGTGACAGCGTCTTAGCTGATGTTACCATCTCTAGTGCCAATATGTCTAAGGCATTAAAAACACTTGACACTACTAAGGGGGTTGGATCGGATGGAATACCCCCTGTGTTTTTAAAATCAACATGTGACTCAATCGCCAAGCCGCTGCTTGTCGTGTACAATAGATGTTTGAAGGAGGGTGTTTTTCCTAGCACATGGAAATGCGCCTTCATAACACCTATTCCTAAAGCTGGAGATATCCATAAAATTGAAAATTACCGTCCGATTTCACTTCTCCCTGTACTCTCAAAGGTCTTCGAGCGATTAGTTCACAACGAAATCTACCCTGCCCTCCACCAACTTCTGTTAACAGAACAGCATGGATTTGTTAAATCTCGATCCACTATTAGTAACCTTGCTCTGTTTACTAATTACTTATTCCGAAACATGGATAATCAAGTTCAAGTTGATGCTGTTTATACTGATTTCCAAAAAGCTTTCGATAAGGTGGATCATAAACTGCTTTTGGAAAAATTGGCATATAATGGCATACGGGGTAACCTATTGCGCTGGTTCGCCTCCTACATTACCAACAGAACGCAAAGAGTCGTGGTGAACGGGTATCGGTCCGAATTGATCACTGTGACGTCAGGAGTACCACAAGGCTCCATACTCGGACCCATGCTTTTTCTTCTCTACGTCAATGACATTTCCAGATGTTTCGTTCACTCCAAATTCTTAATGTACGCAGACGACTTAAAAATATTCAAGAGTGTCGTATCTGTAACCGACTGCTTGATGTTGCAGGCCGATATTGATAGGCTTACGGAATACTGCAGTAGGAATAAATTATTTCTTAGCCTCCCAAAATGTACCTATATTAGCTTTACCAAAAATAAAAAAATTATTAATTATGACTACGCCTTAGACAAAGTAACCCTCAAAAGAGTCACATCTATTAGAGACCTAGGAGTGATACTTGATTCAAAACTGCACTTAGACGTCCATGTGGATAAAATTGTTAATAAGGCATTTAAAATGTATGGTTTTGTCATAAGATGTGCACATATGTTCCGAAAACCCAAAACATTCCTATCTCTTTACAGTTCCCTAATTAGATCACAGTTAGAGTATGCTGTTCCAATCTGGAACCCATATTTTAAAAAGTATAGTTCGATTATTGAAAGAGTACAATATAAATTTCTGCGTAAAGTAAATTACAGTTGTTGCCGCTCGCATCTGCACTATGATCAGCTTTTATCTAAATTTAAGCTATTGAGCCTTGACTCAAGACGTCTTATGCTTTGTGTAATGTTTTTGTATAGCGTTATCAATAACAAAATAGATTGTATGGATATCTTGGGTCACCTCAACTTCTTAGTCCCTAGAAACTGCTCGTTTAGGCGTGTCCGAAGCACATTCTCCATCGAGAAATGCAGGACTTGCGCCGGTGAACGTGCCCCTTTAAATAGATTACAATTTATATTTAACAAATATTTTAATAATTTAGATTTTGCCTTAAGCACCAGACTATTTAAAAAACTAGCCATAGAAGCACTTAAGCCATAATATTTCTTAGTTTTCCTTCTTTTTGTAAACTTATTTGGAAATAAATAATTATTTCATAATTATAAATTAACTTTATGTAAAATTTAAGTCAAGGGTAACTGTACACTTATTTCATGTTTATTGTTAATATGTGGATAACGTCGTTGGTTATACATTTAAGTAGTTGTAATTATCTTAACCTATTATTTAGCATGTAATGTATAACTGTTTGTTGTTCCATGAAAATAAATAAATAAATAAATAAAAAAAAGAAGCAAATATGATGCCGTAGATAAACCTATGTAGGCGTATCATTGCAAGCTTATTATTTCATTTAAAATACATTGGTAGATAGTTAGATATGATTTTAATTCGCATCATAAAGAAACTCACTCAAGCGTAAAAAAACAAATGATGCCTTAAATACATATATGCAGGCCGAACTTCAGTCACGTTTTTTCCGCCTAGTGTGTTTTCATACTAAGGCTTAACGAAGCAATCCCTCTCCGTAAGTCCGCACTAGGTAATAAAAGTTGGCAACTTCTAAACTAGGTGAACTACTTGGAAGTTTAAGACTTCTGAATTTACTGCTTGCTTCATTCTTGTGAAGACATGGGCTGATCTCACATAGGTAAACTTCGAAAGAGCTTAAGTGTAGTAACACACTAGTCGGAAAAAACGCGACCGAAGTTCGGCGGCAATGCAGTTTCAATACAAATAATGTGACGTTATTACGGCATAGTGTGTCACCTTCCATTTAAAATACATTGCAGGCGTAGTCACGCCGAAATTCTGCCGAGTTTTTTCCACCTAGTGTGTGTTTCTATACTAAACGTTTATTTTTAGTATTTCGCATCTTTTTAAAGGTAAGAAAAATCTCTGGATTGATGGACTATTTAATTTTTTTTAAATATTATCTGCTCTTTATTGCACGCGGCTCTGTTCGCGTAATTAAGAAATCTTATTTCATCCCATGGAAGCATTTGATCTAAATCAGCCTCTCAACGTAAGAATAAAAGTAAAAAACGTCAGAATTAATTATGAGCACTTTGGTAACGAAAGCAGCTTGACATAATTTTAATTATAAATTCAATTAACCTGACTAAACAAAATTAAACGCAATTAACATAAGGGTAAATACTCACGGCTACGCTAATGAGATTAACAAACATTCCTCTAAAAACATCTCCCAGAATTGTTTTACAGACGTACAAAGTAGCGTTTTTGCCTTCAAAAGGATCCGTCATTTTGTTTTTGCGAAGTACCAAGGAGAAAATTTAGACGGAAACAAATGAGCAAAGATTAATCCGCGACGAACATGACATCTCTAGCTTGGTGAGAGTTTTCGCGCTGCGATAAAACGACGAAGTGTTCTCTAATTATATCTCTAGTAGGTATGTGACTATGTGACATATTCAGATTTCCTCAGTACGCATACGTTATGCCCGAGGAATTATTAATAATTAATAATTATATTACCACTAGGCCACCATCGCTCTCACTAGGCCACCATCGCTCTACTAGGCCACCATCGCACATGTAAGTTTAGAACACTAAGCGGCAAAAACGCGACCGAAGTTCGGCGTGACTACGCTTACAATGTATATTAAATGGAGGACGAAACACTATGCCGAAATTACGTCCCGTAATTTTGTATAGTAAATGCATTGATGCCAAACTTCGGTCACGTAATTTCAGCGAAGTGTGGTCTTACACTACGACTCTTCATCAATCCAACGAAGAGACGTCGTTTACTACCGGATTCTTAGATTAATTTTGGATCATTCCGCCTTTTTCCTACTGTTTTTTTGGTTGTTTACTAGTTTTTACCCTCGGCTTTGTTTGCCCGCATGGAATCCTACTACTATTATAAAGGCGAAAGTTTGTAAGTATGGATGTGTGGATGTATGGATGTTTGTTACTCTTTCACGTAAAAACTACTGAATGGATTTGAATGAAACTTTACCACAATATAGCTTATATATCAGAATAACACATAGGATATTGGAAATCGAAATCCACGCGGACGGAGTCGCGGGCGTCCGCTAGTTATCCATATCCCAGATGGATTGTCCCATAACCTAAGTCAGCCCATACCCTGCCCGTATACGAAATTGCATTAAAATTCGTTCAGTAGTTTCAGTGTGATTGACGGACAAACATCCAAACAAAGATACTGTCGCATTTATAGTATTAAATATAGTATAATTAGTACAATTAGTTTGTTAATCTAAGGACGAATCCACTTTTCATTAATGATAAATATACGAAATATTTAGAAAGAAACAAGTTTTTTTCTAGCCGAGAGTTGGTTATCTATCGCCGGTGAATGTGCAAAAGATCATAGGTCCATTCCGTTTCCATTTTCACAGCTCAATAATTCAGGCGCAGAACCAACAGCTTTGCAATCTTTACGATGCCTGAGGAACTAATGACTCGTATTCTGGCGTTCAGAGTGCCCACAATACCGGAGTTTTTTAGAACAGATACACTATCGTTCTATTTTTTGGACCCGAAAACATACCTTCATTTTACCTTTACAACCTACCTGGCTAGGTAGTGTAATGGTTAATGCAACTTTGAGTATAGGTATTTATTTTTAAGATTTTTTTTCAATTTTCATTTGTTTATTTGTTTTTACTGCTATATTTTATGTACCTTTATTATATTTTGTAAAGTTATCAACGAATAAAAACAAGCAAATAATAATTTTAAAGAAATATTTTAGTGTCCGTTTGTCCAGAAATGCTTTCAACAATTTTATTAAACCGACTTCAAAAAATCACAAACAACAAAAACTTTAACCAGAAAAAAACCTACATAACTAAAAAGCGACAAATAACCTCAGTTATCTACTTAATGCTTATTATAATATATACAATTATTTAAATATTTACGACTTAATACCTAATACTTTAACAAAGTCATCTTTAACTATTTAAATATTTACAGTTATCACTTAATTTTGAAGTCGGTGCCAGCCTGCAGCCTAGGTTACTATCGTTTCAAAAGGTGCGTCCTATTCTAAGTTTTGCTTTGAATTTTAGTGTCGGTCACTTTTCTTAATTACATTTATTTGTTTGGCTGGCACCGACTTCAAAAATAAGTGATAACTGTAAATATTTAAATAGTTAAAGATGACTTTGTTAAAGTATTAGGTATTAAGTCGTAAATATTTAAATAATTGTATATATTATAATAAGCATTAAGTAGATAAATTAGGTTATTTGTCGCTTTTTAGTTATGTAGGTTTTTTTCTGGTTAAAGTTTTTGTTGTTTGTGATTTTTTGAAGTCGGTTTAATTTTTTTTGGAAAAGTCAGTTTATTTCATGATTTTTAGTTGTGTTAATGCGTTGTGAACCTAATTAATTACAGGTAGGTACTTAGTTGTTGTTCAGAGTTCAAAAATATTTATTAGGTATTTATATTTTTTTATTATCATGGGTAGACCCACTAAGGCTGCAGCCCTAATGAGGGTATATCATCACATAGGACGAGCATAGGACGCGTAACTATCGCAACATAATATGTATGTATGTATGTCACTATTGTAAAAAATGTTTGGATTCCTGACCTCCTCAGGAGTAGATATACCCTTTTAAGCATAGGTGGTACTCATGGAGGAATTGTCTCGATTCCATTGAGATTTTTGTTAGAATTTCCCTCGATATTTCGTGATTACATCGAAACCATCTCAAGAGTAGTAACTGCCCTTATAGCCCATCCAGACTCACGGCGAGAAACACCGAGAACACCCTAGAACGTGAATGTGAGGAGTTTCTGGCCGTGAGTCTGGATGTAATATACACAAGTATCACGTTAGCCCTACATACATTCGATCGACCAATTGCAGTACTGCTCCCAACTCCTAACCGTTAAGGAGTACTGCAACTTCATCATCAGCACAGCAGCATCAGATGTTGATTCAAGCATACCTCACAAGCAACATGTTAGCCCTACATATTACTAAATAGTTTCCATCGACCAAATGCAGTCCTGCCTTCCAACTCCTAACCGTTAAGGAGTACTGTAGCATCATCGTCAGGACAGCAGCATCAGATGTTGACACCCTGAATCATATACCTGAGTAAGACATGATTACGTAACAAAAACACCATACGAGCATACAATTTTCGGAGGTTGCCCTCGATTTCTCCTGGATTCCATCATCAGATCCTGGACTGGTGAAAATGGGACCACCTCAGAAGTGAACCCTATCAAACAAAACAAAAATTTTTGAAATCCGTCTGCAATTGACGAAAATATCGGTGAACATACATAAAAAAAATATACAGACGAATTGAGAACCTCCTCCTTTTTTGAAGTCGGTTAAAACACATTTTTCATGACAATTTTAATTTTATTTAGAAAATGGCTACAACATTTTAGAGCCCATAGTTCACTGGTCAAATCATTACGCCCTCACTTCTAATACGTATCAACACATGCTTGATAAACCACGACACACTTAATAAATGAAATCTCACAGCTTCCTTACGTTAAATTGAGTTAAGAATCGTTCTACCAACGAAGTCTTGACGGTCGATTGATTCACATTTCGGTGTAATGGGTTGAGAAAATGTTTTCGTTCAATAAGGTGTATAACGCTATCTAAAATTATATAAAAAGCTGAAGAGTTTGTTTTTTGAATGCACAAATCTCAGAAACAGTCGATTTGAAAAAGTGTTTTGTGTTGTACCTATAGTCCATTTGCCGAGGAAAGCTTTAAGCTATACTTATGTATAATCACTTTATAATGTGTGCGGAAACCGAAATCCACGGGGATGAAGTCGCGGGCGGTCGCTAGTTAAAGATGTAACGAGTAATAACAATATATTCAATGGTAAACGATGCCTTAATAAAGGATATCTGATAAACTACAATATTAAAACACTCCATACCACTTGTTAGAAACATATTCAAAAGCCGAGATTTAATCCCTATCCATTACAACAAGACTAAAACGTGCTCTTGTACTTTAATCTTTGTCGTACTTTTCGATGTTCATTGCTTGAAAGCGTACGGAAACACAGTCAGCCTTAAAAAGAGTCGCAACTCAACTACTAGAAACTTTCCCAACTGAATGCACTCGGAGTACGAATGCAAGCGAATGAGAAGTGAATACTTTATGATATGATGCGCTATTCACTGCACTTCATTGCATGCGGCCTTTGCTTCTTTGTAGAAAGAGTTTGGATTGCAGAGTCGGGATAGGTTTAGAACTGGCTGTCTTAAGTGTAATTCGGAATGTGTTTTTGTGATGATATATGAGAATCGAAACTGTTTTTAGGGTTCTGTAGCCAAATGGCAAAAAACGGAACCTTTATAGATTCGTCATATCTGTCTGTCTGTCCGCCAGTCTGTCACAGATACTTTTTTCCGAAACTATAAGTACTATACTGTTGAAACTTGATGAGTAGATGTGTTCTGTTAACCGCAACAAAGTTTTTACACTTAAATAGAAAATTGGTGTTCCCCATAGTTTGAAATTAAATTTGTTTTTTTTTAATAATATAATTTAATATAACCACGACTAAACGTACATAATTTAGTGCGTGGTTATATAGGTATTATGTACCCATTATGAGTAGATCCTATAAGGCCTTTTCAATTCATCAACTCCTTATTAAGTAAAAATATGTTTTGCTAACAAAAACAGAATTTAACTAAGTATGTTTCACATATTAAGTATTATCAATATTCAAGATATCAAATAGTACCCTTGCTTTATTTGATTTATTGAAAATTGATCGAACGTGCAAAAACAATTCTAAAAATATTTTCGGTACCAATATAAATCCAAAACATAACTTATTTAAAAGTTTCTTCTTACGTTCCACTTATTACAACTTTTCCCAAAGAGCATCCATTAGAGATTTGAAAACTTTACGAAGCACGGCAGAAAAGAAAATTATACTTGGACAAATTCAGTTTCCCAATCTTTGTTAACAAAATTTGGTCTTTGAGCATTGGATGTGGCAATATTTAATAAGTGAAAGTAATCTTTTAAACAAGAAGTTACCTTCAATCGGTGGGACCCTTGACGGAAGTAAGTTTAGTTAGTTTGGGTAAAAGTATTTTTTTTATAAAATTGTTGATTATTTATTAAATAAACTAGTCTACTTTATTTTTCTTAACTATTTTAAATGTTTTCATTCTGTCAATGAACCGTCATGATTAACTATACATATTATAATAAGGTAATTTTATTTTTTTTGTCCCATGGAAAAGCGTTTCACATATTCCTTTAGTACTGACCGTGATTGCCTCTTGGTTATATCTAGTACAGTCTCCATAAAATAGATTTTTTACGTATGTTACATCATGGTGTTTTCATCACATTTTCCAATTCAGTAGGGCAATATTAATACAAACCGGCCATTATTAGTAATGCCCGGCCAGAGTTCGTTTCAATTATTTAATAAAAGATTTTATTGCATTCTCTGATTTAAAATTAAGAATGTTCAACCTTTTCGTCAATCAAATGTCACACACACAGACACAGGACTTCGATAAAATTAACCCTAAAGCCAAGCACAATATTACCAATTATGCGACGTTAAAGCCGAGCAAACAATTGAGTGCTTTCATTATGCGGTGTGAATTTATGTTGGAACTTCAATTGAATTGTTAGTATTGTAGTGAATTGCCTCATGTGTTACAAAAGGCACTCGTTAACCACAACGAGTGTTACAATATAATGCTTAATTGATACTGAATCTGTCACTGTTTCTCAACGGATTTAGATGTCAGTAGGTGAGAATGTTTTTATACTGCTTGCCTTATTTGGAAAACGCTGTCTCACAAAGCTAAACACCATTGAGTTGTCACAACAGCAAAAATGCCAAAAACATGGTAACAGAGATATTGCCAATCACATTTTTGATCACATGAATGCCACTGGGTTGATGATTGAACCGATCTATAGGTTCGATTTGAATGTGTCGACTTTTTATCATTCAATGTCCCAACGGGGCGCTACATTTTTTAAACTCATGTTCCATGTACCACTTTCATGTGTATCATAATGTACAACAATGTAAAATGCAATAAAGTTATTTGATTTGAATGTTGACAATATGGAAACTTTGTTTGTACCGATATTATTGACTATTTGGTTGCGTCCATTTATTTTAGTACCCTGACTGTACTCTATAACAATGTTATTTTATAAAATAAATTACTAACTGCTTAGTTTATTTATAAACTAAATTAATCAATCAGCTTGCATAAATTCGAACACATATATATCCAAACCACACGCGAGCAAAGGCGTCGGTGAAAAGTCAATTTTATTTAAATAGTTTTCAAGCAAACCGATAGTTTTCAATTAAAAGTTGCCATCATCAATTACAGCTTGGGCAAGACAAAGACAAGCTCCCGTTAAAGTGTAAGTTTTGCTATTTTGAATATGAAGCGCTTAATTTCTTTGTTTAATGTTTAATATCTTCTTTTGTCGTGATCTCGTGAACCATTGTCTTAGTATACTAGGTTTTTTTTTTCATAATATGTATAAGCACAGTACATTGGCTCCTCTCTGCCTGATGGTAAGCAAAATAGGAGCCCTAACTGCTATGACAACGAATTTAGTACCAAAATGGTATCCTATGCGTTGGCATCGCCATAACTGCCCGCAATATACTTACGCTTCTCTTAAAGGAATCCAAGTTGTAGGATTTCACAATTATTCGTTATGTCTATAATATGTAATTTCAATAATTCAAGATATTTCGTCTACCTTAAAGGAAACCACCTTTTGCTTAATTGGACCTTTTAATCACTCTCTTATTTGTACAACATCTAAAATACTGCACCATTATTGCTTTAATAGGGATGTTAACACATATCATAATTAATTTCACAACACTTTTCTTAAAAAAGAAGACGCTTTTTAGCACGTAATGTATTGGTTTGTTTTCGTTTATACGTAAGATTAAGATTTTTAATAAATTAAAATTATACAATTAGTTACTCAGTTGACTTTAAAACTAGTGACGTCATAGTGTGCTATTCCCATACAAACTTCATAGTTTGGAATCGTTTTGACAGTTAATAAAAGAAGGTCAAATGACTGGTGGTGGCAACATCCCTATTGTGTCCTGCTGACGATTTCTTTGTAAAATGTAGTAGATCTTTTACTTACAAAACCCTTCACTTACCAATATAAGAAGGTCGAGGCCTGGGTACTGAATTATGCGGAATAAAAACAAATATTAACTAAGAACAATATTACAATAAAACCGTATTCCATCTTTATTCTTCTCGACCTTTCCTCGGTAACAGAATAACCGCATGTTTAACCTGTATCTTATTACGATAGACATAAAGTTCGGATTCGAAGACTTAGTGTCCTTAATATTGGTCAGGCTGTCCCTAAAGAGCTTTAGTTCTCCGTGAAGATTTGTGCTTTATTGCCCAGATACATTTTATAGTCCTGTTTATTCAGCGGTTGAATAACGTCCTATCAAATTGTCGGGGATTAGTTGCCCACGGGTATAACTGATTAGATGTAAGTATAGAAACATACTAGTTGGAAAAATTGGCCAAGTGCGAGTCGGACTCCCGCACTGAGGGTTCCGTACAAATTCAATTTTTGACGTATTAAAAAAACTACTGAATAGATTTCGTTCGAACCAATTTTCGTTGGTAGTTTTTATGGTAATGTACATTATATAATTATTTCAGTTTTATCATCCTCTTATTTTAGAAGTTAGAGGGGGGGTACACACTTTTTTCCACTTTGGGAGGGTCTGTCACGCAAAGTATTCACTTTAGAAAAAAGTGATATGAGAAACCTCAATATAACTTTTAAAGACCTATCCATAGATACCCCACACGTATATGTTCAATGAAAAAAAATATTTTCAGTTTCAGTTCTGACTATGGGGACACCCCACTATTTTTATTTATTTTCTATTTTCGTGTGAAAACCTTGTTGCGGTTCACAGAATACATCCACTCACTAAGTTTCAACAGTATAGTACTTTTAGTTTCGGAAAAAAGTGGCTGTGACAGACTGGCGGACAGACAGACAGACAGACAGACAGACAGACAGACAGACATGACGAATCTATAAGGGTTCCGTTTTTTTGCCATTTTGGCTACGGAACCCTAAAAACGCCACTGTAGTTCGGCGTGACTACGGCTCGTATTAATAGTTCAAGTTCGCGCTCAAGTTCGAGCTCAAGTTCGAGCTCAGAGTTGAGTGCGATTTATTAATAAGAGCCTACGCCTGCAATGTTTTTAAAATGGAAGACGACACACTAAGGGCCATAAGCACACGGCGTATTTTAAACGCGCAGACGACGCGCGTTTCAGGAACGCGCGTTTTTGGCGCCGTAGATGCTGATGGTTGCGTTTGCAATCGTGATACACAAGTTACAAAGTTGCGATAGAATCTCGTTTGAATCGCGTATACGCGTGTAATCTGAGCGTCGTCTGCGCGTTTAAAATACGCCGTGTGCTATGGCCCTAAGCCGAAATTAAGTCACGTAATTTTGTATGGAAAATGCTATTTGCCGAACTTCGGTCGCGTAATCTCAGCCTAGTGTGTTTCTACTTACACTAATGGTTGTCATGTATAGTAAATTAGTTTATTCCCTGAAAGATATGGTTGCCACATTTTGAAACATTTTAAAATAGATTTTAAGCACACACGAAAATATTTTACGGCTATTTCATTAAATTCAAATATTTTTTGTAGGAGACAATGTTAGAACATCTCCTTTTAGAAAATCATATTTTAAAAAGATAAGATGACAACTGAATTGTTATTTAACCAAATAAATTGGGCGAAACGACTACTTAGTCATAAGTTGTAACGAGGTCCTTAGTGGCGAGAAAAAGTAGTAGGTGTAATTTATTTTTTATTTTATTAAACTATTTTGTATTGTACTAAATTATTAATGTTATTATTGCCTGTACAATAGGGTGGAGCGTCAAATTTTTTTTTGGATTTTCGTTATTGAATAGTATTAAAAAGTTGCATTATACTTCTATTTACTTGAAAAAAATAATAAAAAAAATATTGGAATATATTTTTAGCCCTCTACCGCCCTCTGAAGAATTACGAAAAATCGTCAGATCGACCTATTTATAACATATCGTATAACAAAAAATATCGATCGTTTTTACTTTTTATGACTCATAAACACTAAAACCGATCGTATTATGTTTACAAAAAGCTGTAATATACCTATAAACATTACATTCATATATGATATAAGACATCTGTAGGTGAAGAAAATTAACACTCAAGTTGGCACTTTTGTAAGTTGAGATTGTTACTATTTATGCATTATTTTAATTTCTAATTCCACATTATGTAATCATCTACTTACTAGATAACTATTACTTGTAATAGCAATATATTTTAAGTTGTCAGTTTTATATTGTTACGGAATAATGTCCAAAAGAGAAACGTGCGGAAAATTTCAGGAAAAAAGCGCTCATTCTCGGTGTTTAACTACGGTTAACCGAATATTAAGACAATGCCAACCCTTCAAATAAATAAATCAAACTAAACAGAACAGAAGATGAACTAAATTAAACAGAATTGTGGAATTATTGTGGATTGGCCATGGTAAATAAAAAAAAAAGTGCAACTTCGCGGGGCAGATTTTAGAAAACCGATGGAGATTTTTCGAGCTGCAACTTAGAAGTAATGGGACCTCTGCCTTTTTATTATTTATATAAGCAGTTACCTTTACCCTGAAGGCATCACAACAAACTTTCTCTAAAAATGAAGCCTGAAGCATATCATAAGCTAGTTCATACGATTTATCAAGAGCGGTGGTGAAACCATTGATGACGCAGCTTAGCAGGCATTTTAAATAAAGGTTTTCCATCTTATGAAGATTTCTGTTTAATGGTTCCATCTCCGCTCCACTTGATTACCCGTCTGAACCAGCAAAGAACACACTCCAGGTCTCGATTCAGAAGATATTTTACTGAGATACCATCAGGCTATATGTAATTGCTTAGATCAAAACAGCTTAGTTACAGCCCTGAGAATCACCATCATGTAAAATGGTCAATCTCGGGCCGGTAATGAAGTCATTGATCTACCAATTGAATAGTGTTGGTGTGGTTCTGATGAGACTAAAGGTTATGTCCCTGAGTGGTTTTGTATTAAAAAAGAAATAAAATTTTAACAAGGACTTAAACAATGTAATTGTAGAGTAGACGCGGGTTTGAACTTGCGTTTACGCATTTTCTCGATAGTTGAACCCTGATGTTAAAATATTATTCATCCATAAACAAAGAAAAATGCACTTTTTGCTGATTCCGGAAACCTGTTATTGGTTATGTGATAGCATGCTACACATAAAGGAGTTGAGAATCAGACGAAAACTCGCGACAAGAAATCGATCGAAATCTAGTATAAGAATGTTTAAGTTCAACATTCTTATACGAAGTTTCGAAACTAAGCTTGTGCCAATGTCTACACAGACTATAATTATTTAGCGAAAATCACAAGTAGCAACATCCCCGATGCTAAAATATATCAGTGTCAAATGATTGGATGACCTATTAGCATCACATTCCAAAATAATGTTGAGCTCCCTGATTAATTCTTGACACACATAAGTGATATGTTAAGATGGGCACCGAAGGCTGATTACTGTAGCTGGTGATTTAACCAGATAGCTAGAGACATAATTATTCATGCTACATAGAAATAGCATGCAGTTATGCTGTATTTTTAAACAAAAAATATATTTTCAAATACCATAAAAAATACTATAGAAGGCGAAATTTCTCGAAATTTTCCTACATTTTCTGTTGATGTTTTATCCAAAAATATTTATGTATTTGCTAAATAAAAAATTACTTTCATAAAATGAGTCTTTAAATGTTATCTGTACAGCAAAATATAATATTATTGACGCATCTGTAAAATTATAAAAATGTTTTAAAATAAGCCTGATTTAACCAAATAATTGAAACTTTGAGCTGAGGTAGAGGGCTAAAAAATATGTCAAAAAAAATAATTAAAAACGTAATTACGTATAATTTATGCCAATACAACTTTTTAGTGGTATTCACAATCGATCCGATGACTTTTATTTTTCTCCATACATTGACGCTCCACCCTACTGTACAAGGTAAATAGTTAAAATGTTAAGTTATTTTTAATTTATACGTCCCCTGTGTACATTTACATCCTATCCAAGTTTGAAATGGGACAGCTGAATTAAGGTAGGCAATTTAGCAATAATTTACAAGTATAATGAGTTATTTATCTGATTGGACTTTGACCTTTGGGAACTGTTGTTTATATAATATCATATTTACATAAAATGCTAATATATATTTGCCAAATTATACGTTCCTTGGAAATGTTTGCCGGGAGTGGTTTAACAAGCCATGTTCTTTGATCCCGATTTTGGGGTTGTTATTTTTCGGGCTGTTGTGGATGTTTTTAGATAATAGACAAGTACATTTTCCTAGTCACATCTACTCTAATAGAATCTAGCTGAAGGATTTTATTCGTCGGTTAGTTTGAACGCGCTAATATGAGGATACGAGTTTAAATTGAAAAAATAAATAAATAAATAAATAATAAATAAATAAATAAATTCATTGAACTAACACACCAATTGCCTAGCCCCAAACTAAGCTCGAAGCTTGTACTATGGATGCTAGGGAACGGATAGACATACTTAAATACATTTATAAACATCCATGACTCGAGTACAAATGCCGATGTTCATCACACAAACATTTGCCCCTAGCGGGATTCGAACCCGCGACCTTTGGTTTTGTAGCCAGGGTCTCTAGCCACTCGACCAACAGGCCTGTCAATTGTGTTGAGTATTACATTAGAGGCTTAGGTTTTACTATTTTATTTAAAACTATGTGCGCGTCAACCGAAATCCATGCAGACGGATTCGCGGAGGGTCGTTAGCATTCAAATAGTTTGCCTCGACTGAGGTTTGAACTTTCGAAACCAAATTTTTCTTTCAAATTAGAAACTCCTTTTTTAGCGTATAAAACATAAAAAAAATGTATTTTTTTTGCATTGTTTCATTCCAATGTTTCATTTGGCGTTTATGTTAATTACTGAAAGATAACTATCAAATTAATTTCCGAGCAAGTCGTAATGGTCCTCGGCTTTTTAATCTTAAGCTCGGATTAAAGTTAAGAAATTAAAATAAAATGCCCCAGAGTCTTCTTTGCTGACGGCACCTGCTGCAATATTTATTTTTATTCGCTTGCTTATCCCCGGGCACCGAGCAGATCTCAAGGATGATATATTTCTTACATTTTTATCCGCGGCGCCGGAGTAAATTGCATCATAGCATTGCACTTCTGGCCCCGGGAGATGTGAAGAGTTGATCAAAATTGTATGAACAGAACCCTCTTTTTGACGGGTATTTAAGGAATTTCCCAGGTCATTCATCTGACTGGTGTCTTCTAATACTTGGTCCTTTTTAACTGACTAGCGCCCCATCATGCCAATTGTATAATATAATTCTATTGTGATTTGCAATATTTCTGTATTTATTTATGACGTTCGACTGAACCCATCTTTATTCCATTTTAAATGTGTCGACTTTTGAAAGAATATAATGTTGTCAACGGTATGAAAACTTTGTTTGTACCGATATTATATTATTGATTAATTGGTTGCGTCTATTTATCCTATCTGTATTAAATGGCAAAATGTTATAACTAAAATACTCCTCCAAACATATACATCTATACTATACAGTATTAAATTTCTTTGTTCCAGAGTCCCAACACCTCGAGGGTCCGTCTCCAGTACCGGCAGCTCTGCCGGGTCCAGGCTAGCTCGTCTCCTCACCCAGGGTGTACGTGGAACACCAGAGGAAACATCGGCTGATGCTCCAAGGCGACTAAGCTGGGAACGGTAAGTTAATTTCATACGAGTAGATTAAAATTTTATTTGGTTTGGGGGTGGTTACCGCGTTTCATGGAATGTACTATATAGCTTGGTAGCATAATGGTAAGTTTGCCGCTACACATGCGTGTGGTCGGTGGTTCAAATACGGTCAGGTACGTACACGCACCTCTGGTTTATCAAAAATCTATGTGCGTAATTTCGAACCAGATGTCCGTTGAAGGAAAAAATCATGAGGAAATGCATACACACTTCGATAAAGTGTGTGAAATGGAGAAGGCAATGGCAAACCACTCCATTAAAATTGCCAAGAGAGTTTCATTTCATACAATGATTACGACCCTCAGTAATGAGGACTACGGCTAAACGAGGAGACCTCTTCAGCAAGTGTCCCAAAAAGCGCAGTGTAGGACGCTCTCAGGCCAGGTGGATTGACGATCTGCGCAAGATGGCCGGCAGGAGCTGGATGCGGATCGGGATCCGCGGCGACTTAGCCCGCTAAGTGGAGATTCTTAGGAGAGGCCCACGTCAAGCAGTGGATTGAGATAGGCTGACCGTGTAACTAATAAATGTATACTGATAAATTAAAGTGAACAGTTTCTTTTTTTAAACGCACTCATCTCAGGTACTAGTGGTTCGAATTGATTTTTTTTGGGTGTTGGATAGTCTATTTGACGAATAAGGCTTTAAGCTGAAGTAATAACACTATCTGGTGAATCAATAAATAATAAATAAATAAATAAAATAAATATTTCACAACATCACATACATTGATCTGACCCCGTGTTAAGTAGCTTAAGCACTTGTGTTACAGGCATCAGAATCAACAGTGGTATTACAAATATACTTAAATAGATACATATAACACCCAGACCAGGACAAACAGACATGTTCATGCACACAAATGTTTGTCCTGTGCGGGGATCGAACCCGCGACCTCTTGCGTAATAGGCAACATCTTGACCATTACGCCAAGCGGTCGTTATATATGAATAACAACTTACACTGCCTTCGCAAAGAAATTATCACTGTTTCTCCACAAAATTATGCATGTACCATGTGTGTATACATGCCTCCTGATATAAAAAACAGCATAAAATATGCCAACCCCTTATAATATTTTAAAGGGGTAGGTTGTTTAATGACAAATTAATGCAGATTTTACAGTATCAGGATACCAATAATCCAAATGTGACAAGGAGTTATTGTAAAATAACTTTCAATATTTAAAAACAAAATGTCAATAATTAGACCGAGAAATAAACTGTTTAATTAAGACAATTCCAATATTTAATAAAACGCTTTTAATTTACCTTCCTCCTGACAGCATTCTGCCTTTAAGCCTTTCAAAGTATTAGGTTTCCATTCAAAGGACACAATTTTTTTTGGGCCCACCAACAATCGGTAACGTTTAAGAGAAAGAGAACTATGATAAAAATTTATATATTTTTTTATGAGTTTTGCAATTGAAGTGAAATTCAAACGAAACCGGAGTCATAAATCCAAAATAAAAAACTTTATTTTGATAATATCCGCGAACTATCTGTCCCAAAGATTAGTCAACAATGGCTGACATACAGATAACTGAAGGAAAAAAGGTTTTTATCAATAGAATTAAAATAAAACTCTTGAAATCGAACATAAAGGAGACGCAATTTAGTTTTGAAACAGTTTTCATGCCTACTTTTATCTAAGGCGGTGATTGGTAGTGATTTTTAATAATTTTTTATTTGATATTTAATCATTCAATCATCATTTTACAAAAAAATCCGTAAGACGGAACGCAAGTGCTAGTCTATTGCCGGATTTTGATTTTGATTTAAACTGAATACAAATGTCAGAAACCTTCCGTCTGTCAACTGTCATTAATGGTTTTACTATATAATTTAAAAAAGCTGCAGTTTGTTCGTTTGAACACGCTACTATCAGGAACAGCTGGTTCGAATTGAAAATATATTTTTGCGTTGGATTATCCATTAGTCGAGCCAGGCTTAAAGTAAAAAAGTTAAACTATAGATTAAGACTATTTGTGCAAAAACCTTATTCCACGCGGACAGAGCCACAGGCGGCCACTAGTCATAATAAATTGCTTTTACTTCAGATACATAGGAAAAACATAATGGAAAATCGCCGTTATGTGTAAGGCTTTACGGTTCAGACGTTGAAAGTCAGGAAAGCAAATAGACAGATTAGTTTATGAGGTTAATAAATATTTTCACATCTTATTTCTAACGATTCCGGTTAAAATATGAAAAAGTAATGTTACCACTATGATCTGGAGATTATAAGGAATAAATTGATACCCATTTCGTAAATAAACGCTAAAATTCTATGTGGGCCTAACTCTCCATACAAAAACGATTGACTCCTTTATTGCTAAACAATCAAATATTTTCGATTACGGAAAAAGTCCTAAGAGAAAAACTTTTATCTCTGTAACAGTGCCGAATCCTTTGTGAAAACGAGCACAATAGAAGCAGAAAAATTAAAGACTTTCCGAGAAAGGCAAACAATTTGTTTGTTTTTTAAATTATCGTTTTCCTTGAAAATGCTTCAAGGAATTCGTATTTTAATTAATGGATATCAACAGACTTTTGTGCCTTCAATATTTAGATCAAAATATACGGAAAATTGCGACGAATAAATACGAACGCCTCGATAGTCTAGTGGTTTCGAGGTCCTGGGTTCGATTCTTGGGTCGGGCAAAATTTGATTTGATTTTTCTGAACAAAGCCCGGGTTTGTGATCACCAACCTTTGCAGCATTTGGCAAGCGTGATGATTAAACCAAAACCCATCTTTGTTACGAAAACATAATTTCAAATGATAGAGGCCTTTGGCCTGCAGTGGGACATTAGGTTGATACTTTATACAAATAATTTCATTTGGAGATTTCTGTTTATATAATATAACCTATAGACGTAAAAATATTTGTACAAATTGATCAGTACTTTTTGAGATTAGCGCTTTCAAACAAACTAACAAACAAACTCTTCAGCTTTATTATATTTGTAAAGATAGATGACATAATATGTAGTATCGTAAATAAGTTCAAGAGTTTTATAAAATGTTTTCGTTTTTGATTTTTTTCCGGTGCGGTAATATCAATTTCACCGACGCTGGAGTAATCACGGCAGGCGGGTCCCGTGATATATTTAATCCGGGATATGCTAATTAACCCGGGAACAGTCCCGTAATAGCCGGTCCGGTAAATTGATAGTGAGACACCGTATAGTTCAGCACAAGTGATTTATTATCCATACTAATCTATACAAATATAATAAAGCTGAAAAGTTTGCTTGTTTGTATGTTCAAATGAGCTTAACGCGTTAAGCTCAGGAATTACTGGTTCGAATTGAAAATGTATATTTTGTGTTAGATAGTCCATTCAACATGGAAGGTTTTAAGCTATAGTATAACAATATGTGTGGTGAAACCGAAATCCAAGCTGACGGAGTCGCAGGCGGCCGCTTGTTTTATATTAAAAACCGATTTGGTGAAATGAATGAGTTGACGGCTCGGTTCAATCCAATCCTCCTTGAGTCGTATTCTTCATTAGTTAGGGTTGGGCTCATCGTAAGAATCTAACATTTAAGTACTATTTTGACAAACACAGGGGAGTGGTTTACCCATGCCTTCTCCATTTCACATACTCTCATGGTGTGCAGGTTATTTATTTATTTAAACTTTATTGCCCAACAAAAATATTGAACAAAAGGCGGACTAAATCCCTCATGGCATTCTCTACCAGTCAACCTTAGGCTTTCTTACGATATTATATTTGACCCTTAAGCTGGTATGAATTCCAATCAAAATGTATGCCGTATTAAAATATCGCTGCGAAATATTAAAACAAATCACATTATTCCTTGTGTAATTGGGTCCTTGTGTGTTCAACTCACCCTAGAGTCACAATAAACCTGCCCCGAGATATGCTAATATCCGATTCCGAATCCATTCACGGGACCTCCTAACGGGGGCTACAGCAATGTACGCCAAAATTAGTTAACTCCCTGTCTTCCTAAAGTTTACCAAAGTTTGCGATGTCCCCAAAGTTTCTGCTTGATTGATTGCACTAAAAATTACTTCAGTAGGTACAAGTCTGTGTAGAGTGTAGTAGACGTAAAACGAAGTTATTCACATGTAAGGACGAAAAAATGATATTTCACATATTTTTTGTTCTGAAACTGTTTAATTTGTATACGGATCAAAATCCAAGAAAGAAACGGAAGAAAATGCTTCCTTAAAGAGTAGTATTTAAAGACTTATGTTTTTTAAAGATCCGCAGAATTTACTGAGTCTGGTAACTCAGTTCATATCACTTGACACATTTCTTTTCCTCTGAACATTTTCAAGGAAGTATAAACGAAAACAACTTCGTCCTCGGTAAATAACACTCGTTATATCGTGAAAAGGGCGACTTCATCATAGCTCTCTTGATTTCCCGAATGGTCGGTCGTTTCTCAACGGTATTTTCTAGTTTTGCAGCCATTCTCACGAACACCGCACTGCATCCGACATACGTTGTAGCGACATGCACAATATTGCAATTTTGTCCCTGCACGACAGAAAATGTTTGAACAAAATACTAGTATACTGAAAGTGTGAAAATATTAACCTTGTCGCTGATAATGCACCTCGGGTTTTACTTTTTAGTCAGAAGAAGCGTGGAATAGGTTTTTGTAAAAGATCTGACGGCCTTTGAAGAAGGGTCTTTAAAAGTAATTTAAAAGGGGAAAAATTCTAAGCACTGACGTGGACACTACGGTAGACATTTTTAGGGAATAAACCAGTCTCATTCGGTATGTTGACATGATAATATCCGGAGTCTAACACGCTCCCTCACTGTGTATGTACTATCAAATATACAGATTCAACTTCGGCGTGTAATCATTTCGATGTAATTGAAAATTAATGGGCTGCGCATTTTCCAAAGAGAGTCATGTGGTAGACCTGGAAAGTCTTTTAAGAATCGCTGTGATTAACCGAAATCTGTTTCTGTTTGTGGTTTGAAATCCTGAGTTAAAAAAAATACAACATTAATAAAAGGAACAGAATAGGCCTTAACGATGCGACTGACTGAAGTCCGCTTAGTGTCTTTTTACACTAAGTGTAGGAAAACACCAGGCTGAAATTACGTTACCGGAATTCGGCAGCAATGCATTCTACACAAAATTACGCAACGTTATGTCGGCATAGTGTGTCACCTTCCATTTAAAATTCATTGCAGGCGTAGTCACGCAGAACTTTAGAGCGTTTCTTTCGCCTAGTTTGTTTCTACACTAAGATTCAAAACATAAACATCCATAACAAGTTTAATCAACTAAAAACTTCCATGCATGCTCAGCGCAAAGCTTGAAAACTCGTTTAAAATTCACGATATTATTACGCAAGCGAGACTCCGGTATTACGGCGATTATATAGGAAATGGTGGAAAAGTTGGACTAAATTGTCCCATAAATCGAGCGGACCCGGGTTGTTACTCTATTACGTTCACGGTCCTTCGGCCTCTGGGCTGAGAGGTAATGTCGTTTGTGAATAGCAGTGTTTGTTATTGAATTGTTCGCGTTATGCGGTCTTAATATTGGATCGGGCATTTGAGAGGAGGTTATTTGGATAAATTATAACGTGAGCCTGTAATTTTACTTATTTTGAAAATGTTTTAAAGTTATTTTGTTTCAAAACGAAAATAGATCATACTTTCAATTGCCTCTGTGGTGTAGTAGTTAGAGCGCCGGGCTTAAAATCAGTGGAGGTTGTGGGTTCTAATTCCGCGGGGAACACCGTCACTTTGTTAGTTTGGTTAGAACATTGCAGGCTTGAATAATCTGATTGTCCGATAAGAATAATGATTCCGTGCTTCGGAAGACACATTGAGCCTTTTGAAGTTGACTTTTTACTTAACTCAAACATAATAATAAGTACATGTATTTTATGTATCGGCTTTCACTACCATTGGATAAAATACATAATACAATTCGAAATACTGATGGTACGACGTTCTGCTAACGTCTTACTATTTCTTATATAGTAAGGAAATAAAATAACTTGATTAAGAGGAAACCCGTCGACTCCGCTTTGGTAATATTAATGGATAGCTTACACGTCAGCTACAAGGAAGCTTTTATTGAAAAATGACCGAACAGAGAAGGGTCAGACTTATTAGTCTTCCAAATGTGACGTAGGTTTCCCGTTTGCTGTTTGATGGCTTGTATTTTTGTTGATTTTCTGGGTATTTTCTAGACTATGATTTTAGAGGTTAAACAGAGATCAATGACGTTTTTAAGAATTTTGGACGTTATAAGTTTTATAATTTTTTTTTTTTTTAATATATCACAACATCACATACATTGATCTGACCCTGTGTTAAGTAGCTTAAGCACTTGTGTTACAGACTTCAGAATCAACAGTGGGATTACAAATATACTTAAATAGATACATATAACACCCAGACCAGGACAAACAGACATGTTCATGCACACAAATGTTTGTCCTGTGCGGGGATCGAACCCGCGACCTCTTGCGTAATAGGCAACATCTTGACCATTACACCAAACGGGTCGTCAAATTACTCGTATAATTACAGCTAGAAAATCAGGCAAAATTCTATTACTACTTAAATAATATAATTTAGGTATATGACTGGTGTGAACTTTTCTCATAGCCTTTTACCTACTACTACTATTGACAAAAACATTACCCGATTATGCCAAGTACCATTATTGCTAAAGTTGTATCCGCCATAATAATATTATACTTATATTCACTGCCGACATTTCCTTCTAAATAAATTCGTTCGCAAATGCTTTAGTTTGTTAATTCGAGCGACCCCGGGGCTTCAGCAACCGCCTTTGGAACAATGTTGATTAACCAACTGTAATTGATTATGTAAACCTGTCCCCAAGGGTTTTGAACGCTAGAGATCGAAATGGGTTGGTTTAAATATTTAATGTCATAGGATATCTTCATCATTACTATTCGAATTGTAGAGTGAACAGTGCATCAGACTACCATAAACATTTTCAAATTGTTGATTCTAAAGAAGTAAATTTATCCCTAAGAATATAATAAATGCAAAACTAACGTGACGCTTTCCCGCTTAAACCTGCCAACCGATTTTGATGATAGGCATAGAGAATCAATAAAAACATACTTTACCATTTATTGCGAAAAAAGGGATCTGAAATCTACGCGGAAGAAGCCGTGGTGGGCGTTAGTTTAATAGAAAGCTTTTGGGAAGCACAATATAACAATATTCATAATAATTGGTGACGTATTAATGATATCAAATCTTCCTTCTTAAAAATCGAATTCCTGAAAGATCTATTCTTTAGCCAAAAAGTAAATTGCTTTTACGAGTTAAGAAACACCCAGCTAAATAACAATCGTAACTATCACTAAAGTTTTTTGAACATACCTAATTTCGGTACACAAAAACAAATACAAACACAAAATAAATCAATTATTCGTGGTAAATGCCGTGATCTATTTATATCCCTATTGAAATGAAAGCCTGCATTAGTTTCACTAACCTTTGCTTCTGTGATACATGCACGCGACGGCAGCCGCCTACTAAGTGCCACGTGTTAGCTCGTAACTGTCAGTCAGCCGTCAGCCCGTCAGTGACTGACAGGCGTACAACACAAGCGGGTGCTAAATAGCGGGACAGAAGCATTAGAATGAAGCTATCGAAGTAGGGTATAACTACTCGTTCGTGCTTGTTTTGTGTATGAGATTAAAAAGTTTTTGCGCATTCAGGAAGAAATAGGAAGTGTATCAATAGGACAAAGGAAAATATACCTAAAAGAAATTAGTATCCATGGGTTTTTCATAATAACATTTAGTGAATACTACGAGTAAGTGTCAGTCAGCCGTCAGTGACTGACAGGCGTACAACACAAGCGGGTGCTAAATAGCGGAACAGAAGCATTACAATCAGGTTAATGAGGTAGAGTTTCCACTCGTTGATGATTGTTGTTTGTATGTGATTTAGACGTTTTCACGCATTCTGAAAGAAAGGTATTTAGTGTGAGATATAGATAAATAAAAGGTTAAAAGGTAAAATGCTTCTGCGTGTGCTTGTGGGACATATACCTACTAATGTATTATCGGTCGTATTAGGCAACGGCGGCCGATCTTACGATCAGCCAGGCACGCAAGATATATATATATATATATATATAGTGCGCAAGTGAGGGCGCAAGCACAGGTGCACTCCCTATTCCCTTACACTCATATAGTTTGGTGGGGCAGCAATCTGACACGTGTATAGAGAGACTAGGCGAATGACCAACGGCCTTACGAGCTTTAACCACTGCGCTATCAAATATACGACACATCTACATAATATACTAGTATAATTAAGCTGAAAAAATTGTTTGTTTGTTTGAACGCACTTATCTCTGTAACTACTGTAACGAATCGAAAACATATTTTTATGTCGGATAGTACATTTTTCGAGGAAGCTATAGCTTAACACTGTGTGCGGAAACCGAAATCTTCGCGGTCGAAGTCGCGGGCGGCCGTAAGGTAAGAGTTATAGGTAAATACAAATCTCATCTAAATACCGTCGTAACGTGTCGTGCGTAGCTCGGCTTGCAGTAACTGGATATCCGGATAGACAATGCCCGGAAGACTCCCGTGAAATGACCCGGTAAACACAATGTTCCGGATAATGGGCTGTGATTTAGCCCGTGATTGGGTCACGGGTACCCACTGTTTGACTCACGTTTGAGGTCGCATAAGGCTGAGGCTTTGTATTCTGAATCAATGTTATTTTTGGTTAACATGTAATAGTTTTTTTTCATCTGAAAAAGTGTTAAATTTACTCCAGAAAGAACTCGCTTGACGTGCCAATGCCGTTTTGTTCAAAGTAAATATTTCCATGTTATGTAGAGTTGGGAAAGTTACCTTACTTTCGTGACCAAAATACAAATTTGGCTTCGTTTAAATAATGCTAGCCTACCAAATGCAATTGGTGTGATTGAACGCGAGTTAATATGCAACATTATCCTGGAAATGGATTCAGGTTGTTAAATAAATTGCTTATAAAGGAAACACAACATTTCGGTATTGATTTAATTTTTGTTAAAAATTGGGAGCCAGTGAAAAAGTTATGTAATGTAAACCCACGATCATGACCCAACCAAATTGATTAGGATCAAGAAATGAAACTACTTTAATCGGAAATAAAGTAGTAAACCTAAGAAAACATTATGATTATAACCAAGTTCATTTTGAAAGAATGTACATGATATACATATGTAGATTACACAACAACCAATCAACAACAACATTCTTTCAGATTCACACAATCATTTCCATTGTTCAATACAACCTTTCGAAAGCACTCCACCCAACCCTTTTGAAGCATAAAAAACCTTCCAAGTCTTTGTACCTACCAAGCTCAACGCAAATGATTCAAATTGAAAATCCCTCTTCATCGTTGTTTCGGATACGACCAATTTTATCGTCAGGACCGAGCATTGGCAATTTTTCGACGCATCTACATACCGTATCTTCTGACAACAATCCTTACGTGATCCTTTAAGCCCTCTTAGAGCTGTAGAGATGTCCCGACTTGCTTCCCCCGCTAGAGGTCTTGGGTAACTGGTTAGGAAACTTGAGTAAATTTTCCGACCAACCCGTGTGGAGCTTTGCTCTCTTCAGGGTTGGTAAAGTTCGGCTTGTGGAAGTTGAGCTTATGTTAAAGTTGCTATATTAGTGATAACCTTCAGTGTTTCGTTTAGTTCTTAATTAATCTGATATTAATTTAAGTTCCTTAATACGTGGACAGTCTAAATCATTTTAGTACCCAATTGTCAAGTTCCGAGATAAGAAAGGTTTGTTTCGATATTTTGGTATTTTTTGTGCGCAACTTATTTCGAACATGTGTAATTTGTCGCGGCGAGGGAAGTGTCAATCATCGTTTCAAGGCAAGGCATAAGAAAATTAAGATTCGCATCCGTATTCGCGGATCTTAACATCGATAACCGTTTTAAGATCCGTATCTGCGTATCTATATTTTTAGCGATCCGGCACATCACTAATTCTAATTCAAACTGGTGTGTCAAATGAAAACGCTTCAACCCTGCTAGTACCTTCCTGTATGGAAGCAAAGAATACCAAAAGGTCTCTTTACGCTGGACTCAAACGCATTGTAGTCGACACACGTAGACACTGATCTCAACAGAGTTGGTTTCATTAAGACACGCTCTGCTATCAATAAACTCAGAGAGACGGAATTACTAGCGCTTTTCCCGGATGCATCCTCGACAATTGCCTTGGAGCCCAGGATACGCTACGACTATGATCCTAAATTGAAAAGCCTGGTTATCACAACGGAACCCACACAAGGGAAACCAGACCATTTTGATCATAGCCGGGACCAACGGCTTAACGTGCCTTCTGAAGCACGGAATAATCATTCTTATCATATAATCAGGTATTTCAAGACAGCAATGTCTTAAATATACTGGGAAAAGAAAGATTAAAGATATAAGTTGTTTAGAAGTGTTATTAATAAGAAGAATAGCTACTCTTCAAGTTTATGAGACACACATTTTACCTTACATAACATCTTTCTCCCTTCGGATTAGGTTCGTATCAGTTTCTTCCAATTGACCGGCTCCAAGATAGACCGTCTTGAATAGTCGCCGACCTGAATCTTTCCGCCCGTATACATCCATTGGCCTTGCGTTAAGACGTTGACTTCTCACGCTTCTCTTGCCTTGAAGGGGAAACATGAATAGGGGGTGTACCTTTAGTATTTGGCTTACTTACTGACTTACTTACTCTGCTGAATCAGCAATTCGATGGATGTAAATGGTAGTGGGGGATCAATATTTGCCTCCTATATTCGATTTTTCATTGAATGTTATTGTTAAATATGTACTATGGAAAAGTTAATGGGTTGATAATGATAATAAGGAAGTATCAATATGTTTACGGAGGCATTACATGGCTTTATTCGCATATCAACAGCGTATTTGGTCACGTCATGGCAGAAATATTTTAAGCATTATATTGCTATTATGACAAAGCTTTAATCCAAGTTCTCAGCCATTTTGCCCTTTGCATTTATAACCTACAAAAATTGGCAAAGTGCGAGTCGGACTCCCGCACTGAGGGTTCCGTACAAATTTTATTTTTGACATATTAAAAAAACTACTGAATAGATTTTGTTCGAACCAATTTTCGTTGGTAGTTTTTATGGTAATGTACATTATATAATTATTTCAGTTTTATCATCCTCTTATTTTAGAAGTTAGAGGGGGGGACACACTTTTTTCCACTTTGGAAGGGTCTGTCACGCAAAGTATTCACTTCAGTAAAAAGTGATAGTAAAAACCTTAATATATTTTTTAAAGACCTATCCATAGATACCCCACACGTATATGTTCAATGAAAAAAAATATTTCGAGTTTCAGTTCTGACTATGGGGACCCCCCACTTTTTTATTTTTTTTTCTATTTTCGTGTGCAAACCTTGTTGCGGTTCACAGAATACATCCCCTCACCAAGTTTCAACAGTATAGTACTTATAGTTTCGGAAAAAAGTGGCTGTGACAGACTGGCGGACAGACAGACAGACAGACAGACAGACATGACGAATCTATAAGGGTTCCGTTTTTTTGCCATTTTGGCTACGGAACCCTAAAAAGAAGATATTTTGTTGGTAAATAAAACAAGTAAGTAAAATTTTGTGACTCAGACTCTGAATATGTACATACAAGATGGAATTAAACAAAGTTTAAACAGTTGCCCACAACGGGCATGCAATACTTTTGCAATACTCTAGCCATAAATAATATTGTATTCAGGAGACAGGAAGTTCCAAATTTTACTAGTTATTTATACCCCTACTCCTGAAACCACAGCCGTCCTGCAAATGTAATTCGTAATATTTAAATGAGTAGCTAGTACTTGTCCTTATGTAAATAGAGGGTACTTATGTTAATTCGGAAAACAACTCGGAACAAGATCCGGCTGATGCCGAGAGAGTTGAAAAGAATATTTAACTTTTATTAAGCTCAGGATTAAGACGGGCCTCTGTTTGAAATGTTGGGAAATTGTTTATTAGGTCTCTGTTAAGTTAGCTTTCTGGAATTATAAATGGACTGCCCTTTGACGCTAATTTGAGATACAATGTTATACTGAACTGTGTAGGATAAGGATAAAAAATCGTTTTAATTTTTGTGAATGTAAATAATAGTTACATTTGCTTATGCATTTGTTGTTTTGGGATGTTTATTTGTGTTTCAGTCTATGTTTGTGAGTTGTTATATTGTGTTTTCTAAGTAAACAACGAATGAATAAAATGAAAAGTTTATTCAGCAAATTGATTTGAGGTTTCTGGCGATTAGGACCAATTGCCTGATAACATTTTTTGAATCGGTTGACAGGTATTATAAACTGATTAACTTGAATGCGCATTTGTATGGGGTGTATTAGGAGGAGCGTAATGAAAGTCAGAGTGCTGTCTTAAGACTGTGTTTAATTAGGTTAATCGTTGATTTATATATTGGTTACAACACGTAAACATAGCGTACCTTATTACTACACCACATCCTCCCCGTATTAAAAGAAAAAAAAGTTGTATACATTTTTTTTCTAAACTACATTACTTATATTAATTTTTTAACAATAATTTGAGAAGTTGACACAATTCAAACAATCGATAAGTCACTGACCTGTAACTAGTTACATCATCGTGTCTCCATAACAATCCTATCATATTTCATCACTTATCAAGTATACGTAGTTATTCTAAGAAACATTGGTACATTTTCTTATATTATTAAAATAGAATAAAATATATTTAAACTATAAAACGTTTCGTCCTATTCTTATGAATGATTTCGTCTTTACCGTTTTTTAAGATTTTAACATTAGTTCCTAAATCATCTAATACTAAATATGGGCCCATATAAATATTATCTATTTTATTACCATTAGGATTCTTAACTAACAAATAATCATTCTTACTATATATAATAGGATTTATTTTGCTATCGTAAACTTCTTTTCTTTTATGTTTACTTAACAACAAATTTTCCCTTGCGTCTTTTTGAGCGAGCTGTAGTCTGTATTTCATCTCTAAAGGATAACTGTCATAGTTATACAAAGGATCGATATTACTAGACAAGTTATTAGGTAAAATACAGGACTTACCAAATACAAGTTCATGTGGCGTGTACTTTGTCTCGCTGTGAACTGTATTATTATATGCAAATGTCCAATATGGTACCCAGCAACTCCAGTTGCTTGGCTTATTCTCAGAGCTTATTCTAAGATACGCACCCATTGTCTTGTGACTGTTCTCCAAAGCGCCTATAGACTCGTGGTGATACGCCGTTGAGGTCAGCTGTTGGATTTGTAACAAGTCACATACCTGTTTCATGGTGCTTGATATAAACTCTGTGCCACGATCCGTAGCTATCACACGAGGTATACCATACCTTAAAATGAAGTTCTCAACAAAGGAGCGTGCAACGCTTACGGTGTCCTTATTTTGTAAAGGATAGGCTTCTACGTATTTTGATAACTCACATTGTAGGGTGAGTACGTAAATGTTGCCCCTATCGTCTTTAGGTATCGGACCGACCACGTCTAAATAAACTATTTCGAATGCATAATTAGCAGTAGACGTGATTTCCATTGGTTGTTTAGTATTTGTGTGGTGCTTTTGTTTCTGACACTGCACACATTTTGATACAAAGTCTTTAATGTCTTTGTCCATACTAGACCAATAGTAAAACCTCTTAATGTTATTGGTCATTCTCCTAGTACCTGCATGACCACTTGTCGGCAAAATGTGAAAATCATTCAAAATAACTTTTCTATTCTCAGCATTATTTATTCTTTGAACATTTCGTAAAACACATATCCGTGGCCCAGACCATTTTTGGTACTTATTTATTATACTTATTAACTTTTCTAACAATTCTTTATTTTCATCATTTTTCACTATGCATATTTCTTCGATTTTTAGCATATTACATAAGTAACTTAAATCCCTCGCTAATACGTCTCGCGTTAGTAACGATCGGGAAAAGTTCTTTAAGTAAATACAATTTAAATTGGGCACATAGACAGAATATTTGGAACTAGTTGTTCCTCGACATTTTTTCTCTAATTTTCCTATATTTTTCCCTTTTTCCGACAAAATTAACTCTATTAAGCTTCTAGGTCTTTTTACGATACCCACTACTCTTGGTTGATCAGGCCTTGAGTCGACGAGTTTATCGTTATTTGCCGAAGCATTTAATTTATCCTGTCTCTGATTACATTGGGTCATCTGTCGAGTTTGCGCTCGCGTCATAACATTTATAATACGTTCATTCATTTGTTTAAGTTCGTCTGAAGCGTCTGAAGTAACTTTAATACGAGACAGCGCGTCTGCTACACTATTATTTTTGCCTCTTATATATTCAATGTAAAAATTATATTCCTCTATCTGTAAACGAAATTTCATTAATCGACTACTTGGATCACGCATACCAAAAAGATAAACAAGTGGACTATGATCCTTTTGGATTTTAAATCGCCTTCCATATAAATATGGGCGAAAATATTTTATACCCCAAACTATAGCTAATAACTCTTTCTCTATCGTCGGGTAGTTAATTTCGGCTTTGTTCAAACCACGACTAGCATAGGCAACTGGTAACCCATTACTGTTGCATAGCACAGCGCCAATTGCTAACCCTGACGCATCAGTTTGCAAAACAAATTCATTATTGGAGCTAAAATCTGGGTACTGAAGTAAAGGTGGCTCTATTAAAGCTGTTTTTAAATAATTAAATGAGTTTTCACAATCATCTGTCCAAACGAAAGCTACATTTTTAGAACATAACTTGTTAAGTGGATATGCATTTTCTGCAAATTTCGGTATAAACTTGCGATAATAATTGGCAAAGGCTATAAAACGTTTAACGTCATCGCTATTTTGTGGTCTTGGATATTCTTTCACAACTTTTGTTTTCTCTGGATCGGGTAAGATTCCTTTTTTCGATACGATATGCCCTAAATACAAAATTTCTTTTCTTAAAAATGTACATTTAGCTGGGTTCAATTTTAAATTTACTTTTCGCAATCTGCTAAATACTGATAATAAATTCTGATTATGGATTTCTAAATTCCTTCCAAAGACGGCCAAATCGTCTTGGTACGTTAAACATTTCTCATAATTCAAGCCTGACATGGCTACCGTGATCATTCTAGCGAACGCGTTGGGACTCGTTTTGAGACCCATAGGTAGCCTGGTCATTTGATATTGCTTTTTTGATGTAAATGCAGTATATGGCCTACTATCTTTATGTAAGTTACACTGATAAAATCCTTGATACAAATCTAAGTGAGAAAAGTACATAGAGCCGGATAGTGAATCTAAAATGTCGGTAATGTTTGGTAACGGATACTTGTCGTCTTGAATTTTTTCATTAAGCTTTCGATAGTCTATAACAACTCTCCACTTTTTGACGCCTGTATTATCAAGTTTTTTGGGTACTAACAACAGCGGACTCGACCAAGCACTCCTAGTTTCCTCAATTATTCCGTCCTTAAGCATACCCTGAATCTGTTTCTCAATTTCATCTTTCTGTGCGTGAGGTAACCTGTAAGGCTTAACGTAAACTGGTGTTGAATGTGGCTTTAACTCTATAGTCTGTTCGTAAAGTGATGTGGTACCTAATTTATCACCTGGCATAAAGAAAATATCGGGGAATTTTGCACATATATCCTGTATCGACTTTCGTTCGATTTGGTCCATTCCGTCTAGTTTTAATGAAGACAGTAACTTTTTAACCCTATCAGCATTTATTTCCGGTCTATCAAAATGACAAACGTTGTACTCGCTAAACCTCGAAGTATGAACATTAAAGTATTTTAAGTTAACATCCGTTTCTCGCGTATTTAAAATTTTAATGGGTATTTTTCCCTTACTTGGTTTCACAACCATACTTGCTAAATAAACACCCTCGCATAACTCTTGGGTACTAACTACAGAATCTTCCGTTAACGTGGAATCAATATAATGTATCGTCTCGCTTCGGGCTGGCGCAGTTAAATAAATATTAGTGTTATCTTCAAAATAGTCAACTTTTAATTCAACTTCCTTATTTTGTCGCGAACACAAACGTAACAAGCCTAATTCATAATCCAACTTTGCTCTAAATTTTATTAAAAAGTCTTGGCCTATAATACCGTCCGTTTTGCATGGTAGCGTTTCAAAAACATAAAATTTATGGTGAAAAATATTTGTACCGTAATTCAATTTTAAATAAACATACCCTTCAGAAATAACTTTACCTCCGATTCCATTGATAACTACTTTCTCTATATGGATTGGCAACTGTAAACATTTCACTGAATCATATTTAACAACTGAGATCGACGCCCCGGTGTCAATTAACCAAGTACTTCTTTGATTACCGATATGTAATGACACTTTGTTTAAACTATTACTCACCAGTACATAGTTAGGCACGAAAAAAATGATTCAATGATTCCATATTCGGCGAGTTCGTTGTACTGTTACCCTCATGAGCGGTCTGTAACCCCTGCTCATGCGACATGAAGTTCACGTGTCTTCTATTTGAAGAAAATCGGCGGTTGCTGGTATACTTACCCCTTGAACTCGTGCGATGATTAAAGTTCGTATTTGGGATAGGACCCTGTGCCTGCCGTGAACTGTTATGGAAAGTGCGTCCTCTTCCTCTGGAACCTTGGAAACCACGATTTGGTTCGAATTTCTGCCACGACTCTGTCCTCTGTTCCCACGGAAATGCCTGTTGGAAAAATTACCTTTATAGTGGCTGGTCATTCCGAATACATTTGCGGAATGTGGCCTTGATCGTTCTTCCTCTTGTGCGATCTGTATGGCGTCCTTCAACGACGTGAGACCCCGGGCTGCAATTATTGTGCTTACCCTCTGGTCCTGTAAACCGTCAGCAAACTTCCTTATGGCGAGCTTCTCGTTGATAGGGCGTAAAATGTTATGCGCCTCTGAGTTTCCGTCGGCCTGGGAAATAGTTAAATCGACGAAAAGCTCTGAAATCTCCTTACCGTACTCTGCGACTGACCGGTTATTCTGCTTGGCACTCTCCAACCTGGACTGTATGGCTGTAGAGGCTTTCTGCGGTAATAACTGTTTCCTCATATCTTTAAGTAAATTATCAACAGACACATATTGGGTAAGTAATTTTAATTTTGCTGATTGGGACAGACGAGTTTTTAACACAAAATTAATTAAATATGGTTTAGAATTATCTTCCAAAATGGAGCTATAATACTCTATTCCGTCTATCAGTTCCTTTGTGTTATTTTCTGTATCATTCATTGACGGCAGCAAGCTCAATGCGACTTTAAGGTCAAATTTATCCATTTTGGTATCGGTTTTAGAACAATATTTTATATTACAAAAATCCTGAATTTCTTTATAATACTTCTTTATACAATCACAATCGGTCTGTATGTCAATTAATACCTGTCCTGATAACAACTTTTTATCTATCTGTACGCTTATAATATTTATTTGATGATTAAATTTACGAAATAATTGTCCTGCGTCAGATAATTTTTGGTTAAGTGTAGTCTCAGTTCGTCTTTCATAGCCTAGTTTTACAAGATTGTCTCTAATTTGCTTAAGATGAATATGTATGTCACGTAAACTTTTCGCCATAACATTAATACCAACTAAAGTTTATAATAAAAGTGTCTTGCAATCTTGACATTTTCCACACAATAAAATAAAACTTCCACTATTAACACTTACACAATAACGACGTAGGATGTAGCGCGTGTTTATCTGTCGTAGTGCTTACTTCGCCGGCATAGAGACACCAACATCTCCCTGCTGCTGTCCACATCCATGGCACCTGGCTCCCGAGTAAACCACACGATGCTCTGCTCTGTTGAATGACCGCCGCAGGCCGTACATCACCACTTGCTGGTTTATCCAACTCTCATGGCACTTTCGGTACAGTTTGTAAATGCCAAAAATAGCCGCGATGCATACGATGGTGCAGATTATTTATTAAGATGATCGTAATAACCGAGATGTTCTGATGGAGTGATGCGTGAGAACTATTGTTATCACCCACAGCATTTTGCATGACGAAAACGTCTTCCTTTTCGACTTTTGACTGACACATGTTGCTTTTCTTCTTCAAAAGTATCCGTATTGAAACATCTTATTGCGCAACGTTATACTTCTCGCGACGCGAAACCCAAGTTTGGCAGGGTCGCCATGTATGGGGTGTATTAGGAGGAGCGTAATGAAAGTCAGAGTGCTGTCTTAAGACTGTGTTTAATTAGGTTAATCGTTGATTTATATATTGGTTACAACACGTAAACATAGCGTACCTTATTACTACTCCACAATTGTCGCATTAACAGAAAAGTCAAGTAATAAAATTCCCAATTATATTTTAAGTACATTTCGGTTGCAACTTAGACAATGGTATTGAGGTTAAAATTAAGAGTGATCCCACCCGCCTGACAAAAAAAATCATTAAGAACTAATCAGGCAACTGGGACTGGGACTTATTGGTCCCAGTCGCCTGAGTCCACATTGATTAACATAATATACATAATGTTGCCTGCGTTCAAAATCCCATACCCTCCTCAAATGACCAACTATCAACATTCCTTACAAACCGCAAACATTAGACCTAGGCATCTAGTCTAAATTTAGACTATTCTGTGTAGAAGCTAGCCTAGTGAGGCTAGGATGCATGTGTTTCAGCCAGAATGACCGAGTTCGCGAATGTCTCCTCATTTCTGTTGTGTACACACGGCCGCTGGGCCATGCCTTTACGTTGAGACATAAGGTAGTTGTGTTCAAGGAACATGTTTGCAATTAGGTTGTTTTCCTTCCTTCCACGTCTAACTACATATTTTGTCCAACTGGTTTGACTACTTGCGGGGAAGCCAGGTTAATCATCAATTCTTCCCCAATATAACCAAGGAGAACGATTGTACCGGCTTTAAATGTAAAGGCTGTAGTAGGAAGCGTCTCAGTGACACAGTTTGATTAAGTGCTGATCCTACTTTTTTATGTATTTTATTGTTCACCCTACTAAGTTAAATAACCCACCTGCCTCTTATACGTCTTTACTTACAAAAGCCCCACATTTTTGACATTAATTTGCACATTGCTTTTTGAGTCGACGGTATTTCCCCCGGCATTTTTAGCTAAAAAAGATTCTTCTTATACAGCAAAATCTCCATGTCTCGTATATCTCGTAATGAATTTAAATTCAAATGCTCCATTCCAACTGTTTCTTAAACGCAGCGTCGGTGTGTCACCGTTTTCACAAGCAATCTCAGCGGGGCTTTCAAATAAGCGCTGTCCGGATATTAACATCTTATCTTAACGAACGAGGCAGGTGCTTCTTTGTATTGGGATGGGGTCCAGCCACGTTCGAGAGGAATCACGTTTTCATTGCAAATGAGGATGTAGGTGCCTCTGTTATTGGAGTGATTTTATTGCAAATGAGAGTGTAGATGTTTGAGCTGTTGGAGGTTTTCTGGCGTTTGGTGGAAGATGGTGGTATGATTTTGTTGTTAATGAAGCCCGTGAAACTGTTAGTTTTTTGACAGCTCATTTTTTTATTTCACTGTCAGTACATGAATGTGTACCAAACCCAAGGTATAATAGAGCGTAATAAAAAAATAAATGGTTTAATGTGCAAGTTAGTATTGATAACTATGTTCAAGATATTAACTTGTTTACTTTCCTGAAAGTCACTTTATCATTTGAACTTAGTTGATAATTAAATTCAATCTTTGAACGTGCAACTGAAAAGACAAGAACTGTTTATTAGTTTGAATGAAAACGTCTGATCAATGTGATGTACAAAGTTAAATAGTTTTCGCGAGCAATTTCCGTTCAATAAGATTACTTTCAAATGGGTGAAGGTTCAAACTTACTTTGTACAGGTTTATAGGACAACTTAGATAGGACTTGGCCTTTGATCAACAGTTCCGGTGCTATGCAATAACTTTGAAGAAAATGATATCTTGCATAGAGGTGGTTTAAGATTTATAGTGAGCGATTTTGAGAGTTTATAATACTAGTTTTTCCCTCGACTTTTCCCGTGTGGAAATATCAATATTTTTGTTTAATCTCATGAGAGCATTTAATCGGGATTCAAGAATCTTATTGCCTTAGTCAGTTTGTATACAAAATTTCATCAAAATCCGTTCAGACCTTTCAGTGTGATTGATTGATGACGGATAAATATCCAAAACGAAGAAACTTTCACACGTAGAGTGTAATAAGATTAAAGTTTCGACCCCATAAAGTATTAATAGTACTACAACTCACTGTAGTATTGGTAGTAGTAGTATTAGCAGTAGTATAAATAATGTCCGTCTGCAGGGCAAACACTTCCATCATGTGAAAACATTAATCCACCCGGCTATCGTATTCTACAGCTATTTTATTCCATGACCACCTTTATTTTTACTCGGAAATTGAAAGGTTTTCTTACCAAAGCTTTTCGTCGCATTCAGCGGTAATATTCTTCTCATTTACCGATGGTTGCGCCCGAAGCGTGAATTGTTTACGCAGCTGTAACACCTTGTGAACTGCTTGAAAAGAAGGTTTTATTATAGGTCTTTTGTCACAGTAGTACAGATTTTATTTCACCAGATTTCGATTTTTTTTTGTTTGTTCCTTATGTCGTAGAGACAAACGTTTTAGGCTAGTGTAGGAACACAGTAGGCTAAATTACGCGACCAAAGTTCGAATGCATTTTCTTTACAAATAACGCGACGTAATATAAGACATAGTGTGTCATCTTCCATTTAACAAAGGTACATTGCATAGTCAGGACGAACTTAGGTCGCGCTTTATCCGCCTAGTGTGTGTTCTATACTAAAGCTAACTAATAACGCTTTTAAATCGAATATAATATTTACAGAATTATGTTCTTTGTAGTTATTATTTTCTTTCTAAGAACCTCTGCAATCAACTCAGTTGGGGGTAGGAGGGGTATGGGGTTTTTAAAAGCAAGCAACGCATATGCGATACTTGTGCGGTTGTCAATGTCAAGGTGATTACTTACCATCTGGTGATCCGCTTGTTCGTTTACCTCCCTATCACATAAAATTAAACACATAAATGATTGACGTGCCTAAATTGTTTCTATCTCCGTTAAAGCAAAAGGAAAGACTCGAAAAATATCGTATCCGATGAAATATGTAGTAGGCGAAATAGAAAAGTTTCAGTACTTTTTTACTGACACATCCGAGCTAAGCCGAGATCATCTTCTCTCAACAATAGAAAGAAATCACATAACAATAAAAGTTATGAATGTAAGGTGTCTTCACCTCAGACCTTTATTTTCATGAAAAGATCCGGACTGAGTAATCTGTGACCTAAAACGGGATCATCTCGGATTCTCGGCGCTTTCCGTCAAATGTGAAATACGCATGAAGTTTTTTCTATTCAACTTTAGTTGGGAATCATTTAATGCTAGCTTTTACGGGCGGCTTTGCCCGCGTTTTCTATCCGTAAAAAATATCTTATCACCTAAGTCGGCCCCTGCCTGTATACTAAATATTATAAAAATACGTTCAATAGTTTCAGCGTGCTTGAAGGACAAACTTCCAAACAAACAAACTTTCACACTCAATTTTTTTAAAGCCTATTTCTGCTATGGTGACTGATATATTCCCCAATTGCTCTGACTTGACATGATATGGTGTATCTATCTAGAATCTACCCTGGTTTTACTGTATTTGTTCCTCCAACAAACCAAACTGAGTCTGAACAGGTTTTAAATCAAGAAACTCAATCAAAAGTTTTTCACATTAGAAACTTAAGAGTAGCCGCAAGTCTCATGGATTAGTGCAGCAACGTTTTCTAATCAAGCTTTGAGGAGTTAGAAAGGATTAAAAAAACGAACAACAACAGAAGTTACAACATAAGTCGAAGCTAACGTGACCATTGACCGTGAAAATATGTCGCAGAGGCTTTAATTGTTAAACAATACCGGAAAATAATATGGCGGGAATTTTCCACTGTCCGATTGAATTAGCCCTTGTTTCCTTCCCGTTATATCTATAATGACATCTGACAGTCGCGAGTTAAACGAACTAGATCAGCCCTTCTCAAACTGACGAAACTGGGGCATGCCCTCAAATGTAGGACGTCTTGTCAGCCAGTTGTGATGACACTAACTTTTGCGATATTAACTGAAGTACCGAAGTACTACTAATTTATCAACAATGGAAATAGGTAATATAGGTAATCCTGAAAAATTATGACCTTTTTAAAGTTTTGGAATGAAAAAGATATTTATTGAAACCTCTGATTTTAATGGCGATGGCTACAATTCACATAAACCGTACAAGAATTTGTAAAAAATATACATGCAAAATCAAAAGATACATGAATTGAGTGCAAAATTCAAATGAATTGCAAAAATTTAGAATTAAAGAGAGCAAGACAACTTTTCCATAACGTGATGTCCCAATTATTTTCGTGGGTCTCCTGTATATGTACTTTGAGTACCGCTGATCTCAGTTGATGAGTAGGCGGTTTTGAATCCCGCCGATGGGACCGTTTGTGTAGATCTGGCGGTTTTCTAATGAGGTAACTTTGAAGAACTTTCAGGAAAGGGAAATTAATATGCGGAGAGATTTTAAAATGGTGTTTGTTCAACTTTTTTTTGCGTGTTAAACTTGTTGAGGCTCTATGTTTGAATTTAATAGTTCAGTTTTAATATTTTCAAAGAACAGGATACTGATTCTGATATTTGACAAACAAGGCTTACAATGAATATCCTACGCTTTTTGCAAACCCGTACCCCAACGTAGATGTGAAACATTGTGGGTGTTTAAAATTATATCAATGAAAATTATTAAGTAAAAAATTGTGGGTGTTTAAAATTATATCAATGAAAATCATTGAGGAAATAAGTGTATATGCCAGCATTTTACGTTTCCCTACTCGGTGCAGTAAGTAAGTAGGTACCCATTTTGTTCAAGCTCTTTGAAACATGGTTAAAATGCTATTGACATTTAAATGCACCCCTTTCAGCAGTTTTACCTTCTCGTGGCAAACAGGTCACTCAAAGGATGAATATTAGCTTTGCACTCAGGACAAGGAAAAAAGTCTGCTTTTAATGCGGAATAATATTGTTTATTAATTTAAAGTCTCAATTTACTCAAAGCTTTTTCATTAGTAAATTAGTGGCGAATAAGCATGGAGAATTATACATATAGTAAGTTATTTAGCGGTTGAGTATTATTAAAGCAAAATTTGTGAACCAAAATTTCACTCATTCTAGCAACTTTTCTTGCCCAAGAGCTGATGGTTAGACCCGATTTATAAAATAGAGTATATACCAAAAACTACATAAAGCTTAAACTGCACCAAAACTATGCGTATTTGTGAAATGCAAACCGTAAAGAAGAAAGAAAATCTAGTAATTAAGTGACACGATGACAGCCGAAGCTCTGATCGGGCTCAAGAAAGTTTAGTTCGATTAAAATGCAAATGGCGGACACAGGCGCCGCACTGGCGGTACGCGGGTTGCGACGGAGCCATTTAGTCGAAGGGAATATTATAATCTTTAATTTGCTGGGGTGAAATAAGGATTGAAAATATTAGTTGTCCTTGAAGGCTCTAAGGATATTTAGGATATATAAAAGGAAAGCAGTGAATACTTATTTAGGAAATGCCTTGGAGAAATACAAATAAGTTTTGTAGTAAAGGAAGTCTTTGAAGATCTTTGATAGCTAAGATCCAGCTTCGGAGCCTATTTTCATTCACGTCTTTACATAGACCTACCTGTACCATTACTCCTCTAGTTTGATGCGAGGGCGACAGATAAAAGATCAAGAACAAAGACTTTACACCGAGAAATTCAATATCAAGGAATGTTTTAGGTCCAATACGGAATTAATCTTAAGGACCCTAAAACGACTTCTGTAGGGACTTAATCGACCCGTTAATCTTAAAAAACCTTTTTTTTTCCAGCCGGGAGTCTGCAGGCCAGCTACCACGGTCGGCAAGCATCGATTCCGTGGTGGAAGCAGCCATCTGTGCACGCCACTCCGAGCCCAGTCAACCCACTACTCTCCAACTGCCTCGAGCAGACAGAGCCTTCAGCCTCGCCTCTCCAGCCGTCGGGAGGAGAGCCAAGTCGCAGAGAGGACAGGCTGGTGAGTATTGGAAATTAAACTCTAGGTTCATTACGCGAGAGTTGAAAATCAAGAATCAAGTAGTCTGTGTGTCGGCCTGCAAGGTTTTACTAGAAAACGAGCTTAACCAGCCCTGCATACTCCAGCTCCCTTGAACTAACAGGGCGTTTAGCCTCGCCTGTCCTTGGGAGAAAAGCCAAGTCTCAAAGGGTTCTTCTCTTTGGCTCTTCAGCGAAGAGGCTGATGAACCCTCTGAACCCACCTGCATAGGCAACAGCTTCTTGTAATGAGAATTTCGACTCTAGGAATTCCACCAACTTCTAAGAAAATAGTTTAATAGTAAAACTTCGGATCAGTTTCTACATTCGGATTGATCATCTTATTAAAGAAAAGTTTCCTCAGTTTTGCAAGGTTTCCTGGAAAATTAGAATATACTTTAAAATTCAACATTTGTTGAGTCCTTTTATAACAGCGACGACCTCTGTTCGTAACTTTTGACGAGTAAGATAGCCTAATTGGATTGCTACATCAAGTTAAGGATTTTTGATTATGTAAGTTTCGAGAGCCCAGGGCTTGTTTATGAATAAATCTATTTAGGACTTAGCTAGTGATGAAACAGACTTTAAGTTAGTCTGGAAAACAATTTATTGGATAATTTGCATAAGTTACGGCAAACATCCTTTAATAAATTATTTAAAACTTATCTCTTAGTAGTGGAATTGCTTCATAATGCCTAAAGGTAAATGAATTACAGTATTAAAATAAAATCTAGATGCAGACCGTTTAAGACAAACTCCCTAGAGGAAGAATAATTTGTTTGGATATAACATACATAGGTGGCGTTTTTGTGACCCTTAATTTAAAAGTGGGATATTATTACAGTAAACATTCCCTATATGTCCTGGTAAAAAGACCCGTGGGGCAAAGCGGTCTTGGAATGGGGGCTTTGGGGGGATAATAGATCTTGAGGTAGGCCACAGATGCGTTGGAAGGACTACATTATAAAGACTGCATAGGGGCATGTTGGATATAAGCAGCACAGGACAGAACTAGATGGCATTACCTGAAGGAGGCCGTCACCAATTTGATTGTTTAATATAGCTAAAAAGAAGAAGAAGAAAGACTTTAGTTAAGCCAAAACTAATTTGTATTGAAATCGGGTCTGGGGAGTAGCACATACACTCGAAGTTTCTAGGTCACACGCTAGTTGGGGCAACGTAAAGCGTAGCGGAGAAATATAGAAATGCTGGAGCCCTAGTCTTCTGCCCCAGGGGACGCTTGTTTATATCGACGTCATATTTCTGATGTGTGCGGTCGAACGTTTCATTCCGATGGATGTGAATGATAGATTTGTAAGCTCTCGTGATATTTAGGTACATGTTAGACTCAGATGTTAGAGTTTGTACTGAAATTGGAACCGCAACCTTTGCTTACTTAATTGCCTTCTCTGGAAGACCCGAATGTCAGTTTTAACTATGTTAAATGTAAAATAAAAAAAACTATTCAGGTGTATTCAATCACATCTTTTATGATTATTTTAGTGGAGCAATTAGTTTTATAGAGTCAAATATTTATTTTTATATTATCATTTTACAACAGGTTATAAAAACACCTCTGACATTTTCCCTTTAAATTGCTGTAAACGAGGCTCATATTGTAATAAAAATATTTGAATTGCCCAGTCCACACAAAAAAAGGAAAAAGAGACTATGGAAACCAAACAGATACTCAAAAACATAAGAGCTTAAACAATCTGTTTTTAGTGCAAATATTACTGGCCCGAACACAGCAAACGTCGGCCTCATTAACATGGCAAAGGGGCTCTCTCCGCGGAAGTCTTTTAAATGTTGGCCGACTTGGGCCAAAGGAATATCATTACCTTATTGCTTTGATTCTGCCATGTTTGTGAATAGCCTTAAAAAAAAGTATTCAAAATATCTGAGGACGCGTTTTTGATGATATTTCTTTAAATTAGGTAATAATTACAAATTAATATTTTTGTATTTCATAGGCTCAAGTCAATTAATTTATAAGGTACTTAATTATTATTATTAATCTCATACCAATAATATCATTCTAAGTTTTAGGCAATCTTAGAGTACGGAAATTCCACCACTTAGTTCGACTTCAACAGTTAAGTAGATAATATAAAACGACTTTATTACAGTTCATAGTCTTGACGTAATATATGATCGTAGGTAGGCTAAAAAGCTCTCACACATTATTATATTTATTTTAAATATGTGGTCTCAAACACAAACATTTTCAGTTTTCAATATGCGTTTCGTAGCTATGTATAACTTAATTTACAAGAGTCTACTTTTCAACTACTTACTAAATTGATCTGCTACGGAACTGCAAATTGTAATTTTGCAAATGCTTCTCAATTATATTTTTTTATTTGTAATTAGTTCTCCTAATGAAAACTCAGATTGTTTGAAAACTGAAATAACCAGACAACTAACTTAATTTACCTTTTTAATAGTTGTCAGTCGGTAAAATGAGTTGGCAAGTCATTTAAATATGTAAATGATTTAGGAATCTTAAAACGGCTTTTTATATGAAAATCCTGATGCTTTTCGTATTTATTCAGTACGGTTGTTTAGAACAAGCTTGTTTATAAGAGATTTCCTAACGGAGACGGGAAATTGAAATTATTTTTCTTTTACCAGCGATGCGTTTACCAGACTTCGAAAAAAAAATCAAAAATCGAGGCTCTTTTGCTTACTTTACAAACTCTCTGAATTATTTTCTAAAGTATTTATATCTGGTCTTTGATTTAGTCACCATCATATGAAATTGGTTGAATATAACAATTTTTCACCCTAGGGAAAGTATTGGTGACCACAAACTAACACTGTGTTTGAGCAATCTGAAATAAATCACAGAAGTTGTTAATTGCCAACGATAGCATAATATTATAATTAATTCGATGATGTTGGTAGGGGTCAAAAACCACTTAATAAATGGGCTTGTCAAGGGAAAACTGTTGAACAGTAAGCTAGTCTCATCATACACTAGCGGCCGCCCGCGAGTCCGCCCTTGTCTATTTCGGTTTCCGCACACAAAGTGTTTTACTTTATAATATGTATAGCTTAAAGCCTTCTTCGACAAATGGACTATCCAACTCATAAATAATTTTAGATTTAAACATGTACTTCATAAGATTAGCGCTTTCAAACAAACAAACACAAACTCTTCAGCTTTATTGAATTAGTAAAGAGCAAATAAATGTACACACCTATATGAGTGGTCAAAAACCACACTAGATCAACGGACCAGTCCAGACAAACTGTTTTTCAATAAGCTAGTTGTTACTATCATTTACACATGACATCCAACGTACAAGAGCTCTATTGTGCTTTATAAGAACTGTCCAAGCACATACGATCGCTACACAAACATAAGTTTACAAGTAATAACAGCCCGCTGTTATCGTTACCACATTGTATGCAAAGTGCTGCAACTTTGCGGGAGCAAAACTACAAGACAAATATTTACTGACAGAAGCGGTGCTTGTTATAGTTAAGAATGATGTTGTCAATATTGTCAATTGTGATGATATTATCAATTGATACACACTAAGCGAGCACATAATAACGCACCCTCAGTGCAAAAAAGACGTAAGTCGAAAATGACGACTTTTCAGTACGGCGAAAAAACTGAACTTTTAGGTATATTTACTTTATTTTCAAACGTAGAACAATAATTCTTATATCAAAAAAAGAAGAAAAAATTGTTGCAATGCGTGTTATATTCAATTCAGTTCTAATGTTTATAGTTCATTTGGAATTGTAAAAATAAATTATTACGCTATTTTTCATTACGGAAATAAATAGCGGATTCTGAGTATCAAAACTTAGGCCAGTCTTTGCCAAAAAAGTCAAATGTATTTCAAAAAGTATGTGATATTAAAGCAGTTATGAACTCGTAAATACACACAATTGTGCTAGTATAAGTAAGATTACCGCCTTATTCCCTTTATTAAAATTATGTTTGAAGTGCATAAGCAACACTTACTCCATTTTTCAATTTGGGGACTAGTTAAGGTAACTGAAGTAAACAGTAATAATTACTTATTCCATTATATGTTTATGTAAAGCTAGCCGCATATTAACACATATTACTTTGAGTTATTATTTATGACTGTAAGGAAAAAAGTTGTTTTTTGTTTTTGTGTTCCCTATTTATTAATACTGGAAAAATATTATTATAGTTTTGGTTATTATTAAAGTTCGTACTATCAACAATAAAATTGCACAGTAATACTTCAAATATGTGGAGTTTCGGTGAAGATCACTACCACATGATTTTTTTTTCAATTCTTAAAAAAATAACAGATAAATTGATACGAATTATTGTAACAATTAATGAAATAAGTTTTACACGGCTTCGTACAGCAAAATAGTATGTTCTATCAATAATAAAATTAAAATAACAAGCAAAAGTTATTTACAAATTGAGGTACTTTACACACACCAACTTTGTCTGAGTGTACGTACGTACATACCTCTTGCCGAATCCTTCACAGAACTCCTAGTATAACATCAGGTGTATAATGTGATATGGCTGGGGTTTTTAGATGTAAGTATATTAATATATTAGACAATGATACCTAGTAGACGCCTTTGAAAGTAGCATGTAAAATTAATATTTGTAGGTGAGTTAATAACTTTCTCCAAATACACATTTTGGTTATTACTTAAGTAATGATTAATGCTAGGCATCCCGAGTGATGGCAATACTCTTCTACTTAGCAAGAGGAGGGCGCCAGCCACCGCGTGTTTTGCCCGTTCTGAATAACATCTATGGTATATCTTTAAAAAATAGAAATAAAATTACACGTTAGTAACAGGCATTCACCCCCCTAGCGTTTATCCCGTTTCTGTGCGGGGTCCCCTTTGACCATAATCCAGGATTTGGCGAGTCTGGTTATTACAGTGAAACGAATGCCGTCAGACCTTTCTAACCCTTAGAAGGAAAGTAGACAGGTTGGATCATGGTTACACATTCAGATCTATCTGAACTAAAGTCAGAAACTATCGGAATGTTCAGGTGTCCTCGTGGTGTTTTCGCAAGCCTATGCCGAGCTAATGGCACAAATCCACTCATATATTTTTCAAAAAATCCAAAAGGAGGAGGAAGTTGGCCCGGAGTCGAACCAAGGACCTCATGTATGTGAGGCACGGTCCTTACAAATAACACCATCGTTAGTAACAGACATTAGTTTAATAACTCTAGTCTCTAGTACTTATATAACAGGGGTTCCCCTAGTTTGAAACCAGACCATTGTTATGACTGTCTAACGCACTTACTTACTTACTACTTGTACCACTACTAGCCCGACATTAAAGGAAAACATCGCGAGGAAACTGCACATTGATTCTTTCAGAATGTGTAACTATGATCTTATTGTTTTAGTTCGCCTTTCCGATTGCAAAGATCGGAAGACAGTCGCTTCAATGTAATGATCAGACTAGATAAACCCAGATAAATCATTGTTTATGCGGACCCTGGGCTCCCCAAGAGCAGACGAGAAAATACTAGGTGGATTAGACAGTAAACACATTGGTTCTCAATCTCTTTTTAACTTTTAAACTAAATTTACTCTCCTCTTAACTTAAAAATCATTCTCGCCCTACTGTGCTGCGTCCGATTATACATTTTCAGATCATCATCCTAGCGATTATCCCGGTCACATCCTCGGCCATTGCCTCCAAGTCCAGGGACCACCTTCCTGCTCCTTCTACTCCACTTCACACGGTCTTCGGCATCCTGTGTGGTCAGGCCATTGACACACGCATGTCGTCTTTCTCGACGTCAACCCAGCATTTCCTGGCATGTCGAGACGTTTGTTTCCCATGCAACTGGCCGGTTTCCGTAAAACATGGCGCAGTTTATCAGCAATATCACGGAAATGAAGGCTACCCTGAATGCGCGAGTTCTTAACGCGGTCTTTCCGCGTCACTCCAGACATCCAGCGCAGCATCTTCATCTCCGTGACTCGCAGCATCCGCTTGTTTTGCTCAAGTACAGACCCGTTTCACTGCCGTAAAAAAAGACAGGCCTAATAATGGTCCCTTCAGCTTAACCGGCATTTTGGGGCCGCAAATGACACCAGTCACTTCACGCCATTGCCGAGGCTGCTGCAATGCGGCCCTTGACGTCGTAATCGAAATCACCAGACGCGTGAAGTAAAGATCCCAAGTACTTAAACTAGTCCGTACGCTCAACCACGTCACCGTCTATGCATACGGATGGGGGATCTGTGTTGCAGGCCAGGTTCTCGAGTGCCACGTTCCACCTATTTGCTCGTCTCACCAATCGTTCCCTGTCCGAATCCGCCAGCGCGATCTCATCAGCATACAGGAGCAGCCACGGGGGTTGCTCATGTGCGTCTATGATGCTTGTTGACAATTCATCCAATATCACGCTTAACCGGAAGGGACTAAGGACGGATCCTTGGAGGACTCTGACGGAGATGGGAAAGGGGTTGGTGTCACCAACAGCAGTCCTAACTAGAGAATCGGAATCGTGGTACATGTCTCGAATTACGTCAATATAATTTGCATGCACCCTCTTGGACCTCAGTGCCCACCTGATCATCATGCCAGGAACACAGTCGAAGGCCTTCTGCATGTCCAGGAACAGGAAATGCAGAAGCGTGTTCTTCGTTCTGTATTTCTCCATAATCATCCTTAATGAAGGCAAAAACAGGGTCCATGATACCAAGACCAGGTCGAAACCCGTACTTAGAGCTCTTCGCCATCGGCAGTCGGTGCCGATGGAGTCCCTATCGAACCCTGGAAGACGATTGGTTCCCGTGGTGTGGGTATCTTAAGTCTTCAAAGAAAAGGGATCGCTGCAAGAGTGCGGAAGCTATCGCGGTATAAAGAAATGTCCACACTATGAAGCTATTTGAGCGGACAGTTGTCTCTCGGCTACGACAGGAGTGTACTGTCTCGGAGTGTCAGCACGGGTTTTGACCTGGTCTTGGTCCAATGGACCCTGTTTTTGCCTTAAAGATGATTATGGAGAAATACAGAACGTAGAACACGCCTCTGCATTTCGTGTTCATGGACATGCAGAAGGCCTTCGACTGTGTTCCTGGCATGATGATCAGGTGAGCACTGAAGTCCAAGAGGGTGCCTGAAAGTTATATTGACGTAATTCGAGACATGTACCACGATTCCGATTCTCTAGTTAGGACTGCTGGAAGCATACAGTGCTGATGATATCGCGCTGGCGAATTCGGACAAGGGACGATTGGTGAGACGTGCAAATAGGTGGAACGTGGCACTCGAGAACCTGGCCTGCAAAACAGATCCCCCATCCGTATGGATGGGGGATTATGCATACGCATAGACGGTGACGTGGTCGAGCGTACGGACTTGTTTAAGTACTTGGGATCTTTACTTCACGCGTCTGGTGATATCGATGACGACGTCATGGCCCGCATTGCAGCAGCCTCGGCAAAATGGCGTGAGGTGACAGGTGTCATTTGCGACCCCAAAATTCCGGTTAAGCTGAAGGGGTAAGTCTATAAGACCATTGTTAGGCCTGTACTTTTGTACGGCAGTGAAACGTGCCCTGTACTTGAGCAAAACAAGTGGATGCTGCGAGTCACGGAGATGAAGATGCTGCGCTGGATGTGTGGAGTGACCCACTCCCCACATCCAGCGCGCCCCCTGCATCGACGTATTCACACTTATGTACCTGATGGCTACCCCCGCGCCGCTGTATCAAATCTTACGTCTCGGTGCAATGAAAATATTCTAGTGGAAGAAAGAAGTAATTGTTCTTATTGTGATTTATTTTAACTTCATAAGAAGTAAACAGTCATATTGCTGTTCTTATTTTTTAAGTTTATTTAAAAAAAACGCAAAAAAGTCATAATATTGGTTACTTTTTATTTTCTACATAAAATTTTAGGGAAAAAGGTAATATTAAGTAATACGTCATATTTTTCAATGTTTTCTTTGCGTTATATCACATAAGCTATTTTTCCTTAAGAAAAAAAGTGATGGAATAAAAAGTCTCAAAACTCATTTTCTTGTATTAATTCGTCAATTTTAACAAGAAAAATATGAAAAAAATTGAGCATATGTGTCTTTGAACGTACTTTTTAAATATGATAAAATCGATGATTCGACGTAACCTCACTTACGTCTTTTTTGCACTGGGGGTGCGATAAGAATGTTTGTACAACGGTAACCATCAAAAGGGTGCGTGTTTATTGTGGTGATATGAAAGATCTAACAAATCTCTGATTACACTTACATGACAATACTAAAATTATTTGTAAAGAGGAAGTTATTATATGTAGTGTGTAGTAATTATCGTTCCCTTAATAACCGTCACTTCACTCATCTTATGGAAAGTCAACTCTTATGTAGAAATGTTTATCACAAAAACAAGTATATAAATACTTATGATTGAAATGTACCTTTACATTAATAAAATTTTGTATTCTTTTGATGAGCAAAATACTTAACTTTTTTCCTGGAATCGCGTTTCAATCACGTACTTCTGTAATAAATATTGCTCAAAAACAATTTTATTCTTTTTTTGGGGGATATGAAAGGTGCTAAGTGGTATTTTGATAAAAAGAACGGCTCATAAAGGAGTTTTACTTAAACAGTTCAATTGGGTCTAATACTAAAACTTAACAGGTCAAAAAAATACTACGCCTACCTGTAATTAAATTACTTCACAACTAAAATGTACTTTAAGCATTAAAAAACCTGCTAACCGATTAGGGTGGCTTTCTTATTCGACTTGTTGTCACGTTAACTTAAATACTAGTTAAGGAGCAAATGGGGTGGTAAAGTGCTAAAGGCTCGTTCAAATGAATTTCTCTACGATTTCATTAGTCTCGCCATAGTTCACAACGTAACGCCTGCGTATCTACTAATTGCAAACAAGATATCCGCTGTGACTTATTGCTTGTAACATACTGCAGGAGTAAACGACTTTTGTTGCCGTATTATTTGAGTTTGTGTCATGGGTGCACACCTTGGACGATTGCTTGAATAAAATACATATAATAAGAGTTTTCAAATAAATTTAACTGATGTTTCAAAGCCATAAACTGGGTATGCCAAGAAAAAAATACTCTAAGCGGTAAAAATACAATATAAAAGACACAAATTTTAAAATTTGTATTTTTTTTTGGAATTGTATCCCTTATATTGTGATATTAGGATAAATTTACTGTAAGGTAATAAATTAATAAATAATTGTGTTTTTTGTAAAGTATTTAAATACCATGTTGCGTAGGTTCCTAATAGACAACTCATTTACATTTTTATCAAATTCATTCACGCTCTCCTGTACTATAGCGGCCCCGCTCATTAGCCAGGCCGTTAAACAGGGTAAGCTATTCAAATAACATTCAAAGGTTTATTTACATAACAAACCAGATGTGTCCTATGTAGACAGATACACAAAGTGGTTCACTTGGTAATTTGTTAACTCGAATTGAACAATTTCGCTGTTGCGTAACGCCTGATAATTAATTGTAGGCAAATTCATTTAACCTGATCTTGGGATTTTGAATGATCAGGCTCTTTATTTCAAGTTAAGAGAAATTATCGACATTGGAACTTACAGCGCAACTTTATATCAAACAGAACCTAATTTTGTTGACTACATTTGTTAAGTTTGAGGCTGTAGAATATCAGAAATGTCGAAAGATATTATTATTAAAATAATTAAAGCCAGTTCGTAGCTTGTGCCATCATCCCCGGCAGCGACACAAGTGCCTTTAATTACTTTTCTAATTGGATTATTACATTAACCAGCTACTCAGAAATAATTAAGAGCTTTGTTCGCTATTTCTGGTTAACGGGATTAGGGGTTATATTTCTGCCAATGACGGGATTAATGTAATAAAACTGAAGAGGTTTTTGTTTGTTTGAACGCTCTTATATATGTATTTACTCGGTACTTTACTAGACGATTATTTAAAAAACAATCTTTTCATTGCAGCTCATTGGAGTAGATGTTCCATTGCATGCAGAAGTAAGAAAGTCTGACTTACATGGTAAAAACCTCTATTTATATCTAAGACTTAGCGCTTTTAATTGCCTCAATAATTACTATTTAAAAAGTCTTAGGTAGAAGAAGTGCAACACCGTTGTGTTACTTCAACATTGTCTGGCTCACACTAACTTCATTCGGTTAACCGCTGTTTGAGCAACTCGGAGCTAACTGCGGGTAACTTACTGACTTGTGCTAACTCATTTACTAATTAGGTAGTAAAAAAGTATTGTTGATTTAATCGTGGGTTAAAATTAATCATACTAATATATAAAGCTGAAGAATTTGTTTGTTTGTTTGTTTGTTTGAACGCGCTAATCTCAGGAACTCAAAAAAATCTCAGGGACTAAATTTTTTATAAAAATATTTTTGTGTTGGAGAAATCCATGCGGACGGAGTCGCGGGCGGCCGCTAGTTCCACGATAAAATGACAAACAAAATTATCGCCTGATATTGCGTTCTGGTTTTTAAAAATATTGTCTGCAAATAAACAACTATGCCTTAGTGGAAGACCTAACTAGAAGAAGGTTGACATCATCTTTTTACGTCAGCGAAAGACAAACGAGCATCAAAATAACCTGATGGTGAGTGATCGCCACTTTCCAGATAATCAACAACACCACAAGGTTCCCTGCTGCCTTGCCTGCCCCTAAAACCCCATACCCTCCCCAACCGCTTACTCACCAGCAGAAACATAGCCAAACTTTTACAAAGTGCTACTTGTGCTGTGGTCTCCTGTAGTGTTGCTGAGCAACTTCCCAAGACGAGCTGCTCAATCGATTGGAAGTTCCACTTAACTCTACTCCTCTTAAACATCGTGTTACAAATTTTTCTGTGATGAATACTAACTTCATTAGGGTAACCGCTCTTTGAGCAACTTGGAGCTAACTGCGGTTAACTAACTGCCTCTTGCTAGCTCATTTTGTTTCGGGTAAATATGACGCGTCTCCCTTGGGTTTGCTATTAATTTGTAGCGAAATACTGAGAGTTAGTAAGTATTAATCTGTAATCGTCGCATAAGTAGGTACACAGACAAATTAGAAATAAATTACATTTTACATCGACTTTTCAAGATTAAATCTGAATTCGTCAATTAGTAGCCGTAGGAAGCATTAACTGCAGTTCTTTGTTCTATGTGACTGTTTTAATGATCTAATGTAAATTAGTTTAATAATTTATTCGCTATGTTCTGATTTGCAAATTCCGGTGTTGCCCAGAACTTTAACGTCTTATTCCGGTTGTTTTGGCAATGATAGAATTAAATTAAAGGAACAAACTTTGATATTTAATTTCCGTCTTCTTGTCGAGGTATAAAAAGAAATTGCGTATCGAATTATCAAGTAGAATTATTTACTTGATAAACATTATCGTCACTATCTCTGTTTTATTAATACAAAATCTTTTTCTTCCTTTTATTTAATCTTCCTCTTTTAACTTTACAATCTACCTAGTCTTTTACGCGACGCAATAAAATTCTACGGGTTTTTATTTTCAAGACCAGCATTCAGATGCAATAGAAAAAGAATGCAAGCAATCGACGTACGGAAATCGCTATGCAATGGTATTTCCACATCAAAAGCAGCCGGTGAAAAGGCTCGATCGGCGGAATCGACGGATTGCACGGAAGCCTGTTTACACTTCATGGGCACGTTGAAAATATGCTTGTATGCCAATGGAGTTGACATAATTGTATGTCAGCTTTCCTGGCAGACAAGCATGCAGTTATATTATGATGGTTAAGTACCTACTACGGTTTATTTCACCGCTGCTCAGGGACGTCAACAACACAAACGAATTCAAATCTATGCACTTCCCCATTACTTCCAGCCGTAACCGTCAGCTAACGAACGGTTCAATCGAGTAAAGTTTCGACTATTTTTACTTCTCTTAAATTATGCAGGATTATAGCATTATAAAATATATATACTCTTTCCGAAGACAATTATGTTTTTTTCTATAATGACTTCAATGCTTCTGAGAAAAAAAAGAGGTAGAGCTTAGTAGAACTTCTTTTATAATGAGCCGATCGTCTGGGGAAATTCCTCCAGCTTACAGAAGACCACAGTGAAGAAGCACTTCGTAACTGTTGTGCTATGTTTCTGCCGGTGACTAAGGTCGCCAGAGCTCGATTTTGGTGGGTAGGGGTCTTAAAGGCTGGCAACGCATCAGCTACTTTTATGCGGTTGTTGATGTCGTTTGTGTCTAAAACATACAAAAAAATAAAGAATTGAGTTCAATAAAGAATTATTAATACCCCTAGAAGCTGTTTTCAGAAAATAGTTTTTTATTAAAGTGTACAAGTACGTGCGTAAACTTAGGTGTACCCCCAATTATTCCCGCACTCTTATAGTACCTATGGTGCGAGAGCGATCTGCCATGACCAAAGTCAGTTCAGAGATTATTCAAATTACTACGGAATGTCGCAAAAATCCCAACTAATATTATAAATGCGAAAGTAACTCTGTCTGTCTGTCTGTCTGTCTGTCTGTCTGTCTGTCTGTCTGTCTGTCTGTTACGCTTTCCCGCTTAAACCACGCAACCGATTTTGATGAAATTTGGTACAGACAATCTTTAGACCCTGAGACAGAACATAGGCTACTTTTTGACCCATTCCAACCCCCCACTTCCCCGAAATGAGGGGGTGGAAGTTTGTATGGAAAATCTAAACTACTTGAGTTAGACGCTTGAAATTTGGCATGCAGGTCCCTTAGTAAACTTGATGCTTAGTTGCAAAAGGATATTGCAAAATTCCCACGGGAACGGGAGTTAGCGGGAAAAAACATTCGTATAATGAAAACCGACATCCACGCGGACGAAGTCGCGGGCGGCCGCTAGTACTTTATAAACGTGTCCCCGCGGCATTCAGGACGGCTCGTTGACCATAACCAGTTCCGCCGTACAGTTAGATCATGGGCAATGGCCACAATTCGCTCTCGTAACTTGTAAAGGTGGTTCCACGGTAGCTGACGAACTTTGGATTCACCGAGATGTAGCATAATATATTTTTATATTATAACATAGCGCCGATACGATTTTTTATGTAAGAGGGTGGTAAAAATGCAAAAATTTCACCTTATGAAAGCCGCTTATAAACATCATCAACTGCACAAGTTCGCTGCGTTGCTGGCTTTTTAAACACTTCCATTCTGAGCTCTGGATCTTACTCATTTACAGAAACAAGGCGCAACAGTAAGATGTGCTTATTCACTGGTCTTGATTGACTGTGAGTACGTAGCGCTGTAATCTTTCTGACCTGCCAATAGAGGGACATCCAGGGACGATGTTACTGTGATATACAGCGCGGGGACTACGGGAATAAACCCGTACCAGAAACATGCCATCATCCAAAGGAGATCCGCCAAATCCCATACAAAATTAAGGCGATTGAGAGTAAGGGGGAGGCCTTGGCTGTCAGTTTGGACATAGCAAAGGCCTTTAATCGGGTTTGGCACAGGGCGCTTCTCTCGAAGCTTCCATCTTACGGGCTTCCCGGGAAATTATGCACATGGGTCTCCAGCTTTCTTGCAGACAGAAGCATAAAGGTCGTTGTCGACGGAGAATGCTCTGAATTTATGTCGATAAATGCTGGTGTTCCCCAAGGCTGTGTGCTATCGCCAACTCTGTTTCTCCTGCATATCAATGATATGTTGAAAATAAGCAATATTCATTGTTATGCGGATGACAGCACAGGCGATGCTTTTTATACCGGCCGCGCTGGTATTTCTCGGGATAACGTCATTGAGAGCCGAAACAGGCTTGTGTCTGAAATAGAGAGCTCCTTGGAGAGGGTCTCAGATTGGGGTAGACTAAATCTGGTCCATTTTAACCCCACAAAGACGCAGGCCTGCGTGTTCTCCGCTAAAAAGCTACCGGTGGTCGTATCTCCAAGGTTTCAGGGCACCCCCCTTTCTACTTCAGCCTCTATTGGGATACTTGGTGTCGACATATCTAGCGAAGTGCAGTTCCGTGGTAACTTAGAGGGAAAGGCTAAATTAGCCTCCAAGAAGCTTGGCGTGCTCAATAGATCGAGGCGGTATTTCACTGCGGCCCATCGCCTGCAACTCTATAAGGCACAGGTTCGGCCGCATATGGAATACTGTTCTCATTTATGGGCAGGGGCACCCCAGTACCAGCTTCTCCCTTTGGACCGCATCCAGCGTAGAGCTATGCGCATTGTTGACGGCCAAGATATCTCAAAACGGCTTGATCCTCTGGCGCTGCGTAGGGATGTAGCCTCGCTCTGCATCCTACATCGCTTTTACTATGGGGAGTGCTCTGAGGAATTGTTCGGACTTATACCTCCCACATCCTTCCGACATCGTTCAACGCGACAACAGTTCCATCGACATCGTCTAGATGACTGGCAATCCACCACTGTGCGTTTCTCCAGAAACTGCTTGCCACGCACAACCAAACTGTGGAATCAACTGTCGCCTGAGGTATTTCCGGACCGATACGACCTCCTCACCTTCAAGAAAAGAGCGTACTCCCTTCTAAAAGGCCGGCAACGCATTTGTGACTCCTCTGGTGTTGCGAGTGTCCATGGGCGGCGTTGATTGCTTACCATCAGGCAATACGTCTGCTCGTTTGCTGCCCTATAATATAAAAAAAAAAAAAAAAATTACCCCAGCTCCGGCGCCAATAAAATATTTCTTAGATTTTAGGGTTAAACTAGTAAAACTTTTAGAAATTATTATCCCTATTTCTAAATTCACATGCTAACATATTTCTTTTAGCCCAGAGAAGTTTCATAGAAACTCTACTCTAAAAACTGAGATAATTATTTTTAGCGCCGGAGCTGGGCTCATTTTGGCGGATCTCCTTTCCAATTGGGAACAATGGTTCAAAATCAGCCCAATTTATTCTATGCCATAAGGAAAATAATTTCTCCGAGTTATTCTATGTATTCCTGTAGAGGCGACGAGTATATTATTATTATTAATGCCAACCCACCTCGTGTCGCACCTAATGCCACGCTTGGCTTGCTCGCTCCCCATATTTCAATATTTAATTTGATTGACATATGGGCTGAAGATTGAACGGATAAAGATTCGATGTAGTATAGGAAACGGTCGTTTTTATAAACGAATGATTTGTAAACTGGCTCGATAAAACATTGGGTAATTAACACGTGGTCTTATCACTTACCAGAAACCAAATGGGGTTAAAATCTCATGCAGAAAAAATTACTTCTACTTTGCCTGTTCTTTTGATTTCTGGATGTTTTAGCCATTTTCGTTAAGTCTTATGAAAAAAACTTCTATAGAAGTTTTCCTAACTGTCTTATCATCGACGATCGCTTATTTATTTATTTTTAATTTATTTTAAACATGAACGTCTCCGTGTCTAAAATGAGCAACAAAACTATGTGTTTTTGAGTTAATGAATCCATTTGTAAGTATTTTATTAATTAAATTAAATTTTAGATGAACACACATGATTAATATGCCGTGCGTTTGTTGGTACTTGGTATATCGAGGAGATTAAGCACTTAACCCTAAATCCTGCTAGAAACTAACTAACACCACAGCACCTGATACCCGTAATCAATATTAAACCCTAGTAAATGTGAGCAGACCTTTAGTTACCTATTTTCCTAATAAATACCTACAGTAAGACAACCGTAGGACACGATCCGCAACGCTTCACGCTAGATCCAACCTTAAGTTACAATGTTTCCGGGTGAAATTCAATTGGCTTTGGCTGGAGCTTCGGCGTTAATCCTGCAGTAATGGATCAATATCTCATTATAATTAGGTTTAAGGATGTGCTTCTACGTAATTCTGTTATGTGGTTTTTGGTGAGTAGCAAATGCTTCGTTGGAAGTTATTGAATAAAATACGAGCGGGTGCCTTATTTTGTACTACAGCATCAGCGGTATGATGCCGGCCTTGAATAGTAACGATCTCTTAGTACTTCATTTCTTTTCTTTTGTGCCGTAAGAAGAAACACAAAGGAAATTCTGGGGGTATAGGCACAGATAATAATCTTTTCCCATACATATGTAGTGTCCCGAAAATATTAATTTAACCTATTTCAGGTATGGATCAAAAGCTTCAAGCATTAATATTTTTTTCGTATTTTCTGTACAAAGTATTTTTCAATTTCTAACATTTCTGGTACTCAAGTCTTAAAAGAACCCTCAGATACTTTTGATCCATACATAAAATAGGATCGATTAATGTGCGTAGGTACTTGCCCTTCTAAACTCATTTCAAAATTTCACCCTGTTTGGTTTGAAGATGCATAGTTTTTAAACTTTGTTACACAGCGGTTAAATATTAAAAGTTCCACTACTGCCTTTCACTAATATCAATTTTTAGGGTTCCGTAGTCTACTAGGAACCCTTATAGATTTTTTCTATTTCAATAAATAGCATGATGCAAACCTTCTCTCTTACATAGTTACTGATAAAACCCTAATGGAGGAAGGCTGCATCTCTACCCCTAAGATATAGGACGGTAATATTAATGTTTGTTTTCCGTTATCACATACATCCATTTGTTGACTCTAATCAGTCATCCCTTTTCGCTTCCGATCCTTGATTATGCCGTATGTAACACGTATTTATGTGTGAGGAATTGATATGTTAGGTAATGTATTGGGACGGAGAATTTCTTGGATAGACGATTAGCTTTATTGGCCTAATAGTCCAGTAATTTTAGCAATTTTGATCCACGATCTGCGGAATAATTCCTAGTGAGCTGAATTTTTGTATACACCTTTATTATGATATTGTAATGATGATGTGAAAAATCGACATTGATATCGTGCCGGCAAAAAAAGTTATAGGGATCCAAACGTCACGAAAATCAGTTTTTCACAAATATCTCGCGATCTATTGCTCAGAGGTCAATGATGGTTTCATAAAACTTGTTCGTAGTAAAATTGTCTACAAAAAAGGTCTCTTGCAATTTTCTGTACAATTAACCGTTTTTGAAATAGAGACTAGAATGCACTCGCATATGGTATTGTATACCGTACGCCGCATACCAAGGCATAAACCCTATTGTTTGTTTTTTTCCCTTTTTTGTTTGCATGTTTTATGTTAGTATGATGTTCTACATATAGAAATATAAAGGACTTGTAATACTGGTACAGTAAGGAAAATAGGAATATCAGCTATAAAAAACTAAGTGGCAATTTTTTTAGACACTTTATAACTCAAGAACGGGCTCACCGATCCAAACCAAATTTTCAGGGTTTGTACAGACTATTTAGTATATGTTTTATGTCAAGTTTGAACAAAATCGGTCGTTCTTTTTATACGTAGCAAAGCACGTACCGGGCCGCTAGTAATGATATAGATATGCTATGTCCAGTGACGTTTGGACCCCTTTAACTTTTTTAGCCGGCACGATATCAATGTCGATTTTTCACATCTTCATCACAACATCATAATGAAGGCGTATACAAAAATTCAGCCCACTAGGATTTTTTCCGCAGATCGTGGATCAAAATTGCTAAAATTCACATTGCATATCTATATCATTACTAGCGGCCCGGTACGTGCTTCGCTACGTATAAAGTGAAGCGACCGATTTTGTTCAAACTTCACATAAAACATATACTAAATAGTTTGTACAAACCCTGAAAATTTGGTTTGGATCGGTGAGCCCGTTCTTGAGTTATACAGTGACAAAAAAAATTGCCACTTAGTTTTTTATAGTTGATATTCCTATTTTCCGGACTGTACTAGTATTACAAGTCCTTTATATTTCTATATGTAGATCATCATACTAACAAAAAACACACAAACGAAAAAGGGAAAAAAACAAACAATAGGGTTTATGCCTTGGTATGCGCCGTACGGTATACAATGCCATATGTGAGTGTGACTTTTCGCTGTGGCAACACCGCGGGTGACAGCTGATTGAATTTGGTCCCGGCTATTTATTATTAAAATTAAGTTTAAAATCACTAAAAAGGCCTACAAATATCACTAAACATAACAAATATATTAGTTCTAAGCGTGTACAGTGTAAAATAGTGTCTACGAACAATATTTACAAGGTTTGTGTGATGTTTATACCGGCGTCAGTGACAGTGCAATTTTTGAATTTGTGAGTCATTGTTTTTCTCTCCAATTAGGTAATATCGTTTAATTTCATTCATATTTGTAGTATTTTAATTTCTTCTATTAGTGCCGCACAGTGATTTGTTACAAAATCGCGCTGAGGTATAATAATTTAACCTCAAATTGTGTAAACAACTCTTTGTAGGTACAAATCGGTGTTCGCATTATTCATTGTATTTCACGCTCACTTTAACAATGTTGACGCGTAGCAAGGCCTCTGCTCGCCGGGACGGGTCTGGACTCACCACAACACGCCAGGATGGGTCTAGACTTGACCTAGCTTTGAAGGAACTGAAGGCCGCCAAAGAGGAAGTTACACAATTGGTTAGGGAGAGAGAGGACAATGAACGGGAATTTCTGGATGTGTTGGATAAAAATAGCAAATTAAAGAAAGATATGGCTACGTTACACACGGAACATATAATTGTATTGGAGGACCGGGACAGACTTCAATCTCTAGTCGATGGGTTTGGCGAGTGCAGCCAGGAGTACGTCCACAACCTACGGCGCGTAACGCTGCTCGAGCACGAGCTCCAGGAGGCTCACCACCAGATCAGCCACCTCGAGAACGAAAAGCAGGACTTCGCTGCGTCGCATACACAAACCCTTTTCGACGAGCTGTTAGGTAGTGCGCCCAGCCTTGTTCCTGCGGCACTTGACCAAGGGCCTGCTGTGACTGTGGACCTGACAGGTGATGACAGCATCCAGTCTACACCAGCAGTGGGCATCCTCGGGTGCAGCAGGAACAAACTCAAAAAGTACATTAGAATTAATAGGTTAATTAAAAAAACTAAAAAGTTAATTAAAAAACAGGCTAGCTTAAGTCATGTTAAATGTATTACAGACAAACGGCGATTAGGTGATGAATTGGACCTATATTCATTAACTTTGGACAGTAACATCACGGATTACAACAGAAATATTAACAAGTTGGAATGTGAAATTGTGAAATTAAAATCAACATTGGAAAAAACTTGTAACAGTTATTCAATTTATAGGAAAGAGAGTGAGGAACACATTCTAGCGTTGAAGTGCCTTTTAGATTCTCCAACCAGCTTTAATAATTATCCAAGCCCTGTTTGTAATAAAAATGATAATTATAAAACATCTATTGTTGACATACCTAACTTAAGCGGCCCGCGCTCGGCATGTGAGTCATCACTCTCACAATGTAATAACTTGCCAGATGTATCCAACACAACTATACCCAGTGATTCCCTGTGTGTATTGACAAATGATGTATGTAAAAACAATATAGTTATGTTTAGTGATGAATCGGGTAAGGAAATGGGCCTTTTTGTGAGCAACTATTTGGGGCGACCAATATTTAATCACTGCTTACCAAACACTCCTTATCTTAATATAATACAAGAAATAAACAAACATGTTTTTTCCGACAATACCACATTAGTTATTATGGTTGCAAATAGAGGAAATGTGAACAGAAAAGTGTTATCGGAATGCTTTGATAAGATTAATAATATTAATGTAAAAAGTATAATATTGTTTACATTTCCCTATATAAAAAGTTTGCCACAGTCCGAAAACGATCATAGGTATAGGCTTAATTTATTGATGAATACTATGACATTTAATAATAGTAAGTTTCATTTAATTGACTTGAATTGTATTTCAAAATTCAATATTTATTTGACTAAAGATAAATATTATCTTACAAAATATTCTAAAAGACAAATAGCTACATCGCTAGCATATTGTATTGAATACTCAGCCAAGAACTTGGCTACCCAAACTGCTTTTATTGAGCAGAAAAATGTTGACATACCCGCTTTTATTGAGCAGGGCAGTAATAGACCTGACATGTATATTGATACTTTGGATGTCAATCCAAATCATTTAAATTAACTTCAAAGACAATGGAGGATGTCTCTTGCAAGCCTATTGCAATGACCAAAGAGAAGTCTTGTAATTTTTTTAATTTAGTCCACCAAAATATTCAAGGCTTCTCTGGAAAGGAACTAGAAATAGGCTTATTTTTAGACTGTATGAATATACAAGTCTTGTGTCTTACCGAACATTGGTTAAGACAAAATGAATGTTTAATTAGTATAGACAACTTTACTGTAATAAGCTCGTTCATGAGAAAGTCTGCTATTCGTGGTGGGTCACTTTTGTTAATAAAAAATAATATTAGATGTAAAGAACGTAAAGATATAACAGCACTTTCAATTGAGCGAACTATTGAAGTAGCATGCGCAGAGCTGGAGCATTATATAATAGTATGTGTGTACAGGCCGCCCTCGGCAGATTATAGTGTATTTGAAACCTCAATGGAGGAAATTCTTAAGAAAAGTTGTAAGACAAATAAAAAAGTAATTGTATGTGGAGACTTTAATGTGAATATTCTTGAAGGTTCACAACTAAGTAGTCGGTTTATTAATCTGTTTAACTCTTTCAATTTATTAAATTTATTTAATGAACCTACAAGGATCACGCCATCGAGTGCAACTTGTTTAGACAATGTGTTTTGTAATAGTAAGGTAATTAATAAAAAAATTATAAATTGTTTACAGTCAGACCATTGCGGACAACAGGTTCAATTTGAAAACTGTGTTGCTCCTAGATCTATTGACATTCTATGTAGACCTGTCACTGAGGGGCGTAAAGACAGATTTAAAGATACAATTATTAACAAAATACCCGACATTTCTTTTAATAACCAGAATGTGGATATACTTTATGAAAATTTACTTGGCTTAATTTCGTCTGAGTATAATAGAGTATTCCCTAAAAAGACTATACATGTTAATCTTAATAATCCTAAAACTAAGTTTAGTGACTGGGCTACTCCAGGTATTTATAAAAGTAGGAATAAGTTGTATGAGTTGTATGGTCTAAAAGCATATTCTAAAGATCCAAAAGTGATAGAATATGTTAAGAAGTATTCGAAAGTTTTTAAGAAAGTTTGCAATAAAGCCAAGTCAATTTACTTGAGACACAAAATAAATAACTCAAGTAATAAAATAAAAGCTACTTGGAATATAATTAACAAAGAAACATGTAAATCCAAGTCATATGAAAATGATTTCTGCCTTAAAATTGACGATAAAACTATAAAATTAGACATAGAAGTAGCAAATGCCTTTGAAACTTTTTTCTCAAACATACCTATAATAACCACTAGTCAGCTAAATTCTAGTACACAACAAGCTCAAAACATCTTAGCTTCTTGTGTAGATCAATGTAAGACTACATTTAATTTCGATCACATCTCCCCAATCACTATACTAAAAACATTCAAAGACCTCAATAAAAAGAAAACTGAGGACTTATGGGGAATATCAACTGATATTATACAATCGATAATTGAAATTATTTCTCCTCATTTGGCTTACCTTTTTAATAAATGCATCGATGAAAATAAATTTCCTAATTTAATGAAATATAGTAAGTTAATACCTTTATTTAAATCGGGCGACAAAAGTGACCCATCAAATTTTAGACCAATATCAATATTACCATCATTAAGTAAAATATTTGAAAAAATAATTTTTAATCAGTTATTAGAATTTTTTAATAGACATAATTTACTTCATGCAAAACAATTCGGTTTTACTAAAAACAAGAGTACAACCGATGCAGGTATTGCACTTATGAAACATATACTTGATGCATGGGAAAATAAACAGAATGCGATAGGTATTTTTTGTGATTTATCAAAGGCATTTGACTGTGTTGATCATTCAATATTACTTATTAAATTAAAACATTACGGTGTGTCAAACATTTCTTTACAATTAATTGAATCGTACCTCACTGACAGGATACAACGTGTCAATATCAAAAACACCAATTCTGCTGGTGCTAAACTGCAAATGGGCGTGCCCCAAGGTTCGATCTTAGGACCTTTGCTATTTCTTATATATATAAATGATCTTCCATATTTTACCAAAGACCTCTGTGAGATAGTTTTGTTTGCTGATGACACTTCTCTCATTTTTAAAACAGAGAGAAACGAAAAATCATTTGACAAAGTAAACGGAGCTCTCTTGCAGGTGTCACAATGGTTCAGTACCAATAATTTGTTACTCAATGCTAAAAAAACTAAATGTGTTAAATTTATGATGCCTAATGTAAGGCAAATTAATACACAAATTACTATGAATGATGCGAAACTAGAAATTGTCAATTCAACCGTATTTTTAGGAATCACCATCGATTCCAAGTTACAATGGGGTCCTCACATAACTGCACTAGCAGGAAGACTTAGCTCTGCTGCTTACGCGGTTAGAAAAATAAGATATGTTACTGACATTGAAACGGCAAGACTGGTTTACTTCAGTTACTTTCATAGTGTTATGTCATATGGTCTACTGTTGTGGGGCTCTGCTGCAGACATTGAGTCAATTTTTATATTGCAGAAAAGAGCTATCCGTGCGATCTACAACCTTAGACCTCGTGACTCACTTAGGGATGTATTCAAAGAAATTAATATTTTAACAGTACCTTCTCAGTACATATTTGATTGTATTTTATATATTAGAAAGTATAATGAACAGTTTCTCAAAAAATCTGATACTCACAAATTTAATACAAGAAATAAGCACAGACTTGCCTATCCAAATGTCAGACTGCAAAAAACTGGAAAGTCTTTTGTAGGATTAAGCATTAAAATGTTCAACAAAGTACCACAAAATCTTGTTGAATTGCCTTTACATCTATTTAAATTAAAAGTTAAGAACTGCTTAATGAGAAAAGGTTATTATAAGATAGAAGATTTTTTAAATGATGTTGACAAGAATTTGTGGGTCTGACAATTTCTTACCACTCTGCGCATGTGGTTGTCTAATTTATTTATTTATTACATTTGTAATTTTTTATTTTTTTATTTTTGACATTTTTTTTTTTTGACATTTTTAATGATTTATTATGATGACATGTAAAAAATTGTACAAATATTTATTTTTTAAAAAAGGCAAACTGTTGAGTTTCTTGCGGCACTTCTTCTCAGCAGGCCATTCACGTCGAAGTGCTGGTAGGTAAAAAAATGATATGACGTGCAAAAGAATTTCTATGTAAATCAAATTGCAAAATAAACCACTTTGACTTTGACTTTGACTTTGAGTGCGTTCTAGTCTCTATTTCAAAAACGGTTAATTGTACAGAAAATTGCAAAAGACCTTTTTTGTAGACAATTTTACGACGAACAAGTTTTATGAAACCATCATTGACCTCTGAGCAATAGATCGCGAGATATTTGCGAAAAACTGATTTTCGTGACGTTTGGACCCCTATAACTTTTTTAGCCGGCACGATATCAATGTCGATTTTTCACATCATCATTACAATATCATAATAAAGGTGTATACAAAAATTCAGCTCACTAGGAATTATTCCGCAGATAAAATCTAAAATTCCTGGACTATTTGCACATTAATTAAAGTTATTTAGGTTTGATTAATATAAGCATCATCAACAAAGAGAGAAATGAAATTTCAAAAACAAACGGAACATTAAAATTGACAAGAATTTCATACAAAGACAACTTCAAACTAAGCAAATATTAAGCTTGTGTTCAATTTCAGTAAGTTCACAAAAGATTTTATCCGTACTTTACGGCTAAGATCTTTAATAAAATCATAGACATAACTTGGACAATCACTGCAGTAAATCAGTTATTCTACTTAGATGTTAATTTATAGGTATTGTAGAGACAGGCAGATGCTATCCGAACTTTACGATACATTGTTTTAACTTAACATTGTGCTAATGCCTTCCCAGGTTGTGTTTTCATTCAAACGAAGATACCATTACGCCCATTCACAAATAAAACAAACTGACGCGACGCCCGCATTAAAAATGCATATTATTAGGAATCGGTGCCAATATAGAGCCTCGCTCGGAGCTTTTAACTTTTAAGGCTACGCACGCATGCCATCTCACTTGCACGTATTATGATAATGTGTATAGCTGTCTCTCTCTGTCTGCAGGCGCGCCGACTAGCGGCCATTGCCGGAAACAAGTGACAGCTGCGCACGCGCTTGCTCGTTGTATTGTATTGTGTTTCGTATCATTACTACCACGTTTATTAATTGCAATCCTAACTTGACACAATTCTATGAACTAAATCTATTGCTGTGTAAACAAAAATGACAGATACAGTGAGTGTGTGTGTGAAAAAAATGTGCAACAAAAGTGACAGTAAATGAATGTCCGCAGCATTGTTGACATACAAGGATTGTTGTCCTGGAGCCCGAAAAACAGTATTAAAATAAAATTGAAACGTAAGTACATAGTTTAGTTTTGAAATAAGGGTGTTAGGGGTTACCCATTTCGGAATAATCTCGGATTTTAGTGGTTATTTGGTAAAGCGTTTGTGCCAATCCTTTCTCAGTGTAGGCTGAGAATGTTTCGGCAAATACCTTTACTTCCTTTGGCTTCTTTCTTTTTGGTGCAAAAGAATTCTGCCCATTTAATTGGATTTTCGAGTGAAGGTGGGATTCTTATTAACTTCCTGCTAATAATGTAGGAGCAAATTGGAAAAAGTCGTCCTTTTTGCAAGATTTTAGGATTAATACCCGAATTTATTAAAAAATAATTACATTTCTTTTATTTATGGAAATCAAAACCAATTGGAATAACAATCCAATGTGCAAGAGACAAAAATAATCCACCGCAATTTCCAATTATTGATAGTTACTTTGAAAATTTTGTCACTTTTATTATTCGGTATTAATAACATTGTAATGGCAACGTTAATGTGGTTAACGGTTACTTTGACGGAATTAAGACGTGCAATTATAATTTAATGTAGTTTTAGTGAATCTAGTTTTATCTAACTAACTTTTGTCAACTGTGAATATAATAGAATATCGTAAAAGGAACGCAGTTCAACAAATATCTTTACACTAATTTGTAGAATTTCGTTAGTAGAACTCCTAAATAAACAGCCAAAAAAGTATCGTGTCGAAACATGCCATTAAAACTTTAAACGACCCAAATAATGTCTCTTCGCATTGTTTCACATACAATCATGTCACCGTTTAACCCTTTCCACGCCACGAGTTTTCGTCAAAAACGTTCACCACACGCCACCGCAATGTAACTGGTTGATTAACTAGTGCTGACAATGTTGAGTATCGATATTATTAATTTGTAACAAATAAATCATTTGAAAAAAATATTTATAGTTATTTTTTAAGTTTCTTGGGTTTTATTTTATTACTAGCGGCCGCCCGCGACTCCGTCCGTAGTTTTTACGTGAAAGAGTAACAAACATCCATAAATCCATTCAGTTGTTTTTACGTGAAAGAGTAACAAACATCCATACATACAAACTTTGGCCTTTATAATAGTAGCTATGATTTTAGTTACATGAAATAAAAATATCAATAATGACCGGTAAGTTTTTCTAATGTAAATACATCTACGTATTCCAATAATCCTCTAAAAAAAAAGAAAATAACAAACACTTTATTGTGTCAAACCATGGTTGCACCATTAGATTGGGACGCTTTATAGTACATATTATATTTTTTTATAACTTACCTGTTGATTATGTAAGAACACTTCAAATTCAACAACATCAGTTCCTTCTAAAATCCTAATCAACTCCTCTGCAGTGGTCATATTTCAATAAACATTAATTTATTAACGTAATAAATCTACACAGCAACGCAATGCATAACACAGTAAATAACATAATTTTGCAGGGTACTTCCATAATTTATCGATATCTCCAACCCTCATTGTACAACACTAAATAAGTAGTTCTAGAAACATCTATCGCCTCTGACGTCACTTCCGTGTCTGATATATCAGACGTTGGCGTACGAGACTCATGCATGATCGTGTCGCTATAGTGTTGTGACATACTATGCAATTTACTGGATTTGATCATGAAACCCAGTATCAATCAAATCCACCAAATCAAATTTTGATGCAAAACATGAATCGAAAATAAAGCGTTTATCAATGTAAACGCTTTATTTTCGATTGCATTATTATCGAGTGGATTATACAGGTTTTTGTTTTGGGCATATTTTTTGTGTGTTACGAAATCTTACCAACTTTAACCAATGTAAAACTTGGCAAGATTTCGTAACACACAAAAAATATGCCCAAAACAAAAACCTGTATAATTTTTACATTTTTGAATGTTTCTATTATGAGGTACCAGATTTCTGGTTTTGGTAGGAACATTGAAATGGAACATCACTAATGGAACGCCAATGTCTGATATATCAGACGTTGGCGCAGAGAGTCCAAGTAAAAAAAAAATAGTATGAGTCGATTCAACACGGTTTTGTTTTTAATAATTTATCATTAAAATAACATTATAATACTTTATGAAATTGATATTTTTGATTAACTAAAGTATAAACAGTCTGAAAATTGTATGCATATGTCGTCACGTACTATAACGATAAGAAAAAATAGAGTTAAATTGGTTAGATATTTATGTCTGATATATAAGACGTTGGCGGCGAGGGCACGAAAGTTAAATGTCTGATATATCAGACGTTGGCGTGGTAAGGGTTAACAAACCATCATAATAAGTATCAAAATATTTACTCCTTATAAGTAGGACAATGGGCGAATAATAAATGTTATACGACAAATCAAACGATGTGTAAATACCCTCCCTTTCTGGCCGTGTTAACCAGGTACGCAGTATATAGATAGGTATTATAGTGCACAAGTGTGAGCGCAAGCACAGGTGCACTCCCTATTCCCTCACTCTCATAGTACGGTGGGACAGCAATCTGACACGATCGTAGAGAGATCAGACACAGGATCAACGGCTTAACTTGCCTAACAAAGCACGGAGGAGCTCGATATGAGAATTTTCGGGCACCCATCCGATGACAAGCCTTTTCGAAACTTGCTTAACCTCAAATCGCCGACCGAGTGCTCTAACCATTGCGCGATTGAGCTTCTCAAACCAACCAATTATAATATGTTTTTCCCTATATTTATACGGGTAAGCAAACTTGTCCTGGTTGCAAGAGGCGCTGGGTTCGAGTCCAGCATGAGCCGCCTGAGATCGGATGAATTTTACTTTGTTTATATTTATAAAAAGTATCAAAATATTTACTCCTCATACGTAAGACAATGCGTGAATAATAATTGTTATAAGCACGACATTCATACGACGAATTAGCGCCGTGCAACAAGGTAAGGACGTGTGTAACAATTAAATTCTTGCGTCGACGGAAGGAAGGAAGGCATCGTGGGAAGGAATGTTTAATCGGTAGGCGTTTTCCCAGATTGTTTGACAATTGTTTTCGAGCGTTTATGGAAATTATGTGATTACGATGTATACAGTAATAACATAATGGTAAAGGTTGGCATGCGTCGTCGTTCCTCATGATAATCGAGGTGGTTTCGACATTATTTAAGTCTGTTACAGTCTGCTCTACCGAATCATAGGCATCTCTAAGGGTTTCTAAGCCGGTACTTCTCAGCACAAGTTATTGTATCGAGTAAGGATTTGGTCAGTTAACTTTAGCCTTTTGCTTTTGGCGCCTTTAACTAAACATTAAAAGTTTAAAATTACTCGTGTCTCCAAGTCTGTTAGTAATGTTAATCTATGGCCTAACATTGAGATTGTACTACTTAGTAATTACACTCAACGTTGTTTAGTGCCCATAGCGCAAGTTAAGCTTTTCTAAGCTACTAAGCAAAATACTTGTAGCATGTCATTGTATGGACTCTTTGTTACTAAATGAACTTGTCATAAAATTAGCACCCTTATGAGACTCTTTTTTGTTCAACATAATTACGTAGGTAACAGTACAAAAAGAAAGCAAATAAAGTTACATATGGGAGGCTTTTAAATCTATATACCATAATACTCGTTGGAGAATGAAAAATATTGAATCGCAAAATTACATTTAAGTTTTTGCAATAATGTGGGTTTTCGTCAAGTTAGGTACGAATTGGAAATCCCAAACCTGACTTGTTTTTCAAAGCTACGACCGGACCCCGAGCATCGGTAGGTATTTACAATATTTTAATTATATTACACCTAACTGTTATTCCATTCATACATACCACGTTTCTTTGTGTTTAAAGCTAACAATAACTCAGTGTGTACTTTCATTTTAATTCCGTTTATATTCTCATTACAATTGGCACTGGCTAATTAGCTAATTGTTAGAATTAGGCGTTAATTAAATTACGATTACTGTTCAACGTCATTTATAAAGCGTACGTAATCGGTTGAGATGGTTAAGCAAGATTTAACGACCATAGATTTAAACAGTAAGATATGCCCTGCCAACAGAAATCAGTGGCATTATTTGTCTGACATGACGTACATACGTTTAGTCCTCGTCGTCAACATGCTGTCAATGCGATAAGAAGCGACAGTCGCTTCAAATTTTTGAGCCAATTTCGGAGCGGGTCGGTGTATGACGAGGTCATACTTGTATCTAACGATTTAAATCTATGGGTGAGAAGGTTAAGCAAGATGTTACGAAACTAAGTTTGACTGATAATATTGGACAGGTTCATTAGTGCTAAATTAACAAGACATTATGAGACCTAGTAATCTATTCTTGGCTCTAACAATCGTGTGAAACATTACACTAAACTGACTTGATGGAATGTTTGTAGGATAATCATTATTAATTGAGATGTATGTAGCATTTTTACTAATTTAGTTGAAATAAATCTTGACACTAGCGGGAGTCGAACCTGCAGCCGCTGGCTTAATAGAAGAAGTCTTACGGCCCTCGGTTTCACAGTATCACGATCTGTGACCGATTTCCCAACCAACTATGATCTTGCTCACTGAATGAGCAGAATGTTTATTTCGAATCGATATCCTCACTTGCCTGAAAATTTATTCGTATGAGCTCTATACGTGTGCATTACGTGAGAAAATTCAAAGGTTTCCATTTACTCCGCCGTCACAAAACCGGAAAATAAATTTCTTGAGGTGCCCCGAACCGTTCCCGAGTTTAAAATGAAATATAACTCGGTGAGACCCTAGTATGACATAGTCCACTGAGAGCACCCATTTTTGAGCACCGCAAGTCCCGCAATTAGAGCAACAGGCTTAGTCCGCTTGAAGCACCTATTCATATTATTGTCTCGCCAAAAAATCAAAGAGGCCTGCCAAAAATGACATTTGGTGAGAAGTGAACTTGGCCAGTTGCTCAAGTTCATCACCATCATCATCATCATCATCAGCTTATCGTAGTCTGCTTCTGTACAAAGCCCTCTCTAAAGGATCTCCACTAAGCCCAAACCTCGGCAGCTCCGCATCCAGCTACTGACCATCTTGCTCAGATCGTCACCTTTCCTGAGGGCGGATACACTGCGCTTGGCGCCACTTGCTTTTTTGCTCAAAGTGCGGCATCTCAAAAGTTGCTCAAAGTGGAATACCGCTATCGTAGGTATACCAACTGTCGCTTAAAATGCTCCACTGGAAAATAAATGTTTGGATAACAACAGTCTTGTCTGGTGTGGAAATACAAAAGAATATGGAATGTAGAGTGTATTTCGTTTCAAGAGTAAAATTCTATTTCATGAGTATAAGCAATCAAAATTTCAAGAAAGTGGACGAGTAATTTTCTTAGTTCTATTCTAGTTTATGATGCTTTTATTTTTAGACAAGAAATAAAAATCTACTAATACGATATACCAATCATTTTACTTACTTAAGTCCTTATAATATGCAATCGAATTAGCTCGAAAATGTAACCATTGTAGGTCTTGAGATAGATTCCTTCAAAGTACGCCTCAGGACGCCTCGACGGGCGATTGGTAACGGACCTTGTTTTAGTGGTCCTGGGTTTGATTCCCAGGTCGAACGAAAATAATTGTCTGTTTTTCAGAATAAAGCCCGCAGGTTTGTGATCACCAATCATAGTGCTATATAGTGAGTAAGCCAAAACCCATATTTTTCACGACACCATGATTTCAAATGATGGAGGCCTTTCTTTCGAGCTCATTTTGTGCAGAAAATTCTGCGTTGACTGATCGTATTTATTGTTGCCGAATCTATTCTAGGAGTCAGTACATTAATTTAACCTGAATAAATAAACACTTGACAAAAAAGGTAATTTAAGTTAATTTAGAGCGTTCGTTTCAAATTGAAATTTTTCCATCGCGAGATCTGCACGACGCGGTTTGCATTTTAAAATAAATCCGTTTTTAAATTCAACACGCCATATCAAGTGAACTTCGGCATAATCTAACTCTAAATCGCATATTTTCGTATCGTTCTACCCGTACAGTAGTGTTTTATAGCTATGCTTATGGGAGGATTACCCATTCAAGACATTAAACATAACCTTTTTACTTATAGAAGTGAATTGATTTTTCACTTATCCTTCCCTGGCTTGCTCAATTCCCGTTACCTATTCTAACTGACTCTATAAATCGTGAAATTGCGAGGATTTCCACTGGCCACATGTACTGAGACAAAATATACGTAACTCTGAGATCACTTTGTTCAAATGATTTATTGATCACAGCTTTAACCCATATTGAATATTATGTAGAAACGTTCAGGCATCATGCCATAACTCCGCCTGTGCCTCCGCAGTGGGAATCGGTCCAATAATGTAGATTGCTACAGCTGCCACTAATGACAATTTAAATGCGAGTGAAACCGCGGGCGGAAACTTGTACGCTTGGTGCTTACTTAAACATTAAACGAGGCAGTCCACTTGGAGCTCCAAATGTTGCGCAACCGTAACAAAAGCACCAGGCCAAGTATTTTTATGTCATAGGAAGACAAAGAAACAAGAAAGTCCTGATTAAGTGATCATCGCTGCCTATGGACATCAACAGCACAAGGTTCGCAGATGCGTTGCCTTCCTTTAAGACCCTCTCCAACTGAGCATTGGCGACTTTACTCACAAGCAGAAATATAGCCAACAGTTACGAAGTGCTACTTCATTGTGGTCTTCTGTAAGGAGGAGGTAGTTTCCCAGACGAGCGGCTCATTCGACTGGAAGGTTCCACTCAGCTCTACCACATGTTCCTCTCCAAGTTCACTATGAGAATCGGTTGATATATGTATTTGGCATACCAATTTGATAGTTGGCTTGTAAAAATTAACCAAAGTGATCAAGAGGGACTGTACCCAACACTCAAGTTGCAGGTGCTCAAAAATTGGGTGTACAAAGTGGAACTGCCTCACCTAAACATGCCCTTGGACCAAACAATTATACTTCTTGGAAGGTGGTAATGCGATGACTCAGCCATACCGTATAGAGGTTCATTTGATGCTTTGTTATCATAACAAACTGACTATTACGAATGCTCAGCTAATTTTATTGCCGGTTCTCAGGCCCTACATGATGTGGTCATATGTCACTCCGATGAAGTAGGTTTCTTGAAAGCGTACTTACCTATGTAATCAAATGTATCTGGTCTTTGTACGTAAAACTTTTAAGTTTTATTATGTTTTTATTATCATAATAATATTTTAATTGTATAAGTTTGTTTATTTCTATGTTAAGTCCGTCAATTATGCTGAAATGACTAAACGGATTTTAATTAATCCCAACTAATATTATAAATGCGAAAGTAACTCTGTCTGTCTGTCTGTCTGTCTGTCTGTCTGTATGTCTGTCTGTTACGCTTTCCCGCTTAAACCTCGCAACCGATTTTGATGGAATTTGGTACAGACAATCTTTAGACCCTGAGACAGAACATAGGCTACTTTTTGACCCATTCCTACCCCCCACTTCCCTGAAATGAGGGGGTGGAAGTTTGTATGGAAAATCTAAACTACTTGAGTTAGACGCTTGAAATTTGGCATGCAAGTCCCTTAGTAAACTTGATGCTTAGTTGCAAAAGGATATTGCAAAATTCCCACGGGAACGGGAGTTAGCGGGAAAAAACATTCGTATAATGAAAACCGACATCCACGCGGACGAAGTCGCGGGCGGCCGCTAGTTTTGGTATAAAGGCAGGGTATAGACTGACTTAGCTGATAGGATACCTTTCATCGCCCATTTAAATGCTCCCATGGGATAAACAGGAATCCTAAACGTGGGACAAAGTCCCCGCTAAAACTAGTAAAAAATAGTGAAAAGTCGTGAGACAAACCCGTACTTAACCTGACGGTAAGTTACTACTGCTAGCCTATATTTAACTGCGAGTAATAAATCATGAAGGTACCTACTACCGGCTTTTAGCAATTGTAGGCTCCGGTGACCTAAATGCAATGCTAAGTACTACTCTAAGCCGGTTTCCTGTGACGGCTTAGTTACCCTAAACTTGTAACATTAGCAATATTTGAACCTGACGACTGGCATACATTTTGAGAAACATGTTAACACAAAGTCGTGGCAACCTTAATGGCACACTTTTCAAAATTGCCTGATAACAAATAAAACCGATTTGTTCTGAATTTTGATGTGCCATTTTACAATTTACAATTTAACCAAAAAAATCAACCGACTGAGATGACCCAAAATAATAATAAAATGTTCTGGGTTATTTATTGCAAACAACTCACACCAATCAATTAACAATAAAAAATATAGAACATTTTGAGTTAAATTTTACCGAGAAAAACCCGGAAAGGAACTGACCCACCAATGCTAAAGGCAAGGTTCATTCGATATTCAAATATTTTTTGGTTGGCTGTCCCCATAAATCGTACCTTTGACGTTTTAAAGCGACATTGGCCGTATTTGTGGCGAAATTTTTGCTTTCTCCGGTCAAACGTGCCATCGGGGTCGCGTAACGGAGGAGGCTACGTTGCGCTTAGGGCTGGCAAATGGAAAATTTAAATAACCTGTATTTGCTGTGTAATACCTTAATCCATACTAATATAAAAAAGCTGAAGAGTTTGTTAGTTTGTTTGAACGAGCTAATCTCAGGAATGTTTGATAAGGACTGTCTATATTTCCCTTATTACTTCTGGTACTTTCTGGAGTCTGATTTCCTGTCTCCCACAAGAAAATTAGAAGGAAATAAAACATTTACCGATTAGATCTCTTTGATAAGATCCGTACAAAGTCAAAATGAAAGACAGCTTAAATATAGAACCATCATTGCTTTTTCTCAATCAATTCTTACTTGTCATCCCTATCATGAAGATATTAGTATAAATGACTACGGGCCTGTAATTGAAGGGTATTGTAGATTGGAGAGGCAGTTGGCAACGAGAGCCTTTTAAAAAGGTACTAGGACACAGCACCGTACTAGAAACACGGCAAAATTATTTATACTTGGCTAAATTAAATTGTCGGTTCGTAATTTGAAAATTACCGCTTTTGTACATAATAATTATGCTTTATTTTAGTCAATAAACTTCCATTATTTGCGATGATGTGGGGGTGTTGCTTTAATAAAACAAACACGCCCATTATTGCAAGCATAATGGGCGCATAACAACAATAACAGTAAATTCTAACCATAGCTTAATGGTAACACTGTGCGAAGTTAATGAATTTTCAACTAAAACACCAAATCGGTCGTTGAGCAAATTGTGACAAAGTAATTTTTTAATCTATTAACATTTTTGTACATAATTTAAATGTTCCAAATAACGGTTCAATAAAGGCAACACCAAGTGACATTTTCATATGGAAACAGAGCTAATTTTAGGGCGATGACCAATTCACCCACCAATTTAACCCACTGGTAGGTGAAGGGGTAACTAACACGAATTTTTTAGACATACTTTTGTCAATTTAATCATTAAAACCATCAACCATGTATTACGATAACAATCATCGTGAGAATCCTTCGTTCCCACAGTAAAACAACCTTCTATTTGGTCGAGTGAGCTACACACATGGCCTAAAACGCCATACGGGAAGGAAGACTCACGGACCCTTGAATAGGGTGTAGGTACTATCCCTTATTAGTTTTAGCGTGGAAATATTTCGGGTACCAAATATACCGGTTATGTACATTAAATGGTATTGAATACAAATTACATTGACACGAATTACATGAATACAAATAAATCGGTATTTATTTGGTAAATTGGTATTTATTTAGTAAACCTTTTTTTGCATACCAAATAGGGTAGGTATGTACAAAATCGAACCTTATTCCGTCAACTCGTACTTACTACTCTTACACATTACTGTGGTGACACCTACATACATATATGTCAGTATGTTACGGCTTACGGCATTTAGTTCCATGATGTTATTTACTTTCAAATTGTCTTATAAAACTATCAATAAAGTATGACTTTCCCCGATTATGTTCTTATACAATCTGTAACAAAAATAAGCAATAAAACTTAAGCCAGCTGTACATTCGGTGATATATAATATGTTGACTAGTATTAGTTAGCTGAAAATCTTATAGTATAAGAATAAACAACATCAATATTTTTTGTTAAAACATTAAGGTTGCAGCCCTACAAATAGGTCAACTAACCTAATATAAAGATCAATAATGCAGAACCTGTCCGGCGCTTGCGTTTGTAAATAGGGTTGTCCAAAATATTGAAATAACATTAAGTAATAAAAAATGTATGAAAAATAAATTAACAGATTTAGTAATGAGATTTTGTCAATGGAGTCCTTATTTGATGTATGAACGTACCCTTAAGTATTATTGCTTATTTTTGTTACACGTTGTATAGTGATCACATTTAATTTGTAGTTAGAGAATGATCTAAAACAAACACCAGAATGCCCTTTAAACTCTGGAAAAGCAAGTGGAAAGGATGAAAGCTAACTTTATAAAATTTTAATATTTAGCATAATGCGGGTACAAAATTTAATGTAATAATATAATTATGTTGGATCCGGCGGCGACGCTCTGATTCCTAATTGGGTGCTAATTCTGTCGCTTTTACAATATTATCTACTGCTTTGAAGAATTGCTACCGGCCTGTAGGCCATTTAATTATATTTCTTCAGTTTAAAGTGATTAAGAATATGAATAATGATGAATATGAAAAACAAGAATATGAAAACAATACAGTGTTATCATATTCTTGTTTTTGTACCGTTTATCTTAATGCTGTCCCAAACTCAACTACCCAGGGTGGTGACTACCCTCATGACATCAAACCGATGATGACACAGGACGCTGCTGATTTTTTATGAATATGGCTTCATTTAATCTAATTTCATTTTCAAGGTCGAAGATTGTGGTATCTGAATCTCAACTTGAGAGAACCATTGTAACACTAATTTTGAAACATTCGAATTCGTGAAAACAAACCACGGATGAACTGACAAAGACGATCCGCTAGCTCGTTTGGCGCCACTAAAAAATTTATCTTATATTCTATTGAATTTTATCAATAAAATAGCCAATAACAGTCTAAAGTAACAAAAAGATAAAGAACGTTATCAAGTTAACCCTTCGTCGGCAATGGCTAAACAGTAAACTAATTTGAGTGTAAACAGCAGATGTACCTAACGCAAACTGCGTGGCAAACACGCAGATCTGCATAATGTGATCAAACAGAGTTCGTTAGTATTTAGTATTCCGCCGGGCGTTTTGCATAATGTCTGTATTCTTCGGCACGTCACTTGCTGTGGGCATTTTAGGGCATGGCTTAATTAAGGGTTAATAATAACGCGTATTTAGCAAACATTTTAGCCGAATCGTTTTGATCGTTAATTTATCAGGTGTTTATGCCTAAATACGATTGCCCGCTTGGTGTAACGGTCAAGATGTTGCGTATTATACAAGAGGTCGCGGGTTCGATTCCCGCACAGGGCAAACATTTGTGTGCATGAACATTTCTGTTTGTCCAATTAGATTCATTGTTATATGTATCTAGTTAAGTATAACTATTTGTCTGGCTCTGTATTGGCTTATATTCCAATTTATATAATTGTACCTATCAATTTATTAGTCCGTTGAACTTTCAAAACCTTTACTAATATTCGGAATTAATTCGTCTACTCGCAGAAAAGCCGCAAATATTATTGTGGTGATGTGAAATTTTCCTTTTGAAACCACACTCAGGGCGGTGCTAAAGTGAATTTGTTATGTTTCAAAATTATTGTTAGTTGTGAAGTTAATTTGTGTTTTCATAGCTTTGAACCTTAATTGTGGGTAAAAGTTTAAAATGAACTGTTTTATTGGTGTGAAACTAATTGACCGGGATATACTCGTGTAACTTATTTTCATGATTGAAATCTTTAATGCACATCAACAAAAGGCATAAATATGGCTTATTACAATGTATGCAGCCTGGCTTTTAAACTCAATGACACAAAATTAATAAATTAAATAAATAAACTTTTCACAACATCGTGTTATAGACATCACAATCAACTGTGGTATTACACTGAAATAGATACTAATAATTCCCAAACTACGACAAACAAACATGTTCAATTATTGTTCATGCACTCTAATGTTTGTCCTGTGAAGGGATCGAACCTCTTGGTCTAATAGGCAACTTCTTGACCATTACACCAATCGGGTCGTCGGTTTAGGGTTTACTTTTTTCTCAATTAAACTGAATGACAGTGACTTCATACACACAATTACGTTTTGAAGTACAGTCGCAATCCAAATTCTTCTGAACACAGTTCATTCCACTTGAACAAATTAATCTACTACTCTAGTGGAACTCCCGCCTAATTGAAATTAGGGTTGTCGCCGTGAAGTGGACGGATCAAATTGATTGTTTAACTGGAACCGGGCTAATTTACCAGTGGTTATTGCGTTCACGCTTATTAGTGGTGGAATTACCCTAATGACGTGGAGGTCGCCAGACCTCTGTCTTGATCTGTATTGTTCCCTCGCCGCAATTAGTTCTACTGTATTTAGTTAATGACAGACGGTTAACCAACAATTTAAAGCATCTCGCATTACAAAAGGAAAATTTACTGTGCATGGGGTCAAGTACGAAGGCTCAATTTGATCAAAATTTTCCAATTTCAGCTAGGTAGGATCCAATATAAGAATAATGGCAATTAGTATTATTATTTAAATTCGTACAATATAGAAAATTTACAAAAATAGGTGTACTAAAACATCTTGGAAAAACTGCTCTCTTTTTCGGGTGGTTGTGGGGGTCGAATTTAAAGCAGTTTTTGATGAAGTCAATACCCCATATTCTTACAAATAAAACAGGAAAATGAATAATTTGCATCTTTTTATTGTTTAAACCTGAAAGATACTATCAGTTTATGTAGCAACCCTAATCTGTGACAAATACCGCGAACTTCGGGTCGCTTCACCGCGCACATTCATTCTGCACTCCAATCAACCCTTCAGAGATGCCGCGTTACCGTGGGACGTGGCTTACTCATCTTGATGTTAAGCCATCTTCTCAATTTACATGGAACGTCGGGAATATTACCGAATGGAGAATCTCGATAGATGAGATGATAGCAATAATGGGAATATTCTACTCTTTCCATAAGGGGTTGTGGGTGCAAAGATTGACTCGCGTTAGAGAATTGAGCGTTCAAAACTTTTAGTTACACTATTTTTTTCGTAAAACATAACATATGTACATTTACGTGCAAGCTCGTCACCGTTACTAGATTTGCAGCCGAATTTACATCGCGTTTTGTAAGAGATAAATGACAATATTTGACTAGTACTGTTAACAATATTGATGGTTACAGTTTGGCTTGGTGCTTCACCGCACACATTCATTCTGCACTCCAATCAACCCTTCAGAGACGCCGCGTTACCGTGGGACGTGGCTTACTCATCTTGATGTTAAGCCATCGTCTCATTACATGGAACGTCGGGAATATCATCCAGTGGAGAATCTCGATAGATGAGATGAGATAGCAATAATTGGAATATCCTACTATTTCCATGAAGCGTTGTGAGTGCAAAGAATTGACTCGCGTTAGAGAATTGAGCGTTCAAAACTTTAAGTTAAACCATTTTTGGCTATTTTTGTGTGAAAAATTATATAAATGTAATATGTGAAAGCTCATTACAGTAACTGGATTTGCGCCTCAACTTACGTCGCCTTTTTTTTAGAGGTAAATGACGATATTTGACTGGTTCTGTTTACAATTTTTATGGTTACGGTTTGGTTTGGTGCTTCACCGCACACATTTATTCTGCACTCCAATCAACCCTGCAGAGATGCCGCGTTACCGTGTGACGTGGCTTACTCATCTTGATGTTAAGCCATCTTCTCTATTTACATGGAACGTCGGGAATATTATCGAGTGGAGAATCTCGATAGATGAGATAAGATAGCAATAATTGGAATATTCTACTCTTTCCATAAGGGGTTGTGGGTGCAAAGATTGACTCGCGTTAGAGAATTGAGCGTTCAAAACTTTTAGTTACACTATTTTTTTCGTAAAACATAACATATGTACATTTACGTGCAAGCTCGTCACCGTTACTAGATTTGCAGCCGAATTTACATCGCGTTTTGTAAGAGATAAATGACAATATTTGACTAGTATATTGATGGTTACAGTTTGGCTTGGTGCTTCACCGCACACATTCATTCTGCACTCCAATCAACCCTTCAGTGAGATGCCGCGTTACCGTGGGACGTGGCTTACTCATCTTGATGTTAAGCCATCGTCTCCATTTACATGGAACGTCGGGAATATCATCCAGTGGAGAATCTCGATAGATGAGATGATAGCAATAATTGGAATATCCTACTCTTTCCATAAGGGGTTGTGGGTGCAAAGATTGACTCGCGTTAGACAATAAGCGTTCAAAACTGTAAGTTAAACAATTTTTAACTATTTTTGTTTTAAAAATAACATAAATGTAATATGTGAAAGCTCATCACAGTTACTAGATTTGCGCCTGAACTTACTCGCGTTAGGGAATTGAACGCTCAAAATATTAAGTAAAACTATTTTTGTGTAATAAATAACATAGGTAAATCATGTAAATGTTAAATGTGCAAGCTCGTCACCGTTACTAGATTTGAAACTGAACTTACATCGCATTTTGTTCGAGATTAATGGCGATATTTTACTTGTACTGGTTACAATTTCGATGGTTACGGTTTGGTTTGGTGCTTCACCGCACACATTCATTCTGCGCTCCAATCAACCCCTCAGAGATGCCGCGTTACCGTGGGACTTGGCTTACTCATCTTGATTATCGCCATCGTCTCTATTTACATGGAACGTCGGGAATATCATACAGTGGAGAATCTCGATGGATGAGATGAGATAACAATAATTGGAATATTCTACTTTGACTCGCGTTGGAGAATTGAGCGTTCAAAACTTTAAGTAAAACTATTTTTGGCTATTTTTGTGTGAAAAATAAGATAAATGTAATATGTGAAAGCTCATTACAGTAACTAGATTGACGCCTGAACTAACGTCCCGTTTTATTAGAGATGAATGACGGTATTTTACTTGTACTGTTTACAATTTTGATGGTTTTAGTTCGGTTTGGTGCTTCACCGCACACATACATACATACATTCTGCACTCCGATTAACCCTTGAGTGATGTCGCATTACCGTAAGACGTGGCTTACTCATCTCGTTAAGACATCGCCTTTTCTTACATGGAACGTCGTCGGTTATCTCGTGGAGAATCTCGATGGATGACGTAATAATTGGACGATAATAAGGGGTTGTGGGTGGAAATTAAACCCAGGGTAATTATTCCGCGGTAAGATTTAAAACGAATAAGGTGTTTTAAATTTTTGGTTAGTTAAAACCTTTTTGGTATCTTCATTAAAAACATAGACGGCATTCGGAACTCATCTCATTCTCAATTCCCGGTAATTTTTCGCTTTTATCCTAAAAAGCGACTGAAAAGACGAGATTAGTCGATTCTAATCTCCAAGATTCCCAGTTTTATAAAACCATCTCAATAACAAAAGTAAACTGTTTGAGATTCTCGGAATTAATTCAATCTGCCGAATTGTCTCAGCATTGGCGAAAAGACCTAATTTTCAAGGAATGTTGCGTAATCTTCTTAAAGAGACCGGGGTGATCCTACTGAAATCGCTCTCATCTGAGCTAGTTTGACATCGGCGTATTTAAAAGGACCCCTTCAGAAAGGGACTTGTTTAAAATTCATAGAAAAGACCTTTCCTGAATATATTTGGAGGCCAAATAAGAGACCAGGATAAATGGACTTTCGAATTTGGATTCAATTTGAAGGAACTACTTAGAGTTCCGTAATACCGTGTACATAGTGAATGAGGACTATTGACTAATTTTATTTACAATGGTGGACGTAATTATCTAAGACTAGCGGCCCGTCACGCGGTTTCACCCGCGTCCCGGAGGAACTACTTCCCGTACCGGGATAAAATATAGCCTATGTTACTCTGGGTGAATGTAGCTTTCCAACAGTGAAAGAATTTTTTAAATCTGCCAAGTAGTTTCGGAGCCTATTCAATTCATACAAACAAACAAACAAACAAAAAATCAAACCTTTCCTCTTTATAATATTTGTATAGACTAGCGCCCGCGTCTCTGTCCGCGCGTATTTAGGTTTCCGCACACATAGTATTATTAGACCTACTATAGCTCAAAGGCTTCCTCAACAAATGGACTATCCAAAATAAAAATATTTTTAAAATCGAACCAGTAGCTCCTGAGATTTATAGGTACGTTCAAACAAACAAACTTTTCAGCATTATTATATTAGTAACCTTCCGCCTGCGGTTTCACCCGTGCGTTATTTCTTTTTTCAAATATCACCCCCTTCCCCCCATATTTCCGGGATCAAAAGATAGTGTAGCTAGACAACAGTCTAAATGTTATTCAAATTGGTCCAATATTTTTGAGTTTACTCGTTACTAACAAAAATACAAATCTTTCCACTTGTTAATATTAGTGTTGATAATACGGATTTATCTCAAGCACATTTCACATTAAAATTCTTCGGTGTCCCGTCACAAACAGGCTTTTATTATACTAGTTATTTGGAGCATATTCTTTGGTATCACGTGACAAGTGGTCCGTCCTTAGGCTCGAGTAATGAGATCGCGAGGCGACCCCGGGCCCCCTAATTGGGACCCTAAATGAGCCGCGGTTGGTAGCAATTAACGCGGGGAAAAACTCGCCAATTTTATTTTGCACGTAACAAACTGAGAAATATTTCTCCTGACCCGTTTGCGCGGAAAATGCTGAGTCACGAAAATGTCAGTAGTAATTTAATAAGTCTCGTATAAGAGAAAATCGGTATGAGGGAGCTTTCGGATACGAAAGAGGCTGCTGTACATTTTGCTGTGAAAAGAAAGTACTTCTATGTCTCAGTAAAAGCATGTCAATAGGTATTACTATTTTTAAAATTAACAATGTGATTCATGCAAGTTATGCTTAAGAAAGCCGCTCGTCTCAGGAAGTGCCTCCACCTTACAGAAGACCATAGTGAAGTAGCACTTCGTAACTGTTGTGCTATATTTCTGCTCGTGGGTGAGGTCGCCAGAGATCAGGTGAGGAGGGTAGATGCGTCGCCTGCCTTTAAGAGCCCATCTTAAAGGCAGGCGACGCATCTACCATCAGGCGATACTCTGGTTCGTTTACCTACAACAAAAAAATATGTACCAAATAATTAATTTCACAGATAAATTAGTGTCTATCAAGACGGCTACTGTAAAACAAATAGTCAAGTTGCAAGCGCCAGCTAGTAGGCCTCTAAACAAAGATATAATGGCATCTCCGATTTGAATTCTATTGTGATGAGCCTGTATTCTAATGAAAGGTCATTTGCCTTTCTTCCAGCGAAAATTTCACTAAAACAAAGGGGGCGGGAGACCGCAAAATATCTTTGCATATTTAACCATTTTGGTGCAGTAACTTGAAATATAGTCTAATGGACCAACGCACCAATTGTCTAGCCCCAACCTAAGCTCGAAGCTTGTACTATGGATGCTAGTACAAGAATGCCGATGTTCATCACACAAACATTTTCCGCTAGCGGGATTCGAACCAAGCAGTTTTCTCATCCTATGTTTTTTCTCCTTTACTTTGAGCAGCATTCTACGAAAATAATAATCTGGGAATAGCAATACTACACAAATTACTATAACAAGAAAAAGTAGTTTTTGAATATTCGACCAATTTTTTGATAACAATCAAGCCGATTAAATATTTTAAAAAATATACTTGAAACATTCGCAATGTAAAAGGCAATGCCTTAAGCCATTAATAGCCAAAAAGGCTAAATAAAGTCAATTAATAAATGCACTTAGAAAGGTTGAATTAGAAAATGTTTCTTATTCAATAAAACATTATATACTATACGGTTACCAGCACACAATCGATTGTAAAACATTAGCTATTTGGAGATTAGATTGGGTAGCTATAAATAAGTAGGATTAGCTAATACATTGCTGCAGAATCAGACAAAACAATGGCGATAAAATACGCGAACAAAAAGCTACAAATTGCGAATGCTCGAAACTATCTTGGGAAACAATCGAATAGTTAAGTTTTCATTCAGCTCTTAAGCGTTTCGTTTAGGATTAGGGTCACCAACGTGGAAAGTTTTTATGTTACCAATTAATCTGTTATTGCAAGGCAAAGGTCTCCTGCTCTTGCCAAATGTGGATTGTTCATAAATAAGTCAATCTGGGGTCGGCGCAATACGTTGACATCTTCCAAAAAGGTCTTCCATTCATAAATAAATCTGATTATAAAAATGCAAAACTTTTCATATCGAGACACAATGCTAAACATTGTTTACACAAACCTTTCAGTCTGTCTTTTTGTGCGAATTCATACAACTCATAGGTACTTTATTTTAATATTATGAGTGTTAAGAAGGGCCTGTGCAGAAGAGGAAAATAAGTAGCTTTAAACCAACTATAGTGGGTAATTTAAAATTCATGACAAAAAAATTGCGGTAACTTATTAAGTAATTTTATTTTTCCTCAGTTGATGACATCGCATAGTTTTAATTGGCAACCCTGAACTGAAAACAACTCTTATTTGCATACACATTGAGATTTGTGTGGGAAAACAGATTTGTCGTTGATAAAAGGCTTAATTTCGACAAGTTACGGATGCATACAAAACGTTAATTGGTCATCAAGATAAGGCTAATTTATCGTTGTAAATTGGCCACACTGATCTAACAGGGTACTTAGAAAGCTATCAAAACAAAGATGTTATGCAAGAGATAAGTTAAACGTGTGATTGGGTTATAATTTAGAATTTGTTGGGAAACATTTAAGCAGATTGTAAAGATTGCTGTTTTCCCAGCGGGGACATCCATAATTATACACAGAATTATACGTAGGTACATACTAGGTACGTACTCGCATACCATTTGCATAGTACCTAAGTAGTAAATTTTTTAATACTAAAAAAATCTAAAAAATATTTTCAGCAGGCAAGTCCAAAGAGTCAAACAGTAAAATATAAAACAGGAGAAACTGTAACTTTTGTTTTCGAAACCCTATTTTTAAAGCAATAAACTTGTTAGAATTCATCAATCGATCAATTTATAAAAAAACTTTTCTTATTTAGGCTATTTAAGCTACACCAGACAACGTCTGGCCCATCAATGTTCCAGATAAATACCAAATGAACATACGAGTAGATTATAAACCGTGACAAAAGATTAACTAAGTAAGAAATGTTTATTAGCTGATAAATGAGGATTTACAGTTAATTTATCATTTCAAAGAACACAGGCAACTTATTCTTATTGTCGTTTCTCTGAGTGGATAATTGAAATTATAAAATCCTTCTTAAGCTTTTGAAGTCTTCGTCTCGGATTTAATTTCAAGAACATTTTAATTATGTTACTTTTCTAATTTGATTCGTTTATATATCTGTTCCTGAATTTGAACCGTTTGTTTGTGTTAAATAACATTATGATTGATTTGGATTATTGTTAATGGCATTCGGAAATGTTTAATATATTTTTAACAAAAAAAAAATAGACATGAAACTGTTTCCATAATAGAAACATCAAAGGATGGTGCAAAGAGAACGTATGATGTGTAATGAATTTCAAGCTTGATTAAGGTAATACGAAACAAAATTAAGTTTATCACAAAATTTTATGATTTATTAATTACATTATTAAATATTTATTTTTGTACACAAAAAAAACTTAATGCCCCATGGCATTCTCTACCAATCAAACTTATTATGTAAGCGATCCTAGTTCATTGAGCTATTATTACTATACTAGAATAAGTATAGCTGTTGTAGTGTCCTAGTCTGTTCATAACAAATTTGATAAAAAATACAGATTTGGTGATAAATAATTTAAGAAAAACCTCATACATCATGATAAATCATGGGACTTCCAACAAGGTCAGCCATTAGACAAAATTTCAATTGGAGTACCTACCACAAAATTCCCACGGAGTTGCAATTTTGCGTCCTTTTATAATCAAATGGAGGTTATTAGCATAATATTTCCGCTGAACCGTGGAAACATGACAGTAATAAAAATTTTCACGCAGTTCGAGGGACGTAATAAATTCAGTGAAATATTGTCACTGCGCCTAAATTATTCGGAGGCGACATGAATGTCATGATTAAGTGTTATGGTGTTGGGAATTTGCGTGAGGCACGAATTACGAATATGTTAGGATACTTGTTGGTATACAAAGTTGACCTGGTAGATGAAAAAATAATCGAGAACGCATTTCACCGTCTTATCTGCAGTTGTGTGTTGATTTGTCATTTCCCAAAGGGTAGTTGCTGATCCCTTTTTGCTCGGATGTGAAAGTAATCGCAGGCATTCAGTGATTGGGGCAAGACGTTCTGAGCCCCTTACGTAGCAGGCCTGCTAGCCTGTAAGCTTTGGCCCGTTAAAATAGTTCTGTGGCTGTTTCTGCCGCTCTGAACTAAAGTCGTTCGTCCCACCACCCCCTAAAGTCCTGCGGTTTTCTTCGCGCCATACCAATTCGTATCTGGATACCTTCTACAGGACTAACTACAATTGCCTAGCTCCAAACTTAAGCATGTAGTTGATGTCAAGTGAAGAAAATGGATAAATAAACTTAAATACTCTTATAAACATCCATAACTTGGTGCAAATTCGGATGTTCATCACAAAACATTTGCACTAAGCGGGTTTCGAACTCTTTTGATTGTATTCTTTGTCTCAAACCACAACACAAGAAATACTTCAACATTCGATGAATGAGTCACATTCATTACAGCTTTTATATTACTATCTTGCCATAGAAACCAGTTCCCGGAAATGGCAAACACAAACTTCTGAACATCGACTAAATTCTCTTTGGACCTCCTTTGATCATTGAGCCTGTGATTTAAGTCCGCCAGCGTTAATATTTTTAGAAAACAGAAATAATAGAACTATTAGGAATACAGATTTCCTTCTTATTTATACGAGTTATTGGACGACCATTAAGCGACGAATCAGATGCTTTGAACGAGAACTTTTAGTCCTTTTTTTGTGTGTTTTTCAATGCTTTGACCAACATATTTGAGCATAATATACAGCAAGTAAAGTGGTCTTTAGCGACTTCTAGTTTTAAGTTAATATCGCTGTACATTGACCTATAGTGGCAAGATCTCCACTAAGTGCTTAAGTAGGTAGGTATTTTGAACTTTCCTCTTTCGTGTTTGCAGATCAAGATTGTTAACAATTAGAAACATTATCTTAAAAGCAGAGGATAATTTTCTCCGCTGTCTGTACCACAATCTTGTAATCTTTTACCATAGAACAGATAAATCTTTTAAGTCTTATACCAACACCCATTGTGTAACTCTTTCCCATCCCGTTTCCTCGGCCCTTGTGTTTCCTCCGAATCGCAGGCAATCTAGTGTTTTTCCACCATCAGCTCGTAATTAATCAGAAAACAATCGTATCGTACGTAATACGTTTTCCCAAGCACTTTCACTATCAGTGTTACTCCACCGAGACGTAACGCAAAAAACAATGTTGTAGCATGTTGCAATACGGTGGTGCTTTCAGCGGTTTGTGTATAATGCAGATAATGCAGATTTACGATGCACCTATTTGGTGTAGTTTACTACGAGTATGAGGTCATAATGGCAGTTGATTGGCATCTAGGCATACGTAAATAAGATGGTCACCTGATAGTAAGTGATCACCGCTGCCCATGGACATCAATAACCTCACAAGGGTTGCAGATGGGTTGCCCGCCTTTAAGACCCCATACCCTCCCCAACTGTGCTCGGGCGACCATATCGTAACTCTTGCTCAACAACAAATTATACCTATTTAGTTGTCTTTTATTTTTTATTTGAGCTACGTAAAGTTTATACATAAAATTAACCAAAGACATAAATTTGTTTTATTTGCCGTTAAAAAGGCAAGAAAGAAAGTACAAGTACCTGGAGGAACTTGATTAAACCGCATATACACAAATAGTAATCCTCGTCTATACAAAGTTGACAAATCAAGTAAAGTGGTCAGTAAAATGGTCTTTCTTCCTTCTAATAAAAGCAACGTTAACTTCCGAATAACGCATGTTACAACTAACTAACTGGGTGCGTGAGTTCTCTTGTCATGTTTAACCAACTTTTGTGAACACGAGAACGTGTGAAATATACCGTGTTCTTTGTAATATATTACTTTATTACAATAACGGATGTGTTGGAAGTCGGTGTAAGAAATGCTCGAACGCATTAAATACTATAATCGTTTGTAAGGAACTGCATTTGAAATTGGAAATTCTAATCAGATAATACATTTTCTTAGAGTTAATAAAGCTGGCGTCATCATTATCATCCTAGCGCCTGTCTTGGTTGCTTCCTTGGCCATTGTCTCGATGGCCAGTGTACGCTATGACTATGATCCTGAATTGACAAGGCTGTTTTTTTTTTGTTATTAGGTAATAAGGCTGCCCTTGCCACAATAAGCCCGACGACGCTGTCATAACTACTAGGATATCTTATTTTTCGACTGTTCCAATACAATCATATATCATGCATGATTCAATAAAGAAGTAACTTATTGAAATTATGAGAACCAACATTGTGAGGAAATGGAAGTTATGCAATGCAATTCTTTAAAACAAACTGTGTTAAGATAATAAGATTATAAACAAGATATAATTTAAAATTATAGATGATTTGGAGAAAATGAAATAGAAAACAATATAACATAAATAAATTAAACTTTTAATAACATTTTAAGTCGGCACTTGTACCTACACAATGGCACGTACGCACAATTAATTATGCAAAACGTAACATCTACTACATATCTCTTCATACAATCAATACAAGGAACAACAAACAATGAAATCGATTTCCTTACTGTCTTGTTAAATGCTTTCGTGAAAACTCCTGACTTTTGGCAATTAATCAGACACGAAAACTAATACAAAGTTCTTGACGCTAATACCTCGTGTTTGGAGCACGGAAGGGGAATTTCCACTCGTATATTCCTAATTAAGAACAACCAGTAGCAAACTTTGAAGTGAGCATTCGGATATGTTTAAGCATAAATAAATTTTGTGAAAAGTACGCTTGGCTTGGAATTGACATCTTTATTAAAAAGACTAGCGGCCGCCAGCGACTCCGTCCGCGTGGGTTACGATTTCCGCACACAATCTAACTAAAAATAGCTGAATAAGACAACGGGCTATATGCATGCTGCATGCAGTCAACTTGCACACTTTTATGGGACTAATTACTCAGGAATGATAGAAATAATATTCAAATTAAGTGACAGAAAACGCTTATCATTATTATCAATAATCTGGAGACGTTATACATTTGAGAACTAAATATTTCGCTAGCACAATTTACAATGATAAAATAAAGGAATAATACAATAGCTTAAAGCCTACCTCGACAAATGGTAACTGGTAAGGGACTATCCAACACAAAATGTTTTGTCAATTCGAACCAGTAGTTCCTGAGCTTAGCGCGTTCAAACCAATTTGGATCTTGAGTTGCACGTGTTATTGTGAGTCAACCATAAAAGATAGACATATGCAGTTGGGGGATATTTTTTAGGCAATTTTATGTAGAATATTTTCGTCATACATGATTTCTATGTGACTTTAACCATTAAGGCTGCACACGCGACTGAAGCTTAAGAAATGGAGTAAATTCTCCCGTTTTCCCCACATTTCCCTTCACTACGCTACTCCTGTTGATTGTAGCGTGATGAAAAGTACCCTATAATATGCCCAGGAGTATGAAGAATAATGGTACCAAGTCTCGTCAAAATCCGTCCAGTAGTTTTTGTTTCTATAAGGAACATACAGACAGACAGACAGACAGACAGACAGACAGACAGACAAAAATTTTACTGATTGCATTTTTGGTATCAGTATCGATCACTAAACAAACACCCCCTGATAGTTATTTTTGAAAAATATTTAATGTACAGAATTGACCTCTCTACAGATTTATTATAAGTACAGTAGAACTCCAATTATCCGAATTAATGGGGACCGGGACCCATTCGGATAATCAAATATTCGGATAATCGGAGTTTTTTTTTTAAATGCATTTGGAGAGAAAAAAAGCTACGTTTTGACATTGCACTATTTTTTTATTGAAGTAAATGAAAGAAACATGATATTTTTACATGTTTAAATATAAATAAAATGAAGTTATGCACAAGTTTAGCAATAAAAATCATTGTAAAAATCTTCACGGGGGTAAAAATAATAGCGCACTTAGACTTTTTTCGGACAATTTTTTGTCTGAAAGTGATTCGGATAATCGGCGATTCGGATAGTCGGAGTTCGGATAATTGGAGTTCTACTGTATAGATATCTTTTATCTGTGGACAGAGAGTCATAAAATTCTTCGGACACACCGACAGGACCCTGCTGATAATTACTGGCCGTCTAAAGGGAAAGAGAAGCAGGGGACGGTCCCAGTCGAGATGGACCGAAATAACCCAGGGCCCGTAACGAAGGTGCCACTTTGACGAATTCGCCATATGCTTTCGTCGCGACTTATATTGCCATCCCGAACATATTTCTATTTATGTGAGCGTGATGGAGATATATGTAAGTCGCTTCGAAAGCGTATGGCGAATTCGTCAAAGTTGCATCTTGGCTTGCCTACTAGAAAGCCACCAAACCCATTCTCCAAGCGACTATCCAAATGGCGCAAAACCTTGCAGACAGGAAAGCAGTTGTGGCAGGAGCTACGCCCTGTGACCACATTCCTTCATTCATAAAGATACACGACTAAGAAGAAGAAGATAAAAAAACAAAGTAGGTTATTAAGAGAATAGTTTAACTTATGAAGAGCAAAACTGTATAACTGGAATTACAGACACGAATTGAAAAAATATTTGTGTAAAAAATTAATTCGACGAGGAAGGTTTCAGCTGTGGTATATCAACACTATGGGTACGTAATTCATGGGTCGAAGACGCGGGCGGCCGCTAGTTTGTGATACGATTATATTAGTTTCGCAACAAGACTTTCAAACATCTTAGTTTTGCACCAAAATGAATATTAACAGCTACCAAATTACTCAGACTTTCATAATACAAGCGCGAGACACTAAGTAATAAATGGTTTTGTACTTAGTTGTTCCATTCCATTTATCTAATTCTTATTAAAGCTCTGAATAATGCCGTCTAAAGTTTTGCTTTTCTAATAAACTGAAAGTGTCGTGAAATGTCAAGCTATGTTGCCTAAAAGCTTAGAAGTAGGATAGTGTCGATCACCTACTTTATTAAAACATCTTGTATAGGTATATTTAGTTCAAAACTTGTGACATAATTTAAAACATAAAATCAAATGTTTAATAAATATTTTTTTCTTACAAAAAGCAGACTACCCCACATTTTTTTGCCTGAGCAAGTTCATACATATAAGCAAGCAAGAATAAAATTTGAAATTAATATACAACGAAAAAACAGATAGTTTTGCATTAGACTAGGGTAAGTAAATGAATAACATACACCCGTTTATGTGTAATATTCGTCGAACCCAAAAAATATTTTGAATTTTTCCTCAATGTAAGTTTTTAAATTTCGATATTTTACATATTTATAATATCTGTTGTTGTTACTCCCTTACTCAAAAACAAAGTCAACATAATTTTATTGAAAATCTTATTAAATAATTTTAGTTGTGCATCATTTGTCTGTGCCGTATTCAAAAAGGTTGAATGTTATCAATGCCAGTTCACCAGCTTGAAAACTAGCTTGTGTTAAAGAACTTGATGATTTATTTTCTCATTTTACATAATAAGTGTTTCCGTTTTCATCATTAGTCATTTTGTCCCCAATACATAAATACCTTGCATGTATTAAAATGCTATAAACTTATAATATTAAGAGAACTGGTGTGAAAACGATATAAATGCTGGACTTACTACTTATGGAGAAGGCAATGGCAAACCACTCCATTAAATATCCAAGATAGTCGCTGTTTTCCTTTCCTGATTGATAATGACCCTCACTTCTGAGATATGGATGACAGAATTATATACAATCAAGTAAAATGATATTTAAAAATATTACACGGTAATAAATTCGTGACTTATAATGAACTTAAGAAAATTGTGTAATTGTACATAGTAAATTGTGCAATATCTTTAATGTTTTTCTGTTGTAAATCTCGTAATACTCGTACCATGCGCAGACGCATCAAACAGGTTCGTCAAAGTTCATCCGTTCGCCCCATTCATCAAAGGCCGTTGACTGACGCGGTTAGTTGCGTGCGGGTGCCCAGACTGCGTCCGCCATCTTGCAACATGGCGGCGACCCTGACGCGGCAAACTTCGCACCGCAGCGGTTGTTTACAAGAACGTTACGTTAGTTATGTTTTGAACCGTTTGTGAGCGCGATGCTAGTTCAAAACTTTACGTTATATCGATAATCATCAATGGATCGGACTAATATTTTTGTGTCAGTGTTAAATAAACGATTAATTTCATCTGTTTTGTATGTTTTGTGTCGAAGAACGTCTTGAAATCGTAACAAATCAGTGAAAGTGCGGTTATGTTGACAGTTGAATTTATTAGTCGGTTCGGAGACTTTTCCGTTTTGTATGAAAGTGATAATTTGAGGTGATTTTTGTGTTTTTTAAATATTCAATAGTGAATGTGCAGTTGCAGCTATGTAATTGCGACCAGCTGGCTCTTATTAATGTGGGAACGTGTGTAGCCCGGTGTTTGATTTGAGACCTTCGACTGTCTATAAGGCAATCAGACATTCGGACAAGTTTATTTGTAACCGTATGTGTCAGCTGACGATTGATTTACTACTTTCTGTTATTACTGTATTAAAAATACTGCGTTTTTTTTCGTAAATGTATGTATTTACCTGATTATTTATTAAAATACTTAGAATATAGATGGTAATACATACACCGTTATGTTAAAATAAATTTTATTTTATCCCAATTAAAGTGGGAATATATAGCTAATTAGTCTAATACTAAGAAACATATTGCCAGAATATACTATCGTAATAGGAACTAAATGTAGGTAAATTACCAATATTCAAACACCCATTAAGTTGCTAATTGGCACTCCATCCTTTACGTCAACATTTTGAATTATCTATGTTATTTAATTGAGCATAACGGTAAATTAATATTGCAGAAACAATTTCATTCGCCTAAAATAATTTTATTAAGGTTTCAAAGCCCTAAAACTTCAATTGAAGACCGTAACGTTTTTACCGTTATTAACAACACAAACTGATATCTTTATGAAGAACTTACCTATAAAGATGGGTAATTTTGTTTCTTATTTCGATGAAAAGATAAGGGGAAACAAATTGTTTGGTTTTTCCTCATTCATGGAATTCTAAAGCTACACAAACATTTGAAAAATTAGAGAAACTTAATCAGAACAATTTCGTCCACTCTTCTTGCATAACATAAATAAAAAACAACATTTGAATTTTTTCGCTGAAATATTTAGTAGCTAAATCAACCTTAAAAGTATTAAATTCACTAAGGTTTTTTTAAAATTATCGGTCACCCATCCGATGACTGACCTCTGCGAACGTTGCTTAACTTTAGCAACCGCAGGCCGAGCGTGCTGTCCACTGCGCCATCGATCTCTTTTATGTCCGAGGCCTGGCCAATGAAGTCACGATCTAATAAAGACATTGGGGCCTTTGTAACGAATATAATTGTCGATAGATAATGTATGTAATATATTATGTTCCGACCGTTTAGGTAACCGACTTAGCAGTAATTATTATTATATCAATGAGAACTAGATTTGACCACAAGGACGGGTGGGTGGAAGCTTTAAATATAACTTCGATGATCATAAGCAATAAATGTTGTTGTTGCTAAAAATTTTCATTGTATTCAAATAAAATCTTTCTAGAAATCTTTAGTCAGTAAAAGGTTACAACGTGTAAGTTGTAACATTCCAGTGTCTTTGTTAGGTTTTGCGTTGTTAGGCTTAATATGCATAAATTTTCCTTAACATTCTAATAATACCAAATGACTCAAATACCTATACCCCACGAACACTCAATTGTTCAGGACATATTACAGTGCACAAATAATCTTTCGAGAACTATACTTATATAATATCCCTCGGATGATTTTATGTTCTTCACTCTCATTTATTGTTTCTGACTTTATGGTCGATCTAAACCTACTTTAATAACTCTATTAACTATGGTATGTTATTTGCAATGCAAATACATTCTCAATTTAAAAACGCAGATTTTATGGTCCAAACTGCCATTGAATGTTCCTAATTAAAGGTAGATCAAAACCTCCTTTAATCACTCAATCATTTCTGAATACCGGATACAGGTAATTTGCAAGGGAAAATATTCATAAGTTTTAAACGCAGCCCTATGCAAAACCATTACTCGGATAAGGAATTGTAGGAGAAGCAATAATTCTACCTCTTATCGAATCTAGGTTGATGGGTCACCGTGAAAATTTACATTTTAAGTGTCCTCGTAGACATCCACTGCAAGAGCTCATTGTGACGAAAGCAAACTATAAAGGCTCTTTTGATTCTGCAAACTTTTCTTTTATAAGTGGAGATTCTGTTCAACGAGTTGTTCTGACGATCGGAGGTTTTATTTTGAGCGTTGCTTTGAAATGATTCACTTATTTGATTTTCAGTTATTTATGTTAGTCCGGTCTACATGTATCATTCCTTACTCAAATCAAAATTTTGATCTAGGCCCCAATAGTCAGTATCTCTTATCTGTAGTCGTTGAATCAAACCAAATCCAACTGATGATTACGTTATAATTTTGATCATCACGTTGATATACTAACTTGTGAATGGCAGTAAAACAGTTATAACACATAAATTAAAGAAATCAATAGTCATTTCGATATCGGAAAACTAAAGCAGAAACACGCAATTCCGTTGTCAATTATAAACGTATTCGCTAATTGGAGAAATGTAGGTAAATTTTCACATTCAATTCGTTGAGCTATCAAAACGTGATTGGGTATTTACCTTGCTACAAAACCCCGGAGTTCGGAAAACTGTTTGAAACTGAAACCGCAAATTTCGGAGGGATCGAAAGACTTTCAATGAAATTAGATTTTGATTGCTCGCAAATAGTCAGCGAAGATTTAATTCGAATATAAATAACGGAGGAACTGGTTTTCTTAACACGACTTTTCCTATTTACCTTTATAATGAAGGTTCAATTTCATTTCTAGCTTACGTTCTTCAAACATACTTTTGGTCTTCATGACATCATTTTAGTAATTTGAAGGAAACCGCATCTTTTGTTTACTTTTGACAAAAAGCGCCCAGAATAATAACAAAGATACAATTAATTTCCATTTGGCGTTTGTATTCCATAAACAATGGCAAATTAATAATGCAATCAAATATCCTTATGATTCGAAACAAAATTATTATTAATCATTATTAAAATTTCATCATCTGTGACCAAAACAAATGACGTAAGTCAACCACTGATTGCAGAAATTGTGTTATTGTATGCATCATTTGTGAAATACGTAAAAAGATGATGAGTTCTGAATATGTATAACTAGGCGCACCACCCTGAGCTTCAAAGATTGACATAACGGCATAACTATCACAAGCCAAATATCTTTAGGAACCTAGCTAGGAAGTACTGATTATTAGGTACCATTAATAATAATAAATTCTTTATTTCAACAACTTGCATTGTTACATAACAGTGGTAGGAAACCATTATCAGAATTATTTATAACTTATTCCAAAATATCTTTAAAATGGAAGCAGTACCCAAGCATTCCATGTTAATATGTAGGACAGTGACCCAGTCGCGTGACTGGACACAATGGCAGTCTCTGTACTTATCTGTGGTGCACTATGAAAGCTTCCTTTCATGCGTGCAAACTGCCATAAAAAGTAATTGGGAAACTATATACGAGAAGTGATATGATGGTACATTTGAACGTGGTTTAAAAATAGACATTGCTAGCTTGTACAGTTAAAGGACTGTTTAAAGCTTTTTTTTCTAATTTACAATTGGCTACTTTGAGAATCTCAGGATTGTCTTGCAAAATTGCAATGAAGAGTTGTTCCCATAAATGTACAATACGCATTTGTAAGGTACCCTTCCCTACTTTATTATCTTAACGGATAACTAACTATGATAATATCATAACAGAACAACTCAATTCCTACTATCTTTCAAGGCATATTGTAATTTTTTGGTAAATTAAGAGCACTTCACAAGATCATTTACCATCATTCAAAACACATGAGTTTTTATTGCGATGGTCATAAAATGCAACGATGCTTAGGCCTTTTCCAGTGTTTGTCCGATATAAGATGACAATTTCTTTCTTCTACTCAGGACTCATCATCATCCTAACGTCTGTCCAGGTTGCTTCCTCAGCAGTTGTTGCGGAATCCAGGACCCGCTTTCCTGCTCCTTTTTCTCCACTTCGCACGGTCCTTGGCATCTTGCTCAGGACAAAAACATAGAAATATTGATTTATACCTTCCGGAAATATCTAGCAATCGTTATGTGGAACCATTAGTTTTATCTTCCATTACCTACACGAATGTCGAGTGGGTAGGTACAGTTAATTGTTTTTTAAGCTGTAAAGTTACAAGGTGAAAGATAATGACGAACTGCGCTTAAAAATGAATGTTACATGCCTACCTCTATGTCACTATCGATTTGAATGAGTTTTCTACTTTTAAAGTTATATAGGGATTTAAGTAGTTTCAACTCATTGAGACGTAAGATAAAACTTTGAAAAGTTCAAAAAAGTCTTTTAGATTTTCAATATCTCTATTCGTATGCAAAACCAATATATATATATATATATATATAAAATATATATATATAGGTATAGGTTCTCATATCTAATTGTTCTTCTTTCTCGTTTTAATGTAAATTTGCAACAAACTGCTGACTACTTCGAAGTGAGTATTCAGACGTAAGTAGTTACTTAATATCCTTTCATATTATTTTCAATTAGAACTTGATTCTTTATTGACGAAAGAAAGAATAGCTGCTTTTCTTCAAACATGCAAAAATCCCTACCGCTTAAGCTTTTAAAACACAAAATTATTGACGCCGAACTTAGGACCTTCACCTTCACAAAACGAGTTATATCACCGAGCTCTCACATTCATACAACGATCCCCCAACCCTGCTGAACAAAAAATGGCGGAAGCAATACAAAGCATTAGGGTCCCGGACTGCACCTGCTACCTGCAGGGATGGACAATGACTGTGAATGGATCCGTTCTGCCCTTTGTCTGCGTGGGTAAATTATTTATCTGGTTTGTACAAAATTCTTCAAACTTTACTATATTGGTTTCATTTTGTTGCCCGCTCTGTTATGGGAGAATTTATTGATTAATTGATCTTAATTAAGATAGTTTAATTTTGCATGTCAATTCAAAAGAAACAGTATAAATTATTTAAAAAGATTTTTTAATATAATTTTTACATGCAGCGTAAAACGCGTAAATTCAACAATTAAAAACAAACAATACCGGTAAAAACGATAACGAATCCGTATATTGAGTTCAAATTATTGAATTAACCGAATGCTTTTCCAAATCTGTGTAGGTCATATTAGAATTTATTGTTGGTCACATCTAAAAGGAATAAAGAATGTTTAGGTATCATGGTCAGTGAAACTTCCAGCCACATTATGGTAGACATACAGAGGTCAAAGCTATAGAGTAATGACCAGGTGATAGATACACTAATTAACGTCTAATTACTGACTTTACCTTAAATAGTACAATTAGTAATAAAAGCCATGACTGTTTAAATTGATGTAAATTAGCGTTCTAATTTTACGGACGCGTTTGAAATTGTTATTTTTATGTTTCTGGGTTGTTATATAATATCTATCAGACCAGTAAACAGGCAAACTATTTTTAAAAATGTTAGTTTTTAGAAAAGAAATAACGATAAATCTTTTAGTTTACTTGTGTTTCCGTCTACTTTAAATTTAATCATGAAAATGAAGATAATTAGGTATTTAGTGGTTGCCATTTTACAGTTATCACATATCCATATCCACGCTCAGACACGCATTCAAACAATTAAATACACATAAAATAACCATCCTTTCACTGTTTCAGAGAAGTTTACTAGGAAAATTTCGATAATAATAATTATTAAAGCATTTACATAATTAGATTAATAATAACGGAAGCCTCTGTTTTTTCTGACTGAAAAGCTTTTATAGAATCAACCTATTACATTGACATCAGTTAAAATCCTGCAAAGAACAAGGATCTTTCCTGTATTTGGATCTTGCAACAAGATGGAATTCTATGTTAATCATTTCAATCTGTGCTGTTTATAATTTAATAGTCCATGGACACTATAACATTACTTCGTTCAATGATTCTAGCGGCCCGCCATAGCTTCACACGACTGCAATGCTTTTCTCATTTTATACAGTGTTTAAATATAGCCTATGTTACATATAATAGTAATAATGTAGCTTTCTATTGGAAAAAGAGTTTTTGAAAGCGTGACTGTAGTTTCTAAGGTTATTCGTTACATACAAAAATCACCTCGTTATTAGTCGTATATTAGTATGGATTACAAAACCAAGTAAGATAATTTAGACTCGGACATTAATGAAGTACAAGTGAAACTTCCTCCGACAATTATTTATTGGCTTGAAGTTGCACTGCTAATTTACTGCAACTGCAGTGTAAAAATTACCGAAGCAGATTCCAAGTTGGGAAGCGAGATAAGAGTGCCAAAGTTCATGCTTAACGAAATTTAAAGTAAAAGAAGCTTAAGTTACAAGTCAAAGTGTGTAGTTAGTATCTTTAAAACATAAAAAGACTTAAAAAGAAAGGGTAGAAAAGTTAAAAAATCAAGCAAGTATTGTAAGGGTAAATAGTATCTTCCATGTTTTATGGAAAACAACAACTGCACAAGGGTCGCATTGCCCGCTTTTGAAGACCCAAAACAACCCGATTAAATTAATACAGATGACCAAAATATCATTGATGGTTATGGTTATAAAAAACACAAATGCAGCTGTTAATCGTAATTGCATTCAAATAAAGAAATGCATGTTTGGTAAAGTTATTACGTAAATAAAACATAATATTAAAAATTTTATTATTCGTTCCTATTCTTGAAAAAAATGGCCACTACACTAGGATAAGGAAGAAGCTTAGCTTTGTCTGCTTTAAAACTTTGTTCAGTCAAGCGTAAAGCCTCAATAAATCCTTTTTAATTAAAAAACAAAAGAAAACCACAGACTATCGACGTAAAACTTTTTAATATACCCGACGAACGGAACGCAAAGAGAACTACAAATTGATTTCGGAACCGGACGTCGCGGAATTCCCGCGGGATGCGATCCTTGTTTTAAATTTGGAATTGTTAGCGGGCGGCGCGTAACATGGCTGAAAAACATTTTAGCACGTCCCTGTCGGGATTTCTAAAATGGTGTAGTTTTTATCTATTTTCAGTTTGTAGGCGCGTGTCAACTGACAATAATTTTGGCTGACAATTTCGTAGAAACTGCTTCACACCATTTACAATGTAGTTTCATACTACAAATGTTGTGTACTCAAATCGATATTTTTGAATAAAGTCTAGGGTTTGTTTTAAAATAAAATCGGACCTTTGCATATAATGTAGGTAGGTACATTTTTTTAAGGGTTGTCTTTGATTCTGGGTTTAAATGTGTATGACTAGCGGCCAGGTACGTGCTTCGTTACGTGTGGTAAATAAAGAACCTTTCGACCGATTTTGTGCAAACTTTACAAATACCACTTTCTAAATAGTCCAAACAAACAACTAAAAATGCCACTCATTTTTATATATTACTACCGGCGCAGTACATTTATGTATTTATTTATTTATTAAACGAATACAAAAATCTGAGTGCAAAACAGTGTTGCTTCGCTACGTGTGGTAGATGAAGAAACACTAGACCGATTTTGTGCAAACTTCACATAAACCATCTGAGCCCGTTCTTGAGTTATAAAGTGACAACGAAAAATGCCACTATTGTTGGAAGATTAAGAAACAAGAAATATTACGAAATAACAAAACAAAAGAATACGATAAAGGTTCTTTAAGACTACGAGATTTCAAAGATTATACTTATTACATTCTAATATTTTAAAACTGCATTTACATCTGGTTCTGAAAATGCAAAGCCGCATACTCAATAATTATCATTATTATCGATAGCAAAGTTTACTATATTCTCTTGCATAACAACACTAGTTCGGCTGCGTTGCCCAGTCTGCATTGACTTCAAAGATTTTTCTAGAGTTTTTGATGTTTTTTAGTCAATTATTGACTTACGTAATCCGAGATTTGCATCTCGACCGAAGAGCAAGTTTTATTGAATGACATTTCTCGCTAGTGAGAGCGGGATTGGACGGTCCACTGGCGTTTTTAATTTGTCACTAACAAGCAAAAATATGCTTTAAAATTCAGTTTTCTGTCGACTCATCGTCCAGTTTGAAAATATGGATTTTTTGATCAACTATATTGTTTACTAGCTGCCCGCCCCGGCTTCGCCCGTGGTACTTATGTACTTACATGTATTATACATACAAACCTTCGTTAAGAATCACTCTATCTATAAAAAAAAAACCGCGTCAAAATCCGTTGCGTAGCTTTAAAGATCTAAGCATACATACGGACATACAGCGAAAGCGACTTTGTTTTATACTTTGTATTGATTGTAGTATTACATTATAAGGATGGAAGGATCACTTCCATCTGTTTTGCATCCACTTTATCATGAGTTTGTTTTGCCCCCTTAAGGGTAATTTGTATGGGGCGTTTATAATTGCCTACATGGTATGAGTGTGACCGACGTAGGGTATTGTCGGTTACCTAATAATTTATTTGTTGTTGTTTGGCATGGAATATAAAATGCTTTTCTTCTGAAATACGTATTTTAAGCCTTTGTGAACTTTTTTACGCATCAACGCCCTTGAACTACAAAGTGATGTGGGACTCTGTTAGGTAGGAAGAGTTATACACCAATTACTTTACCTCTGTCACGGTATGGAGCAGTTAGTAATTTACTTATAATTAACTTGTCACTTTTACGTTTTTCAGTATGTCTTAGGCTCGTTTTAATAAATCGCACTCAACTCTGAGCTTGATCTTGAGCGTGAACTTAAGGTGTTGTTTTTATGTGAATGACATATCTAGTTCGCACTCAAGATCGAGCTCAGAGTTGAGTTCGATTTACTAATACGAGCCTTAGTATAAAATTACTTATATTCATATTGGTACCAAGACTTTCGGTCGTTGCGCAGTAGAAACATGGGAACGTTACCTAACCCACCATGTCGGTGGTACTACAAGTGCAACTTGTATCGTTACTGACAATGTCCAATAATGTAGCCAATTGATCGATCGTAATGGTTAGTTGAACATGTTTAGGGATGTCAGATACTTGAAATGAGAAATAAATAGCATTTTTATTACACACTGTACAAACAATTATGCACTTTTTTTTATTTTAGCTCGGTACGTTGGCTTCTTCTGCACTTGTATGTTATTTTTAATAATATTTTGTTTAAGGTACCTAAAATTGTGCTGGGTACATGATGTACTAACAAGTACCTAACTAAACTATTATATGTGGTGTGTGCTAATAGACTAGACTTGGCCTCCTTTGAGATTGCAACTGTTAGGCTGGATAATTCAGGATCATAGTCGCAGCGGTCCCTGGGCTCCAAGGCAATGGCCGAGGATGCAACCGGGAGAGGCGCTAAGGATGATGTTGATGATGAAGAAAGAGTCAGACTATCGGCTCATCCAATTATGTAACTAGACGTTTAATTACACGTCCAGTTACAAACACGTTAATCGTATCTCCATCCCCTACCATAAATGGAAAAAACTTGTCATCATCTCGTCGTTTTCACATTTCTTATCGTTCAAGCGTCACTTATCTGTAATCTGGCTATCGATGTATCGATACGGCCAGCCCTAGTAAACCGTGCGCTCATACATCACTCGTCGACAGCCGCCGAACGATTGTAGGGTGAGGAGATAGTGGATTTGTAACGTGCATTTGGGCTCGGCCCATGACTCGTGGAAATACACGGTTTGGAAATATTGGTAATATAATATGCAATATATTATTGATACTACATGAATATACCTACATACATTAAACATAATATTCAATGTTCTACGCGATGGACCCGGCACCCTCTCGGAAAATCCATGACATTCAAACTATTCATTGCATGATGCATCTATATGAAATATTTAAAAAAAAATGTCTAAAATATTTACGTAGGCGTCCTCCAAATGGAGAGTTAAGCCCATGCCTCCCATAATTTTGAATGGAAGATTTTACTGATTAACTATGGAAACTAATCAAAAAATGTCCCTTGGCACCAATCGTTCAAACGCTTGATTCTAAAACGTTGTACATGTCACAAATATGCCAAAATTTTAATCATAATCAAATGTAATCAAAAATCTCTTTGATTGATCTCAAGGGTAATGTCCTTGCACTAGTTCCGATAATCACGTATCGATATGTCACATCCGAATCACTACGGAAGAAAAGCGTCACGGCAAGACCTTGATCCAATCTAGCTTATTAACTGGATCTAATGTGTAACTGTTTAAATGGATTAAAATCGTAATGCATTGGACTAATTAAGTTTGCGTAATGTTATCGGCGAGGCGAGCGAGAAATCTCGAATCTCTCGTGGCGTTTTGAATATCGATCGTGATTTGATTTTTGAGATATGAAACGCACGCGTAAGATTTAGTACGATTCACAAAAGTTGACTAAATATCTCTTCATGTAGAATTGATATCACTTTCGAAATGGCCATTGATGCTACTGCGAAAGTAGAAAATTGTTCTGCTATATTAATTAGGCTAACACATTAATTTGTCTTCCTTTTTTTAAAGATTAATATACCAATGGATGCGCATACTATATGAACGCCGATAAATTTAGACAACTGTTGTTCAAAACATAAAAGTTTTTCTTTATCAAATTCAATAACAAAATAAAAAAAACTTCTGTTTATTTTAGCAGCATTATTATATCAGATGGAAAATGATTTTCCAATAAAGGAACTCTCTGACGGGATTCATCTTAATGTCATTGTCCGCACGCTATCAGCAGCACTTGGACATAAATCCCGCCCAAGATGAAAATTTATACGATGAATAATGCTCTTTTAATGTTTATTGGTGGTCTGTTATCTTCACGTTGCTTGGTATCAAAGATAACAAATACTAGTGGTACAGTGAAGTCACAGATTGTAGTACCTACCTAAAACACAAAAGTAACAATGGATGCTTTCATACGAATGTTGCCAGTCATTTGTTTTGAACTGAATGTCCAAAGGTTAACTTAAATCTAAGAAAACAAGGTCATTGAAATGGTTCATGAAAAGTTCACACGCCAACACCTAATAAGGCTTATAATAATAATACCGGTCAATACGAACTTGTCCTTATATACTATAGGTATTAACTACTACGTCACAACAAACAAATCACAGTCGTGGTGACACGTACTCCAAACAGTCGTATCTGATAAGGTTTCAAATCAAAATGATTGTGCAAACGAGAGCAGTCGCTCCGGCGCATCGCACACCGGGCTACCGCCGCGAGCTCAGAGGCCGCGCTATCGGCCCTAACAATCTACCATAACACCGCCACAGCCCACCGCATTCGCCGCCCCGACGCCGCTAAGAGTGAACGTCGGAAAGAAACGACTCACGTAACTATCGTTCGAGTGAATAGAGTGCGCGTAGTCGACCGCGACGTGCAATGCCCAGGGCCCGCGCCCCCGTGTCCCTCGCAGGGCTATGGAGACCCTCCTCGACAAGTTCAAGCGGGAGCAAGGAGGGCTTCGACGCTCCAGGTCGGTCCGCGCGTCCCTGCGTCTGATCGGCAATCGCTGGCGGTCGACCAAGGACGACGAGCCGACGGACGACATCGAGATCAAGCGGAACACTGTCGTCTTCGCGACGCAGATCTGGAACCCCGAGAAGGAGTTTGACGTAGCCTACAAGGGCGTTGACGGGACGTACAAGTCCACCACGCCAGCCATGGCGCGGAAGAAGCCGGAGGTGAGGCAGCCGAGGAGGAAGAGTGGAGACATAGACTTGAACTTAAAGCCGCAGAAGCCTAGGAAAGTGGAGAAGTCGAAGTTCGCCGACTTGTTTACGAATAAGAAGCAGAAGTCTGCGAAAGAGTTGTTGGTGCCGGAGAAGATTCCGCCGAAAGCGGCGGCGATCCTGCATATTCATTCGCCGGAGAAGAAGAAAAAGTTGAAGGGGATCGGGAAGTCGGAGTCGGCTAAGTCTGTGACTGAAGTGGTGTACCAGCGGAGAGTGAGGCGGGGCTCGGAGGGTGACATGTCGTGTCCGGGGCAGCCCCGCGGGTGCGTCAACCCCGCCTTCGTCTACAGCACGCCGCCAAAGGAACGAAAGCTGCCGATGTCCCCAACAGCTTACCTAAGTACGTAACAATGATTTCGTTTCATCATTCACACGCATCACACGCATGCCATACAAAAACATTTGTACACAACAACCGTAATTGCTGTTACAATTATAATTAGATTATGTTTTCTTCGCAATTCTTCGTTACATCTTTAATTCACATGTCTAATAGCAAAAAGGGTTTGAAGCATTCTGTCGGATCGTTTATCTCAGGTTTTAATAAATAAGACTGTTGGTTCCACCTTCAGTCTTATTGGTTCAACTACACAAATATTTAGGGAGCAAAGAGCATCAATCATTTCTACACATGTAGGCACACTAAAAATACGTCATAGTAACTGCTCTATTGTAATAAACTTACAATAAATAAACATTTCTAGTCTTCAACTTTTAGATTGACATTTTAAATGTGTTATTATACATAAGTATTTATTAGTAATCGTGATGCAGCTTGAATATCTAGAAAGACAACGAATATAATTATCTTCACAAATGTCTTGCTTATTAAGTTATTTACATAACTATCTGGTCTTAATTGTGATTACTCATTAGCCACGATGACTAGCTTAATCATTAAAATAATAGCTTATTTATTCAGAATTAAGATTTATACTGACAGTTATTTTTGAGAGGAAACAATGTCCTATATTTTCACAAACAGATTCAAACACGTGCCCTACTGATGATAAAAAGTAAATAAAATTAATTCTGGCCGTAATACGGGGATCTAAATACCATAAACATTTGTAATCACTCTATTTGGTGCAAGCAAATAAAAAAATATTTGTGAAATAAGAAACAACGGTACAACGATAGAGTGTTCAAAACGTGTTCCTAATCTTTGAATTTAACTTATTATGTTAATAATGTTATTATTGTGTAAATAATAATTATAACTCATAGTATTTTATAAAATTTCGTTATTCTAAATTGAAAATGTATACTTTAACGTTTTCGCATTGTGACATCAAGTAACATTTCATTCGTTGAAAAATCTAAGAAATTAAAACAGAACACTTTTTCGACAAACTATTTGAATGCTGCCTTATTTGTTCACTTTTTACGACGTTATTATGTCAAAACAAGTATCGTTTGTTACACATCGTTTGAGAAAAAAATATCACACTAAGCTATTACAATGTAGTTTGTCGTCTGTTTGGAATTGTTCTGGCCGACTTCACCTGTTAACTTGTCCATCGTACATCATGTCGGCTGACATGACATCTTTATTCCTTGTTAGCATTCATGACATAACACACATACAGCCTTTTACATAGAGCAGTGATTCCCAAAGTGGTCCAGGTGGACCCCCAGGGGTCTACGAAGGCGTCAATAAAAATTGGGGGTCCATAAGATGTTAATGGGGGTCCACAAAAATTTATTTGCTTTTGATAGTAAAAAGCAAAAATCCTACTTCCTACTACTATTATAAAGGCGAAAGTTTGTAAGTGTGGATGTATGGATGTATGGATGTTTGTTACTCTTTCACGTAAAAACTACTGAATGGATTTGAATGAAACTTTACCACAATATTAGCTTATACATCAGAATAACACATAGGATATTGGAAATCGAAATCCACGCGGACGGAGTCGCGGGCGGCCGCTAGTGAAAGCATATTTTTTATATGGGCCTACCTACATCGTTGGGCTATTTTAGGCTATTTAGTCTAGGCTGCCACTACAATCTCTGAGGAATGTCAAAACGTGTGATTATATCGTATTAGAATATTCCAAAGCCAAATATTTCTTAAACTAGCGGCCGCCCGCGACTCCGTCCGCGTGGATTCGATTTCCAATAGCCGTTTTCGGCGCCGTAGATGCTGATTGTTGCGTTTGCAATCATGATACAAAAGTTACAAGTTGCGATAGAATCTCGTTTGAATCGCGTATACGCGTGAAATCTGCGCGTCGTCTGCGCGTTTAAAATACGCCGTATGCTATGGCTCTAAGGTTGCGATAGAATCTCGTTTGAATCGTGTGTAATCTGTGCGTCGTCTGTGCGTTTAAAATTCGCCGTGTGGCCTGGCCCATGGCCCTTAAGCACACGGGGCGGGCGATCGTGAAACGCGCCTTAACTGCGCGTATACGCGCACATACAGCGATTCAAACGCGCGTCGCCTTTACGTTTTGATCAGGCCTCGAAGCAGAGGCCTCAGAGACTACTCTTCTTCAGGTGTACAATGGCGTCGGTTGAGACAGTACTGCTTACGTTGGCTTTAGTACTTCTTTTAAAAAGAAATAAATAAAATAAAAAGCGAATCTATTGGATAGATACATTTATTAGTGAAAAACGAATTGAGTGGTCATTATGATACGTTTAAAAAATTGGTCATACATAGATGGAAGAAATTTAATAAGTGTTATCGAATGACATATTCGTCATTCCAAGAACTTCTTTTGATTCTAAAACCGGAGTTAACTCGTCAAAATACAGTAATAAGATCATGTATATCAGCAGAAGCCTCCCCAGCGGCCAGCGGCACCTACTCCGCTCCTTTGTACGCGCGTTTGTATCACTTCAAATGCGCGAATACGCGCTTCATGCGCGCGCCTTTGTTTCATGATTGCAAACGCAACAAACAGCATCTACGGCGCCGAAAACGCGCGTTCCAGAAACGCGCGTCGTCTGCGCGTTTAAAATACGCCGTGTGAATACATCTCATTAACCACGTGTTTCGCCGGCCATGTGTATCGCATGCCAAAAGACCTTTGGGCCCGACTTACCACCGAATGGCTGCCCGAGAATAGGAAGCGACCGCGTGGAAGGCCAAGAAAACGCTGGAGAGATGATTTGGACGCTTTTTTAAAGAATTGGAGCACTTTTACACATGACCGGAGAATGTGGAAGGAAAGTAGGGAGGCCTTTGCCCTGCAGTGGGACAGTATGCTTATAATAAATAATAATAAATAAATAACCACGTGTTTTACCAACCATTCTGAAAAACATTATGTTTTACGAGTTTTCGAAAATCGTCAAAAAAAAATGTTCGACTACCCATACAAAAAGACCAAGTTACGTGGCGGTCTTTGTATGAAAGTTGATTTTGTTTATGCGAATTTCAAACAGCAATGGAACAAATATTATGTTGTTCAAAATGGTCGGTAGTACACGTGGTTGAAAAGATATAGTACAACCCTGTGAACTCAGAAGCGACACAATTTTTATTTTTTGGCGACTTTTATGTGTGAATGTGTTTAAAATTAAGTAGCGGGGGGGGGGGGTCCACCGAAATCAGTAAAATTTTGAAAGTGGTCCACGAGAAAAAAAAGTTTGGGAACCACTGACATAGAGCATACTTCACGTGTGCTTAACTTGTCTAATATTTCAGTTTTAGTAGGATTGACTATTATTTGTAGATCATAAACGTCAGTTAAGTTGTATCACCAATCTAGGACGTCCAAAGCGTATTAGTATATTTCTGTGACGCTTTTATTAATTGTCTTTATTTTACCAATGACTAGCGGCCGCCCGCGACTCCGTCCGCATGGTTTCTTTTTCCACACTCATACACTATAGCCTAAAACCATACTCGACAAATAGACTATACTTACCACAAAAAAATATTTTTCCCTGAAATTAGCGCGTTCAAACAAACAAACAAAAAACTCTTCAGCTTTATTATATTAGTATGAGAAATCTCGATTTGAATTAACTAACGACACACTCCAAACTTCATAATAGATCAACAGAGAAATTTATTTAGAATATTCGAAGGGATCTTTTCATTTATGCAATCCTATCTTGCGACACTAAACATTGTCCACAATCCACAGGCAATTAAACCATTAGGAGTGAAGAAATCCGCACACCAATGGCTCTAAATGTGCATTCATGTTATACTCGTAATTTGCAAGGATAAAAGTCGTATCTATAAGGTCCAATGGGTACAATTGTTTTTCCAAAATCCCACTTATCTAAGTTTAATGTACAAGTGGGGATTTATGAAAAATAGTTGTCCATACTGGCGCGAACAAGCCTAATGCGATCCTCAAAAGATGTCCATGGAAGATGTTCGATCACTTACCATAAGGTATCTTAATGCTCTGTAGGAAAATTGCAAACCCACCATGCTAACGTGACTTGTTGAAATCCTAGTCGATTTTACCTTTCGTAGAAACAGTGTCCAAGAAGATTGATAACCGCAGAACTTAATTAATGAGGATTAGTTGCTACTGTTTAGTACTTACTAGTGATGGGACTGGTGTGAGTCGAGTCATGTTTAGATCAACTATTATTAGTAATGCTACTTTAAAAGTCATGGTGACAAATGGTCAGTTGTCTTTTTACCATTTGATCAGTACTCAGGTACTTATTTTTAACTCGATTTTCCGTACTAAAGGTTCGTATCATGTATGAATGTGAAATATGTGACTATTTTTTAACATCACTCTGAAAAAAATATTAGGAACTCGACACACCAAATTAATACTAGTGTTATACATACTCGATTCGCCATCTGCCAATGCCCTACGAACAGACTTATCTACACTTTGAGCTCCAAAATGTAAAACTACAAGATAATATACCCAAATCTTCAACATTAAATCAATTAAAAAGTGCTGTGACTCCTCAAGTCTCACCCCATCATTATTTCCTACGGCGGGCCTCACAAAAAGTCTTGTAGTAAATAAACTGTGTGGTGTGGTCAGTTTTTGCCACGCTTCGGAGCTAACACTACCAGTCATGCCCATAGCGGGTTCTGGCATAACAACACACCTAGAATAACAACATATTACCAGTATAGTGTGGCTAGTGGATTAGCCTCGTTACAACGGCTCAATACTTTTTGCCGGCATAAACTTCCACTTTTTGCTCACATAAAATCCTACTTAAGACTTTTTCTGAGTAGTTTTGCAAGCAATGGAATGTGAATTACTCATCAATAAGTAATAATGTGAATATTGATCTGATTCTGTTTGCAATGATGCATAAGCAAGTTAAGAGGGTAGTCGGATACATGGAAGAAGATGGTTCGACATAAGACAAGCTTTAGTCCATTTCAACTTAGATGATTATTTTCAGTGACAGTTGAATAAAGGAAAATCGACACTATTCTAAACCATTTTTGAATTTTTTATTATTGCATTAAAACCCTATGAGAAATCATATAAACAGCTCGTGAAGCTTATTGCTTTTTAATTTCGAATAAGAAGTATACCTGTCACAGAGATAATCTCAGCTGTAATTGACTATAATTGCTTGTCTTTTAAAGATTTTCTCAGGCTTATTCCAAAAATAGTCTAGAAATATTAGAATAGTTCATCGTAATATCGTCTAAGATAGTTAATGCCTACACTGTCTAGCAATGCCATATTGTCTACGATATTTCCTATTACTTACTACCTACATAATGTCTTTTGTCCAAGTTAAATTAGTTTCGAGAGATCATACCATTTTAGGGCTTCAACTATACCACTTACACGAAATCGGTAGTCAGTTAATAAACTTCATTATGTAATTCGAAGTTAGTTCTAGACTGTTCTAGACTCTATTCTATCATTGTCTATTGTTTGTGGGCATAGACTACGCGATAGAGGGAGGTCGTTTATATATGGATCAGAGGTGCGATTCACTAAGCGCAAATGTCATAAAAGTCTTGGTCGCAGCGGCGATGTAATCGTTAAAAGGTTTCTAATATACAGTTTTCCATTTAAATACACAAAGATGATCACTTCAGTTGCTTGTCGACACTGTAACATCCCAGATTGTGAATTCCATCACAAAAAAATACTAGTTTTACCGATAACATCGCCGCTGCGACCAAGGCTTTTATGACATGTGCTTTGTGAATCGCACCTCTGCTAAGTGAGCTGTCACTGCATAACAGCTAATCCACAATCTAGACCTATCTAGACAGCCTTCGAAAACATTAATATCAGTCTGCGAGATTGTAGAATGAGTCTGTTTGTATAAGATTTTAAGATATGATTAACTACTCGTTTAACGGTGTTTTTACCAGTCATGTTTGTTAAGAGAAAGAGAACTGGCTTGTTCTACTAAACCTTGCTTTAATTATTAATTTGCATTTGTAAACTATGGAGTTTTGAGGAGCCCGATGGCGCATTGGTTAGTGTGCTTGGCCTGTATTGCTAAGTTAAGCAACTTTCGCAAAGGCCCGTCATCGGATTTAATTTCAAGCTCCACCAAGTATTAGAGGGCACGTTAAGCCGTTTGTCCTGCGCCTGATCTCTACGGTCGTGTCACATCCTGTCCCACCGAACTATGAAAGTGAGGGAATGGGGAGTGCACTTGTGCTGGCGCACTCACTTGTGCACTAAAATAATTATATCCTTCGTACCTGGCTGATCGTCAGATCGGCGTCCATGGTCGAAAGCGGCCGGAAGGGTATTATCTATTATAATTATTGTTACAGATTTTGGCCCATGCTTTAAGAAATACCAATGTGATTCCTCTGCCCAAAGTAGCTCTCGTAAAATAATAATTTACGACTAAACGCCACGGTTTTACACACGTGATCGAGTTTTTTAATGGCAATTATGTTACTAGCTGAATTACATCAATACAATTTGAATATATTTGAAGTGTAATAGCTTTAGAACCAAGATAAAAAAACACAAATAGCATATAAATTACTCGCTTTAAAAAATGAAGGTTTTGATCTATTGGTCAAACACCCTTGCTACAAAACCGAGGGCCGCGTGTTCGAATCCCGCTAGGGGCAAATGTTTTGTGACATCGGTATTTGTACTCGATTCATGGATGTTTATTAAAAGAATTTAAGTATTCCTATCCTTTCCCTAGCTTCCGTAGTAAAAGCCTCGAGCTTAGTTTGGAGCTAGTCCCAGAAACTTAACTTGAACTTAAAAACATTTCTTCACAATCTATTCGTTGGAATTCTAACACTATACTAACAACTTCAATTACTAGCTTTACACTATAAAGTATTGATACCATCGGACATCCACGTAAATCTATAAGGTATCCATAACAACTAACAACGGACTTATTGCTGAAAAGCATAAAAAACATTACACACTACAGTGTAATCGCTTTTCAGAAATATGTACAAATATCAATTCGCTGGAAACAGTGTAACTGGTGCATGTAGGTCGCCTAATCGTTAATTGGCGAAAAAATAACCAGCCATGAAGTGGTTTGCTTCATTTCACGTTATGAAATTTTAGTTACCGATAGGTCACCGGTATTTTTGGTGTAAAACTTTAAGTAATAGACTTTTTCACTTATTTGCTGGCAGCGAAGCAGTAAGCAGATAACTGGGAAAAACGTTTTGATGTTCTGCTACGGTTGTCATCTGATCTTTTGGATCAATCTTGTATAGCAATTTGAGACTACCTTAGACAGATCAGGCGTAGGACCAACGGCTTAACGTGCCTTCCGAAGGTCCGTTGCCTACGAATACGAACTAGGAATGTGCGTTGGTCCTACGTCTGACCTGTATACGGTAGTCTCAAATTGCTGTCCTAGATGCTGCACAAGATAAAAAAAATCGGTTACCCATCCGCTGAATGGCCTCTGCGAAAGTTGCTTAACTTTGCAATTGAAGGCCCAGCGCGCTAACCGAGGTACATAATAGTGTTACATTTCTATTCTATTGCTCGAATCAGGCCGGGAAGTACAATTAAATGGGCCTATCCCATGGGTATAACCCGACCTCTTTTCGAAGAATGCCTAAACTACATTAGACTTAAACTACATTAAGTCCCAGCTAAACCCAAATTGGAATTCTAATCCATAGAATCTTAGTTTTTTATCGGCAGCTAGTCAATACAAGCGGGCATTAAAATGCTATAAAAAATCACCAATTTACCAGAAAACACAATAATTACTAAGATACCTGCTATAATTAGCGATGACTTAACAGTGTACGCAACTGTCGATGCGTCTCCAGTTTGGTAACTTGTAATTAAAAATTTTACTTCATTTCAATTTCCAATGCGTTGGTTCCTCGATGGAATGAATGGTTGCAGCGCACGCGACGTTTGTTTTGATACAAGATTGCAGTAACGTTGCACTTGTCGAACCAATTGAGAGATTCATTATGATATGTCTGCAATCTAGAGATAGATGTGTACCATAAATTAATATATTACCAGTTCTGCCGGCGAAGTATTATAACATCACCATCCTTTTTCATCCTGTGGGTGTCGCAAGAATATGCTTACATTCCGGGGGGATGAACAGAAAGGGATAGCAGCAATCCCCGTGTTTTTGTTTTGTCGTTCACTATATGCGGTCATCAACTTGCCTGCCCAGTGTGGTCGCAAGAAGATGCTAATATTCTGGGCGGGGGATGAACAGTATTGGATAGCAGCAATCCCGTGTTTTGTCGTTCACCAAAGTGCAGTCATTGTGGTGTCAGTGTGGTGACTATGACCAAAGACTGTATCTGTTCAGCAGTGGACTGGAGTTGATAATAAAATAAGACTGGCAAAGATATATTCTTCCTGCAGTAAATTCGATGATATCCCAGCCAAATTTTTAGACCCATTGTCCCATTTTAATACCAATAACGTCTCTTACATTGGCATATGAACTGATATCTAGCTGCCTGAAAAACAGTGCATAATACGCCAACAATGTATGAATAAATTATTCCGCAAATTGACACGACTTTATGCATGTAGGCATAAACACTATTTTTTAACAGCAAAGTCAAACTAAATTAACAACAATAAATCTATGACAATAGTCCGCTATTGTCACCTACGAGGTAAACCAAAGTCTGAAAAATATTTGCACATGTTTTGTTATTGGAATAGGTACCTAACTGTGTTAAAATTATATGTAAGACTAATGCGAGATGTAACTGGCTGGTGAACCGCCGGTCTACAAGAACTCCATGGTTAAAACTTGAAAACCATAAATATCTACTAGTATCACTATTACTTAATTACTAAATTATATTGCCATAATACAGATCCGTAAGTTAGTGGTAAAAACAAAAACACAATGTTCCAGATATTTTGATATTGGTAATGAAAGAAGGGGGCAATGTACCTTGACCATAATACACAAGGTTTATAATATTGGTAATGGAAGGTAATATTTCAATATTAAATATATGAGATGACATCCATCTATAAGTTTATTTAAGAGAATCGGTCAGATCGTTATTACATGCTACGGGTACGCATACGTAAACATATTTTATTTAGGACTAGCGGCCGCCAGCGACTCCGTCCGCATGTTTCGTTTCCGTTCACAGTGTTACTATAGATAGCTTAAAGCCTTCCTCGACAAATAGTAAGTGGACTATCCAATACAAAAGATTTTGTCAATTCGAACCGTTGTTACTGAGATTAGCGCGTTCAAACCAATCTGGATCAGGATGTTACACGTGTTATTGTGAGTCAACCATGAAAGATAGACATATGCTGTTAAGGGATATTTTTTAGGCAATTTTATGAAGAATATTTCCGTCGTACATGATTTTTATGTAACTTTAACCATTAAAGCTGCACACGCGACAGAAGCTTAAAAAATGGAGTAAATTCTCCCGTTTTCCCAATATTTCCCTTCACTACTCTGCTCCTATTTATTGTAGCGTGATGAAAAGTATCTTATAATATGCCCAGGAGTATAAAAAATAATTGCACAAAGTTTCGTCAAAATCCGTCCAGTAGTTTTTGTTTCTATAAGGAACATACAGACAGACAGACAGACAGACAAAAAATTTACTGATTGCATTTTTGGCATCAGTATCGATCACTAATCACCCCCTGATAGTTATTTTGAAAATATATTTAATGTACAGAATTGACCTTTCTACAGATTTATTATAAGTAGGTATAGATCTTATGCCATCAAGTCGTTTGTCAGGAACTTCTGCTATCATATGAGAAACTTATCTGATAGTTACAACCAGTCTTCAAATTCTACTAAACACAACCTTTCGACTATTTAGCATGATAAAACCTAGTGATCCCACGAAGATAGCAATAATACTTTTGTGTTCATTTTCCCACGAACGGAGGTGAAAAGCTAGCCGTGTAACAAGCATGGATAATTCTGCTCCAATACCTTTTATTGCCGAGTGGGGGAGTAACGTTTATTGCTGTATTTTCGGTCTTCTTTTTGTTTTATGAAAGACAATCAGGAGACTGAGCAATTTATTGCTTAACTACGCTTTGATAATCTTGAAATGTTAGAAAGTGTTAGAAATGGAAAAATAGGTAGTAAAAATCATCCTATTTCTTAATAACATACACATAAGATAATTAAAGTCCCTATATAGCAAATATAATTAACTCATGATTAAAGTAGCTGCCACCCGCGACTCCGTCCGCAATGATTTGTTGCGATTACAGATTTGGGTGTTTGATGTACACAGAGTGTTACAATTTACAAAATAGCTTAAAGCCTTCCTCGACAAATGGCCTATCCAACACAAAAATATTTTTTCGATTTGAAACAGTACTTCCTGAGATTAGCGCATTCAAACAAACAAACTCTTCAGCTTTATTGCCTCCGTGGTGTAGTGGTTAGAGCGCTGCGCTCAAAAACTACGAACTCGGAGGTCGTGGGTTCGAATCCCGCGGGGAACACTTTCACTTTGTGTTGGTTTTCCCAGTTCGGTTAGGACATTGCAGGCTTGAATCACCAGATTGTCCGATAAGAATGATGATTCCGTGCTTCGGAAGGCACGTTAAGCCGTTGGTCCCGACTATGATCCAATTGGTCTGGTTTCCCTTGTGGTTACGGAGGTCAGACGACAGTCGCTCCATTGTAATAACCAGGCTTGTCAATTCAGGATCATAGTCGCAGCGTACCCTGGGCTCCAAGGCAATGGCCGAGGATGCAACCGGGAGAGGCGCTAGGATGATGATGAAACTCTTCAGCTTTATTATAGTCGTATTATTAGATGATTCCATTAAATAAATGTTATTTTGAAATAATTGTTAATAAATAAACAGGGAATATTTATAATATTGGTATATTTCAACAATATGAAAACTGAATTGATTGCATATTTTACGTAACTAATACCTGCAACAAGATACCACATCAAAGAATCATTTAGCTGGTTTATCTCATAGTGCTCAACTTTTAAGATAATAAAATCCGAACCTTATTGAGTCATCACTAAAAATGCAAATAATGCTGACATATGTATTATTTATGATAGCGATTATCTAACAAGAATATCGCACTTTACACAGATTTTACGGTATGACATCACTGAAATACTTCATTGTGGCTTAGGTATTTATCATGATTTATTTGGGCAAATACATTTACATTCCAGATGAATGAACAATAGTACAAATAAGTGCTCATTATTTAATGCTTGTATCAAATTCCGTTACTGTTTTTATCATATTTTCTTATCTGACTATTTAAAAACCAATCAACAGAATACATTGCATTAATGAAGCATAGATGAGTTTCAAAATACGAGGTATTCCTCGAAGCGCTACCAATTTGAGGCGCTCCTAATGAGGCGCTCCTTTTTTATTCCTCGGAGCGCGCCTTTTAGTAGCGCTCCAGATAACAATTAAAAATATTAACTTTTTATTCCTCGAAGCGCTCCTATGATTGAACTTTCGAATAGAGATAAGATACTAACTGAAACTATCGATAAAAAGTAAAACGTGATTGTTTTGTAATATTTACAAAAACTACTTTAACTATCGACTGTTTTTAAAAATTCATTTATCCATCATCATCATCTTCTAAGTTGCCTTACCAAAAGTTAGAAATTGATAGAAAAATATGTTTTCGCTTTCGGCACTATAATGTGTATTCAAAGAACAATGTTATTGTGTAATCAAAGATGTAAATAATAAATAAAACGCACAGATATAATATAAATTATGTAATAATCACATTGTAGGAACTAAATAATAATTACAAAATAACTTTGTGTGGTGTTATTATCGTTAATACAGTTATACATTTATAATTAATAAAAATATAAATAAATTTATGGTTATGAAAGTGCAATCTGAATAGCAAAAAAATCTATGAACAAGCGAGTTAGCGAGAAGGCACATTTACATAATATGAGGCGACATATGACGTGTTTAGTCAATGTAATGATATATTATACTTTCTTTTTACTACTCTTAACACTTGTAACTATAATATTCATCATCATCCTAGCGCCTCTCCCGGATGCATCCTCGGCCATTGCCTTGGAGCCCAGGTTACGCTGCGACTATGATCCTGAATTGTCATGCCTGTAACTATGCCTGATGACTTGTAACTATAATATTATTAAATCATAATTCTCACACAAAATATAATCATTAAAAAATCTAGTTTAATTACTTTTTGTTTTGCTGTTTCATAATGTTTAGTTATATAAGTAATAACTATCATAAAAGTAAAAATCAGGAATACTAATGAGGAAAAAATTTAAAAAGTTATTATTATCTAAATATTAATTTTACAAAAAATCACAGATTGTTTCTTTGTCTCAAATAATTAAAAAGGTAAATTCTTCTGGTTGTCACAGTGTCAAACCTTAAAACTAACAGTATAAAGTAAATATTTTTAAAAAACCTCACTTAGCTTAATTTAATAAAAATCACAGATGATCCATTTTAATATTTAAATATTAAACAATTTCAAATAGGATTCATAAAATCTCAGTTATAATCACATTAAGAACAATATTAAAACTAAGAGTAAGTACCTATATAAAATAAATATTTTTAAAAACCTCACTTAGCTTAATTTAATAAAAATCACAGATGATCCATTTTCATATTTAAATATTAAACAATTTCAAATAGGATTCATAAAATCACAGTTATAATCCCATTAAGAACAATATTAAAACTAAGAGAAGGTATATAAAGTAAACATTTTTAAAAAACCTCACTCGGCTTAATTTAATAAAAATCACAGATGATCCATTTTCACTACAAAAACAAACTATGCAATTTTAAGTAAACAAGTTCCGGAAATCCTCGGTTGCATTCGTGTGAACTCGGTGAACGCGGCCTGTGACGCTACTCTAGGATACAATAGGGATGAGGGGGGAGGTGGGGGTGCGACTTACGTTCGCAATGCTCCCGCGCTGCATCGCTAGAGATTAAAGTACGTTCTGACTGATTTAAACAAACAATCAATGATCAAGGAATATAGAGTCTTTGCAAATTGTAAAAAATAATGTGTTTTACTTATCGATAAATATCGATAGTTTAGTTTCCTATCTCTATTCGAAAATCATAGGAGCGCTTCGAGGAATAAAAAGTTAATATTTTTAATTGTTATCTGGAGCGCTACTAAAAGGCGCGCTCCGAGGAATAAAAAAGGAGCGCCTCATTAGGAGCGCCTCAAATTGGTAGCGCTTCGAGGAATACCTCCAAAATACTACGTGACAAAGTTTTAATTATTTCGATTTTCTTTTATACTCGCTTACACTGCAAACCTGATGGCTTAATCAATCAAAAGAGACAGTATAAACATACATTAAACATAAATTACAAGTTACATCATTATCATTATGTTCTCAATTGATTATTACGTGCTCACAATCCGTAAGTTAATAACGTAAGTAAATGAGACATCAACTATAGAAGATTTGTTCCGCTTTTCACCGTAATATTCTTATACTATGTTCGTAATCTTCTAAGACACTAGTAGTACACAAGTCTCGTAAGCTTACACTCAAGTTGGATGCAATTATGAACTTTATTTTCCAAGCTATAGAGGTGAAAACAGTGTCTTCCGAAGGAGAACCTTACCCTGCGGCTAATACGCAGTGCTCAAAGAGCGGGAATTTGCTCAAAGTTGACCCAGTCCCTTTTAAAATCGTTCCATGTTGAATAATGAACGAGTATGTACAATATTCCTTTGATAACCAATACGATTTTACGAGATATATTTTCTATGAAAAGCCGAGTTTCGTCAGCCATAACTGTGAACCTTTTGACACTACAACTAATGTCTAAATGGATCTGAATTTTGCAGGTGGCCTCGATGGTCTAGTGGTATAAGTACCGGGGCTTGGTATCGAGGTGCTGGGTTCGGTTCTCGGGTCGGGCAAATCGTCGGTTTTTCCAAACACAGCCCGTGTTTGTGATCACCAATCCGCATTTGGCAAGCGAGGTGATTAATCTTAAAACCCATGTTTGTAACGAATACATGATTGCAAATGATGGAGGCCTTTGCCCTACAGTAGGATATTAATAGGCTGATACTTAACATTTACTTTACATAACTCTTTGGAACTGAAAGTAAGATCGCAATTTAGGTTTTCTGTAAAGAATTTGAATAAATAACGTTTGGCTTTGAGTAAACTTTCCGATGCATCAGCCTGCACTTTTTTTTTTGGATTCTCTGGTGGAATGCCCCTGTCCCAGCCTAGGGGCTGCCGGGAGGACGTGGGTCTCTTGCAGCCTGCACTTACTTAATTCATATTGCTGTAAACAATGCCTCTTGTTCGTAAAGCCATAAAGCCTGCAAATGCATGTCTCACGGTCATGGTGTATCAGATATCTGTGTGCCTAACCCATTGGGCTAGCAAGTAAGATAATAAGGAGTACACCTATAGGTGCTTGCGTGCGTGATAACAAGTGGTGTGCACCGGCTTACTTGTTCAATCACGTGTGCATTATATTATTACCTTCGTAGTTAATTGTTAATTTTTGTCGAAGGATAAAGCAACCTTAATCTGGACAGAACCTATAGCATACAACAAACCGTAACTTTGGTGATGTACGATAGCATAGAACTAAAGTTAAAGAAATAAAAAGCTAGTGAAATCTTAAATAGAAAAGACTACAAATTGAACGATCGGATGAACGAGGAAATCGTTAAGTTAGAGAGATTTATTTAACTTTTTCTTGAATTTCATTCATCGCGAACAATAGGCGAAAAGAAAACGGTAACCATAATGTAGTAATGACTGGTTAGCTTCCCTACCGGCAATTATTATTTATTACAAAACGTAATAGGGTGTTATCCAACGTTACATAAAACCGAAATTTACAATGCCCGTGAGAGTTTGTGCCAAGCCAAGCCAGCCAAGCTTGGGTTACGACATAATGGTCCATCTTGAAAGTGGAGACATTGACCTTTGCTTAATCCGAACTACCCGCAAATTTGATCGTTATTCTTTTGTTACTTTTCTCAAAAGATAACTTCCATCATTAGGAATAATCGAGGCTATTAAAAGTTTGGATGAAAGAAAAGTTTTGAATGGCGAGTGGAATTCTATTTCTAATAGACTTACTGACAACGATGTAATTTATGTAGATTGTTGTGATGAATTTATCTATATTTTACACAGATTTTCGAGATTGTATAACTAAAATAATTATATTAATAAAAATAATGTCTTTGTAACTTAAAACATAAATTCTGATGGAAGATATCAAGATAAGTGACATATGTACGATTGTACATTCTCGGATTTGGTGACGTGAAATTCCGAAGTAACCTGACAAATGTAAGAAGACATTCAATGTAGGGAAAGCTTGTGAAACATTTCATTACCCTAATTGCTTGCTAGCGTTTCCCGCCCTGACACTTAGCCGGCATACTTATGAATAAGATGAAGACGTTACAAATATGCCTGAATGAGGAGGGAATATTGCCCTCGACACTTTAAAGTAAGAGGCTGCTCTGCCGACCTCAGCGCTAAACTAATTTGAGATCTAAATTGAACTTGCACTCAACCTAGTTAGTCGCTGCAAGTTGTCACTTTCGCACACTCCGAGATTTCAGATACAGCGGGCGACACACGAGATCGAGATAGTGCACACAATGGCCGCAGCTTCAAAACCGTGCGACCATCTCAGTTGCAATAATGATACTGCAATGGACTGACATGCTTGACTTCTTAAATTGTGGTCAGTTATTATTTAAATCTTCGTTCGTTTTTTAAAATTACTAGTGATGTGATAACCGTGTTGTGAGTGCGTTTCAATTACGGATCGTGATAGTGTCCGCTGCAACTTCCGATCGAAAGTGGAGGTTACCATGACCGATTTGGTCGGCAGTCGCTCAACCTCGCTTTCCGATTTCCGCCTTACGTCCGAATGGAACAGCACTGTTGCTTTCATACGTTTTTTAAATGTGGAATCGAGTAAGACGTAGTACCCACGCGATGTATCGATACACGGTACCGAGTCACGAATAATCGAAACAATAACGTGTTTACCCAACAATGGTGGGAACCTTTCACCTCGTGTCGTTATGCCGATTGATTTCGTGATGCTTTCGTTTGTCGCTGTTTACGTGCTAATCGATTTGCCTTGAGCTAAAATTATGTGCATTGTTAAAAAAAATACACCTAACTGTTTGTAATGAATTTTGTAATAATAACGGTGACCCCTACTTACTCAATGTTATTGCAGTAGGTAGCTCTTTTTTTAATGTTGGTATCTGTGTACGTGGGCGGTTGTATTCAATACCTAAATTATTAACGCAATGAAAACACGTAATTTCCCTGAAATGATTTTCAAAAGGTCCAAAATAGATGCTGCGAAAACAAATTTGCTCCCTACTCTAAAATAATATTTTACTGTTTCGTGAAACATAATTTTTTATCAAATGTTATGTGATACACAATAATAATCAAGTATAGGTACTCGTATTTCTTGACAATTTTTAAGTAATCATGACTCAAGTCATGACTATGTTATTTTTCTCTAAAGAGAAGATGAAACGCCCATTATATAAAAATAAAAATCGTGTAAATGGAGAGAAACATTATTTTCCTTTTTCCCATATGAACTCAACCCGCGTAAAAATAACGTTCTGTGGGTGGCGTGTGTTGGCGGTTCCTTTAAATGCGGCCAACCGATATGAAGAGTAATTTTAATGAGGCTTTACGTTGTTTATTTAACATGCTACGGTTTCTTTCATTATTTTGTTTTAATTTTAATTTTCACGTACATAATATACTCACAATATTATAAAAAATACCAGGTCGGTCAATTCTGGATCATTATCGAAGCACACCCTGGGCGCCGCGGCAATGGCCGAGGATGCAACTGGGAGAAGCTCTAGGATGATGATGACTATAATATACTTACAAGTGTGATCTTTAGTTATACCGATGAAATCAGATTAGTCGATAAGTACGAATCTATAAGAATAAAACTAAATGCTAGGCTATTTGTAAATCAAAACGCCAACGTCTTGAATTATTTGTAATTACAGTTATTGGCCGGTTTATTATTGCCACCGAGATGATAAAGTAATTTTACAATTAGTAATGATATTTGAGAGAATTCCAATAGCTCGTATTATAACTCCGTATCGTGCTACCATCTTTGTATAATGGATTTAGTAAAAACACCTTTCCTCCACAATACTTGACATGAATATATTTCGAAATGTAATATAATAAGGGTTTTCCTGACTATATAGTAAAAGTTTATGTGAAGTTTACACAAAATCGCCCGAGTGGTTCTTCATTTACCGTAGCGGGCCGCTAGTATCCTCATAAACATTTTTAAAACAACTAAAGTATTCGGAATGCCAATCAGATTTGAATAGCACAATCATGAACCACTTACGTCCGTAAATATTCCGTATGAGTCGTTTGCCTTGTGAAATTGTTATTGGGCGAAATCCTAATCGTATTGGTCTGTAGTGTGCCAAATAAGGCCATTGGACTTAGCCTCGTATGTGAGGACAAAGCTTAATATTCGGATATCGATGTACAATTGAATACATTATGGAGGTGTTTTTTTCCTCCTATTTTTCGTCAAATTCTGATGAGCGCTGTATGAAGTCGATAAGGCTATTGTTTCTGTCGATAGCATAATGAATTTGGTGACTCAATCTTTAATATGTTTTCTATTCAGTACCTACAATCATTCTGTTGTTCTTGTGACTTTTGCATAGTGTTAATTTTGTTGGTTGTCCAAATAAAATAAATAAAACTAGTTCTTGATTGGATACATACTGGTTTCAAACAAAAATCATCAATCAATTTATGTGACTCGAAGTTTACTTCATTTCAACGTAATCCATTCAGAAGTTTGTACGTGTGTGTTTCTAAGAAAAACATTCATTCATCCAATCATTCTCACACTTTCACCTTTATTCTCGTAATGTTACTACTATTCCTACTATTCTTTCCCCATTATTTATGATTATCTTTGATTTTTATGTAACAAAAATTATGAAAAACCTAGGGACAAACACAAAAAATAAATCAAAACAATCTTTGAAGTCAGAATCTACGACTTTAAACTTAATACTAAAAGATACTCAAACCCTTATGAATATTGTTTGTATGATACCTACATGTCAAAATGTTTTTGCATTATATTATGCAATATTTTCTTCAAAATGTAAAATGCTTTGTTAAAGGAAAAAACAACAAAGATAAAAATAACTGCAATGACAAATATGCATGTGCATTTTGCGACCTTTAAATACATCTTGCGAATTAACATACAATCCATTTGGCATTGAATTAGTCAAGAACGTTTTACCGGTTGGTGACTGTTCCTGTTGCGTGGGAGACAAATTGGAACATATCCAAAATAATAGCTTATAGCTTATTTTAATGAGATTAGCCCTTAATAGGCTTGATTTGAATTAGTTTGATTTGTTTTGTTTTAATTCCAACCTAACGAATGGTTTCTAATAACTAATCAAGTTTATTTCTCTGCAAATGCCTTACTCATAATTTAACTTCGTGAATGTTATTCTTTTGTTCTTAAAATAACAAGCCAAAATACTGAGGTGGGTGTAGGTACTTGTTAACTTTCTAGAAACAGATTAACAGATTTTTTTGAAAAGCTTACATAACAGCAATACATACTTTTCTTAAGTTATATAATTACCTTACCATTGTTTTTTATATCTAAATGATTTTTTATAATCAACATATTTTTAATTCTATAATCAACATATTTATATAGGGATACCTTAATGTTCGTTCGTTTCGTTTATAATTAATTGCAGTCTTCTTTCGACATTTTTTGTAAACAGTTCCTTATTTTATAGTCTTTAATTGATATTTTTCATGTTTATAAACTTTTTTTAAATTTTTTAACAATTTTTTCTTTCAAGTTTTAATTAATGTATCCGTCTAGAGTTCCATTACGGCGCGTTGCACGAAGGGTGCGGTTCCAAATTTTTGTCAACATATTTTTCCTTATTTTTCAAAATTTCAACGCTTTAATTTTTAATTTTTTTTTCTATTTACTTTTCTTTTTTAAGTTATTTTATTTTTTCCTTTTTTCCCCTATAGAGCTCCAATACGGCGCGCTGCTCGAGGGGTGCGGGGGGGAGCTGCCGTCGCTGAGCGCGTGCGCGCCGCTCCCCCCGCACCTCGACAAAGCGTCGCGACGCCAGCAGAAGGATGCGCGCGCGCACCAGGACAGGATTGCACAAGTTAACATACATTTGCATGGTATTGTTTTGTTCTTTTTTTACTTTTTTATGTTTTGTTTTTTATGCGCTAAGTTAACTTTTTTAGTTATATTATTTATTAAGCCACGGACGTTAATAAAGATAAATAGAGATACAGATAGTCTGAAAAATACCGATGGTTGACAGATGACAGAAAGTCGACATTTTTTTTATTGAGGCTTAGTTTAATGTAAATAGAAGTGATAAAACCTAATCCCAGTTTTCTTTACATTTAAGTTTCTTTTTTCGTATTTTTTATTGATTTATGTTGTATTAATTTCACCATTAAAATAATCAAAATCATCAAAATTTGCAAATGTAATAAATTTTTCCTGGTTCCTATTTTACCATCTGCACGGTTTTGGTCTTGTAGCACCATCTCTTACATTAAGGGACATTGTGTATTTCACAAATGCTATTTCACAGTTACCTACAATTAAAAGTTACGATAATAAAACCAAATGTCACGGTTGAACACCGCTGCACCGTACAGTCACGCACAATAATACCAACTTTGAAATTTCAACTTTACCGCATTAAAATACTTTATATTTTTACATACACACTCTGCTCGTGACTGTACGTACATCATGGCGTAATGACTGTTTCCATTCATTAAAAAGTGTGATTACGGTCGACCGTTTACTTTCCATCCTTTTTGTTGAGTTCGTTGAATACATTGGTCAATTAAGCGACTCCTTAAAATTTCACAAAAAGCCCACGTAGTAAAATTTACAATAATACTTATTACTTTTTAGGTGTTTTAGCCGCGTAAGTGAGTTAGTATGAAAATGAAAGTTAGGTGCGCGGATATTTGATGCCTATTTGCTATTCATGAATGAAATATATATTGATTTGATCCTGTTGTTATCTAATGAGTACCGCGTCTTAGCCCGGTCGCGTATGAAGATCTTGCCGGTGATCGACAATCACCCCTAATGTACCTAATGTCTGTGTTAAATTGGATTTATTGAACCATCAATCTCGTAGGCCCTTTTAGGTCCCTCCTTTTTCAGTGAGGTTGACTGCAGGCATCATTGGACTTTTTGAACAAATACCTAATAAAAAAAATCCTCTTTCTAATATAAGTGAAGAATGTATACTAACACAAAGACTTATAGTAATTTATATAACAACAATTTATTGGATTTAATGTTAATTTTTCTATTGTTCTAGCACTATTTGCGGCAGTTGAACATGGATACTTGGACAAAGCGAGGAACATTCTGGAGTCAACCGATGTGGACGTTAACAGGTTAGTTTCGCATACGCCAAAAAACGTTTTTCCCTCAACATGTGTGGTAGGAAAGCAGGGGTTTAGTGGGCAATAGGATAATGTCTCGAGCCTTCCACACAGCTTCATCTGCAGGTCTAGCTAGCCTGCGACTGACTTGACTTTTGACTTAAGGTCATCAAATCATCATCATCTTAGCTTCTCCCGGTTGCATTCTCCAGGGCATACTTTGTAACAATCCACGGCGTAAGACCACACCCCGTCGCAATTCGACTATGATCCTGAATTATCAAGCCTAGTTACCATATTGGCGACCGTTATATGACCTCCGCAACCCACACAAGGGAAACCAGGCCTTTTAGAGCATAGTCAGGACCAACGGCTTTACGTGCCTTCCAAAGCATGGAATGATCATTCTTATCGGATAATGAATTGATTCAAGCCTGAAATGTCCTCACCACACTATAACCAACACAAAGTGAAAGTATTCCCCGCGGGATCCGAATCCACGACCTTCGCGATTATTGAGCCCAGCACTCATGAGCACTCTAACCACTACACCACGGAGGCAGTTATTTGGATAAGGTCTGCGACGAAGGACACGTAAATGTGTTGCCCGGAAAGAAAACAAAGCTAGTTTTGTTAACCCTTAGCTATCATTTATTTTTACAGCAAACCTATCAGGTGTACTATCCTGTTCCTTGTCAAAAGCCATTTTCGTACACAGGGTTAATGGATACGAAACTTTGACAAAAAGCAATGTGTGTAGAGGCATTTCCTCCCAATGACCTCCCGGAGAGAATACCCCAGATATGTCACTCTTCATTCACATCGCGCCGGGGTTCTTTTTATAAACACACAATATGGCTTACAATAATATTTTCCTCAATCCCGAAATGTCTGTGTATCATTCGGTAACTGAATCAACGTTGTTTCAATTAGGCTGTCATGATCTTTATACTTTGTATGAAGGCTCCAATCTTTTTGACGCTAATTGAATCCTTTTATATCATAAAGTCTATTAACGAGACGATAGTAAGTAATTTTAGAATACTAGATTATACATATAAAGGTTAATTAACTGGTATTTCTGTAACGAGTATTATAAATAACTAACGGAAACAAATTTTTATGTCCTGATCATTTTTATAGCCGTGTGATATTAATATTGTAATTTCTCTAGATACTTCAAGCCACTTAATTGTTTTTATTTAACCATCATGTCATATTACAAATATAAGACAAGTAGTTAATCACGTCGCCTTTAAAATTGATCATCCAATCATCCACACCCTTTATAAATAAATCAGTTCCAGTCCATTTCAGGTAAGATAATCCCGGTGACAGTTTGCCACCAAAGGAAAATCGGAACTATTATCAAGCAATAAGACCCTACGAAAAATCATAAAAAGGCCTTGTGGAATTTACTGCCTTGAAATAAAAGTTTAATTAAGAAGTACACCTGTCACAGGGCTTAGCCGAAGCGGACTATAATCTATATCTATAAAACTCAAAGGTGACTGACTGACATAGTGATCTATCAACGCACAGCCCAAACCACTGGACGGATCGGGCTGAAATTTGGCATGCAGGTAGATGTTGTGACGTAGGCATCCGCTAAGAAAGGATTTTGAATAATTCAACTCCTAAGGGGGTAAAATAGGGGATGAACGTTAGTATGAAACTTTGTCATTTTCAAACCGATCGGGCTGATACTTTGCATTCATAAAGATGTCATGACGTAAACATCCCTTTTAAAGAATATTCGAAAATTCCACTTCTAAGGAGATAAAATAAATGAAGAAACCGAAATCCACGCGGACGAAGTCGCGGGCGCCCGCTAGTTTGTAATAATTTGATCCCCCGCTTGGTGTAATGGTCAAAATGTTGCCTATTATACAAGAGGTCGCGGGTTCGATTCCCGCACAGGACAAATATTTGTATGCATGAACATGTATGTTTGTCCTGGTCTGGGTTTTTATGTATCTATTTTAGTATATTTGTAATACCACTGTTGATTCTGATGTCTGTAACACAAGTGCCTAAGCTACTTAACACGGATCGAGTCAGATCAATGTATGTATGTGATGTGATGTTGTGAAATATGAAAAAATATATATATCAAGGGATCTCTAATGTCATATGATATTGTAACAACTTCACATAATTTAAATAACAATATCACTACAAAAGGATCGTCAGACCGAAAGAAATTGAATCGTTTGACAATATCTATAATGGGATATTGTAATTTGACTAGGTTGATTATAATATCATGTTGTGGTTGTGACAACCTTTGACATGTTCAAAGGCACAATGTAATTCCAATACGTACAAAGGAACCACAACTTACTTGTATTTTTTAAAAGGCTCGCTAAACGCCTACACTGACTACTAGGTAATAGGCACCGTGCAGAAACTAAAGAGGGCGCTAAAATCCCGATTTTTTTATGTGGTTTGACAGTAAAAGACATTCAGCTTGAAAGTTTCGAATATGAGTCACTAGACGGCAGAATAAGGCAGCGTGCTTTTCCGTGATTTGACAGTAGAATTACCGAAATTGAGATATAAAAGTTTTGAATATGAGTCACGAGATGGCAGAGTCATCGCTACGCACGATGTCTATAAGAGAATCTAATTATTATAAAGGAGTTCTGCATTTGTTAACAAGTATTTTTCATTTACTTCTCATTGGCGTAGGAGGAAGAAAAGCAACCTGAGCCAAACCGGAGCCAAAGCCAACAGCGCAGAGGTTTTTTGTACCATTTGATCTAAATCAGATGAGTAATCTGTCAAGCAAGTTCTATCCATGTCTTTATACAGATCTAGTCAAAGACAGTGCCTTTTATTATTATTATTATTTATTGATGTACTATACTCCGAACTAGTGTACAACACAAAGAAAAACTTAACCAGTTATCTTGAATGAAATCTTAAAAACAAACTATGTCTGTCCCAGATCAAGATCTAACTTTACTTCTTTAATCTAGGTATCATAAACATGTTATCTTTTAACCTGCTTCTTGCCTAACTTCAGATAAGGAATCACCTTGTCAAGATGTCACCTGCTTCTAAATAATATTGAGCCTATTACAGATTTCTTGTTTAGATGCTTGTGCCTACTTACGAAAGATAGCCAAAATATTTGTACGAGTATTTTCCATTCTAGCACCTTTTGTGGAACAATGGCTTAGTTGCTGTTAGAGTAAGGGCATATTTCAATTTCAATTCAATTTCGTTTAATCATAACAATTTACATTGTGTGGAACATTATTATAAATATAAATACAAGAGAAAAAAACACTTCAATAATTACATAAGAACATAACAAAGATCATCAATTAATTAAATTACATAAAATCCGTATCAATCATTAACAATTATAAACAAATAAATTATGTCTTCAAAGTTATATTATAATCTACATAATGTCAATGTTAAAAATAAAAATGTCAATTATTATTTTTTTTTACATATTACATTTGTCCTATATTACCTGTCATTCTATCTGTAAATTCATCAACTGAATAATAGCATTCTTTCAACAACAGATGTTTTAGATGCGACTTGAAGCTACTCTTGTACAAAATATTTTTTAATTCCATAGATAATCTGTTAAATATTGCAACTGACTGATAGTAAGAACTCTGCTTTACAATGTTTAGATGGGGTATACATTTGCTATTAAAATCTTTCCGCCTAGTACTTTCACGGATTCGTCTTTCCTCTGGTGTCTCATAATCACTGATGTGTTTTGAAAAATTAGTCAGAAGGACCAGGATGTAGAGGCTTGGCACTGTCAGGATACCGAGCCTTTTGAAATGTTCGCGACACGAATCTTGCTGTCTAATACGAACCATAGTTCTTATAGCTCGTTTCTGCTGAACAAAAACTCTATGTATATTATATTGGTAGCTTTTTCCCCAGAACAATATACTGTATCGCAGTCTAGATTCAATCAAGGCGTAATATACTAACTTTAGATGCTTTTCATCTGCTTCATCGCGTAGACTTCTTAAAACATAGCAAGCAGAACCCATTCTATTTACAATGTCGTCTATTTCATGTTTCCACTTTAGAGTTTCGTCAATATGAACACCTAAAAATTTTGCAATCGGTACCGTTGGCACAACCGTACCGTTGAACTTAACATCCAGGCTATCCCTATTCCTTACATTGTTTCGAAATAGCATAGCGTTTGTTTTACTGGTATTAATAAGAAGACCACTTATGGTTAACCAGTCTTCCATCGTTTCCAATGCTTGGTTTACACTACTAGTTAAATTTACAAGATTATCACCAGAAATAACCGCGTTTGTGTCGTCAGCAAATAGAATCACCTTTACTGATTGGTTTGTGTTATAAAGTGTTATAAAGTCGTTAACGGCGATATCTCTGGTATTACAAGCATCTTCAAACGATACCCAGGGATCGAACGATTGAGGAGATGATTGAGGCCCCCAGAACCTAGCCCCCTGACTAGGTTCTGGGGGCCCCAAGGTTTTCAGGGATGTTTATAGGCCCATGTGCCCAGGGCCCCAATAGGTAAAAGACGGCACTGATGGTAGCAGCAAACATTTAGGCCGGCCGATATATTTAAACTCCACCTTAGTAGTAACGGGGTAGACGGGCCCGTTGTCTAGTTGTCAGGGACACTGGCTACTAAACCGAGGGTTGCGAGTTCGAATTCTGCTAGGGGCAAATGTTTGTGTGATGAACATCGGCATTTGTACCTGAGTCATGGATGTTTATGAAAGTATATAAGTATGTTTATCCGTTCCCTAGCTTCCGTAGTACAAGCTTCGAGATTAGTTTGGGGCTAGGCAATTGGTGTGTTAATAATACAAGGAAGGAATTTAGTTAATACATATATTAATACATTTTGTCTCGTATTAACTGTTTTGTTGTATATTCCAGCCTCAACTCAGATGGGCTGTCACCGTTGGACGTGGCCGTGCTGTCCACCAACAGACAGCTGGCCAAAATGCTCATGGAGTTTGGAGCTAAAGAAGGAACTCAGTGTAAGTTACATCTCATTATTATTTCTTAACATTACTAGCTAGTAATCTAACCGGCAAATTCGGATGCGTTCGATTCCACATTTTTCGTGCATTTCCTTCATCTGTCAATAACAAACATACAGCAATTAGGAATAAACGAAATTGGTCAAGCCAATCTTTCACGCATAAAGGCGTAACCAAGGGAAATTGGGATATATTTTACAAATAAAAAGAGACAGCAACAAATTCGTCGCATAATTATTTTCGTCCTTTTTCTAAGCATTACAAGTTGTTATTCCTATCAGCCGTCAACTCTACCTACACTCACTCCTTTCAGGTCCATATCATACTTACGCAATCCATCCATCCCTTTTTGGTCTTGTTTTCTTAAAATTACTAATAAAAAATATAAATATACCTACCAGTAAAAACAATATTCTGTAGAATAACAACATGATTTTGTACAAATCGTTAAACCTTTCGTTATTAAGCTCCACAACAAAAGCCGTGTCAACTGATTAAGAGATAACGGTATATTGACATTCGATAATAATCTCAATAAGCGAAACTATTGCGAATTTATCAAATTGTCTCCTCGATATTGTTCCCGGCTTCAATATCGCTGTAGAGATATAAAAATACCGATAAAAGGAAATACGTTGCGATCTATTGGAGCATTACATTAACTTGTTCATCACTTTGGGGGTTCTTAACCTTAATTGGGGCTCATGATGGAATTAGTAAAATCGTTTAAAAATAAAACTTATTCAGATTTTTTAGTAAGCTTCAAAGCTTAGCTTGGGTGGGAAAGGGGATGTAAAGGCAGGACCGCATCTTTCACCTGTGTGGAGGTTTGATGTCCAATGGCAGTGGTAATCAACTGACAACTAAGCGTCAGCTGATCTTCTTACATAAAAAAGGTTTCGAAGATAATATTTGATCGTAAATTATTATTTTTTCGACTTCAATGCGAAATTGCGTTTTAATTAAAAATCTTACAGTACAAGATTATTCCGCTACCCTTAGGTAATACGCATAAGTAATCACCTGTTCAACTTGTATTTTATTGTTAAACCAATTAATACTAAAATTTTAATTCAATTAACTTGGTGATACAAGACTAACACTGATCATAATATATCCTTTAAATTATGTACGAAATAATACAGGAGTTGTTTGTCGAGCTTGATTGTGTTTGAATATCGTTAATATGCCATAGGCGTTCGCAAATTACAATGAAATTTTGTTGAAACTATTCTATTATTATTATGAAGGGCACCAGGTAACCCTAGCTGTGGTTTAAGTACCTTACCCGCACCTGAATTGTTCTTCAGGGTCTACATTCCTGTCTGACTAATTGTATTGAGTTCTAGGAAATATGTCGGGACTCCGATAGCCAACTCAGGCTTGGTAACTTAACTCGATACCCTTTAATAATTAATTGAGACATTGCAGGTATTAATACAATTTAAAATTTTACGTACTTAATTACAATATGAATCACGAAGTAACTTTAAACGTGAAAATAAATTAAATTGCAAATTCCGCGAATTCGTGGTCCTCCGTGCCAGATCAAAATTAAATAGATAGATTTCAGAGATGCACGTATAAGTCGATCAGAGAATCATTATTCTATAGAGTTACAATAATATGTTTAAGTCAATTTGATATATCTAGCACCAGCCTTTTACTGTTGCTTTTAGAATAATGAAAATCATTTTCTCCCTTCCAATTAAGAAACCACCTGAGACTGGTTTTGCTAGCTGCGAAGTCAATTAATCAACTGTTTATTAATGAAAGTAATTTTCTCCCTTCTAGTTAAGAGTTCGGAAGCACTCGGGGCCCATCTGAGGAGGCTGTTGCGTGATGCGGAGTCTCGGCTGCACGAGGCAGTGGGTTGTGCTCCCGAGAAGACCTGCCGGGAAGACGCTTGTACTAGGTAACGACATTAGCTTTAATAATTTGATAAAATTAGTAAGAATAAAGTTACAATGTTTTTAATATTCTTAAAGTAAATCAAAGATTAGCATCAATCAGCATAGAATGGGATGAGCTTAAAGTTATCCTGCCGAATTTCAGTCCCGTTTTTCCTTCTAGTGTATTTCTATACTTAGGCTCTCTAGGGCTTTCTCTTAACTGACACGTGGATGGAATGACAGAGCGCGTAAACAAAATATATTTTTTCTAGCAAGAAAATGACGAACGAGTCAGTGGCGCTCAATAATACGTTCTGCTTTGTATCCACGAAAGACGACCACGTAAAACTAACAATTATAAGACTATCGATTCCATTATTACAATTGGGCCTTACACTAAATAAAGTAAATAAAAAACATCGTATATATAAAGTTATTACACGTAAGTAAAATATTTGATGAGGCAATTAGAACAATTACTATGTATATAAAATATCAACACATGTTTTAAAAAGACAGTGGCCAAACCTTTCTTATTATTTAAAATAGAAAATGTTTATTTCGTTTTCGGTAATAAGTTTACCAGTAAAGCATCTGCTTTACTGGTACCAGTAAAGCAGAAGCTCACCAGTAAAGCAGATGTTTTACTGGTAAACTTATAACTAGTACACTACACTAGTACTTATTACTGTCAGCAGATGTTGACAGTAGTACCTTCAATTAGCTTCAATTATAAATATGTCTTTTTCCACTATTTCAGATCATCGGCAGGAGGTCAGGCAGCAGGCACCACTGGATGCGCAGGAGGCACGGGGTCTGAGAAAGATAAACAAGCTCAACACTGGGAGAGGAGGGTCCGCACTCTCAAGTAAGTGCTAATATAAAATGACTTTGTTTTTTCTTATCTGTGAAATAATCTGTAGGTTGGTTTCTCCTAAGGATTAATTTCACAAAAGGGGCCATCCATAAAGTACGTCACACGAAAAGGGGGGGGGAGGGGGTCGACAAAGTGTGACATGGTGTGACAAGGGGTGGGAGGGGTTCTAAGTTTCGTGACATCACATTTCAAAATCTAGAGGTACTAATCGCGTTGGATGAAAAAGATGTTGACACCACAAATGTTCCTGACGTGAAAAACGAAATGAACTGTGAAGTGACTGCCATGCCAGTTATAAATAATTTAAAGTACTGTTGAACCCAGTCCTTTAGTCCATGGACTGAAGATGATTGAGTTTCTTTTTCTTCTTTTTCTTTATATTCATTAGTTTATTTTTTTGTTATTGTTTCAAATATTTGATACTATGTTGATTTCATAAAAAAAGTACTTAATTTAAATGGTAATAAAACTAATTTCGGAACTGCTGTTTTAATTTAATAATTTATCGATGTTAAATTGCAAAACATGTGACGTCACACTAGGGAGGGGGGGGGGGGGGGTCTCAGAAATGTGACCACCTGTGACAAGGACGGGGGAGGGCTCAAAAACTCATGAAATTAGTGTGACGTACTTTATGGATGGCCCCAAACATGATCCACCTACGTTCAACCATCTGTGAAATAAATGTTATTGAATTTTTCAATGTACGTTTTAAGAGCAAATAAACTAAAGTTACTTTTTCACTCACTTTGTCGATTTCAGCTAAGATGATCCCCGTGGCAGGTATACTTCTTCTACGAAATTAAACTTTACTTGTAGGCAATAAGTTCCACGACGTGTTTTTATGATTTTCCGTAGTTTCTTCTCACTTTAGAATAGTATCGTATTTATCCGAGACAAACTGCTATCGGGATCATCATAGCTGTAATTATCTTTATTCTACTTCTGTAAATTGCTCTGGGGAATAATTAAAGTTCCTTTATGCAGTGTGGCTTATTCTTTTTTATATTTTTATTTTATTTTGTGACTCTATACGTTACGAACAACATTTCTTACTTTTCTTCACAAATGTAATCAATGCATGCTATCAGAATAACATTGTCATTTGTCTCCCCAGGCGACTAGTGATGGGCTGGCAGCAATCCCGCGCTCCCCCCGCGCCTCCCCCGCCCGACTTGGAAGTGTGCGGCGCGCACGCAGTCACCGTCCGGCTGAGGGATGCGCGTGCGCAGCCGTCCACTCTCAAGGAGCCGCCGATTGTTACCAAGTATAAGGGTAGGTGGAGATTTGATTAAAACCTCAGAGATATTGTGATACTTCCGAAAGACACGGAATTATCACTTCAATAGGTACTCTAACATAAAAGCAAACGCTTTCGACGACCCTGAAATGTGGGCTTCGGGAGCGGAATAAAAGAGTTGTTTTGAGCGCTTGGTGTCAATGGTCAAGATGTTGCAAATTGGACCAAAAACTCGCGGGTTCGATCCCCGCACAGGACAAACATTTGTGCGCGAGAATGAGTATGTCTGTTTGTCCTGGTCTGGGTTTTATAATACTATGTACAAATTTAAGTATATTTGTAATACCACTGTTGATTCTGATGTCTGCTGTAACACAAGTGCTTAAGCTACTTAAAACGGGGGCAGATCAATGTATGTGATGTTGTGAAATATTTATTATTTATTTTTATGTATTTATTCTCAGTGGAATGGTCATCCAGAGCGGACTTCTCCAACGTCTGCGGCTGTCGAGAAGTAGCGGCCATCGCCTCCAGTGGGGGCACAAGGGTCCTAGCTGCCGGCTTGACTAGAGGAAGGCGGTACTTCTTCAGAGCGGCCGCGGGGAATATCAAAGGATGGGGACCGTACACCGTGTCGGTTCCGAGGAGTGTGGTGCCTAGCAGTAAGTGTTTAATGTCTTAGTTACATTTATCTTTATTACCTTAGTAATACAGAGCACTATTCTACATTTAATATTTCTAAACGGCAACAAAATTTTATTATTTTCGTTTATCGCCTCCATAATTAAGATTAGATATAAGAGAACACATCTTTTGGAAAATATAAACATTGATGTACCTATTCTTTTTTTATTAAACGGCTCTGTAAGTCCTGTGTAGCTCAGTATCACTGCGACCAATTTTGTCTGTTGTGATCTCTATGCTACATTTTGATTTGAAAAAAAAGTACACTTTTTCGAATTACTAGTGGTATTATTTCCGAGGACCAGCTTCTTTGGGTCCTGGCATGTGTTTTTCAGATAAAACTTCATTATCGCATATTCATCAACAACATATCTTTCCAGGCTGGCGAGACGTGTCATCGCGAGCCACCCGGGGGGACTCCGGAGGCGCCGCAGCGGCCCTAGAGGCTCTCGCGACGGCGGCAGCGGGTGCGCGCCACCGTCCTCCAGCGCAGCCCCCACGGTTGCCGAGAAAGAAGACGGCTACCATCAGGCAGCTGTTTACTGCAGCTAGCAAGTTCCAGAAGAATTTGAGAAGGTATGGCTTCATTGTTTAATTACTACTCCAGCTCTTTTCGAGGACGCCAGAAGCGACTTAGGGACATCAGGGAAGCAACGAGCTTCTTTAAACCTGAGCTTCATTGGTTTGTCGTAAACAACGGAGGCGCCGCAGCGGCCCTAGAGGCTCTCGCGACGGCGGCGGCGGGCGCGCGCCACCGTCCTCCCGCGCAGCCCCCACGGTTGCCGAGAAAGAAGACAGCTACCATCAGGCAGCTGTTTACCGCTGCTAGCAAGTTCCAGAAGAATTTGAGAAGGTATGGTTTCATTAATACATACATTCCATTCATGGGTTCCGTAAGAAGCTAGATTACTACTCCAGTCCTATTCGTGGGTGCCGTAAGAAGCCACTAAGGTACATTTCAGGGGAACAACGAGCTTCTTTGAACTCGAACTTCGTATCAGTGTGCGGAATTCATTCATTTCGTACTGGTACGTAACGTCGTAGAGCTGGCTCTACGTTTTTGGGAAACCTGCACAATTTTGAATTGTTACGTGAATTGGAGAAGGCAATGGCAAACTACTCTAAGATAGTTGGGCAGTGATCATTATATAACTAAAGCACACACTTCTTCTTCTTCTTTTCGTGTCGATGGCAAAACAAAACTAAGATAAAATAATTACATAATATTAAAAAATAAATTAAATAAAGTCGGCCCAGTACTCACTTCAGTAATACAATGACCGCTGCCCTCATTAATGACGACTAAAGAGAGATGTTCATCTATGGACTTCAATACAAGAATATAATTGTGCTTCAAATATGTTTTAGCAGACTATGATTAATATTACAATTGAAATAACGAAATAATTAAAATTTTAGGGGCGTGTACTTAGCTTGCATCCTATACCACGAAGACAAAGTGCTGGTTACCAGTGAAGAGTTCCTCCCGGTCATCGAAGTCGACGAGACCTACCCCACCTGCATATACACGGACTTCCATTGGCTTATGAAGGTAATTCATATTATTTTGATAACGATCTTATAGCATGCGACACATTACTCATTTGCTTCTAGGAAAACCTCATAATCATTTCCACACTACGCTAGGAAAAAATACAAGTTTATAGTTACTTAAAGGGTCTTAAATCCTGATCTTGAGATATCATTTTGCGGTGCTGAGTTCGATTCCGCGTCAAGGAATGTCTGTATGCAAGACATAAGTACCTGCTTCATCGGTTTTTTGATCACCAACACTTCCTTTACTGCCATTTTTATGTCTTTCTGAAAGAAATTATTTTACGCATAGAAACCCCCTGCGCTTAGGTGACAAAGAGTTATGTGGGAGTCACGCAACAATTAACATAATACTTACTTACCCACTAAAACGCAACCGATCTCTCCACATCGCATTAATTGGAAACTACTTGGGACTAAATATTAGATGCATTTAAATACTCCGTTTGTTGTAGGTACCTACTGCAGTATAACATATTTATTAACAGGCAAATTCTAAACATTTTTTTCCAGGTTGCCTGCTCATGGGATGACGTGAAGTCGCTCCGGTCGGATATGGAGAAGCACACCTCATCCTCGATCCACTTCAGGCTAAAACTGCTCACTGCCGCCGCTCAGATGCAGTCTGCGCTCTGTGTGCAGGATTTAGGTATCATCTAACATTACGCTGTAACATTCATCAATAAAAATGAGTAGGATCTTGTGAGTTACCTTTACGGTCAGCAAAGAACAATGCTCACTCCCCATACATTGAAAACTTTGAAACGTAAACAACGCGTCCACCTGCAATTATTATTGTATGATGCAATTATTGCTTTTGTATAAAATAATAGTTTGCCATCTTACCTTCTTGGGGTCAGAAAAAGATGATTTTATATAAAATAACTTTTGAGGTTATGACAGTTGTCAACAACCTATTTTTGTTTTTGTTGTATTTCAACTTCACAAACCATATTCTTAACTTAACCGAGAATTGTGAAATGGCCCCATATTTTCTTATTTAAAGCGCAACGTGTAGCCAGTTGGAGACTTCATAAAAAAATCTTGTTTCCTTCATTTCTAGCCACGACGACAGTAGAACGAAACTCAACAATACATCTTTTTACTTTCCCCAGGTCAACTATACCACAAGCCGCTCCGAGATTCCCACGGCACGGTAGTCCTATCGTGCGTGAACAGCGTGAAGTCAGTGAAGGCGGTGTCTGCGCTGAACTCGCGCTGGGCGCCCGTCGCGCGCCTGCGCCGCCGCGTGCTCAGCGACGACAACACCATCGGCGAACTGCTCATGGCCTCCGTGCACGAGCAGATAGCCTACCACCAGGTGGGTCACTATTATCTGAATGATGCAGTCTACTGCTCAACCTCACAAGATACTGCGAGACTCGGAACAGCACTATCGGTGAGCTGATGGCCTGCTTGCATGAGCATATAGCCTACCACCAGGTGGATCACTATCATCAGTGTGTCTTCATTCAGTCCTGGAAGTAGGTAAGCTTTCTCCAAATTTCTAGGAGATGGGAGGTAATTCTGGACAGACCCGTCTTTCCCACTGGACACAATGGGCACATGCCCAGGGACCCAGTGGGAAAGACGGCTTTATCCAGGTCAGTTGTACCACAAGCTGCTGCGAGACTCGGGACAACTGTATCGGCGGCCTTCCCTCCAGGTAAGACACTTTTATCGGTGTGTCTATTTCCAGTCCTGGATGTAAGCTTTATCCAGATTTCTAGAAGATGGGAGGTAATTCACAAGCCTTTTGGCACATGGTTTCTGGAATTTTTAGTCATGAGAAGATCGCTTCCTACTTGTTCAGACACTATCATCAGTCTAGACTGATGCACTGATGACTGGTAGCTAGCTACCTCCAGTGTTGGACGTCAGCTGGCATGGTCAACTATACCACAAACCACTGCGAGACTCCCACGGCACCGTAGTCCTATCGTGCGTGAACAGCGTGAAGTCAGTGAAGGCGGTGTCCGCGCTGAACTCGCGCTGGGCGCCCGTCGCGCGCCTGCGCCGCCGCGTGCTCAGCGACGACAACACCATCGGCGAGCTGCTCATGGCCTCCGTGCACGAGCAGATCGCCTACCACCAGGTGAGACACTATCATTAGTGTGTCTACCTCCATTCCAGGAAGTAGGTAGCTTTCTCCAGATTGCTAGGAGATGGGAGGTTATTCTGGACAGACCCGTCTTTCCCACTGGGCACAAAGAGCACGTGCCCAGGGACCCAACGGAAAAGACGCCAGGTCAGTTGTACCACAAGCTGCTGTGAGACTCGGGAAAACAGTATCGGGGAGCTCATAGCCTCTTTGCATGAACAAATCACTTCCCACCAGGTAAGACACTATCATCAGTCTAGCTACCTCCACTGCTGGACGTCGGCTGGCCAGGTCAACTCTACCACAAGCCGCTCCGAGACTCCCACGGCACCGTAGTCCTATCGTGCGTGAACAGCGTGAAGTCAGTGAAGGCGGTGTCTGCGCTGAACTCGCGCTGGGCGCCCGTCGCGCGCCTGCGCCGCCGCGTGCTCAGCGACGACAACACCATCGGCGAGCTGCTCATGGCCTCTGTGCACGAGCAGATCGCCTACCACCAGGTGAGGCACTATCATCAGTGTATCTAACTCCAGTCCTGGACGTAAGCTTTCTTCAGATTGCTAGAAGATGGGAGCGAATTCACAAGCGACTTCTAGCGATGGAAGCCAGACCGTCTTTCCCACTTGGCACAACTGGCACGTGCTTGGGACCCACAATCGATTGGGCCTCCCAGACCAGCTTCTGGGGGCCAAACGAGAGGTTTAAATGCACATATTGTGCCCAGGGACCCTAGTAGGTGAAAGACGGCCCTGTTTCTGGACTTTCTAGTCATGAGTAGTTCGCTTACGACCAGGTAAGACACTATCATCAGTCTAGCTACCTCCACTGCTGGACGTCAGCTGGCATGGTCAACTATGACACAAGCCGCTTCGAGACTCGCACGGCACCGTAGTCCTATCGTGCGTGAACAGCGTGAAGTCAGTGAAGGCGGTGTCCGCGCTGAACTCGCGCTGGGCGCCCGTCGCGCGCCTGCGCCGCCGCGTGCTCAGCGACGACAACACCATCGGCGAGCTGCTCATGGCCTCCGTGCACGAGCAGATCGCGTACCACCAGGTAAGACACTTACTATCATCAGTGTGTCTACCTCCAGTCCTGGAAGTAGGTAAGCTTTCTCCAGATTGCTAGGAGATGGGAGGTTATTCTGGACAGACTCGTCTTTCCCACTGGACACAATGGGCACGTGCCCAGAGACCCAGTGGGAAAGACGGCTTTATCCAGGTCAGTTGTACCAAAAGCTGCTGCGAGACTCGGGACAACAGTATCGACGAGCTCATAGACTCTTTGCAAGAGCAGAGCACTTCCCACCAGGTAAGACACTTTCATCGGTGTATCTACCTCCAGTCCTGGACGTAAGCTTTCTTCAGATTAATAGAAGATAGGAGGTTATCCACAGCCTTCACTGGCACATGATTTCTACACTTTCTAGTCATGAGTAGATCGCTTCCCACCGGATAAGACACTATCATCAGTCTAGCTACCTCCACGGCTAGACGTAGACTCTCCAGGTCATCTACACCACAAACCGCTGCGAGACTCCCACGGCACCGTAGTCCTATCGTGCGTGAACAGCGTGAAGTCGGTGAAGGCGGTGTCCGCGCTGAACTCGCGCTGGGCGCCCGTCGCGCGCCTGCGCCGCCGCGTGCTCAGCGACGACAACACCATCGGCGAGCTGCTCATGGCCTCCGTGCACGAGCAGATCGCGTACCACCAGGTGAGGCACTACCATCAGTGTGTCTACCTCCAGTCCTGGACGTAAGCTATCCCTAGATTGCTAGAAGATGGGAGGTAATTCAGAAGCCTTTTGGCTCAAGGTTTCTGGACAGACCCGTCTTTCTCACTGGGCACAACGGGCACATGCCAAGGGACCCGCTATCGATTAGGGCCCCCAGACCAGCTACTGTGGGCCCCACGTTTACCAAACGAGTGTTTTAAAGGCCCATGCGGCCAGGGCCCCTAATTAGTGAAAGACGGCCCTGTTTCTGGACTTTCTAGTCATATGTAGATCCACCAGGTAACTATCCACACTATCATCAGTCTAGCTACTTCCACTGCTAGACGTAGAATCTCCAAGTCAACTATACCGCAAACCGCTGCGAGACTCCCACGGCACCGTAGTCCTATCGTGCGTGAACAGCGTGAAGTCGGTGAAGGCGGTGTCCGCGCTGAACTCGCGCTGGGCGCCCGTCGCGCGCCTGCGCCGCCGCGTGCTCAGCGACGACAACACCATCGGCGAGCTGCTCATGGCCTCCGTGCACGAGCAGATCGCTTACCACCAGGTGAGGCACTAGCATCAGTGTATCTAACTTCAGTCCTGGAAGTAGGTAAGCTTTCTCCAGATTGCTAGGAGATGATTTTGGACAGACCTCCTGTTTTTCCCACCGGACACAATGGGCACGTGCCCAGAGACCCAGAGGGAAAGACGGCTTTTTCCAGGTCAGTTGTACCAAAAGCTGCTGCGAGACTCGGGACAACAGTATCGACGAGCTCATAGACTCTTTGCAAGAGCAGAGCACTTCCCGCCAGGTAAGACACTTTTATCGGTGTATCTACCTCTAGTCCTGGACGTAAGCTTTCTCTAGATTGCTAGAAGATGGGAGGTTATCCACAAGCCTTCTGGCACATGGTTTCTGGACTATCTAGTCATGTGTATATTATACACATGTGGGAAGCGTTAAACGCTTCCCACAAGGTAAGACTCTATCATCAGTCTAGCTACCTCCACTGCTGGATGTAGACTCTCCAGGTCAACTCTACCACAAGCCGCTCCGAGATTCCCACGGCACCGTAGTCCTCTCGTGTGTGAACAGCGTGAAGTCAGTGAAGGCGGTGTCCGCGCTGAACTCGCGCTGGGCGCCCGTCGCGCGCCTGCGCCGCCGCGTGCTCAGCGACGACAACACCATCGGCGAGCTGCTCATGGCCTCTGTTCACGAGCAGATCGCCTACCACCAGGTGAGGCATTATCATCCATCAGTGTGTCTACCTCCAGTCCTTGATTACGTCCAGTTTGCTAGAAGATGGGAGGTAATTCAAAAGCCTTTTGGCACATGGTTTCTCAGGGCAAAATGGGCACATGCCCAGGGACCCGCACTCGATTGGGGCCCCAGACAAGCTTCTGGCCCCATGTTTACCAAAGAAGAAGTTTCAGGGCCCATGTGTCCAGGGCCCCTAATAGGTGAAAGACGGCTCTGTTTCTGGACTTTCTAGTCATGAGTAGAGCGCTTACCACCAGGTAAGACAGTATCTTCAATCTAGCTACCTCCACTGCTGGATGTAGACTATCCAGGTCAACTCTACTACAAGCCGCTTCGAGACTCCCACGGCACCGTCGTCCTATCGTGCGTGAACAGCGTGAAGTCGGTGAAGGCGGTGTCCGCGCTGAACTCGCGCTGGGCGCCCGTCGCGCGCCTGCGCCGCCGCGTGCTCAGCGACGACAACACCATCGGCGAGCTGCTCATGGCCTCCGTGCACGAGCAGATTGCTTACCACCAGGTGGGTCACTACCATCCATCAGTATGTCTACCTCCAGTCCTGGATTACGTCCAGTTTGCTAGAAGATGGGAGGTAATTCAGGAGCCTTTTGGCACATGGTTTCTCTGGGCATAATAGGCACATGCCCAGTTACCTGCGTTCGATTGGGGACCCAGACAAGCTTTTGAGGGCCCCACGTTTACCCAACAAGAAGTTTCAGGGCCCATGTGTCCAGGGCTCCTAATAGGTGAAAGACGGCTCTGTTTCTGGACTTTCTAGTCATTAGTAGAGCGCTTACCACCAGGTAAGACAGTATCTTCAGTCTAGCTACCTCCACTGCTGGATGTAGACTATCCAGGTCAACTCTACTACAAACCGCTCCGAGACTCAGTCAGTCAGTGAAGGCGGTGTCCGCGCTGAACTCGCGCTGGGCGCCCGTCGCGCGCCTGCGCCGCCGCGTGCTCAGCGACGACAACACCATCGGCGAGCTGCTCATGGCCTCCGTGCACGAGCAGATCGCCTACCACCAGGTGAGGCACTATACCCGGGGAACCGGTCAATCGACTCACAAGGCGGGGGCTGGTCTCTCTCTGCTCGGGTACGGAGGAAACCGCAGAAGTTTCGTGGCAGTGGGACATAAAGTTCTGAGCCCCGCACACGGCTGCAGATTTTGCTCACCTGTACGCTACGCACGTCAAGGCGTTCTCCTGCTGTTGGGCCGTGCACGAGCATTGTCCAATACCAGGTAACTCAAGCTAAAGAGTAACTAAAGCTAGTAGTAGGCTTTATCCAAGTCAATTATACCACAAGTTTCTGCGCGACTCAGGGCTCCGTCATGCGACCTGCTCATGACATCCGTGCATGAGCAGATTTTTTACCATCAGGTGAGACACTATCATTACTGTGATGAACTCATTTGCCACTTGACGATACAGGATCTGTGATGCTGGTATTTTGCAAATGCACAGACAAACGCAGCTGCCCATAACTCCGGAATGTATCTTAGTTGCTCCATAAAACACATTCACACAGCATCCTAAAAAGCTCTTAAACACTTGCCATCACCTCTTTACTCATAAACCAATTATCTCATCCAGGTGTCTCGAGTGCAGCTGCCCCGTGGGCTGTACCTGGGCTATCTGAAGCTGCAGTCGTCTGTGGAAGTGGTGCGCATCGTGGCGCCAGCCCGCACGCCTAACGTGCCGCCGCATACGAGGGTGCGGGATAACCCGCATGTGTCTGCGTAAGTACTTCTAATACTTCGGAAATTAAGATGACGAAAATAGAGGAATTATAGCCAGGAGATTAAGGCTCGTATTAATAAATCGCACTCAACTCTGAGCACGAACTTGAGCGCGAACTAGATATGTCATTCTCATACAAAACAGCACCTCAAAGTTGAGTGCGATTTATTAATACGAGTCTAAGAAGCGGCTGAGTTCCTAACGAAAATATTTTTGGTAGGGATAAAAATGGATAGGAACCTATACATTTTTGTCGTGACGATGACGCAACAGTTCTATGGGTCAATTGGAATTGTTTCTTGAGAATTTTGCTTCCTTTTAGAATAACCTGACAGCATCCTAACCTCTTACTTTTGTTTTACAGAGAAGAATGGGACCACCTTAGGACTCAGTCAGGAAAAGCATCGTCCGAAGAACTGCAAGCAATGAACAGCCTCGTCGCGATCGGGACCCAGGAGAAACCCTCAGAATCTCAAGAAATGTTCCTGGACCAGATAGCAGGGGCCTCGCGCCGCCTCTTTAAGGAAATGGAAATCCCCCTCGAAAGCGTTGAATCCCACCGAATATACGATCTCGAAGTTATAGAGCTCAATAATGACGTCAGCTTCATCATGATCTGCCCGCCGGCCGAGCAAGCCTGCTCCGTGCCCGGCCAGAAAGAAATACTCCTCCAGAAAGGCGATCTACTCAGCCTCCCCATCCAGGCTTTCGAAATGATCCACCTGCAAACCTACCATAGTAACATATTGAACAAATACTCCAAACTTAGTTGCGTTTTAGAATTAGACGTAGCGCTCGCTACACACTCGCATAGAGAGGCTTTTTCATGCACCGAACTGCAGACTGCTAAAGAACGACTGACGAAACTAGAAGACTTGCAGAACAATTTGAACACCGTGTGGAAAGCGGAACGATGGCTCATGGATCTCATTGGGTTCGCGAGAGATAAAGACAAATCATCTCCTAGCTCCGGTATACTACTTAAATACGTTCTAGATAAGACTCCTTCCCAGATCAGCGTAGATAGCCCGGAACACGAGACGAATGAAAAAGATTCGAATTTGAAGGTAGAATTTCTTCAAATACCTACGGCTACGAGAGATGGTAAGATTACCAAAACTTCTCCAGGGCGAGGGTCGTGGCCTGGTCCCGCTGGGAACGGGAACCATGCCAATCTTCATCCGGAATTCAGCAAATCTGAGCAGCAGTTGTGTCTAGCGCCGCGACAGACGTCCGTCTCCACACTCAACCTGAGTAGTTCACAATACCTTAGCGCTGAAAGCAAGTACTCTAGGAAAGGCAGCGCCGACTCCCAGTTCACGCAGTCTAGTCCAATGAGCACCAACTTCATGAGCAGCAACTCCCAATTCGAGATAAAGTCTCCTGTATCCCACACTAGTGCTGCGAGCAATCGTCTTCCGCCCTCTCGAAGTGAGGATACTCTAGTACTCCAGAACGAAAGCGTCGAGCAGAAGCCTCGTCCGTACAGCATTACTGCGTCCAGTGTGTCTAATACTTCAAGTCCTTTACTGACTGTGAAAGGGTTTTACCCTGGAAGCATGATTAGCATGAGGACGTCGAAAGGGAACGTGTCAGAATCCGCCCAGAGCCTGTCGAGCGACTCGGAGAGCCAGAGCTGTCCGATCACGTCAACATCAGTTCCTCTGAAACTCCGTCCGCAGGGAAAGCACTTTAGAGCGACGAATACAGTTATCACCTCGAAGAGTATGACGAATGTAAAGGTAGGTAAAAATGTTTGCAGTGCATTTCCTATAATTGCAATTTATAAAAACACCTATGATTGGGTACTTACTAGCTGACAATTAATTATCAAGGGGCCAAAAGCTGTTTTAAATTGTTTACTTCTGGTCCACTTCAATATTGTTTCTTCGACGTCAAGCCAGCATTTCTTGGGCCTACCCCTTCTTCCGGGAACCAGTGGTGGCGGCATGGCGAGACATTTGTTTCCCACGTAACTGGCCGGTTTCTATGAAACATGGCCGTACCAGCTTAGGCGACACTCTTGCAGTTTAAAGTTTTATAGTGATATTGTATTGCTGAGTAAATTTTATTAATTCTTTGTTTCATTTCATAACAGTCTTCAGACGTGGACTACACGGACACCGGTCAGGATCTGTTCACCAAGCCGCAGTGCGTGAAGCGGCAGCCGTTGCTTGAGACGCAAGAAGACGCAGAGTATAACAATAAGATTCCAAAGACTGATGAGAGAAGTGACAGCGAGGAGCGGCAGGACAAGCCGGCGGAACAACGGCCGCCGGACCAGCCTGGGATATTGCAGGTGAATTATAATGAAGGACCACTTGACAAAGTAATGCCTGTTTCAATGGCGTAGCAATGTGGCGACTCGATAGCAATGGCGAATTTCGACAAAATAAAATTGTATGGATTTGACAGACGCCATGGAAAAGTGGCGCGGTCTGATCCAATTAATTTGAACTTGGGGAAATACTACATGCTACCGGAATGCTAGTTTATTTAGTGACATTCAGTTGAGATTTTTAAAAATTCAATGTTATAAGAAATCCATTGCTGCAGCGAAGATAACATTAAATTGTCTGTAACTCCACTGTCCACTTTGTAATCATTACTTATAATTTCCAATTTATAACTTAACACACTAGAAAAATTAGTTTCGTCAACGGGGATAAGCGAATTTTTAGTATATCAATCCTAATTTACGCAAATTCAATTTTATAACTAACAAAATCTTTTTAATTTTCAGGTGTTCGCTGCCTACGAGACCGGCCTAGCCGCTGGTACATCGCTCAAGCTGCACGTCACTCCGCGCACATCCGCACGCGAAGTCATCGACCTCGTCGTCAAACAGCTCAACATGGCCGCCGTCCTCAAAGGAAAGTCCGGGCCCGTCTACGGCCCGGACAAGTTGCAAGACTTCTGCTTGGTAGCAGTTATAGGAGCTCGAGAGAGGTGCCTGAGAGACGACTTCAGGCCCCTCCAACTACAGAACCCTTGGAGGAAGGGAAGGTTGTACGTCAGGCTCAAACACGACGTCCTAGCCGCGTTGCAGCATTCCGCGAAGCAACCTGCCTACATTTGATCTGGAAAGGTCTGCTCAAGCTATGATCTGTTTGGAAGCTTGTGATAAGTAACTAGATATAGCTCAAACGAAAATACCTAATCAATTAATTTTATTATTATTGTACTTAGATACTGGCATAGCTTTTTTTTATTAAAAATATTTCGTTACCCATAGGTACTGAAAAACAAAAAAAAATAATTGTATAAACAACAGCGTACCTACCCACATAATTATATTAGAGGGAAAACACTAAACAGTCAGTTAACACAAACGTCAATTGCAAATATTGCATAATACCTAATGACAATTGAATTTTCTTTTGTACTTTGTATTTTCTCACAAAAGATCATAGTTTGAGCATGAACTATCATACTATAAAATAGCTACTTCCGAAGATTTTTGATTAATTGTCGGTATTTTAATTAAGGAAATTAGAATGTAAAATTCACTGGTTTGCGAAGGTTTTAAAATAAAACTGTTATTTTTTTAAAACCACTGAGTTATTGGAACTAAGATCATAGCTACTTAAATACTATACGATTATTTTGGTGCCAATTTTATTATGTTGATGCTTTAAATAGATAAGACAAAGTTGTGAGTAATTATAGAGAAATATGAAAACAGAATTTATGGTGCTTTTCACTATAAAAATGTATTGCTTAATATGTTACTGAGTATTGTTCCTTGGCGTTTTAAAATAAACGCAAAAAGAAAAATTGGCCAAGTGCGAGTCGGACTCCCGCACTGAGGGTTCCGTATAAATTCTATTTTTGACGTATTAAAAAAACTACTGAATAGATTTCGTTCGAACCAATTTTCGTTGGTAGTTTTTATGGTAATGTACATTATATAATTATTTCAGTTTTATCATCCTCTTATTTTAGAAGTTAGAGGGGGGGGACACACTTTTTTCCACTTTGGAAGGGTCTGTCACGCAAAGTATTCACTTTAGAAAAAAGTGATATTAGAAACCTTAATATAATTTTTAAAGACCTATCCATAGATACCCCACACGTATATGTTCAATGAAAAAAAATATTTCGAGTTTCAGTTTTGACTATGGGGACCCCCCACTTTTTTATTTTTTTTCTATTTTCGTGTGAAAACCTTGTCGCGGTTCACAGAATACATCCACTCACTAAGTTTCAACAGTATAGTACTTATAGTTTCGGAATAAAGTGGCTGTGACAGACTGGCGGACAGACAGACAGACAGACAGACAGACAGACATGACGAATCTATAAGGGTTCCGTTTTTTTTGCCATTTTGGCTACGGAACCCTAAAAATGACAATGTTGATTATTTTTATCTGCAAGAGATATATCGGCCTTCACTTTTTTTGTTTGTAAGACTTTGGTCCGTGACCCAAATTAACGCACTCTGATATATTTTCTTTATAATTTGATTTTCAACAGTGATTAATATTTTTTAAGATTAATGTCAATGAGAACATGGTATTTTCGAATGCGATAAAGTGGTCAATAGTTGTATTGAATCTTTTCAGAGTACTTATAAATTCTATCCGTTAGGCAGGCGTTAGAAGTAATGTTACCCTAGCTTTCTCTGTCTAGTTCAATTTCAAACTCTTGTTGTTATTAAAATCCCAAGACCTATCTAATCGTTAGTTTAAATTGTCTATCATCGAAAGTAAGTTGACCTTGACCAGTAAGTTAAATTAAAATATTTAAGATTCGGCATACTTAGAGATTACAATTAAATTGAATAATTTATTAGAACCGTGTTTGATACAAGCATTGGCTATTATGCGCAAATTTTATTTCCACTACTTACTGGTCATGATTTTGCCACACCACGAAATGTCAATTTAGATGTTGGATAATCTAATCCAACTATAAAAAATATTCTTTTTACTACTGAAACTAAGGATTATGTACGATAAAAAAATTTAATACCTTCTATTCGGTGAAAATTAGAAACCGTTAGAAACTTTTATTTTTGTATAATTTTGTATGAAAATTCTGGAAGAAAATAATACGGTCAACAACGTGGTAGTAGTCGGTTGATAGGTACTTAGTAGTGACCCTTGAACAATAAAATTTATAAAAAATCAATTGCTGAAAATTGTTTCCTTGTAGTCATCTAATATGTTGTTGACTGTTATATAACTAAGCAACGTTTATAAAGTGTCTGTTTTATTTCTCACCATGAAAATCATATCTCTGAGGAAAACAGGGTTAATAAACCGCAAATTATCATATTTACTGTGAAATCATGCAATGATTACTTCTAGTATAAATATCCTATAAAATTCATATTCAAACTTATGTTTGTATGCTATTGGAAATGTCAAAAAACATTTATATTTTTATGTAAATAAACGTATTTATAAATTTTAAAATACGCATTTTTAGAAATATTATGTTTGATTGATGAATGCCGATCTTTGTATTTTGAGTAGGTACAGTGCGATACCAATAAAATAGCTGCGGCCGAATTTACAATCCCTCTGTATTTCTGTAAGTGAAATGAGGTTTTAAGTAATTATTATGGCCAATTATTAAATCAATAGTGCGAGGACCTCGTCCGCAAACACTTTTATTGTGTCGTAGTGTACCTGTTTATAACTACCCTGCCAAGTCGATGTTTTTTAAAGAAAACGTATTAATAAAATAAGTTAATACATTATTATCTCCTTTACCTATGAAGCTTCGTGTAATTATCACCATAGATCTCTTTATCAAGTATTCTACTGTTACGTTTTATTTACGTAGTGTCAATAAAATACTTATCTCTATTTCCCATTGTTGAGTGAGTGAGAATGGATCGAATTATAGAGATAATATATAAAATATTCTAGAATACTCAAATGAAATGTTTAAAATAAAATTTATTTATGATTTACCGCGTGTACATTTTGTAGGTAGTCGCTGTGTACAAAGGAGAATGTTATTAGAACGGTAAAAGAAGTGTTTAAAATAAAAGATGTAATGAAAGATTCGAGCCATAGTTAAAGATTGCAATTGTAATGAAGCCTAACTAAATGTCTTATGATAAATAATAAAAAATAGTTTTATTTTAGATTATTATGTATCATTCACCTTGTCCGGTGTTGTACATTAGGATTTTAGAGAGAGTGGGAGTATGAAGTGATGCACAAAATAAATGTATTTCAAATCTTTATTGTATTTTTATTGTACTTGATACCTAGTTATAGAATAGAAAATTTCTTATCTTATTTCACAATGATAATTACCTAACTAAATGTGTAAGAAAATTAAAAATGGAAAGGAAGAAAAAATATGCTTTATTCCGATAGATTTATCGAAATTAATCTTTCCTAACAGAACGTAGCTCATATCTGTTGTCAAAAAATAATTATATAAAACTGCGAATATTTCGAAAACGGTGAGTCGTACGTAAAATCTGATGAAATTTTGGATCCCCTTTAGGATACCTAGACTAGAATTTGACGGCCTTCCCGACCTGCTCCTTCAATGAAGAAAGAAAGAAAGAATTGATGATTGATTTCGATAGATTTATCCAAATTTAGCTTTCCTAACAGTACGTAGCTCATATCTGTAGTCAAAAAATAATTATTAAAACTGCAAATATCTCGAAAACGGTGCGTCGTACGCAAAATCTGATGAAATTTTGGATCCCCTTTAGGACACCTAGAATAGAATTTGAAGGCCTTTCCGACCTGCTCCTTCAATGAAGAAAGAAAGAAAGAAAAATATGCTTTATTCCGGTAAATTTATCGAAATGAAGCTTTCCTAACAGAACGTAGCTCATATCTGTAGTCAAAAAATAATTATTAAAACTGCGAATATCTCGAAAACGGTGCGTCGTACGCAAAATCTGACGAAATTTTGGATCCCCTTTAGGATACCTAGAATAGAATTTGAAGGCCTTTCCGACCTGCTCCTCCAAAGAAGAAAGAAAGAAAGAATAAAAATGATTGATTTCGATAGATTTATCGAAATGAATCTTTTCTAACAGAACGTAGCTCATATCTGTAGTCAAAAAATAATTATATAAAACTGCGAATATCTCGAAAACGGTGCGTCGTACGCAAACTCTGATGAAATTTTGGATCCCCTTTAGGATACCTAGAATAGAATTTGAAGGCCTTTCCGACCTGCTCCTTCAATGAAGAAAGAAAGAAAGAAAAAATATGCTTTATTCCGGTAGATTTATCGAAATGAAGCTTTCCTAACAGAACGTAGCTCTTATCTGTAGTCAAAAAATAATTATTAAAACTGCGAATATCTCGAAAACGGTGCGTCGTACGCAAAATCTGACGAAATTTTGGATCCCCTTTAGGATACCTAGAATAGAATTTGAAGGCCTTTCCGACCTGCTCCTCCAAAGAAGAAAGAAAGAAAGAATAAAAATGATTGATTTCGATAGATTTATCCAAATGAAGCTTTCCTAACAGTACGTAGCTCATATCTGTAGTCAAAAAATAATTATATAAAACTGCGAATATCTCCAAAACGGTGCGTCGTCGTACGCAAAATCTGATGAAATTTTGGATCCATTCATGAGCTTCAGATATGCATTTCGTTTATATGCAATGTTATCTGTGCTTATGGAATAAGCGCCACGTCCTCAAAATGCGCTCTTTTAAGAATTTCAAAGTCTTACTTGTTGGATGTCTTCACAGATTATTGAGGATGTCTTACCTACAATTACGAGTACATCTATGTTCACCTGCTACGCACACATAGACGCATTAAAAGATATGGTTTCGAGGTCTTGTGAGTCATTTTGATAGCGCTATCTATTGGCAGTCCTTAGAAAACTTTACTCACTTGCTTCATCTTATTCCAAAGAAGAACAATATTTGTAACCCGGTTTCGTAAGTTAGGACTGACGCATTTCGTAGTATGGGATGAGGCATCTCGACTCATCCGTAGAACAAAGTCCGATCTGCAGGAATGCTAGTTTTCAGTAGAGGGCAAAGAAGTTTTAGATCTTTGTTTTCGGGCTGCGATCAAAAACGGTAAGACGTATCATTTTGAATTTTAGATATGTTTATATAGCGCAATAGCGTAATTAAATGCTCTTTAGTGTATATTTCTATTGCTTTTATTTCACGAAATAGTGGGTTCCATATCAACATCGGACATTTTCTAGCGGAAGACCGGGAGTCCTTGGTGAACATTACACGTTGTTTTACGGAGACGTCCGAATTAAGTGCCGTTCTATATGAACTTGGGGCGTTTTTTGATTGAATAATTTATCACTTTAAAGTCCTATGTGAATACTTATCTGGTTTGAAATGTGTTTTTTGTAATGTTAGCCATAACATAACATAACACAATCTTTTATTCGGGCTTACACAAGGTTTATTCGTTAAAAAAAAACCGAATTAGGAACTTTATGAAGCCCGGTGACCTGCTTGGTGTAGTGCTCAAGAGGTTGGGTTGGGATCGATCCCAAGATTTGTTGGCATGAACATGTATCCATTTAAGTGTATGTATTTGTATAAATAAAATATATTTAAGCATGTCTTTCAGTTCCCTAGCTTGCCATGGTACAAGCTTCGAGCTTAGTTTGCTGCTAGGCAATTGGCGTTTTCAAACCCATTAGGCAAGGATCTTCACAGAAATCAACTCCGTGCATTTATTTATTGCCAACTGAATGGTGATTTTTCATTTGGTATGAAAAATCACCATTCAGTTTGAAGATTTAAAAGTTCCACATCACAAATATTTCCCGGTTAATATGGAACTGTCAGTACCAACTCTTCCAAATATCCTTGCCTAATAATACCTATTCAGTCTGTGATAGTTAATTCTGGCGATATATTATGGAGAAAGTTTCTTTGTGATTTGTTCGTCGTCATTTCGCACCTCTAATTAACTAGAAAACCATTTAAGTAGAAAACCCGTGGCCCCTAAAACCAATAGAAAAATGCAGAGACGCCCTAAGTAATGAACAGACCGTAAGCGCAAATGGTTCAAGAAACATAACGAAATAATCGAAAAAACGATGGGACCATCTTACAATGTCGTTAGTCGTTACAAATCTTCTTCTTCTTCCTAGCGTTTATCCCGTTAGTCGTTACAAATGATCCAATTAAATATCTCACCAACAGAACTTGGTACAGTAAATTTTTGGCAACTGGGAGATCGAGTTAAGCTATTGGATATCATCATCAAGTTTTCAGATAAAATCAAAAAGAAAATATGCCTCAAGTATCTCCTAATAAATTTCAAAGTATTATGGTCACAGGCACCAACCAATCTCACTGCGAGAACATTGAAGTATGTGAAACAATATTTATTACACTTAAGTTTATATACTTTTGCCGTAACAGCTTGTATCTTAAAGAATGTGTGAAATACAAAGGAGGTCAGCGTACAAATAATAAGATACATTTATAAAGCACTTCCACCGTACTTCTTCCACGCAGTCTTTAAGATACGAGCTAAAACGGCAAGATATTGAAACATTGTTTGATATACTTATATTTTCTCTCAAAAAGATTCCTTAAAGCCTGTTTTTTTATAAAATTTTATCAAATAACTTCATGATGCAGTTTCTTTCCACAAAAACAGAAACAGTCTAGGCGCTGTTGGTGAGATATTGTATCGAATCATTTGTAACAATAAATGGCATTTTCTACACGGTCCCATCGCTATTTTGACTTTTTCATAACATTTGTCTTGCCTAGGTTTTTAAATCACTTGCGTTTAAGGTCTGTCCATTCTTTATTAGTCTCTGCCTTTTTCTAGTGGTTTTAGGAGCCACGGAGCTACTGCTTCAATACGAAGACAGAGGTGAATTTAGTGGTGCCTAATGACGAAGAACAAGACAAAGAGAAACAGTCTCTATGATAAGGGCAGAATAAACTATCACAGACAGAATGGATGCCCATTGCTATGCCTAATCCTAGTAGGAGAGGATCTAGGAGTTAGTACTGACAGTTCCATATAAACCAGGGTAGATCTGTGGTACAAAATATGTTAATCCTAAAACTGAATGAATGGTGAATTTTCATAATTTGATGGCACTTCTAAGGAAAACGTAAGTTGATTGCTGTAATGATCCACACCTAGTGTGCCAGGTATGGCGTTGGATATTAAGCTGTAGCAGGAAATTTTCTCGGTCTCGTCATGGCCATCCAGATTTTTTTCCATTCTATCAGCTCATTATTTAACACTAGCGGCCGCCCGCGACTCCGTCCGCGTGGTTTTCAATTTCCAATATCCTATGTGTTATTCTGATGTATAAGCTATATTGTGGTAGTTTCATTCGAATCCATTCAGTAGTTTTTACGTGAAAGAGTAACAAACATCCATACATCCATACATAGAAACTTTCGCCTTTATAATAGTAGTAGGATTACAACGGGACTAAACGCGATATTATTTTCGCTTGTGACCACGCCACGGTTGTAGCATTACAGCCGAAACGTCAAGCAGAAAGTACTCAGTAAGATATAAAAATAATATCGCGTTAAGTCCCGTTGTAATGTTAAATAATTAAAACGCAACGCGAAAGTATAAAGTTATATATTCTCAGCTGATTTTTCTTCATCAGTAGGTAGGCAAAGGTGACTATGGTGGAGTCAAGTTTTAACAAAATTCTCAATAAAAATAATAGAAAATGTATTATTACTAATAAGGCAAGACTATATACCTGCCTAGCAATTCATTACACAATGTTTAATTCAAATATTTGAATAATTGAGGATTTTTTTAATTGAACAACGTCTTATCTTATTCCGTTCTTCCAGTAATAACGTCCCATTTTACCATCGGACTAACAAATACAAATACAAATACAAAATAGTTTATTGTGCATAATTTTACAATGTACATACACACCGATAATATTTAACTAACTTACAATGTAGGTATTACTTATTTTACTATACACAAATTTGCAGCATTTTTTATAAACATAATGTAGGTAGGTAAGTACAGAAACACAAACCTCTAACCTCCGTACTAGTACAAGACTGTGTTACGGCAAGTTAGTGATAAACGTCCTATGCGTGGGGTATTTGTTAAAAACGCGTACTTGTCTTCGTTTAGCAAGGGCGCACGAGTGCGGCCGAACCGCAACGAAATACCACGATGAGTTGGTGATAAACAAATTTGCACAGTACAAGCAAGTAATGTAGATATAACAGAAAAATAACAAACTAATATTGAGTTACACTTTTACTGGGAAAAATGAGAGCGGGATATTATATATATAGTAATAAAAATAAATAGCTGTAAATAAAATACATATTTTATTTATGACTTAGGCATAAATTTTTTAATAAATTTTCAGTCATTTCATAGTCGTAGTCCTTTAAATACTCTCCTAGTGTTTTCCTACATAAGGCTTTGCATTTATTTTCTAATACGACTTGTTTGCTGATGATATTATATAAGAATGGTCCAAGAAAAAAAGAAAAACATTGAGCGAAACTTGTTTTACAAAAAGGTACCTTATATACTTTATAGGACCTCCTATCTGAGTCATTATTTCGGCTTAAAGAGTGCTGTTTTAGAATAATGTCTCTAATAAATAATTGTCGAACGGAAAGGGTCTGGAATTCGTTATATAGCTCTGCTGTAGGATACCTAACGTGCTTGAAAAGAATCACTTTTAAAATAGCTCTCTGAGCTCTTTCTATCTTCATAAGTGTTGTCTTGTGTGTACCACCCCATGCTGTTATTCCATAGGAAATAAGTGCTTGGCATAAACTATAATAAACAATTTTATTGACGTTTTCATTTCCCAAATCGTCTCATAGATTCCGAAGAAAAGTGTTCTACATTCACATGCAACACTCAGAAGTACCATTAATTTCGTATAAAATGGTCCTAAGTTCTGTTAAGACTTCTACTTTTTACTATTTATTTTTACAGTTATAGTGGTTATCCTGCGAATATGCATTACAACGCATGTATTTTCGTACGAAAATTACGTTACTTAACTTTTCCATCAAAAAACGCCCTATATAAAAATCGATCACCCACAAATAGGAACGGTGCCAAAAAGTATGAATAAAGAGACAAATTGATTCTATATTCTAATTTCATTTTTTCGAAGAAAACCTAAGCCCGTGAAATGTAAATTTCCTTCCTCCACTGAACAACGGCCGATCTCAACAACAGACGTGGCATCCGCACCGCCCCCACTGTCCCTTGGTCACATGAAGCGTTTTTTTACGGAAAGTTTATCACATGGAACGTTATTCGACTCTGTAACTCTGGAACTAAATAAGATAGAAAAAAAATAAAAATGTACGTCGATAGAGTTCGTTATCCTTATACTGTTAAGGTATTTAACTCATTTTTGCTCTATGATCACATTGGACTTTGTTCTACGGATGAGTCGATCTGTTCTTGTATGTATTCTGTGGTAATGCCTGGATGGTCTAGTGGTTTCGGTACTGGGCCATAGGCTCGAGGTCTTCAGTTCGATTCCCGGGTCGGTCACAATTTTTGTTGATTTTTCTGAACACAGTCTGGGTTTGTGATTACCAATGCGCTTTTTGCAACCGTGGCGATTGAAGCCTATGATATAAGCCTTTGTCCTGCAGTGGGGCCTTATAGACCTCTCACTTTAATAATTGTAATTAAAATAAATAAAAACTTATTACAAGCCAGGAATCTTTAGAAAACTTTTGTTTTTCTACTCCAAACACTTTTTCATAAAACACAATCTAACACAATATTTTTCAAATTATTAGTATTTTTCGTTTTTTTACCAAGGTGCTGAAAAACGTATTCCACTGCCAACATCGAAATAACCTGGCAACTCGAAAAAACTTCTTACGTCAACGGCTACTGTCAACGTCACTGTCAAAGGTGATATCGTGTTGTAAATTCACTTTTTATCGGCCACAATTTTTAATAAGTCCAAAGTACTACCAACCATAATCACCGTTCGCAATCGTTACAAATCATCACCTTGTAAATTAAGTCTCCAGTTTCCGTTAAAAAAAGTACCAAAATGAGTTTAGTAGCAAACACTGGGTAAGATTTTGTTTTCCGAACTTGTTTTGTATTAGTGTCCCAGTTTGTGGATTTCTCCATGACTTGTGTTTTCGAATAGGAAATTGGCTGGCCGTACGCTGTTTATTACTGGTGCTTCTCGGGGCATCGGTAAAGCCATCGCTTTGAAAGCAGCAAAGGATGGCGCGAACGTTGTTGTGGCCGCAAAGACCGCGGAGCCCCATCCGAAACTGCCGGGGACTATTTACACCGCTGCCGAGGAAAGTAAGTGTCCCATGAAGATTCTAAACATTGAGACAAGTTTCTAGTATGTTTTTAACAACAAGTTTCTGTCAGAAGTTGTAGTAAAAACTGTGTTAGCAAATTACACTCGCCTTGGACTTTGAACTTGAACCCTATTTAAGGAACAGTTTTACAGTTATACACACTTTGCATGTCGTAAATCAAACAAAGATTACTTAATCTTTAATATGTGGATAAGAAGTTTTCTTGAGAAATATAAACCACCTTTTAAATAAATATTAATAAAGTTTTAATGTTATTATTTAATTCAACATATTCAAATATATTAGCTACAAACAATTGAAAGGCTTTGTATTTAGGATAGATAAAACAACTGTTTTCCATAACAAATTATAATTTTAATGAAGGTAGGTATTAAATAGGATCTTATGCAGTAGTTTTTTGACCAATTTTTTTATGGCCAACCTTACAAAGCACATATTTTTTCAGTTGAAGCTCTCGGAGGAAAAGCACTCCCAGTAATTGTGGATGTAAGAGATGAAAAAACAGTACAAAAAGCTGTTGATGAGGCTATTAAAAAGGTTTGTAACATCAATTTAAATTTTAAAAACAACTAGCAGCGCCCTTCTCCGTCTGCATGGATTTTGGTTCTAACACACTGTGTATATAAATAACTTATAGCCTTCCTTGTCACTTTATAACTATATTATATAAACAGTTGTTCCTGAAATAAGCGCATGTAAACAAACTCATTTATTATATTAGTATAGATAAAGTTGTAAAGTTGTTGTAAAGCACAAATTCATTTACATGTAAGTAAATCTTTTACTACATGAACCTGTCATCTACATCTACTAATCAAAAAAAACAAAATGTTCATGAAAAAATATAACAACTATTTATTTGTGTGTCTGAGTTTTGACCCCTGACACTTATTAAGTAAGATTGTATTACAGGAAACAATTGTTGCTTTTTCATAAAGCAAGAATACTTGATTTGAATTTAAATGCATATCGTTTGCATTTTTACCCATTGTTAAAACAGGTATTGTATAAAACTGATAAACTATCTTATCTTTCCTAAATTGTTGATTTATTCAAACTCTAGTTTTTACCCGCGCTTTGCCGGCGTTATCACGACTCCCGTTCCAAATTTCATCGAAATTTGTACAAAAGAAACACAAACATCCAAACAAGCAAACTTTCACATTTATAATATTAGTATGAATAGTTACTAAGTAAATTGCAAAGTTTATTTTTTTAACATGTTCACAAGATCCATTTATACTATTGCTACATGTCATAGTACATTACTTTATGGTAAACACTTGCAATTCAATACTCCTGAAATAAGCATAAGTCAAGCAGTGGTCTGCAATAGGCTGATGATGATGATTATAAAAAGCAGTGCTAAGTCTAGAGTGATCTGAAATGCGTATGTCTGTACATACTTTTCCTTTCTTTAGTTCAACGGCATCGACATTCTGGTGAACAATGCCTCCGCAATCAGCCTCACGGGAACGGCGCAAACTGACATGAAGAGATACGACCTCATGCACAATATCAACACTAGGGGGACTTTCTTGGCGTAAGTCACATTATTTTAAATAATCTTTGTAAGTGTATATTTTATAAACTTGCACACAAACACAATAGAGTTTTAATTCAATTAATCGATCGGTATTTAGTTAGCGGTATAATAATAGTAACTAGTGATTTGCCTGATCATCAAAATATTTGGATTAGATTGCAAGGCGATTACGGTAAACATTTGACAATTGAAAAAGATAAATGAAATTAAATTGTAATGAATTCAAGGAATCAATGTTATGGGTTCTTAGTTTTGTCATATAGGTACTGCGTGGATGCGTGGACTTCGGTTTACAACAAAACATAGTGTGATATAGCCTAAAGACTCTCGACAAATGGACTATTCGACACAAAAAGTATTCTTTAACCATAAGATCCTGAGATTAGCGCGTTGAAACAAACAAACTCTTTCGCTTTATAATATAAGTATTATTTATTTGTATTCATTAAACTTTCTGTAAACAGTTCCAAGCTCTGCCTGCCAGCGCTTAAGGCGAGCAATCACGCCCACATTCTCAACCTGTCGCCGCCGCTCAACTTGAACCCTCTCTGGTATGTATCTGTCTGTATGTATGTGTATTAAAGCGAAAGAACACTCACTCGTTAGTCCCGAAATCTCAGAAACTATAGATGCTACAAGATTTATTTGCATGGGGACTCGGACATGCATTAGAACGTGGCTACACTGAGACAGGGTTTTGCGAAATTCGACCACCAAGGGTGGTTTTCGGGGGTTGAAAGTTTGTATTGTATGAAATTTAAAATATTCCCTACTACAACCAATTTTCATACGAAGCCTTATAAATTCCTATCTCAAAATAACATTTTGATATGGGTTCCCTAGATATCCCCAAGGTTGGCACCTGTTCACATTGTCGGCAATCATTTAATTCAAACTGCTGCGGCTACTACTTACCTAAGATGTACCTTGTCCGACGGAACTGGTATTTAAATATTAAGTAGCCATTAATCATACTTTCCTTTAATTTAAGAATACCACATATATCAAAACTAAACAGTTACTCTTGGCATTTTCTGTGGGAATGTCAATGAAAATGATTTTAGATTTAATTTCTGCTCCTCATTAATTCGGTTTACTTAGTTATTCTGGTTAGCTCAATAGAATTATCTTTAGTACATAGATTGTATTTCATCTTTATAAACTCGCTTGGGGTCCCAAATCCAACAAATTAATACAGATAAAAAGGTCCTTCTCGCTTTGACAGCAATTAATTATTTCTAGGTTCTCAGTGCACGTGGCTTACACCATGGCCAAGTATGGTATGTCCATGTGCGTTCTGGGCATGAGTGAAGAGTTCAAGCCTTACAACATTGGTGTCAACGCCCTCTGGCCCAAGACCGGTAAGATACAATAAGTTTTTATACCATTTTTGACTATTAAAAATCGAAATTCGTTAAAACTTTCAAAAAATATTCATTTGTAAAATCAATGTAATTGAACTCAACAAAAAATGATTTTTATCTTTACCAAGATTACTAGAATTTGAATAGACCAAATATGAACGTTGCAACTACAAATACAAAGGATTACAAAAATATAACATGTGACATCGGTAAATTTTTAAAATTTTCTTATGGTAGTAAGCAAAAGAAGAGAACGAGAACTGAGGCAAAGAGAACTGCCATGACATCGGATCATCATTATCATCATCATCATCATCATCATCATCATCATCATCATCATCATCATCATCGCCGTCCTCCAACATAAATATTTCTCTTATTTCCAGCTATCGCGACTGCTGCTATTGAGATGTTGACGGGCGACACTTCGACCAGCAGGAAGCCCGAGATCGTGTCCGATGCTGCCTATGTCATGCTCTGCAGGTTAAATTATAAAAATAAATATTAGTATTAGCTACACAATTAACCCGTCTTGAGCTTGAAACTCGAAGTTTCAAAATGCCGGTTGCGATGGCCGTTTGACAGCCCGCCCAAATTGGTGCTGTTCGGTAATCGCGTATCTTCCGAAAGATCTCCCTCGTGTGTTCAGAAATCGCAAGACGGGTTAAAGATTTAACTTTAAAGGTCTAGCAATAAAATTGTTTGCAAAATTGTAATTCATTTAACGCTTAAGCGGACACGCCATGATGCCATTTTCCATTGTTTTCCGACGATCAGCCAACTTCATGAGCTTACAATTTACAGCCAGTTCCAATAATCAATGAAGAAACTATGTATTTCACTACAGCCCAGTTAAAGATTAACTGCACTAGGTTGTGCAATATAAATGTAATTACTAGTCCAATTACTCTTAAGGGCAGAGGTGTCGACCTAGTTTTTCCTGTTATTGTTCCTTAGAAAAATGGTGTGAACTAGCCGATTTCATCAAAGAGTAAACTCTTCTTATCAGCATAAATAGCAAAACCATGATTTTAACCGTTAGAACTGAAATTTCCAAGATCTTCTACTTATAATTACCGCAATATTTAGAAACTAAACCCTCAGTCTTGTCTTGATGCATTTTCATATTGGTTTTCCCAGTGGCGTGCATTCCATATAGGCATTTAGGCAGTGCCTACCTTAACATAATACAAGAAATATTCATAACATTCACAAACAAAACGTTAGAAAAAATTTATATATCAAATCATTTCATTACTTTTTTTGTATATTTTTAATTAAGCATTTCAAATGCTAGGTATTATTATACATTTCAGTACATAAAACAATGAAAATAAATCATAAAAACACTAATTTACAATCATCATTTCAAAATTTCCACTTTCACGCGGCAAATTCTATAGCGGCGAACTCGGTAGGCACTATTTCGACTGCATCTATGAAATATCCAATCTTAGCTGTCAAAATACGACATGACGGGCTAAGCAACAAAATTAAGAAGTCACACTGTGACGCACACTCTAACCTAAATGATGACATTTTTAAAATAGCAGTATTTACTTCCTAAAGTAGGCTTGCTTATCTCGTACGAGAATTCATATAAAAAGTGTTACAGAGAAAATAATGGATACTAGAACGAATAAAAATTAAAATAGTATTTATGAGCCACCCTTCGTGGTATAATATACGTATTAAGAATTCAATATTAAGAAATGAAAAGACGCGAGTTTGTTTCGGAATCTTAATGTTATGATAGTCAGTCTGCCCGCCAAAAGATGGCGCTAAAAGTCAATCAATATTTTTTAAACGTACGGCGTTCCCAAGTTTTCATTACTCTTTTATCTATAAAATGATAAAATTGTCTCTATAGAAGTTAATATCATGTTTTTGATGTGCAAATGTACTAGTTTACTTTAAATTTTTATTTCGCGTTCAGCAGACTAATGATTATTGTGCAAAATTTGTTTGATGGTTTATCTGCACGGCAATAGATGGCGCTGAAACAATAAATTTTAACTCTTAAATCATAATAATAGTGTCTCTTTACAAGAAGTAATTGGTTAGTTGAATTTCGAAAAAATAAATTGATTATATTGAACTGTTATTTTTTATTTCAATTTGAGCCTATGAGTACAGTAATACCCCGCTTTACGCGAGAGATGCGTTCCAGAAAAAATCGCGTTAACTGAAATTCGCGTATATCGAGGTTTATGATTAAACATAGCCAAAATTTAATACAAAAAAACACGAATCATTTTAATCAATCACTTTAATTCTAAGAACACTTTATGCATTACATAGTTACTATTAATTATTTTTTACGGAAAAATACATGTTTTGTCTTTTGGGTAGCGTTTTTTTTACGTTCTTGTAAAATACGTTCATCGATAGAGGATCTCGAACGAGAAAGTTTTGTTGCACTAATAGGTGTTGAACTTTCGCTGGAATCTTTAATTTTTTCCCGTTTTTTAAAAATCGTTCTTACAGTCGATTCTGAGAGTCCAAACTCTCTCCCAACAATTGTTGCTTTGCCTCCATTTTCCATTCTTCTTAACACTTTCATCTTCATTTCCAAAGATACGCTTTTGCGCTCTTTTTTCTTTACAGAACACATTTTTGACGAAGCTTTAAATTATGTACCTATGTATGTATCTCCAATAAATGTTAAAACACGACTGCCAGCCGAACTAAACATGACGGAACAAACGAAACGAACGAGGGAATCCCCATAGAACAAAGGCGAAGGACGGGGAATTCCCTATTCTTCAAACAAAATGCTCAGAGGAAGCGGGATTTCCGCGACCATAGAGACGTTGATGACTACATTATGTTTATACGCACTTTTTCGCGTAATGCGAGGCATTTGAGCGCGAAATTTGAAATTCGCGTTATAGTGAAACCGCGCATAATGGGGTCGCGTAAAGCGGGGTATTACTGTATTTCCGTTTTAGGCATTAAAAAGCAGTTAAAAAGTTTTCTTTTACACGAACTAAATTAGATTTTTCAAATTTAGTCTATGATGTACCTAACTAAAGTGGTGTTGTGTTATTATTTTGTGCTGTGTGTGAATATACAACAATCAATAAATTGCAGTGATTGGTAGGTCTTTAGAATTTTGTTTGCGTACAACAGCTGATATTGACAAGACAACAATACTTATGGCTATCAATTTTTTTTAGCATCAATTTTAATTGCCTTCAAAGTCAAAACATAAAATAGTGCGCTGTTTATAGGGTTAGTTATGCATTATAGTTTTAGTGCCTACCTAGTGAAAAAACCTATGCACGCCACTGGGTTTTCCAACCTTAAATCAAGGCCAAAAGGGTAACTTTAATATGGGAACTTAAACTTTCTGGACGGATGATTAAAGTGTCCATCTATTTTTTTTCCAGTGATCCTAAGACGTACACTGGCAACTTCGCGATCGACGAAGACGTCGTGCAACAAGCCGGCGTGAAGGACCTCACTCCGTACGCATGCGATCCGAGTAAGTTATTAATAATGATAGAAAAATAAGCTAAAAAAATATTTCCTGGATTTAATATTAAGTAATATGTGGTTTGTAGCCGCACTCAGACTAAATCAGTATCTTTAAAAGGCGTTGCCACTGGGGCAAGCTTGGGCAAAAAATTAAAAAAAAATAGTGACAAGAATACTTGGAAGGGGGGGATAAGTTATCTGCTGCCCACCCTGAACCCAGGGCTAGCTACTCCCATGGTATCCTCATGTAATTACTAAATTACTAAGATTGGTTTTACAGTGACGCTAATTCGCCTGTCGTCAGCGTGCGTATTGGCATAACTACCTCCAATCTTGCAAAACCAATTAAACTCATCGATACGCATGCTGACTGACAGCGCATTCACGCGAAAGTAAAATATTAACACTTCTGAGTAATAATAGGTTTGAATATGAATACACATAAGACAAGGTAGAGACGTCTTCGAGTGCGATTGTCAGCCGTCTTTTATTAATGTCTTTATTTCATAGCGCCAATCTAGGTGACTTGGGCGATTTTTTTTTCTGTAGTTTTCAATTGTCACATTGAAATCCCTATGTTAGGACCTATACTCAGATAAATGAATACCAAAGATGCTCCCTGTGTTGTCACCACGCCTTGCGTCTCCACCAAATCGTCAAAAAATCACCTAGCTTTGCAACTTTAGTCTTTAAGTCTCTCTTATCAGAAGAAGACGGTCACGCGATAATGACGTCACGGAGTCTGCTAGTTTGCTCTATTACACTTGATTCATAATAAGAAAAAGGATAGCATAACTGTCAAATTATTCGCTGCCTCTATTGATATTCATTAATCTGAGCACCTACACTGCCAACTTAAGAAACAAAACCACCCTTGTCTATGGTCGTGGCTGGCCTGACCTGTACCAAAAGAAGACCAAAAAAAATATGTCTATGGTCACAAACTGTCACTTTGACACTGCCAACATAAGAAACCTAACCGCGCCCTTGTCTATGGTCGCCAACTGTCACTTTGACGCGCGTGAGTGTGACCCGGTGCATCCCGCAGAGAACGTGGACAATCTGTTAATCGATGGGTTCCTCGACGACCCGCGCGCGCTGTCGCACCACCAGACCATCACGACCCAGGCCGTGCGCCGGTACCATACTTCGGCGAGGAACTACAAGGAACAGGTTTGTTTGGAATAAGTATTGGAATGGCGGGTGGTTGCTGGCTGGCATAAGAGGAGTTAGGATGAGACTCCACCAAAGCTAAAACGCGTGCTTTGTGCTGTGTCGCAAAGGCCAAAATCTTATTGGCTGCTTGCGACACATCTCCGCTCCACAGAAAACATATTAGATTAAAAAAAAAGTTTTGTTGTAGTCTCACTCTTACACTTGTGCTATCTCGTGCAGTCTGTCAACCGAAGTAAGATCACAAAAGCAATGTATTATATGTATGTGCACGCATTACAATATCACATCATTTATAGCTAATCAGACCTCGTGCGGTAGAACAACTAACGGACAAAATCGAGATTTAATTGTATATATCTCCAATTTAAATCCTAACGTTTCGTAAAACGTATTCGTATTATTCAAAATCGATTGAAATCGATAACTCGTCTCGTGTCCATTTTGCCAGCTGGGGGGGCTGAATGAACTGAAGAGTTAAGTTTGATAGATGGTTTGGTTTAATCTATCGAATCTTCCTCTTTCAAATAATGATATACAAAAACATCTTGTACATAATCTTTCACACCCACTTGTCCGGAAACTTTGTCACAAGGTATCTGATAACCTGATTTTCCTCTGTGCTTTGGAAGGTCTAAAACAGAACGACAGAAATTGAAAAGTATAATATTAAAAACAAACATTGATTCCTTTTTTTTTAACAAAAACCTTTGTTAAGAAATGTTTTAAGTATAAAAATAACTCAATTGGCTATATTCGTTTGTCCGCAGGTAACTTGGACAATCTGATGCTAGATTTCTTTTTGGATATCGAGAACCAACCAAAAACACAGGCGAAAAAGGTGCAAAATTCTAAATCAACTAAACTGCTTGTCTATGGCCATTAACTGTGCGTGCCCGTTAATGTGTTTGCTTCATTACTAACGTACTAAACCAATAAATCATTTTAAATTTTAATTATTCGAAAGTAACAACAAGCTATAGGAATAATTTTAGTAAGAGGTGAATTATTAAAAATGAAAACTTACCACATTATGCCATTATCTTACATTTTTGTTTGTCCCTTGTATATCATACATATGTGCTTTGTCATGTTCCACTTCAATATAAGTTGTAACAAAATAAACTGTAAATATTTGAAAGGCGAATTGTTTATTAGTAATGTTATAAATTCGATAATTAAAAGTACATTTTAATGCCTACCAAATTCGGAAACCAACCATTGGCCAACTTGCTCTGTTTGTCCTGTAAGCTTCGCCCTCCCTCCACCACATTGCTTATGGGGCAAGACGAGCGTAGTAATTGTATTACACTGATAAGACAAGACCAGCTGTCGCATAAGACACAATTTGTACTTTTACCATTATTCACTCATCGATTATGTTGATTTTCCGAAAACTAGCTAACTAAAATTTACGCTTTACTTTCTGAATTTATAACATTTCCACTGAAGGATACGCCCTTGAAATATTTGAAGTACCTATATTTTGTTACACTTTGTATACTACGTGCATGAATGTTAAATCAAGTATCCAACGCGTTTCCGTTGGGCCTTAATTTTGATGTCTGTCATGTGATGAATGATATCGAGTTATCAGAATAAATGATTGAACTTACTTTTTAATACGTGACCACGGGCCCTTGACAAAATACTACCTGCCCTTGCCCTACGTTGAAATGGGTTTTTAACATAGAGCAAGTTTTATGAAAGTCATTCCATTCCATTCCATTCGACTGCTGAAAATTGATTATGTTGCTTTGAGTAAAGTCGGTTTTCATTAGTTTGATTTTTATAACACTGGAAATAACATTGTTTTTTTTTGTAATTTGAATCACAAAACATGCCAGTAATTAATTACAAGACACATTAAAAGATCAACTCTTAACAATATATCCATGTGCTTAGTCCGGCGACGCGGCGGGTGACGGTCAGGTCCCTCAGCTCTTCGCGGCCATCAGCAAGACCTTATCAGCTGAGCTGGTGCAGAAGACCCAGGCTGTGTACCAGTTTAATGTTAAAGGTACCTTTATTATATTTTTTACTTAAACTTGATATTAGACTAGTGGATTTTGTAATTTATTGAATGAATTTTATGCTTATTGACTCTTATTTTTTTTGTATAGCTCGTTATATTGGCTTCTCTCTGCCTGATGTCAATTATTCTAAGATTGATTATAGAATATGCATAATATTTTCTTAATAAAATTAACTTTATTGCCGTTTGAGAAAAAAGTCACCCCCAGCTCAGCTGGGGAGGGTTTGGGGTCTTAATGGCAGACAACGCATCTACGACCCTTGTGAGGTTGTTGATGTCCATGGGCAGTGATCAATTACCATCAGCCCCTTGTTTGTTGCCTTCCTTGTATTAAAACACGGAATTTTTCTCTGTTCATTCAAATAGATAAATCATTTCGGTATACGAGGGGCAAACTTTGTCTTTGTGTGTTTAAATGGTAATTTTATATAATTTTAACAACTCTCTACAGGCAAGGAGGAGGGAGTATGGCACTTGGACCTGAAGAACGGCGAGGGCGCGTGCGGGCAGGGCGAGCCCAAGAACCCGCCGGACGCGGTCCTCACCATGGACAGCAAAAACTTCACCGATATGTTCGCTGGTACGTTTGATACTTGCTTTATTTACAAACTGGGTATTTTACTTCAAAATATACATAGATCACGTAGCACCCTCATTAAAGAGGAAATTATAAAATAATTCTGCCACAAACACTTAACAACACTTAAAAAATATAACAGGTAATTGAACCTAATTAATAAGACAATACAAAGATGTAACATCAATCGTTATATTTGTCACACGTTTAATTAATTATGTAAGCAGCATGCCTGATATGGAACTTAAGTTTTATGATGTACAAACGGCCGCCCGCGACTTGCGCGTGTATTTTGGTTTATCCTATTTTAATAATTTAAAGCATTTTTAAAGCAATCGGGATAACATATAAACAAACAAACTTTATCATTTATAATATTAATAAAATAGATGTGATATGATAGTCTCACTATTCTCACTAACATCAGTGAATATAATGGAACATCTATATGTGCTCTAATATTTACTATATAATCCTCCTGTGTTGATCCATCTAACACCTTTTATTTTACAACAGGAAAGTTGAAGCCAGCCACTGCCTTCATGATGGGCAAGCTCAAAATCAGCGGGGACATGCAGAAAGCCCTCAAACTGGAGAAGATGATGAAGTCACTGAAGAACAAGGTCTGATTAACGAAGTGTCACGTCAGTTTGACTCCTAGAACACCACTTCACTCCCAGTGCAATAAGAGTCCAAACATATTTTTGTACCAATGTATTTTTCGAAAAGACTTTATCGAAAAGTTTTTATGTGAAAAATTGTTAAAAATAAACTGTTGAAATTATGTTATATTGTTGTGTCAAGATATTCGGAGTAACATAGGAGCAGGCCATAATAAGGCTCAAGTTGTAGGTATGCTTAAATAAGAATTGTACTCATAACAGACTGACAATAATAAATTAATTGGTCATTATACTTTTTATCTATCAAAAGCTAAAATTACGTAAGTTGAATTATTTTAAATATATGTAATAACTTTTATTTATTGACATATTCCATCATATTTGGTCAATTGAAAAAGAAGTAATGAAATTAACGAAAAATTGGTTGTGATTAATTTCCAATTTATCAGAGAATCTGGGGCATCAATCCCCAATCCAAAGTATTATTTTTAATATTTATTATTATATGTACGTATTTTCAACTGCCAGAAAAAATATAACAGGGAATAAAATTCAGTTCAAGACAACAAACAACATCATGATTCGAGGCTACAAGTATTGATTATTTGAGAAGTCTTGTCTTGTCTATTTGTTTGTATATTGTAGGTATTGTAATTTCAGTATGCTCTCACATGTATGTATATTAAGATGGTGCATGTATTTTGTTAATTGAAGGGATATTGATGTAAATAAATGTTTATATTTGCATGATTGTCTATTATTTTATTACTGAATCATAAAATGTATCTTGTTGTTGTTGTCTTGTAGATTAAAAAGATTGAATTGACGAATACAAATGTTTGGGGCCTGGAAAGTCTTGTATTAGAATGCCTGTCATCTCTGTAACATAAAAAAATAACATTTAAGTACTATTATTTTCATTAGTTTCTTAAGTTTCCCGTTTTTATTTATAGGGCAATATAAAGATCTCTAAATAGATCGCCGTTCCGTGCGATTTGTTTATTTTTTTTGAATTTACAAGATGAAAACTTACATCATGATATTTATTTGCTTCAAAATAGTATGCACGCACGTTATACATTACATCAGATTATCTCGACAAACTTTGTCAACAACAATACGTACGACGATTACGATTAAAGTACATAAGTTTCATTACGTTTTGTAGGTAGGTAGGAGGTGCTATTATATTTTGATGGTGTGGAAATGAACTGAATACCGAATAAAACCATAGGTATTAGAATAACTGGGCAATACATAGGACAGTCGTTCAATGAAAAGCGATCTACTTTCGCAAGTATTGTATTTCGTCAGATCCATACAATAGCCCCAGCGATAACCTTGTTATCAAAATTGAATTCTCCCGCGTAGTCCGTTGGCCTTGAAAGTTATTAGGTTATGAGATCGCTCAGTAAACTGTCAGCGGTGTCACTTGACGGATCGTCGAATATTATTTCCAAAGTTGTTGTAAAACTTAGCAAATAATCATGTTTTCGATCGATGCACCCGTGGAAATACAAAATACCGATGTCTGCAACTACCGGTCGCCGTTGAGTACGAGATATGCGTCGAAGGAAATGCAATACAACTTCAGTGATCAGAAGAAGTTCTCCACATGGAGGAAGCTGTGGATCTACTTGGCTAAAGCTGAAAAGGTTGGTGATATTTTCTTTAATTAATCATGCATGCTTTTCAAGCCGAAACAAATATTGGCAAAATTAAGGTTATGATTTTATTTAGACAGCTGACAGCTGATGACAGTTGTCAGCCGGCTTGACTTACGTTTTTTGCACCGTGGTACTTACGCAAAGGAATATGATCTTATAAGTCTCAGATCAAGTAAAAAACATTTTTGTTGATTTAGGCCTAGTACCTAGCTGGGATCTACTAAACACGGCCATAAAAACTAGCATAGTTAAAGCAATGTATGTACGCAATACGCATTATGCTCGATGGCGCAGTGGTTAGCGCATTCGGCCTGCGGTTGCTAAAGTTAAGCAACGTTCGCAGATGCCAGTCATCGGATGGGGACCGAAAAATTTCATCTCGAGCTCCTCCGTGCTTCGGAAGGCACGTTAAGCCGTTGGTCCTGCGCCTGATCTCTCTACGGTCGTGTCAGACTGCTGTCCCACCGAATTATGAGAGTGAAGGAATAGGGAGTGCACCTGTGCTTGCGCACTCACTTGTGCACTATATTATATCCTGCGTACCTGGCTGATCGTAAGATCGGCCGCCATGGCCGAATACGGCCGGAGGGTATTATTATTATTATTTATCAATAATAATCTCGCGCACATGTTCCATGTGGTAACATAGTGTATAACGTTCCCTACACAAAAGACTTCATAAATTAATTATTTAAAAAATATTATTCTTATTAAATTGAACTAAGATTCATGTTATTATCTAATCTTATTGTAGTTTTGAATGCTGCTTAAATCAAACCGAACAGGGGCACTATACAATAATATACATAGTACCAACTGCCTCCTTGAACTAAATTTAAAAAAAATCTACGTTCTTTTTAGGTAGTAAGTATTTCATTGGTTAGAGAAATCGCAAACATCAATCACCTAATTTTCCGTTATGAATGATGATTCCGTGCTTAGGTATCCCGTGTAAGGTTTACGGAATTCAGACGACAGTCGCGCCATTGTAATAACCGCTAGTCAATTCAGGATCATCGTTGTAGTGCACCCTGGGCCCCAAGGCCAATGGCCGAGGATGCTACTAGGTGAGGCGCTAGAATGATGATGGTGAGTTTCACAGGTATTTCAATTCCTCCTTGAGGCACATTCCTCATTACTGAGGGTCGTGCGTGATCATTGTATGAAATGAAACACACAACAACTCTCTTGCCAATTTTAATGGAGTGGTTTGCCATTGCCTTCTCCATTTCACACACTAACTCGTAGTGTGTAGGTTTCCTCACGATGTTTTCCTTTACCGTACAGCTGGTATGAAATAACGCACATAGATTTTTGATAATCCAGAGGTGCGTGCCTGACCGGATTTGAACAGCAGACCTCACGCATGTGAAGCGGCGTTCTTCAATGCGTATTTCAATTACTTTTATCTGAAAAAACTTATTTTAGGTGATTTTAATAAAGGTAGAGTAAAGTGTAATTTCAAATCTAATGAGCTGCTCGTCTGTGGAATAATGTAGATACATACCTTCACTTTACAGAAACCACAGTAACGTGGTGCTTAATAACGATTGTACATAAATGTTTTTGTATGTGAGTGAGGTCTCTCTAGCTTAGTTAGGTCCTTTGGCGTCGGTAATCACTACCTTATAGGAGTTACAGGTGAACCTTATTCTCGATTGCCTCCTTCTTACTATAAAGGCTTGTGTGTCCCCACTTACGTAGGAAAGGAATTAAATTATACTATCAATGTAGATAAATTAATTACATTTATTTGATAAACAACGAATACATAAAATTTCATAATTATATAATAAATTGTCGTTAATTGGCTACAAATATTGTATAATACATTCTTTGTTTGACGCGAGTACCTTTTAGATTGATTAACGGTTATTATTGTGTTTTAAGGAGTGGGTACATAAGGTAACATTAGCGCCGGTTATATAAGTATTGAATTTAAGACCCAATAGCCAGCCTTATACTCATAGATGATTGCCAATCTAAAAAAACATGAGTTTTGTCATTGTGTTATAAATAATTGTAATTCATCATTTAGTTAATTTTTAAATAAGGCTGGCCTATTGTTTCTTAATTCCATGTTACGCGTATAAAATATTCATTTAATGTATAATCTATCTTAAATTTTAAAATGAAAATGTTGTGATGTCTTTTTCATAAACAGACAAATGTCTGTCTTAAAATTTTGCATTCACTTTAACCTAAAATTACAACAAAATCTAAATCTTAAAATAATGAAGTGGTTATTCTATGTTAAATTAGTGATATAAAAAAGAAAATTAAGTAAAGGGAAAGTTATATTGAGAATTCATTATTTACTTAAGTAAGTGATAACTTGAAAAGTATAAGTTTGAAGAAAGTGTAGGCAGCAAGAAGTTTAGAAACTTAGGTATCTACAACTGGACGGATACTGATTACTGCTTTGGTTCTCCCTTTTTAAATAAACCTTAACTTATTAAATGTAGAATAAATACAAATAATTATACACTCGTCACCAAAAATTAAACAAGAATTAAACAAATTAGAGATCCTCTACAGTTTAAGGAAATACTTAACAAGCAATAATATGTCTGTGAATTTAAACTTATAAAGATTTGATTTCGCAACCATTCATCGTTATGATGAAGAACTTTTGATTTAACCAAAACTTTCACTGGATTGAATGTCTTTTTTTTTATTTTGAACGTCTTATTCTAACTTGTTTGTGCGTATATCCGAAATACAATGTTTTATAGTAAGTAGCAAAACCGATTTTAAACACTTCAAACAATTTCTAAATAGAACAGTGTTTTTGATCATTCTCAGCATTTACAAATTGATGATTAATACCAGAGCTGGTGGAAAAGACTATGAATATTTAAATTTAACATCAAAACGCATAAATTAAGAAAGTAAATACCTATGATTAAATACGCGGTGGTAATTCGTACCTAAAATGTAATTAAAAGCATAAAGCTATGCAATAACTTAAAAGTTTTGATCTGCTTCCAAATGTCTTCCATAAGTGATGTTTTCATATCGAAACATACAAGCATTGTCAATAATAGAGCGAAGTTAATCTAAGTGACTCAAGGCTTAAGTAACATTTTCGATACAAAAATACTAGATTATCACTTACCATCTTACGTAAGTTTTACTTTTATGTAACTTAGAACTATAAATTTGGTATTAGCGGAATGTCTCAGTAATAAATACAAAAAATACTATACTCGAATAACATACAAAAACTACCAATTAAATTGGATCGCATAAACATCTTGATTAAATACAATAAACTGATTTCTATTAATAAACTAATTAAACCTATTTCTTCGTAACAAGTTCTTTCATACATTGTAAAAGATTCGTATGCTTAGTTTTACTTGCACTATCGGCCAAAGAAGGAATCTTATGTAGAATAGAAAAAAGCTGCATTGAAAAGTACAAAAAAATCCTAAATCTTCTCAACATCTAAAACTTACTTTAGTTTATTTAGCTGCCAAAAGACAGTGATATAATTTAGTATAACTTAGACACAAAATACTAGATGCCATTGAAAGCAGCCTTGAATTTTTATATGAAATCACCAATACGGACATATTCGAAAATTATGATTCCGTTTTCCAATCAGAACTAATCTATCTTACCATTAGTCCAAAACCAAGAAAGGTTGCTTTTCATTATTACTTTTTAGCTGCATTGTTCACATACATAGCTGCCTTTATGTCACCTTCTTACCCTTTCCCTTCAAACATTTTTTGAGATCGGTGGTAAATCTAAATCTATTTGGTTTCTTGATCCTATCAAAAGCTCTAGCTCAGTTCAGGACTAGGCGAAGTTTATGGGCTGTGAAGATTTAAAATATCTTAAGAAATATAGCTGCCAATACAAAATAGATGCACTGTCGAAATTAATAAAGAAGAATTTAGAGTAATAAATGGAATAGCTACAGCACTGGGCAACTGGTTGAAAATGAATAGCTAATTAAAAAAGAAATATTTAATCGTTTTTAAAGCTGCAGCACAAGGGCGAAAATCCAACTTATTCGTATAATTATTTAATCTGACGTAACTGCTTTTTTGGGGGCAACTTTCTGAACGTTATCATTATTATAACTAAAATTAATACAGCTAATCAACGGGACGTACATTTACACTTAAAATTATTTACACAAAAACTTACATTACGAGCAGAGTTACAAAATTGAGATTAAACAAATAACTTAAATAATACTTACAATCGAATACAATATTAAAATAAAAAAAGTTTTCGGATATAGTAAAAAGACCTAATTTTTTTACAAATCTAATGAGTTGAATTTGTTTTTAAGTCAATATTTGCGCCAATAATGACATCCTTATTTTTCGTTGTTGTTTTAAACGTCAATTAAAATTATCGTTCGTTTTTCGAACTCATGAAGAAGCGTTGTAATGACTGGCAGTTTAGTAATCGGCCTCCTTTCTGAAAGTGAAGAAAGCGTGGAAGAGGAATACCGCCGCGTTGATGACGGCAAAGACTCCAGATGAAATGAGAAGATCATACGCTTGCTTGTTGGGGCGCTGGTTTGCGTAGTAGGACCTGTGCCAGTCTGTGGGGCAGAAAAAATTTGGTTAATCCCTGATCTGAGGTTTTTTTAAATAGTTTAAGCCATTGTGGAAATTCTTGAACTATACAACAACAAAATACCAAGTAGACAATTTGCAAATGTATTTGTTGAAGTCTATTCCCATTTAATTTTGTCGCAATTGTGGACGGTGGTGACGTAAACTCACACTTTCCCATACTGTTGAAGTTTTTGACACTCACAAGTTAGAAGTTATCTCATTTTTTCACCAATGCGAGCGAATTCTCTTTCAAATCGAAGAGTTACTCATAAACAGGCTATAAAACAGTTAATTAATTGCTAATTCACATCAGAGTCGGTATAGAAACGGGCGGAAGCCATAACACAGATCCCCGAGGACCAGGAATGCGCAGTCGCATAGTTCCAAAGGCTAGAGAAGGTCCTTCCATATACAGCTACAACGTGCCTGTTGCATAGTAAACAGTTGTAAATTTAGTAGAGGAACTCTATTATAATATAAACAATAGATAACGAATCAACGGTAATTCATATTTGAATCAAATCTACTGCTTTGCACTAGAAAATGTGTAAATCTAGGTCATTATAAACTTATTTATTTCGTGTTGGTGATAGCTACATGTGGCAAATTGTAAATTAGACTATTAAATTGGCATTCCTGATAGGTATTCATTGTAAATTCTACAAAGAAATGTTGATACTATGTCATTCGACTCCATTAACCACACGACAAATCGCCTATCAGAAATTGCTTACACATCTATTATGACATTATTTTTCATAACAGTTTAAGGAACAAATCCACGCTGTATAAAGGACGTACCATAGAATATGACAGCGGCGGCAGCAGTGAACATAATAGCTCCAAGGACGGAGAAGCCGATGGACGTCCTCCAGCCAGCAGACTCGCCGAGTAGCCGCGCGATGATCAGCACCCCGGTGATGATGATGAAACCTGAACAGATGTACTGGTTATAGAGACTGGTGATGAAACATGAACAGTACTTGTAATCGCTGATGATGAGCAACTATCGAGTTTCTTGCCGCTTCTTACGGTAGATGCCTGCGTTCCGAAGTCGGTGGTAGATTCATTCTTTTGTGGTATCATTGACGATTTATAAGTGCCTCACTGAGGCCTACATAAATAAAGTATATATTGAGTGATTGATTGATGATAAAACCTGAGATAATATACAAGGTTCCGTAACTGGTGATGAAACATGGAGATTTATGATAGAAAATAAAAAACGCCGTGGATAATGATGAAACCAAATAAATTATACTAGTTACAGAGACAGTAGATGAAACTTACTTATGCTAGCGAAATAAATTGACTTATACCAAAACTCAAGCATGTTACACCTAAGAAATACAATAACTGATGGTTTATTTCAATTTCACAAACGACAAGACAAATGAAAAGTGAAAATGACAACATCTCATTTTTGTCTAGTACAAATGGGACGTTAAGTAAATTATTATTAATTTATTAATGTGAAAGGAACAGTCATCTGAGGGACATTGTTTATAATATGTTTAATGTAAATAACAATGACATAGGCTGCTTGATCAACCTCTTAGCTTATCCATCTTCAGAAGAAGCCAAAGTTATTGTCAATTTTGTAATTTCTAGCCTGAAGTTGTTATAGTTAAAAAATCATTAAGAAGTTTTCCTAGCAAATAGGGAACTGAATATGTTTCTAACAACCGACAGCAGTCAGGAAGCATCGAAGCAACAATCCATCAACAATCATAAACCACGACAGCCGCTATGTTTACGATAAACACTTTCCCACCAAGTTCAATGAAACCAATTTTCCAATTAGCAAGAAGTGAAACCGATTGCACAATTTTGCTTGCGGAATGGCGGTGTCACCGGCATAATTGTCTTACAAATTACATAAATTTAAAACAATACTCCGACATTAATTGGTGTTTGATCCGTGACCACCGCTTTTTTTCGTGAAAACGTCGCCGAAATTGAAGCTTTCATTTAATCAGAATAGTTTTCCTTGACCGTTCTATCTCGATAGTATGTAGAGCCTTAGTGCGTTTTATGTACCAAAATACTGTTAAGGTTTAACCTAAAACTATCTGTATTAAAATAAACTTTTAGCATCATAGAACCTTCAGGATTTCCAATCTATGTTAACGATAGGCATTCCTAATTGCTCGTAAATCTCGTACAAGGCTAAACGTTGACGAAGACGTTTTAGTGCCCACTAAAGTTGTCTTCAGCTTGTTTTGTTAAACGACCAAGTATATTGACAAAGGTATTGTAACTAATTGTAAGATATTTCAAACATAGCTCGATTTTGTTATTAACCAGTTACGTGGTTGTGTGTAAAGTAAGTTAATTTTAATGATGTATAACATTTTCATTGATGCAGTTCTTGGCGTACGTCGGTAGGTAACTTGTCAACGCACTGGCCAGCCTAAATAATTGCTTCCTAACTTTAATTAAGTTTTAAATTAAAAGCGGGATTATTCGTAGTCGTTGAAACAGAAACAATCAAGTCTTGACAGAAGATTATTTACCTCCAAATAAAAAAAATTGAATACAGTAAACACATCCGTCTTTTTCTGTGATGGCCAAGACTTAATTGTGTAACAAAAAAACAGTCACGCATGGCCGCTCTTGTTTTCAAATGCTGACCAATCATGCAAATTATTTTTAATGTAATCTTGTAGGTCCATGAACTTGGTAAAAATAATGACTACAAGTTGACCAATTACATTATTTTTCTTTTATTGGACGGATATAATATGTTAATTCATATATGTACACATGATATGATGGACATCTCATAATAATTTCATATTGTCCCTGTTGAAAATTAATATTTGCTCGCTTGCCTTCCGATAACATACAACTGACAACATGTACGATCGAAAAACTGTGTCCGAATTGTCATCAATTCGGGAAAGAATTAAAATCGATCAAGTCTTAGCAATTGTTAAATTGGAAGATTAGAACAAGATACATTGCGGCAATGGGGTCACGGCTGCGAAATTGTTTAACAGGCGTCGATGGCTTTTGTTAAATATCCCGATAATTTAGGCAACGAACTATTTTAACTTTGGTTTTTTCTATTAAATTGTTTCGTCTCATCTCTGGTCTCATTGTAAATTGGAAGGACGACGCCAATACAGAAATAAGAATGCTTAAAAAAGGATTTGGCATTAAAAACTTTTTGCCAAAGTTCAAGCAGCCAGCATTTTTGGTGATCGTCTAAAAAATATGTAGCGGTTCCGTTTAAAAAGGTTGAATACTCACTCGAATAGGCAGAGTAGATGACAGCAATGTGGTGGACATTCCTCTCAACCACTTGTGGGGAGTACAAGGCGCCAACAATCAGGCCGATGGCTATGACCGTGATCACCTGCAAAGAAAGAAATGGTATGAAAGCCGTTCAAAATTTAGCGTCATACGTAAATAAGAATTACCTTGCAATGTTTAGGAACAGTCCTATTTTGACTAAATATGAATGTAGAAAAAAAATTGAGACAGCTAGAATTCTTGAAAAAAATATATACTTCTTAAATCGAATCATATAAGTTCAAGTAGCCACGCAAAGTTTCTGAACACCAATGAGCACTCAGTGAAGTTTAAACACAGCTCATTATCTTAAAATTCGTTTTTCTTACAACTTTCTGCTAGCACAGTAACTGTTTTAACCACTTTTCTAACAAAGGTCACGTACATGAGAAAAAATAAAATAAGAATAAGAGACAAGTGTCTTTGGCCGAGTGAAAGTGTCAACCATTTGTTTTCTCTCGCTGATATTCGTGGAACCACAAGTAAACGATTTTCCAATCTAGATGTTGTTTTCATAACTACCATCGTTGAGTTTTCGTTTTCTCTTTCACCTGATGTTTTCTTGTTTTGCTCAAATTGTTTTGTGGTTTGGACTTCATCTGTGTGAATGTTAGTTTGATGTTTTCTAACAAATGCCTTAAGTATGCATGCACACAAGACAGGAGGTTAAATATTTACGTGTAAGTTTTATGAGAATGAATAGATACTCGTACAATGTATTTGGATTTATCTCTATGGTAGTTCGACCCAATTCTGACTCCCATTGACAAAAGAACGACGAGCTTGAAATACACTGTTTACCCAAAAAATACGACACATCGGAAGTTTCATTCAGCCAAAAGCGTAGTCTCAAATAATCATATTTACAAGTTTTACTAACAAATGTATATTTTTTTTTATGATTCAATTTTGTTGCATTGTATTTGAATCGATTTTAGTTTTTCCGTAGTAGCCTTGGCCTTGTTACAAATAGTCGTATTTATAATAGTGCTTATTTATTGATTAAAATGCACTTGTGGGTTATTTATACGACTTGATGGCGACATTACAAAAGCTAATGGTAATTCCATTGCAAGGAAAACTTTTTCGCTCCGAATTTTTATAAAATTAAATTGTTTACAATTGAAAGAGAGAGAGAGAGCAAATAGCTACGGTATATATTATACTACAAAGTAGGTAGAGACAGGAATTCAAAGACCTACTTCGAAACATCCAAAATATTTATCAATAGATGTTTGTCTCTGATGAATTCACAACAAATAATAATAATAAATAATAATAAATAAATGCCTTGGACTGACACACCAATTGCCTAGCCCCAAACTAAGCTCGAAGCTTGTACTATGGATGCTAGGGAACGGATAGAAATACTTAAATACTTTTATAAACATCCATGACTCGAGTACAAATGCCGATGTTCATCACACAAACATTTGCCCCAGCGGGATTCGAACCCGCGACCCTTGGTTTCGTAGCCAGGGTCTCTGACCACTCGACCAACGGGCCCGTCAAACATCACATATAAAGTGGAATCTTATTACGAGAATTCCAAAGGACAGTCGTTAAATCTAAAACATACAAAGGTACTCGTTCATACACCATTAAAGTAATTTCCATAGCTACCGTGATCTTGAGAAGGCGCGCATGATGTCAGGTTGATATTTAACATAAATACTATAATTAAGCCTTACAACGCTTCCTATGTATCTGTGACTAATGTTAAACTTGAGAATTACATAACACTTGAATAGTTGCCAAGGACTAGGGCTGCCATCCGTCCGGGTTGTCCTAGTTTAGAGGGCGTCCGGGGTGCGTCCGGGTACAGTAGATACAGAAGTCCGGGGAAGACACAGAAGTCCGGGGAAGGTTTCAGACGGTACGCCACGATCAACCTACAATGAAGTTGAAGCTATCATGTCCGGCTTTCGGAGTCTAAAATCCGGGGTTATCTCGCCTCTTGTCCTGCTTTCGTTAATTTTAGAGATGGCAGCCCTACCAAGGACGGCAAATCGCAGGCAATTATCGAGTGGCCGTGGGCACATTGCGCCGTTCCCATCATTGCACGTTGTTTTCCGTGGTATTTGTAACAGTGTTTGGATTGAAGGTAGGGCTGAACTGTAGGTAATGGAGTCTTCCGTCTTCAACTTTGATTAAAAACAATCGAAGTTTTTTTTCTTTTGTATAGTGATAGGTTTTTGACTTTTAAACAGCCTGATAGCATGTCAAATCATGTTTTAAGCCTGCACTTTGGCCAAAAGCACAAGCTACGCGCATCAATAAAAAAATACTGACCGGCATTTTAAGCTTACTAAAATTACATGGGGTCCCTTGCAATATATTATTCAAAGGTCTTGGAGGAGAGTCTCATTCTGTGATAGTGTCGTAACATAAGATAATTTAACGTCATCACTATGGTATTATTTCGTTTTAGTATCGCGCATTGGGTTAGCAGAGCGTAACCCTACGCGGTGTCCCATAGCCTTGATTCGATGTTATAAATAAGTCACAGGGATGATGATGACGTATTTCGGACGGCTCTGTCTAGGCCGCCACTACACGGCTTGAGAAATGCAGCTCAGCCACCCTTCACGATGAACACTTGCAGTTCAATAATAGCGTTTATGCCCCTGATTTAAGGGTGTATAGACATGAGCACCAACATTGTATACAAAAACAGTGAAATATGAACTTTAGTGCTTACACATAAAAGTCAATGTGTGTGACGATGTGTATACATGTTGGTGCTCATGCTGTACGTACCAGCTCGACAGTCCTCAGGCTGACGCACCAGTATTGTCGTAGCCAGGCGTGGAACCCTCCTCGCCCTAGTTGGCCTGCGCCTCCGTCTCCTTGTCACCAGCCGGCATGACCGTTCAATAGTAGCGCTAATTCCCTTGACAGACGGTTTAAAGTCCTGCAGTTTAGCCATTGTGTCCCCGACATAAGGGTGTACGTACCAGAACAACAGTCCTCAGTGTGGAGCTCTCCTCGTCTTGTTGACCTGCGCATCGTCTCCCTGTCTCCAGGCGACATTGCCGTTCAATAGTAGAGCTTATTCCCCCGTCAGATGGTTCAAAGTCCTAGCGTTTCGTCGAACGTGATTCCTGCTATTCAGCCCTGTTCCTGTTATAAGAGTATACGTACCAGCTCAACAGTCCTCAGGCCGACGCACCAGTACTGCTTGAGCGCGGCTGCGGCGCGGCTGTCCCGGTCGGGCGTGGAGCCCTCCTCGCCCTTCTTGGCCTGCGCCTCCGTCTCCCTGTCTCCAGCAGACATGGCCCAAACCACGCGAGCCCCGCCCCCGTACTCCGACACCTGGGAAATTAGAAAGAAAGTTTAATAACTTCCTCGTCGAGTCTACGTACTGAATTTACTTTCGTCTAATAGTCTACATACGTTTTTGACAGAGAAATTGAAATTCCATCCCTTGAATAAAAATGGAGGATCTCAGGAGGTGCAATTTAATCGTTCATCAAATGTCCATTCAATGTTTCATAGTAACCAGCTAGATCTGCTCGTTCCTGTTTTGTTATACCTACTTCAAAATTCTAGCCTGCTTTCCTACTAAATAATGATAATGACATTTGTGAAGACCTATAAGTGATTTGTGTTACACGTTTTGTAAATCTTGGTATTCCTAAACAGATAAATAAAAATTGTGCACATATTGTACCTACTTACTACTTTCCTATATTCAAAAAAAATAGTAGGTGCCTAAGCTCAACGATTATATTTCACCACACCTAGCAACGTCGTTGCTCATTTCACCGTAAGCTTCTAATCTTTAAGCCTTAAAGGACTTGAATCTCAGATCCTTCATTTTTATCTAATCCTAGAATTCACAACCATTAATTGCTCTTAAACACTACTTGTAAACTTAAGAGATTACATCTTGCATACAAGAAGTCTGGACTGGTTAGTCATATCTTAGATCAGCGTAGTTAAGTAGGTACTTATTATTATTAACTACTGGTTTATCCTGGTAATAAGGTTGACAAATTGATATGGGTTAGGGTTTCGGAGAAATAGTATGTTGCTGTAAGATAAAAATGCTGATTTAATGAAATATTCTAATATGACTTAATTTATATCGTACTACCACTAAGTAACCTGAATTAAACACCTAATGCAAATAAGTAATTAACTTTTCAATCAAGTGATGCAGGACAAAAACAATTATTGGAATTTATTGGCTGATGCAAGAATTTTATCATTTTTGGTGTAACTAACAATGTTTTGTGAGAATATAAATGGAAGCACAATTTTTGTCCAACAAGTAATTTTCAGTTAGGGTAATGAATTTGACGACAGAAAAAGGTGTTAATATGCGAGTTCGCGTGTTGAACTCACTCAACAAAAACCTTAATGGCGCCTAAATAATTCATAGACACTCGACCATTATCATATTTTCCCCATTGAAGCAGAGAAAGCATGAGCACATTCATAAATTCATTTCAAAACATAACATTTAACATTGTCCTCATGAAAGTGGACTTTTTCTGTAAGAATTTAATGATTTTCCTACTTCTTAGTGTAGGAACACACATTGCGGAAAAAACGCGACCGCATTTTCGCGGCTGAATAATGTTCCGCCGCGTTCATGATATGACATATTTTAAAATGGCAGATGTAACACTATGCCGATATTACGTCGCGTAATTTTGTATAGAAAATGCATTGCCGCCAAACTTCGGTCGCGTCGTTTCAGCATAGTGTGTTACTCTACTCTTATGATCATTTATTGCAACTTAAACTTTTTTTGTCATGTAGAGTGATTGATATGTTTAATTACAGTTCCAGGAACCTAAACCGACAGCCACCAAAATTTTTCACTTTTCGCATGACAGAACCCTCATTTACACAATCTTCTAAGCTTCCAAGCAGTAATATTAGTATCAGCCTATTAATATCCACTGTAGGGCCTTCATCATTTGAAAGCATTATTTTTTACAAAGACACGTAAGTATAGGTTTAATCACCTCTCTTGCTTAATGCGGATTTAGTTCACAAACCCGGGCTGTGTTCGGAAAAACGGACACTTTTCCCGGGACCTCGAGACCACGGCCCGGTATTTAAACCACTATTCTAGGAGTTAATATTTCTGCAAATATGTTTAAAACATAGTGCAATATGTCTCGTCGCGTGTGGCACTTGTAGAAACGTAAGAGAATAAATGAACCACGGGCTGGATGCCGATCGCTGGAGCGGCACCGGCGCGCACGCACCGACTTTCCAATCATGTTTCGTGGACGGTTTTTCATTGAACAGTGAAACGATACTTAGATGGTCAATTTCTTCTTGTTTGATTTATATTAAATTACTTTTTTGCGCTTTATTATTCTTAAAGATTATTATCGAAGTATCGTCGCCATTTTCTGATTCTTATGTCCTTAGACTTTTGTAAAGGAGTCAAACCGGAAAACCCTGCTATTCGTCAGTGTATTTTTGTTAAACGTAGTATTAATGCTATCAAAAGCATAGATATCTACAACAGAATATTTCTTGTTTATTAAAATATATAAGGAAGTTAACAAAATTTTAGTATTACGATACTAATTAACTACGGTTAATTTGATTAACAATGTGCATAATGTCCTCATTCAAAACTTAAATTCCTCCTCGTATTTTTGATTGACGATAAGGCCATTAATGTTTGGTAACTTTGATATGCAACATTGTATAATACTGAAATCAAGAAGCTCTCATTACGTCTACATTAGTATGAACTGGTGTTAAATTTATCTTTAATTAAAATTCATTATTCTGATAAATGAAGTTATAATGATATTATGTATGCGGTGCACGACCATGCGTGGCGACTTTCAATGTGAGTGACTCCAGAACCTTCTTTAATATTTGTTACTTTCTTGTATCTGTTGAATATTCATACACGTCACGAATTATTAAAAGCGTGATGAAGGTACAAGCATAGTTATCGACGAGTATTTTATTAATGTTGAATTTTGTCGTGACATTTGGTTGATCCTTTGGAAGCCACGTTATTTTAGAGCTGTTGAGCTTTAAATTCTGCTCAAGTAATATACCTACGTTCTAAATAGTAGGTACCTAATAATATTGTATGTAAAATAATTACGAACGTAATATCATTCTGTATGTGCGTACATACTGGTTGATACTTCTGAAGAGATTCGTCGGTAGGTAACTGTTATTTTTCACATTCACAACTAAAATTATAAATGAAGAAGTAGATGTCTTGCTAATTTATTTGTTAAAAGTGGTTACTGATCCACTTAAAAAGATTAATTTATGACACCATACACAAACCAATCATATTATCGACTGTAAGGTTGGGCTAACTCTGGGCTGGGCTGTATTGTAATGTCGGAAAGCCATGCAGGTCATTTCCAAACAATTAGTTCGGGAATGACCACAGCTTTCTGGACAATTGGGAGCCTCGCCCTGATGTGTTCATTAGTGTAAAACATGTATATCATTCATTTAACGTTACAGATGTATAGATCAAAAGAACATGTGCCGGTATCGTAGGTTTTTACCGTTCTGTTTAATAGTAAGTTTTTGTTCATTTTATATTTCATTCATGAAAGTTTGTAACAGCTAAAGCAAACTTAAGACCATAGGCACTGATAGAGTGACATCTAAGTTATATCGTAGCTACATCGTATGTTTTATCTTTAACATTTAGCCCTATTGTAGTTGAAACTACAGTTCCGATTGTTTAATAGCAATTGTTTAGTTGTTTGTTGTTTACTACCAAAAAAATATTCAAACTCAGAACCTAAACTATTTCATTTGCATCAAAATTATTATTTAAATATTTGATAACATTCCCGCGTATGACTAACAGACCTCTTCAATATAGGAAGGAATGTAATCAGTTTTTACTACGCTATTACCATTGACTTGCCATGGCGTAGGCAGATTTTTTCCCCTTTGTTTCATGCAATCTGCATCCGTTGATGTGTCATGAGTGTTCCTCCTACGCACCATTGTCAATATCGTTCTGTTCAATTATAATTTATTTGAATAACCTATTAATGTTGGGGATGAACTGTGAATCATTGACCTGGGACGTTGAAGTTCGGCGAACGAAACCAATTATGTTCCATTGTTTTTGCGGCTAATTTTGCACTTGAAGAAATTGTTACTTTGTCTTATCTGATTATCATATTTTTTGGATGTGATGCTGTAGGTGACAATAATTGCATGAATTAATAGACATAATGCGTGTGTAAATTTGGGACATCTTGAAATGTTGGAGACTTGGAGCATTTTGCTTTTAATTTATAAATACGTGACTCGCATATGCAATGATAAATTCAAAAGCATTCCTTTGCAGACGCCTGTTATGTCTGTTGTCTCCGTCAACTTTTAGACAACCTAACTCTATATTAGTTATAATTAAATCCGAAATTATAATTTTGACGTGTGATTATGTATGGGACAATGGCTTTTCCTGTTGTAAATACTAGGTAAATGTATTAGTAATTTCTGTAACAATACTAATACGCTTGGGAAGAATTAAGTGTAATTTTGTAACTGCAATATTCTGTATAAGTTTAAATGCTTACAAGTTTTTTAAGCATGTAATAAAAAATTAAGTGTCTGGGAAATCAAGTCTGATTTCTTTAACGAATCGCTTGTTTGCGATCACTGATCACACATATTTGCAACGTTAAAATTTTAGTAAGAGTCTGCCTTACAATAGAAATTAGGCTGACACTTTTAAACCCGTCGTGACAAAGCATGCATTAGTAATTTGTATGTGTAAGCTAACTAGCTAAATGCACCTTACTCCCGTTAGTCGAGGTACTCACTCATAAGTTCCTACTATACTCGTATGTTGCGTACGTAATGGATTAACGTCGAAAAAACGCATGCGTGCCGAGAGTAAACAAGTTCGATAGCTCTGTTATTGGTTTATGTAAATTAAACTACTCTTTGTCTCACTATAATGGGTTTGTCATGTCATAAGTAAGTTAAATATTGAGCATGTTAATTACTAATTGAATTATTATAGTGCAACCTCTTAGTTTTATTTTATTGCTGTAGTAAATCTTTTGACAAACTTTTTGAAATATATTTTATTGCTTACAAAAATACAATACCTACTTGTATTCTTAAAATTTTTATGATAATTTTAAGACGTATTTATTACACTTATTATTGTCCCAATAATAATAACACGATTTTAAACTTTTGACAGTTTCTTTAACAATTTAAATATTTAATTATTTTTAGAAGTTATCAATTCACTTAGAATTTCTTTTAAATTAATTAACTCATATTTTATTAATTTAACTCATATTATATACACAATTCAGTAAATAAACAATACACACCTAAGTACTACAATTAAATAGTAAAACTTTTTTAAATACAATTAAGTGGGTCAAAAAAAATAAAACAATAATTACCGAAAAACAAAACTCCTTGGTCTCCTTCGCGGAGATTTAAAAAGGAATCACTTCAAATGTCACTGTTCCCGAATGTCACTTTGAATTTCGAATGCGCGTAACTGGCAGTGTGAGGCGAGTGCGTTCCGAGCGAGGCGTTAGGCGACTACGGCGTGCCCGAGGATTGCATTGCGTCTATGCCTTCCTCCGTAGGGTTTTCAATTATGTTATCTGGACGTAAGTCAGTGTTTACGTAATTAAAGTTATTTGTTAAACGTCATGATTAATTCGAAGTACTAGTTATTATGTGGTTATGATGTTTATGTTAATACCAGGGTACTGATTTGCATCCACATCTTTTAGGTATTACAAGCATGGCAAGGCAATAGTTAAAGTATTTAAGGCTTCAAATTGCAATTACATTGTAATGTATTCATTGAACATGGTTCATCAATTTGTATATTGTTTCGTTTCATCAATTTAATTTCTGTCGTACTAAACTACTTTTTCTTGTAACAGATTAAATATCTGTTAATGGCGGAATCATCGTAGGTAAAACAGCCAAAGGATTGACATTCGAAAAAAATAACAACTGAAACATCAACGAACCGTGAACACCCTTTTCAATAAATAAATTTAAAAGAAAACTCATCAAAAACATGCTTAAGACAAAACAACCCTGTTACTACATAAATTAAAACAATGGCGCCTGACATAAGCTTGGTGCCCCTCTGTCGCCTCCACTCTGGAAGGGGGACCGCAGGGGTCGAAGAAAACTGGATGAGATTGCGCGTAGAACCAGTAGGCAGACTAGTACTAGTACGAGTTGTAAGTGGCGTAGCGTATGAGTAAATAGTGGAAACAGCTTTCATTCATTGTAAAGCCGAGCTTAAGATCAAGGATTTTTTAAAACGGGTGGAAGTCTTATAGAGAGTTATTTAAATCTTAATCTTAGACGACCCGCTTGGTGTAATGGTCAAGAAGTTGGCTATTACGCAAAAGGTCGCGGGTTCGATCCCCGCACAGGACAAACATTTGTGTGCATGAACATGTCTGTTTGTCCTGGTCTGGGTGTTGTATGTATCTATTTAAGTATATTTGTAATACCACTGTTGATTCTGATGTCTAACACAAGTGCTTAAGCTACTTAACACGGTGTCAGATCAATGTATGTGATGTTGTGAAATATTAATCTTTTTGATAGAAGGTCTCAAGTGCCTGCCTTGTGACTTTATTCGCAAGCTTCCATTATTGTGTGGGCAGACTTTATGAACGTGATTTAGGAAAAGACTGGTAAATACTTTCCATTTAAGTAATAGACTAGCGAACCAGCGTCCCGGCTTCGTACGGGCACTAAACATGACATTTTCACACATAGTTCTTTGAAAACTTAATTTTACTCGGGGCTAATGTAGCTTTAGAACGGTGAAAGAATTTTTAAATCGGGTCAGTAGTTCTGGGCCTATTCATTACAACTAAACAAATGAAGTTTTATCTTTTTATAATACGTAGTTACACGAAAAGGATCCAATCCACATCAAGTCATTTTGTGGATTGGATCCTTTTCGTGTAACTACGTCCAATTTTGGAGTCGATGTCAGATTCGGCCACTGTCTGGCATATTTGAAAATTTAGATCTCTTTAGAAGAGAATTCGTCAGCCATAAACCTATTTATTTTAATGTTAGATTTCATACATATATTGAACGGATTGAGGAGCTCGATGGCGCAGTGGTTAGCGCACTCGGCCTGCGGTTGCTAAAGTTAAGCAACGTTCGCAGATGCCAGTCATCGGATGGGTGACCGAAAAATTTCATCTCGAGCTCCTCCGTGCTTCGGAAGGCACGTTAAGCCGTTGGTCCTGCGCCTGATCTCTCTACGGTCGTGTCAGACTGCTGTCCCACCGAATTATGAGAGTGAAGGAATTAGGGAGTGCACCTGTGCTTGCGCACTCACTTGTGCACTATAATATATCCTGCGTACCTGGCTGATCGTAAGATCGGCCGCCATGGCCGAATACGGCCGGAGGGTATTATTACTTCATTGTCAATGTCAACATAATTAGGAAAGCTTCTAATCCAAACAATATATCCGTAATTCTATCGCATTAACGTTGAAATGATGAGTACTCCGCCTAACCCACTCGACTTAGCAAGTACAACTTATTTGTGGACGAGTGAGTGCCGCCCTTTCTGGCTTCTATCTTCTCTAATCGACTATTACTGACCGGTATGGAACATTCGGTTTCATTACGAAACGTTCCATTTTCAAACGTTCAATTTTAAATTGTTCCGTTTTAAAACTGTTTTCCATTTGTCTAGGGCCTGTTTTGTTTCATATTTTACGAGGCCTTGTAGTTCTTGAAGGGATTCGAACTTAAATCTAATTTTAACTTCTAATCAGACTGTACAATAAGCTTTCTGTATAGCAGCATTAATAGCAAACCAGGAAAAGTATTCAAAGTAAAATTATATTCCGTCCTCAACATTCTACTCTAAATGTTAACGATTTAAAAAATGACATCAAAAGCCCATCACATGCCAAAATTGTTCAAAGACAGCCCACATTACCCTAATCTAGTTTTAAGTACCACTGGTCAATATAAAATTAGTTGCAGGACGTGTAATCATTGACCAATCACAAATCATGGACCTTTTGCTTTGGTACTTAAATTGACAGACTTGCCTGAGAATAGTTCCTGAGTTATAGCATAATCCTAACATTCAAATCTATCTTAATTGCGTCTGTCAAATTAATGTGATACTTAATATCAACGTAACGTACTCAAAATTGTATTTCGACGATATTAAGTGTAGGAAGTCACTAGGCCAAAATAACGCGACAGACGGTCGGCGGGATTACGCAAGCAATGTATTTCTTAGATTGTTGCTCACACAAAAGTCACAGTCCACCTAGACCCTTCAACATAGTGTCATCAAAGACTGATTCACTCGCGGTCCGACCCTAATCTAGTTTTAAGCGGCCCTGTCAATGCAAAATAGTAGGCCGCAGTCATTATTATCAGTCCAAATTCGTAAGATATGCCCTTGCTAATCTGTGAACCGCTTTGAAACATGCATTTTAATGTGAAGCGACGGTCGCTTCACACCGCGTAGAAACTAGTTACCAACGTTCATTTGTCATCAATAAAATAATGCCACAGTTTTCTGGTGTCGGGGCATTAGAACTATAGCCGCAGTCATTATGTCTAAATTACTGTATTTCGCGTTATCTGCGTGTGAATTTCGGTGAATGGGAAACGGTGACAGCAATGGTGACAGCTCACTTCCACTGACCGGTGCTTTCACCGAGATATCAGCGTTGTTTTATTTCCAACATCCGATATTATAATTTGTTGAATTATATGCTTTTGAAGGATGAGGTGTGAAATAATTACACCGCCGATAACTTGATGCGAAAGTAACTCTGTCCGTCTTTTACGCTTAACCTCTTAAACTTGTCAACCGATTTTGATTAAATTTGGCACAGACAATCTTTACAACCCGAAAAAGAGATAGGCTAACATTTATTGCTATAAAAGGGGATCTGAAATCCACGCGAAGAAGCCACTTCACGCAAGTACAATACTGAACAACAACTAATTCATTAATGTTTAATATATAGATGTAAAATAAATAAATTCATTGGACTAACACACCAATTGCCTAGCCCCAAACTAAGCTCGAAGCTTGTACTATGGAAGCTCGGGAACGGATAGACTAAATACTTTTATAAACATCCATGACTCGAGTACAAATGCCGATGTTCATCACACAAACATTTGCCCCTAGCGGGATTCGAACCCGCAAACCTTGGTTTTCGTAGCTAGAGTCTCTAACCACTAGACCAACGGGCCGTCGTATGTATATAAAATGATAAGTTAAATCGATATAAAATTGTTGTCACGTACACAAAAATAACTTCCACAAAATAGTTTTTGTGTAACTTCCCTATATGTAAGGTTTTGGCCTATTGTGACAACAGATCTTTTCACTCGATCATGCGTAAAGGTCGAGAACCAACATAAAAAGTTTAATTGTCTTCGACATGACCAACGCACCATCAAGGATCAATATTGATAGTACTATAGAATGAATAACATTGATGTTACAGTGAATAAAACTATAACAACATCATCTTCGACCAAGCTTGTTGATATCCCAATTGTATCCAAAACTGTATATTTAGTGCCCGGGTCCGAACTGAACATTTGTTTGCATTTTATTGAAATTATAAATTCTTGAAGATTTCGTTAATATGAAGCATTTCTAAAGAATTGCAATAATTGTTTTTTTTAACTCCGATGTCAAGCGTTTACAGATCTATTTAGGTGTAAAAAATATTCGAAACTTTCGATGCTTTCATACTTTCAGTACCAAGTTTACATTGCGCATAGGTTGGTAGGTAGGTAGGTTTTTATTAAATCCGTATCTATCTAGTTGTCGCCCTAATCTCAAACAAAATGATGAGGTTTTCGATAATTAATACACTTATTTATTTAAACCTCATATAATAACGAGAATTAATTCCATTGCGAAGTCTCAATAAATTGCCGGTTTCAGCGCTCGCGACGCTAAATCGGTCAGATTGTTTATTACCTATGTAGCTATTCGAAAATTGAAGAGCCACTTTCTAGCGTTTTCCGGTCTAGAAGCGCAGCGGACGCATAGCTGCATATCGACGCGCACGCATCGCCCGTCGATCACTAATGCGAATATTTTTATTTCAACACAACCCAATTTCAACCTTAATGTCTTGGATATAAGACATATTGTATCACGTTGACATCGAACACTAATGCGAATATTTTTAATTTAACACAACCCAATTTGAACCTTAATAACTTGGATATAAGATATAATTGAATCACGTTGACATCAGGCACTAATACGAATATTTTTATTTTACACAACTTAATTTCAACTCTAATGTTATCGCTATAATCCGTATTCTGCTATATTCGACGAATATCAAAATTATTGAACAGTTCTTTTTTAACACAATTAAAACTTCAATCACTTAATATAGGCACCGTGCAGAAACTATAGAGGGCGCTAAAATCCCGATTTTTTTTCTGTGGTTTGACAGTAAAATTTGACATTTACCTTGGTCAGTTCGAATTCGAGTCACTAGATGGCAGAATAAGGCACGGTGTTTTCCGTGGTTTGACAGTAGAATTACCTACATTGAGATTGACATTTAGCTTGGTCAGTTCGAATATGAGTCACAAGATGGCAGAGTCATCGCTACGCACGGTGCCTATAAGATGTATTGTAGCAATTCGACATTTGTTTTTTTTGTGTTTTGTCATTGACATTAAAATTAAAAGGCCAAAATAATTAAACGATTTAAAATTAACTGTGATACTTTTCCTGCGATACGTAAAACAAAACTTGCTCTTGTTATTTTTTTAAGCTAAAGCCATGTGTTCAAGTATTTTTTTGAGTACTTATGCTCCTAATGCCTCTAAAGACTTCTTTGATTAGTCATAATACTCATAATTCATTCGTATTTCAACTATCCTGTTGCACTATGAGTTTTCCTTACGCACGCTAGTATTCAAGTACTGAAATCTGAAACTTGACGTCATTCAACCATTGTGAGTAATTTCAGTGGCACAGTTAGTTGTCTACCACAATCTGCGGTGATGACAATTACTCATGATTTTGGTAAATCTACGTCATTATTGATTCCCCTGAAAAGGCAGAAAATCCTATAGTAAGTTACCTATATTTCGTTCTCGTAAACATTTAATTAAATCAATCATAATTTTATCAACTAGCGAAAAAACCTGCCCCGGATTCCCATAAAAATAATCAGTGTTTCTATCCTACCTATTACTTAATTATTCTTTACATCAAAAACTGTATCAAAATCCCTAGCGTATTTTTAAAAACTAAGTAAGTAAAGCCACCTAGGATGCCAGAATTAGTTTAAATAATATTGGTCTGCGTTGTAGTAATAATGCGTGTCTAATCAATGCTTGCACAAACATAATTTCTGTGTTATGGGAATGAAAAGAATAAAAAATGGAGTAATAAACATTTAATTTATACATTTCCTCAAAAGCAAAGCAAACGGGTTCTATCGCCCGGTGCATATAAATGAAATATTAGGTGTAAACGCAGCGGTTTATCGCGCGAACGCGAACAATGCGCCTTTGTGGCCACGCACGGACCATTGTTTGGTCTGCCGACAGCCATCGGCTGAGCGAAGTATGTCGGTAAAGCTGTCTTGACATTACCTACTATAAGAGGAAAAACCCAAAAGAGAGGAAATTGTAAAAAAGCAGGAGGCAGCGCAAGCGATCCTAATTACAGGGGGTTTTCAAAGTTAAACGCTCGCGTCTCTCGTCGTTTAAAATCGACTGTGATTGGTAAGAAGGGTACAAACTTTTACCCCGTTAATTAAGTGAACTACATATTTAAGTTAATTTACTACTTGGCAATTATGAGTAAAATTATAGCGCCACAAGTTTATTTTCCATACACTTCTAAACAAAATGCCGACTATGATTGATGCCTTTTAATCGAAGCTGAATTATAATTTTATCATTCAACTACCGTTTTAACTCTAAGATAAGTAGTCGATGAAAAAAGCTTTGACAAGGCACTATATAAAGATAATTGATTGTTAAAGAAGTTTTTCACGGTAAACCACAAATATGCAGCTCCTTTGGACCGAGTAAGCTAGCATAACATAACTGAGACAATCTGCCAACAACGTACGAGTACTATCGTAGATTGTAGCCATAGCTTCATCAAAACATTACGATCAGATTCCACCCCTCATTCCTTCGATCCGGGGATGGCGCCGCGTCGACGCCAGCACCGGCGCCAATGCTTCTGTCAAGGCTGACCTATTTGGATATAACGTCCGCCCCACTTTGCAGGGGGCAGAAAGCTGTGTCACTGACCTTTTGACAGCCTTTGTTTGTGTAGCTCGTGTAAGGGTGTGGGGCTTGCAGAAACTAAACTCTTTGTGTTTGTTCGTTCATGAAATAAGTTTGATTAAAAGTATATATTCTATCTATAATAACAATAAAATTTCTTGGCTTAATTAATACCGAGAGGTTCGGTCTCTCGATAAGCAAAAATTGTCTTGGCCCTTTCAACTCTAGCTCTTCGAATCTTGAGGAATTGTATTACCTACCAGTTTTGGAAATGAACGATGAGTGTTTTTAAAGATTTCATGAAAGTATTCTGTGATACCGAATACTTTATTAAATAACATTTTCAGTATTGATTTTATTTTATATGAAAAGCTCCTACTACCGCAAGACATTTTCTCTCTAAGTAGATAATCTGAAAACGAATGCACGAGATACTGTCGTCGGTTCAACTTTCCAATCTTAAATTGTTAATCTCATCCTAAATCAGAATATTACTGGCACACATAATTCAGACGACAATCTTACTAACGGTCGCGTTTTCTCTGGGCAAGGTAAGTGTAGCATTACAATGGCGTCTTTCCAAAGCTTACGCTAATCGCAGTCCCTTTGCGTACGCGCACGCGAGCTCATCAGTAGCGCAAAGTATTATAAAAGTACAGAGGCAACATAGATTGCCAGATAGTGATTCAGATACTGCCACGAATCTGAGCGGCCACACTCTAAAAGGAAATAAACCGGCCAAGTGTGACGACTTTTATTATGCAAAACTTATTATTATTTTTCTATTTTCGTGTGAAAATTTTAAAGCAGTTCACGGTATTCATCTACTTACCAAGTTTCAACTGTATAGTTCCTATAGTTTCGGAAAAAAGTGACTGTAAGCGACGGAATAATATTACAAATATTATTATTGTGAATTAAACCTTTTTTCACGCCGCGCGCAGCACGCCATTTAATTTTAAGAAGAATTTATTTTTATCTGTCAATATTTTTCACTCTTATGTCACTTGCTTTTTTCCATTGGTTTTCGAGCCCCGAACTGTTTATATTTTTTAGTTGTTTTCATAATTATAGTTTCTTTACGTTTACATATTACCTTTTATTCCACTGTGAGTTGCGTGGCCTACATTTTTGGTCACTTCGAGACGGATTTTTGATCCACATTATGAAAAATGGAGACCACTCGCAGAACCGAACTGGAAGGAGGTATTGTGAACACGAACAGTCCATCGCCATACCGTCAACGCACATCTTCGATGGTATTGGCACTTAAGAAGGAACTTATAATGAAAGCAGCTAAGGAAAAGGCACGAATTCAAATGGACCTAGTCGAAAAACAGTTGGCAGCGGACATAGCCGCTGTCAACGCAAAATACAGTCCACAAACGTTGAAGTTCAATAGTCAATATTGTCATGATGTTAAGAAGAGAAACGGGCGCAGTCAGCAGGATCTGGAGGTACATAAAGCCAGCGAAACTGGAATAAGAAATGGCTTTGTGTTTCCGCCGCCGGACATTGACGGCACAGAATGCCCAGTTCAACTGTTGGACAGCGCGCTGGAGGGAATACACACCACTTCTAAATATACTAGCTTGAATGACGACTTACGCAGCCGTATTGGCGCACATATGGAGGTGCCCGTGCTTGCGGCTGAACGAACAGAACGGCTGTCGTGTTACACTGCAGCTGACAAGACTGTGTGTTATTGCAGTCACAATGCAAAGGTGTCTGAACTGACAAGCTCCACTACGCCTGTAACAGTGATGTCTACTACCCCTACACTTGCGAACAAAAATGAAATTAAGTTGGGACGCATTTCGGTGACGCGATCAAGCATGTCAGACGCACCAAAGCCTGTTGAGAATTCTTCGTGGTTAAGCATTTTCAGATTGAGTCCACATGTACTGACCAAGTCACCTTATTTGGACCGCTACGACAGTCTACGTGGCCAAATAGTTGCTGCTGCTGAAGTGATGTTAGAAATGATATGTCAATCAGACGCAGTACAAACGGTTGATTCTCCACCAAGAGACAAAATGACTAAACATAATCGACCGACACAAATGCAAGACCTAATGTTCGTGATTGACCCAGGAGGGGCGCGAAACGTATTGTCTTCGGGTCCGAGCCCTGATGGCGTGCCATGGGAGAGATGGCGGAGTTCAGTGAAGAAAGTGCGCTACAGGTCCGCCACACCCGTCGCTAGTCACCCTTAGTTTGATGAGTGCAGCTTTGCTGCACTGGGGTGGGGAATGTAAGCGACGGAATAATATTACAAATATTATTATTGTGAATTAAACCTTTTTTCACGCCGCGCGCAGCACGCCATTTAATTTTAAGAAGAATTTATTTTTATCTGTCAATATTTTTCACTCTTATGTCACTTGCTTTTTTCCATTGGTTTTCGAGCCCCGAACTGTTTATAATTTTTAGTTGTTTTCATAATTATAGTTTCTTTACGTTTACATATTACCTTTTATTCCACTGTGAGTTGCGTGGCCTACAGTGACTGTGACATACTAGCGGACAGACAGACAGACAGACAGACAGACATAACGGAACCCTAAAATCCTCGGTTTCTGATAGAAGACGTTACGAAAAATAACGTTGAGAAAAAGCTAGATGGGTTTTATATATATGTTTTTTACTCTTTTGTTCTCCTCCTATTTTGTGTACTTATGTAAATATGTGATTTAGTATTCCGGGTTTAATCAAAATTAATCACCACTCATGCGTACGGCTTTAACAATTTCTTTTTAATTTTTTTCTACATATACCCGGGTGAGCTGTGCTCAAAAATTTGAAGCGAAATATCATATGTTAAAATTTGTTCGATACAGCTACTGAACCTGCGTACCCAAGCCCTCATAAGTACCCAACTGCTACCCATCACACTACAAAACACTAGTTTTGCAAACCCTTTACTAACAGTCGAATGATGCGTTACCTGAATAATATCCTTTCATGAATAAAAAGAACCTTACAAAAACTGAACATTTGCTATAAGCAAATAGTCCGTGTCTCGAAATGTTTTTTCCTTCTAATATTCTTTGAGCAGGCATTCCGTTAGCCGGCGGATCCCGCTTGTTGATGTTATGCATAGTTCCACTCTCGGAATGTTCGTCAAACACACAATTATCTGTCGCTCGAAGTCGCATCAAATATGATCTAATACGTCAGACTCGACATTTATAAAAACTAGCGTCTGCACATGACTCCATTCGGGTGAAATTCGTTTTCCTCACACATATTGTTATACTATAGTTTAAAACCTTCCTCGACTAATAGACGATCCATAGCAATAACATTTTTTCAATTCGTACCAGGAATTCCTCGGGTCCGAGGTTGACTAACTTTGTAAGGGACAATAATTGTATATGAAACGTGTTACTGAACAGTTAGGGATACCTTTCAAGGCATACTAAAACTCAAAATATTCTTTATTTAATTAGGCTTCATAGAAACACTTATAAATCGTCAATAACAACAATGATGAGTCTACCATCGATTCGGAAAGCAGTTACCTGTTTGGTAAATACATATTTACCAAAAAACTATTATTATTGATTTTTTAATTACTTGTTTCCCTTTAAGAGTTACTTATCTTAACAATAAGTCTGTAATTACAAAGAATTTAATCTCATAGATGACATATTAGTTTTCTTGAGGGTTAAATGTTCATCCAAAGTATGAATTACTCTGTATAATGCCCTAAACTTGGCTTACAAATGGCAACTAAGGTCATTCCCCAATTCATTTTGGTTGCAACTGCAAACCACATACGTGTGAACAATGGGCCACTGATTGAGTGCGCCGGCGCATCTAACGCGAACCACACCCGCAACCCACTGCGCTCATTACACTAACTACGAGTAACTTTACTAATTCATTCATGGCATCGTTTAAAATGTATGCTAGGAGGATAGTTAACATTAAGAAAACATTGACAAACTTACTTATTTTAGTTATTCAAATCCATGCCACATAAAAAATAAGTATGCAATACGAATGTTGATCCTTGAAGTACTCAAAGATCAACATTCATTGCAAGAAACCCAAAACTTACTATTTGGGTATCAGATCAGTGTAATTATTGACTATCACATTTCTTCCCGTGAGTTTTGTACGAAGCGACTAAGCGGACTGCGATAGGCTGATAATGATGATGAGAACCATTAAGCAATCCACGGAGGGCTGATGATTGTGATAAATATCAGTCTCTATCTATATACTAATATATAAAGTTGAAGGGTTTGTTTGTTTGAACGCACTAATCTCGGGAACTACTGGACCGATTAGAAAAAATATTTTTGTGTTGGATAGTCCATTTGGCAAGGAAGGCTTTTGAAGGCTATTGAAAATCGAAATCCACGCGGACGGAGTCGCGGGCGGCCGCTATTATGGATATATTACTCACGCTGTCCGTTAATGGAGCAATGGTGGCGGCTTCGAAGTCCAGGTCGCACAGGAATTCCCTACAGCCTGGCGGGATCAGGTCGCTGCTGTACTCCGCCTGCTCGCTCCCGGAACTGACCTCCTTGTCCGAGCTGATGACCATATGTTCTGCTCCTGGAAAACAGAGTTGGCACGTGGTAGCGAATAGATCTGTAAATGACCCTGCAACACGTCACGACTAACAGAAGACTACAATTGATGATGATGGTACGTCATGGTCGCTATGGTGTAGAATTTATTAACGTGTTAAAGGTTTGTGCTGTTCCATGTTTGGATTTGTAAATTAATTGTCAGTTTATTTGTGATAGTCGAATGGGTTAGAATTTGTTCACGAGATTAAACGTTTGTGCGACACAAACTATCTATGTTTGGATTTGTAATTCAATTGACAGTTTATTTGTCTTATTCGAATTTGCTGACTCCTCTGTACATCACTATTTTTATTTTATAAAGTTGTTATAATCAAGCCGATGCATTGTAAATGCATGAATTTTCACTTTGATAACAAATGGAATCCCTTTTATTCCTCCCTTTTGGAAAACCTTTTTTTTAACAAATTTTGATTATATTCACATTTTAAAATACATAACTTATACATCAACTACGTTGAAACAAGAACGAAGACTGTCGTGTTTTCTAAAACAATTTACACTGTCCCTATTGCATTCTAGTTCTTCTAGACAGCGACAATAAAACATCACATTGAAACTGTAATCATTAATCAAAATCGTCGGTATTACATTTAATTACAACAATACGTAATTCCGTCTGTGCTTACAAGTTTCCGGAGCTGTGTTCTATGAGTAAACATCTGTGTCTCACTAATTAGTTGTGCAACTGTTGAGTAACAACATTTCACCTGGCACTTTTATCTTTAGATAATTAATTTCATTTTTTATCGTATGCTATGTAATTGTTAGAAGTGTGGCTTATTGTTTTTGAGATCACAAAATGTACGTAGGTGATGTGAACTCGAAAGTTTTGTATGCGTCAAGCCAAGTTCCGAAGTTAATCTTAACGTTTATGAGACTTCCGGAGCTAAAACTATAACTGATTAATAAAGAGTTGAAATCAAACAATAGCAAATCCCAGAAAAATATTTTCTTGACAACAATGAGTAATGTTTTTAACGACAACAAAATATGATTTAAAAAGCTTATTTTCCACATTTCAGGTCATGTCAATTTACTGTGCTTTTGCTGCGATCCGATTCAGGTCGTCAATGCATGGTAGGATTCAATCGGGATAAAAACTCATACCCTATCTGTATAACAAGCAAACGTAAAAGTTTGTTTGTTTGGATGTTTGACAATCAATCACACTGAAGCTACTGGCGGCTATACAGGCATGGGCTGCCTTAGGTGATCGGGTACTGTTTATACTGATTAAATGCTGTTATGGGATAGAACTGGAAAAACTAGTTTATAATATTAGTATGATTTCAAAAATGATGTAATCCCAACTCACCAAGTTCCAAGGAGGCTAGCGACGTTCGAGTGTCTATTCGAGGTTGGCGCGACTGACGGCGCCCACTGGCCCACTTGACCCTGGCGGTTGACACCTGACCCTACATCCCGACTCGACGATAATTACTAATTCCCTCCTGCTAGAGGTTACGGGGGATAAGTAGGCGATAATTTGTGAATCAGTTGAACGTACATTAAATGTAAAGTAGCCTATTAATGTCCCACTGTAGGGCACTAACCTCCATTATTTGAAAACCACGTGATAAATGCGGATTGGTGATAACAAACCCGGGTTATGTTCGGGAAACCGACACAAAGTTGCCCGACCTGGGAATCGAACCCAGTACCTCTAGACTTTGGCCCGGTATTTAAACCACTAGACAAAATGAAAATTTAATAAATCATCCTATTTTCTCGAATGTCTTACAGTATGGCAAGGGCCTTATCGCAGAAATCATGTTACCGTCACCATAGTACGAATTTGCATTGCTCATAATGGGTTGGACTGAGGAAACTTTGGCAAATCCATCTTAACAAAACTTCCCACCCGGGATCAACTCAGGATAGTCAAGTCAGTCTTTTCAGGAACTTGTCAAAAAATATCAGACCAACTGTTATCGAATGTTCGGAGATTCTCTCTTGTTTTGGAAACACCATCTCAACCTTTCTTACACGACACGACCACTATTTAATAGGTGTTTTAAAGGCCTAATTACAGTCGTTACCAGAAGTATAGGCCATGTAATAGAGGCCATGTGTCCAAGCCAAGTGGAGCGGGACGCCCACTGGCCTGTGAGATCTGCATAAGAAACTGATGCTATATTATTTGCTCGCGTAGAGGTACTTATGGAGGATACTTACTGATGCTAAACAGATTCTCGTATTAACTACATTGTAAGAATGAGGGGGGGGGGATCGTTGGCTTACAAAATCTTAAAACGCACTTATGTTGAATAAAATACACGGTACTACATGTATATAATATGTATTCAAGCCATTGAATGTCCCATTTCTTCCCGTAAGTGTAGAAGAAAACGCCTAAGGGACATTCTAAGGTGATAGGTACGATTCTTATGATATGATATTTCGTTAAAGATGAAGATATAGATAAAGATATTTATTCAGCAATTAGATTCACAAGGAAATTCTTTTGCACGTCAATATTTTTTACCCTACTACGTTGGGCTATTATATTCCTCGTTAAATAAAGGTGTCAGGCGGTCAAACCGTGGACTAGTGTATACTTCTTCTTCATCGCAGAAACCACGCCTACGTAAATTACTCATAGGAATACTTATAATAATATTTAATATTTCATTCATAATAAAATTGAGATTATTCCTTGTTATTCCCACTGCACAGACTATGGGAACTTTGTCACCGATGAATCATGGCTTACAGTGTTACACCTACGCATAACCATGAATAAAGAGGAAAATTACTGCCTCTATGGAATAACAGTAAGTTGACAGGTTACAACTAACAGATTAAAACAAAAACGTGAGTTCTACAGTTTGGAAAAATCAGTTCAGCATCGCCTACACAGGAGATTTATCTTGCGGTTTACTTACTTGTTATTATAAACGGAATTATTTATAATACATTATTATTACTAACATTAACTATTTTGTTAACCTAAATATTTCAATGTTAAATTTATTTTATGTATTAAGTTGCGCTTCAACAATTAACTGTAGCGTATTCATGTAACAAAAATAGGTTGTTTACCTTAATTTAAAAATTCTTGCAAAAGCCGCGTACTCATATATTAGATTATTAAATATAAAAACGGTCTAGAAAAAACACTTTTTAGTTTATTAAAATTTATTTAAAACAATTTCGTTACATTAAAAATAAATCGGATATTAAAACGTTACAATAACTTAACTAAGTACAAGAGGTGGGAGACTGAATGTCTGTTCGGAAAGCTTACGTATAATTAAAGTAATAATTAGATGCTTTAAGTTAGTTCAGTAATTACATCTCCTTCGTGTAATGGATGACGGATATCGCTGTGTCCAACAGATAGATTGCTCCTTGGATGACACATAACGCTCCGACTGCAATGCCCACCTGAAATAGGAATTAGTGATGTTTTAATCTCGATGATTTGTGTTTTGACGGGCCCGATGTCCTAGTGGTCAGAGGCCTTGGCTACAAAACCAAGGGTTTCGGGTTTGAATCCCAAGAATGCATTTATTTATCTGATGACTTTGATCACTCTTATTAAATTTCTTAAATATTTTCATTGATCTAGGTAGGTACATCAAGTTAAAAAAATCGTTAACATCAATTATTGTCACGATAACTAATTAATTTCATTCTGTTAACACTGGAACTAGTGAAAATAAACTTTGAAGAGGGGCATTAATAAGACATTTAAGCGTATTTTACGCCTAAAAAAACTGTAATCGATTAACGATCTGCCACTGTGGTGCGTTCTGAAAATCGGCTACACACATTATTTTATAAAACACTGTTGAATAAGCCATAGGCGTGGTATTTTAGTATGTTTCATATATTGAAACTTTCTCTCCTTCTCGGTATTCGATCTATTCCATACCTGTCTCTCAGCAAAGAAGAACTGGAACTGGTGCTCTCCCTGGTATCCTCCCCAGTAGTGCAGGGCGACTGCTCCCACCGCCAGCCACAGGAACACACCTACGAAGTTCATCACCACCTCCGACAGAGCTCTGGAACATAGCAATGGCCCATTAATAAATACAAATATCAATATCAGTGCCGGTTTAAACTCTACCGGCGCCCTCGGCTAGATTTCTATGGCGCCTTCTAAGACTACTTAAACTTCGAACTATAAGGAGAGTTCGGGGGCCTATGGCGCCCCTTTTAACCGCCGCCGCCCCGGGCCGTCGCCGAAACGCGCACCAACCTAAAACCGCTACCGTCAGTTAATTATTACGTATAAATTCGACAGTGTCGTTGGACTAGTGGTTAATTAACAAAACCTACATCACGGATTTAAATCTCACTAGGAGCAAATGTTGCATCTAATCTTTTATTCAGTATCCGTAGTTCAAGATATAAGTTTGCAGGAATTTCACTCGAATTTTAATTACATATGTTTGTACCTACTAAAACTCGATGTAATCAATCTTCTAAAATATATTACAGTTACAAAACTCGAGTTGAAGTTAAAAAATGTTAGCTCCATAGTAAACCATACCTTTTGTGTTCCGTCGTGCCAAAGAGATAGGTGACGACTTGCACGAGCGTGTAGATGAGGTAGCCCACGATGACTCCTGACGCCACTATCTCCGCGTCAGGGTTCTTCTCCTCGTTCAGGTTCCATGTTCCACCGACCCCCAGAAACTCGCCGTTGTACCCAGTGCGGTACAGCACCAGGATTATGATGTTGAGGACCTGGTGAAGTTGGTTTGAATTAAATGTTGGTACATGTTGAAGAAAAGAGGGGGAATTGCTTCGTAGGGAAGGCTGAAATCGTCAGATATAACTGATCTGATTATGAAAACACAGGAAATTATATTTAATTATGATTGATTATAATCTATTTAACTAGGAAATTCAACAATAATCACTATTTAAAAAAATAAAAGACTATCCCTAAAATAATTGTTTTTTTTTTTATAGTAGTATATATTATTAGTCCTTTTATAATTTTGCGTTTGATTTTTTTACTAATTTCAGCAACTTTCCATAGATCCTTGCTTTGTAACATCAGTAATCATGTTATTTGCACAATTATTTTTGTAGATTGAGTGTAATCCACTGTGCTTACCCGTATCATTCACTCCACTTTCATAAAAGTATACATATTTTTGCAAAAAAAAATTACTAATATTTATTTATGACTAAGAAAAATAATCTTCCCATAGACAATGACGTAATACGCATTTCCCAGTAAATACATATCCGGGCTGTTATCAAAACACTTCCGATCTCGAGTAAATACAATTTCACTAAATAACTAGTTATCTACCTGACTCACATCTTTAGCTTCTAACAGATAAAACAGATAATATGAGTGTTCGTTCACGGAATAGTTCGCCTTTCGTAGGGGTTTTTGTTATCAACGTTGAGGTAGAGCGATAAAGATAGGTTATCGATTTAACTTATTGTTCGTGTATTATTCTGAGTTTGTTGAAATTGTTTCATTATTTGAACTGAAATTCTTTGTATTGTGACGTCATCCACACGTTTCTGTGACGTGTAAGATATTATTGGCAAATTATTTTTTAGTAGCAAGATTGTCTCCTTATTATAATTTAATAAATGACGGAGAACACTATGTTCTTCTTGTAGAGAATCCTTGTTTGTACTAAAAGTGCAAGTCTCCTGAATGCGCTATCGATTAATATCAGTTAAAGTTTTAATGTGTATTTCCTATTGGTATTTAAAAGTTTCAATGTACTTTGGTACATATAAAAGCGGTCCACCAATGTTTCCATTACCTATAAAATTGGATATTAGAAAAAAGGTGATAAACCTATTTGAAAACCGTTAATAGCCGGAGGTAGTAAATTAATGGTAGGATTTTTATTGCTCTAAGTTTGGACTTATGGTTCCGATAAGTTGTGGCAGTTAGGTTTATAAAGTTTCAAAATAATTTTCTAATCACTTTTCTGATATTCTGTGTAAGAACTTTCTATAAGGCACTGATCTATGTTTCTTATAGCCTATAGAAAGTTTTAATAAGCCTGTAACTGAGGCCCAATTTCTTAAAAGGTCCAGTGGGCTCTAAATAGACTCTTTCAGCTATCATAAAGGTATGAAGCTAATCTTACGGTTTGCAGAAAATGAAGATATTATATTGTTGAACAGGGCGAATTGATATAATTATGAACTAACTGTGTACAAACAATGTAGGTATTACGAGTAGTAACACTATGTCAGGCGAAACACTTTAAGCATCCTACCACCTAAAAAAAAAAAACACTTTAAGCATCCTACCGCCTTATCTCAGGGGCATAACTGCTACTATTGAACTACAAATTCCTGAATACACGGCATCTCGTACTAACTATGAGAATCTACTAAATACATATTTACTATCAAAGTTCTATATCTATATTATGTATTTATCAAGCCGAAGCCTACCCTTTTACACAATCCAACCTAATCATAACATTTATTATCGTACCCCCTTTAAAATGTACTAATTACCGTTCCTTTGCTGCATCGCAATCAGCCAATTATCGTCGGGTGATGCACGTCTATGCAATGTGCACCGTTTGGCTATGCAGCGATTATCACTTGCATTCTTAACATATTATGGAGGTTCAGGTCAGATGAACCTGAATGCTTAAGCTGGGAGTAAGAGAATGAGGTTGTTATTCTCGGACAGATTAGGATTTATAAATTAGATATTATGTAGTATTTAGTATTAAATTTAAAAGGAGCGATGGTGGCCTAGTGGTACGGACGGCGCCTCACATACATGTGGTCCGCGGTTCGAATCCGGGCCCACACTTTTGGATTTTTCGAAATCTATGTGTGGATTTGTGTCATTAGCTCGGCGGTGAGGGAAAACACCGTGAGGAAATCTGCACATTCAGTGATTTCTGACTTTAGTTCAGTTAGATCTGAATGTGTAACCATGATCCATTCTGTCTGGTTCCCCTCTATGGGTTACGAAGGTCTGATGGCAGTCGCTTCACTGTAATAACAATACTTGCCAAATCCTGGATCATGGTCAAAGCGGACCCCGTATAGAAACGGGATTAACGCTAGGAAGAAGATTTAGTGTTAAATTTAAGTACCATTTTACCGTTAAAATAAATAAATGAGTGAACTTTTTTTCGGCTTTCGGTACGTGAGATTGCTAACTTAAAATTTTAGATTCCACATGCCCATCTCTCCAATATAATATGAGCTTGAATACGGGCTATCGCAAATATTTGTAACAGTAAAACGAGTACACAATCCAATGAGAGAGACCTTTGCCTTGCACTATGATGTTTATAGGTCGATATTTATTGCGCGTTTAATTTAATATTATCTCTACTAATATATAAAGCTGAAGAGTTTGTTTGTTTGTTTGTTTGAACGCGCTAATCTCAGGAACTACAGGACCGATTTGAATAAATATTTTTGTGTTGGATAGTCCATTTGACGAGGAAGGCTTTAGGCTATTGGAAATCGAAATCCGAGCGGACGGTTTGCCGCTAGTTTATATTCATATGTTGCAATGTTATCCTGGATGTCAATACTAAAACAGCGAGAATAATGTATTGTAAGCGTCTGGTTGAGGTGCACATGAGGGTATTCCTGCAGGATAAGTCCAATTAGACGCGACACCCGCCGCCCGGGTCATAGGTCCATGCTCGAGGAGCTCTCCCATAGACTATAGAAAAATCAGAGATAATCTAACTTTTTTGTACATATTTGTTTGTTCTGTGTGTTATAACACCAAAGTTACGGCCAGATCTGCAGCCCGCTTGGCCGTAATCTTGTAAACTAAGCGTTTTGAATAAAATACGTTAGGAGTCTCTTTCTCGTTCTCTTTCGTTAATGTAATAGTTTATGATATGAAACAGTTAAAATTGTGTATCACATGTGCGAAAAATACAAAAGTGAATTAAGAGTCGATAGGCTCTGTATTTAATAATAATTTTCACTTCATATGTTATTTAGAATAACAACGCGACTTTTATAATTTACCAACCTTCGTAAAATGCGATTTCTATATACAATGTCTTTATCAATAGTATGCTAAGAAGCAAAAAGAGTCTATAATCAATATTAGGTTAATTATCAATTGATTGATTAAGTTTCCAATTGCACACCAATGATGCAAATAGTTTCTTATTTTCACCAAAATCCTTGACACGAGCGGAAAATCATATTTCATGTAACAACCTAAAATCAAACTTGTTCGTAATTTATCGATATTACAATTTGATAGATTGATCATACTTGTGTTAGACGGCGATTGATTGTGTTAAACAACATGAAATTATAGCTGTGTAACCAATTAATTCATTTCCTTCCATTAATTAATTAGAGCAATAGCTAGTTTTTTAGTAATGATACGTATGTAGATGAACATTTATTTAGAAACAGACAGAACTTCAATAAAAATAAGTTAATAAAATTTAAATTAATGAAATGTATAAACGACCAGCCATTATAAGAAATAACATTTGTGGTGCAAGCATTTTGTGGCCTAGGATGTTTTTGTAGGCCTAGGCGAGGCCTTTATTCTGCAGTTGACTGCGATAGGCTTGAGATGACGATGGTGTTTTTGTTTTAATCGCCTACAAGAACTACAGTTTGTGTTCTTTCAGTTGCAAGCTTTAATCTTGGTAAAAAACTAAGACAGTCAATCATTATTTATTGTTTTAATTTAATTTTTAAATAAATTAATTCAGTGGACTAACACACCAAATGCCTAGCCCCAAACTAAGCTCGAAGCTTGTGCTATGGATGCTAGGGAACGGCTAGACAGACATGCTTAAATACTTTTATAAACATTCATGACTCGAGTACAAATGGCGATGTTAATCTCAAAATCATTTGCCGCTATCGGGATTCGAACACACGATCCTTGGTTTTGTAGCCAGGGTCTCTGGCCACTAGACCAACAGGCCCGTCGTTTTAGTATCATTAGTTCCTTGCACAATCTACATCTCGCCTACTCTGTCCTCTCGACAAACAATTACAACCGTTAGCATATGGGACGTTTAATTGTCGCTGGCAGGAAGCCGGGATCAAACAATTATTCGACACATGACTTCCTCTCATAATTTAATTAGCTTAATCCTGATTGCATTGAGCTGTCTTTTTCACTTTTTTTCTGGTCACTTCTTTACACGTCATGCAAAAGCTAGCACTATTTAACTCCGACTGTGTTTCGGTTATTTGCTGTGTTTAATGAATCTTGAGATAGCTGTATCAAAGAACAATTTGCTGTTAAGTATAAGATTTTGGTCTTTCGCGTTGCATTATAACACTAATATTATTTATCGGGACTAAACGCGAAATTTTTAAAGCTTTTGTTCTTAAGTGTCATTGACTCAGGCTACAATGGCGTAAAGCCATGATATAGCATAATGATTTAGCTGAATCGTTCATAACGAATATTAAACAATTTTGCGTCTTATAATGTCTAGTACTACAGTGATTTCAGGGCACTGGTTTACCGCAGATGCTATAATTGAAATTAAATCAAAGAATAGAAGCAGCACTGCTATGGCACGGTCAGTTGGACTACATAAGCGAATTTAGCGTAAGACCAAGTTCTAATTATAAATTGCCAACAAACATTACACTAAACAATTAGACCTTAACTCTCAGCTTCCTATTCGCATCATAACCGCGAGATCGTATCATAGTTATCATACAATCGCAGCGATTCGATCACGTCCGCACAGCGTAATAGGCGCTCCAAGGTAAATGCAGTATTGGACAATAGTCCATCGCCCAGAGGACGCCATTGTTGAAGTGCGCGTGCGCATAGGGATACCATGAATACGCACTCTGACAGAGATATGCTCGCAAGTACATTTAAGCCTAGTCCTATGTCCGCATCATGATCAAATGCAGCTATACAGTGTAGGAAAACACAAGGAAACCTGCGCACTACGAGAAAGAGTGTGAAATGGAGAAAGCAATCGCAAACCACTCCATTAAAATTGCCAAGAGAGTTGTTGTGTGTTTCATTTTACACAATGATCGCGACCCTCAGTTATGAGGAATTCGACTCAAGGAAGCCCAGAAAATTACTTCCTCAAGGATGAAAATCATTCACTCAACTGAGCGTTCCCTAGTGTATCATAAGCATAGCCTTTAGACATGGACTCAAAGACTTTGACTTTGTACACTTAACAAACTTCAGTCTCACTTCAACATTACTCATACAATTAATACTGATAGAATAACTAATAGTGGTCATGACCCTACTAGGTCCGGGGGAGAAGTTGACAAATTCGATTCGATCAAAGTTATTGCAGAAGAATTGTTATAAATGCGTGATGATTATCTTAGAATTGTTATATTAGAATTAAAAATAGTCGAGGATCTACTACTGACAAAGTTAACTTGGTAGCCCTCAAGCTCAGAGTAATCTCAGGATATGTGCATCGACAAATGGCAATCAGCTGCCGTCTCATGAATAACTTATATGATCTAGATAAAACAACGTCTGGGGAACGCTCTCTGTTGAGGACAATGATGCACCCTCAAAACAATCCTTGTTCGTTTGAGTTTCATGAATATGTTGAACTGGGTAATTTATTCCAAACAGGATTGAAATATGGTCAAAATATAACAATAAAACAAACATAAATATCATACATAAATGTTCGTCTATGTGTCATTCGTTGGTGGTAAATCGACCGGCAATAGTTGAATGGAATGGTGGAAATTGAGTCAGATATTCCAAGAATAGAGAACTTTTAACTAATCGTCATAAATAATTGTAGAAAAAACAATTTAAACTTGTAGTTTCTCTCTTTGTTCATGAAGACGGTCACTTAGAAAATTATGTACTACCATGCTATTCATGTAATTCATGACAAACTTAACTAAATCTAATGAGACCATTAGTGTTCTAGTTTGCAACCGAAGGGCTTATTCTCGAGCAATGTACGTTGACGCCCTTGTTAGGCACATGTTGCCAAACAGAACAAACAGCTCCTTATCAGATACGGCCGTTACTCAGAGTTGTGGGACAATGGGCCATGTGACTAATTGGATGAGTAACTAACTAACTATGTGTGAACTAGATAATGATCTCCCTCAAGTTTTAACGAAACAAATAGGGATGACTAGGTGTCTCATTCAGACAGGGAAGTGTGTATGGGTATGCTTGACTAAAGAATTAACAATGATAAGTAACTGTATGACTTGAATTTGAATGGCATTGCTTTCCAAAAGGTGGTTATTTACTTTAGACAGGCTTGCAACACTAGAATTACTTTTGAAGGCACATGTATTATTATTTATTTGTATTTAAGTAACAACAAATGTCATTACTCATATTGATAAGTTTTCTAAGAAACTAGCATGATCAATCAAATCCAAATTATCTTAAAGGAGAAATGAAGAATCTTTTCTCTAGATTGTTAAAACGATTGCAAAAGTAATTACAGTAATGTAGTTCATTTGAAATACCAACTAGATGAACAATTCATTTCATACGAAGCGCATTAACGTTTATATCAAGGTGTGGCGTTATCAAAGCGATGATAGGAAATGAGGCCGCCAGGGCCGGAGTAACGCCACTAAATTAAAACACATTGACAACGAAAAATTTATCAAAATAATTACTGGATCTTATAGGAATATAATATGAAACATGAATGAGACTGTTATAGTTCAGTTTTCTGGCCTGTACTTTACTAAACGAAAACATTTGCCTATCACTGATTTGTTAAATCTATGAAGCATCTAGCAATATTCTTCATTAATACTTTATACATACTGCTCAGAGCTAATACCTACATATTTATTATACTTAATATCTATATGGTGCATCTATACATCTAGTAAAATATAATATTGGCAAAACATGCACAGGAATTTTAATTCTTTGTAGGGATTGCATGATCGTACTTTGCAGTTGAATTCAATCAATCACCTTATTTGCTTTGTCTGTGAGATCTATTTCTATAGTGTTCGCACCATGAATGAGTACCATCAATGATTCATTCAAGGTATTATTCATCGGAATAAAGACGTTACTCATACTTCTGATAATTGGAATAATTTTTGTTTGTGCAGTAGCAGGTTTATCAATGGAGTTATTGACTAGGTACGAATTATTCATTATTTCACGTAAATTAAGAGGAATATCAAGAATCACTCTAGAGTTTGTAAACAATGACAAATCATGTCTTAGTGAAATAATTATGGTTATGAATGTTACAGGATAATCTAACTCGCAAAACTCTGTACCTAAATGTATGCCATTCGAATACATGCATGGTGAACATTTTGTAAAGAGTTTCATCAGCAAATGATATAGAATACTTTATTCAGAAGTATTCTATTATTCGGACTTATTGTAGCCCTGTCCAATATTTAGTCGAGACAAAATTATAGACTTATTACTAATGGTGTAGGTGTGGCATATTTCAGTTTTAACATGAATTTTTCTACATTGGGTTTCCTCGTCAGCCTTTGCTATGCTAATATTATGGTAAAATCTTTGTGAACTTTTGATGTGGTTGTAAAATTACACATAGATCAGGATCACTATGATTTTAATGATAGAATGTGGATTACTTACAATTTTGAAGGCTTTCACCACAATAGTGGCTATCGTTTGAACGGACACCATTTTCACTTGTTCTTTTATTTACGTCTCTCCAATAAACAAAAACTGATTTCACTTGAATATCAAATAGCTTGTTTTTTCACTGTCATATAGATCCTATTGTCTTTTGTCTGTTTTTGTTAACAGTCGTTTCGCCACTGATGATATTTCACTTATCATTTTGTGTAGCTTTATCAGTTTAGTCCACGCTTATCTTATCGTCTCAGCGAATTAGTTGAACAGGTACAGTGCAAACGAAACTAGGGAATCCAATACGATATTGATGCTAAAGTTTAAAGGGATAAGGTCTATTTTCAGATTAGTCATTACATGATTTGTTTTTGCAGGTATCTTCTTTCATTTTGGATCTTTTATATTTACTGTATTGGCTGACGAATGATTTGCTATTTTGGATTTTAGGTTTTGCACGCTTTATACCAAAATAGCAAAACATTTGGCAAATAATCGAATAATGCCAATATTAACCTATAGGTTCAATAACAATGAAGTCGTTTGCTATATCAGCGGTCGTAGATTTGATTATTGTGAACATACTAGACTAATACCTATCCATTTTAATGTTTACACCTTTAGTACGGTATTAACCCTGGGTGGGATTTAATCCCACAAGACATGTGAAAAAATTCGCTAAAATTATCGCTAAAATATTCGCGTGTAAAAATCCGCAAAAATATATTTTTCTATTTTTTTAATGTGCTGAAAGGGAACGTATATGTATCATAGCTTAGTGAAATCGCAACATCTGTCCGTTGCTTCTCGTTTTGCTGGGTGCACAGAATTATAACTGCACAGATCGTTTACGCTGGCTGTTGTAAAACGTTTGTTTTCTCTGCTTCCTGTCTCATTATGGTTGCCAAATGTAAACTTTTGTGAATGAACATAGTGGTGCAATCTGTAAACCATTTTTAACGTTCGCGTTGTATGATGGTCACTTTTCTGAATCTGAGTTTCTGTGGTTGCTTTGGTACAAAAGTGGAACACGCTTGTCTCTCTCCTCTTTTACTCATTTACGCAAAAGTTCCAGTTCGCTGTAGTTCATTTTCAAGTAATTGCAATGTGCAATGTTTAATTTTGTAAAAGTTAACTCACAAAGTTGCTGACAAAAATCATCATCATCATCCGGGAATTGCAGTCAATGAAAATCTTAAGCTAACATCTTCCGAACCTCTCGTCTCCGTGACAAAAGTGATTATCATAGCCATGGCTTCTACGCATCGTGAATACATGTTACGACACGACTGCCAAACTTGAGACGTATATGGGTACACGGATGTGAAACAGGGCGTGGATTATGAAGGTCTAAAAGTGAGAAAATCTGCGTAGTACTTATTGTTTGAAGCCCGTACGCATTGCGACTTTTTGCAACGAAATCATCGCGCTGTTGAATGTTATACCTACGTTGGTTTGGAGAAGATTCCTACCTAATTTAGATTCTATTTTACCCAACTTTTATATGGTGCAAATATTAGATATTGAAAATAAAAATATACTTTCAGGTCAAAATAAACTCAAATCCTTCAAAAAAAGAATTTGTGTCCTGGTTCTGATTTAAGCTCACGACTCCTGGAGCAAAGGGCTGGTTTGCTGCCAAATACGTTCGATCCATACTTTACTGTTTCCGGACGCATACCTCCGGCCATAGAATAATTGCAGCTAACAGTATTTGCCGCTTTCTCTAGCCCTTTGTGTCGAGAAAATGCTAGCATCGCTAATGATGTAGAAACATTGTTATGCGACGCAGAGACCTTTTAAATCAGCGATGTCATGAAATAACTTAACCTAGCAGATGAAAATTTCCTTTGTCGGTACATTTTGAAAGAAGGCTCCATTCCATGAAAGTATAATACTCGTAGCAAATGCAACTTTATGTGTAAACCATTTGAAGCTAGCAATTTCAACACCATTTCATGAATATTCTAAAACGTATAACACATGTTATGTAAGTGTAGTAAAGGGCTGTCTGCATACATTTTTACATAAATAGTACCTATGTACTTGCTTGATTGTTAGCCACGACACCATTCTACGGCTGAAATAAAGGGGCAAAATAAAGTAATTGTGAAGATAGTGAATGATTCTCGGGTATATTCAAAAATCGAGTGCACAGTTGTTATCTGGGTAAGCTCGCTCAATCGTAGGCGTTCGTTGCGGCCGGGGCTAGTCTAGGGCTAAGAGCAAATCCATAACAATAAGTAACAGCGTCCTTATGTATGATATACATATCTACAAAGATCTAATTAATTAAATAATCCACAACTAACTTGTCAATCTTCACAATTTACATTTAGCGTACTGAAATTGCCTAATTTACTACACCAACTATTTATAATCAACTTTGAACATCCAATGAACCTCAATATTTAACATCCCCTATTATCAATTCCAGGAGCTTGGCCTGGACATCACCGACGAGCAGATCGCCGAGCTGGAGGGCGCCATCCACGACATCGACTTCGCCTGCGCCGCCGAACACGAGAAGCGCGTGCGCCACGACGTCATGGCGCACGTACACGCTCTGGCGCAACGATGCCCACGTGCTGCTCCCATCATCCACCTAGGAGCCACCTCCTGCTACGTGGGAGATAATACTGATCTAATTGTGCTGCGTCATGGTCTAGACCTACTGCTGCCAAGATTGGCTGCCGTCATCAGCAAGCTCTCGCAGTTTGCCGACGAGCACAAGTGAGTTACTTCATTCATTACTCATGGCTCACGTACACGCTCTGGCGCAGCGCTGCCCGCGCGCTGCTCCCATCATCCACCTGGGAGCTACCTCCTGCTACGTGGGAGACAATACCGACCTTATTGTCTTACGCCATGGGTTGGATTTGCTTCTGCCGAGACTTGCTGCCGTCATTAGCAAGCTCTCGCAGTTTGCTGATGAGCACAAGTGAGTTACTTCATTCATTACTCGCTCTGGCGCAACGCTGCTCGCGTGCTGCGCCCATCATCCACCTGGGAGCTACCTCCTGCTATGTCGGAGACAATACCGACCTTATTGTCTTACGCCATGGGTTGGATTTGCTGCTGCCGAGGCTGGCTGCCGTCATCAGCAAGTTGTCACAGTTTGCCGATGAGCACAAGTGAGTTACTTCATTCATTCCTCATGGCGCATGTACACGCTCTGGCGCAACGCTGTCCGCGCGCAGCTCCCATCATCCATCTTGGAGCTACCGCCCGCTACGTGGGAGATAATTACCGACCTTATAGTCTTGCGCCATGGGTTGGATTTGTGCCGAGACTGGCTGCCGTCATCAGCAAGCTGTCGCAGTTTACCGATGAGCACAAATGAGTTAAGACATTATATACTAATAAAAGGTATTAAATTTTGTTTTGAATTTTGGACGCATTCAACAGCATAGTGATTGATACCTTTTAAAGACGACGTTTTAAATACGTTTGTATTGTATTGTTTTTTTTTGCAATGAATAAATGACTTTATTTATTTATAAAGTTATTATTTTATTGGAATAGCGCCTATACATTTTCAGTTGCAGTAAGATAACTTTGCTATGATGGAAACCACGGCAATTTGTCAAAAAATACTTTTTTTTGTGTACTCTTAAGCAAGAACAAACTGCACAAATATTCACCGATTGCCTGATCTCTTTTCAGGTCCATTCCGATCCTGGGCTTCACGCACTTGCAGCCTGCCCAACTCACTACTGTTGGAAAGCGAGCTTCATTGTGGCTCAGCGACCTGTTGATGGACGAGCGTGCGTTGTCCCGTGCCAGGGAGGATCTGCGCTTCCGAGGAGTCAAAGGTACCACAGGGACACAAGCATCCTTCCTACAACTCTTTAAAGGAGACGGTTCTAAAGTAAAAGCCCTCGACAAGAGAGTTGCCGAGCTCGCCGGCTTCGACAAACGCTACATCGTTACTGGACAAACTTACTCAAGGAAGGTTGACTTGGAAGTCGTCTCTGCGCTCTCTGGCTTAGGAGCTACAGTCCACAAGATGTGCTCTGACATTCGCCTGCTCGCATCCCGTAAGGAGTTGGAGGAGCCCTTCGAGGCGTCCCAAATTGGATCTAGTGCCATGCCCTACAAGAGGAACCCTATGAGATCTGAACGCTGCTGCGCCCTCGCTCGTCACCTGATCACGCTCCATGGCAACGCTGCCAACACACACGCAACGCAGTGGCTAGAACGCACTCTGGACGATTCTGCCAACCGTCGCTTAACTCTAGCTGAAGCTTTCTTAACTGCTGATGCTACACTATTGACACTCCTCAACATTTGCCAAGGCATGGTAGTATACCCGAAGGTAATTGCTCGCCATATTGCCCAGGAGCTGCCTTTCATGGCTACTGAGAATATAATTATGGCAATGGTTCAGGCTGGAGGCGACCGTCAGATATGCCATGAGAAAATAAGAGTTCTGTCTCACGAAGCTGGAGCGCAAGTGAAGCAACACGGCAAAGACAACGACCTGATTGCCCGCGTGAAGAGCGATCCTTACTTCGCGCCTGTGATTCCGCAGCTGGATAAAATATTGGATGCATCGACGTTTATTGGTAGAGCACCGGAACAAGTTACTGAATTTATCGAGGAAGAAGTCCAACCTATAATTTCGAAGTATGCTCATGCTTTGGGCGATGTTGAGAAGCCAGTTGCGTTGTTAATTTAAAGAACGGCGAGCCTTATTATATTGCATGTATTGTTGAATATTCAATGAAACAAAGTTTTTTTTATTAAAATGATATATTTACAATTACAGCGTATCAATTCTATATTAATTTTAAAACATAAAAAATATGACTTTACTATTTTACAAAACGTAACACACTAATGAACTAGGCAGTGGTAACTCATGTTCAACCGATGAATTGATGGCAAATGGAATAATGCTTAGAAAAATAAAAGCTGATAAAAAATGAGTAATAAATAACTACGAAATAACATTAACAAAGATCGAACAAATAAATAAGCGTCTAAAATTACGAACAGAGAGACACATCATCAACATAATGATAATAATGGGAATAATTTTATGTTGTCACATTTTCAATGGCACGATACAGTTATTATCACTCATTTTTTACAGAGTATTGGTAAGAAGTGTATCTCCCTGGCAAGCAGGTCCTTGGCTGGGCCAATTGCAGGCTCCTAGGCTTTCGTCAAAGCTTAGTTGAACCGGGCAGTTGAAGACGTGGAGTGTAAATCTCTGTTTCGTGCAGTCCCATCTGCAGGCGTAGAACTTGTTACATTGTTTTGGGTGACGGAACAGACCGGCTCTCTGACAATCGACAGACCCTTGCAACGTCTCATCTCTGCTTCTCCAACCACCGGGGCCGTACCTATCAAATGCTTGAGATTCCACAGCAGAAGCTCCGGAACTTTCCTGTTTAACAATCACAGTAGGTGCTACTTCCTGGTTTAATAATACAGTTTTGTACGTAGGCGCGGCAGTCACAGCCTTAACTCGTGGCCTGATCCTAACAATTTTCTCCGTTGTCGAAAACACTACTGGTGTGCTAGATACGTAGTTTTCGGAATAAACTTGTTTCGCTTTCGGTGTAACTGATTCATAAGCGTTTTGTTCTTGAAGGTCTTGGTAGTAAGAGTCATCGGGGACAATGATGGGGTTGAATGTAGATGTAACATAAGCAGGGGTTACTGCTTTAACGGCAGGTGTCCGCAACCTGGCAGTCTTTTGAGCCCACTCGTCGTCGCTTATATCACCGCGAGTGTATTCGTACTCACTACCGTAGTCATCGAAGTCTTGCTGTACCTGCACGTTGGGTCGTCTACCTTTAAGGACTAATACAGGTGACTGACAACTGCATACAGCTCCCAATTTCCTTACCAAAAGAGGATTGAAGTCGTTTATTTTGGTCACAACAGCCACCTTGGGCTTGGTTCTGCGAACTGGAGCAGAAGTAGTTGAATATTGTTCAGGTGAATACGTCTCACTGCTAACTTCAATAGGAGCCGCAGTAGTGTACGCCCCGGTCGATACGAGACCGGCGTCTGGTCCTACAGTACCGAAGCCTAGAAGCTGGGACTTCGCTGTTTCCACCACAATGTTTTGTTTCCTCGGAGCTTTGTATGTCTCAACAGTTGCATCATACGGATTATATTGGATCTTAGCTGTCTGAGTTTTCCTGTACCCGAAAGTGTCCAAGTTGATACTTCCAGTTTCTTCAGAAGGCGGTAAATATTCGGGCGCCCTATACTCAGTTGTCGATTCGGAATATTTGTAAACAGGAGCGCTAGTAGTCGATTTGACGATTGGTCTGTATGTTGTGGATACAGCTGGGGCAGCGGTAGTGTAAGTTACGGGTGAAACCAGTCCAGCATCTGGACCCACAGTGCCGAATCCGAGCAAATTAGATTTAGCATGTTCGACGACAATGTTTTGTTTCCTTGTGACTGGAGCATATGTCGACGAGACGACGACATCTTCTGGTGCTTGGTACTCTTGGTAAGGGTTGTATTGAATCTTAGATTCATAAGATCCATCGTTGTTGTTGAAACCGAAGCTTTCAAAGTTTACAGTCTTAATATCTTCCGCAGGAGGCAAGTATTCGGCAGCCTTGTATTTGGTCGTCGATTCAACGTATTTGTAGGTAGGTTGTTGTGTAGTAGATTTGACAATTGGTCTGGCTGTAGTAGACGGAGGTAGGTAAGTGTTATCGGCTTCATATTTGATTTCCGATGTCGGGGGCAGATACTCGCGTGTAGTTGAAACAGTCGAGTAAGTGGGAGATTTATATGTGGTAGAGACTACGTAAGGTGTTTCTGTGGAAACTACTGGAGGCAAATACTCTTCTGCTTTGTATGCAACCTGAATCTCTGGTGATTGATAAGCAGAAACTTGCTTGTATTTCGTTACAACCTTAGTACCAGGGAAGGTTGAAAGATGGATAGATTCCTTCTTCGGTTGTGTCGTGCTGTATGAAAACTGTTGTGCCGGGGCGCTTGGTACAGTCTCGTATTGCTGGGAGTATCCTGTTGATTTGTAGTCACTCTGGTCTTGCGTTTGATGAATAACCGAACTCTGGTGTTGAACAATGGGTGTGGAAGCAGTAGATACGACAGAATATGACTGTTGATAGTCTGACTTGGGTGGAATGTACTCTGGAGCTTGGTACGTCTTTTGAGATTCATACTCAGAGTAATGGTCCTCATAAGCAAGAGTAGATGGGGTGGATGATACATTTACTTTTTCTGGTTGGGCCTGGACGTGAGATTGGTGAATCACTTGGTGAGACACAACGCTGGCATCAGAATAAGATTTGGCTCCATTGAAGTTGTTTTCATTTCGTTGGATTTCAGGTTGGCTGTATGAGTAACCATCCTGACCATATTGGATGTTTTGTTGAGAGTAAGATTGTTCCTCACTCGACTGGTATTGAACCGGTTGGCTGATGTGGGTAACTTCATGTTGATTTACAACCGGTTTATAAGTCTGAGTGTAGACTGCAGCTGTAGGTTGCACATAAGTTGCTGGAGTCACATTCTCAGTGTATTTAACTAGAGGATTTTCATAGACGGATACGGCAGGTTGTTGATAACTGACTTCAACATTAGGAAGAGGAGTTGAGGACACTGGGACGTAGTTCTGTGTCTCAATTTTGTGGATTGTTTGATGACTGTACGATTGGGGTTTGTTGGTCGTAGATGCGATTGGTGCAGGTGTCGAATATTCAACGTAAGTCTTAGGTGCCTCTTCGTATTTAATTGCGGGCTGTTTATATTCGTATCCGGTATCTTGCGAGTACGCTTGAACCTTATTTGCGTCAACTTTATGATAAGTCTGGTGACTTATTACTTGCGGCTGGTACGTAGATACTGCTGGTTGAACGGAAATAGCGGGTTGGGCCGTGGTGTAATGTATGACGGTCTGTGGCTGTTCATAGGCAACGCTAGACTGGTATGCTGTAGAGCTCACATCGACTGATGGCGTGTAAGCTTTGCTTTCTGTCTTGTGGAATGTCTGATGACTGTAGGACTGCGGTTTGTACGTCTCCACGTATGTAACTGGTGTAGCTTCCTGAGTGTACTTCAAGATTGGGTTTTCGTAAACGGTAACAGCTGGTTGTTGGTGTGTTATTTGAACTGCAGGGCTAGGAGTAGATGAGACTACGACTTTAGGTGTTTCGTAGTGAATAGTCTGGTGGCTGTAGACTTGAGGTTTGTACGTGCTTGAAACAACAGGCGCTGGAGTAGAATATTCAAAGACAGTCTTCGATCCCTCGTTGAAAGAGATCTCGGGCTGTTTGTACTGGTAACCTTCATTTTGTTGCTTGTATTCATAGCTGCCAGCGTTTTGTGAGTATGTGTTGATTTTGCTAGCATCCACTTTGTGTATGGTCTGGTGACTGATGACTTGGGGTTGGTAAGTGGATGACACAACAGCGGGCTGGGCAGTCGTGTACTCTACAACTGTTTGAGGTTGCTCATATGTAACTTGGGCTCCCGGAGTATAGGCATTGCTCTCAACCTTATGGATAGTCTGATGGCTGTAGGACTGGGGTACAGTAGACACAGTGGGTTGGGCGTATGTACTTTCAGAAGGGCCAGTGGTGTAAGCGACTATTTTCTTAAAAGGTTCTTCTTGAACTGGAACAGCGGTGGAATAATCGAAGCCAAAGGATTCAACTTTGTGAAGAGTTTGTTGATTGTGGCTAAAGCCTTCAGGTTTGTAAGTGGACACGGAAACAACAGGCGCTTGAGTAGAGTAAGTAGCTCCATCTTCAAACTTGATGCTTGGTTTCGTGTAGTGGTACCCTGTAGATTCTGACTTGCCTGTAGACGCCTGGCTTGAATAGCTGTCAAGGTTTATTGAGCCTTGGTTGTAAACTTCCACTCTGGGAGTAACGTATTCTTGTTTGACAGCTACAAAAGCGGGTTTGACGTAAGTTAGTTGTGGTTGTGTAACTCCAAATATCTGTTTGATGGTCGATTTAGGTGCTTCAGGCACGAATGTCGTCTTATAAGTGGTAATCGGTATAGCTGTCGTTGTAGCGAACGGAGTTGCTGTAGTAGGAACGCCTGAGGACGTAGGTGTTGTTACGTAGCCGTATCCATCTAAGTTGTTGAAGTCAGTGCCGACGTGATGGATAGAGACGGCCGGCTGTGAGATATAGGATACGTGCGCTGGGTGAACTGTTTGACTTCCGTGGCTGACTGTAGAAGCAGTGTAACCATTGTTTGCTTGGTAGTTGCCTTGGCTGGAATAATCAGTGTCAACCAGCGTAGTCTTCCCGACTAACCCTACATTAATTGCTCCAGCAGTTAAAGTGTGCGAAGAGCCAGTGTAGGCTTTGGAGTCGCTCAAGTAGTTTCCAGAATTGGCAGCGCTATATCCATGTAGTACATTGACTTCGTTCTTAGCCTGGCCGTTGCCCGAAGCACCATCGTACCCGATGTGTCCTTCAGCTCTGTACACACCAGCTACATACTTTCCTGAATCGCCCTGTGAGTATGAACCAGAGTAATCGCCGTTGTAGGATCCAGTGTATGAGCCGGAGTAGTCACCCTTGTATTGACCCGAGTTGTCGTTATATTGACCTGAGCTGCCACTGTACTGGCCAGAGTTACCATTATATTGACCTGAGTTGCCGTTGTATTGACCAGAAATATCCTTATATTGTCCTGAGTCTCCGCTGTATTTGTATTGACCCGAGTTTTCATTATATTGTCCTGAGTTGGCGTTGTATTGACCAGAAATGTCTTTATATTGTCCTGAGTCTCCGCTGTATTTGTATTGACCCGAGTTGCCATTGTATTGACCATTGTACTGACCAGAGTTGTCATTGTATTGCCCGTTCGAATTTGAATCTCTGTACGCACCAGAATCGTCATGATTGTACTGCCCGTTAGAATCGCTGTACGAACCAGAGTCTCTGTACTGGGAATATTCGCCTGAATGCTTGTAAGATGCATCGTCGTGAACGTACGGGACGGCTGGGGCGTCCTCATGTCTATAGGGCTCCGCATAGTCTCCAGAAGGATCATGTACGTAAGCACCAGAGTTGTCACTATTATCGTAATTCTCCACCTTTTGATACTGAATGCCTTGACTTGCACCGCCAGAGTAGGAACCACTGTAGCCGTATCCATTTTGCAAAGTAGATTGTACGAGGTTCTGACTAGATTTCGGTTTGGATGGAAGCCGGTAGTCGTCCAAAATGATGGATCCGCTGGTGTATTTGGCTCCGTTGTTGTATTGCGTAGGCTGTACGAGGCCTATGTTGGCTTGGGCTACACCGGCGTTTCCTACTTGGTAATATTGACCTTGTAGACCTTGTCCTTGTTGATAGGCTCCATTGGCAAGTTCTTGAGAAGCGATGAAGTTTGAATCCAAGCTATCAGCTGGGGAGAGGAAGCCGCTCTGGATGCCGACCAGGTTGTCGAGGGATGCGCCGGAGGCTAAACTCTGGTGAGCTGCGACGTTGACGGAGTCGGCAGTTTGTCCATGGAAGCCAGCAGCGCCTGGAAATTATTTCGAAAATATGTTATTATTTGGCAACGATGCTATAATATTTTTATAGGGGCTTTTGTCACTATATATAATGCGGCTCTGGCAATCCTCTGATGCGCAAGGGCTTATCTGAATGTTCTGTTTCGTGCTTTTGCTTCAAGCATTCTTGGACAAATTATCAGTCTCCTAGGAATGCCCTGAATGCTACGAAGCCTGCAGAGACGCTGTCTGCACTCCAGAAGCCTTTGGGGACCCTTGTAAAAGCAGATTAAAAAACCCCAGCCAGTCGTACTCACCAGTAAGAGCAGCCGATGAGAAGCCATGAGCTTCAGCCTCGTATCTGGCGATGTTTCCACACGCGGGCACGAGCCACGGCCAGTCGCACTTGAGGCGAGCCGCGTCGAAGCCCAGGCCGAAGGGACAGCGGAACTCGTAGGCAGTGAGAGGCGCCTTGCCGTGGTCGAGGCAGGCGAAGAACCAGCGGCAGTTCTCAGGGTCGGCGTAGTATCCTGTGATAGTAATAAAGTAGTTGGTTATAGTAGCGTAAAAAGATAACACACATTGATATACAAAAACTCATAACACAGAAATTTTGGGTTAGTTTAATGGTTATGACTTGGGGTCTTTTATCTAACGATAGACTTATTAAGTGTATTAAGCTTTTTTGGAAAAAAAGTTACTCCATCAAAACTTACTGATATGAGTTGGGTTTAGCCTATTTTGTTTTTTAAGAATAAGAAATCTTTACGAACTCTTTGGATGAGCGAAAAAAATAAACTTAAAAGTAAGGTAATAAGATAAATTTCTTATCGGGACATTTTCTTGTTATATTTTAAGACTTTATTCTGCAAAGCAAACAGTACCTTCTTGGTCAGGACAGATGAACCTGGTTTGCGGAACAGGTGCGATCTCCGAGGACCCAGGGCAAGCTTGCGAGTGCGGCAAGCTGCCGGGCCACACGCACACTTCGTAGCGGGAATCGAACGCCAGACCCGCTGGACAGTCGAATTCGAACACCTGGAAAGACACATATGAATATTGAAGTTACCGTACTTTTGAAAGGTTCACTGTTAAGTTTCCTGTAGCACTTATTCTTTTAAGCAAAATGTCTGCGGTAGAAACAAAATACGAGCGAAAGTATTTTATTTGAAAGAAATCCCCGCCTGAGCTGCCTAAGATCAAATATATTTAGATAAAAGCTTAACAATACAAACTAAGAATGTAAAAATGCTTCAAATGAACAAACGAAAACAATATCAAATGAATCGTTTCAGTTTAATGTCGTGTAAAGTGATGATTACCTATAGTGATTTCAATGTACCTACAAAAAATCATGACAAGGAAATACATTCCATAAATAGCTTAATTATTTCTCCTGTTTATTGACTTGATACCAGAGATTGCACGGCAACCAAAGTTTAACCAGATACTCACGGTATATTCGGGTGAAAGCTGATCAAACTTGACGCATCGGTAGAAGCGGGCGCACGAACGCGGGTGTACAAAGTAGCCCTGTCTGGAGCAAGTGAACTCTGTCCTTGTGTCCTGGAAAACAGAAACAAAATAACTGAAACCTGTTATAGTTATAATTGAAGATAGAACAACAGGGACTTTTTATGTTTTTATTTGATGTTTGATTCTTGTAAAAATGTATTTCGGAATCCCTGGATCAAAAATACCTGATGGACTGAATTATAATGAACATATAATCGTATTAAGTATAAAAAAACTAAGTAGCCAACGATGAGTATTTTTTGAAACGGAGTATAATATAGCCACCATTTTAGGCTTGAGTGATGCCAATAAACAAATGACGCGCTCATTTCAAAAATAGAACAGTAACCGCGCGCGTCCTAATTTTCTTTTAAATTCAGCCAGTCTGCGGAGGTTTTATACCTCGTCTTTTTTTGTATTTTTAGGGTTCCGTAGCCAAAATGGCAAAAAAACGGAACCCTTATAGATTCGTCATGTCTGTCTGTCTGTCTGTCTGTCTGTCCGCCAGTCTGTCACAGCCACTTTTTTCCGAAACTATAAGTACTATACTATTGAAACTTGGTGAGTAGATGTATTCTGTGAACCGCAACAAGGTTTTCACACGAAAATAGAAAAAAAAATAAAAAAATGGGGTGTCCCCATAGTTAGAACTGAAACTGAAAATATTTTTTTTCATTGAACATATACGTGTGGGGTATCTATAGATAGGTCTTTAAAAATTATATTGAGGTTTCTAAGCTAATTTTTTTCTTAAGTGAATACTTTGCGTGACAGACTCTTCCAAAGTGGAAAAAATTATGTCCCCCCCCCCCTCTAACTTCTAAAGTAAGAGGATGATAAATCTGAAATAAATATATAATGTACATTACCATTAAAACTACCAACGAAAATTGGTTCGAACGAAATCTATTCAGTAGTTTTTTTAATACGTCAAAAATAGAACTTGTACGGAACCCTCCCCAGTGCGGGGTCCGACTCGCACTTGGCCAATTTTTTTTTCTTTTGGAATGTGATCAGTTATCGGTGATGAAAGTAACAGTTCCATACCTCTCTAATCGAGTGGATGACTCCGTCGGAGTCGACGACCTGCGTGATGCGGTAGGGCGACACCTGAAGCGCGTCGAGCGCGCGCTCGTGTCTCGACACCGACAGTATCTCGTGCTCGAGAGACCTGGAACAGTGACACACTCAGTAAATCATCATCATCATCATCTTGGCGCAGTCCACTGTTGGACGTAGACACAGGCGTCTCCCAAGGTTAGGATAAAAGCATTAGTCAACACACGGGTTGGGTGGGTTGGTGACCGCAATACAGTGGTATTGTACTACCGATAACCCGGGATGTCCTTAGTCGCTTATTATGACACCCGTGGGAAGAAATTGGATAGTAGGGAATTATTTTTGGACGGCAACCTCGGCTCAATAAGCCAGTTAACAATTAATAATTCACAACTTTTTAAAGTAACTTGTGACCGCAGAATAACACGATATATTTAAAGCATAGTTTTGCAAGGGCCCTTATTGTGAGCCTCGGGATTATTGACATTCACCTTAACACAGCAGCGTTTCAGCGAGGGCCCGCACGCGGCGTCTCCACAACCTTGCCAGCTCCATATAACGCTAAGCAACGCATACGACCGTACTGGCCATCATACTCATCCAGCCTAGAAGGACTAATATGCCCAATATTGGTCCTTCCAGACAAGCTTACGACAAGACACTTCTTATATCCTTACTTAATGATGTAATAATACCCTCCTAGCCGAATTCGGCCACGGCGGCCAATCTTACGATTAGCCACTTGCGCGGGATATATTATAGTGCACAAGCGCATGCGCAAGCACAGGTGCACTCCCTATTCCCTCACTCCCATAATTCGGTGGGACAGCAGTCTGACACGACCGTAGAGAGATCAGGCGCAGGACCAACGGCTTAACCTGCTTTCCGAGGCACGGGGGTGTAATAACACCGCCAACTTCCAAACTCCGGACTGTACCTGTGTTAACACATCATGATAACATAGACACAATTTCATCGGTCCGACCCGGGATTCGGACCCAGGACCTCCGGCGCGGCCGCCGCATTAAAGTGCGACACACTAGCCACTGCGCCACGGAGGCAGTTAAATGATGTAAATAGTAGCTCACCTTAAAACAGCGGCTCTTGGCGCCCTACTCTGCTGGTTGAGCACCTTGGCCAGCGCCTGCTTGAGCGAGGGCCCGCATGGCGTCTCCGTATCCTTGTCAGCTCCATGTAGCGCCAAGCAACGCACACGAGCGTACTGGCCATCATACTCATCCGGACTAGAAGGACCGATATGCCCAATATTGGTCCTTCCAGACAAGCTTACGACAAGACACTTCTTATCAACTTACTTAATGATCTAAATACTAGCTAACCTTAACACAGCGGCTCTTGGCGCCCTACTCTGCTGGTTGAGCACCTTGGCCAGCGCCTGCTTAAGCGAGGGCCCGCATGGCGTCTCCGTATCCTTGTCAGCTCCGTGTAGCGCCAAGCCGGCCAAGCCGCGCACTTGCGCGTACTAGCCATCATACTCATCCGGACTAGAAGGACCAATATGACCAATATTGGTCCTTCCAGGCTAGCTTACGACAAGACACTTCTTATGTTTACAGTTAAACACACAACTCTTTTCAAAATTATTTAAGTAGTAGCTAACCTTAACACAGCGGCTCTTGGCGCCCTACTCTGCTGGTTGAGCACCTTGGCCAGCGCCTGCTTGAGCGAGGGCCCGCATGGCGTCTCCGTGTCCTTGTCAGCTCCGTGTAACGCCAAGCCGGCCAAGGCGCGGACTCGAGCGTACTTGCCATGATACTCATCCGGATTGGAAGGACCAATATGACCAATATTTTTTATTATCCAGACAAGATTACGACAAGACACTTCTTATTGATGTAAATTAGAGCTCACCTTAAAACAGCGGCTCTTGGCGCCCTACTCTGCTGGTTGAGCACCTTGGCCAGAGCCTGCTTGAGTGAGGGCCCGCATGGCGTCTCCGTGTCCTTGTCAGCTCCATGTAGCGCCAAGCAACGCACACGAGCGTACTTGCCGTCATACTCATCCAGACTAGAAGGACCAATATGCCCAATATTGGTCCTTCCAGGCTAGCTTACGACAAGACACTTCTTATCTACTTACTTAATGATGTAAATACTAGCTAACCTTAACACAGCGGCTCTTGGCGCCCTACTCTGCTGGTTGAGCACCTTGGCCAGCGCCTGCTTGAGCGAGGGCCCGCATGGTGTCTCAGTGTCCTTGTCAGCTCCGTGCAACGCCAAACCGGCCAAGCCGCGGACTCGAGCGTACTTGCCCTTGACGTCCACTGATGAGGAGTCTTCGAATGATATCCATGTTGTGTTCCTGAAAAAGAATGGACGATATTAAAATGTGAACTGTTTTATACAATGTGATAACATGTCATAAAAAAAGATAATAAGTAGGAGAGCAACGTGCTGAATCAAGTCAGACATTATTTTGTAATGCAGTGGAACGTCGAACGTAATTTTGTTTAAAGTTAGATGAGATATTTTGTGATAATTAAAAGCATAAATACGGTATATTGTTACAAACTGCAATCTACAAGTAGTAAAAAACATCGTTTTTTATTTGAAAAAAGTTCAAAGCGACTATGAGTGCATAAGAATCCCACAAATTCGCAAAAATATTGTTGATTAAGAGATCTATACTGGAACCAGCTGAGTAAGTTTACTACCTATTTCTAGAAACGTTACCCAAACCATCCAAGGATATTTTCGGAGGAGCTCAACATTATAAAAAACATTCAAGGATAAACAACTTTGTAAAGGATTTTCAATCAATCAGTAACTCGCGCACGTAGCATGGCGCAAGTTATTGCAAATCCCATCAGATAAGGAGTAACCACTCATCACATCTCGCTGACAGGTTGTTTCGAGACCCAGTTTAAGGAAAAATTAGGAGATTTGTATGATTTTATGACACCAGAATACCTAAAACGCAGTACCTAGCGAGTTTTGAAATCATTTGATAACTTTATTTCTTGTTATGATTTGGCCAAGAGTATTTTTTGCTGAGATTAAAATACAGTAAATGTACTCGTAATTGCAATTTTAAGACAAAAATATGTTCTATATAAAATAAATCATGACATGATGGCAATTATGTTTCAAAAAATTTTCTAGGCCAATCAATTCTTTACGAATCACGACGATGTGAGCTTTATGGCTAACTCCATTTTTGAGGTAATTTCATGAAGTCACGAAGTGTATATTTAATATTCAGTAAAAAAATATATTCTATTTATTACAATCTTTTAAAATTAGCTCCTTTCAATTAATTTAAGACTTCACGAACTAAATACCTTAATTTGTTAACAGATTAATTACACTTAATTAAATCGGAAGATAATTTTAATATGGTTATAGTAAATTATCATGTATCTGTCCGTTTTGGCAATATTCATTCACGAGTAGGTACGTGCCAATTTCATTTTAAGTTTTTAATTAACTTTAAACGAAGTAAGGATGGTTCAAAGATCAAAATGTTCAAAGTAGAATCAGTGTTTGACCTAGTAAACGGGCAGGCTACCTACCAATCACCTATGACGGTGCATTACTCAATAATTTCTATTCTGAAATAGGTCAAAGTGGCTTGCCGTCGTGAAAATAAAAACTTATTAATATTTTTTGATTGACGGAGTCGGTGGCGCAATTGGAAATGGCCCTGTCAAAATTTTGTGCCAGCAAATCAGGTCGTGGGGTGACTGGGTGAATATAATGACTTTTTAAATTGACTTATTTTAATAATATGTATTTCGTAAAAATTCAAAAGTATTTTTTACTAGCGGCCGCCCGCGACTCCGTCCGCGTGGATTTCTTTTTTTCGAAATAAAAAGTAGCCTATGTTCTGTCTCAGGGTCTAAAGATTGTCTGTACCAAATTTCATCAAAATCGGTTGCGGGGTTTAAGCGGGAAAGCGTAACAGACAGACAGACAGACAGACAGACAGACAGAGTTTCTTTCGCATTTATAATATTAGTTGGGATTTACAAAAATAATAGGTATATTTTTCTTTAATAATAACTGACAACGACAGACCCGTTGTTCAAGTGGCTAGAGACCCTGGCTACAAAACCAAAGGTCGCGGGTTCGAATCCCGCTAGGGGAAAATGTTTGTGTGATGAACATCGGCATTTGTACTCGAGTCATAGATGTTTATAAATGTTTTTAAGTATGTCTATCCATCCATAGTACAAGCCTCGAGCTTAGTTTGGGGCTAGACAATTGGTGTGTTAGTCCAATGAATTAATTTATTTATTTATTAACTAAGTTTACGTTTAACGGATATTTTCTTATTTTATACATCACATAAACTTGCTCCTAGAGGGATTAATTAAACGTGTGTCCCCGTTTTTGTGGTCAGGGTTACCAAGCCCAGCACTAACAAAACGAAAGACCTGGTCAAAAATTACGACAACCCAGTGCAACTCACTCACCTTTTAAAACCTTTTACACCTTACAAAAAGTAAACTCACTTGAAAGCATAAGGCGCCGACAGATCCTGGTCTCTCTCCAAGGTCCACCTTCCCTTCTGCAGAAGCCTGCACAGCTCAGCCTGGTCTATCTCTTTAGGCTCGTCTTCCACAGCAGGGCTGCCGGGAGTACTGAGGGTCTCGTTGACCAGCGTTAACTAGACTTAAGACCGAGATCAGCTAACTCTTCTACAAACAGTATAGACACTCACTTGAAAGCATACGGCGCTGACAGATCCTGATCTCTCTCCAAGGTCCACCTGCCCTTCTGCAGCAGCCTGCTCAGTTAAGCTTGGTCTTTCTCTTTAGGCTCGTCTTCCACAGCAGGGCTGCCAGAAGTACTGAGGGTCTCGCTCACCAGAGAGAACTAGACTTATGACCGAGATCAGCTAACTCTACTACAAACAGTATAGACACTCACTTGAAAGCATAAGGCGCTGACAGATCCTGGTCTCTTTCCAAGGTCCACCTTCCCTTTTGCAGCAGCCAGCACAGCTCAGCCTGGTCTATCTCCCTAGGCTCATCTTCCACAGCAGGGCTGCCGGGAGTACTGAGGGTCTCGCTCACCAGAGAGAACTAGACTTATGACCGAGATCAGCTAACTCTTCTACAAACAGTATAGACACTCACTTGAAAGCATAAGGCGCCGACAGATCTTGGTCTCTCTCCAAGGTCCACCTTCCCTTCTGCAGCAGCCAGCACAGCTCAGCCTGGTCTATCTCCCTAGGCTCATCTTCCACAGCAGGACTGCCCGGAGTACTGAGGGTCTCGTTGACCAGGGTGAACTGACGCGCGGTGGCTGGTAAGCTGATGACCACCTTGGATGCGGGGACGCCGAGCCCCACCACTAAGTCTACGACGGAATCCTGGAAAATACAGATTATGCTCGTTAACGAGATTAATGAAAAAATATGCTGTCCACATTCCTCCTTCCTCCTCCTGATAACTAGTAGGTAATTAGGAATATCTTAAGAAACTCTACAGCGAACTCAAAACATGAAGGGTTACGATTCTGCGTGAATGTTTTTTTTAAATACGAGTAGCTCTTCTCGTAGTATATAACATTTATAATAAGTCAAATCACTTGCTAGTTTCACGCTTTATTAAAAAACCGCATCAAAAACTTATCAATTTCACCGATGTAACAATTCACGGGAAATAAGTTCAACAATTCCATTCAAACTCAAACTCAAACTCAAAATATTCTTTATTTATATAGGTCTCTGCAAGGCACTTATAAATCGTCAATAAAATAATATTGCAATAGAATGACTCGACCACCGACTTCGTAAATGCAGTCATCTACCGAGAAGAAGCGGCAAGAAACTCGATAGTTGCTCTTTTCAATCGCCAATTTTTACAATTTTTGTCTGTACAATTTATAATAGCATGCTCGTACGTGTACCAGGTCATATAGTCAAATCCTTCAAGTAAAAAAAAATATATATCTATATATTTAACATGAATAGATTGAGTCCCAGTCGACCAGTCCCCAAAGGCGGCACCTGTTCACAAGTATGACGTATGTGTCAGCCATCATCTCACTCAACCATTTTAGAGGGAATGAAATGACCCGCCACATAGCGCCACCACCCCAGAGACATTATAGTGAGCATGACTACTGAGACCCAGGCCATCCAATCATCAAATGGAATGCCAAAATTAAAATTAAAACTACACTATATAACCCAGTGAAGGTACATAATACTTCCAAAATTATACAATGGCAACGGTTTTTTTGTTTACAGAACATTTTTACATATTACAGATAGAATAACATTCTAAGTTAAAACAAACATTGTCTAGGAATAAAAAAGAAATAATTAAAAAAGAACAAAATTGGAACAATATACTACACAAAACTACACTACATTACATACATAAAAATAATGTCAGCGTGAAAAGAAAGCAGAAATGGCAAACAGGCCAGCACACCAGTAGCTACAGTCCTCCATCGTTCAGGTAGTCTTCAACCTTATAATACCCTTTTTTCATTAAACTTGATTTAATATAAGACTTAAACTGATGTAAGGGTAAGTTAACAATATCTAGAGGTAATTTATTAAATACTTTTATGCTTAATCCAATGAAGGAATTTCCAATCTTTTGAAGTCTAATGTTTGGGATAGCAAGCTTATGCCTATTTCTTGTATTAAACCTATGGCAATCCGACTTTTTTGAGAACTGTTCGAGATTTTTGCGAACATACATAACACAATCAAGGATGTATTGTGATGGTACAGTTAATATATTTATCTCTTTGAATACTTCCCTTAAAGAACGTAAAGATGTCGTCTCGCTCTCCGTGGAACGAACTATAGAAATTGCGTGTGTAGAGGTAGGGCGGCACATTGTTGTATGTGTTTACAGACCTCCATCGTCTAATTATAATGAATTTGAGATTGTTATGGAGGATGTTTTACGACGATTATGCTCCTCCAGTAAGAAGATAATCGTGTGTGGTGACTTCAATATTAACATTTTAATCACACAGAACTCTGGTAGGTTTCTCAATCTTTTCCAATCTTTTGATTTGCACCCGCTTTTTGTTGAACCAACACGAGTAACACCTACATCAGCTACTTGTTTAGATAATATTTTTTGTAATGAAAAAGTTTTAGAAAAACGTATAATCAATTTTGAGCAATCATGCAAGAGAACACCTCTGTACGAGTATTTACGAGCATTGCCTCTGTTATTAGCTTATGACATAACATCAATGCAGGTCTAATTTGCTCCCCAGCGTACGCCAGATTAAATAAACGTTAAATTATCAAGCACAGCACTAGCATGTAATACCGTGTAATACAAATCAAATTAAGTGCCCGCCTGCTTTAATCGCGAAGGCAATGGCGCAAAAATAATTGTGCATGCGAGATAAACTAATAGGCATTATGAAACGTCGATGAAGCTGCTACAATTCAACATGTACCTAACTTATATTTTGCACACCTAGAACAATATAATCCAGTCTGTGGGGACTTATAAAAGCCTTTGCTCTACAAAAGGTGGAGTAAAAGCGGTTTTGACCTTATTTTGTTTAGGTATGGGGACCTAATAAAAATCCAAGTTTTCGACCTTGGGGGGAAAAGGCGCGAGCCACCATCTTGAATTGAATGTGCCAAAATTAGGTTTTTTTTTAATAATGTCTCAACAGTTGACTTTGTGGCAAAAGTGTCTATGGGAAGTAGAAAGAAGACAAAATTACTAACATTTTTTTCATACATGTTTATTCTGTAAGTCTTATAGGTAAAAAGTTACATCTGGTAGAAGAAAAACAAAATTACAAAAATCATCAATTTACTTTAGGCAAATTAGACAATCTTGGGATGTTTTGATCGGGTGATACGGCATCATAAGGGGTTACGCACTGGATAGCTCCCATAATATGAACAGTATGCAAACCATCTATTGTATTGACATTGTGATCCGCATTATCACAAATAACTTGAGAGAATGAATCTGGGTCAACCAAGGTGCCAGCTGCATCAGGACGAATAACGGCAGATTTTTCGAAGAACGACGCCGCGAAGCCCAACGAAGACAGTAAGTCGATAAGTTTCTTTGATCCAAACTTCTTGTACAAATATGTACTGATACCGATCAAAAGTGGCGACAAAAAAGGTCTAGGTCTTGCTGCTGAAATTACAGCATGAGATATTGCTTCGCATATTTTATTCCATTTGTCAACAGAGCCACGTTTTTTTTTGGAAATATTTTATTCCGGCGCTTGTAACTTTTTACCTATAAGACTTACAGAATAAACATGTATGAGAAGAATGTTAGAAATTTTATCTTCTTTCTACTTCTCATAGACACTTTTGCCAAAAAGTCAACTGTTGAGACATTATTTAAAAAAAACCTAATTTTGGCACATTCAATTCAAGATGGCGGCTCGCGCCTTTTCTTCTCAAGGTCGAAAATTTGGATTTTTATTAGGCCTTCATACCTTAACAACATAACATCATAAACGCTTTTACTCCACCTTTTGTAGGGCAAAAATACCTACAGACTGGATTAATATTAGTGTAACTCAAAATAATTGAAAGCTGACTTTTTGTCATGGCCAAATTCTGCGTACAAAACTGCATTGCATACCTAATCTCCATCGGCACACAGGAAAAAGTGTATTTTTGAGTTCAGTTAGTCTTATCAAAACTCAAAATGTTTTTCTCTTGTTCTTATGGTGGTTAGTGTCAGGGGATTAATAAAATTGCATTTGCAATAAAAATATGAGAGTTTCACCTTCACATTATGCATAAGTTTGACACAGAGGTTATGTGAAAAATAAAGTGAAGTAAAGAGTTTAAGCATTTATGTAACAGATATCAGTCCCTGCCAAAATAGTAATGAAACACCCAAATTGGATACATAAACACTAAGTTCATGCATACAAATGTAACCTATGCGCTGTGCGGGAATCGAACTCATCATCTATTCTCTGGAGTAGATAATGAACTTCTAACCGTAAGGTCCAAACAAGTCGTCTAAATATGCTTCAAATTAACTCGCTAAATTCAAAGATCCACCTGATGTGTGACCCAGATAACGCCGAAACAGCTGCACCTTTTAAACCATTACGCAACTGCAAATTAGACCTTGCTCCCCTTGTTTTAAGAGCGAAGATGTCTGAACCAGTTCTTAGGCTAAACTTGTTAGATTTTTTCTCAACAGCACTAGTTTACCTTCACTAGACATCTAGACGGGCCCACGGTTAAATGGTTACCAATAATGATGGTTGTAAATTTTAACTGCCTACTGCAAATTGAATGATTCCTGATGACGGACTGTTATGAGCAATTAATGCAAATATTGACGCTGCTCGATGTACCATAATGACAGATTATGTTAAAGTGGCAAGGGCGTCCGAATTCAATGACCTACGTAAAATTTAAACAACTCAATTAAATAAACAAAGCCTACCAGGCTACCAAAAGACTAACCTTGAAAAACCTAATGTCATTGACATTAAAATTTTCACATCGTTTTGATAACAGTTAACATTTTAAAAAATGCTCTTGGTGTAATCAAGACGTATCAATCTTTTTACGAAATCTGGAGACCAATATTTCACAATGATATGAAACAAATGGCAGATTTATGAACTAACTCTTCTGTTAGGCCATAAAATGAACACTCAAATGGCAAATCAAAACACAGCTGGGCTACCCCAGAACTCGAAAGCATTGAGAAAGACTAACATTTATTAGGTACATACTTTATGATATCTACAGCAAAAACAACATTTTAACCAAATCGTCCATCAATTCCCACGGTCTTTTGTTGTTTGGCTTATGTTATCTGTGGTTTGGCACTGAAAGTAACAAGAATTTAGTCCGCTTATTGTATATTAACCGTCGATTAACCAAATAGCGATCTTCATATTAACTACCGATATACGTTTACTTTTTAACGGTTAAGAAATAAATTTTGTGGTATTTTGTTTTGCCGAGTTTCTTGCCCGTTCTTCTCGACAGTAACTGCCCCCGAATTGGTGGTAGAGTCATCATTTTAGTAATTGACGATAAGAGTGCTTTTATGAAGGATAATTAGATATATAATATTTTGAGTCGAGTTGAGAAAACTTGGTATTATATCCTAAACCAAAGCTAGAGCTGATTTATTACTCTATTAGCCAGAAAAATATTAGCGATATTCCTTTATGAATTTCCGTCAGATGCATTTTTGTCCGTGCTCATAGACTATCGCCAAATGTAATCGATCATATCTACGTACTCAATAATGTCATTAAAACTATGGCGAAATACTTATGCAATTAAATTCATGAACGACAAGTGTGTAACCGATAGTTCCCGGAACATGCAAGACAATTCCTCATACCTACTTGTCAACCAGATCCATACCTAATTATCTAATCTTCTCGTCCGATTGCTTGCATTCTACATTGTTTATATAAGATGTGTTGCAAACGAATCCGTATATATCGCCTTTCAATCATCTTAAATTACCGTTACCGTATTACTGTGACATAATGGGATTAAACAATAATCTACATCATCTGATCACCGCCCGTCAAATCAGATTGGTAAGAGAATCAATATAAATATCAGTAGGTACCACGCAAAAAGTTTGGTGATAAACTTACGGACCGATTTAAGTAAAAGACAAAACCTTACCGGACTCAGGTTACAGTAGTTGCGCAGATGGTTTTAAACTATTAAGTTGATATTGTATCACTTTTAACTCCGCCATAGACGGTCCCAAGCCCGGTTGAGAAAGGAGGAGGGTTGGTTGTGAACGGCGTGAGTCCATACCACCCAGGACAATGACAACCGTAAAACACGCCAACGCCGAATAGTAGGCGGCGGTTAATTAACCTACTCAGTATCAAAGGCCACGGAAACCTTGGGGACTAAATACCCCCTAAAAAGTCCGACGTAGAAGGTAATGGTAACCCACTACGGTTAATCTCCCAAGAGAACTCCATTATGATAAAAGTCAATGATAGAAATGCTGTTTTGTCGGACGATCCGGCTGACCCCCGGCGCTCACCAATATCCGGGTTGATGAGTGAGAAATATGCCACCGAAGACTCCTCCATAGTATGTCATCAGGCTAAGGAGGCAGTAAATGCTACTGAAGACAACAAGAGACCAGCGATGCGGTCTAAACATCGGATTGGGACTTGGAATGTGAGAGGACTGCTAAAACCGGGGAAACTCGAAATAGTAGAAAGGGAGATGACAGAACACCAGCTTACTGTACTAGGTATCTGCGAAACACATATGCAGGGCAAAGGTCACTTCACAACCCAGTGCGGGAATACAATGTTCTTCTCAGGTCATGACACGAAGAGCATCAACGGAGTAGGACTAATAATACCACGCAAGATATCGCAATTCGTTACTGGCTACAACACCGTCAGCGACAGAATAATGACTATCCGTATAAATTGCACTCCACTTCCTCTAAACATAGTCCAGGTCTATGCACCGACATCCCTGTCATCACAAGAAGACATTGACGTTTTCTATGACGCTCTGCAGACTACGCTGGACGGAATCTCCAAACGCGAAATCACCATCATTCAGGGAGACTGGAATGCGAAGGTAGGCAACACGGAACTTGATGACCACATCCGCCAGACAGTAGGGAAATATGGACTCGGCGCCAGAAATGAAAGGGGCGAAATGTTCCTAGATTTTTGTCTAAATAACAACTTGACAATAACTAACACCTACTTCAAGCACCATAAACGAAGACTCTACACGTGGAAATCCCCTGGCGACCGATACCGGAACCAAATAGACTACGTCACAGTCGCAAACCGATGGAAGTCCTCAATAACGAACGCAAGGACGTTTCCGGGAGCAGACTGCGGTTCTGACCACCAACTGCTGGTTGCAGACCTCCAGGTACGCCTAAAATCGTGTCGCCAAAGAGTGAAAGTAGCAAACCGACTGGTACCACAAGAGCACGATTACTTTCAGAAGAAGACGGAACCTCAACTGCAAAAACTACTTGCAGAGATCACCGATCTAGATCCAGGTGAACAATGGCGCCATCTCAAATCTGAGGTCCTCTCCACCCTCGACTCCATGGTTAAAAAACCTGTACAAAAGAAAGACTGGATGTCGGATGAGGTTTGGTCAAACATAAGAACCCGTAAAGAACTAAAAAACGGCTTAAGAACGGATAACTTTAAAGAAGAATACTCTAGACTCTCTGATGAAATTCAAAGACAATGCAGAAGAGACAAAAACCAACACCTGGAGAATATCTGCATTGAAATCGAACGTCATGCAGAGAAATACCAAACTGCTGATCTCTTCAAAAAAGTTAAACAAATAACGCATAAGTTCAAACCGTCATCATGGGTGATTGACGACAAGAACGGAAAGCCCATACATGAAGTAGCAGAAGTAGCCGAAAGATGGCGAGAATATTGTGAAGAGCTCTACCAGGCACAACCAGCTCAGACAGCCGCGCCCGCTGAAGTCGTATCAGAGAAGGAACCAGACATACTCCGCTCAGAAGTGGAAGATGCAATTCGGAAGCTAAAAAACAACAAAGCACCTGGACCTGACCTGATCACGGCAGAGGCTTTGAAAGGACTAGGGCCAAACGGAGTATCGTGCTTGCACGAAATCTGTAATAAGATATGGCATACTGGACAGTGGCCTGAGGACTGGGTCCATTCTTCAATCCTTCCTCTTCACAAAAAAGGCTCGGTGCGCGACTGCAACAACTATAGGACTATAGCTTTGATATCGCACGCGAGCAAGATTCTCCTCCACATCATCAATGCCAGACTGCGATCTTTCCTCGATTGGCAAATTCCTCAAGAGCAAGCAGGTTTTGTTAAAGGACGAGGAACTCGAGAGCAAATTTTAAACATCCGGCTCATCATAGAAAAATGCTACGAGTTTAACATCCCGATCTTCATGTGCTTTGTGGACTATAAAAAGGCATTCGACTGTGTCGACTGGGAGGAACTTTGGAAGGTGCTAGCGGAAACCGGCGTACCCATTCACCTCGTTACGCTGATCCGAAACCTGTATGTGACCGGTTATGGCACGGTCACGATAGGGAATACGACGTCGAGCTGCTTCAAATTCCACAAGGGCGTTCGCCAAGGCTGCGTAATCTCTCCAATCCTCTTCAACATCTACGGGGAATACATAATGCGCAAAACCTTAGAGGATTGGGAAGGTGGCGTTAAAATAAACGGTGTTAAAATATCCAACCTACGGTACGCAGACGACACCACCTTGTTCGCGTCGTCTGAAGCAGAAATGACGGATCTACTAAATCGCCTGGAAACCACCAGTTTGGAAATGGGTCTTGACATAAACAAATCCAAGACCAAACTCATGGTGATAGACCGTTTTGCATCCATCCAGCGCACGAACACCCTGCAAGAATACGAGTCCGTGAACCAATTCCAGTACCTGGGCTCCATGGTAACGAACAAGGGAAACAGCGAGCCGGAGATAAGAAGACGCATTGGCATGGCCAAATCAGCAATGACAGAACTGAACAAAGTCTGGAGAGACAGAAACATCACAAATCGAACCAAAGTACACCTCGTTCACACTCTTGTCTTTCCCATTGCCCTCTACGGTGTCGAGACGTGGACAATCAAGGCGGCTGACAGAAAAAGAATCGACGCCTTTGAAATGTGGTGTTGGCGCCGCATGCTGAGAATACCATGGACAGCCCACCGTACAAACGTCTCGATACTGAAACAGCTGAAGCTGGAGAAGACACATCGTCTGTCTGCGACCTGCCTGCGACGCATAATGCAATACTTTGGCCACGTTGCACGCAGGGATGGTAACAATCTAGAGCGTCTGATGGTCACAGGGAAGGTGGAGGGAAAAAGGCCTAGAGGAAGAAGCCCCAATCGGTGGTCAGACCAAATCTCCAAACAGCTTGAGATGCCTATCAGCGCCGCTCTTCACCAAGCAACGGAACGCACCCGATGGAGACAGCTGGTTGAAAAAATCAAACGGAGTCACGATCCTCAGCAGTGAGGGAATCGACTAGAGAGAGAGTATCACTTTTAGAGTAGTTACAGTAACTATACTTCATTTATTGGATTAGCAACTTCGCGACGGTATTGGATCTTACCCGCCACAATATTTACTGCTTACTCTAGTGAATGAGTTATCTGTGAACCAGTTATGAATCACGTACCTACTTAACACAATTTACTTAGAATGATTGATTACGTCATAATCATTGCTTTTCTTGTTTGGAGCCCGATTCATAAACCTGTTAAAAGTCGATTTCAGTTTTAAGTTGTGTATGTGTAGCGTACTTTGTGGATTTTTTTCCTGATGTTTACTATTTTACTTTGTTACAATTGAATGTACATAATATGCAGGATCTAAAAAAACAATCACATTTTTCTAATCCGATCAGTGTTAAATTCAGCACCCCAAAACATTCGTCACTTTAAAGTTAGCAACTTTAACTCAATACGATCTCAATGAGTGGCTGAGTCATACTCAGTCCTTGCAACCAGTTAATGTAATGCTTGCATAAAAAATGCATAAGGCTACATAAATGATGCATTACATTAAACGTATAGTGAACCCATTTACCAGTAAATGCAGTGGGCAAGTACCCACTTATGTGCGTTATAGTGCTTCTTATGCAATTTCTGACAACCAATTATGAGTTTTTATGTTAATAAATATGTAGGTTTAGTTAACCAGTAGTAACGTTAAAGGTAAATAAACACTAGGTTCTATCTTCCGGACTTGTTACGAAGTACCTAAAAGTGTAATTAGTTCGTAGACAAAATATGCAACAGATCATGCTATTATTTCTAACTTTTTTTTTAATATTATGAATACACCGTGAGGAAACCTGCACATTAAGATAGTTTCTGACTTCAGTTCAGTTAGATCTGAATGTGTAACCATGATCCAATCTGTCTGGTTCCCCTCTAAGAGGTTACGAAGGTCGCGCCAAATCCTGGATCATGGTCAAAGCGGACCTCCCACAGAAACGGGATAAAAGCTAGGAGGATGATGATGATGATGATCGTAATGACGATATCTCATTAATCATTACCAAATCACACAAAATCATTGTTTTAGCCATCATCGATATCCATGTTAATATTTTATTAATCTAGCTCTGAGATTTTTTCCATAAAATGAACATCGTTATACTTGCAAAACTTACCGTGTTCATCATATCCCAGAGTCCGCTCAGCCGACTCGGGTGGTAGGTCATCTTCTTCGTCGCTCCCAACGCATGGGTCTGCACCATCATCAGATCCACCTTCTTCACCAGCACCCTCAAGTCGTAGTACTTCGCCAGCAGCTCAGGATGAGCAGGCAAAGCCAGGAGTAGAGGTCCAACGCCATTGGAGTTGATGGCCTGTCTTGCTTCCTCAACGGTTTCCAAGATCTTTGATTTGTTAAGGGATTTGTGCGCATCGTAGATCTCCAGACCTTGGACATGTTTCGATTTGAGCAGCGTTTTCAGTTCCTGTGGGAGGGAAAGAAAATATGTTATTGGTTTTACTCATAAAACTCCTTCGTCTGAAACTCTTTCTTCCAAACTCAGAATCTATTTCTGGATCGATTTATTAATTTATAAAGTACTAGCGGCCCGCCCCGGCTTCGCCCGTGGTACTTGTCCACTATTTAATGGATGATATTATACATAAAAACCTTCCTCATGAGTTACTCTATCTATTAAAAAAAACCGCATCAAAATCCGTTGCGTAGTTTTAAAGATTTAAGCGTTCATAGGGACATACAACACACATAGGGACAGAAAAAGCGACTTTGTTTTATACTATGTAGTGAAGATTCTATCACGTATTTTTGGTCTGAATTAAACGTTCTTAAAATTATAGTAATTTCTTTAACTTAATCTATTTCGTGCCAGCCAGTGAAGAAACGAATAAGGGACAGTGAAGAAACGAATAAGGGACATTCCGGAGGATGGTCTATGGCATTCCCCAGTGTTTTATCTCTCAAGTTTAAGCTGAACCCAAGGTAAGCTTTAACTTTTATTATTTAATAATATAGCCAAGACATTAATTGCTTATACGCTAATTTATTTGGAACTTGAGTGGGCTTACTGTAATTATGTTGTCAACGCAATTTAACGTCTATGTAACTTGGCATATCCGCTATAAAGTGTAAATATAAGAGCCATAAACCTATCAAAGGCAAGGTGAATATATCGGTTCAGTTTTAATAATTCCTGGCCTAGTTTATAATTTTAACGAACTTCAAACTTAATGCTCTCCGCAGAATCAAATAAATAATTTTTCTTTGAACAAAAATATACGTTGAATTATTATCGATTCTAATAATTATTATTGAACCTTTTGATCTTAATCCGATTTCCGAATTTAGTCGAAAGGATGTGTCACTTCCAAGTAAATCATGTGTATAACGTACCGTTTTACCCATGTTTTACCGTATAAAGTTTTGTTGCACTGTTTACTATGTATGTACATACGTATGTATATTTCTAAGTGACTTGTAAGTCTATTAATAATAATTATATCTAATCGCATCTTGTCATCATTTATTATATTTACTACTATTTTATTGCCGACTGGTGTATATTACTATACGTATATTATGTACATGTAAGTGACTAGTTGAATATATTAACAACTATCGTTGGCCCGCGACTTTGTCCCCATTGATTTGGTTTTCCGCACTCAAAGCCCCCCTCGACAAATGGACTATCGAACACATTTTTTTTTTATATTTGACCCAGTAGTTAATGAGATTTGATCGTTCAAATTAACAAACAAACTGTGCAGATTTATTATATCAGTAAACATAAATGACTAGTCAAATCTATTAACAATTATTGCTATGTATCTTATCGCACCAGTCGACATTGGAACGGTCCACGCATCGCCGCGGGCGCAGCCGAAACCATCGTCAATCCTTAGCCTCGTTGAAAAATGGCGTAAGCTGGGAGTGCCCGCCATTACGCGTCGCATTAAGAATAACCAGACTTGTTGATGGTAGTTGCTTCGAATTATCTACTCTTTCCTCATATAACAAACCAACATAATATGATGACGTTCGTTGAAATAACACAGATATTAATTTCAGATGGAAGGATCCAGATATTTTTTTAATCATGTTATACAGCGCTTCGTGAAGCCTATACTTTTTTAAATATAAAAAGTCAACAAGTGTTATCCTGTATTATGTACTAGCGCCCTACGCTCGCGTAGATTTAGGTCTCCGTAAACATAGTGATGTACATACTATAACTTAAAGCCTTCCTCGTCAAATACAACTATAACTTCCTCGACAAAAATAATTATTCAATTCGAACAATTAAAATTATAACGGACAGGTAGAAACGGAAAAGCTACTTAGTTAGCCAGAGCTTAGTTCGTAAAGTTTAAGAAGAAATTGTAACTGTCGTTAATATTGTCTATCACTGTTTCATTTAAGTATTTAACTAGTTATTAATCATACTATCATATGTACTAACTAACATAATAAATGAGTAAAGTTTGTTTGTCCACAATCACGCTGAAACTATAAAAACAAGGTATGGGCTGACCTAGGTGATATGACACATTGTATCCCAAATGCTCCAATGGTATAAAACAGGAATCTTGATAACGCGGGCAAATTCGCGTTGAAAAACGAATAGTATAACAATAATGCCTTGGTGACAAATGACGTCGTGAATGTGATCTGAACGTAACACGGCCGCCGCCAGCTGGACCGTGTCATCGATCAGCATGTAACCTTAATCACTTAATCGGTTGCGTCACAATTGTCTCAGCGCGGCTTGAACAATCACATCGAGCCCAGGAATTATAATGTAGTTGTAGCTAGAGCTTAGATTATGTAGTGTAGATCACCGGTCAGTTCTTAATGATAATGAATCAGTAAAGCTTTATTGAAAATGTTGAGTTTCTTCCAGCACTTCTTCTCAGCAGGCCAATCACGTCGAAGTGCTAGTAGGGTTAAAAATATTTGACGTAAAAAAGAATTTCAGTGTAAATCAAGTTGCACAATAAACGCTTTGACTTTGACTTTGATATTTTATAACACTTAAATCGTAAAAGTTGCAAATGTTTGCATGTGTCGAGCGATTCTCTGGTCGTTTTCCATTCAAGAAGATTGTTTCAGGATAACTTATCTTGATAGATGTTTGAGCACAAAAGTTACTACTGAGTGATGGAACTTTTACAAAAAGCTCACGAGTAGTCATGAGAAATATAGCTCTTTGAAGAGATAAGAGCTATATAGCTCTTTCCCGAGTCAAGAGCTATACGGCTCTTCTAGCTCAGTAGCTCATTTAGCTCAGCGAAATTCAAGAGTCATGAGATAATAAGTCGTTCATTGAGTCGTTTGAATGAGTATACAGATCAGAATTGACTCGCTCGATTGAGACTGTTGTTTGAGTTCCTACCATTTATAAAATAGAAATAAGTATTGGTTTTGAATTATATTAAAGAACAGATTGATTAATTAATAGTTAGTTAACACCTATACCTACTTCATTATATTTGTAATAGTGAAGTTATTATACGCACTTTTTCGATAATATTAAAAAACATATTTATAGCTATTTTTAGATTTAGAATTATTATGCTTACAATTGATTCATCGAATCTGCCACGATTTTCCTTCATACTTGCTCAGGCTTAGGACTGACAACCAAAACAAATATGAGTATCTAAAGTCAAACTGAAATTCCTCGAAACTCTTTGGTAAATTGTTGTTGTGAACGTATTCCAATAGGAGTGCTTGTTTGGGTGTGTGTGTATATATCTGTTTCTATCGCTCATATTGTGTACAACGTTTTATCTCTCTTTGTCTATCGAGTCGTTTGGAGACACGGAGCTAAATGAACTACTGATATGAATTGAACGAGACTGAGCGAGATATACGCTGAGCTAGAATAGGTGAGCCGGCTCTTTTAAACAACTCGCTCATGAGCTACTCATCGCTACTCACGAGCTCTTAAAACACATAAAAAAGATATAAATAGCTTGGAATAAACAGGTTAACCCTAGTATGATAGTGATCTTTATTTAAAATAGAAACATTCTTGGAAGGAATGGTCTGCCTACAGGTAAGGCAGGGTATAATATTATTACTAGTACTAGCGGCCGCCCGCGACTTCGTGTGCGTGGATTCCGATTTTCGCATATGCGTTTGCGTGTTAAAAGCCTTCCTCGATAAATAGAATACCCAACACATATTGAGTCAATAGTTCTGACATAAGCGCGTTCAAACAAACAAGTAAACAAACTCTTCAGCTATAGATTAGTATATGTAGATTTTAGGATTGAATACCACTTAGCAACTAGACTGTTAGAACTGTTATTTATATAATGCTTTATGTTTATTTTTTTTAGAATAGGAATGTATGAACAATAAACCTCCGATTACAGAGAAGCTTTACAGATTCAAAGAAGTTTTACCCTAAAAATAATACAAGATTAATAAGTAGTTTCGATTGAACAGTAATTACAAAAAAGCCTTCTGAATCGCCATAAAAAGGTTTTTTTATGAGTTTTCCGTAAATTACATAGTAAAATTAAAGGATTAAAAAACCTCTTAAGGTCTCTCGTGACGAGCATATCTGACGATTATCCTCTTATTTTCTACAATTGTTCATATACATAGCTGGCCAGCCTACGTATTCTGAAAATGAGGTCATTTTCCTTAAACGGTAGCGGCCTAGGTAATAACTGTAAATCTTAAATGACCAAGGATCGAAGTGAATTCACACGTGCTTTAATTATACACAAGCAATAAATCTTCTTAAACGTTGTGCATGTGATCTAAAATAATTTAAATTGCCCGTTTACATACATTAAAATATTTAGAATACAAAAATTGTAGTCGGTGTAACATTTTAGTTGTCAAGTTTGAATTAATGTGTAATAAATTACAACCACACAGAACAGCGAATAATAAATTAAATCTTAATCTTTAACTTTTGAGTATTCGCACAAAAATACTATAAACAATAAATTCTTTAAACTAATAGTAATTTATATGTAGAACGCTGGTAACGCATTCAATTGCTTAATAGTTCCGCAAAAAAATTAATGCCAAACTTCTGTGTTTGCAATGGAATAGTGGCCACGGTAAATGAATGTATTATCCTAACATTTTATACTTTTATATTATACTTTTATAAAACTTAAAATAGGCTTAAGCTCTATACTTATACCATAATTATATTATATTGTAACCACTATTGTATGTAATTGACTTTGTATTTGTACCTCAGATAAGTTCTGTAATCTGAGCTAATTACTATAGAATAAATTAAATTATTTCGCACCTGCATTAATTAGCCTCTGTGTAATAAATCTATAAACGTTACAAATGTGAATGTACTAAACTAATTTAAATTGCGTGGGGCGTGTTAAATGCATACGTGTTGGTGAATTATGCCAGACATAACTGCTGTAATTACCATATAGTGCAATAAGTATGTTGTATACTGTCATGCTATTGGGTCTATGCTTTGCGATCATAAAATAATAGTATGTAACAGAAGTATACAACGGCGCTTTTAATTAGGTACTACTTAACAGGCGTTTAACAAAATCATTTGAACTAGAATGGATTTTTTTAACAAAAACAGAACTGTATCGTGAATCCTTTTATCTAAAACCTTGTAAAACTTAAACGCCTTCAAAGAGAAACTTAGGGGAATAAAAAAAAATGTGGTGAAAATAGATCAATGCTCTTCTACAAGTATTCAACACATGCTAGGACCCGATGACGGGATATCGATCACATACTTACTTATAAAACATCATGACAATACTGGACTACAAGTTTGCAAAGGACGTTACTTTTGTACATTGACGAATATGCCGCCTATCCCGAAAAGCAAAACTGCCGCAAGTGGACGGTTTTTGTAGGGCTTTCTGCCTGGGAAGATACCCAGAGATTTAGCTACACAAATCGTTATGACGCTCTGTCATCCCCCGTAGCACTGTGACCGTAGTGGGGACGACTTGCACCATCCACCAAATAAAAATAATACGAAATTCTGATTCCGTTAAGACCATGTGTTACATGGAACAGGTTTGCCCATGACTGTCGAACGATATGACCTACTTAGAGTTACTTATTAGGATCACGAGACAAGTGTGGGGTTTGCGACACACGAATTCAGTTTGCAGATATATCTGCAATTTATACAAGCTGGCATGGTCACTTAATAATGTTGAAATAGTGCCGATAATATCTAGCAAAGAGAGTGGAATACGCATTCAAATTCACTTGCATAAATAGGAATAAATTAAGTTTCAATTGCGGCTTCCTCCTCATGAACAATGACATTTAATATTTTTATATCATTACATATTATTTATTCGAACTTGATTACCTTACGCAATTATAATGTTGCCTTAATTTTTAAATATTTCCGTGTATAGAAACAAGATTCAGGTAAAGAATGTTTAGGTTATTTTTAGTGTAATTTGGAAAATTCTGAGCTGAAAGAGTCTATCCACGTTTTTTTTACGATAAGGTAATAATAGAAGGTATAAATATGAGTACCTACCCACCTCCTCTAATTTTCTTTTTGATCAAGAGGCGATGTATGAGAAAAAATAACATCTAAAAGAAAAACAAATTTGTTAACTACCAAAACAGAAAAACGAATTGCCTTTCAATGAGCTATGTTTCCTTTGAGCTCTTCCCAAGATAAACCTACTTTTATTTCAAAGTACCCGTAGTTACGTAGTTACTTTGATTGAAATGATACTTTTATTCAAATGTACCAATACGGAATTTACAAATTACGGATGTTTAATCTTTCCCACGTTTGTTGAGAAAATCGACGGCGGGCAGTTTTTCTCAACGAACATAATGTCCATATTACAATGTCTCTGTGTACCATTGTGCCTCCGGTAATGGGTTTATCCATCTTAGTTACCGAGTCATCGATCTTATTCGTGTCCATTGCATAATCTTATGTACGACATTTTCTCGTGACCTCATAAAATTAACTAAATGTAACACAAACAACATCCAATTATTCGTATTAATACTAGTAAGGACTATCTCTGCCTTAGATAAATAAAACGAAAGTTATTATTCTCGATTTTACTAAATAATACTTGAACATTACGTCGTACATTCCTATGTAATGTACGACATTTTGCAAATCGAAATTTTATCGGTATCATATTTATTCAAAACAAATACTTATACTAATGGTGCTAGGCCAGCAAGCATTTGTGACGCAATTAAATTGAATTTTTTTATCGGCTTAATATTATTAATTATTTGTATAAGCTGCAAACTCTTCCGCGATTTATCCAACTAGAAAAACTAAGAAAAAAAACAATTTGGAATACAAAATACGCATAACGTATACCTGTGACTCACGAATAATTACGTTGAAACAGTGGAAACCTTCCGCCCCACATCCATCTTCCAAATAAACCATTAATTGCACAGCAATGTCATTCGCATCCTTGGTCTGATTACCGAGAAACAATGCCGCGGAAACAAATAGTTTAATGGACGACATTTGACCTTCTTTCTTGGAGAACGCTATCATTTTTATGACCCTTTGAACACAGAAGAGGCGGACCAAGGACTAAATAAAGAATTTGAGTATCTGGACTACCTGGTCTATTGTTTAACAAGTACTTGATACGAGAATCATGCCCAATTAATATGTTAAAGAGATGATGTTAATTAAATCGGATGAGGAAAGAATGCTACGCATTTTGTTAACTGCTGCTTATAAAAAAATTGCATATGTTATCAGTTTGATACCGGAAAAAAGCGTTCAAGACAACTTACGACCTTTGTTGTTGAGAAAATCTATCTATGAACCCATACTATAGATACATACGATAATTCAATAACTAATCGATGCTATAGTAGTCTAAGTGACTGTTATATTGTTAACCTACCCTTACATCAGTTTAAGTCTTATATTAAATCTAGTTTAATGAAAAAAGGGTATTATAGAGTTGAAGACTACCTGAACGATGGAGGGCTGTAGCTACTGATGTGCTAGTTTTCTTGCCATATCTTCTCACGCTTATATTATTTTATTTATTATTATTTATGCAATGTGGACATGTAACTAATGTAGAATAGTATTGTTCCAAATTATTTTATTATTTATTAGACAAGTTTGTATGTTAAAGTAAAATGTTGTTCTGTTTGTTTATATGTATAAATTTTATAAAGAGTATGTACTTAGACTGGGTGACATAGCGTAGTTTTACTTTAAATTTTGTTATTCCATTTGATGGTTGGATGGCCTGGGTCCTAGTAGTCATGCTCACTGTAATGTCTCTGGGGTGGTGGCGCTATGTGGCGGGTCATTTCATTCCCTCTAAAATGGTTGAGTGAGATGATGGCTGACACATACGTCATACTTGTGAACAGGTGCCGCCTTTGGGGACTGGTCGACTGGGACTCAATCTATTCATGATAAATATATTTTTAATTATATACTTGAAAGACGTAACTGTATGACCTAGTACAAGTATGTTAACTTATGGTATGGACAAACTATTGTAATTATTTGGCGATTGTAAAGAGCAACTATCGAGTTTCTTGCCGCTTCTTCTCGGTAGATGACTGCTTTACGAAGTCGGTGGTCGAGTCATTCCTTTGTGCTAAAAATGTATGACGATTTATAAGTGCCTTGCAGAGGCCTACATGAATAAAGAATATTTTGAGTTTTTTTTTTGAGTTTTGAGTGCAGAAACACACTAAGCGGAAAAAACGCAACAGAGATTCGGCCAAAGTTCATTTCCTACACAAAGTTACTCTTTCATTCGAATAAGTGAAACCACTGAAGGCTAACCATAACTTTAATTCATTTATCGTTGCTTGAAACTCCTTTAATTTAAGTATTCATTAAAGCAGTGTGGAGATTTCGTATCGATATAATATGTAAGTATTCTTTGATCAGCTCTATTTCTGTAGTTTGGTATTCTAGGCCGAATAATAAATCAATTTAGTTTTAACGATGTGTTGTTCCCAAAGCTAGACTACCGGCATAGTAAACTTGTTGATAAATTGATACAAGGGACAAAGTTTACGTTTGTAATTGAATTTGTAACCATAACAAATGACATGATCGATCGGTTACTATTGAACAAATAACTAGCCACCGATGATATTGCGAAACAAATGTAAATCACATTCAAACATTACAATTCTTAGATAATCTCATTCGTATTGTATTGTTAAAAAGATTACGTCAGCATTACATTAGTCAAATTCATTATCATAAGTCAATGTACATTGCGTTTGCTTGTGCCATCATTTTTCATTTCAAATATGGTTACTATGGTAGAAAGAAAGGGTAAAAGAAGAAAACTGTTATTAAGTAAACCACAACTTATATAGGCTTTATGCACTAGGTATAAATCGTCGATACAGGAACTCGATGGCGCAGTGGTTAGCGCGCCCGTCCTGCGATTGCAAAGTTAAGCAACTTTCGAAGAGACCAGTCATCGAATGGGTGACCAAAAAATTTAATCTCAAGCTCCTCCGTGCTACGAAGGCACGTTAAACTGTTTGCCCTGCGCCTGATCTCATTACAGTCGCTTTCCCACTAAACTATGGGAGTAAGGGAATAGGGAGTGCACCTGTGCTTGCAAACTCACTTGTGCACTATAATATGTATATCCTGCATACCTGGCTGATCGTAAGATCGGCCGACATAGTCAAAAACAGCCGTACGGGAATAACCCTACGACCCTACCGCAGACTTCGGAAAGCAGTAACACTCGTATATCGAGAAGAATCAAAGTATAGAATGAGGTGCCTACTCTAAATCAATCATCGAAACAACAGTCCTTAAATGGTCCTTTATAGCTTCATACATAAAAAGCTAGTGCTAACAGCTGAATTCAATGAACACGATTATGATAATTGATTGACATTTATATCTGTTATGAAACCATTATACATTAATCGGTAGCGTTGTCGCCACAATTTAAAGTTATGGCTGCGGTTGAGATCTTTGAGATGCATAAAGTTACTAACATCTTAGATAGTAGATTATCAAACCTGAATTTTATGTTTGATGTACTTTTTCCACAAGCCTCTATGCTAACGCATTGTTTACAAAAATAATAAATTATTTACCTTCCCCTTCGGACTAGGGGGGCGATAACATTTTGTTTAGGTAGGTAACTTATGTCGTAAGTTCGTAAGTCTAAGCTTTAATATTTATTTCTGTGAAGGGTATGCCCAAATAAGGCGATAATGAATATTCACATTACCTTTAAGCCGTTTAGATACTGCCTTGGTGTAGTGGTTAGATCGCTGTGCTCAAAAACTTCGGAGATCCGTGCTTCGGAAGGCACGTTAAGCCGTTGGTCCCGATTATGATCAAAAATGGTCTGGTAAGAGGGTTACGGAGATCTGACGACAGTCGCTCTATTGTAAAGCAGGCCGGTCAATTCGGGATCATAGACGCAGCGTACCCTGAGCTCCGAGGCACTAGCCGAGGATGCAACCGGGAGAGGCGCTAGGATTATGATGATTACTAGCCGTTCAGATGTTGCCGATTACCAGAAATCTTTAGCATCACATCATGTACATTAGATCAGAATATATGTAAATACTTAATCAATATGTTACCATTCACATATAAAACGACACATGACATTGGCGACTAATTACACGCATTATGATAAATGTGAAAGGGTAATAAGACGTATTAGCACCGTCAGGTGCTGTTCTAAATTGAACTCTATTCAAATCGTATCAAGGGTGCGGCAAGTACTGGTATAATTTATGTGCATAATGGCATTAGGTGTGAACGGATCTTATTCTATCATTATCATAGTTGCAATTCATGTGAGTATTAGAACCTAAATGAGAACATGGGATTAATTAACACGTACGCTCTGTATCGATTCAAATTTAAATGCAAAGTTAATTCGCTATTGTAGTTTTTAAGGTCCTTTTTTTGTTGGATAGTCTCAGACAATTTACGATAGGTTATCATTATAATTTATGTTGCAAGGGGATGGGCGGGCACTTGTGATGGCGGTATAGTTCTTTTCGTTAATTTTTAGAAGCCAATATGAAAAGAAGTGCAATACTTTCTAACAATATTCCCGCGCAAGACCTTTGTATAAATGAATACATTCTTGTGGAAGCCTTTTTGTGGTAGCAAATATACAAAAAAACGGAGACTATAAAACAATATAAAAGACATTCTCTTAAGTTACTCTTTTCTAAGCTCACGCTAATATACTAGGTACTTAATCATTGCAGGTCGTCATAAAGTAAGGTTAGAACCTTAGAAGGTCAAACTACAATAGCAGAACCAACAATACATTTATAACAGGCAACTATGATCTACCACGTATGCCCATAAATCTTGCTTGATAACACATAGCACTACCATACTAGTTTCATTTAGGGCCACACCTTAGCACTCATAAGTGCTCCATTATACGTTGCATGCAAATAAGTTGCTCACATCATAGATTCAAAATCTTTAGATAATTCTGCCTCGGCATACATCGACCAGCTCAGAAATTGGCACTAAAATTTTAAGCGACGGTCGCATTTTATCGCAGCGACAGCATAGTGAAAAGAACGTCTTGTCACGAACAAAATAATACCACAGTATTTTGCTGCCTGGGCATATCTTACTATTTAAATCTATGGCTCACATACGCCTAAGTATCTAGTCAGCAAGAATTTATTGCGTTAGACGAAATACGTTGATACAAAGACTAGAATTCAATATGTTTAGCTAGGAACGAATGTAGGGCAACGGTTGACATACGCAATTCATAACATGTTGCGGTAAATTTTCTCAATTAATAAAGCAATTAACATGTGCAAAACAACTTATAGACTTGAAAATTGGGTAATATTGTTAATATGGAATTTATGGTGGTCAGTTATAAATTATCTAGCATTTAATCATCAAAAAAGAAATGGATTCAATCAAGATTCAAGACTAAATCTTCGCGAAAAGATGAAATTAATTATGACACCCATATAATGTCCTTCGAGTTTTCGTTTTATCTAAGTACCTACCTAAATTTAAATAATTCATAAGAGGATAATTTGATGTGAACTCGCTTAATATATGGCGCTACGGTGAAGAGATGAGTCAGATTAACACACATGTTAAAACGGTATGTTACTTTAAATATTCATATGTGTAAATGCATTTCCACGCCTTTAGCGGCTTCGTCTTCAACGAAGGGATTATAAATAAGTGATTCGTCGAAATACTTACAAAGTAATGAATGACATGAATGGCTTTCCTTATAAAGAACAATGTAGCAACACATGAAATGAAAGCCCTAGTTTCGAAATATCGCGTGCTAATAAAATAAATCGGTTTACTACCAACCTGTCTGTTTGTGAAGTTAATGTGTCGAATTGTTGTTGAATATCGGTTATATCTGTCAGAGAAGATGGTGTTTGCAACCTCAGATTAATAAGTGAAATGAGCTTGCAACATTTTCTTACTGAATCGAAAAAACATGACATTCATATATCTGACGTCACATGCATTTATCTGAATCCGTGTTAAGTAGTTTAAGCACTTGTGTTACCGATATTAAAGTGAATAGTGGAATAACCTGTGTATGTATACTTTATTCTGTTACAGGTAAACACCCAGACCCGTGCAAACAGAGATGTTCAAGCACACAAATATTTTAAGTGCGGGGATCGAACCTGCGACATCTTGGTGTGACAGTTACTACTTAACCATTACACCAAACCGGTCGACACTAGTGAGGGTTTTCGCAAATGAGAAATCCGCTACATGGCAGTAGGTAGGTCTTACAAATAAATAATAATAAATAAATTCTTTGGACCTAACACACCAATTGCCTAGCCCCAAACTAAACTCGAAGGTTGTACTATAGAAGCTAGGGAACGGATAAGTATGTTACTTAAATACTTTTTATAAACATCCATGACTCGAGTTCATATGTCGATGTTCATCACACAAACATTTGCCCCTAGCGGAATTCGAACCCGCTACCCTTGGTTTTGTAGCCAGGGTCTCTGACCACTAGACCTACGGGCCCGCCAAAACTGGTATGTGATTGGTGAATATTGACATGACATTGACAGACATGTCAAAATTCACCAATGATATGAAATTCACTAATGATTAGCAGTTAGACCCTACGCCTACATACTGCCGTGTACCGACTGACCTACAATCGCAAACACTCTCATTGGCAAAGTTTCGAATTGTCGATCATAATGTCAGAAGAGATGTCGTTTGCATCATTTTCTTGTTTATCAAGTCTTTCTGTGAACTTGTGAAGGACACATTATGTAGGTGAGTAAGTATGATAAATACTTTCGCGAATGTTTTGCGCAATCCGCGGAATGTGGACGAAATGTATCGCTGCAAGAAACGTCAGATTATGATTAACGGTTGCCAGGGAGGGACTCATTTATTCTCTGTCATAATCTACTGAGTCTCAGAACTGGTTCAACGAGTGTAATAAGAGGACAAACTTTGAAGAAATCAATAAGCACAGAAGCAAAGCAGAAGCAGAAATTATACCAACACTAAGTTTTTCCCTGTTTAAGTAGTTAATATAAAAAGTAAAATCATCACATCACATACAAAAATTAAGTAGGCATGATCAGTGCCATGAATTTATTAATCAATAAAGGTAATATAACATGAAGGTAACATAATATCTAAGGTAAATTACAAACAAATATTCAGTAAGAACGGACACAAAGAAGAATGGCAGTTTCAGTGTCGCTTTTAACATACGGCGGAGCGTACGGTATTAAGGATTACGCACTTTATATACACAGTCGGGTCATAAGTGTGTGTGATGGGATTACAAGTTATACCAATATTTGAAGGGGAAAGTCTGACTTACCCTTACCAAAATTTGGTGTCTCTCCGAGCGTTTCTGGTTAAATCAGCGAAAGAAAAGTGTATGAATGTGGTGCGTGCAGCGATGGATGACTGTCTTCGTAGATTAATGGCAACTGTCCAAAATTTAGGAGGACATTTCGAATTATGTTGATAAAATTATATTGAAATTAAATAACCTTTCATTTCATATATAATTTTTAAGTATATCTCCAAAGGTGTATCAATAATGTCCTAAAAGGTTTATGACAGAACTTATGACCCGACTAAGTATATCGGTATAGATAGAATACTAATTTCCCGAAAAGGAGGACTTTTTAGAAATGGGATAAAAGATAAATCTAAATAACAAATCCTTTTTGTATCAACAATAACAAAACGCACACCAAGAACCAAACTACTATATGTTTGATATGGATGCCGTTTTTCAATTATGAATGAATATGAACATAATAATGAATTGAAATTGCAAGAAATACGCGTAAGCACCGAAAAATGCCAGTTATATAAATAATAAATAAATAAATTGTTTGCACGAACACACCAATTGCCTAGCCCCAAACTAAGCTCGAAGCTTGTACTATGGATGCTAGGGAACGGATAGACATACTTAAATACTTTTATAAACATCCATGACTCGAGTACAAATGCCGATGTTCATCACACAAACATTTGCCCCTAGCGGGATTCGAACCCGCGACCTTTGGTTTTGTAGCCAGGGTCTCTAGCCACTCGACCAACAGGCCTGTCGTTCCAAAACTCATTAAGGTTACTTCACGCAACATTTCCCAGAGCTTCGATGTAAAACGCCATTGCAGTAACAATCGCATAACATGTATTACACTCTAATCCCAATATCATTTCAATTCTAAAGCATTGAGACATTGAAACCTTATTATGTCACATTATATAATACACTTGATTACATACAGCTGGCCTTGACTCCACACGATCAGACACCTTAAAAGTGAAAGCATGCGAGTGCAAGATAAAAGTGCAAGTTTCAATGTCGTCACCGAAACCTTAATGGAAGTCGGTATAAACCCGACTGGACGCATTAAATACTTTGATAAATAAATATTTCACAACATCACATACATTGATCCGAATCCAAGTTAAGTAGTTTAAGCACTTCTGTTAATGACATCAGAATCAACAGTGGTATTACAAATATACTTAAATAGATACTACATATAACACCGAGACCAGGACGAATAGACATATTCATGCACACAAATGTTTGTCCTTTGCGGGGATCGAACGCGCGACCCCTTGGTCTACTAGACAACTTCTTGGCAACTACACCAAGTGTGTCGTCGCATTAAACTGACCTTATGTTATCTGCATTATTGACATGATTGAGATGTAATTATTAATGAGTTCCTTAACTAGTTCAATGGTTTGAAAATGTTACAAAAACCTAACTTTTTGAGCACATGCATCTATTTATGTTTTGACTATGTTAATAAATAAAATTAATTCTTTGGACTAACGCACCAATTGCCTCGCCCCAAACTAAGCTCGAAGCATGTACTATGGAAGCTAGGGAACGGCATACTTAAATACTTTTTAAAAACATCCATGACTCTAGATCCAACCGGAGGTCGGGCAAAAAGTTGATTTTTCTGAGCACTGCCCGGGATTGTAAATATTGTAATCGCAAACGTGCATTTGGCAAGCGTGGTGATTAAGCCAAAATCGATCTTTGAAAAGCAATGAGCTACTTTCCGAACCAATAAATCACACTATAACCAACTTGTCACCTGCCTCTACGATAACAATACAATACCTACAACCTCTTACAACGACACCGTTGAAAGCCCTCAGTGACAACTCCCACGCACTGTGACAGCATTCCACGGCAAACGTCAAAATAGATAGCTGTCAATTTGACAACAGCGGATAACAATCATCGTCGACCTTGACACGATCTGCCAAATCCAAGGTCAAGAATACGGGCATTGTGCACTGAGTCATGCTTCTCGCTTATCTGTGTGAGATATGATATTTAATTAAGATAAGCTTTCTCGTGAGCTTCGATTTGTGAATGAATCGGTGATTTTGTCGTTAATTACATGATAATATCGGATCGCCACTGCTATAAACGGGTTGTGAAGATTGCAATAATAATAATTTATTTTTGTGTTGAATTTTCATTCGTTATTTTAACTTAATTTTACTAAAGACCTTTAATAAGCAAATTGTGTTCGTATATAACTTAAAAAGAAATTGTGCTTTAATTCATCAATCATTCACGTATTTTTATGCATTCTAAAGTTCCTTGTTCTTGTGTTACTATATCTCAACAAAGCTCTGATAAAAATTAATTCCGGATACGCGTATGATATATCACATACCTACCATAGTGAAAACTTATATTTGTTATTGTGAATATGGCTGGTCCATGCCAATTTTGAACTACAATTTTGCTAATGAAATAAAACATATTTTAATCGGATAGAATCGCGGTATGATTTAAAACGACGGGTCTCCCGTAAACATGCATCATCTATTCATCATCATCATCCTAGCGTTTGTCCCGGTCGCGTCCTCGGCCATTGCCTCGGAGTCCAGGGTCCGCTTTCCTGCTGCACCTACTCCACTTCGCACGGTCTTGGGCATCCAGGGTGGAAAGACCATTGGCACGCATGTCATCTTCAACGACGCCAAGCCAGCACTTCTTGGGCCTGCCCCTTCTTCCGGGACCCGGCGGTGGTGGCATGGTGAGACATTTGTTTCCCACGTAGCTGGCCGGTTTCCGTAAAACATGGCCGTACCAACGTAGGCGACACTCCTGCAGTTTATCTGCAATATCACGGACACGAAGGCTACCCCGGATGCGTGAGTTCTTAATGCGGTCTTTCCGCGTCACTCCACACATCCAGCGCAGCATCTTCATCTCCGTGACACGCAGCATCTGCTTGTGTCGCTCAAGTACAGGCCACGTTTCACTGCCGTACAAGAGGACGGGCCTAATGATGGTCTTATAGACCTGTCCCTTCAACTTAACCGGCATTTTGGGGTCACAAATGACACCAGTCACCTCACGCCACTTGGCCCAGGCTGCTGAAATGCGGGCTTTGACGTCGCAATCGATGTCGCTAGACGCATGAAGTACAGATCCCAGGTATTTAAACTGGTCCGTACGCTCGACCAAGTCACCGTCTATGCGTACGGGTGGGGGATCTGTGTTGCAGGCCATGTATTCAGTCTTCGCCACGTTTAGTTTTAGACCGCCGTTCTCAAGTGCCACCTTCCACTTACCCGCTCGTCGCACCAGTCGTCCCCTGTCCGAATCCGTCAGCGCGATATCATCAGCATACATGAGCAGCCACGGGGGTTGCTCATGTGCGTCTATGATGCTGGTTGACAGTTCGTCTAATATCACGCTAAACAGGAAGGGACTAAGGACGGATCCCTGGTGCACTCCGACGGTAACGGGGAAAGGGTTGGTGTCACCAACAGCAGTCCTAACTATTGAATCGGAATCGTGGTACATGTCTCGGATGACGTCAATATAAGTTTCAGGCACCCTCTTGGACCTCAGTGCCCACCAGATCATCATACGAGGAACACAGTCGAAGGCCTTCTGCATGTCCAGGAATAGGAAATGCAGAGGCGTGTTCTTCGTTCTGTATTTCTCCATGATCATCCTTAGGGCAAAAACAGGGTCCATGGTACCAAGACCAGGTCGAAACCCGTACTGACAGTCCGAGACAGTACACTCCTGTCGTAGCCGAGAGTCAACTATCCGCTCAAATAGCTTCATAGTGTGGGACATTACCTTTATACCGCGATAGCTTCCGCACTCCTGCACCGATCCCTTCCCTTTGAAGACTGGAGTTATGATACTCCGTCTCCACTGGCAAGGGATCCGCCCGGTGTAGAGTATGCGGTTATAAAGGTCGGTTAAGATGCCCACACCACGAGAACCCATCGCCTTCCAGGCTTCAATGGGGACTCCATCGGCACCGACTGCTTTCCGATTCTTCATGTGGCGAAGAGCTCTGAGGACTTCATCAGGCGTTATGGGTGGCACTAGTCCTTGATTCGGAGGGAGGTCCGGTGGCTGCACCTCCTTATGCTGCTCGTTGAGCAGCTCGTGGAAATACGAGCGCCATCTCTCCTTCACCGCGAGGTCCTCGCATAATAGGTTGCCACTAGGGTCCTTTACACAGCGGCACTTGGAAATATCCAGTGCAGCTTTGACCCTAGAACGAGCTACTCTGTACACAAGCTTCTGCCCCTCAGACGATTCCAGCTTATCGTAGAGCGGTTGTAAGTGTTCTCGTCTGGCTCTGGCTACAGCTTGTTTAGCAGCGCGTTTTGCAGCCCCATATGCGTCGCGGTCTTCAGGAGATCTGGTCGCTTGCCACTTTAAGAAGGAGGCTTTCTTCTCCATGATCTCCCTCTGGACTTCTGCGTTCCACCACCAAGTCTCCTTGTCACATTTGCGTCCACCCTTTGAGATCCCGAGCACCGCCTTTGCCGCAGTGGTGATTGCATCCTGAATCCCATCCCAGTGGTCTTGGACCGGTTTGCCATCAGCATCAGCACAGGTAACGCTTGAAGCCGAGGCAAACTCTTGAGACGTAGATTCGTTCAGCCGCCACCACCTGATCTGGCGTCGGCAACGCTCAAGGGGCTTCTCCTTGGGTCTTACGCAGAGATCCATGACAAGGAGTCGGTGTTGTGCAGTGAGACTCTCACCGGGTATGACTTTGCAGTTGGCTACTTTGCTGATGTGGTGCCTCCTAGTGAGCAGGTAATCGATTTGGGTAGCATGCCGCCCGCTCCTGTAGGTGATTAGGTGTTCGGTCTTCTTTTGGAAGAACGTGTTCACGATCGCAAGATCCGCAGCCGCACACGTTCTGAGGACGTCCTCCCCTCCCGCGTTGCGACCGCCGTATCCAAAACCACCGTGAACACGATCAAACTCCTCACACCTGTCACCCACATGGCCGTTCAGATCGCCTCCCAAAACGATCCCCTGTGACAACGGGATGCCACTCAGCACATCTCCGAGTTGGTTCCAGAACCTCATCCTTTCAGCATCGCTACAGCCAGCCTGCGGCGCATAAGCGCTCATCAAGTGGGTCGTTACTCCATCAATGAGCAACTTAACCACCATAAGCCGATCACTGCAACGATTCACCTCCAGAACGCTGTCCTGAAACTCCTCAGAGAGCACCACAGCGACCCCGTTCTCCCCCCCAGGCGCACCGGTATAGATCAGCTTGTAGCCATTCCCAATGGACCGGGATCTGCTGCCTTTCCATCGAGTCTCCTGCAGGAACGCCACGTCCACCCTCCGCCTGATGAGTACGTCGGCCAGCTCCCTCACGCGTCCAGTAAGCGTGCCAATGTTCCATGTTGCGAAGCGGAGTTTCCTAGTACGGTTCGGGGCTCGCGTCTTCAGCCGTGCCCGCCCAGTGCACGGTAGCCCTTGCCCACTTGTCACAGAAGTCGGGCGAGGCTCCTGCGCGCCGTTTTGCGGCGGCGCCCTAACAGCAACCGTATTCCTTCTTGTGACTACCATTTTTGATTTGGCGGTTTTGGTTTTTACGGAGGCGACTGCCGTCTGACCCCCCAACCCCTAGAGGAAAAACCCATTGCCAGAGCCTCGTCCGTCCTTCAGCAGGGTGCACCACTTGCAGGTGAGGTTGACTTGGGCTCCCAAGATGTAGGCGGAGCCCCGAACACCCCCCATGTGAGTGAGTTTTGGTTTAATCACCACACTTGCCAAATGCCGGTTGTCGATCACAAACCCGAGCTTTTTGAAAAAAAACTGACACCAATTTTCCCGCCCCGGGAATCGAATCCAAGACCTCAAATTCACGGCCCAGTACCTACGGATCAACGAAGCATTGCTATTAACAAACATGCATCATCTATTATTTATTAATAATGTATTTATTTAGGTAAAGTATAGTTATTTTGTATATGTATAGTAATATATGTATGTATATATGTATATGTACCTATAGTTTTTTTTTATTTTTTATTTTATTAGCACTACCTACTTCACTTTCTGATTTGCCCTAAGGTTGACTGGTAGAGAATGCCATGAGGCATTAAGTCCGCCTTTTGTACAATATTTTGTGTAGTACAATAAAGATTAAATAAATAAATAAATAAATAACATGTAGTTAAAAATTATACCGCGATTCTTTCCGATTAAAAGTAGTTTTATTTAATTCAACAGTCACGTAAGTAGTAGGGAATTGGGTTCTCTGGCTCACGGTCGTTCAACATAATCATAGTTTTAGTTTTCAGTCTTGGTGAATCAGTCAACTCGTTGTGCGCTATAGAGGCGCCGCAAGGCGCCTCTATAATAAACCTAAGAAAACAATTTTGCTAAGTTTATCCTAGAACTCCTTACCTATACCAAAGTACAATTCCTACCTATGAAATTCGCTACTAAATGCCTCCGTAAGCTTTGTAACCACAAGCGGATCTTGCCAGTAGGCGTCGACCTGCCCCGAGCAATTACACACGGCATTGACGACTCAAGTTACGCCTACAATGATATATTAATCAGCGCTCTATTACTGAGAGAACCTTGTTGAAAGCATTTCTATTCAGATCGCTGTTGTTTGAAATAATTGCGAGCGTGGCTGTTGCTCTTTATAACTTAAGAGAGTGTAATGAAGAGACACTTATGCGTGAAAACATATTTCAAATAGAATATTATACCCTCAAGAATAAAATATGTAACTATGTTAACCGGAAACATAATAGTGTTTAGCTAAATTCGACCATCTCACACTTCAAAAAGCTCTATCTTCGGCAAAACTTTGCACCTCCATTCATCATTATCATCCTAGCGCCTCTCCCGGTTGCATTCTTGGCCATTGCCTTGGAGCCCAGGGTTCGGTGACTATGATGTATGCAGTAGCTGGTTATTTTGTTTCCTTAAATAAATAGGTACTGCTTTAATGTCTGTCTGTATAAAAACTGATTAACAAAAGCTTCTTATTACTAGATATCTTGATGATAATTGCTTGAAGTACAGATTAATACGATTTAGTTAAATTTTCAGACAGAGTCTGTTGTATTATTTGTATTTTGAGGAAACATAAAAATAAAGTGACTGAACTAACAAAAACATTGTTTTTTGATGCTCTTGAGACAATGTGACTGTGTATATATGAAAAGTATTTTTATTACACTCTTACTTATAAATTGCAATACAAGCCATAGAATAGCCATTTAAGACCAACGGATGCGAATACAGATAACGTATAATTTTAATTCTAACAATAAATTAAACTCTTGCGCAGGTGAAATCGATTCTTATCCGAAGCGAAAGGTTCTTGCTATTTTTCATTGTCGAATGTCCATAACAAAAGAAGTACGTTATTGTAAATAACATTTTCTTGCCCCTTAGGCTAAGTACCATTCGTAAGCTTATAGAAATAGAACGATTAATAAAAATACCATCGCGGGAAGACGGTTATGAATGACTAAGTGTAGGTAACATCAATATCTAACTAAACTAATATAATAAATCTGAACAGTTTGTTTGTTTGTTTGATCGCGCTAATCTCAGATTTGAATAGAAAAAAAAATGTGTTAGGTTATCCATTTGACGAAGAAGGTTATAATAGTATAATTATATAATTTGCCATTCCCGGAAAATATATGAGTGCTTCTCTTTAAGCACATAAAGTCATCTTTCTCAGAAGAATTAGTTTATGCCTAAGATGTCTATCAATAAGCCACAATGTTTTCAAAAACACTACAAAATAGCAATGGAGTAGAATTTCGGACCACGGTCCCATTTTATGGTGGTCCCAGTAGCCGGAAGCTTTAAAGCTTTGAGAGCGATGCCGCCGGTAAGTAACGCTAAGAAATCATAAACTTCCTGCTCTATCTAATCAACACGAATCACTTAACACAATCAATGTTTTTTTATGTCAATAATATTATTAAGAGCTCTAATGAGTAATGACCTTTCTTGATAGCATTCGTCACGGTTCGTTTGAGATCCGAATGAAATCCATTACTTTAATATGTTAATGGAATGCTAATTATAATTTGATATGGTTTATGATATGATGTGCACTATATCGATTGCAACCAGGAAATAGTGATCTCATTTGTGTATTAAAAGTATAAAAACGGCCTTATTAACAGGTTCCCAGTAATGAAAAATCCTGGTTCAATTACAATAAGTCTTTATCTGTACTAATATAAAAAAGCTGATGAGTTTGTTTGTTTGTTTAAACGCGCTAATCCCAGGAACTAGTTCGAATAGAAAACATATTTTTGTGTTGGATAGTACGAGAGAATTTGTGACAAAAAAGTCACGAAGGAAGAGACTGTAATTGTGCAAAAGATAAATACTCAGAACTCATTTTTGCCATAAGGTCAAATTATTTGGGAACGTTTGTTTCGACAATGATTGACAAGCCTCGCCCCTATTTACTTAAAAGTAAAGTTCAGGCTATTAATGTCCCACTGCATGGCAAATCGATTGTTACAAGTGAGTTTTCGGTTAATCACCAAACTTGCCAAATGCCGGTTGGCGATCACAAACCCGAGCTTTTCGGAAAAAAAACTGACACCAATTTTCCTGACCCGGGAATCGAATCCATGACTTCGAAATCACGGCCCTGTACTTAAACCAACGGATCAACGAAGCATTGCTATTAACAAACGTAGAAAAACTTAATATCAACTTTTCTCAATGAATGATCCATATTCGTCTTACTTACGAGGTCGCGATCGTGAGAAACGGGGCGTAGTGTTGTATAACAGTTATAAATAGATCGAAAATACTTAATCTAGATTCGAAAATGTCTAGAATTAAAGACTAGATTTAAGAATAGATCGGGAAGTTAAGACTAGTTATTTTGAAATTCAGTTAGGCTCAGACCAGTTTTCAAAACCACTAATAGTCCAGTAATTTTAGCAATTTTGATCCACGATCTGCGGAATAATTCCTAGTGAGCTGAATTTTTGTATACACCTTTATTATGATATTGTAATGATGATGTGAAAAATCGACATTGATATCGTGCCGGCTAAAAAAGTTATAGGGGTCCAAACGTCACGAAAATCAGTTTTTCGCAAATATCTCGCGAACTATTGCTCAGAGGTCAATAATGGTTTCATAAAAGTTGTTCGTCGTAAAATTGTCTACAAAAAAGGTCTCTTGCATTTTTCTGTACAATTAACCGTTTTTGAAATAGAGACTAGAACGCACTCACATATGGTATTGTATACCGTACGACGCATACCAAGGCGTAAACCCTATTGTTTGTTTTTTCCCTTTTTCGTTTGTGCGTTTTTTGTTAGTATGATGATCTATATATAGAAATATAAAGGACTTGAAGATTTTGTTCAAACTTCACATAAAACATATACCAAATAGTCTGTACAAACCCTGAAAATTTGGTTTGGATAAGTGAGCCCGTTCTTGAGTTATAAAGTGACAAAAAAATTACCACTTACTTTTTTAAAGTTGATATTCCTATTTTCCTGACTGTACTAGTATTACAAATTCTTTATATTTCTATGTGTAGAACATTATACTAACAAAAAACATACAAACAAAAAAAGGGGAAAAAAAACAATAGGGTTAATGCCTTGGTATGCGCCGTACGGTATACAGTACCATACGTGAGTACATTCTAGTCTCTATTTCAAAAACGGTTAATTCTACAAAAAAATGCAAGAGACCTTTTTTGTAGACAATTTTACGACGAACAACTTTTATGAAACCATTATTGACCTCTGAGCAATAGATCGCGAGATATTTGCGAAAAACTGATTTTCGTGACATTTGGACCCCTATTACTTTTTTAGCCGGCACGATATCAATGTCGATTTTTCACATCTTCATCACAATGTCATAATAAAGGTGTATACAAAAATTCAGCTCACTAGGAATTATTCCGCAGATAAAATCTAAAATTCCTGGACTACCTATAAGCACCTAATAGAGAAGTACCTTCTTGTAGCAGACAAATATTTAAATTATAAAAAATGTGATTAGAATTGATTGAAATAACATGAATTACTGGTCAGTTGGCTGGTAATAAAGTATATTAAAACAAATATAAAAAAAAAACTTAATCAAACTAATAATGCCACGTGGGTTTTTAAAGCATGAGGCGGGGCATATTATGCCATATTCGTCTGATACAAGTTATTGATATAATTATGTACCTATTCTAAACCGAGGCTTGTACTTGTTTTCAATGAAATGTTGACTAGTAACACATATTTTAATAGACAGGATATTAAGTAAGCGACTTCCTCGATTACAGAAGAAATCAAACCTCAATTGATAGATATGTAGATACAAATATGAAACGAAAACATACATAATCAATAAGAAAATATTAAACTTTGTAATGTTGCCTAGGAAATGAAATTTTATCATTTTTATAACACTTTTCCTTCAGAATAGATTAACGCAGAAATATTTAAAACTTTCTTTAAACTTTTACAGACAAACTTAGCTGACCTTAGCTTGTTACAGGCAAAATATTTAAGTGAAATTTCCCTATGCTCCAATGCTAAAGGATATTTATCTGCTCGACTCCCGAAAAGTCTGAAAACTGAAACATTACCGTTTACAACACTATTTCTCAGTGCAATGACGTCACCCACCAGACAAAGTAAGTACTTGCATGACGTACCGAGAGTAATTCTACAGTTCTACATATTTTCACCCACGTTGCGTAAGGTCAGAGCTATAGACTACAAAGCGACCTATGTTTCGTTGGTACCATAGAAATACAAAAAGTAACAATCCCATTGTTACAGAAAGCAGAGTCGTACAAACTAATAATGTACATTGTTGGTGACTAGTACCAAAAGAAGTCTTACTTATGGATATCCAAAACTAATTTTGCTTGTATCTTGTACTTACTACAGTTGACACATTAATTTAATTCGTTTAATTGAATACACTCAAGCATTTAAAATACAGCAGTAGGATTAACGAGACACTGAAGGAACTTTAACTCATTATGTATGTATAAATAAAAATAATAAAAATAGACTAGTGCAGTTCGTAAGTGCTCAAAAATTCATGAACAACTCAACCACGGAACAGAAAGTTCCGTGGACTAAACCGATTTGGCTTAACTTGGTCTTAAAAATTTTGTGGTAGTCCAGGGAAGGTTTAAACAATAAAAATTAATATGGAAAAAACTCGAGAACATAACTAAAAACTTCAACTATAACTACTACTGTCAAAACACTGACAGTCACCGAAGAATACGAAGTTCACCGGGTCAGCTTTTTATTTTTAGGCAATACCCCGCTCACCCATTATAAAAAGGATACAAATTAACAGTTCCTTTTAATACTTAATTTTCAATCAATATGTATTACCTACGGTGGCACATGCTATCAGGCTTAGTTACAAGTAGCCTTTTTTTCACATAATAATGCACTTGGCAAATATACGCTTTTTCGGCCTTTATTATTTTTATATTAGAAACACAAGAATTTTCTTTGAACACGTTATTTAATAATTATAGCAACACATAATAAACAAAAGTTTCATATCGCACATAGAAAGTGAATTTGAAGTAAATGAAAAAAGTGTCGTTTAAAATTGCATAATTACACTTCGTATTGAGTAAGTGACTTGTAGACGCCCCCTTATTACAAAACTCGCCAAAATGGTTTTCAAAAATAATTATATATACATTTAAGTACCTAGTTGCGGCAAAAGTAATGTCTTTAAATATTAAGAGAGTGGGGTAAAAGTTTCGCCAACAATATCTGTTAGATTAAGTAGGTATGTATTATTGCATTATTTTCCCAAGGATCATATTGCACATTCATAGTGCTATGGAAAAAAACATTTTCCGAAAATCTTTTGCGTAGCTTCGAGTAGGTAATATAGTATTTTAGCACCACAAAATGAATCATGATCACATTTAAACAACATAGACAAGGTAAATGAAATACAAAAGATGGTTAATTTTCTTTCAAATTATTCTCCAATTCTATTACAGATGTTTTAACAGTTTCAGTCTGTATTTTTTTTCCAAAACGTCATGCAAAATCTGCGCACCTCTTTACATTTTTTTTAGTAGTTAGGTAGTCCACAGGAGCTTGTATTGTTATAAGAAATAATGCAAGCTTGACGGCCAGCATTGTGTAATATTCCATTTTAGTTAATTATTGCTATTATTTTTAAGTTAGAAAGGAATATTAATTATGTAGATTCATATGTAAATAATTATGTTATATTATGTTTAAGAGTGACTTATTATTCTCAAGCAACAGAGATTTATTTCGCCTAAATGGCGATATGGGCCGTCAGTCGACCTCAATCCAGTAACCATAAATTATATAATTAGCACCATAGTTTGGCAGCGAGATGTATGAAATATTTCAATAACTCCTAGTTACAATGCCTCACTAGCCGAAGGTGCTCAGTATGCATGTTAATAAGCCTTAAACAAAGAGAATAATTAGCGTTGCCTGTTTACTGAACTTTCTTGAAGCAGTTGCCCAAATCTTGAAAACTCAAAAGGACCTGTTATTTAATACGTTTGTTACTCGTTCATATGTACAGGACAACTCTCGGTTATAAGAATATAATACCAAAGAAACCAATTAGTTTATCTTCATCATTTTAATTTTCAAGTCGGTGTAGTAAAAATATATTTTCAATATTCAAATTACCCATTAACGAACATTATGTTTATAAACAAACTTAACATAATTATCTATTTACAATATGTCTTCTTCACGATATTGTGCATAAATCTATCTCAATCCACAATAGAGGTTAGTAAGACCTATTTTTCTTTCGTTAAGTCGCAACAATAGTAAGGCTCGTATTTATAAATCGCACTCAACTCTGATATCGAACTTGAGCGCGGACTTGAGGTGCTGTTTTATGTGAGAATGACATATCAAGTTCGCGCTCAAGTTCGATCTCGGAGTTGAGGGCGATTTATTAATATTTATTCGATTAATTAGCTGGATATTTATTGTTTATTTCATGGCATATTGTCAAAACACCTCATGTAAACATAACAATAATTATAACAATTGCATCACTATTGCATAGCTTATTATCCATGGATGTATGTACATAGTAATGGAAGTATGGAAATAAATATTACGTTTGTAGCAAAATGTACTCGCCAAATATACTGTTTGGTAAATATTTATAAGTAAATATGCTAATTCAAGCGGACCACTCTGTGAGTGCGTATTGATGAATACTTTCAGTTACGATTCGTTCGTTGGTCTAGACAAAATCGTCTCCTGAGTCCTGTATTCGATTTCCGAGTTAAGCTAAGGCGCTCAAACTCTACGATCACCTAGTTAATATGTAGATACATATACACCAAAATACCGGGGTATTTTGGTGTAATGACCTAGTTACATAGATATGTAATTAGGGTCATTAGCACCCTTTACATCTTTCTCACAACTGGAGCAGGTGAATCTACCCATTTCAGGGTTGATCCCATCTTGTTGACACATATAGGTATAGCTCCACAATACGGATTCCAAGAGTCACTCCCTGATAAGTTCCAGATATGTTATCTGACAGCTTGATTACAAAAGTAAACACTAGCTGTTTGCCAGATATTCTATGTGGAGCTTCTCTTAAAGTGGCGAGCTTGGTTGGCTTGGACTTACTCGACAAGCTTATGTAAATCACTTAAAGAACTGACAACATTTTCCCACGAAATTCTCCCAGTGATAAAGCTACAACTTTACGCGAAGCTTACCTTATCTCCCTCAGCCACTCTCAGCACAATCTTCAGGCGCGGATTGTTCTTCCTGTAGTCCTTTAACAGCGCGTCCAGCTTATCTCCTCTCGCGTCGCCCGCATACACGAGGTGCGTGCACTCGGAAAAGCCGTCCCTACCCGCGCCATCGACGTAGCACACGAGCCGCGCGGCGCCCGCGCCGGCGCCGTCAACCGCCGCCGTCACCGCGGCCAGGCATAACACCCAAACCCACATGTTTAAAATTAAAAAAAATAATTAAAAAATATAAAGTCAGTCGTCAGTCGGTCATATCGCGTTCGATATTCGATTTTTTAAACTTGGAAGCGCGTTTGTCGTTTCGTCGGCGGCGCGCGAGTGCGGCACCGGCGCGCGCGCAGGTCTCAGGCGCCCCCGCCCTGGTGCGCAAGGCCTCGCTCACTCGCTCTTGAAACTTACACTAGTTACGTTACGACTCGTTAGTGACGGTGCAACGCGCTTTTTTAATCCATTGATTGACTGGTCAAAGACCATTGAGACCTGGGATTAGTTATGATTTTTATTTCCTAGGTACTTTAAATAACTGACGGTTTGTTGAATTGAAATAAGCTTTTAAATGATATTATTGAACGACTGATTGCTTATTATTAGGTGTAATAAGGTTGTGCAGTCACATTGTGTATCAATTCAATTTAGAGTTTCTGATCAATGTAGACGCTGAAATCTAGCGTGGAAATAACATCATCCTATCCTATCGCACGTCATACCGACATAGACCTCTTCTAGGGCCAGAGCCCTAAAAGAGGATCGGGCTAAACTCAAAAGTTTAGCCCGATCCTCGGTAATAGACGTTGGCAAATTGCAGAGTTGTTCATTTAATAGTACTAAACAAGGAAAAGAACATTTTCATCACCAATTTCGGAATTTCTCAAAATGATTGGCAGCAGATGGAACTGCCCACCAACTCGCCGCGGCATCGCACATGCCCCTGACATGTCGCAGTGACAGCCTGACAGGCAACAATGACAAAATATTACACCCTTCCGACCGTGTAAAGGTATGCAGGATATATTATAGTGTACAAGTGAGTGCGCAAGTCGCCGAGGATCGGGCTAAATGGAGAGCCCTAGGGGAGCCCTATGTCCAGCAGCGGACTGCGATCGGTTGATAATGATGATGATGATAATGAGTGCGCAAGCACAGGTGCACTCCCTATTCCCTCACTTTCATAGTTCGGTAGGACAGCAATCTAACACGACCTAGAGACATCAGACGCAGGAACAACGGCTTAACGTGCCTTCCGAAGCACGGAGAAGCTCGAGATGATTTTTGGCCATCATTTTCGGAAACTGAAAACGAAAACCAACAACAAGTGAAAGTATTCCCCGCGGGATTCGAACCCACGACCTTCGAGGTGTTGGGCACAGCGCTCTAACCACTACACCAGGCAGGCATTATTTTATCTGTTTAAAAGTAACTTTATTAAATAAATATCCATATTTAAATCATCACTACCGTGTGTAAATCTATGCCAGAATTTGGGATTTTACGAGGAGGCGTCCAACTAGGCCACAAAGTATTTTCTCAATCAAAGCTACAAATGAGCGTGTCTCCTCTGTAAAAAATGTATGACAAAACCGCCTGGAATTGTAACATAACATATTCTTTCTTTCTGTGGCAGCGTTAACGCACCCTGAAGCATACCTACCCGTTGCCGGTGGACAGACGAAGCCTTATATGCGATTTTAAAAAATACCTACGTTATAGTATTATGATCCAACTGGTCTGGTTTCCCTTGTGGTTACGGAGGTCAGACGACAGTCGCTCCATTGTTATAACCAGGTATGTCAATTCAGGATCATAGGCGCAGCGTACCCTGGGCTCCAAGGCAATGCCCGAGGATGCAACCGAGAGAGGCGCTAGGATGATGATGATCTAAGTTACAGTATACCTACATGATTAACTGCACTATAGCAGAAGGGCTTAGTGAATAACGTACAGTCAGAGGGACACTTAGGTACTCTCAAATAAATAGACATTGCGTCTACGTTATCTCTATTTATTTGAACTACCCTGTGAGTGGCTATGAGTCACTTTCTATCTGATGCTAACTGTAACATATTATTTACTTTTTTGTCCCATCGCAAACACATCCTGAATCATACCCGTAGCCGATGGACAGACTTTTACGCGATTAAAATTAGGATACCTACGTGATTCACTGCACGATAACAGAAGGGACTGACGCATCGCAAATACTGAGGCTTAATGAGTAAGGTACACGTTCAGTCAGCGGCAGATAGAAAGTGTCACTCTACTCAGGGTACTCAAATAAATAGACGCAACCCTCAGACGAATGAATATTAAAAGTCTTTGAGGCAAACGCAACCATATAACCAATAGTCAATCGGTACAAACAAAGTTTACATATTTTTGAAAACATTTTAATCGTTTACAAAAGTCGACACGTTCGGAATGTCTTCTAGATCGGTTCAGTCAAGCCGCCATTTTGGTAACAGTCATGAGCCAATGGTATGGAAGCATTCTAAGTGTTCTTGGATACCATTAGCGATATGTCTGTAACCATATCTATGGCAGTTTGCCTGAACCGACCTTTATGACATTGAATGTTCGACTTTTCGCACGGATAAAATGTGTGTAAAAATAAAGAATTATGTATGGGATGTATTAAAGAAAATTATGTAAGTATCCTTATTTATCCTTGGAGCATTTTTAAATGGTTTTAAAACCGATTACAGTTTAGTTCCAAGAAATGAAATATCATACGGCTACGTAACACTTCCGCTGAATTAATTAGGGAGAGGAATGTCATCGGTGGAGGTGATCGTTAGTATACTATAAAGGGGCCCCTTAAACCTACACGCTGGGTCGCAAGTCCCAGGCGCCGACTGACATTCCTCTCTGTTCCACGCGATGGACCCGGCACCCGCACGGAGAATCCATGGATAGCTAAGAAGTTCGTCTCTCTTGTTTAGATAAGAGTATCGGGATTAGCAGATTAAAGTTCAAGTTTTTAAAATGTTAGGTACTTCTTTTGACTACGGAATGATAAAGATTTCGATAACGATAGACATATCATAGTGTCTTTGTATGATGAATGAAGTGATATTTTCATTGATCAATACATTTTCAATTTTTCACCGCGTTTCAGCAGGTGTTTGTTTAATAGGGTTCCGTAGCCAAATATCAAAAAACGAAACCTTTATAGATTCATCAATCATGTCTGTCTCTCTATCCGTCCGTATGTAACAGTCACATTTTTCCGAAACCACAAGAACTATAATTACTGTTGAAACTTGGTAAGTTGATGTATTCTGTGAACCGCATTACGATTTTCAAACGAAAATAGAAAAAAAAGTGGGGTGTCCGGTACCCCATATAACAGAAACTAAAATATTTTTATTAGGTATGCCTACACGTGTGGAGGTCTTCAAGAATGATTTTGAGGTTACTAATGTACATTTTTTTTGTAAAGCGAATAGATTCCGCCAGAGAAACTTCCAAACTATATAAAATATAATAACTACAGTAAAAAACTTATTTCGGCTCACAGAATACATCTGCTTACCAAGTTCCAACAGTATAGTTCTTATAGTTACGGAAAAAAGGTGCTTTGACCTACGGGTGGCCAGACAGAAAGACAGACAGACATGCCGAATCTTCAGTTTTCTGCCATTTGATTACGAACCCTAAATATGGGCCAATCACACACAAACATTCACTATATCAGTATCTCTTCCGTTTAGGTTTAACTCCATACACCAATATTTAAAATCTTATCTCGTATGACTGATACCACAGTCACAGCTGACATTTTGTACGAGCTGCTTGGTTATAGAAGTGAACGAATATGTCATTTTCCGGAAAGAAATTTCGAAGGGTGAGATGTGAGGATATGGACAAACTGATTGAATCAAGTGAGTTCCGGAATACTGTGTGTGATCGATTGATGATATAATTACGTGTTGTGTTTTGTGTAAGTTGGGTATGACAGGATAATAATGTAGCACTGTTAGTAAAGAAACCCACTAGGCGGAAAAAACGAGACCGAAGTCACTTTTTAGCTGGTATACTTCATAGAGCTCGGATGGATTTCTTATTAATGTTTTCATATTTTATTACAAATCTATTGTTTACTGATTTTCTCAAATCAATAAATTACTAGTAATTTAAAGTAAAGTTCGGCTCGACTACGCCTGCAATGTATCCTAATAGAAGATGATACCGAAATTACGTCGCGTAATTTTGTACAGAAACTGCGAACTTCGGTCCCGGTTTATCACACACTAAGCTGATAAACCGGGACCTCCTCCTTAACTTTAAAGCAGACGAACGAAGTCACACCGAAAAAAATCGACACCCACAAGAAGTCATGGCGTATTGATCTTCTTCTTCTTCTGTTTCTCTTGTCGGTGAAGCACCTTCCACGTATTGATCTGTGTATTGATCGAGGCCGGCAATAATCAATTTTATATTTTTTAATTTTCGGCAGATAACCACCTCTCGGCAATGATGCGGTCAGGTGCACCAACGTTCTCGTATACCCGGGTGGATGAGGAGTCCTTCCAGTTCTCCGTTACCATGGGTGAGAGGGTCACCTCCTTCAACTTCAAGCTTGGTCAGGAGTTCGAGGTGGAACGGTTAGATGGAGCCAAGGTATGTAGAATATCTCAAACTTATTATTTTTGCATAAAAAGTGGTCCATGTAGGTAAACGTTTACATAAATACTGCAAATTTTTACATAAGACCTTATGGTCTTCTACGGAAGAATCCAAAAATTTGGTTTCCGAACTTAACTACTAAACACTGAACTCTAAATCTATCCCTTTACATATGATAAAGCTGAGAACTTTGTTTGTTTTATTTGTTTGTGTTAACGCGCTTATCTCTGGAAATACTGGTCGAATTAATATTTATTTTTTGGGTTTGATAGTCCAGTTTTCGAGGAGGACTTTAAAGCTATAGTATAACAAAAAATATCGATTTCATTTGACTGTAGGACATAAATGACTGTATATCTAAACTTATTTCAGTTGAAAATGATGTACACACTTGACGGTGAAGACGTTATAATTCAAAGAATAATATTGCCGGATGGAAAGAATTTAAACTTAAGAAAGGAATTGACTAGCGAGGATCCGAAAACGGTAAGTTCTGACATATCTAACATGGACTAGTAAAAAATGTAAGGACTCCGCGTCACCTACATAACAAGTGATGCACCCCAAAAGCAAGCCCAGCTGCGTGTAAATACGCACCGAATCGCACGCACTCTCTTAATCAATTAAAATCAAAATATACTTTATTCATGTAGACCTCTGCAAGCCACTTATAAATCGTCAAAAATTATTGGCACAAAAGAATGACTCGACCACCGAATTCGTAACGCAGTCATCTACCAAGAAGAAGCGGCAAGAAACTAGATAGTTGCTCTTTTCAATCGCCAAATAATGGGGGCGTTTGGCAGAAAAAAGCGTTTGCGAGCGTTCGTAAACAAAATGGCGATTGTAAGCGCAAACTGTACAGTTTTCGGCCAGGACGTGTTTGCTAACTGTCAGTTTACTGTGTTACCGCTTAACAATCGCCATTTTGTTTACAAACGCTTGCAAACGCTTTTTTCTGCCAAACGCCCCCAATTACAATAGTTTGTCCAATAGCAAGCCTGTTGCCATAGCGACGTGTCATTACCTACGCTATCTGACATCTTATATGACAGTGCAATTTATCGCATATCAAATCTTGGAATATTAGCGTCATGTGTAGTAAAGCGGTGCAGGTGTACAAATAATAAAACACTTCAAAAAGTGCCGACTAATCACATGTAAGCTAGTAATCATTACATTATTTTCTGTTATATTTAAAACATCACCACACCTCATATGCCAGTGACATTTGACGTAACGCTAATTTCTGCTGCATGAGAGTGTAGCAAAGTAATAATAAATCGATTTATTAATACTAATAGTAATAGTATTAATAAATCGCACTCAACGTGTGATCGATCTTGAGAGCGAACTTGTTATGTTATTCTCACATAAAACGCATCCAAGTTCGCTCTCAAGATCGATCTCAGAGTTGAGAGCGATTTATTAATACAAGCCTTAATATCGTGCAACGGAGTTCTTACTTTTTTTCTAGTCCGTGTTATCTAGTTACTGAATATGTAAACCATAAACTGGTGCATCATCATCCTAGCGCCTCTATATTCTTCATTAAAATAAAGTTCATAGAAGCATTTATTACTCGTCAAAAAGTAGGTACAAAATGATGACCCGGCAAGAAACTCATCAATTGCTCTTTTCCAATGCCAAATTATATAACAATTGTATTAAATGGTTTAAATCGCAGAGCTTTTCTCACAGCCCATTTTTTTTTATGAATTGGTTGCGTCTCTTGCGTCCAGTCCCCAATTGCAATGGTGGCACCTGATCACAAGGATGACGTATGTGGCAGTCATCATCTCACTAAACCATCTTAGGAGCATAGCTGGGCACCGTTAATAAAATAGTTAACTTCGTTAATCGTTAATCCGCTACAAAAAAAGTTAGCTTCGTTAAACGTTAAAGCGTTACATTTCGGAAGAATTAACGCAAGTTAAAGTTAATCGTTAATCCGTTAACTATGTGTAAAAATGCACTTTTATATCGTTGCGTTAGTGATCTTATAAAACCTGTTGGTTGGTTTAGGTTCTGGAAGTTAACAGGTTAGGAACCATTGAGGTAATACTACTACATACGTATAGAGATGACATCACGAACAAAAAATTTCTTACCCGCATTGTGGTCAATGGACCACAAAGTTGCAATTTTCTTTTTTTGAACCATTTTAAATCAAAAAATCAAAAAACGTCGCGTTGTGTTTTAAAACATGTACAATCATTATAAGACGAAAAATAAAGATGGTGGCGAATTATAATATAGATAATAAGACAAAAATATCACTGAAATATCCGCCCCCTTCCCTCCAATTTGACGCAAAACTTTTGTTCGCGATGTCCACTCTATACGTAGTAGTAATACATCAATGTTAGGAACAAAACATTTTGTTTTTTAAACTTTCAACTTGTATAATTAAAATAGTTAAATGTGTAATTTAATCGTCGGACATAAGGTGCATATTCCCATTCGTAAACATAAACATGTTGAAGATCTCGTCTGAAAGCGAGCCTCGTTTTGGTGTTAAAATGTCTTTATCCGTGAAGAACAGACGTTCTACGGCAGCGCTTGAGGGTACAGCAGTATTGAATTTAATAAATAGACTTATAAATTATCAATTCCCCGAGGAATGCAGCATCGTTGAACGAGTCTTTCGATTTCATGTCCAGCCACATTTTACGAGACTGTGCGCTTTACTCTTTAAAGAGTTGGAGTTCTTTGGTTTTTCTATAGACTGAGTGACAGACTTAAAATCTTCCACGTCATCATCGTTGTTACTCGTATTGCTCTCTTGACTCCCTTCGCCATTTAAACTGTCATGCGCCGCGCTCGGCACTGTTTAAACCTGTTTTTCGCGCCTCGTCCGCGTAGCCGTGCGGTTAATAGTAGGCATTGGATTAACGATTAACGGACTTCTGCATATTTAACGGAAGTTAACATGTCCGTTAACAGTTTTTAAAGTTAACTTAAAAGTTAATCCGTTAATCAAAATGTTAACTTCGTTAATTAACGAATAACGGATTAACGAGTTAATGCCCAGCTATGCTTAGGAGTAATTGATAATTCTAACTTACTTCGCTGGCCCAGCGAGCTCGGTCTTGACATTAATATTCTTTTAAATTGACAAATATTTCTTTTTTCAGATCGTAACGGTAGATGGCAAGAATGGAGAAGCAAGGGTATACTATGAAGTAGTAAAATGATTCCGAAATTTATACAAATATGGACATCCATTCATTCATAGAGAGAGATAGAGAGAAAAAAGATTTTATGATTTGGCCAGCTCGACCAAAAACATAAAAGAACATATTATATGGAACACTATTCGGCCTTAATTGTAAATCTGGTATTATATTAAATACTAGAAATACGAGTATGTTAATGAATTGTACAATTTCTACATTTAATTTACTCGAAGTTTTACCAAAGAGTGTGTCCATGATATTTACGCCTAATTAAATTAAATAAATTAAATAATTTCTGTAACGATTAAGTAAAAGAACTGGTATTTTGTTAAGTAAACTTATTCATATTTTTACTACTCAAGAAAATCGACATTTCAAAAGTATGAAGAAAATACAGTGTTTATTATTACAAAATAGTAATTTGACACGAAGCGATCGCGATATTAATTCATATGTAAATATGCATATTGACTGGTTAGTGACCCTGTAGTTACGCCAAGGGTCGTAGGTTCAAAACCTTATCAATGCATTGTTTTTAATTCGTATTCACACTGCGAAGCAGGTGTGGCCATAAAAATGATAGTTTTATTCGCCATCGAAAACCATAAAGGTACTTGTCTACGGGGTATTCCAGGGAAGCGAATGATTTTTAGGGTTCCGTAGCCAAAATGGCAAAAAAACGGAACCCTTATAGATTCGTCATGTCATGTCTGTCTGTCTGTCTGTCTGTCTGTCCGCCAGTCTGTCACAGCCACTTTTTTCCGAAACTATAAGTACTATACTGTTGAAACTTAGTGAGTGGATGTATTCTGTGAACCGCAACAAGGTTTTCACACGAAAATAGAAAAAATAATAAAAAAAAGTGGGGGGTCCCCATAGTCAAAACTGAAACTCGAAATATTTTTTTTCATTGAACATATACGTGTGGGGTATCTATGGATAGGTCTTGAAAAATTATATTTAGGTTTCTAATATCACTTTTTTCTAAAGTGAATACTTTGCGTGACAGACCCTTCCAAAGTGGAAAAAAGTGTGTACCCCCCCTCTAACTTCTAAAATAAGAGGATGATAAAACTGAAATAATTATATAATGTACATTACCATAAAACTACCAACGAAAATTGTTTCGAACGAAATCTATTCAGTAGTTTTTTTAAAACGTCAAAAATAGAATTTGTACGGAACCCTCAGTGCGGGAGTCCGACTCGCACTTGGCCAATTTTATTTGTTCCTTTTTTGTCGCAGGATAACCACTTACTCGCAAAATCAAACAGACGAGCAAGCTCTGCAGCCTTGTGTAGGGCGTAAAACAAATTATCCCACTACCCACTGAACTGTTGCGTTTGGATCAGCGAGGGTTCGGGACTCTCAGACTCTGCTATTGCCTCCATCACAATGCCTCATGGTAATGCCTGTTCAAGACTATATCTGGAGGCAAACGGTGTTCGTCTTACCAACTGGCCGGAAAGTTTTTTTTTTTATTTATTGACGATGAAATAAATAATACGCATGGCGACTTATCGCATCAGAGCTAATCTCGTCGATAGTGAGACGCAGTGCAGTGTAAGTAACGTCATATGCGCTAGCATACTCGTATGTAGCAGCAACGCACGCGTGCCACGCGTGATTTTAAATAAATAAATTGTTTGGACTAACACACCAATTGCCTAGCCCCAAACTAAGCTCGAAGCTTGTACTATGGATGCTAGGGAACGGATAGACATACTTAAATACTTTTATAAACATCCATGACTCGAGTACAAATGCCGATGTTCATCACACAAACATTTACTCCTAGCGGGATTCGAACCCACGACCTTTGGTTTTGTAGCCAGGGTCTCTAGCCACTCGACCAACGGGTCTGTATTTTAGTGGTTATGTCAGACGGAGAGCCCCACATAACCCGTCATCCCCCGGCGACTGATATGCTTAAAGATGATCCAATGGATAGGCGGCATTTACTCGACGTCAAAACAAAAAAGTTTATGAAATTGGGTGTACCAAGTGGACTGCCTCATATGATCTTGCTTAGCCCCAACGCAAGCGCGGCCCTCCCCCCCCTTATTGTCTTCTGTCATCAGGCTTTATCTAGTCTCTATCTGCTGCAAGGAGGTCGGCGATTCCGCAACACTGGCCCAACCAATAAATAGTAAGATAGAAATATAATATAAGAAATAAATTAATATTTCACAAGAGCACATACATTGACTCCGTGTTAAGTAGCTTAAGCACTTGTGTTAAAGACATCAGAATCAACAGTGGTATTACAAATATACTAAATAGATACAAATAACACCCTGATCAGGACAAACAGACATGTTCATGCACACAAATGTTTGTCCTGTGCGGGAATCGAATCCGCGACCTCTTGTATAATAGGCAACATCTTGACCATTACACCAAGCGGGTCGTCAGCGGATATCTAATCGCGAAATAAACATAATTTTCCTTTCGTTATTTTCTATCAAAGTGTTTTATACAACATCCCACTTGATCGCGGCTTAATCGCATGATATTCCACGAATTTAGTAGACAGTGAGACATACTCGTAGATAAAGCGTAACGCCATATGCGAGAGTTAGTCCACTTGGAGCGCCCGCAACTTGAGCACCTGGCCTATTCCACTTTGAGCACCTATTCGCATTATTGACTGTTCAAAAATGTCATATAGGCCTGCTAAAATATCAATCGGTCCTCATAGTGTGCTAGGTCAGCTGCTCAAGTTGGGTTATTGCCAGGGAGGTTTGCGTAGAAGGCTCAGTCCTAGTTACCGTTATTCTTCCCCTAAGGAAGATGAGGGAGTGTCGAAGAGGTTTTAGTGTGTATGTCATATGGAGAGACCCACATAACCCGTCATCCTCCCGCGATTGGTATGCGTAAAGATGATTAAATGGATCGGAGGCATTTCCTCGGCGTCAAAAACAAAAAAAAAACTAAAATTGGGTGTTCCAAGTGGACTGCCTCATATGATCTTGCTTAGCCGCAACGCACGCGCGGCCCTCCCCCATTGTCTTCGTTGGTCAGGCTTTATCTAGTCTCTATCTAGTGCCAAGGAGGTCGGCTATTCTGTAACACTGACGATAACAATAAATAGTCATAACTTATAGTAAAAAAACAACCTTAAGTTAATTATTACTTATTTTTTATCAAAGTGCTAACACAGACAACATCCGATTAGATCGCGACTTTATCGCATGATAACTGATCTAGTTGACAGTGAGGTATTGTAGGGAACCGACCGTAACACCAGCATAACGCCATGTGCGCGAGATAGTCCACTTTGAGTACCCCATCAATAGGGAATATCAAGTGTCAGACAGTGTCAAGACAAGGTTTCGCAACTTGAACCTGTTCAAGTTGCGGGTGTTCTAAAATCGGGTGTACAAAGTGGACTGCCTCATATGATCTTGCTTAGCCGCAACGCACGCACGGCCCTCCCCCCATTGTCTTCGGTCATCAGGTTTTATCTAGTCTCCATCTGGCGTCAGGAGGTCGCCACAACCGTATTACACCGTGATATAAATGCATGCAACCGCTTTGTCACTTGCATGTGGTGTATAACGCTGTAACAGGATTTTAAGGTACATTAAATATAATGATATATAAATAAATGCCATGGACTTACGGGATGGATAGGAAACGGATAGACATAGGTACTTTTTTCGAATTTTCGATTAGAACCTGCGACTCTTAGTTTTGTAGCCAGGGTTTCTGAACACAAGACCAACGGGCCCGTCAAAAAAATGTTGGTAGTTTATAAACAAACTTACTATCTAACTTAAATGCAATTAACTTGGATGAAATATGTATTTGTACGAGTATTACCAATATCAGTATGAGCGAACTTACAATTGTAGTACCGATGAATCTTTAAAAAAAATCCAGAAAATGTGTCACCTGCTTTCTAAAAAGCCCCATTTTTAGTTTTACAGCTGTGCGTACTTTTCAACAAAAAAAAGTACCTACACATTTGCCACTAGTAGCTAGTAACTTGTACAAGAAGTTGAGCGGCGGGGAAGTCACAAAACTTTATTCCATGCAATGATTTCACAGACAAATTATTCAATAGGGATGTTAACACATATCATAATTAATTTCACAACACTTTTCTTAAAAAAGAAGACGCTTTTTAGCACGTAATGTATTGGTTTGTTTTCGTTTATACGTAAACGTAAGATTTTTAATAAATTAAAATTATACAATAAGTTACTCAGTTGACTTTAAAACTAGTGACGTCATAGTGTGCTATTCCCATACAAACTTCATAGTTTGGAATCGTTTTGACAGTTAATAAAAGAAGGTCAAATGACTGGTGGTGGCAACATCCCTATTATTTAAAAACTAGCACAAATAAGTAACCCCGTCGGATTCCCAAAATGCTTTAATTACAGGTTTTCGGTCTGTTTCCGTGCGATTTCCCAACCAAGTCAAAGGCCAGTTACCGGGTTTCACATATTGTGCGCAAGACCCGCGAATTGATTTATGCAATGTACTTACATACAATGTGGGTCAGACTGCCTGTTGCATCTCAGTTGAGGTATGATACTGCCCAATGCCTATTAGTTGAGTATTAGGGGTGGCCCGTTGTATTTCAGTTGTTGATAGTGTCCAATAGTTGGATATCCTAAGGGTATACTAGGTGTTGGGTATTCGTCAGGCCCCGCCAGTCACGAGGAGCAGTCCGCCACACAACACGGGTGAGAAGGAAACCGCAGGGTTTTAGTTGGAAGTGGGACGAGCTCCCGAGCCCAACACACGGCTGTAGGTCTAGCTAGCTTGTAGTTACGGCGCGTTAATGCGTTCCCCAGTGACAAAAAAAATATTTTGGGGTAAGTCAACTTGGTGTTGCTTACCAAAAATCGTTATTTCAAGGCAAAAATAAGATTTTCGTTTGGCTAATATTATGTAAATTTAACTTTAGCATCTATGCAATGGGGCATATTTAAGCATACCGATCGCCGGGAACTGCGGGTTATTTGGGGCTCTACATCTGAATTGCGAAGCATGCCCATTAAAACCATTGTTACTACCTCTCATCTCCCATAATCCAATATAGTGGAGCCGCCAATATTGGCGCTGTTCCAAACAAACCCTGAATTAATAGCAACCGCTTACATTCACACCGTAAATATTCATCCCTGAATTCTCAAATTAAGCATGATTAGAAAGTACCTTGTTTGTTTTGCGATATTTAGCAAAATGCACCCGACCGATATGATCAATGATCAATTCGCCTTCAACTTATCTAAATGTGGCATTACAAGAGACATGTATGTGTTGTGCCCCAGGGGACGAATGCTGTATGCGACCTCCAGGGCCGCATTGACGGCATATTTTGTACGTAGAAATAAAATACAAAGAATTGATAATTCACATATTATCATTATGATAGACACAGAAAGTGAAAGACATTTCCTTGATCAAGATTCTTCCGTGGAGGTTCCCGAGAAAAGTGGGCCAACAATATTTCCATCGGAGTTATCTAGGTACCTGGAGGTACTTACTTCCACAGTCATACCAGTGATATCACCTACTATAATTTGATCGGCAAACGTCAAGATCGTCTCAAAATAATGAAGGACTTTAAACGACAAAATACACAAAACTCCTGTTTTGTGTATTTTGTCGTTTAAAGTCAAAGTTCAGAAGTATCTTCAATCTACTGTACGATTTTTCTTCAGAACCTTTCATAATTGCAAAATCAGAAACATAGTGTTATAATGACAACATGATTCGGCCCTGGAATCATGCAGTCATATCCTATGGAACAATATGCAAATTCGGTATTGCGAAACACTCAGATCGAGAATATTGAGATCACTTTAGGTGCGGTTGATAACGCATATGTATTAAGGTCCGTTGTTTACATCACACAACCAGATCACCTATACCAAATAGGAACGTAAAATTACTCGATTTATTTCGAAAGACGACCGATTCTCGAATAATATAGATCTAATCGATTTTATTGTGTGCAGATAAGATGCAGATTTCATAATGTTGAGGCAAGACGAGCGGTATTTATAGTCATTTGTTTATCTGCGCACATTTTTATCATTCCTACATTTTTTGCATACTTTCGATAAATATGAATTCTCGAAAAAATGCAGCGGGTGCTGATATAACAAATAGTAATCGGACCCAGACCTTCAAGTTATAAACGCGGCTTAAGCACCGTAGGTAGCACTCACATCGTAATCCCTTGTTCATAAGACTGAGTCAATATGTTATTGAGCCAATAAATTATTAAAAAACATAAACATGGTTTTAATTAATCCAACAGCATTGTCGAATCAATGTCAAAAAAACCAGAATGTTGAACTATTTTCTTTACTTTAATTATGTCATGTTCACACTGGTCCAGTATAATTGGTAATTACTTTAACATTTCTTTGGGAAATTACTCGTTATATATTTTCGGCCTATTCGCAAACCTCAAGAGACTTAACCTTGAAATATACAACTATATTAGGTTGAAATCGTAAGGAGGGCGCTGATCTGTCCTTTATTGAGGGAAAAGGAAGACGAAAGGGGTCCCGCAGACTTAGAGGGAAAATCCTTCCTTTCCCTACCAGCATACGCCGTCTGCCGGTCAAGCAAGCTGTGAATGCGTTCCCCTCCCGTTTAGCACTGAATGGGGAAAACCGATGAGACTAGTGGAACAAACTCTTATGCTAGGTAAACTCTTAAATATCAAAATTGAAAAATTCAAAAGTAATTAATTTCCAAAAGTATAAGTTTAACAATTTTTGCAGGTTCTCACACTAGGCTAAGCCTGTCCTGTTAGGATCAATATAAAATGGGTAAGGACTACAACTGTAACAAAACAACTCATAAAATAAGTAAACAGACTGCTATTCTTATTGATGCATCGAGTGCACTCATGAAACATATAACAGATACGTACAATTTATTTGCCAGTAGTAAATAAAATGTACAATTAATGACCGCTACTTAAGAGATACGAATAATAAATTAAAAATATCTGAGAAATCTCATCGGTTAATGTCCATTTTAACGAGAAACAAGTGTTATGAAGTCATAAACGAAATGGTTATTACATAAGTTGAAGAGATAAACATTTTGTTGTTCTCTTAAGTAGGCTTGGGTTAAGTATGATTTTAAGTTGTTGTGTGTGATTTTTTATATATATGTTAATAATTATTTTTTTAGAATTTACAGAAAAAGTTATGAGATAAAAGAGACGTGCAGATTAGGTTGATACCTAATCTTAATAGTTAATTGGGAAAACCAAGGTTACCCTATATTTTGCAATGTGATTTACAAGTAAATTATTTTTGCACGATACACATGCGTGAGCATAAGGCGCCATAGCTCTACTATGCTTATCGTAGTTTGGAAATTGTGCATCTATACTAATATGTATAAAAATTGTTGTTTGTTTGTTTGAACGCGCTAATCGATCGGTCCGATTTTAAAAAAAATATTTTTGTGTTGGATAGTCCATTTGACGAGGGAGGCTTATAAACCTATGGGTGCGAAAACCGAAAACCAGGCGGACGGAATCGCGGGCGGCCGCTAGTATCAAATGTATTTGAACCTACTCGTGCCTTCTTCAGTTAAATTAATGAAAGCGAAGATAATTAATCCTTGAGGAGCAGGCATCGCGTCAATCATACGCGTATCTAATTTGATGAAGTGAATTTAATACGCTCCTAAAGTTATTAAATTCTCATCGGATGAAGATTCGTCATTATATTTAAACACGTTGACCCAATAATTTGACTTATTCATTATGGGGATCGTAACAGGATCCTGTAACGTAGTAACTGATGGATCCCCTTTGATTAATGAATAGCAGTATATGAGATGACTTGCGTACCGTCCATCACTTGTTATGTCACTGGTAAGCATAATATGTATATGTATGTGGATAAATTATAAAATTTGACATGAGACATGCGTACCTAAATATGGGTTTAATCACTATGCTCGCTCGCTGAATGCGAGTTGCTGATCACAAACATGTTGTTTACAAATATCCACAACCTGAGATGATGGGAAGCAAAGTTGCCCTTTATAACTACTAACAATTTACCAAAATGCCAACCCGCTTTCCAGGAATAGTGACTGAAGACATAAACCGCCACCGGTTTTGCTGATGAGGAAGGTCGCCGGAGCTCAGTTGGGGAGCGTATGGAGTCCTAAAGGCAGGCAACACATCTGCGACCCATATGCTGTTGTTGATGTCTATGGGCAGCGGTGATCACTTACCATCATTTGACCCAACCCTACTAGAGGTGATAAGTATTGTTCGTTTGCTTCCCCTCTACATAAAAATAATCTTCACATGCGTCATACCCGTCGCTTCCTCGAGCTATCCAAGCCTAAAAAATCCGCCATAAATAAAAAATAAGGGCCTCAAATTACACAGGTCAGGTCCAGACCAGCTGTCACGCCTCACGGACACAACAGTGGCCTTTATTTTTAACTTCGCGGAATCTGGATGGACTACTTTCGAATATGTCTGACCTAAATTTTACAAAAGGTGATATATGTAAATCAAAGTTTTATAGCGCAATGTTTAACAGCATTGGAAACTCAATTCGGAATCAATTAAATATTGTTTAAGCGTTTAACACTTTTGTACATTAAATACTGGCATCCGGCAGTTAGCATATTGTATATTAACACAGACCTAAACTTAGACACATTTGCATTATGCACTTCCGGAGAACAGCACTAATGCATTCAGAAAGGCAGCGTAATATTTTATGAATCTACAGTCATACAAAATATTCGGATTCCCAGTTTCATCACTTCTGCATAAACTTTCGAAAGCCTATCTTATAAATGAAAAGTAATAAAAGTAGAAATAATGATATCAACCATTAGCCAGGTAAGCTCATCATCAAGGGATGTGATTAAATCGGCCTTAATCATACTTCTGAAGAGAAACCAAAGGAATTTTGAGTTGATCATAGCAAAAACAGCTAAGGGAAAATACGAAATCACCTGTCTTTCCCTCACGCAATTTTTAAACCTACCACGCAGGTTTCTTATGTAATAAAGGTCGTAACGACATTGTCAACATTTTTAAACGAATCGTAAAGGTCTGGTGTTGACGAAATTAGCTTAAAACACTTTTCGTGCAAGTATTTCATTGCTCAAAATAATTGGCGACATGATTAAAGGTCGACGGGAAATGTAAACCGATATCGGTAAAAACTGTGTCAAACCCAATTTGATCTTAACCTACATAATTTCTTGAACTATGCAAGCCGACCTACAAAGGGATAGATACACAAATGGAAGACCTTAATGTTTAAAAAAATTACCAACAGGGTTGATTATTGAGAAGTGATTTGCAAGGCAGATTTCATTAAACAAGGAAATAATGTAAGGCAAACATAACAACTTTTATCGTCCAAATGTTACTGAAAATTAACTCGTATCTAGTTATTGGACCAGATCATGGCAGACAAGAGTCTCCTATTTTTACATCTGAATTCATAATAGGTAGAAACAGTGTCCAGTCTATTTGACACAAAATTCCTGAAAATTCAATTCGTGCAGGAAAACATACGAGTTAGTCATTAAATCATTACAATTTTACTTAAGAACCTAATTTCCGAGACAATTCATTATGAAACAGGGCGCACAATTCGAGGAGTCGCGGGCCTGTAATTAAATTGGTCACTGGTCATTACCTTGTAAATGGCAATGTTACGGCGTATCAGCTGGCCGATGCTGTCACCACCATGACTCATGGAGTTGGGAGTCATTCATGCCCTAGGGGGAGATTGTAGGTAGAGCATGGGCTGGATGAAGGAGAATAATATGAGTTCGATCGTAGGTATCGTATTGTAGTGTATTTTTGCTGTGATTTGCTAAAAAGTGAGGAAATGAATGTATCCTAAGCTTCAAAATCGGCTATACCCGGTTTCTTCCAAATAAACGATGGAATCTGCAAAATATCTATGAAGTGATTAATCACAATGTTTCATCGACAATGGGATATGGTATGACTTGTTTGCCAACTCAATTGAAATTAAAAGTACGGTTTTCAGAAATTAATCTTAACAATATTCAATTAAATAACAACATCAATAAAGACTTAAAAATATACTATCAGAAAATACTTACCTAATATTTTTCATATGAACAAAAGCATCAGTGACTTTTCTTCAAGATGTGTATCAACGTAATAATTTCAATCCGTATACTTAACAATTGGCCGCGTATATTTAGCAACGTCACTCACGTCTCGGCAATCGAACCTGCTACCCGGTTGCGCAAGCGCAGGTGCGCGACGTCCGGCGCGGAGGGAAGTGGTGTAAGTAAGCGAATATGTCCTGTTTTTTGCCCTTCGGTAGTCCTTGGAAAGCGTGGGAGCCCTCAAAACTTTGTTTTTTGCTGTTATTTTCAAAAGTAGATGTCGCTTCGTCTTTTAACGCCTGGCTACAAAACTTTATACCGAGGGAAATTAATTCCATCCGAGTAAAAGTAACATATTATATTTATAATAACGTGGTATTTAAGAACTGGATCAACTTTATACCGAGAATTTTTCGGGATGAAAATGATCTCATTACATGTCCTTTGCCAATTCTATAAGTGTGTAACAATCACCCAAATAAAAAAAAACAAGACATGGGACACCGACAAAGTTAACATACTAATAAAAATAAAGAACCTTACGTAACTAAACTAGGTAAAATTTGAAAGTATCTAACATACCTACCTTATTATTAATAACACTATTTGTCTTACATGCACATTGCACACGGTAGTGACATTAAACGAGGGTCGAGTTCGTTTTTCAGATCAAGATCAAATTAATAAGGCGCCTATCTAAAATCTATACCTAACTAACTTCTATCTAACTCTGTTATCTACCCGCTGACCTTACGCCGAGTTTTAGAATTAAAGCAAAAGAACCGGACTGGTCTAGTTATCTTAGTTTGCATAAATGGGAAATAAACAAGTGAAGAAATAACACAAAGTGTTGTAAATTGTTGCATTAAAGGCTAGAAGACTGCCTTCGTAGCGTACATTAAGGGAACTCGTAGTTGATACATGTAAAATTGTTACAAGTAAAGTAAGAGATGTATCTGGGATCCTTGGAATGCACGGAAAGCCTTTGGTCAGGCAAATGATCTCTCTAACATTTTTAGTGTCGGATAGTCCACTCCCAATGGCCACAAAGACGTGAGGAAGTACTCGGTGCTTATTGAGTAGTCGCACCCAGCGCAGTTCCCGTTCCCAGAGGCATCCGAGTCCTTTTGCCTAGGGATCGCCTCGTTTGTCGCCGTCCGAAGACTCAAAGGTCTTTTTCAGAGCCTTTTAGACTTAAAGCTCAAGCCATTTTTGAAGGCTCGATTTCTTTTCCTTCGTTTTTCACTTTACGCGGCCATGGCAAGCTCTGGCCAGTTTTTTCTCTAGGTATATGTCGAGGTCGTCTCGCCATCTTTTCCTGTGCCTGCTGCGTCGTTGTTTTAGGTTTTCGGAAGCATGCGGTGTGGCTTCCGAAAAAGAACAAAGTTAATTTGTTTAAATTGCTGACCGTACCTACTGTCTGCTTGACTCATAAAAGCCATAACAACATTTGCAAACATCTGAATATTGACAGATCTAGAGCAAAAGGCGCTCGTTTAAAATCCATGTAAAAACCAGTCGAGATATCGCAACGTGTCTTATGTAGGTGTCACGATAAATTGAAAATTAAACGGCCTTCAAAGTTCTTACGATTAATTTAGTTTATCTCAATAAAGTGGCTTACACCCACAAATGACAATGTCTCAATGACAAGTAGAGCTTTTACGATTCGATCGATTAAGTACATGAATTTATGGCCAATTCATTGAAATCATTCTGAATTATCGAAGGTAAACCTACCAATGCAAATGTAGGACACTTTTCCAAGAATAGTTAATTTAGTGCTGCCAAATTCATTGGACTAGTAATGACTAGTATATTCTTTAGGCCCGGTCCATCTCTCTCGTTTCGATGTAAAAGAAATCGGCAGTGTTTAGTGGATAGGTATAGTAGCTCTGTAGGCGCTAGAATCTAGACAGTCTAAGTCCGGAAAATATTTTACAATCTTTAAGGCCGTGTTAAATGGACTCTATTAATCTTTAAATTACGCATAAGTATTATTAATGCAATTTAAAAATATTGCAGCCACGATTCAAACCCCAAACATATAAACCACTAAAGAGATTCTGAGAGTTTTCATTGAGAACCAGATGCTTGAAAAACCTGTTTATGTTCTTTATTTAGCAATTTTGATTTTTCATGTCAGCCGGCATTGTAACACGTTGAAATCATCAATAGGTATCATATACTGTATCTAAGTGTAACATTCAACCCGGTTCTCTCAAGTTTTTGACGTTAATCACTGTTAAGAGTTCCTGCTTCTCCATAATGTATGTATTTGCGTGGGCTACTTCTTGTACACTGGGCGCCTATTTGTACCGCACGGGTTATCATTATTCTGTCATAGGATCGCGTAACTTGACGAAGTGATTAAGCAATTATGTCTACAGAGAAAAGTATAAATGTAGACTTAGAGATGGAAAAGGTATTTAAATTGAATCGAATGACCACGTGTTCTATGCGGTCCTAGAATCGTACTGCCCTATATCTTTTCACTGGTATCGTAAGAAGAGACTAAGATAAATTCCGGGGAATGGGCAGGAGCGATTCCCTGAGTTAGCAATTACCATACTGCGGTCACCCACCAACCTGAACAGCCCGGTGACTGTGGAGACTATGGCTACGACCGGGTGGGAGGATGGCAGTGTTTTATCTTATAAACCTAAATTAATAGGTCCAAATCGCTGATTAGTTTATGTAGGTACTAGCGGCCCGCCACGCGGTTTCACCCGCGTCCCGGGGGAACTACTTCCCGTACCGGGATAAGATATAGCCTATGTTACTCTGGGTGAATGTAGCTTTCCAACAGTGAAAGAATTTTTCAAATCTGCCAAGTAGTTTCGTAGCCTATTCAATTCATACAAACAAACAAACAAACAAAAAATCAAACCTTTCCTCTTTATAATATTAGTATAGATAATAAGACAGAATCCGTTGTATGTGTGTTTTCCCTAAGATCACAATCCATCGCTACAACAAAGGTGGTATAACAAACACCTTGTACTTACTTCTAAAACATATCCTTATCCTATTAATCATTAACACATAATTTCTAATATGCAAATACGCCACATAACTCAGCGCGATGTTATTGATACATCATAACAACAATTGTGTTCCCACGGCGTGAGTTCGAAGTCAATACGGATGTGGGCGGTTGGACCTTGAAGAATCTGTAGCAGCCCAGACATGACATGAGCGGTAAAAATGTATCTGTATAGTATACGGTATTAAGGACCCCTTACATTACATCCGATAAAGTCCGGTATAGTACGAGTAGTAGGTACCTTTAACAGGAAGATAATTTAATTTTTTGACAAAAAGAATCGGTCTGAGCGAGTGCCCTAGGGGAGGCCTATAGTGCACTGCGATAGGCTGATGATGACGATGATGACAAAAAGTTGTCACCCATATTGTGGCTATGTTCAATAACTACCTCATCTAGTCACTTTTACAAGGGGGTTACAACTTAAACTCGAATGAGCCGCTCGTCTAGGAAAGTACATCCACCCTACAGATGACCACAGTGAAGTAGCACTTCGTATCTGTTGTGCTATGTGTCTGTTGGTGAGTAAGGTCTCTAGAGCTCAGATTGGGATGCCTAAGAACAAGAGACTGTGTCGTAAAGGGAACAAAGGGATTCGTTCTTGAGAATGTACTAACAAGTCTTTCTGAAATTCATAATATAATGTGCAAGGATCATTTTAATCATAACATTCACAATTTGCCAGACGAGTTTGCGTGGCGAATTGTACCAACATACCTACCTACTCGATATTGAACGACCTTTAGACTCAACTATGACTAAGTGCACCGATTTTGTGAGAAAGCCAAGGTAAGTATCCGGGAACTGGTAATACGCTTGCAACACAAAGCTGAATGACTGAATGACGTAATTAAGAAAATACTTCAAGACTATATTCGGTAGGTACAGTTAAACAGGACAAGACAATAGATCTTATGAATAATTCTATTCAAGCCTGGCCAATGGTATTTGTCAAAATTTTAAGTGACGATTTTCTTAGCACTAACTATATTTTTGTCTGTTTTAATAAGATAGGGTCCGAAACTACAGGACTTTTCGTACCTATCTATAACATTTAATTATTTGATTGCATTATAAAAGCTCTGTTGTGTTGTTTGTTATGATTCACTTGATTTTAGAGTTTCGTAACCAAATGGCAATAAAATGAAACCCTGATACCTAGGTAGATGCGTCATGTATGTCTGTCTGTCACGAGTCCGACTCGCACTTTTTACTTTTCCTTTTTTTGTAGCTTCAGTTACATATCTAATGCGCTTTATTCCACTTTAGACCAAATCTAACAGCATAATGACATTTGTTTCATCAACGATTGAGTTTTGACAAGTTTTTAAAGGTTCAATGAGTGGCAGTGAGGTCAACGTGTGGGGTCGGCGCTTAGATGGTCGGCGGCGTCATTCTACATGCCTCAAAGCAATCCTAAACGTGCTAACGTTGGCGCCGATAATGTTATATTAGTCTAAGATCCCGCTATACAAGGACCTTCATCGAGATGCTTATTGGATGAAACATATTTTAAACACAATTTGACATGTCAATAATTAAATTGCATAAGGGTTGCCTAGTAAATTTCAGTCCAGGATAAAATAATAAAAAACATATAAAATATTGAATTAAAATTAAATGAAAATAAAGATTATTTCATTATGAACACGGTGGTATAGGTTTGCGTCCGAAAAATCAGTCTTGCATAAGGGTTGTCGGCTCACATTTTGAAGAGTGAAATATTGTTGCGATGAAAAGGAAAGTGCGCGAGCTATTTGTTAGTGCAAATGACAAGGATAACGATAACGACTTGGATAATGCTGTGTATCATTTCAGAGTAAAAAAAACCGGCCAAGTGCGAGTCGGACTCGCGCACCGAGGGTTCCGTACAAACCTGCAAGGTTTACAAAGTTCGTTCATTACGACAATCGAGTCATAACTATGGTATTTTTATTGCAAAATGAAATTCATAACATTACAATGGGGAAAGATGGAGGAGCATAAATTTAAGACAAAGATTTCTTTAAAGTTTTGCGTTTTTGCGTTGACTTAGAATTTTTTTTTCACGGGTTAAAGGCAATCAGATCTAAGTATTTGATATGAATTTCAACTTGATAGCTCTACGCGTTCATGAGGAAAAAATTAATAAGTTTATATTTAAAAAAAAATAAATATATATTTTGTAATGTAACTAAAAATTTAAGGTTTTCGGAATTTTTCCTTTATGTGTGCTATAAAACCTTGCTTCATGCCAAATTTCAAGATTCTAGGTCGATTGGAAGTACCCTTTAGGTTTTGATTCCCTTGCGAGTACTTGCGAGTTTCAAAATATGCAGCTTAAATTGCTGTTTCTTTTGATTGCGTAGACATAGAAGTTTGATTTTGTTACAGCTTAAAGGTATTATAGACCTGAGTATTTGGTATGAATTTCAATTTAATACCTCTACGCGTTTATGAGGAAATGGGTAGTAAGTTTAAAATTATTTAAAAAAAATATTATGTGAAGTAACTAAAAATTTATGGTTTTCGTAATTTTTACTTTATCTATGCTATAAGACGTTGCTTCGTACCAAATTTCAAGATTCTGAGTTCACGGGAAGCACCCTGTAGGTTTTGATTCCCTTGCAAGTGTCGAAAATTTGCGGCATAAACGGCTGTATCTTTTGATTGCGTTGGCTTAGAAGTTTGATTTTTTCACAGCTTCAAGGGACAGTAGACCTGAGTAATTGATATAAATTTCAGCTTCATACCTCCACGCGTCCCTGAGAAAAAGGGTCTTGACAGACGGACGGACGGACGGACGGACGGACAGACGGACAACAAAGTGATCCTATAAGGGTTCCGTTTTTTCCTTTTGAGGTACGGAACCCTAAAAATACTAAACCGGAAGGATAGTATTTAAATTTTATTTTAAATATTTAAATTAATTCTGGACTGACATTTACTATGCAACCCATATGCAATATAATTATTGGCATGTTAAATTATGTTTCATCTATTAAGCATCTCGACGAAGGTCCTTGTATAGCGGGCTCTTAGACTATATCACTAAAACTAACACGCCTCCATTTGTCAAACCGACGTCTGAATGCTGCTCAGATCACTGTCTGTCACACCACTGTTTGAAGCGATTAATAAGTTTGCAACAATGGCATTGCGAATATTAAGAACACCAGTACCTACTCATTCAAAGCTGCAAGTTGACCTTAGGAGAAATAATCCCTTGTTATTTCTATGAGGTACTTGCTTATCTTTCAAATCGGTCTGTAACGTTAGATATGAGTTTCTTAATTTTCTTATTACTTGAAGTCACATTCATAGAGAGTTTCTGAATTATGTTATCACTTGATGTCATATTTACAGATTAGGATTACTGGCATTATAAAAAGACATGTAATTAAACAATGATTTGCTTAATTTGTGTACTGTCTCTATCTAGTTTTTATACCTTATTTGAATAATACCCTCCGGCCGTATTCGGCCATGGCGGCCGACCTTACACGATCAGCCAGGTACGCAAGAAATATTATAGTGCTATATTATATGTACTTAGTGCACAAGTGAGTGCGCAAGCACAGGTGCACTCCCTATTCGTCACTCTCATAATTCGGTGGGACAGCAATCTGACACGACCGTAGAGAGATCAGGCGCAGAACCAACGGCTTAACGTGCCTTCCGAAGCACGGAGGAGCTATAGAGGATTTTTTCGGTCACCCATTCGATGACTGGCATCTGCAAACGTTGCTTAACTTTAGCACTGCGCCATCGAGCTCGTCAAATGGCCCTTATTTGAATACACACAATATGTATTGTTTATTTGTATAAAAACTTATTTCTGATAAAGCCTTGCCATAGACCTCGAACCCGAAGGGCAAAAATGCATAATGATTAAAACATACTTCCATCAACTTCAGAGCTCAACGACCTCTAATGAACAAACGATCATAATGAATGGCGTTAGGCCTACAACGTCTTTACATAACAATACGAAACCTTATGGAAGGTTGATTTCCATTCAAACAACTCATCGTGCCGATATCTTCATTCTGTTTGTTAGGGTTTTGACATCTAATAATAAAGGTCAATGCTACTCATAGATTTAAATTTATATCTCATATAATAAAACTCAAGAGTTTGTTTGTTTGTTTGTTTGTTTGAACGACTTTATTTCAGGAACTGTTCGAATTAAAAAAAACTTTTTGTGTTGGTTAGTGCATTTGTCGAGGAAGCTATAATATTAACACACTTTGTTCATAAACTAAAATCCACGGAGACGAAGTCGCCGAGCGGTCGGGCGTTAGCTAGTCAATTATATATCGCTATAGGTACTTCCGCCCGCTCTAATATTGGCACAAAGATTTTGAGCTACCGTCGCTTCTTATCGCAGTGACAGCATGTTGAATCCTACATCATGCTAAACACAATAATGCCACAGTCTTCTGGTTTTGTGGCACATCTAACGACTAAAATATATTTTGAATCTACCACAAATAAGTAAGGTCAATGCTTCTGACTTTGTGTCTCTTTTGGGTATAAGTAAGTATATAATCATTACATCACTAGTCGCAATCCTTGGTACCAAAATGCTGTGTGACCTGACCCGCAAGGCGACCAAACCTGACCTTGCCTGCGCACGCGCAGATAAGCTTGATACCATCTGACTCATTGATCTAGATATTAGAAGCCCGCAACATCATTGGAGAAGCTTTGCTGTGTGAAGAGTTATGCGGAAAGATCCCACCAGGAACTCTCATACACCTTCAGGAGTGCCACCTACGCTGGAAGGTACGGCCATGTATTACGGAAACTGGTCAGCTACGTTTGGAACAAATGTCTTACCACGCTGCCCCCGTCGGTTCTCAGATTGAGGGTAGACTCAAGAGGTGCTGGGTTACAGTCTTAAGAGATGACATGCGTGCCACTGGTCTTACGATGCCATAAAATGAAGACTGTGCGAACCGGCGTCGGTAGAGAAAGTAAGCGGACCCCGGGCTCCGAGGCATGCAACCGGGACAAGCGCTAAGATCAACAATGTCGATTCTCCAACAATTTCGTACACAATAAAAATTCGATGTAACTACTTAACAATAACATCACTAGTCGCAATCCTTGGTACCGAAATGATGTGTGACCTGACCCGCAAGGCGACCAAACCTGACCTTGCCTGCGCACGCGCGCGATAAGCCTGATACCATCTGACGCATTGATCTAGATATTATAAGCTCGCAATGTCATATGGCTTTCGCGACCGCCAGTTTAAAAACACACGATTTATTTCATAGGGTATGGTATATGACTAATTTGTTTGTTTTAACGTGCAGCCTTTTACGGTCAAGTTATAGGGAATATCCCAATATGCTCATTATATTTATCCATAGCCCATTGAGATAGTAGGAGGGAAAAATGTTTTAATCTTTGTCCGACTATCTCCTTATTTTTTAATAATAATTTATATTAATAATCCGAACTATCCCAACTAATATTATAAATGCGAAAGTAACTCTGTCTGTCTGTCTGTCTGTTACACTTTCCCGCTTAAACCTCGCAACCGATTTTGATGAAATTTGGTACAGACAATCTTTAGACCCTGAGACAGAACATAAACTACTTTTTATTTCGAAAAAAAGAAATCCACGCGGACGGAGTCGCGGGCGGCCGCTAGTAATTTATATGACCATTGGGAATACATTGATTCCCAATGGATGAACCCAGCACTTAAAATGGATGGATGGATGGAATGGATGAAAAGCCCTGGGGCTATTTTCTTCCGAATTGGTAAGCGTTAACTTAACTTGTGTTAAGTTGACGGCTGATAGGAGTGAGTGGAAGCAGAAGACGTGTTGCGCCGACCCCGCCTAGTGTGGGATAAGGGCAGGAAGATGATGATGAACTTAACTTGTGTTAGATACATACATACATATTCTATTCTCATGCAATAGCTACAATACAATATTTGATGTAGGACAATAAAGATTAAATAAATAAATAAGCTAAACATATTTTATGATACAGAGTTAATCGGTCTTCTTATAATTTACTTCTACATAATTTTTAAATAATAGCACACAAAGGAAAGAAACCTGAATAAAAAATGCAAGTCAGTAAATAAATAATTTATTAATAAACAAACAATGTATTGTTTACGATAATGTAAATGCATTCTATCACTACAGTTAATATTTGATGAACATGAGAACTCAACAATACTTTAGCCAGCTAAGAGAAATGACTGCTCAAAATTATACAAACAAGTATTTTTGACATCCTAGAAAATCAGGAGTTGTTAAATAAATTACCTATTTTATTATAACAAAAATTGTTGCAAAGAACAAGAATATTATAAAGATAACTTCTACTTACTTGTGTTATAATATCAATTTTCCCATTTAAAATGGTTTAGTTATTCTTCCTTTGACACCATATCGTCACCATATCAACTTCTTAAGCATTTTTTATGAATCGTAGATATTTCATAAAAATATAAGGGGTTTTGCTGAATAAAGTTGCATTGGTATGGACTTCAACTTAGCCTTCTTAGTGTAGAAACATACTAAGCGGAAAATGGCAACCAAGTTCGGCACTGTGTGTCATCCTCCATTTAAAATACGTTGCGGGCGTAATCCCGCCGAACTTCGGTCGCGCTTTTTCGGCCTAGTGTGTTTCTATATTTAGACTTCATTTATTTTAAAATAACTTTTGAATAAATTATTTTTATCTGTAACATTTTAAACCTTTTTGTTAATTTTTGATAATCCGGGGATAATCAATAGGCGATGTGGCCATAACATTGCATGTTGTCTGCGTAACATTTTTGTTAGCTGGCACATTACTATTTAATCAGTCACTTGATATGAAACACGATAACGTCAAACCTCGTTTAGACATATAGTAAAAAGTTGTTCATCTGACTTTATCGCTCTAGTGTCCCATTTAACCATATGTGATCATAGATTATATTATTTTTCACTACAACTAGCTACAACAAAACCAATGTAATATCCGTTCACAATTCTTCACAGTTATTTTACCTCTGACCTAAACTAATTTTAAATAATTCCTTTCAGCTTTCATTCCTATTAATCTCGTAAAGCTTCAGATCAATAAATGTTTAACATGGCTCTTATTTTCTTATATTAGTGGCAACGCACTTTCAATATGGTAAAAATAATATGAACAAAAAGACAGTGAGCTATTAGAGGTATTATAACTGTGTTCGGATAATACAATCATATAAAATTATATTATAGTCGATTAAGCACCAATATACATATTAGAGTATTACATACTGTACAGGATAAATATTTGATACGTTTCAGATACATTCTGCATTGCTAACGGTGGCACCTTACATTCTTGTAACTCAAACTGGTATACCTTCAAATTCTGTAACAAAATTGCTTGTTTAGAATTTATTGTATTTCTTACAGAAACTGTATTTAAATAAACAAACTAATTGATTGTTTTTTTTTTAAGTTTAAAAAAAAAAATTTTATGATGGTGATGATAAGTCCATGGACATCAACAACCGCACAAAGGGTCGCAGATGCGTTGCCTGCCTTTAAGACCCCATACCCGCCTTTAAGACCAACTGAGCTCTGGTGACCCCTTACTCACCAGCAGAAACATAGCGCAACAGTTACGAAGTGCTACTTCACTGTGGTCTCCTATTAGGTGAAGGTGCTTCCCCAGACTAGAAGCTTATTCGTGTGAAAGTCCACTAAGTTCTAGCTCACTTTATTTATTTTCAAGCTCATTCATGCCCATGTCGTATTTATGCAACATGCGCGAATAATGGTATGATCTGACCTAACTTTTTTAATCTTCCTCGTTTCCATCATATGAAAAGGGCACTTAATTTTTAGACAAAACTTTATAACATGCCATTCCCTAAATAGGTATATTTTTTATTTATCAATTCGTTCCCAGTCAACAAGAGATATTACACAAACCTCTTAAAACAAAACAGATTCAACACAAAACCCTCACCTCAACCGCTATCCTGCGTCTGCAGCTGCCGTAGCTGCTTCAGAACCGTATCCAGCAACTTCCTCCGGTCTCTCTCGTTCTTTTTCAGCACAGCAAACACAGACGCCTTCTGTTCCGCCTCCTTCAACTTCTCGAGAAGTGTGGCGGCGTCCCGAGGCGTCACTAGGGCGTATTTACCGCCCTCTATGCCGACGTCGTGGAGGTAGGCTGACCACTCCCAGCCGTTTACTAGGTCGAGAAGTTGGCTGGAATTAATCATATTATTAAATTCCCATCTCATATTAGCTTTCTCATCTCATAACATCCTATCAGCGTAAGTTATCCTATCTGCGTTAGTTCAGAATGTTCAAAGCTGAGCATTTATGAATTTCTATGTCTACGTTCTCTTTCGTGGGTGTTGTAAGAAGTGACTAAGGTCATCGATAGCGCAGTGGTTAGCACACTCAGCCTGCGATTTCTAAGTTAAGCAACTATCGCAGAGGCCAGTCATCGGATGGGTGACCAAAAGATTTAATCTCGAGCTTTCCCGTGCTTCGGAAGGCACGTTTAGCCGTTGGTCCTGCGCCTGATCTCTCTACGGTCGTGTCAGTTTGTTGTCCAACCGAACTGTGAGAGTGAGGGCTTGTGATTGCGCTTTCACTGTGCACTTTAATAAATAAATAATAATAAATAAATTCTTTGGACTAACACCAATTGCCTAGCCCCAAACTAAGCTCGAAGCTTGTACTATGGAAGCAAGGAAACGGATAGACATACTTATATACTTTTATAAACATCAATGACTCGAGTACAAATGCCGATGTTCATCACACACACATTTGCTCCTAGCGGGATTCGAACCCACGACCTTTGGTTTTGTAGCCAGGGTCTCTGACCACTAGACCTAGAGGGGGGGTATTTTTATTATTCTCCAGCTCCTTGCATCCCCTCGCCTCGTTCCCCTCTTCGTCCATTGCACACTCATCGCAGCAGGTGACGGAGGCAGGTCGCTATGCCCGGTCCTCACCCAGCATCCCCCCACTCACCGCAGGCTGGCGAAGTGTTCCAGCAGCTCCTGCTCCCGCAGGCCGGCGACGGGCTCGCTGGCGGCGAACTGCTCGCACTGGATCACGTCCAGGTCCAGCTGGTGCAGCGCGCCCATGGACACCACGGCACGCTGGGGTCCAGCAGCAGGTGACGGAGGCAGGTCGCTATGCCTGGTCCTCACCCAGCATCCCCCCCACTCACCGCAGGCTGGCGAAGTGTTCCAGCAGCTCCTGCTCCCGCAGGCCGGCGACGGGCTCGCTGGCGGCGAACTGCTCGCACTGGATCACGTCCAGGTCCAGCTGGTGCAGCGCGCCCATGGACACCACGGCACGCTGGGGTCCAGCAGCAGGTGACGGAGGTCGCTATGCCTGGTCCTCACCCAGCATCCCCCCCACTCACCGCAGGCTGGCGAAGTGTTCCAGCAGCTCCTGCTCCCGCAGGCCGGCGACGGGCTCGCTGGCGGCGAACTGCTCGCACTGGATCACGTCCAGGTCCAGCTGGTGCAGCGCGCCCATGGACACCACGGCACGCTGGGGTCCAGCAGCAGGTGACGGAGGTCGCTATGCCTGGTCCTCACCCAGCATCCCCCCACTCACCGCAGGCTGGCGAAGTGTTCCAGCAGCTCCTGCTCCCGCAGGCCGGCGACGGGCTCGCTGGCGGCGAACTGCTCGCACTGGATCACGTCCAGGTCCAGCTGGTGCAGCGCGCCCATGGACACCACGCGCACGCTCGGGTCCAGGAGGAGGTTGCGGAGACGGGTCGCGATGCGGTTGGTCGCCGCGCGGACTGCTGCCACTCTATGACAGAAGGTACACGTAGGTAAGTGAATAGAAGAAACATGTGAAGAAGAAAAATTACTCCACCGAAAGGGCCGAAGGTTGGAACGGGTTATACGTAGAAGTCTAGCCAAGTTGCCACTTTAAATTTGATTGTCGCTATCGCTATCGTCGCGACTTATATCTCCATCCCGCTCACACGGATACTTCGTGTGCGATATGGCATTATTAGTCGAAGCGATGACAATGGCGATGACGATAGTGGTCGAAGTGACAACTTGGCTAGAGCACCTGAGTAACTTGTTCGCTTTAACACTCTGTGGTGCAGACGCGAAATAATTGAAAGTGTTTAAGTACGAATCGCACGTGCGAATTAAGTAGTGGACAAGCTTGCGCCGCGGGCGTTCGTTCGCGGCGCGCTTCTGACACGTACAATCAAGCGAGCCGTTTGAGAGTGTTCAGCTAGCGGCGGAGCACGCGATTCAGTTGCGCTGTTTGGTTTAAACTTGTCGCTGCTACGATAATCGCGCAAACGCCTCGCGGCCAATGTGGACACGCGTCCAGGCCCGCGGCCGCACCCCCGCGAGTTCCAACGTGAACAAGCACTGAATTACGTGTTTTGCCTATAGTGACGTGTAAGTTGTAAAAATTGTAAACGCGGTACCCTATAATCTATCACCAAACACTTAAATACTTTATCTTATGAACTTTTTTGTTAATACTTTAACAACTAATACTTAAAAACACACATGAAATTGTGTTCTAAGGATCATGACACATAATTTAACCGATCCTCACCCTAGATGTTAATAGTACGAGCAATTAAGAATATACACTCGGGGACGTCTTCGATATCAAAATCACGTACACCGTTTAGGAAGACATACTACCTAAGTTTAGTTCTTCTTATGCAAATACTCAGTCGCCCTAAAGGTGATACAGCAGAACATCTCGCATACCAAAGGGTAACGTACAATTGCATATATACCGCCACAGGTGAATCGAATACATGAGGAAGTTGACGGGACAAATGACTTAATACTTTTTTTACCCGTCTGACCGACAAACATCGTGTAAAAAACGACATCCACATAAACTGGACTCGTATATGAATATAATTCATCAAAAGCGACCGTTCCGCCCACAGAGTTTGTTAGTAATATTATTATACAATGCTCCATCAAGTGACTAGTATGATTAGGGCTGCCATTTGTCTGTATCTCCCCATGTTTTAGTTTAGAAGCCTCGGAGCTTTTAGAAATGAGGTTTTTAAACGGAGTCGCAAACATCTTGACCCAGATTTAAAAAAAAAGCAGGTAAACACATGCATATCCTTTTTCTTTCTACCCTGTGTGACCCTTTAAATATATGACGTAAACTACCCGAAAAGTATTACGTTTAAGTCTGGCGTTGGTAATTTAGCTAATGTCAGCTCTCTGTCTTTGCGTTGAGAAAACTCCCAGAAAATCGGACACCCAGTCAAAACCTAATAAATTAAGAAATGTGTACACATACTTGGTACCATTCATCGACACACATTCAGGCGAGCTATGGACGTCGAGCCGCTTGGTGTAATGGTTGAGAAGTCGGCTACTACACCAAAAGGTCGCGGGTTCGATCCCAGCACGGTACAAACATTTGTGTGCATGAACATGTCTGTTTGTATCGGTCTGGGTGTTTCTATGTATAACGTGTATTTACAAAAAAAAAATATCAGTTATGTTTATCCGTTGCCTGGCACCCATAGCACCAGCTAATGCTTAGTTTGGGGCTAGACGGCGCTGTGTGAATAATGTCCAGAGATATATGACAGCCCTAAGTATGATCTAGCTTGCAATATTCGATAACGTTTAGTTGCGAAAACATTGCTACTGATTAATGCACCAAGATTTGATGACCTCGTTATTTTCGATATCCAAAATAGGATGTGTAAGATTTCTATGCACGCGTGTGACAGATTAGTAGATAACAAATTCTGATTAACTACAATTTTCATCTAGTCAAACATATGAGAGATTGCACAAAAAGCTGAGTAGAATCATGGTAACGGCACATACTCCAGTATTCTTGATACCGTCACCATCATCATCATCATCATCTTATCGCCTCTCCCGGTTGCATCCTCGGCCATTGCCTGGGAGCCGAGGGTACGCCGCGACTAAGATCCTGAATTTGCCAGACTGCCTTGCTTATCGGACAATCAGGTTTCAAGCGTGAAATGTCCTAACCAAACTGGGAAAACCAATACAAGTGAAGTGTTCCCCGCGGGATTCGAAACCACGTCCTCCGAGTTTTTGAACCACTACACCACAGAGGCAGTTCTTGCCACACTGTAACATAGTGACAACATTTTATTGATTTGTTTATTTATAAAATCTTAAAACTATCCTTACTGTGAGTTACTTTTCCATATACCGCCTTAATGAGCATTAAATTGTGTAGTGTAGTTCTATGTCATAATAGCTTATTAAAAATTTCGCCTTAGTACCCAATTAGTTTAGACACTCACCTCGCCCGTTCCGGTAGTTGTTCCAACGACGTCAACACTCCCTGAAGATAACTGAGCATGTCCGTCACGAAAGATGAGGCTTGTCCCGTCGGTTCCACTATTACAACAAAATGTACAAACCGTCAGTATTCAAGCAAACAATTAAATGTTCGAGGACTATAAAGCTCGTATTAATAAATCGCACTCAACTTTGAGCTGGATCTTGAGTTCGAACTTGAGGTGCTATTTTATATGAGAATGAAATATCAAGTTGAGTGCGATTTATTAATACGAGCCTTACACCCTGGCCACAGCCCACAGCGATGCGACTTGCGATGCGTCTTGCGCCGGCGAAAGTGGCGAGCGAAAAAAAACAAATAAAGGAAATTGTATGAAGCATATGCCACAGCTATCGGCGGCGAGATGCGCGACTATTGCCGCAAATCACGTCGCCGGCCTCATCGCACCACACGTCGCGTCACTCGTCGCCGTAGCTGTGGCTAGACCCTTAGTGAGTAAGAATGAGATAATATGGAGTGCACCTGTACTTTTGCATTCACTTGTATACTATAACAAGCGGCCACTCGCGATTCGCGATAGATTGAAGCCTTCCTCGACAAATGGACAATCCAACCAAAAAAATTTTTTTCAATTATAACCATCATTTGAAATAATGTTATCGTTACAAAGATTGGTTTTGGCTTAATCACCACGCTTGCCAAATGCGGGTTCGTGACCACAAACCCGGGCTGTATTATAAAAAAAATACTCAAAATTTTCTCGACCCAGGAATTGATAGCAGGACCTCGAGACCACGGCCCGGTATTTAAACTACTAGACCAGGGTAGGCGAACCAATGGCACGCGTGCCATTGAGGGCACGTGAGACAAAATATTGGGCACATTGTTGACATTTTTTAGAAAAAATTGGCACGTCGATGCATCATGGTTCGCCTCTCCTGTACTAGACCATCGAGGCGTTTACCTAATAACCAGTCGTAATTTTCCAAATCGAGGAACTCGTCGACTTTCTTCTCTAGTTTATCGCAGATCTGTTGCTCCGCGTCGTCGCGCGCCGCTTGGAACATGCTGCCCGCCGTCTGTGACAAATACAATTTTACATTGAAAAATACAGTTTTACATAATATTAAAATTCTTAAATTCTTAAATTCATTGGACTAACACACCAATTGCCTAGCCCCAAACTAAGCTCGAAGCTTGTACTATGGATGCTAGGGAACGGATAGACATACTTAAATACTTTTATAAACATCCATGACTCGAGTACAAATGCCGATGTTCATCACACAAACATTTGCCCCTAGCGGGATTCGAACCCGCGACCTTTGGTTTTGTAGCCAGGGTCTCTAGCCACTCGACCAACAGGCCCGTCAATTTAGTCAAATATTAATTTGGTAACAATGAGTAGTATTTTTATAATCTAAACTAGCGGCCGCCCGCGACTCCGTCCGCGTGGATTTCGATTTCCAATAGCCTAAAGCCTTCCTCGTCAAATGGACTATCCAACACAAAAACATTTTTTCTAATCGGACCAATAGTTCCTGAGATTAGCGCGTTCAAACAAACAAATATACAAACAAACTCTCTAGCTTTATATATTAGTATTAGTATAGATTAGTATAGATAATGCCTTGTTGTGTTTTTAAAACATAAACAAATCATTCCAGGACGCAAATAAAGACTTATACTTGCCTGAGTGGTAACTAGTTCAGATCCTGTGATGTTGCTGATAAATTCATATAGGCAAAGCGTTGCGTCTTCTAAGTATTTCGTGTCCACTATTATCTGAAACAAAAGTAAAAATATTGTTATAACTAGAACTATCTTTTTCCAGCAAATTTTTCTTCGTATACTATGCGTAAATATCAAACCAGTTTGTATTTTTTTTATAAAAAAATGAATAAACTTATTTACTTAGCTTCAGCGATTCTTTCTTTGAATTGCACTTCTTGCCACTGTCATCATATATTGTGCTTCATGGTTACTTAGCAGAACCCCCAACATTTTGGTCCCTCTGACCTGCACGAGCTGCATGAGCGGCGACGTAACAGCGCGGACAGGCAGCCGGGTGAAGGACTGTGCATTACTACTAATCGTGAATTACTAAGCGAACGCTGAATTTCCGAGTACCAACCTGCACTAGCCGCATGAGCGGCAGCGGACGGCGAATCAGCACCCGGTGAAGGATTATTTATTACTACTACCATAAATCTGTCATCCTAAATGGTAACTCGTGATTTACTTGGCAAACGCTGAACGGGCCATTATGGCGATGCCAACGGATAGGATACCATCTTAGTACCTCATCCGTTGTCATATCAGTTAGGGCTCCTCTTTTACTTACCATCAGGCAGAGAGGAGCCAACGTACCAAGCTATTATAAAAAAGAATAACATTTGGTCCTACGAGTCGGATCGAACCAGCTTTTTTCGACCTTTGATTGCTGAATACTAACCTGCACCAACTGCATCAGTGGAAGCGGACGCCGGAACAGCGCAGACAGACAGCCGGTGAAGGAGCGGCTCAGCAGCAGCGAGGCGGAGTGCCGAGCCGCCGCCGCGCGACGCGACCCGCCCAGCCCCAGCCCGGCCGAGTACTTCAGCCACGCGTAGATGAACTCTTTGACTTGCACTCAGTACTCAACGTATGGTCCTTCGAGCCGGATCGAACCTGCTCCTTTTGGCCTGTGATTACCGACCTGTACAAGCTGCATAAGCGGCAGCGGGCGTCGGAACAGCGCAGACAAGCAACCAGTAAAGGAGCGGCTCAGCAGCAGCGAGGCGGAGTGGCGCGCCGCCGCCGCGCGACGCGACCCACCCAGCCCCAGCCCGGCCGAGTACTTCAGCCACGCGTATATGAACTCCTTCACTTGCACGTATAGGCAGCCGGTGAACGATTGTACATTACTGCTACTATACAACTGTCATCCTAAATGCTACTTTGTCTTTAACTAAGCGGTACGCCGAACATTTTGGTCCCTCGAGCCAGATTGAACCAGCGACTATTAACATGCAATCCCCGAGCACTAACCTGCACCAGCTGCATGAGTGGCAGCGGGCGACGGAACAGCGCGGACAGCCGTCGAAGGGTTGTGCAATACTACTACTACTATTAAACTTTATGAAATACATAGTGAACTCTGATCCTATTGTCCTTCGAGCCGGATCGAACCAGCTTTTTTTGACTTTAGAATACCGAATACCAACCTGCACAAGCTGCATCAGTGGCAGCGGGCGTCGGAACAGAGCAGACAGACAGCCGGTGAAGGAGCGGCTCAGCAGCAGTGAGGCGGAGTGACGAGCCGCCGCCGCGCGACGCGACCCGCTCAGCCCCAGCCCGGCCGAGTACTTCAGCCACGCGTATATGAACTCTTCGACTTGCACTCAGTACTCAACCTATGGTCCTTCGAGCCGGATGGAACCTGCTCCTTTTGGCCTGTAATTACCGACCTGTACAAGCTGCATAAGCGGCAGCGGACGCCTGAACAGAGCAGACAGACAGCCGGTGAAGGAGCGGCTCAGCAGCAGCGAGGCGGAGTGGCGCGCCGCCGCCGCGCGACGCGACCCGCTCAGCCCCAGCCCGGCCGAGTACTTCAGCCACGCGTATATGAACTCTTTGACTTGCACTCAGTACTCAACCTATGGTCCTTCGAGCCGGATCGAACCTGCTCCTTTTGGCCTGTAATTACCGACCTGTACAAGCTGCATAAGCGGCAGCGGACGCCTGAACAGAGTAGACAGACAGCCGGTGAAGGAGCGGCTCAACAGCAGCGAGGCGGAGTGCCGCGCCGCCGCCGCGCGACGCGACCCGCCCAGCCCCAGCCCGGCCGAGTACTTCAGCCACGCGTAGATGAACTCTTTGACTTGCACTCAGTTCTTAACTTATGGTCCTTCGAGCCGGATGGAACCTGCTCCTTTTGGCGTGTAATTACCGACCTGTACAAGCTGCATGAGCGGCAGCGGACGCCGGAACAGAGCAGACAGACAGCCGGTGAAGGAGCGACTCAGTAGCAGCGAGGCGGAGTGCCGCGCCGCCGCCGCGCGACGCGACCCGCCCAGCCCCAGCCCGGCCGAGTACTTCAGCCACGCGTATATGAACTCCTTCACTTGCACGGCAGCCGGTGAACGATTGTACATTACTGCTACTATACAACTGACATCCTAAATGCTACTTTGTCTTTAACTAAGCGGTCCGCCGAACATTTTGGTCCCTGGAGCCAGATTGAACCAGCGACTATTAACATGCAATCACTAACCTGCACCAGCTGCATGAGTGGCAGCGGGCGACGGAACAGCACGGACAGCCGTCGAAGGGTTGTGCCATACTACTACTATTAAACTTTATGAAATACATGGTGAACTCTGATCCTATGGTCCTTCGAGCCGGATGGAACCTGCTTTTTTTGACCTTTAATTGCTGAACACCAACCTGCACCAACTGCATCAGTGGTAACGGGCGTCGGAACAGCGCAGACAAGCAGCCGGTGAAGGAGCGACTCAGTAGCAGCGAGGCGGAGTGACGAGCCGCCGCCGCGCGACGCGACCCGCCCAGCCCCAGCCCCGCCGAGTACTTCAGCCACGCGTATATGAACTCTTTGACTTGCACGTACACCGCTGGCACTATTGAGGAGAACGGGAACCTGTAAGCATAGGGTAAAATTTAACTAAACTTAAAATGAATCGAAATTCAATTTATCACAACCTCAAAATAGTATCTATTCATGTAAGCTTCAGGGTGGGAACTCATCATCATATGCTAGGGGGGTTGTGAGATATCAATAATGAAGTTTCACAACAGGGCAAAGCGTGCAGACAGAAAAGAGACAGAGGTGTCTAATCAATCGGCTAGTTATTGACGTTCGGATAGTTATTGACGATACATAAATACTTTTTTGTTTTCTTTATTATTGAGATAGGCAACCAATTGATACCCAAAGTTGAAAAGATACGATAATTTAACTTACTTCCTCGGGAACGGTTCGGTCTCCAGTTCTTCGCCTTCGTATGGGAAAGTGTCCATGACACCATCATATTGCTCTTGATTTTCCACCTGTTTATTATGTAAAAAATGTTTTATACAATAACAGCATAATAATTACAAATTACAAGTTGAAACAAGGTTGTATAATTTTTTTTCAGATTTTACTAATTTAGTATTACTTGTCGATTTCCTTATTGGTTTCGCAAAAACCATAAAGGAATGAATTTAATAGAAAAAATATTTTTCCTGCAATTAATAAAGGTAACATAAATACCTCAATGGGCACGAAGGAGGCGTTATCCAATATGTCTCTGAATACCACGACCCATCTCTGCATTAGCACCTCCGTGTAGTGCTCCGCCATCTCTTGAAGTAGAAGCGGCAGAGGATCCGTGGGTAGTCCGTAACATCTGATGGGAACGAAGAAAGAGTTGATTGTCACAAATACAATATGCTCTTTCTCGTAAAGAGAAAGAGATCCTTGGACTAACAAACCAATCACATGGCACTATGGATGCTTTGCTTGAATTCTTTTTTATTCAAAAATATACTTAAATAAAAATGGAGAATGTAATGTAACAAAACTTTTACTACATATTGTCAAATGCTGTTTTTTTATTATTATCGAATGCACATAATTGATTTCTCAACGCGAATTAATTATTTAAACAAAATTAGGACAATAACAAAATACTCACTTGAGCGTGTTGATAAACAGTACAATTTGATGCTTGATAGTCAACATGAGGGTTGGGTCCGTCACTAGAGACGTGTTGGTTCGTAGTGTTGCAGCAACCTAATAACAGAAAAAAAACATTAGGAGAAGATGATACGGAACTGTTGAAGCTCTTATAAGATTTTTTTCTTCAACGAGCAGCTCGCATGGCGAAGTACGTTTTAAGGAGGTAGAGCATAGTGGAACTTCCACTCGAAGGAGCCTCTCGTCTGGGGAAGTACCTCCACCTTACAGAAAACCATAGAGAAGTAGCACTTCGTAACTGTTGTTCTATGTGTTTGCTGGTAAATAAGGTCGCAGAGCTCAGTTGGGTATAGTATCGGGTCTTTAAGGCAGACAACGCGATGCGACCTTTGTGCGGAAGTTAATGTCCATGTCCACTGTACTCATACTGCAGTCACTAACCCGCCTGCCCAGCGTGTCGACTATGGGTTCTTTTTTGTAATCTGTGCTATGGGCATAACCTATGGCAGCATTGGGAGAGGCTTTTGTCTAACTGATAATGATGCCTCACCTTGGATATCGACATGCTCCAAGTATCTAGCAGCCAGTCCTTGGACACCACCCCCGCCCCGCCGTGCAGCAAGTACTCCTCCAGTATGAAGAACCCCAGTACTGCATTGAGGTAGTTCCTCACGCTCTGGATCGAGTCGTGGAGGTTCCCAGACGGGATGAGGACCAAGCGGGCTTGTTGCTTGCGTTGAGCTCTGGAAAGAGATAAAAAAATCCATTGCATCTTGTATTATGTATGTTCATACCTTTTGCAGTAGAATGATGGTAGCACAACGAGATGTCAGAATTTGAAAGAACATCAATTACTTGGTAAGGACAAATACATTCTAGGGATTTTTTGCAGACTCTGACGTGAATTTGCCTTATTGGGTTGGCATAGCTTTACTTTATTAATTCAGTTCATTCGTCCAAAGGCGACATAAATACTATGGTTACATGAAATACAAAAAAAAACAAATGTAAAACATTTGTTTTTTAAATCCAGACCGTAAGCAATTTACAAGAATACATAAAAATATCATTAAAGTAAATAAATAATAAATAATATTACCAAACATATTTTATTTCACTTACCTATAATACTGAATGAAGTCATTCTTTGCTCCCAACACGCTGTGTATGTGCAGGCAGCGGTGCAGCGGGCTGAAGTCCACCAGCTCGTGCGGGCACTGCGGACCGATCGCCTCTTTTGCGGAGATTCCCAGTACTGCCATATCTGTAGAAAATATATAAAACATTGTTGTCATTTACTGGAACTAGGAAATGAAATCTAGACTTGTAAGATTGATACATAGATACAACAATTCTAAAATTAAAATGTGACGAATTACCTTTTTTATTCTTCACTATACTAGCTAAGCTTCTTCCTAACATTTCTTGAGTTTGTCGCAAAGCCATGGCTCCAACCTGGAAATAAATGTACATAATATAATAGAATTGTAATAAAACTTTTTATCCGTCTGCCCTTCACAATTATTTTTTACACATATTATAATAAGTATCCATGAGTAGCAATCCATCCCCTTTGTCAATCGAGAAAATGGAAATTTTAAAGAAAATACAATTTCTTCATTAAACAACTTGCAAAAATAAATGAGTTTTAATTTGAATAAAGATCGAAACAAGTTGCCAGTATCTCCTATGGAGAGTTGAACAAAAAATGAGGCTACCTTTATTTATACAGACCTGTGGGCTTAGCATCCTGATGTTCTCAAGAAAGTCCCTCAGATCGGCCATGGATGCATCCTGGATGGCCTGCCTCAAACGTGGGATGTCAGCTGAGATCTGCGCACACCACTTGTAAGGACCAACCCGTGGGAGTAAGACATGTTCTAGTTGTTCCAGCGTCTTTAGAGCTGGGTAGTACCTGAGGAAAACATTATTGAATATTTGATAGTATACCACTGTATTGTTTAAAATTATATGTGTATTTGGTTAAATTTAACAGGACAGTTGACAATCATTTGAGCTGACCAGATCAGTCCAATCTACAAATAAAACAATGCCAGTTGAGATTGCCCACGGACATGGGCAGACATTATGCCTACCATCATAAGGAATCTGCTTATTCTATCTATTAAGAATATTATAAAAAAAAATACTTTAATACTATTTAAACTGCCTCGGTGGTGTAGTGGTTAGAGCGCTGTGCTCAAAAACTACGAACTCGGAGGTCGTGGGTTCGAATCCCGCGGGGAACACTTTCACTTTGTGTTGGTTTTCCCAGTTTGGTTAGGACATTGCAGGCTTGAATCACCTGATTGTCCGATAAGAATGATGATTCCGTGCTTCGGAAGGCACGTTAAGCCGTTGGTCCCGACTATGATCCAACTGGTCTGGTTTCCCTTGTGGTTACGGAGGTCAGACGACAGTCGCTCCATTGTAATAACCAGGCATGTCAATTCAGGATCATAGTCGCAGCGTACCCTGGGCTCCAAGGCAATGGCCGAGGATGCAACCGGGAGAGGCGCTAGGATGATGATGACTTTAATACTATTTCTTTCTTTCTTCTAAACTGGGCATCACAAGACATCATGCAAGGTTATTCTTTTTTAACCATTTCTTGGTCAACTCATCTCTGAGAAAGCCCATATTCACCTGCTTTTCTTATTGATATTAACTGTGCTTTTTAAACTCTGTTAGTTTTATAAACGCAGTCAGTCCATTACTTGATTAAATAAAGCGGTACAAACCTCTTAGCTTCAACCTGTGTCTTCAACTTGGAGTATGTTGTGAGGAGTGGAAGGCATAGTTCCATCTTTTCAATAGTGGCTGCAATATTCAGCTCCACTCTCCGAGCTCGAATCAGCTCATCAGCCCGGGTGCATATACCTATAAACATTTAATGTGTTTATTAAAATAATTAATTTTTATTTGCTGTTATTGTTTAGTTAGTAAGATTATATATAATAATCAGTTTGTTTTTAGTAATATGTGTCATATTGATATTATCCAAAAAAAAATTTCCTCAATGATGTGCTCACTACGACATGTAGTACGATGTATACCCCGAAAAGCCAGATACAATATTTACAACTCACTTGTGAAATCTCATTTAATGTACCTTGTAGAAATTTGGGGTAATGCTGGAAAAACTAAAATATCTAAGCTCCAAGTAATACAAAACAAAATAATAAAATTACTATTCCACTATTCGTACCTCACACCTACCAAAAGGATCTACAAAGAGACTCGCATTATGAACATTAAACAATTATATTATTATTATACTTGCTTGCTCATACATAAAATACTGCATAAGACCATCCATACGTCGATCACATTGACTCACCTGGTTACGAAGCGCACGCGCCGTCGAGCTAGTTATTTGGTTCTACCTACCTATGAGAACGGTTAACTATGAGGGAGCACAGATGTTTAAACTACCGTCATCTATAAAAAGCATTGACCCAATCAAAGCATTTAAAAAGAAACTTGCACAATATATTTTGGAATTCGTTGAATGAGCCACACTCATATTATGTTACATGTTAAAGTTTTACATAGGTACTCTTCTTTTTCAAACGGACAACATTCTGGGATAATGCTTTCTATAAAATTGATCGGTGCGAACGACAGAAATATAAATTAACCAAATTGTACATTCTGTTCTCAAGTAAGTGACAATATGTTTTTATTGAGAAATAAAGAATCTTTAAACCTAATATGTCTACTGTGCATTGATTAATTAAATAACATATGTACTAAGAAGAGTAAATTAGATACAATTTATGGGTATACATTCAGCACAATACAAGAAAGTTATTAAGCTCCTTAATTATTTACCAAAGAATTTTAATACACTCAAAATTAAATATTAGAAATATTAATTTGAGTTTTCTATAAATCACAGCAATTCACTTACTTTCAGTAGCCTCTTTGACATTGGCATCCACATTAGAGATCTCTGCATGCAATTCTTCAGCATGCGACCTCACTTGCAGTAGCTCACGGATGGAGTCAATGAAACCCTGTGAAACAAACATCAATATATTTTACTCATTGAATAAAACAGTTTAAGCTTACAAAATTATTTTGTTTACAATTAATGTTTAATGCAATCTGTTAACACTAGCATCTGTGTGGAATTCAGTTTCGCACACATAGTGTTATTTTCTTTAAGCCTTCCTTTACTAATGGACTATCAAACGCAAAAAGAATTGTTCAATTCGAACCAGTAGTTCTTGAGATAAGCGCGTTCTAACAAACACAGATACAATCAAACAAACTCTTCAGCTTTATTTAATTAGTGTAGATAGTTTAGATTTTTCAGAAATTCTTTTAAAACCCTATAATACAAAGATCAAGTCCTTCATGCGTTCCAGATTCTATGAATGATGCATTGGCATAACTAGAAAAATTATGTCAAATAAATTATAGTACAAGTACATCATAGTATACCTGATAGTGGAAGTTGCACAGTTTCTCTATCTCCTTGTCATGTTGCTTGATCCTCTCGTCTAGCTGCTGGACGAAGGCTTCGTGGCCTTCACCTTCGTAGACCGACCTGAACGCCGGGCCCCAGTAGTCGTCTATACCCTCGATCTCCTGGAGGAAACCAGTCACATGGTTATGACACTTCATCATCATCGTCATTATGACTAGATCTAGCATAAAAGAGATGTTATGCGAGAGTTGTGATTGAAATAGTGGGTGTAGTACCTGTATTGTAGCATTCGTCATTGCCAAGGTTTTATAGGTCCTTTGTGAGCAACTGTAGTTTTGTTACAAAAAACGTCTCTTCCTCAATCCTTCAGATGTTGTTCATTTATCAACATACATTTTTAAAACCAAGAAAGTTAGTTGAAAATATTATGCACTTTTTCCCGAAGAAATGTTTTAACAAATATCTGCAGTCTTAAGCTTCAGATAAATACGTCAATGTCTAATTGACATTGACATTTAACTACAAAACAGCCAATCAAGAATGATATGTACAAAAATGTATCCAATCATTTATCTTCAAGTAATTTTGACTTTAAAAACTAAGGCTTTCTTTAAATGTTTGTCATTAGGTAGTAGTAATTGCAACTTCTATTATTATAGTAAAAAAATGTTAATATTAAAATGTACTTTATTACAATGTACTCAATATTTGATGACTTAGTATAAACTTAATTACAATATTTATAAACTTAACATTTGTATTTCCACTTACATAAATCGAAACGCGGCAGCCATGAAAGTATTTATAAACACAAATCATGTTTTACCCAATTTATGAAATCTCGATGATAATATTGATAATGACGATGATGACTCGTTATAAAAAAACCTTTTTGATATTTTAATTTTAATTTTTATATTTTATTTTTAAACACAACATACGAGTACGAAACAATACAGAATTAATGGTATTGCTATTGGTGTCAGACCAGCATTGGATTTTGTTTGCATATCCTTTCACTGTCCACTGAAACAAACAAAATTTTCATCATCTACGTACAGCGGTTGCAACGCATTTTCATTTGTGAAAGTTTAAGTGAAACTGTTAGGACGACTTTTGATTCCTCAATATAAAGGAAACCGTTTATATAATGGCAACACATTTACGATAAAAAATGTGACCTGCCAAAACGTCAAAGTGCCAAAATTGCCGACATCGCGAAAAGCGGTGGAAGTGTGAATTGTGTGCGCTGAATTTCGAACTGCGCTAAGCAGTCAATCAGGGCGGCCGAATAATTGGTTCAATCCATGTTGCGATAATAATTTATTCAAGCAAAATCCTCAATTAAATTTTATATTGTCATAAAAAGTCCCGCAACCATGGCTCACTGTATGAGAGTTTTACATGGCCAGGTGAGTTTTTCAATAAATTGCCATGATCCCCTTTATCGTAATCCAATTTATCCCAAACTTTACATGTGCTGATAACATTTCAACTATTTGTTTACGTTATTATCATTTATGCGGATCGCTTAGGTGTAATTTGCGATATGAATGGTTAGGGTCACGTATACTGAACTTTACGTAAGGTCAAAAGTTCCTCGTAGTATCTTCACCAGGATGTTCTTGTTTATTTTATCTGGCGCGTGTTGGCTGTGAATGTAATGATTTTTGTGGTATTTTTTTGAGTGAAAACTTTTTGGTTGTAGGGTGGCAGGACAAGGGCCGTACTGTTGGAAATTCAGCAAAGATGCTTCAGCGTGTCGCCCCTCACCGCTGCCGCCGCTCAGGTACGTCCATTTACTTCAGAAAACTTATTTTTCATGATATTTGATGAAGACATAACACTGTTATGTAATCAATGTTATGTTGGAAAACTGTTGTTCTATGTGTTGGATGATGGTGGTAACCTTCTGTGTGATGGTTTGCAGGTGGCTATGTCGAAGTTGGACAAGGTTCCGCTGCCGTACGACAAGTTATCAAAGAATCTGGAGGTAGTCAAAAAGAGGTTAGGTCGTGACATGACCTTGTCCGAGAAGGTGCTCTACTCGCACTTGGATGACCCCAAAGGACAAGTAAGTAGTATATTTTCAACTACTAGGATATTGAATAGATCACAAATCATTAATTGCTTTTCTATGAATTTTCAAAATGATAAGTTTTTTGTTACCCACACAAAAAAATCAAACATTTTTTTTAAATTCAATATCACAAAACTATGATGTGTGATATGGAAACTTCCATTGTGTGTTAATATGTATGTCATAATTTCTAAGCAAATATCTCCATACTTTGTTCTAAATGTGAACATAATAATATGATAATTGATATGTAAACATGTCAACAGGTTTTTCAGAATACCGTTGTTTTGAGGTGTCCCTTAAATTTTTAAATTCATGTTATGAAATTGATAATCGTGGAGTTAATAGTTTTTTCTATTGATTGTGCCCCTATGATATTTTCTGTCCTTGTTTTATAGGTACTTGTATTTTGTATGATTGTTGCTGTTAAAATGTTTCATCGTTGGCATATTTCATGTATTGGCTCAAAAGAGTTTTCATTGAGCATAATTTTGTAAGCAATGCTGCCAGCTGTAGAATAAGTAACTGTTTTTGTTGCAATCATGGTACACCTTTATGAAAAGTAGAAGAAAAAAGTAAAAGCAACATTTTAGTAACAGTAAATAAAATAATATCAGTAACGTGGACAATTTTTAAAAATTTATTCATTCATAATCATAGCTGTAGCTCAACCTGTTATTTCTACTACAAATGTAAACAAGGATTTTCAAAAATTATTCTTTTTAATCCATTTAGGAAATCGAGCGTGGCACAAGCTACCTGCGCCTGCGGCCGGACCGTGTGGCCATGCAAGACGCCACTGCCCAGATGGCCATGCTTCAGTTCATCTCCTCGGGACTGCCGCGCGTCGCTGTGCCCTCCACCATCCACTGCGACCACTTGATCGAGGCCCAGATCGGAGGTGACAAGGACTTGGCGAGAGCTAAGGTTGGTATTTCATATCTGGTCTGATATGGCTGCTTTTCATTTAAGCATAATGGCAAAGGGTCCTAATAACATGATACCAGCGTCACCTTTTAAAAGAGACAAACTTCTTAGCTATCCATGTATTCTCCGTGCGGGTGCAGGGTCCATCGCGTGGAACAGAGAGGAATGTCAGTCGGCACCTGGGACTTTCGACCCAGCTTCGAATTTGAATTACATTCATACCAAACCATATCCAATATATCATACAAGCTAACATATTTAATAATATTTGCCAAATAAAAAGCAATGTTTTTTGAACTTAAGTACTTATTTTTGTGTTAATCTCATTACTTTCTCGTGGTAGTATATCCCTAATGCAATAGAAAGTGTAATTTATATGTTAACCATCAATAACATCACGTTTTCTTCTCCAGGACATCAACAAGGAGGTATACAAATTCCTCGAAACCGCTGGTGCTAAATATGGTGTTGGTTTCTGGAAGCCAGGATCTGGTATCATCCATCAGATCATCCTTGAGAACTACGCATTCCCTGGTCTTCTCATGATCGGTACTGACTCCCACACACCCAACGGTGGAGGTCTCGGAGGTCTTTGCATTGGTAAGTACCTAGATGCACATTTCCTTTAGTATTGCTTGATTTTAAAACTCTTACAAGAAATAAGATTTAATGACGAGAAAAAAATAGTTTTAATGTATTATTTATCATAAACTTATAAGTATAACAATCTAGATTTGATTATACAACACTATTATTAATCCATACTATATACTATATATACTATATACTATATATATATATATAATATTATAAATGGGAAAGTGTGTCTGTCTGTATGTTTGTCTTTCTTTCACGGCAAAACGGAGCGACGAATTGACGTGGTTTTTTTAGTGGAGATAGTTGAAGGGATGGAGAGTAACATAGGCTACTTTTTAACCGATATCCACGCGGACGAAGTCGCGGGCGGCCGCTAGTTATTAATAATCTACAAGAAAAATTATCCATAAACAAAATAACAATAGAGAGAATGGTTTCTTTGATTTCTCACTAAAAAGTGATTAAGAATGTTAAGAAAATACACCTTCCAATTTATAAATATATTATGAAATGCATAATGAATACAATGTATGCTCAGGTTCTTTAGAATCTCAATAACACACCCAAAAATATCCTCTTCGCTTATTGGATAGCTGATAATATTCAACATTTTAAAGTTCATCTAAAAATAGCACTTTTTAATTTATCTGGGGTCGTTAGCAGGAGTTTATTTTTCTACAGTTAATCTTAATTGCAAATAATACTGACATTGACCTTCCAAGTTTGTTGTAAAGCAATTTCTGAATAGTAAATGCAAGAAAGTATTTGATTTACACTTTACACTATGAGAGGCAAATTTCTCATAGTGTTTGCATGTCGAAAAAGAAACAAATTCTATTTAATAATAGTATTTTGAATAGACAAGGTTATAGGAAGTACAAATAATAAATTATGCCCAATTTGTACCCGTTAATAATTTTTCACTATCCCTAGCAAACAATTCTTATTTATGGTAAAAAATTATATTTGTTAACGGTTATATCATTGTAGTAATGCAACGCGAAAGTCTAAAATCTTATGGTAAACAATCTGGACAATTAAACCATTCTTGTAAGGCTTTAATTAATTTAATGTTTCTATGTACAGGTGTCGGAGGTGCCGATGCTGTTGACGTAATGGCTGACATTCCATGGGAATTGAAGTGCCCGAAAGTCATTGGTGTCAAGCTGACTGGTAAGTTATTTCTAATCCTAATTCATCAACATCAATCATCAACAGGAAATAATTGTATGTGTAAAGTTACCTAAAAAAATCCTATCTTTTAAAAATATGCTATAATAGATTCTTCTCGTCCATTACAATATGTATAGTATCTTTTCAAGATTTCGTAAGAAAGGAATGTACCTAAGTAGAGATCTTTTACATGTATATTACAAATTAGGTGTCTTCATTAGGTCAATTTTCATTGCCAAGATTGTCTATTCTATACTTGGCACTTGTTTTCTGCAGCAAAAATATGCAAGAGCAAATTTAAATTCCTTACTCTGTAAACAATAAACGTATCTATCTTTGCAGATACTTCTACGTGGGTTTAACTTTACTAGATATTATTTTAAGTCATAATGTCGCAAATAGATAAGTAAATTTACTGCCAAAATATTTTTGATATATTTTTAGGAAATGTATTTTATCTGATCTGAGCGAAATACTACAATACATTGAAACTCCTCTCTCTTTTACTAATATTTATTTGGCTACCTTAAAAATATCTGTACTTTTGCTATATAACTGTGAATTTTATCTGTACACCTACAATACGATATTCCGAAAAGAACCGGATAATAATCTTTCAAAGTTTACTACATATCGTATCTAGGGTTAAGACCCCAATAACGTTACAATTTCGATAGTATTTTATTTTTCTTTCAAGACTTAAAAATAACGTATCGTATTGTTTTGATATATTAAACACTTTTTTTTAAGTGCAAGATTGTTAATCCACCCTTACACCCAAAACAAGCATCAATATAAAGTGATATAAAGTTAAAAATTTATTGTTCAACGTGAGTTTATGATACTTAGTTGATGTATCTGCTTTAATGATTGCTGAATAAAAACCGCGAAACTTATCGTTTTAACATTATACCGGGACGTAAACGACTGCATTCTTTATAATTATGGTATCAATCAACCAGGCAAATTATTTGCTCTTCTGAATGTAGGTCACCCAAAAAATAATGTTATAATTATGAAAGTGATATATTGTTATATAAAAGTAAAAAATAACTTCATAGATAACAGCGTTTATACGGGACCAAAATAGACCGATATAGCTATGGCGAACCGCCAAGAACCTCGACACTGCATGTGCTTTAGTTTTTATATCGGACCGAGCATTCTGATTATTTAAGAACGCGCGAACATATCGTAGTATGTATTTATTTGATGCCTTGCAACCCGGTACAAAGTAAATAGTTATATTTGTTAAATTATTTATGTGACTTTGTTTTATTCATTAAACCTATATTATTTATTTAAATAAAATACTTATAGGCTTATACATTAAACCCAAGACGCATGCAAGCTATTCATAGAGACATTTCATTATTTACAAGACCGAAAATGCTCATTGAGCGTAAAAGTTGCTCAGAAGGGGTTGTGGATTTCCGTTCTATAGTCCAAATATTGTACTAATATGTATTAGACAATAAAATGGGTATTTTATACAATAAAATAAGTTAAAATATGATGATATCGACAAACTTCTCAGAATTCCCTAAGTGGCTATCATACTTAACATTTAATACTCTTATCAAAGTCTTAACATGGCTTTTGGTTAAAAACCCCACGATTAGACGGGCACTGATTGCAATTAATTCAAGCATTGATTTGTACATATGTCTATCTAGGCGTGAGTGACAGATTTATTATGTACTTTGTTTCGAAACGGGCTAATTGACGTATGCTATCTAATAGCATTGCCAAAATTACTATTGAATAGAAACCCAAGTAGTTTTATTTATTTATTTATTTAATCTTTATTGTACTACACAAAATATTGTACAAAAGGCGGACTTAATGCCTCATGGCATTCTCTACCAGTCAACCTTAGGGCAAATCAGAAAGTGAAGTAGTTAGTGCTAATAAATAAAAAGAAATAAAAAAAAAAACTATAGGTACATATACATATATACATACATATATTACTATACATATACAAAATAACTATACTTTACCTAAATAAATACATTATTAATAAATAATAGATAATAGATTTTATATGGAGTTCTTGTTAGTAGGTCATGATAATAAGATATGAACTTATAACATTAACTAGCGGCCCGTCCCGGCTTCGCCCGTGGTACTTGTCCACTATTTAATGGATGATATTATATATAAAAACCTTTCTCATGAGTTACTCTATCTATTAAAAAAAACCGCATCAAAATCCGTTGCGTAGTTTTAAAGATTTAAGCGTTCATAGGGACATACAACACACATAGGGACAGAAAAAGCGACTTTGTTTTATACTATGTAGTGATTAGAACTTTGTTTTGGACAAGTGAATTCTGAATAATAGCTAGCTAGCTAGTTTGCTTGTCTGATGGTCATGAACGATTGTATGGGGTATGATTGATTGTTTCAACCTCGATTAGATAGTTATCAGTATATCTCAAGATTATGCTTGTAATAAATCTTAAATCTAATCTAGTGCATTTTTCCGATTATGCGTAAAAAAGTTTTAAGTGGGTTCTACCGCGAATTTTTTAAAGGTATACAAATACATATATTAGAATCTATGTTAAAAAGAGTCTAATAGGTCCCGAGTTCAATGTGCTATATAGCATAGTGTCATTGAAAAGTCTCAAATAGACTAGTTACATAACCGGTAATTTGCGTTCATTGAATGCGAACTGCGTAGTAAAATATTACTGCGTATCGTGTTCTTCAATGATAATGTGAGACGATACTGAGTTTATGTTGGTAGCCCTGGTGCATTTCATTCCAGAACTATAGTTTTATAGACGGTAAAGTCATACCGCGTTAAAAAAATATGGTCTAAGGGTTAAACTCCACCAAATCGGAGATGTGCGAGCGGAGCGGAGATGTGCCTTTAGTACCCAATTGAATTTCATTGCTGAGATGGTCGCTTTTAAATAACCCTATTGGCTGCTTACGACACATCTCAGCTTTGGTGGAATCTCATCCTAATTCTTCAGCAAAGACATAAGAATAATGACATGTGGCTTAGGCTGCATTTCCACATAAGCTGAGCTGCGCGGAGCTGTGCAGAGACGTGTAAAAATTGACCAATCAGAATCGGAGCGGAGGTGTGATGTGTATTTTGAGTTATGAGATTGGTCAATTTTTACACGTCTCTGCTCAGCTTCGCGCAGCTCAGCTTGTGTGGAAACCGCTCCCTTAGGCATCCAGTTAGTTTTAGAAAAGATCAACATAGACTTAAAAATATTGTAGGAGGGATTCCAAACTTGCTTCCAAATGTGGTCTCAATGTTTTGTATGAAAATGTTTTCTGGAGCGAATTTCCTGATATTGGTTCGTTTTTATTTGGTAAATAAAATTTTGTTAGCTATTTTTTTAGGTGTGTGTTTCATAATAATATTGCAATAATTATATTTTTGCATCATCTGTTAAAATTTCAAATATTGTCTCAACATAACTAGAGACCTATGTCATTATCATAAAAGTAATTCTGTAGAGAAAAATTACAACTACGCATGGCAAAAATGACATTGAAAAATTTTATGAAAATCAATTCAGCGTGCCTTCTATTCTTATCAAACCTACTATCTTCATCAGGCTTAAAAGTTACTGATAAAACTGCAGGAGACAATTTCATTGTTTTGCGTCAATGATAAAGGAAAATAAAACAGATGTTTTGACGATAATGCCTAAACAAATGACAAGACTGTGGAAATTAAAGTCAAACTAAATATTGTGGAAAGAAATTATGATTCCTACAAAGCATTTCATAGTTTTGGTCATTACATAAAGTATTAATTATTGACAAATTGAATGACGTTCTTGATGCTTATGTCGAAAATATAGCTAGATACGTTTACACGCAAGGAGATACTCTAGATCCTCATATTTTATTGTAGTCAACGTATTAAACATTAAAATTTTCACTGTGTAGTATTATAACACTAAAGGGGCCATCCATAAAGTACGTCACACGTAAAGCGGGGGGGAGGGGGTCGACAAAGTGTGACATGGTGTGACAAGGGGTGGGAGGGGTCCTAACTTTCGTGACATCACATTTCAAAATCTAGAGGTACCTACTAATCGCGTTGGATGAAAAAGATGTTGACACCACAAATGTTCCTGACGTGAAAAACGAAGTGAACTGTGACTGTGACTGCCATGCCAGTTATAAATAATTTAAAGGACTGGGTTCAAAGTCCATGGACTGAAGATGATTGAGTTTCTTTTTCTTCTTTTTCCTTATTTTAATTAGTTTATTTTTTTGTTATTGTTTCAAATATATGATACTATGTTGATTTCATAAAAAAGTACTTAATTTAAATGGTAATAAAACTAATTTCGGAACTGCTGTTTTAATTTAATAATTTTTCGATGTTAAATTGCAAAACATGTGACGTCACACTAGGGAGGGGGGGGTCTCAGAAATGTGACCACCTGTGACAAGGACGGGGGAGGGCTCAAAAACTCATGAAATTAGTGTGACGTACTTTATGGATGGCCCCAAATATATCTATTACAATATTTTAGGTAGCTACTACTACATACTAGTAACAGCTTAAATTTTCAGGCAATTTAGACGTTTAGCGCCATCGCGTAATCATGTATACTACCGCATATTCAAGACCATTGATAACGAATTTAAACAAGTTTTTTTTATCAAAATGTAGTTTGGTGACGTGTTTTATTCAAATAAGTCTTAACTTCCTTCTGTAATGAGACGAAACTGAAGTTATTTTTGAATGATATGTTTTTAAATAGGATTATTATTAGGCCAATTTTTAACAAAGATCTCTCAAATCTTGTAACTTCTATTAAGTCATCATCATCATCCTAGCGCTTGTCCCGGTCGCATACTCGGTCTGCTGTTACTTCTATTAAGTGACCATTAAAATGTTATCGTCCTAGACAAAACAAAATAAACCGGAGAATCATAACAAAACGATATTATTGCTAGAATCAGGCAAGGAACTTACTTATCAGGGCTTAATGAATCAGCCCCTTAAACTAGACAAGTGTTCAGTCAGGAGCACCAACATGTATACAAACACATTTAAATATGAACTTTACTGCTTTGACATAAGAGTCGATGTGTATGACGATGTGTATACATATTGGTGCTCATGAGTGTTCATAAACCATCTGTATCACTCACGTGCTGACATTATTAACTGCAAGGGTCAGACAGCCTTGAATACTAGTTTTACACGTTGCTAATAAATGCATGGAATATTATAAGTGTTATAACACTGTGTCTCGTGGGTTTCTTGTGTTAAGATACCCCAAGTTAAGAAAATCGTAAGAATAAAACATTTCGGAATCTTCTAACCGCTGAATTTTAGGTAATTTTATTCATATATCATTTGTCGAGGAAGACTCTGAGCTATGGTAAAACACTATGCTTGCGGAAACCGAGGACAGAGTCGCGGGCGACCGCTAGTTGTAAAATAATGAAGGTTGACTTATTATAATTTGATTAACATAGTTCAACAAACATTTTTATTAAGATGATATCTGTGAAATGTTTCATTTATTTTATAAATACATATTACAATTACAAATCATCTTGTTGCAAAATAGGTAATATTCTATGCGATCATTTTATAGAAGACGAAGGATCACGTGAAAGTATGTATGTCAACAGAAAAAAAATAGTTGTCTGGAATCGTCACGTCATCACTCGCAGGATTAGAGTTCTAAACCTTTGCTAAATATGTTACATATCAACAACAACAAGTTTTGCTACAGGCATGAAGCATAAATTATAGTGATAAATAAAAAAATGCCAATATGAAACAAGTTTGTTATGTTATTTTGGCAACAAACATGTATGTACGTACACACATTTTATTGCCAATCAGGGTGAACCTAAGATATCAAGATAGAGCATATTGACGGGCCCATTGGTCTAGTGGACAGAGACCCTGGCTAAAAACTCAAGGGTCGTGGGTTCGAATCCCTTTAGGGGCAAATGTTTGTGTGATTGAACATCAGCATTTGTACTCGAGTCATGGATGTTTATAAATGTATTTAAGTATGTCTATCCGTTCCCTAGCTTCCATAGTACCATATTTGAGCTTTAGTAATTTTTTATTAGATTCTATCCTTTAACAGGCAAGCTTATATTCATAAATAAATCTAAAACTAACCTAATCCATTTGTCCTCAGGCAAGCTGAAGGGATGGACGAGCCCCAAAGACGTGATCCTGAAGGTGGCCGGCATCCTCACGGTGAAGGGAGGCACCGGAGCCATTGTGGAGTACCACGGGCCCGGCGTCGACTCCATCTCCTGCACCGGAATGGCTACCATCTGCAACATGGGCGCTGAGATCGGAGCCACTACTAGTGTAAGATATTTTCACTCATCGTCATTATCCTAGCGCTTATCCCGGTCGCATCCTCGGCCATTGCCTTGGAGTCCAGGGTCCGCTTTCCTGCTCCTTCTCCTCCACTTCGCACGATCTTCGGCATCCTGCGTAGTAAGGCCATTGGCACACATGTCATCTCTCAAGACGTCAGCACTTCTTGGGCCTACCCCTTCTTCCGGGACCCGGCGGCGGCAGCATGGCGAGACATTGCTTCCCACGTAAGTAGCCGGTTTCCGTAAAACATGGCCGTACCAGCGTAGGCGACACTCCTGCAGTTTATCTGCAATATCACGGACATGAAGGCGTGATGCTGAAGGTGGCCGGCATCCTGACGGTGAAGGGAGGCACGGGCGCCATCGTCGAGTACCACGGGCCCGGCGTCGACTCCATCTCCTGCACCGGAATGGCCACCATCTGCAACATGGGCGCTGAGATCGGAGCCACTACTAGTGTAAGTTATTTTCACTAATCGTCATCATGCTGGCGCTTACTCCGGTCGCATCCTCGGCCATTGCCTTGGAGTCCGGGGTCCGCTTTCCTGCTCCTTCTCCTCCACTTCGCATGGTCTTCGGCATCCTGCGTAGTAAGGCCATTGGCACACATGTCATCTCTCACGACGTCAAGCCAGAACTTCTTGGGCCTACCCCTGGCCACCATCTGCAACATGGGCGCTGAGATCGGTGCCACTACTAGTGTAAGATATTTTCACTCATCGTCATCATCCTAGCGCTTGTCCCGGTCGCATACTCGGCCATTGCCTTGGAGTCCAGGGTCTGCTCGTGTAAGCGTAAGATATTTTCACTATTACGTCTACAGAAACAGTGCAGGGATATTGTATATTGGATAGTGGATAACAACAATAATAATACCCTTCCAGCCGTTTTTCGACTATAGCGAATGTTACGATTAGCCAGGTACGATAGTGTATTATAGTGCACAAGTGTGTGCTCAAGCACAGGAGCACTCCCTATTCCGTCACTCTCATAGTTCGGTGGAACAGCAATCTGGCACTAGGCGCAGGACCAACGGTTAAACAGGCCTTCCCAAGCACGGAGGAGCTCGAGATGAAATTTTGATATGGATCACATATTAAACTAATTTTTATCTAAGCTGACCATAAAAACTATGTTCAGGGAGAGCAGGAACGCTTTTAAAATCTAACATATAAAGTAAAATAAAAATCAAAATGGATGCTAAATTAAAGATCACAGGGTATTTGTTTCACTATTTTTGCTTCTTAGTTAACATTGTAATTATCACCTATATGTAAAAATATTTGTCTATGTAACAGGTGTTCCCGTACAACAGCCGTATGGAGGCCTACCTGAAGTCCACCGGCCGCCACGACATCGCCGCCAGCGCCAACGGCTACAAGCACCTGCTCACACCCGACCCGAAGGCACCTTATGACGAGGTAATAAGACATCATTTTGATTGACGTAGAGGAAACATGTACTAGATAACACCTATTTATGTGAATTAAACTTGTGTTTGAGACAAGTCTTACAATTTGTTTGGTTTGGTCTGTCCCGATTGCCGGGCCCTAATTGCCCTACTGGCACACAGATGCCCGAATATAATTAAAGGAAATTAGAAATTTGAGGAGTTGCCCGCACTGTAGAACACACAACGCCAAATGCCGTCACGACATGTGCTAAAAGTTGCTGCAACTGATAAAATGTATAAAACAATGTGAATAAAAAATATATCTCAAGACTTGTCAGCGGCGTATTTTTTCTGCATATTGATTTCTAGAAACTAAGAGAATCTTCATTAAATAGGTCTTTCAAGTATTGTTTGTTTTCCTAAACTTAATGTTTTACCATACCATAACAATTTTCACAGCTCATCGAGATCGACCTGTCCACCCTGGAACCCCACGTCAATGGTCCTTTCACGCCGGATCTCGCCAACCCGATCTCCAAGCTGGGTGACGTCGCCAAGAAGAACGACTGGCCGCTGGACATCCGCGTCGGCCTTATTGGTTCCTGCACCAACTCCTCATACGAGGACATGGGCCGCTGTGCTAGCATCGTCAAGGAGGTGGGTTGAGTAGAATAGAAAAGAATAATTTTATTTCAACAAATGGAATGGATGGAATTTGCAGGAGACAATTCGTAGGAATATGCAGGGAAAAATTACTAGTAGGAATTGGCAGGCGTAATTATAAAAATAAATAAATAATTATCTCACAACATCTCGTGTTAAGTATCTTACTATCAACAGTGGTATTACAAATATACTTGAATAGATATTTGTAGAACCTACATGTAACACCAGGACTAACAGACATGTTCATGCACATTAATGTTTGTCCTGTGCGGGGATCGAACCCGCGACCTCGTGGTCTATTAGTTAACTTCGTCACCATTACATCTTTTTTTTTTCTCGGTATTGGGGCACAAAACGTAAGCTGTGTGTCGAATAGGAAAGGATTGCTGCCAAATTAAAAAAAAATCAAATGAATAGGCTAATTTGGAATGCACAAACAAAGGCGATATTTTTTCTTTTAAATAAATATATTCTTTTTATTATACCTATTGCATATAATGTTTTACTCAGATAACGTTGATTTCACGAGTCAATGAAATAAGTATTTACATTCGACTTTTGATAACATGCACCTCTGTTTACTATATCTGCTTGTTTATGTTAAATATTGGTTCAATAAATTGTTTATTAGCGTATTGCAATATTTACGTCTTCTTCGTTTTTACAATATTTTTAGCAACAAGATTAACTTGTTTTTTGATGCACTATTTGAACGTCTAGTATTTTTTTGTGTAACCAAAAAAAAAAATAGGTTTCTAAAAATATTTCAATCCATTAAGGTAACTCAATCGATTGAACTTTTGTAAATAGGCATTTTTGGTATGCCAAGGTAATGTTTGGCAAACACGAAATTTCGTTCAGTAGTGATCCCGATACGATACTCAGCTAAGAAATGAGAGTATGAATAAATGTAAATAAATAAATAGTAAATATTTCAATACAACACAAACATTGATACGACTCGGTCTTAAGTAGCTTAAGCACTTGTAATACAGACATAAGAATCAATAATGGATTTACAATTAGACTCAAATATACTCAAATAGATACATATAACACCCAGACCAGGACAAACAGGCATGTGCACGCACACAAATATTTGTCCTGTGTGGGGATCGATTCGCGACCTCTTGGTCGTATATATTCCAGTGTATTGCTTTGACAACGCCTTTGTTATAACTTCTTTTGCAAGTTCATGGGCGGCGTTATTTAATTACCATCAGTTCAGGTCGTTCGTCATAGCCTTGTATCATGACACTAAAAAAAATATTTATGTACAACTGTCTGATAAATAAATGGAGTATATTTTATTCCCAGGCGCTGAAGCACGGCGTCAAGTCCAAGATCCCGTTCAACGTCACCCCCGGGTCCGAGCAGGTCCGCGCCACCATCGAGCGGGACGGCATCGCGCAGACGCTCAGGGACTTCGGAGGCACCGTGAGTATTGTGTTATGTCATATTAAAGAATTTACTATTCAATTACTACTACTACTATAATACATTCAAAGAATTTACTATTTAGATCAATTTGCTGAATAAATGATTTCATTTCATTTCATTATGTAATGTAGAATATGAATTGGAGATTATTCTTCCAATACTAAAGATAAAACACGAAACAACAATATTTCTGCCCATCCCCCATTATCAACATACTCTAGAGAAGTGGTTCTTACCTTTTACCAGTTGACCAATTTTTAGTCTTCGCAAGGACCACTGAGTTGGGTTATTAATACTAAATGGTACTTAAAGTGGAAATAAATATTGTAAGATAGCGATAGGTCGGACCACTTGAAATTGCTCGAAGGACCACTAGTGGTACACGGGCCACAAATTAAAAACCACTGCTCCAAAGAAAATTATAAATTTTCTATGGTTTTGTTTCGACGATTGCTATACGGGCTCAGCCCTTTGCCTGTCCTCAAAGAAAGATACCAAAATATATATCTATGGTTGACCTCTACGCTTCAAATATAATATTTGTATTATTGCACGCTTATAATGCAAAATGTGGCTATTCAATTTCATTTAACATCAATGCCTACATTTATGCAATAATGTATTTGATTCCTAGGTACTGGCTAACGCGTGCGGCCCCTGCATCGGTCAGTGGGACCGCAAAGACGTCAAGAAGGGCGAGAAGAACACCATCGTGACGTCATACAACAGGAACTTCACGGGCCGCAACGACGCCAACCCCGCCACCCACTGCTTCGTCACCAGCCCTGAGCTGGTCACTGCTCTGTCTCTCGCCGGTGAGTGTTCTGGAACTTTCTAGACAACGTGGAGTTGAGATCTAGCTAGCCTGTATCTATGGGCGAGAAGAACACCATCGTGACGTCATACAACAGGAACTTCACGGGCCGCAACGACGCCAACCCCGCCACCCACTGCTTCGTCACCAGCCCTGAGCTGGTCACTGCTCTGTCTCTCGCCGGTGAGTGTTCTGGAACTTTCTAGACGACATGGTGTTGATATCTAGCTAGACTGTATCTAATGCCAAGAAGAACACCATCGTGACGTCATACAACAGGAACTTCACGGGACGCAACGACGCCAACCCCGCCACCCACTGCTTCGTCACCAGCCCTGAGCTGGTCACTGCTCTGTCTCTCGCTGGTGAGTGTTCTGGAACTTTCTAGATGACTTGTTGATATCATGGTGCCTTTCTGACCTGATTATTTAGGAAAAGGTGCCAGGATTGCTCTGAAAGGATTAAATGGATTCGATTCTTTGTCATCAGCTGCTTCCAATGTCTTGAGTCCTTACACTCAAAAGTGCCTCGACTAGACTGGTAAATCTTGAGCTGAATTGGTTTTTTTCTATTATGTCATTATTATTCTGCCTTTGCGACTAGCGGGGATTAATGAAAAAGTTGTAGTGTTTCATGTGAATGGAATTTATTGTTGACCATACAAAACCCAGACATACTAAAAATATAAAATCGAAATCAAAATATACTTTATTCAAAAAGGCCTCAGTATAGTATTTATGAATCGACAATAATAATAAAAACAACACATTAAATCTACCACCGACTTCGGAATGCAGTCATCTACCTAGAAGAACCGGCAAGAGACTAGATAGTTACTCTTTCAAATCGCCAAGTAACATGCTAAAGTGTGTATCTGTCTGCAGGTCGCCTGGACTTCAACCCGATGACGGACGAGCTGACGGGCAAGGACGGCAAGAAGTTCAAGCTGTCGGACCCGTTCGGCGACGAGCTGCCCTCCAAGGGCTTCGACCCCGGCCAGGACACATACGAGCACCCGCCCGCTGACGGCAGCCGTGAGTACCATAGTCCGATGATTATGTAGGGAAACGAAAAGCAGAGGTGATGAAGATTTTTCTACAATTATACAATGGAAGTACTTATTAGAATTTTGATACTTCTCAGCTTTTCAATTTAAAAATCATCTTATGTCGTACATATTACAACATTGAATTTTGCTGTAAATCAAAAGCGAAATAAAACATAAACTTTTTGAAATTAACAATAGAAGGAAAATCAAAGATAAAACAAAAAAAAATCATTCAATTTTTTTTTCTTATCACTTTCTGCCATTTTATTTTATACCATTCTCTTATTCCATTAGCACCCTGGTATTAGTGAATATAATTAATTCAAAAAAATATTAGGTTTTTTCTGAAATAAATAAAAAATTGCCAATCTTATTTTATTCATTGTCAGTTTAGTAATAGGCTGCTGAATCCATCACATAAATTCAGCATTATCCTACTTATGTTATATTGGAAATTACTTGACTTCGATATTGTACTGTTAGAATATTTGTTTACCACCCATAATTGTGACTTACCATATATCACTAACCTATCCCTCTTCACAGACGTACAAGTGGACGTAGCCCCCACCTCCGACCGTCTTCAGCTCCTCGCCCCCTTCGACAAGTGGGACGGCAAGGACCTCACCGACATGACCATCCTCATCAAGGTGAAGGGCAAGTGTACCACCGACCACATCTCCGCTGCTGGACCTTGGCTGAAGTACCGTGGACATCTCGACAACATCTCTAACAACATGTTTATCACGTGAGTTTAGTTGTTGTTTCAATCCAATTCTGTCAAAAAAATTACTCAATTTTCAACTATTATTAGTTGTTATTAATTAAAGAATTTTGCTTGAGCGTTCGTTGTGATGATAGTTTGACATGCTGAAAATTGTATTTGTAAACTAAGAGTGAGGCTTGATTGGTCAGTAGCTAATAATGAGTAAAATATGGTGCTAATAGGTTTTTTTAGAGGTGGTTAAAATGTCCATTCAATTTATTCAAGTTTTTGAACACCAGTTTCAGTAATGATTTTATTTAAAATAAATTTTATGTCTTTTTTTAGTATAATCAATGGTACGAATTGTGAAATTTTTTGTGTTGGAAAGTCCATTCATTGAGGAAGGCTTAAAAGGCCAAGGGTATAACACTACGTGTGCGGAAACCGAATTCCACGCAGTCTGAATCGCGAGTGGCCACTAAAAACAAAAAAACTTCTTCTCTCTTTTCCAGCGCAACAAACGCCGAGAACAACGAGCTGAACAAGGTCAAGAACCAGCTGACTGGCGAGTGGGGCCCCGTGCCCGCGACGGCGCGCGCGTACAAGGCGGCCGGCACGCGCTGGGTCGTGGTGGGCGACGAGAACTACGGCGAGGGCTCCAGTCGCGAGCACGCCGCGCTCGAGCCCAGGCACCTCGGCGGCAGGGCTATCATCGTCAAGTCATTCGCTAGGTGAGTACACTAGGTTATGTTAATTTGGGCCATCTTTCATCAGGGGCCCTGGGCACTTAAACCTCCTGTTTGTTAAACGTAGGGCTCCCAGAACCTCGTCTGGGCGCCCCAATCGATCGCGGGGCCCTGGACACATGCCCATTATGCCCAGTGGTAAAGACGTTGATGATAATGGGTGTCTTGTCATTCGACGGTAATCCGATATTTGACTGACAGTTCAAATCACTTACTTTTATTAAATGTCAAAGACATAAGCTTGTATCGGAAACTGAAATTGTAAGCTATGTCGTCAAATTGAAGTATTGTCATCATCATCATCAATAATCATCATCATCATCATTTGCCTTTAAAAATGATCCCACTGCATTTAATTATGCTAAAGTTTAGTATAATTAAATGAAAAAAATAAGCATGTTTCTGAATACATAAATTGTTTAATGAAAGAGTTTCATAATTTACTTGGAATGCGGTCAACTTAAATTCATCTAATTAATTACATTTAACGTTAATGACTTTCACTCCAGGATCCACGAGACCAACCTGAAGAAGCAAGGTATGCTGCCGCTGACGTTCGCCAACCCCGCCGACTACGACAAGATCCAGCCCACGGACAAGATCTCCCTGCTCGGACTTAAGGACCTCGCGCCCGGCAAGGTAACTTGGAAATTATCTATACTTCTACTAATATATAAAGCTGAAGAGTTTGTATGTTTGTTTGTTTGAACGCGGTAATCTCAGGAACTACTGGTCCGATTTGAAAAAATATTTTTGTGGTAGATAGTCCATTTGATGAGAAAGGCTTTAGGCTATTGGAAACCGAAATCCACGCGGACGGAGTCGCGGGCGGCCGCTAGTCTAAATATATAAAAGGAGAATCTGCCTGACTGACATATCAACGCACAGCCTAAACGGCTGAAACGTAGGCACTTGAAATTTGGAAGGGAAATAGCCTAAGTCCTTAGAGGCGCACTAAGAAAGGAATTCCCGAAATTCCCACGGGAACGGGAATAAGCAGAAAATTCCTGTATGAAAAATCTAAACCGCTTATGTTAGACTTGAAAATTGGCATAAAAGTGCCTTAGTAAACTTAAAACTTAGTTGCAACAGGATATTGCAAAATTCCACGTGAACGGGGAGTTGGCGAAAAAAAAACATTGGTGTGAAAAATTTAAACCTTAACCGATTTTGATGAAAGTAAAAATAGTTATTAAAACAAGTTATATATGTATTAATTTTTATTATTTTAATGTTCTGTATAAAAATGTAAATTGTTTTGACATATTTTCACCACTATCTTTTGCAGCCTGTTGAGTGCGAGATCAAGCACAAAGACGGCAAGTCGGAGCGCATTCAGCTGAAGCACTCGATGAACGAGCAACAGATCGCCTGGTTCAGGGCCGGCTCCGCGCTCAACAGGATGAAGGAAATCGCCTCAGGCCAGAAGTGAACACCTCCACGATAACACAGCGCTTGCACTGGTCTCTAGGATATCTCATTAGGAAAATAATTAGCCAACAGCCGTGTTTATGGATTAATACGGCAAATTCGGGTGCTTTTCTGATAATACGATTTATTAAAATTTATAAAAACAAGAAAGGACAGCACACAATTTTGGATATCAAAGCCCCCGTATGTCAATGAATTTTAAGGAATACAAATACCTTAGTAAAATGTGCCTATAATGTTAATTATCTCTAATAGCAGTGGTAGCTAATTCGATGGTTGGCTATTCAGCCGCAAAGGTCGTGAACCCAGTGCAAGCTACCATCCTTAGTTCGAACTACTCTAGAGCATTTGAATTTCTCATTATTATGTACAATACCGTCGCGGCAGTGAATCTTTGTAATGTTAGCGTAGTACAAACGATACTTAGATGAAATTAGTGATTAAGTTTCAACCTTTCATTATCTTCAATGTAATTTGAATCAAACAATTTTTACATCAAATTGTTATTATTTATGTAAATAACATTTACCTATGAACTGAAAAATAAAAGTTATACAATATTCATTATCTTTTTACTGATCATTGAAATTGAACGGTAGCGAGAATGCCATCAAATCAGTAAATTTATGATTGATCTGATTTATCATGTTGGAGGCAAAACTTTTACTATCAAATAAAATCTATCTACCATATAAAACTACTCGTATGGGGAACAAAAAACTCTAAGACGAATCTATTTACGACTATGAGCATAACCGCAGCACTCGCTGACCCATTTCTAGGAGGTATGAAAGATATGGTTTAGTTGGCAACCATGAGCGATTTTATTGCCAAGTTCTTGTTGAATTTAATCTAGTCTACATATCAACATGCCCTATGTGAAATCTCAATCAATCATTAGAAGTGGAAATTTAATCAAATCAAAATAAACTTATTCAAATTGGCTTCAGAAAAGCACATAACAATGAAATTAGATTAGATTGAATCCACCCCCTAAAAACAGAATGCAGTCATTTCATATCACTGACATACTTCAGACATTCCATAAATTAATTCTAGTTTTCCTCATGGAACATCTATATTATTACTACAGAAATCTAGAAAACTCCCTTGAGCCAACAATGTGCTTTTATTTAGAGTTGTTGAATTTGTTTAACCTTGCTCTGCCAAGTCATGTTACTGACTGAGATTACGGATTATTTTTCTCTTTGTGTAAATGAATAAAGGCATTGTGGCATTGTACATAGTTTAACAAAATAATAGAAAATTTAATGTAATTTCGTTAAAAAACCTGGATTAACAACTTGAACAACAATTAAATTACAAAGGGTTGTTTATTTTTAAGTTTTTCAACCCTTAAGAAATTAACTATCAAAATCATTGTAACAACTGCGTTATACCCCGCAGTCAGGGTCCCTGCTGAACTTCGCCGCCCTGTCACCCCGGCCTACTGGGGTGGAGGGCGCCCACCCCCGCGACGTGGACGCGTCAGACAGGAATTACCCAAGTGGGACGAAGAGAAGGTGACTCTACTCCCCAAGGGCCGAGTTAATGGGATACACCCAAAGGCACTTTCAATTTTAAGGAGAAAAAACATCAAAGAGCTAGTTCAACTACTCCCAATTAAGTTTGATAGTCTATCAGTTTATACAAGCTGATAGCTTACCAAGAACTTACCTGAGAGCTGTGAAACCAGCCCTTATCTGTTTCAGGAATAACTGATACTCGCACAAGTCATACACAAAACCAAAGGCTTCCTGCATGACTAGTGTATGTAAAAAAACAAAGTTAGTGTAAAACTATTGTATTAAGAACAGCTTAATCCTCATTGTCTTCGTTGTCGCTGTCAGCGTTGATGTTGAAGTAGCGAAGCTCGTACGAGTCGTGCGCAGAAGCAACCACTCGCAGCCAGTCACGGAGGTTGTTCTTCTTGAGGTAGCGCTTTGTCAAGTATTTGAGGTACCTCTTGGAGAAGGGAATGTCTGGAATTATAAAATAGATATGTTGATTATTGATAATAATTTTATAGATGAGCATTGATAATAATTCACATGAAATTATTTATGACACTGTGCCAGTAGTCTAACAAACTCACTGCACTGCAAAAATTTCTTGTCATTGAGTCATTGACTAAAATAATGATAGTTCTAGAAATATAAGGAGTGGGCCCACCAGAACCAATGTTTCTGTAGTATTGATGTGCAGAATCATTATAAATTATAAAAAAAACTAAAACAATAAGGGTTGTTGCACTCTAATGAGAGAGCTCAAAAGAATAAGCAAGTATTACATGAAACCCACTAATCAGAATTGCAACCACAAATACAAGTTGCAGCGCTGACAGAAACATAACCTCAAATGTTACGGTAATTTGCCAAAATATATTAAATTATAATACCGATATAGTCTAAGTTTTAATATGTGTATACTAAAATAAAGGAATGATCAAAAGCTCACCTGCACTGATGGCGACCTTGGTCTTGTCGCGGGCCACGACAACGTGATTGCCCAGGTTGTTCGTCTTGCCCTCAACTTTGACGTGCTCTTTCAAGTATTTCTCGAAGTTGCCGACATCAAGGATGCTGTCCTCAGCAGGATGCGTGCAGTCAATCACAAACTTGAGGTTGATTTTCCTCTTGATACCCTTTCCGCGGATTTTGCCACCCTTGACTCCCTTCTTCCCAGTCTTTTGGTGTAATTGGGCTTTTTTAGCCACAGGTTTCTTAGTAACTGCCATTGTGACACGCTGTAAGGTAAAAGCAAAATAATTTTAGTAAACTGACACAATTCACAGAATATTCACTAGCTTTATGAATTTAATAATTTTTAACCTACGGAGCACGTGTAGCAGAAGCCGAAAGAACTTCAAAATGGCCGACCGAAATATACGTCATGCGTCACGTCAACGTCAGTTAGCCAGAGTATAAAGCTTCACGGCATTGGCAAGCTTGAAAATGCGCCAATCTCTGGCGATGATGATTAGAAAAATATTTTACTGTGATTTAATGAAAAAAGTAGGTGAATATATGTAGTATCTTAAATTAAGACCCGTGATACAAAATGCTATTATATCTGTGATTCTATCTATAGTACGAGAGCCCACGACCAAAACCATGTCTCATAGCAATATGGCAAAAACCCTATAAAATCGTTAGATTGTATGATTCTGAACCCGACTAGGTGTGTAGTAACGGTCGAAAGTGTAGCAACTGCGTGGGAGGGCATTTCTGCTGTGTCAAAAAAAAAGACAGTCGGTATTATAGCAATACGTCTGATAGTGAAAATGTACTTCAATTTTATAATTGTATTACGAAAAAGTTTGTTTTCAGACATTTTGCGCGTAGCATATAGCCTGACCCTGAGCGCATTTTTAAAAATGTCAACAAATTTAGCCGACCTGTATCATAGCAATACGGATAATTTTTTTTTTCAACTTTTCGTATAGCTGCCATGATTACCAAAAACCTGTTTTCAGACACTTTAAGTGTATCGAAAAGTTGTCTGATAGAGAAGGTGCTACACTTAATTTGTCTGATATAAATTTTTTGCACATGTGGACAACTTATTTTATCATGCCCAACAATTTTCAGACATATTGCTATGATACCGATCGGTAAAATTTGTTAACATTTTCAAAACGGTCTCAAAATTTAATGCGTTCACATTTCCGTCTAAAAATTGTTTTGTTCGCATCAAATAACCAAAATTTGAGACGAACTTCTTAGCTATCCATGGATTCTCCGTGCGGGTGCCGGGTCCATCGCGTGGAACAAAGAGGAATGTCAGTCGGCGCCTGGGACTTGCGACCCAGCGTGTAGGTTTAAGGGGCCCCTTTATATAGGGCTGCCATCTCAAAAATGTGGAAAACAGGACAAGAGGCGACATAACCCCGGATTTTAGTGTCCGAAAGCCGGACACCATAGCTTCAGCTTAATGAAATTTTTTTTTTTTTTTTTTTTTTGCTCGGTCTTGTTATACCTTCCCCGGACGTCGGTGTCTTTCCCCGGACGTCTGTCTTTACCGTGCCCGGACGCACCCCGGACGCCCTCTAAACTAGGACAAATCCGGGGAAACCCGGACGGATGGCAGCCCTACCTTTATAGTACACTAACGATCACCTCCTAAAATTTTTTTTATTTTTAATAAAAAAAAATTTCAGACGTATTGCTAGGAGACATTTTTTTTGTCTCATTTTGAATTTTTTTAAGTGATTTTACGGGTTTGCGCTACACCACTAACGTCTGAAAAATATGTTTCCGGTATCTCAGAACTATCATTCAACTACAGTCTGCAAATCAGACATATTGCTATGATGCAGTTCGGTAAAATTTTTGACAATTTTGAAAATTCGGTCAGATCAAACGCTACGCGGAAAATGTCTGATATTGGTATTTTCGAGTTTAGGATAATCATATCTATCGATTTGATGCGGTTTTGGCCGTATTGCTATGCGACAAAAATTTTGGTCGTGGGCTCTCGTACTACTATTCCAAAACACCGCACCAAAAACACCGGCCAAGTGCGAGTCGGATTTTCTCATGAAGGGTTTCGCAGTGAGATTTACGTTTTTTACGTATATAAAAATCTTACGAGATCTTATGGAAACATGGTTTCCTACCTGTTTCCGCTTATATTAATGAACTAGCGGCCGCCCGCGACTCCGTCCGCGTGGATTTCGATTTCCAATAGCCTAAAGCCTTTCACGTCAAATGGACTTTCCAACACAAAATTTTTTTTTCATATCGGACCAGTAGTTCCTGCCTGAGATTAGCGCGTTCAAACAAACATACAAACAAACTCTTTAGCTTTATATATAAGTAAAGATTAATATCCGTGGCCCGGGGAGCCCTGCCCCCATATTCTGTATATTATTATGATACTTGGAAAAAAAATCAGTCAATAATAAGGAATTGCAAGTTTTGGTGGAACTTCAATTTTAATTTTGTAAATGACAAAAAGAAAAAAAAATAACTAACTGCAGATAAAATTCCCAGTAAATTCTATAGGGGACGATGAAGTTTAAATAATAAACACAATGACCTATACCTAATAGGTAATAGGTACGTAAGGGACGGAGTTTTTTAATTATTTCATATTTCCTCGGAATGTGGTTGCTGCGGGATTTCTATTGGGAAAATGACTCTACGTTACCTACTTTAAACACGTCTTGGAACCTTTGAGCTTGAATTAGTTGTAGGTATTGTAGGTATGTGATATACGTAGGTAGCATTTATGTAGTTAGGTACGGTTACAAACAGACAGGCCTGTATACTTATCACTAAGCGACAATATTACTTAACGGCACTTCAACTTGAGAGTTCTCCTGATAAAATAAAATATTATGTCATCTCTTTTTATACATTTTTATCACACAACTACTTACATTGATCTGATTCCCCGGTGAATACCTAGCTTAAGCAAACACTTGTGTTGTAGATTATAATATATCAGAATCAACAGTGGTATTACAACTATTTATGTAGATACCTACGAGTAGGTACATACAACAACCAGACCAGGACACACCATAGAGTAATTTGTATTGGGACCTTAATTGGGACAAATAGACATTTTCATGCGCACAAATATTTGTCCTTCTGTTCGGGGATTGAACCCATAGACTATACTACATATAATACTACATACATAAGATCTGAGAGTCTGAGATCGAACTCGCGATCTCTTAGTTAGCATAATAAAGTCAACTCTTTGACCATCACACCATACCGGTAGTCAAAGCAACAATTATTTTTTGTGATTTTGTTTTAAATTACGCATAAGTACGTTTTTTACTTAAAAAAGAAAAAGTGGTTTCTAAATTCGTTAATACTTATAATGCAGGTTTACTTTCCTTACTGTAATAAACTATTGATAATAATTCTAGCTAAGTCAAAAGGTAGGGTAGGTAATGCCAAACCAAAACGAACTTATTTCCCTATCCATTTTAAAAAATACGACTGTAAGGTACCGGTTTAGAAAAAAAGCACAGCTTATAATGTGTTACGCCCATTGTCTTGCCTTTACTTCCCATGAATGAATTACGTTTGCCGCATGCCGAGGTCACGATTTTTTACCTTACCGTGATGTAATGCCCCTCGCAGTTTTATTCAAGTCACATTCACACCTGCCCCTCTTTGGTCTTTGTGTGGTGTGTGAAGATAAGTTTAAGTATACCTATTAGGTATTTGAGTTACATTTCGCGGCTTCTAAGATGACAATACCAACTGGAGCATGCGCATAACGAGTTATCTTATGTCGTGCAGTCGTGAACTCCGATACGCACACGAGCGTAGTTTATTTACGCTCGAGTCGTTCGTGATGTGATGTGAACCTATTTTTGTAGTTAACCTCACAATTCACATCTTTACCTTTAGTCAAAGGTGAATCATCGTATCAAACACTTGTGACGGCTGAAACTATCACTCCAAATAATTGTTTTCGTGAGCAAAATGTTAATAGTGCATCGTTAAGAAAATCGATATTCAATAACAAAGATGGAAAGAATTTTGACATCGTCGTGCGTAAGAATATAAGATGGAAAACTGTTTCGTCGCTTGCGGCTGCGATGATTTGGAAGGTGTAACCAAAGGTGATCTGGATCGATTTACGGACAAAATAGAAAATGTGCTCAACAATGAAAAAGGAAGGAAACTTTTTAGGAATTTTATGTATACCTCGAAGATGAAGGCCGGTCGTAAAGTGCTAGATTTTTGGGAACATGTAGAAAGGTGCCTAAATTACAGAGGAAGCAGTGAAAATATATCTTACCGTAACTACCTCAGGGACATTGACCGTTTGATCGATGAGGCTGAAAGAATAGAAGAACTGGATTTCGCTACGATGGAGAAGTTAACCATGGCAAGAGATTCGGAAAATCAAGAAGAAATAGTGGAAATGCTGAACATTTTAAAATCTGAAGCTACCAAAGCTCTTAGAAGAGAGTATCACGCCTTTCAGAGAAAATTTATTCCGAAGTAAACAAAAAGTCGGATTCTAATCAAAAGGCTTATAACTTCCGTGCCTTACATTTTTTAGGCATTTTCGAATTTGGCGCCAGAACTAGATAAGTGTTGCAATTCTTAAAAGAGCTTTTACTGTTTTTTTTTTTATGATGTCCGCCTTCAGCATTCCAGAATACTGTTTGAATATGTTTTGTTTAGTACGAATGCTATGTGATAATGAATAAGTACAGGCGCGCACTGGCTAATTTTGTTGACCTTGTTAAGATCACAAACAATAGTTAGGCATATTATAAACGTTAGTGAGAAATAATTAAATTATTGATGAATAAAAGCATTTTCATTTTATCTATCCCTCACAAGTAATTTAAATGGAAAACAGGTAGTAACTAAAACGAAGAAGGTAATTAAAATATGTTATAATTTTATATATCTTGTATTTTTAAATTAGGCTTAAAAGAACATTTCATTTTTGTTGTTTTACATTTCAATAATTATTACAAATGATATTTAATAATACCAATATGTATTACACATGTTAATCAGTAAAAATACCTTAACCACCTAGGTTGTTGTTAAAACCAGTGCATCAGATAATATGGAATTGTTATATTATAATAACAATAAGGACCATAATCAGGGATTTTATGTAGTTTTTAAAATGCATCCACTTTTAGAAATAAAAAAATACAGATCTTATTTTACAACTTTGATAATGTAAGCCACATCACATCAGAGTTGTTTTATCTGGAAACACTTTCAGATAATATGTATTAGACTGACATCAGATAAAAATAAAAATCTTCACAGATTACAATGCATTCTATGTATTATAAAATAATTATTTATTAAAATGTAAATTTCATTAATTAAAAACCTATTATGTTGCTGGTCTGATGCCATCATCAAATAATATTCATATCAATTGAAATTCCATGAATTTTAAATATACTGAAATATTAAATAATTCCATTGCATATCGTCACATTTTAAAAAGAGTCCATGTCTCATTTCATCACTTGAAAATATAAATCATTTATAATCAATTGAACTTTTAAAACATATCACTTCCTTCACCATTTTAGTTGTGCCTCACAACTAAAATGAAATCTACTTCTAGGTTTTCTTCCAGGAATAGTACATTTCTAGTGGCTTGTTAACCTGAAATAAATAAACACTTTTCAGTAAACTGACGACAGAATTCACTACCGGGGATACTCTCAAAGAAACAGTAGCTAAGCTTTTTCCTTTTCTTGAGTCTTATTTTAGTCTGAATTATTTTTATGGTATTTCTAGTTTAACCGTTGTGATGGTCTTGAAAATAACAAAATATTTAAAAGTAAATTTTTTTAAATATTTTTTTCAGAGGCATAGAAAATTATCATAGTAGGAGATGCAGCCATTGATTTGAACTAATGGAAAGAAAAGGCTGCAGTTGAAAATTTAAATAATTCAATATAAATTACAAGAGATATTTATTTTGGTTTTTATTGAAGTATTTATAAGAAGTGTAGTTACCTTCCAGAACTTATCATTGATTTGTCTTAATGTTTGTGATCCCGCCAGTGGCACAAACTGCCCCGGTGACGGAGCCACATAGATGCAAAAGTTGAGCAGCCGATATGTATCAGGTAATTCTGCATCCAAGTCCAATGTTAGCCTCATGGCTAAGTATTTGCTGAGGTGATCCACTGTAATGACAAGTTAACAAAGACTGGCATAAATCATTCATATTTACATTTTCACTAGTATGACTTCTTAACGTGTGAAAAGCTTAAGGCTTGGAAAAAAAACAATCTAGGAATTTACTAGCAAGTCAACCTCTTTAGCTAACCTCAGAAAAATTAGGACAAGATTGATCAAATTAAGATCTTATTCAATTCAGTGTTAATGTAACAATATCATTTGAAAAAAATGTATTTACTGGCTAATACAATCTAAGTATTTTTAGTGAGAATTGAAATCCTTTACATGATATTTTAATAACATTTGTGATTTTGAGATACTCTTTGATGATATCCAAAACATAAACAAACCTGAAGCATTAGCAACAGTCTTCAAGTATCTAACGGAGCTGTCTCCCAAGGCCCGCATGAGCTGGTTGTCACCCGTCATCTCCGTCGGGTGCGGTTTGAACACCAGCTCTATCTCATTTGGATTCAGCGGTTCCCCTTCACCTTCCGTGTCCATGGAATTTTCCCCCTCGGTCCTGGCAAGATTATAAAAAACACTGTAAACAGACAACTTTCATGTTTATAGTTTGATTTTTTTTTTACAAAATGGTATATAGTCGACACTACTGAAGATGGTTTGATTCTGGAAGGAATATAAACACACCATTTTAATAGATACACACACAATTAAAAGTGTAGTCCATTTCAGCTAAGATGATTTCTGTGACAAGTATACTTCTTATATGAAAATAAACTAAATTTTGAGGCAATAAGCTTTACAAACTGTTTATATCGATGCCTAACGGCCAAAATGGCCTAAGCGACATTTTTTGCGAAATCGACTTATATATATCATTGGAATCGCCTTTTTTTTCTCCGTCGTTCTATCTAGGTTTCGTCACTCTAGCTCGTAGTTTTTGTCGGTTATGCGGTTGGTAAATTAAGGCTCCAAGCCTTAATTTTACGTCCTAAGCGCCCAATATTTTAGGGTTTTTTTCATTCTGGTGGTTAGAAAATATAATATTTAAAAATAGTTACTTAGACAATTTGGCTTAAAAACAATAAATAACAAAAATGTCGCTTAGTACTTTCGGGCCGCGAATTTCAAACATAAAATATGGCGCTTAGGATTATTTGCCCTATCACATATTTCTTTCATTGTGGCGCTTATCCCATTTTTCTCCCAAAATACATGATCCAATTTATGGGTATTGGTATCCCTGGTCGCAGACTTTCGCTGGTACAGGTTATCTGCGACACCCTGTGTTTTTAGTATTTCGCTAACACTTATACTTTTTCGTCAATCACTTCTTTTGTTGGCTTAATGTCGGTTAAGCAATTTAATAAAATTACAGATGCACTTAAGCCGCTTCTGGCTAACATGAATTTTTTTGGTAAAGGCGGTTACGACATTCTTGCTGTAAAAAAATAAATCCATTTGGGCTCAAGCGACAAAAAACACTCTTAGATGAATGATTTTTAATACTTTAATGAATACATCTTGTAGAGAAATATATTTTACATTTACACCTAAAATTTGGAATCTTAGGAAGCAAAACCCGGCTACTTATGATTTTTTTTCGAAATTTTTCATCTTTAATCCTCTCTCCTGTAAAGTTTGGTAAATGGCGGTTAGGCCTTTTTGGCCGTTAGGCATCGATATGCTTTTTAGGGTTCTAACTGCTTAAGAATGAACACTGGGATCATTATGTAAAATGGACTAGAGAAAGGAAAACAAAATATTTAGTAACTACAATAAAATTTGCAACCAACCTGCCATCACTGGATTCACTTTCTTCACTTCTTTCAGATGTTAGAATTGACTTGGCTCTTTTAGTGGTGCTTGTGTTTTTTGATACTGAGCTCACACTGGACAGAACTGGAGACGGCGTACTCCTCACCGATGCTGGGTTGGATGTGGACTGCCCCGGCGCAGTCGGTGTACCTGCTGTCGATGCCCCGTCCTTAGGCACAGGTGCAGAACTACTACCGTTACTCGGAGCACTTTCAGGCGTTCCGTTAGAGTTTGTAGACCCAGTGCCTTCTTCTTGAGTCTTCCTCGACCTCTGAGGTCGATTTTGTGACTGCATTTTAATTCCTTCAGTTATCGAATTCACTAACGATGCCTGGGAATGTGACATACTGAGTTTAGCGAGAACTCTCTCTTGGTGGGCTTCATATTCGTCTCTGCTGGGATAAATCTTAGAAATAAGTAAGTCGAAGTTAGGATCTGGTCGTAAGGAGCGCTTTGACACTAATTTCTTCCTACAAGTCGGGCACTCCTTGTTGCCCGACCGTAACGCAGTCACTATGCAGTCGGAGCAGAACCTGTGAAGGCATTCTTTTGTCGTCATAGTCTTCTTCAGCATATCCAAACAAATAGGACACATAAGTTCGCTGTGCAGGCTTCGCGGGGAGACCGCTATTTCGGTCGCATCTGTTATGACTTCCTGAGGAGTGCGATGTAACTCGTACAATGAGAGTTCCCATGTTTTATTCTGTGAAGGCTCTAATGACGACATTGTGAAGGAATTTCCACTTTAACTTAAATTTTAATGGTAAAATTGACAATTTGCTCCGCTTCCACCATATTGTTTTTTTTTCTAAATAATGACAGTAATGCCAACCTACAGGAAAATATGACTTTTAAAGTGCTCGAGCTTGGAGGTTTATTTATTTAAGCCAATTCCACAGATAACACTAATCCAATGATGTATTATTTTTTTCTGTAGGTGGCACTGAAGTTGCTGTTGCGAAATTCAAAATTGAACTTGTTACTTTCTAGTAAAGTTGTTTAAAAATGCCAACACATATTTGTATAAAAATATTATTTTGAGTTTTGAGGTAGTAAATAAAAAAAAATCATTAAAATTAATTTCGTTTATTATTTACGAAGAAACATTTATTAGTTACGAAAGAATAGTTACTGGTAGACAATACTTGTAGGCATTGGATCAAGTTATTTTCCTGTGTTCATCAAAACACCATTGGACGGCATTTGTTGAACAGGAACAAAATACCCGTTATTACTGTTTAAATTGGTATTTGGCATCGCATTCGCGGTATTTACAGGAACCATGGCGTATAAAGTACCTTGATTCGGAGCCATGTTCGTCATTAAACTCCCAGTGTCAGGGTTATTTGCGTTTAGATTTGGTTGACCAGCGTAATTCGTATTAACGGGTACATTTCCTTGTGGCATTTGTCCATTTGGAATAAAATACTGCTGATTTGGCTGGGGAAACTGCATCGGCTGTTGGTTCACAGGCATATTTGGTGAATTATACCCTGGTTGTTGAGTAAGTAAAATAGTGGGTTGTCCCATGTTGTTTTGCTGATAATCAGGTTGCTGATATCCAGGTTGTTGATAGCCAGGCTGCTGATTGCCCGGTTGTTGATAGACAGGTGCTTGATAGCCCGGTTGTAGATAGCTCGGTTGTTGATTACTTGGTTGCTGATAGACCGGTGGTTGATAACCCGATTGTTGATAGCCCGGTTGTTGATTACTTGGTTGCTGATAGACCGGTGGTTGATAGCCCGGCTGTTGATTACCCGGTTGCTGATAGCCAGATTGTTGATAAGTAGGTGGTTGGTAGCCAGGTTGTTGATAACCTGCAGGCTGATAGCCTAGTGGCTGGTAACCGGGTTGCTGGTTTGGCATATTTGCTTGTGCGTTTGTTGGCATACCTGGCTGATTGCCTATAGGTTGGTTTCCATACATTTGATTGGTAGGTGGGTAATTCTGTTGATTTTCTATTCCGTTCATATGTTGATGAAGCCTTTGTTGAGGGTCTTCCTGTGGTAGCTCATCAGGAAATGTTATTTGATCGGATTTTTTAGTCACATCAACCGATTCCGGTATATTCTCTTTGTCGGTTTCTTTGGGTTCTGTTTTCTTGGCTTTTTCTTGCAGTGATTTTAGAGTTTCGGCGGGAATAAATACTCCTGGGACGAAAGTTTTGTCTTCTTCAGCTGTTGTCTTTGGTAATTCTGTACTACTTTCGCAGCTCACTGTGGCCACCAGGATTCCGAAGACAACAATCTGGGAAAGAATATAGAGGAAGTTACTTATTTATTTGACATACATGTTTGTTTAAGTCAAAGAAATACCTGTTTTTATGGGAGATAAAATTATTATTAACACTTGACTAGCTATCAGTATTATTAAATACCAAACCGTAGTCTGAACTTAATACTATGGTTCTGGGATTGGAAAATAAAAGAATTTTCTTATTTAGAAAACTATTCACTCAATCTATTAAGGAAACATCACCTAATCAACAAAATAAAAAAAGTTCAACTCACCCACGCTTTCGCGTCCATTGTGGTCTGTCTAGATTTGTTAGTAAATTGATGAATTTGTTTTTTATCTTTTATATACCACTTACGAAACCGTTAATTGTCTCTAATGACGATACCAATTCAATTTCCCAAATCGCGATGCATCCAATCATATTCATTCCGTATGCGGTTTTGTAACCGTTGCTCAGTTTAATGGAGATGTATCATTGAATTAGGTTTGACTCATCAGAGCTAATCACACAGATCATAAAACATTTCGAACTGAAGTGAAAAGATTTGCTAAATTTTATCAAAAAACGCTTTATGACGAAAGAAGAATTCGGTCATAATATGATTGTAAAGTGTGAATATTTGACGCGTGCAATATTTATCTTCGAGTCACGTGATTGGCGGCGATATAATTATCCACTTACTGACTAAAACTATTTGCCAGATATTGTGAAATATTATCTTTAGGAAATCAATACATGTAGCCTATTTCAAAAGAATCAGGAAAGTCACCCCAATTACCTGCATCGTATTTGCAGTATATTTAAGCTATTTCTCTTGATTATATCTCGTCACCCCATGTAATTAAAATAACGTTAAAAATTATGTGGTTCTTTCCTCGACTTAGGAGAAAGCTCTACGTGATGTCATTATTAATTACCTATATTGCAACGCACATCGAACCTAATTGGTACATATAAAAGTTTATGTAAATATCTGCAGATTGTTCATTAAGTTGAGATGAGAGACCGTTTTTCTAAAGTTTGTACTCATTTACCAACATCATCCGTGAATAAGTACACGGTGGTTTGTGGAGAAACTTAATGATAGCTTAGCTAAATATTCTAAACGTTTACTAATGGAACGTGAGTTCTAATTAAATATGATTTCTAATGTGGTACATCTTAAAGGGCCATTATTTGGGACAACGTCAAAACTTGAACATGTATGAACAGTTTTACTGACAATGAGCACATAAAGTTGAACTATCTCTTCAGCTAAAGCTTTAATGTAGGGAAAATACTCCTGGATTTGTGTTTCGTCTTTATTGATAAGTTTCTTTAAAGATAATCTCTTGTGTTTTATCTTTTACCATACTACCCATATGGTTTCTGTTGTGCCAATTAATAAATATACAAATTCCTTGGACTAACAAATGCCTAGCCCCGAACTAAGCTAGCTTGTACTATGGATGCTAGGGAACGGTTAGATATACTTACTTAAATACTTTTTTATAAATATCCATGACTCGAGTACAAATGCCGATGTTCATCAAATTTGCCCTTAGAGGGATTCGAACCCGCGACCCTTGGTTTTGTAGCCTGGGTACTTAAGACCAGCACAATGGGTATTTAAGGGCGCTTGTGCAGCAATCCTTGTGAGTTGGTCGTAAAAGCCTTAAGGATGAACTTCACCTTCAAGTTCATCTGACCGGTTAAAAAGTCTGGTTGACACTGTGGTTAGTTCTATAGTCAATATAGTCCTTTGAGAAAAAGTAAAGTCTTAAGAATTTCTGCACCTGGTAATTCTTCTACACGTACGAAGGGTTTATTAGAAATCCGCTGGAAATTCTAATCTGATAATTAAGAATGTGTCCGTAATGATAAATTTCTTGATTACCGTCAACACTTGTATCTGTCAGAGGAAGTGATAAGCGACCGACAGATCACCCTTATCTCAGGAACCCCCGATCTAGATACCTACATCATTCGATCAAACCACGGCTCATTAAACAGCTGTTAAGGAAACGTTTACGCTTTCCGGTCACATTGAATGATTTATCTGTTCCTAACGTCAGAATTGCGTCCTGACCCGGTCTTTCACTGCTGAGTAAACAAACATAGATTTTCTAGCTACATTTTCTAACTAACGTAAACTAAAAGACAAAGCCGATTTTTACAGGGGAGGTAAAGAACTTCATGCATCATACATTTTTCTATAGGATAGTAGAAGTTCTATCCTGTCTCACTCTGCTCGGACTAAGCTTATAGCTATACTGCCTTAGCTAATATCGTGTGTTATAAGCTCTAAAAAGGACTTACCATGTTTGATTGGTGGACGCGAGAAAAGAGACTCCAATATTAGGCAATGCCCTTTGCCTTGGTATGATTGTACAATAGAACTGTATGATTTGAACAATTAGTAGGTAGGTATATCAAATGTTTAAGATTCAAGATAGCCGAACCTTGGCAGTTCTATCTGATATTTTACCACTTTCTTTTTATAATTTGATTATCTTAATCGCGCAAAAGAAAAGAAGAAGAAAGTTCCGGAATGCTCAAGTGTGATGCGCAAGCAGTTCATAACCACCACACATCCATGTAAGGGCATTCCTTACACCGAGGTAGGAAATCTCTCCAATTTATAAGGCATTAAGTTTCTATTAAGTTGTATGGTTGTTTCCCGAGTGCCGGCGCGCGCGGCAAGCTCTACATTATAGGGTTGCTGATACTTTTGGGTAATCTGTAACAAATTCATTTAATTAATTAAAGGAATATACATATTTGATAAAGTTTAAATTAAGGTGAACAAAACAATCTTGGTGAGTTGTTAGACGAAGCACTCAATGGGAGAGAGAGAGATCATAGCAAAGGGTATCTAGGGATTAGGAAGGAAAACACCGTTCTTATCTAAATCTAAATAAGTTGCATTTTAATTTTAAAGGACTATAGATTGTTTTGTAGAGGAATAAATAAATTTTCAGCCTAATCACAATTATGTATATTGCAGTCTTCTAATTAGTTTTTTTTTAATGATCAAAATTGTTTTTACGGCTTAGGATACCTATTGACTTTAATAACTCAAATTTCCAAAGTTTCTAACAAAAAAATAAGAAGCATGAATTGCTTGAAATTCTGCATTTAATGAGTTTCTACCTACAAGCCGATACCAAACGGTTCTTTATGATTGTACTCGTAAACACCAACTTGTGATATACAAGTGTTGTGTTTAACCTAGTACATAAAATAAATAAAATAGATTACTTGCCATCGTTTAACGCCTTTGCCCTTAAGCTGAGCATAAAACGTCTTTTATTCAGCCGTTAACAGCCCTAGTTGTGAGCGTGTTCTTCATAATTACGGAAAGGCTCTAGTTATGAACGATTTACTGTTCGACATCATCATAAACCTTATGGGTCAGTGGAGCCCAACAGGCACATACGGCGGAGAAACCAAGTTTTCTTGTTTGCATTAACAAAAATGGTCTATAAGCATGGGCGTATCTGATCTATAAGGTACCTAATTAAACAAAAAAAGAATACAAAATCAAATTACAAAAAAAAACCAGCAGGGGATATGTTGAATGCTGCCCCATTCTGAGCCCAAGGCTGGCCACGTCTATGTCTATAGGTAAACAACCGATGAAAATACTATAAATGTTTCCCAATGAAAATACTATAAATGTTTCCCTTGTTACGAAGTTTCATAATATGATCTCAGAAAGTAATTCATTTGGTACCTACTACAAAAATGCTTTGTAAAATATTGCCATACCATTTTAATGAGTACCAATTTTTTTTCCAATAAGGGCTGGCACCAGATAAGTCTTTTTCTTCACCTGTTGCCGAAGTGTCTGCCGCTCCATCAAAAACAGTATCTTGCAAACCAGGGAAGATACAGCAGCACATTTGTGACCTTTTCAGGCAAAATAATACTAATTTAATTAGCAATTCAAACGTACGATGTTATTCCTCAGACAATTTTATTGCTACGCTAGCGGCCGCCCGCGAGTTCGACCCCGCGGATTTTGGTTTCCGCACCCGCACACATGGTGTTATGATATACATAGCTTAGCCGTCCTCGACAAATGTTCTATATCTAATATAAAAATATTTTTTCGAACCAGTACTTTCGGAGATATCGCGTTCAAACAAACAAACTCTTCAGTTTTATTATATTAGTAGTATAGATTCAAACATACAATGTTCAGACAATTTGATTGCTGCATGTAAGTCTATATATCCATCGAAGTAACAGCAGAAACGCAAGCATCAAAATCAAAACCAATGCGTCATTGGTTTAGTTAACCTGCTTCCAATCCACGATTTTATGACAGAAATTACCTCCAACGTGAATGTAGGAAATGAAGAAAAGTGTAACGGACGTCACGTACACAGATTGCTATAATACTAGCTATTGGCGATTATTCTGATTACTTTCTAAGTTGGAACAATTTCACTAACTAATTATCATGAGGCTGATTTGCTGATTTGAAATAACGAGGATGCAAGTGCGGATTTCGTCCGTTGAGATAAAGTTACGGCTGATAATCTGGATCTAATCATCTAAATGGTATGGAAATAGGTGCTGCTATGGCTATCTGTTGAGATGAAAAATAGTTCCACTTGCTTTGATTAAGAGAAAACAGTCAATTACATGAGACCATATTTATGAATTTTCTGATTACAAGAGACATAATCGCTTATTCATATGCATATTGTTGGATAACGAGAACTATTCAAATCATTCCGGTACCTATACCACATATTTACTTCATCAACTATATATATAACTAAGTTTGAGCCTAGATTGTTCCGTGTTTTCATACTTTGGAGAAGTTTATGGTGTCCTCTTAATCCAAAAAAGTTTATTAACTAGAAAAAAGTTACACAAATTAATTCCATTTTCCAAGTTACGGTTTTCTCACCAGTTTACCCTTTTAATAACAATTAACAAACTAGGGGCCGCCCGCGACTTCGTGCCCGTTCGTTCGGTTTCCGCACACATAGTGGTATATTATAGCTTTAAGCCTTCGTCGATCCAACTCCTAGTCTAGTATATAGACTATCCAACACAAAAATATTTCTCATATTCGAACCCGCAGTTCCTAAGATTAGCGCGTTCAAACAATCAGACAAACAAACTGTTCAGCTTTATTATATTAGTACTAGCGGCCGCCCGCGACTCCGTCCGCGTGAATTTCGATTTCCAATATCCTATGTTGCTATATTGTGGTAAAGTTTCATTCAAATCCATTCAGTAGTTTTTAAGTGAAAGAGTAACAAATATAATAATAATAATAATAAATAATAAATGCCTTTGACTAACACACCAATTGCCTAGCCCCAAAGTAAGCACGAAGCTTGTACTATGGATGCTAGGGAACGGATAGACATACTTAAATACAAGAAACATCCATGACTCGAGTACAAATGTCGATGTTCATCACATAAACATTTGCCCCTAGCGGGATTCGAACCCGCGACCCTTGGTTTTGTAGCCAGGGTCTCTGACCACTAGACCAATGGGCCTGTCAATCCATACATCCATACATACAAACTTTCGCGTTTATAATAGTAGTAGGATAGATTAATAATTTTAATAGGGACAAGAAATTAATCTCGGTAACAAAGATTAACGCTAAGATCACAGATCACAGAGCTACTGTTAATTGTATCTAACTAGTTAGTTGTGTTATGGAATTAATTAAATCTAAGAAATCGTTACAGCGCCACAAAACTCTACATTGTTTCGTTGTCTACATAATATTAAAACTGTATAAATAAATCTAATTGTTCCATATCTGTTACAGACAAATCACTCACTGTGAGTGAAATAAATCTCTCAGTCTCAGACTGCATTACAATTAATTCACTAATTAAACACAAACGAATGTATATGAGAGTGAATGAACACATTTAACAACAAGGTCGTGAACAATTATTTTTTAATTAACTTTACATTTTAATACATGTTTATTAATTTAGAGAATAAACATTGGAATCACCGCTTTAGTGCAGAAATACACTAGGCAAAATGACTGGATGACACACCATGCAGAAAATGCGTTACGTTTCTTTGTATAGAAAATGTATTGCCGCCATTGAAGTATTACTACTACTAGGTATTTAGCATAGCTGGGCACCGTTAATAAAATAGTTAACTTCGTTAATCGTTAATCCGCTACAAAAAAAGTTAGCTTCGTTAAACGTTAAAGCGTTACATTTCGGAAGAATTAACGCAAGTTAAAGTTAATCGTTAATCCGTTAACTATGTGTAAAAATGCACTTTTATATCGTTGCGTTAGTGATCTTATAAAACCTATTGGTTGGTTTAGATTCTGGAAGTTAATAGGTTAGGAACCATTGAGGTATTACTACTACGTATAGAGTGGACATCGCGAACAAAAGTTTTGCGTCAAATTGGAGGGAAGGGCGGATAATTCAGTGATATTTTTGTCTTTTTATCTATTTTCAAATTGGCCACCATCTTTATTTTTCGTCTTATAATGATTGTACATGTTTTTAAAACACAACACGACATTTTTTGATTTAAAAAATTGTCAAAAATTTAAATTAGACTGCAACTTTGTGGTCCATGGACCACAATGCGGGTAAGAAAATTTTTGTTCGTGATGTCATCTCTATACGTAGTAGTAATACCTTAATGTATTCCCATTCATAAACATTAACAAGTTGAAGTTCTCGTCTGAAAGCAAGGCTCGTTTTGGTGTCAAAATGTCTTTATCCGTGGAAAACAGACGTTCTTCTGCAGCGCTTGAGGGTATAGCAGTATTGTATTTAATAAATAGACATACAAATATCAATTCCCCGAGGAATGCAGCATCGTTGAACGAGTCTTTCGATTTCATGTCCAGCCCGATTTAAACGAGACTGTGCGCTTTACTCTTTATAGAGTTGGGTCTCTTTGGTTTTTCTATAGACTGAGTGACAGAATTAAAAAAGTCTTCCACGTCATCATCGTTGTTTGTTACTCGTATTGCTCCCTGGACTCCCTTCGCCATTTAAACTGCCCCGCGCCGCGCTCGCCGCGCCCGGCACTGTCTAAACCTGTTTTTCGCGCCTCGTCCCGCGAAGCCGTGTGGTTAATAGTAGGCATTGGATTAACGATTAACGGACTTCTGCATAATTAACGGAAGTTAACATGTCCGTTAACAGTTTTTAAAGTTAACTTAAAAGTTAATGCGTTAACCAAAATGTTAACTTCGTTAATTAACGATTAACGGATTAACGAGTTAATGCCCAGCTATGGTATTTAGATTGGACATCGCGAACTAAAGTTATGCGTCAACTTGGAGGGAAGCGGGCGGATTATTTAGTGATATTTTTGTCGTTCTAACTATGAAATGACACGCCACTATCTTTATTTTAACACTTCACGGCATTTTTGAATTGCAAAAATAGTCAAAAAATAGTACGATATACGGCAACTTTGTTATCCACGGACCCAAAAATCTTTGCACGGACCACAATGCGGGAAAGAAAATATTATTTTTTCGAGTCTCTATACGTAGTAGTAGAAATACCTCAATGATTGCCGCCGAACTTCGGTTGCGAATTTTCCGCCTAGGGTGTTTCTTCACGTACATTGCTTTTCGTGTGGGCTGATAATTTGTACTTACAATGTTAATACGCCATTAGATGTAACATTCCACGCGAGAAACTATTTAAGCAGACGCTTTACAAATGAGGAAAATACAAATTGATTTATAATTGAAACATACTCTCAAAAAACCGCACTCATGAGTCTGCGCATGATAAAAGGAAAAATGTAAGAGCCCACCTAATTATTCTAAATATGTAGTAGTAAGTATGAAGTATGAGCATAGCTGGGCATTAACTCGTTAATCCGTTAATCGTTAATTAACGAAGTTAACATTTTGATTAACGGATTAACTTTTAAGTTAACTTTAAAAAATGTTAACGGACATGTTAACTTCCGTTAATTATGCAGAAGTCCGTTAATCGTTAATCCAATGTCTACTATTAACCGCACGGCACCGCGGGATGAGACGCGAAAAACAGGTTTAGTAAGACAGTGCCGTGCGCGGCGAGCGCGACGCATGGCAGTTTAAATGGCAGAGGGAGTCAAGGGAGCAATACTAGTAACAACGATGATGACGTGGATGACTTTTTTAATTCTGTCAGTCTATGGAGCAACCAAGGAGCTCCATCTCTTTAAAGAGTAAAGCGCACAGTCCTTAAAATGTGGCTGGACATGAAATCGAAAGACTCGTTCAACGATGCTGCATTCCTCGGGGAATTGATATTTATAAGTCTATTTATATTTATTAAATACAATACTGCTCTACCCTCAAGCGCTGCAGTAGAACGTCTGTTTTCCACGGATAAAGACATTTTAACACTAAAACGAGCCTCGCTTTCGGACAAGAACTTCAACATGTTAATGTTTATGAATGGGAATATGCACTTTATGTCCAACGATCAAATTATACATTGAACTATGTTTTGTTCCTAACATTGAGGTATTACTACTACGTGTAGAGTGGACATCGCAAACAAAAGTTTTGCGTCAAATTGGAGGGAAGGGGCCGGATAATTCAGTGATATTTTTGTCTTTTTCTCTATTTTATAATTCGCCACCATCTTTATTTTTTGTCTTATAATGATTGTACATGTAAAAATGGTAAAAAAAAGAAAATTATACTGCAACTTTGTGGTCCATGGATAAGAAATTTTTTTTCGTGATGTCATCTCTATACGACATACGTAGTAAGTAAGTAATACCTCAATGGTTCCTAACCTGTTAACTTCCAGAACCTAAACCAACCAACAGGTTTTAAAAGATCACTAACACAACGATATAAAAGTGCAGTTTTACACAAAGTTAACGGATTAACGATTAACTTTAACTTGCGTTAATTCTTCCGAAATGTAACGCTTTAACGTTTAACGAAGCTAACTTTTTTTGTAGCGGATTAACGATTAACGAAGTTAACTATTTTATTAACGGTGCCCAGCTATGAGTATGAGCGTTTTATTTTAGGTCTTCCTTATTACCTACTAATTCAATAAATACCCTAACGGGTACCAGGTCAAAAGACTTTATCTCAATTTATCAATTGCAGGTCAAAAGCCCTGTAGAGTTAGGCTTTCGACCTGCAATTGGACATTAGGGTCATCATGGTTATACAGTTCTACTGCAGGGCAAAGGCTTCCCTATTGCTTGTGGGCTTAATTAAACCTTTTATTAAATACATAAAAGCGAATAAGTGAATAAGTATTCCCTCTTAATAACGCGATTTTACGCATTTCTTTTGAATTGTAATTAGTAAGCTATTTATCCTTTAAGCATCCTTCTGTCTATTATATTATTAGATAATAATTAACAATTTAAATTAATCTTGAACTAGCTTACGTGCCTATCTGTGGAACAAAATAATAATAAAATGTGATTATATCAGCTGTTTTAAGATAACATACGGTAAAATTATTGTATGAGAAAACTTATCCAACTTACACAACAATTAAACCGAATTTGTTTCTCAACAAAAGTGATAGTTAATTGCTGTATAAGGTGTCTTGGTTTTGGGAGATGTGAGATATGCAAATGTTTGTTCAGCCGTCAGGATCTGTTGAAATCTTTATCGTAACAATAATTGTATGTTGAACCTCAGTCTGTGTTGTTTTTCTTCATCTGTTATTCTTCATGTTGATGTGATAGTTATTATTGCCTGATCTGTGTCATAATATACCTAAATATACAGCCTGTGTATGAGAAATAGGCTTTTGTCAAAATTCTTTATGCTGGGGTGGGTTGATAATAAAAACCGGCCAAGAGCGTGTCGGACACGCCCATGAAAGGGTTCCGTAGCTAAAAGATGGCCCGACCGCTTAAGACACCATTTAGTAAGGGCAACTGCACGTCATAAGTTGGTCGAGTTGTATATAAATAACTATGTATGATACAGAGTTCGCTATAGTTTTCGTTGAAAGTACTTACTTGGAGGTATACAGGACATTTTTTTCAGAATTATTGTAATAGTATTTCAAAAGTTATGGGGGGGGGACGCTCTAATTTTAACTTTGTATTAATATATCTCGAGACTGGGGTGTTTGATCTACATGGTTTCAAGGCAAGTTTTATTGTATTTAAAAATACCTTTTTAACGATACCCAACACGATGGGGTAAGTCGAATTTTTTTTTTCGAATGTACTTTTCGATGTATGGGAGGGGGGGTAAAAAATAATTATTTTTCGATTATTTTAAAAACCAATTCTTGAATTATCACTATGCATCTCTCCACCAATTTTCGTGGCAATCGGTTCAGAAACGGCGGAGAACGAGCCAGGACAGACAGACAGACAGACAGACAGACAGACAGACAGACAGACATGACGAAACTATAAGGGTTCCGTTTTTTGCCATTTGGCTACGGAACCCTAAAAATAGGTATGCTGACAGTTTTTTTCCTAACACTGGAACTACCTTATAATCCTACATCAAAGATCATCAGAACTTAAAGTCGCAAATATTCTTCCTTAATGGATATTTATTAGAGACAACAACCCTCATAAATAACCCATAAATAAAACTAAAGGAAATAAATTCGAATCCGGCAAATGGTCGTATAAACTTAATTTTATGGTACCGGGAGCCTGATAGGTACTAAACTGATAAATGTGGGTTGGTATCGCAGGGTTGTGTTTTGCGTATGGTTACGGCGGAGAGCCATCTTGAATTGCCTAATGGCATCGGATCTGGCGAATGCCACTTATTACTGCTTGATAGGTGTTATACACAGAAAGCATGTGCATGAGACAGCCCATATGGGGGTGTTATCCACTGCGAGACAGATTGATGATAAACGTTTTCTGTCTTATTCTATAACCATCTTACTTTATTTAGCCATTAACCCACTCGCGCTGCAACAATTATCTGTAATAGATGATGTGGCTATTGTTCTTACAACCACATATCATAAACACAATTATGTTCCACATCAACTATTACATAGCAAAAATTTTCTTTATAAATCCAAATCATGGTAACTGATCGAATAAACTTAATTTTATGGTACCAGGCTCCCATAAACGCTGGCTGGTATCTCTGGCTCCTGTCTCGTTCGTGTATGGCGGGGCGCCAGTATTGGCTAATGGCATCGGATCTGGCGCGAGCCTCTTATTACTCTTCATAAGTGTCATAATATAGAGTACTAGCCTTCCGCCTGCAGTTTCACCCGCGCTTTATTTCTTTATCAAATATCACCCCTTCACACCCACATTTTCGGGATCAAAAGTAGGTACCCTATGTTCACCGGGGATAGTGTAGCTAGCCAACAGTGAAAGTATGTATTATTGAATCACTAATATTATTTAACGGGACTAAACGCGATATTAATTATGTAGTATATGAATACTACTTACTGCTTGACGTTTCGGCTGCGTTACAACAGCCGTGGTCGCAAGCAGCAAGCAGTAAGTAGTATTCATATACTACATAATTAATATCGCGTTTAGTCCCGTTAAATAATATTAGTGATATAATGCAACGCGAAAGTCTAAAATCTTATGTATTACTAGCGGCCGCCAGCGACTCCGTCCGCGTGGGCTACGATTTCCACACACAGTCGAACTAATAATAGCTGAATAAAACAACGGTCTATACATGCAGTCAACTTGCACACTTTTATGAGACTAATTACTCAGAATTACTCAGAATAGAAATATAGTCAAATAAAATGACGGAAAACACTTATAATTATTATTATCAATATTCTGGAGACCTTATACATTTGAGAAATCATCTGTTCACCGCGATTCAGATCCGCGGCCGCGCCTCAAGCGAGGTGCGCCATCTATCGTCACATTTTAGAACTAAATAGTTCGCTAGCACAATTTACAATGATAAAATAAAGGAATATACAATAGCTTAAAGCCTACCTCGACAAATGGTTAGTGGTAAGTGGACTATCCAACACAAAATGTTTTGTCAATTCGAACCAGTAGTCCCTGAGCTTAGCACGTTCAAACCAATTTGGATCTTGAGTTGCACGTGTTATTGTGAGTCAACCATAAAAGATAGACATATGCTGTTGGGGGATGTTTTTTAGGCAATTTTATGTAGAATATTTCCGTCATACATGATTTCTATGTGACTTTAACCATTAAGGCTGCACACGTGACTGAAGCTTAAGAAATGGAGTAAATTCTCCCGTTTTCCCCACATTTCTCTTCACTACGCTACTCCTGTTGATTGTAGCGTGATGAAAAGTATCCTATAATATGCCCAGGAGTATGAAGAATAATGGTACCAAGTTTCGTCAAAATCCGTCCAGTAGTTTTTGTTTCTATAAGGAACATACAGACAGACAGACAGACAGACAGACAGACAGACAGACAGACAGACAGACAAAAATTTTACTGATTGCATTTTTGGTATCAGTATCGATCACTAAACACCCCCTGATAGTTATTTTGGAAAAATATTTAATGTACAGAATTGACCTCTCTACAGATTTATTATAAGTATAGATTGAAGTCAGGACGGAATTATTTGAGGTTATTCGTTACGTACAAAAATACAATCCCTTTTCTTTTTTATAATATGAGTGTAGATGTAGATTAGTGTAGATGCAGATGTAGGTGGAGGCTTTAAGAGCCACGCTATTTTCCGTGCATTGGTAGGTATTATAGAAAGTTTATTTGGGGGTATTGTTCTAATTTTAATTCATGATCATGACCATTATATTCTTGTTATATACCCATATTATTTGTAATTTTGCTGCAAATAAATTGCTTTAGTTTTCAAATGTTAGAATATGCACAATGATCAATCTAGTTTTCCTACTATCGCCAAATTAATTTATTTCGAAATAAATAATTTCACTTGAACAAGGAATGCGGATGGAATGTTTCTCCATTTTCATTCAAATTTCGATTAGAAAATGCATTCTTTCAATCTCTGAGATTGAATCGATATAAATAATCGAATTGTCCGTAATTATTATGATACGACAATTTGTAGCGCGTTTACGAGACTACTGGTAATTTAGCTTTGACAGTTATTATCGTTGTTTATGGACAGAACGTTTGAGACTGCACCTGTTTAATTTAGATGTGACGAATCGATATAAGATAATTGTGATGGTAATATTACAAAATGTACACTTTGTTTTTATTTTCATTTGCAAGGAAAAAGCTTAGTTGTGCTTTTCGAGAACATAAATTCTTTAGGATCATATAGCTAACTAGCGGCCCGCCCCGGCTTCGCCCGTGGTACTTGTCCACTATTTAATGGATGATATTATACATAAAAACCTTCCTTCCTCATGAGTTACTCTATCTATTAAAAAAAACCGCATCAAAATCCGTTGCGTAGTTTTAAAGATTTAAGCGTTCATAGGGACATACAACATACAACATGACAGAAAAAGCGACTTTGTTTTATACTATGTAGTGACATTACACTTCTTTAAACAAAATGATTTATGTTTGAATTTCGAATATTAAAATCCAAGACACTAATAATGTACGTATGTTCACTTTCACAGACACTGTCATCTTAACAATCAGATAACATTCACGCATCGAAAATTATGAAATTAAGTGAACTTAAGTTTAATTTTAACTTGCAGATGGAGCGATAAGGAAGGTATGGTTCTGGTCTGATTCTTGTGTATGGTAATGATGATCAACCTTTGTGGCTCATAATTTGGTCTTGTCATTATTTAAATCTGTTTTTTGTTATTTCTGTCTCATTAATTTGAGGTTGTCGTAACAAATAATTTAAAAGCTTGTGATAGAATAAGCTAGGCCTTGGAGTGGCGATTTGTCAAGAGGAGCTGGATGCGAGTTGCCGAGGATGGGCTATATGGAAAGGCCCTTGGGGAGGCCTATGTCCAGCAGTGGACTGCGATAGGCTGCTGAAAGATGATGATAGTTTGAATGACAACCGGCAGTAACATCTTCCATACATTTGTGTGTTTGCTTAAGGTATTTTGTAAGTGTTTAGATTAAAATAAGTTAACTTAAGTCCTTTTTACCGCCTGAAATACAGGGAATCCTAGTTCAGGCACATTTTGTTAATTTAGCAACTAAGATATTTATATAGATTTTAATGATTTTTCCTGAGCAGAATGTTTATTGAACAAAGTTTTTTTTATACTATTCTTAATCTGCATACCTAGATATCTTTGGTTTTGTTGACTTGACTTTTGAGCTTATACTTACAAGTTACAATTATAACATTTGCGATAACCTGCAATGACGAAGCATGCTGATTTGACCAAAGCCTTTAATAAATAAAGATTGTGTAGGTAATAAAGATGAAGAAATGACTACAAATGACTAACAAGGAGCAGGATTAAGTGATGCGTAATCAGATACCTCCAAGTTGGAAGTGCAGTGTATCAGTGCAGGCAATGAATGCAGTTTTTGCACGGAGGTAATACTACAAGACGCTAGTTAAATATCTGCGGCGAGGTTAACTGCCATACATCGGGATGTTTACTTAGGGTTATAAAGGTTCAGGTTTCTAGGGATCCGCGGGGAATGGATTCAGGTACACTTGAATTCAACTTTCCTAAACCCATCGATATCGGATTGTGACATTTTTATCGAATGGTTAAATTCAATCGACCGGAACTAACTATTGAGCATTTAACTAATTAATACAGCTGAATCAAATTATAAAAGTACCACAATTAAAAAACATTTGTATTTCATACATTTACAACTCCTCTGGAAGTGAATATGTAGGAAGAAATGTTTTCTCCGTAAATAATAATAACAAAATGGCGATCGGATTCGTTTGGACATATCGATTGCTCGATATTAGAATCGCAACAGGGGTCGCAGGTACGGTCTCAGCTCATTACCAATAAATATTGCTTGCTTTAGTGTATTTTCCATGTAAAATATGTTCAATGTTACAATATAAAATGTCCAAGAATGTTTATTCCATGACTTGATTATATTGCAAGCTTCTCCTCGTTTACAACTAGCGACATGCTACATTAATTTAATTAAATGGTAGCCAAAATAAAAATACGATTTTCAAAAGATTTTCTTGTGGAAAAATAATATATTTTTAACGATGATTATTCCCGATGAGACCTGTTTCTGTCGTGTCTGAAGAGAGATAAGTGACTTTGGGGTGTCACGAGTAGGTAATACCGTAATTTCTAACAGACGATCCATAGGTCCGCATCTGAAGCCTGCATGAATGAAATGTATGGATGTTTGTCCGTCAATCACGCTGAAACTACTCATCAGATTTTGGTGATATTTTGTAAAAAGGCAGGGTATGGGCTCTCTTAGATGATAGGATACTTTTTATCTCGATTAATGCTTCCACAGGATCGGATGATAACGCGGGCAAAGCCGCGGTTAAAAACACAACAACAAACAAGTATGTATTACAATTTTATTTTTGTCAAATCTTAAAGCCTTAGCGGGAAGGGATGTGAAAGGACGTTAAAATCGTATCGATTTAATTAGTCTTGAACTCTTTGTCACATAGCGTTTCTGTCTTGCCTGTATTTTTTATCGCTTATAATGCTATGAGCCCTAAGGGCAGGACAGAAGAACCCTAGCTATATGCATGATCGGTCAGATATGCGTGTCGGCCTGTTTTTGCGCTCCCTGCCACCGCTCGATTGGTACTGACGTCGTTTCACGCTTCTGATGGAGCTGTTGTGTAATAAAACGTTTTATTTGATCACGATTGGTTCGCTCATTGGTCTTGAGCAACTGCAATACGTTTAGCTGACAACCATTAATCTGCTATGTCGGATAAGCCTTTTAAATGTATGGTGTAGAGTCGTCACGTCAGGTACTTTGTTTTATTTACGGTGAGTCAGGTTGTACCTATCCTATTATTAAGAGAGGTAAGAGCTTGGGTTCAATAAAGTGTTACTTCGTATCTGTTGTGCTATGTTTCCGCTGGTGAGTAAGGAAGGTCACCTGGCTCAGTTGGGGAGGGCATCTTACGCATTTATCAGATCAAACAAACATACGTCCTGTTCTCCACGACGGCCAAATATGATGTTTAAAGTTTCCCCGCGACATCAAAACGCATAAAAACTTTTTTCAATTTCAAAGAAGGTCGAGTCATCGTTGATGAGTGGGGAGTGAACTGTGCAACTGTGAACAAGGCAGCCCTACTGCACGTACTATCTTCACGCTCGGGCGCGGCGCACTGCGGGCACGGCGCATCATCGATTTGCACGGGATGCGTATGCTCGCATGGAAAAGGTTATGAGGTTTTAAAAATCATAGTTAATATAATAAAAAAAAGTGGACACTATTCCTCGATATCATGCGCAGCAGTGAGATCTTTTCAAAGTTTTACATGCATTATTAGAACTTGTATCTATTATTTTTTAAATTAAAAACTCAGGCTCAGGCGGCTCAGGCGGGTTTGGAACCTGCACCTCTTGCAATCCGGGCAAGAGGCCCGGGCTTGTCCAGATTTCAGGGTTCAGTCCTTGTCCGGGGTTCGATCAGAGATCAGATTATTTTTTCTTTGTTTATAATCTTTACACAAAGAAAGCAGCAAGATCATTAACAATCTTGTCTACTTGTATTTCTATAGGATGTCAAAACTTTGAAAATAATGTTCAGATATTGTTAATACTGTACATTTCATCGTTAACATAACAATTTTCGAGTTACCCCTCCACCCACCAGTGGGTTAGAATGGTGGGTTAGCGGGTAACTGCCCATTAAATAGAACACAAATTGGTTTTACGTACATTTACTGAAGTTCAAAGAAATAAATGAGATTATTCATTTCCAAATTTTTTATCCCTAATCTACGAAAATAAATTATAAATTTTCATGTAATCAACACCGACTGTTGACGACTGTACATAATTGTGAATGATCAATCATCGCTAGTGTTAATCATTAAATAAGAATTAATGGATTCATTCTACCGATATGGCGCCTCGAGATTGAAACTGAGCATATGCCAAAGTATAATATAAACAGCTCTGATATTATTTGACAGACTTATCATCAAATATGAAAGGCACTTTAACATTAATTCTATGACCGTTAGATTGGAGTGATGACAAAAACCGTTAGGAAGTAAATAAGAGGATTAAATTTCATTATTTTGTACACTCTGTTTATTTTATTGTAATAATTAATAGCAGTGATTTGTTTCATTCTTAATGGCCTGGTAAGTAGGATTTCCGGTCATTACAAAGACCATAGTCGAGCTATGTACAAGTTTTTCAATATAGATATTTTATAGTCTCTAAACTTTATTGACTACATTTTAAAACTATGAGAAAGAATAACGCAATTTGTGAAAAAGTTGATAATAAGTACCTCTACCAATATTCAAACTGGTGTTCTTTTTTTCTATTGATAATAGTTTTTTAATGAGCTTAATCACGAGTAACTATGTGTTATTTGTCTTTTGTTCGATTTTTACGTTTATTGCATCAATATCTTGTATGTCTGTTGTAAAGCTTTTAGATAAACTTTTCACGCCATTTAACCTGTTAAATTTCTCACATACCAAAGTACCAACCCAAACAAAAGCGAAATGCATTAAAAAAAAGTTGCAAAAATGCAAAGCTGAATAATTTTAATATCTTCACGTCGCCCATCTTTGAAACCCTTAATCAAGGGCCAATAAATAAGTCAAGGCAGGCGCCGGCACAAGAATTGAATCTTGTACAGGCTTATTAATCACGTGTAGGCCTCGCATGCCATAGCGGGATCCTAAATCCACACGATGTTCTATATAAAGAAAGTGGTTATGTCCATACCTTATTCTAAGCGGAAGGAATGATTTCGTGGATGTTAGTGATATTTCCCAGGTGTTTTTGTTGTGATAAATGAAACTTAGATGGCGACGAAGGATAGAATAAATACAAATGATATCTCTATCAAAATTTGGACACTGAAAGGAACAACATATTTATTGGATACATTTGGGAGATCCCTATTAACTAGAATTAAAGAGTAAAAATAACGTGTCAAGGGTATACAACAGCACACCCTTGACCGCTAGGATGCTTAACCTTGCTTGAGCGCTAGGATGATGATGAGTAAGCTAGAAAGCTTACATCACTTACATCATCCTAGCGCTCCTCTCGGTTGCATAGGGTACTACATATAAGCTTCATATGAGCTTCCGAAAGTACCATGATGGTTTCCTGAAATGAGGTATTTCTCCCGCCTGCTCATTTGTGTTCTCCAATATGGCTTTCCCACGATTATAAATAGTTCTAATATCGCAATATTCATAGGAATGTGATATATCTTCCCTTACATGAACAGTGAACACGCAAAGCTAAACTAACATTATCTCGGGCATGTGGTTGTGGCAAGACGCCAAGCACGCGTTTCCGCCGAGAAGCAAAACGCCTGGAGGTAATCCACTTTGTACACCCAAAAGGCATTGCCTAAATATAGCCTCTTTATTTATCTCGCGCCCATCAACCAAACAACTAGGTCGAGAATGGAAAACTTCTAGCCTGTCTCATTCAGTTGGACTGATCGACCACCTCCTCAACTGGGCGACTTTACTCAGCAGCAGAAACATAGCACAACAGTTACGATGTACTACTTTAAAACAAAAACAAACTTTATTAACTTAGTTGGCTTCAAAGATGCACTTATAAATCGTCAATAAATTATTACATTACACTAAGATTATACCACCAAAACTACCTACTACTACACTAAGATTCTTCACTAATAATAATATTAAGAAAGGCCTGCCAAAAATATTTATCGGTGCTGAAAATGGACTAGGCTTGGTGCTCAATCTGCAGATGCTCAAAGCGGATTACTTCAAAGCTTGCCATGGCTACTACGACCCGTGGCTTCTAATTAGTTTTTTTGCACACTCATTAAGACCTTGGGGACGTGGGTTCATTCAACATTTCCTGGGTGGTTGAGTAATCTACATCTAATTACGTGCCTTCCGTTTTTGATGTCTTTTGTCAGATTGAAGACACAGGAACTTTTCGGCAGATATAGACTTTCGACACCTTATGCGTCGACTTTTGAATGAAAAAAAACATCTTATGATTATGTTAAAATTTAGTATAATTGGAATGATTCATTAATCAGCATCAGACAGACAAATAATAATCATAACATTAGTTCATATAATTAGAAGACAGTTATTTTCATTTATGGTTTCAGATTGCCTCGATAAATTAGCATCTAACCAAAGTCTGGCCTCATTAGCTTTATATGGCTGTAGAAATGTTAAGATCAAAGAAAATTCTGGTTTATTTTTTGCAATATTTGTTGATCGCATATAACGGGTGCCTCCCACTCACTGGCTATTCCTATGAATCACTAATGCTTATATGTATTTGGAGACAAACAAGAATTTCTTGTACCACAACGCCATTTAATTGGTTAGGGGACGTATAAAACACTTTATATACCGTTTGAATTGAATGAGATCAAAACATTAGGTACCAGATTGTTTGGTTCAGCAAGCATTATATATAACTTCATCTGAATAATTTTTGGGTTATATTATAGTTATCACAAAAAGCTATCCAAAAGTGTGTGAAGTTTTTAATACTCAAATATTCCTGTTTTCTATAATAAACATAACTTCGTAGAAATCATTCATGGATTGCCCATCAATTGAGGACACATGCGACATAAGAAATTACTCATTAACATTTTCACGTACTACACCGAATGACTCATGTTATGTTCCATAGAAGAATAAAATATAAAAACGATGCTAAAATTGTTTATTTTTACCAACGCGGCAAATGTGGTTATTTATTTTTACCGTCTTTACCAGGATGGCAATTGCTTACATTTAATTTATTAAGACCACTATGTAGCTTTTCGTAGAGACTTTCCAGAAAATTGTGGTAATACAATGGTTTTCGGCAAGCTTTTTTCGCTTAAATGTCTTAATTATGATTTGAGCAGCTTTTAAAGGCTAAAGATCACCCTTAACTGTGAATTGAATATTCCTAATCTAATTTATTTAATGAGATTAAGAATGTTCTTAATTTAATTTAAAAGAAGCGAAGTTAGAGCAACCTTTCAGTCTTCCCAAACTAGTCCTAGAAATGTTTGTCGGCAACAAACTAACAGTCTGTTCAGCGGGAACAAAGTGACAAAAGCCTCAAAAACAAGTATCTATTTAATAATCATAATCATAATCATAATCATAATTTCTTTATTGTGGTACACAGGTAAAAAATGGTGTTACAAAAAATACATAAGTTAGTGCAGAACTGTGACCTGCCTGTTATGGCATACAATAGTCATAAAATAAAATTGATTTTAAACCCAATTAACAATACAATTAAAATTTACATTTTATCAAAAAGATACTCACCCACAGCATAATAACATTTATCAATTAGAAAATCGGCTAATCTTTTTTTAAAAAGCTGAATGTTATCTATATCCCGTATGGCCACCGGAATTTTATTAAATATTCGGGGAGCATTACAAAATATGGACTTACTAAATAAAGTAGTTTTACTGGGAACCATGCATAATTTACCCTTTTGACGATCCCTCATTTTTGATTTAAATTTATTTAAGTTGCTTTTAGTAAATATTGCACTTTCTAAAATATAAATACAAGGGACACATAAAATTTTATATTTCACAAAGTATGGCTTGCAAGATTCTTCTGTTTTTAACCTAAACATTGAACGTATACAACGTTTTTGTGCTCTAAATACACGTTGTATATCTTGATCAGAGCAATTCCCCCAGAACATAATTCCGTACCTTAGTGCTGATGCTACGTACCCGTGATAGGCAGTTACGACAACTGATATATTTGCTACGTTTTGCAATTTAAACAAAGCATAAGAAAATTGGTTTAGTTTCTTACATAAACACTCGATATGTGATGTCCATTTTAATTTTTTGTCAATATTTAAACCTAAAAATTTTGTTATGTCAGTTTGTTCAATTTTAATTCCGTCATAATTTACGTTCATAATCATGTTTTTATCTCTTTGTGAAAAATACATATATTTTGTTTTATTCAAATTGATCTCTAGGTTATTTTGTTCTAGCCATACAATTACAGATTTTAGTGAGTCATTAATTTCATTTTCAAGGTTTGTTAAATTAGTATTTCTAAACAAAATTGTGCTGTCATCAGCAAACAATGTTATATTCTTGTGATGAGTTAATACAGATGGCAAATCATTTATATAAATTAAAAATAAAAGAGGACCGAGAACGCTCCCTTGGGGCACGCCACATGTTACGACTTTGTACTTTGACGTAAACAATTTCATCATTTTATCTTCAGTGTCTATTTTTTCAATCTGTGTCGCCTGTTTCCGACCCGTAAGATACGACTTCATGAGTTTGTGAACATTCCCTCTGATTCCATATGCATAAAGTTTTCTAAGCAATATATCGTGATCTACTTTGTCAAATGCTCTAGTCATGTCCATATATAGGGCTATGGTAGGTAATCTACAATCAACACCTGAGTAAACTTGATATAAAAAGTCAAAGATACCCATATTTATAGATTTCCCTTTATTTATATTATTCCCTATATTTTCCCTATATTTACCAAAGGCCGTATGCACAGGTATCATTCAACACAGTTTACACTGTCCGATTTACTCCAACACACAAAATCGACGCCTAAAAGCTCAAATAACTGTATAAATGTTTGTGAATGGTGTTCATTCAACATCTTTGCTCGTGTTTTTTTGTCAAATCGAGCGGTTAAACGTTTGAGGCTGACTTAGGTACAAGAAAATATTTTGTCCATATTTTACAGTTGACGGCGAGATACAAAGTATTCGTATTTATACTTAGTTAAATAAAACTAGTTCGTGACTCTGCACAGTTAAAAGTTTATATCGAAATTTATTAGGTACGTGTGTAGGATGCATTACTCAGCTAGTCCACAATCTACAACCCTTTTACTGTTTTTTAACTACTTTTCCTATAATCTATACTAATAAAATATAATAAAGCTCAAGAGTTTCTTTGTTTGTTTGAAAACGCTTATGTCAGGAACTACTGGTTACCATTTAAAAAATATTTTATAATTTTATCATATTTTATAAAAATATGATATTAAGCGATTCGTTCTCCCTTAAGTCTAGGGGTCCCTTAGGTTTTGTTAAACTGAATATTCACAAACATTCTGTTGTACCCGAGTATTTTTTTTGGAAATTATTAATTTTAGAGAGAATTGTTTCAAATGTAGAGTTAAGCGTTCGGACCTTCTTACTTCCACAATAATTTTCCAATGTCGTCGATTCTCCTTATAGCTTATCTAGTCAATCAGGCTCTAAAGTTCTTATAACAACCGGTTCCGTGGATTACCAGTATAATATAATTATTATCTGTGGTGTGGACCGATGTTTTGGTAGAATAACATCGTAAAACAATGTCTGCCGACGGATATGAAAGCAATTTAAGTGATGTTATACTTACTTAAATTGGAAAGTCCGGATGTTTGTTGTCTAATTAGATGCGTCTCAGCGGTTTTTTTGTTGTAACTTATAATTTAATATAAAATATGCGCGAATTACGATCACGGTTTAGTGATAGGTATCAAAAATGTTCGCGGTCGCGGATCTATAAATCTGTTTAATGGTGACACAGACACTGCATATTGTAGGACTTTTTACAGCCTCCTAGCTTAAGTAAAAATTAGATATGCCATTACTTGACCGGCTTCTTACTTGTAACAACGAGATCTGGTTAGGTATATGAAGTACGAGTAGGAATCTAATACGATTTGATAGGACTTTGGAATCGACTCATCATAAACTGATATAAAAAGCATTGTTACTATTGAAATAGCAATTTTGATTTTTGTAAATACAGTGGGTTTATATTTTACTAGCGGCCGCCCGCGACTCCGTCCGCGTGGATTTCTTTTTTTCGAAATAAAAAGTAGCCTATGTTCTGTCTCAGGGTCTAAAGATTGTCTGTACCAAATTTCATCAAAATCGGTTGCGAGGTTTAAGCGGGAAAGCGTAACATACAGACAGACAGACAGACAGACAGACAGAGTTACTTTCGCATTTATAATATTAGTTGGGATTGGGATTCTAACTGGCTACCATTATCATGTCTGCCAACATTCTAGAACATTCGCACTTTATTACAGGAAAAAAAAATAGATCGTGAATAAGAATGAACGTCTCTTTTAATTTGAATCGAACTTTAAATTCACTAGCCTTTCAAATCCTCTTCTTGCAATTTGCTAAATTGCAGTTTCAGTGCATTGCTTTTAGACAAAAACGTGAAAACTAAAACGCCTTCAATTCCGGCGTTGCATTGTAATGTGCACTTTCCCTCTCAAGTAGGCGTTAGAACTATGTTAATGCACAAATAATAGTATAATAAAAGAGACCGCGTAAAAGCTATCATTATTATTCATGACTGCCTCTCATTTGCAGTAATAGAAATAAATTGCCTTAAATTCATAATGATATGGCCCGAGCGGTTTTAGAAATGAGTTTAGAAGCGATTGAGTTGTTGCGGACGTGCGAAAGTAATCAGTGAGTGTGGGTAACTGTCTGTTTTGATGCTATCAACATGTTTTGACAGGAGCCAATGCCAGTGATCAGATTAATTTTGGTCTGAGTTATTTTCAAAACCATAGTTTTTTTTTTGGTTCTTTTGTCATTGTCAGGACAGGCAAAAGGAGCTGGCAAAACCATAGACTATGTTGCGGTGCTCTTCAAGATGTTTGTTTAATGGACTCAACTTTGATGTCTTTAAAATTATAGTAGGTTAAAGCATTCGTTATGCTTTGTGGCTTGAGCACTAACCGTGCAGACCAAAAGATCAAAAAAACTGCTAGAGAAGATACATTTTTTGTTTTTATTTTCCTTTACCATTAGACTACATGATGCTCTGGGTTTAGATCCGACCAGAAAAGTTCGAGATCGGGAATAACAATGAACGTCTCATTTAATTTGAATCACACTATAAACTTACTAGACCTTAAAATAAATTTTCCAAATTCCAGTTTCAGTGCATTGCTTTTTGACAAAAACGTAGAATGTTCAGATATCGCATTGAATTAAAAAAAAAAATTCTTTAATGAATGCGGAAGGTACAGTAACGTACCTATGTCGAAGAACACTATCTTATGTGCAACAGTTGATATTATTTTGACTTTAACATTAAGTACTCCGCTTCATATTTCTCAATATAATGGAATTATATGTGGTGTTTTAATAGGCTGTTAATTTCAACTGCAAAGATTTCATTTGCTAATAACAGGATATACAATTACCACGCAGAAAGCTTTAAGTAACACTTTACATCGAGAAAGATAAAGTGAATAAATATATCTTATTAGTTATTTATTTGAAACATTTTCAATTAGCGATACGAATCTGAAAATTGCAAGGTTACAGGGACTAATTTCGCTCCTTTGCAGCAAATCCGGTGCAGTGTTGCCAATTGTAAAGTTCATAGAATTTTAATTAAATCCATTTTGATTTTATATTGGATTCTTTATCTCTGGATGTGAAAGAAGATGAATAAGTAGTTGCTATCGTTTTCTTTACGTTCGAAGTTTACAGGCATCAATTTTGAAATGATACAAAAAGTGCACATAATTACCCATTAAAGTGGGTTTTCAATGAAGATTTTTTATAATAACATAACGCTGTGATCCCCGTAGGTGCACTTAAAACGTAATTTTGTTTGAATTTATAAAATTTCGAATGTGAATTATTCTTGGTAGGGTACTAATACTGGTATAAAGTATTTACCTACCTACGTATGTTTTACACGAGTGGTAATTAATTAGCTACATTTGCAAAGAGGTTTTAAGTCATGCATAGGTGGTAAATCTTAAGTTGAAAAAAAGATAATGAAAATTAAAAAATAATGTTAATTCCAGTCAAAAAGTTGGCAGCACTGTTCCGGACGCCCGCTGTAATTAGCTCAACAATTTCTCTAATTGGCTAACAAGGAAAAGCGATATCTCTCGTCCGAGTCTGAATTATGAGGAACTTTCTTTGGACGAATGTGTGATTTCTCTGGAATAAGAGGCCACGTATGCCCTTGTTAAAAAATAAAATAAAAGAGTTGCAGTTCGTGGCAGAAAAAAATATAAAAGAAGGCAGGTAATTAAAAATAATGTATCGCATTCGAAGAAAAATTAGGATTGCTATGTTCAAAATTAATGACGTAAGTGCGAGCTGACGTTCTGTAACAATAAATAGCACAACCTGTTTTTGTATATGATCTAAAATTCTAGTCCTTTAGGTATTTATTGACGGTAGTGATTGAATGCTACATGCGATCAGTTTCTGAATAACCTATTCAAACATTGCAAAACATACTTTATTAGAAATACATACACAGTTACTATTGCATTAAAATATCTGCCATATAGGAACAAGCCAATCACTCGTTCGTAAGTAAACACTACTCCTGATGAAGTTCAAAGTACAACTTTCAACCGTATAATCTCCGACCTGATCATTTTGATTGCCGAGCGTAATCAGGCTAAGGGGAAGTCGCGGGCTTTTCCGCGATACCCGTCGAAAATGCATCCCTGCACCCCGCAAGTGCAACCGGCAAGTTCAAGACCGGCCGCTCGTCGCGTGCCTCCGCAGAACTCACGGACTCTCCGCCGCGAACGCACGCACCACTCGTGCCAACACCGCGACACTCGCGAGTTACGATACCCATCACAGTACCAACATAGTGCTTCGAAATTCGAATATCACCGTTTGAAAAAGGAACCATGCGGACACTACTAAGGTACGTCTAGATTAATTCCATTTTTAAATTTTGTTTTTTTCCTCTATTTTCAAACCATAGAGTATTATGGCTGGGTAATGCACTCGACCACCATAAAAAGTCGGCAAAGAAGATTGACTGAACTCTTGCAGTCGTTAATTTTAATGCAAGTGCTAATAGGCAACTTGTGAGGGATTTTAAGGGCATGTGAATTGCGGTCTTTGATTGAGGTGGTGCGATTAAGCTTTGATGGTACTTGTCGGGTTGTTTTATATCCTTCGAGCTTAAATTAACGTCTAGAGAAGTGTAGTCAATTAATATTGTAACGTACTTACCTGCATACAATCAATTTGTGCAATGTACTAAAATAGTAGAAGATACTATCTATAGTTACTGAATCTTCTAAAATTAGTAACATGATCTGTGTGTACTGTTTCATGAGAAAAGTTTCAATAAACTTGTTTAGTAGTCAGTCAGAAATGGATATGAAAATATGTTCAACTAGACTAGATTTGTTTCTCACTTTGCTATTAAGGATAGATAGTCATGCTAAATAAGATTAAGGTAGAAGACTTTGATATAAAGAAACGTCCGAGTAAATGGTGTATAAATGTAAAAAAATGCAATCGATATTGTTTTAAAGAATTATAGATGCAACGAAATACCCGCATAATTAGGTAGTTATTGAATACGTAACAGCTCCAAATTTGAAATCACACGCGCGTCTCAAATGCAATAATCGTAAGAATTATGTACATTTTTTTAAATACATGATTTACGATTACTCGCAACATAACGATACGGTTTTATTTATGAGACGTGCAATGTATTATTATTATTAGCTTTCCCGGTCAGTCCCAGGCCCTGTTTTATATTAAAAACATAAATATGTATGCCCGAGGTCATCGTTCCATGCATTCAAGGAAACTCAATGGAATTTGCTTGCAATTTAACTTTATTATCCATCATTTATTGATGTTTATTTACGAATAATCTGTGGAAGTGATAAAATGGAACATTCGAATATTGGTTCATTCAAATCTTAAATATTTATTTATAAGAAAGTTGAACGTGTGAACATTTTTCGTTAATATAGAGTTTTTATGATGAGAAGACTTATGCCCCTTTATCTTTTAGAAGATCGTTTGAATATAAAGGGTTTGAAACTGATGTTTGAAAGTGACAAGTTTTTAAAGCAATAAAAAGAAATTAAAAATATTATTAGAAACAAATATAAACTACACTCTTAAAGTTTGTCAATTGTTTACATGGAATGTGTCATAGATCAGATGCTGTATTTGAGTTATTTAAGTTAATTATTTAATAAGTTATGATAACATAAAAAAAATTGGATCGGTAGAACTTGTTCCCAAAACCATTCTTAGGGCTTAAAACCAAGCACCTTCTTTGCCTTCTAATCTTTATTAGGTAACAAAGTATCCATGCAAAATAGCTTCTCACCCACATTAACATAAAATAAACAACATTGTTTACCTTTCCATATAATTATTAATGGAATCCCTAAGTAGTGCATAAGTACGGTGCGCATACGCACACACGCTCTGGTCACCCTTGCAACAATGCAGCCGATCTCCCGCGAGATATCCGTGTGAAGTGATCTCACTTAACTGACTGACTTAATGACTAATTATTAGAATGTTGTAAACATACAAATTATCCCTGGAATGTAATGAAATGATGTCGGTAACTGTATGAACTAGTTTCTCATAAAAAAAATGGTGTCTAGTAAATTATATCTAATATCATCAATCAAAGGGACAGGGTTGGAGAGAACTTATCTCTAGCAACTTTGACATTTGTAAATGATACTTGAAGTCCAGAAAGGTCTGTGTCCCTGTGTTCTGCGACAACACCCATCTATGCATAGCCTGATCAACACAGAAAACATTTCCAATGTTTGATTATAATAAGTCATTATTTACTTGTAAAAATGCTTGTAAAAGACTCTTTTGTTTTTTTACCATCACTTCACCGTCACTGAGAAGATGAACCCCTCAACTCAAGTTCTGTTATATTTATGGTCCTTTGGTATTGGCGATATTTTTGCAATAATCTTGGTCATATATCTGACTTGATGTGTTCGATGGGCGAAAGAAGAGTATTATATCTGAGATTTTAGGATTTTTTATGTTATACCATTTTAAACCGAAATAAAACTTTAACGTTAGGATTTTATTGAAAAGGGTCAAGCATAAAAATAACAGCAGAATTTATTCAGGGCACGCTTATTATTTTTTAAAGGACAAAAACTGAGTAGTATAGTAAAATGGATAATAACAGCCTTAGCTTTAGCGTGTTAGACATACAGATGTTCTGAAGGCTATTTACGAATTGCTCTATTATGTATGAACTGCTTTCTTGGCTGGATTTTAAAATACTTGGGAATGGTTTTCGTATATATGGATATTATAGGACTTTTGTATTTTGTTGTACTACAATAGTTTTCAAGATATTGCATGATTTTTTTTTATTTGTCGTCTCTCATCTTCGTCTTTATGTATATTTAAAATTGTGCGTGGAATTCGGTTTCTGCACTCATAGGCTTGTTTTAATGAATCGCTCTCAAATCTGAGATCGATCTTGAGAGCAAACTTGAGCTGTTCCATATGAGAGTTGAGAGCGATTTATTAATACAAGCCATAGTGTTATACTATAGCTTAAAGTCTTCCTCGCCTACTGGAATATATAACGCAAAAATATTTATTCAATTCAAACCAGTAGTGCCTGAGATGAGCGCGTTCAAACAAACAAACAAAGCTTTATAAGCACAGATAATGTAACAACTTATGTAATTTTTTGAGGTCCTTAAATATCCTATTGAGCCTGTAGAAACATCGGTAGATATGCTTAAAATTCTTCTCAACTTGTTTGACGAGACGTGGATTGCACAAGCAATCTCCGCAACAGCTGGTTAAATCCACAACCATCTTAATGTAATAACTAATAGCAATATCTTAATGCAAGTGCAGTGGTGCACGCACGCCAAGTTTAGTTTAAAGACAGTGAGGAAATTCCGTTTCAACTCGAGACTTTGACACTTCTCTTTCTATATGAGCTCCAATCATGTTAACCCACCCCATTCGAAATTCGTAATTTTTGACTAGTAATCGTTTACTTGAAGACTATGTCTGCCCATGACCGTTTGAATAATAAATATACATATTACAAGATGGAACTGCCTAGTTACACGATACGACAGAATTTGGTCCCATATACCAAGTAAATACCTTTGCTGCTTTGCCCTTTTCACGAAACAGCTGTGATCTACTTCAAAAGTGTAACTTCCATTGGGTTTACTGGTCTGTGAAAGTACCGTCCTCTCTTCATACGGCTGTGGAAGAAACCGCAGAGGTTTAGTGAATGGCTGGACGATATCCCGAGCCCCACACATTGGACAGACGAGAAGACTCTAATATAAAGAAGTAAGCGGGGAAACCATTTTATTGCTTACCTACCAGTAGTTGCCTAGACAAGCTTATCTACTAGGTACTAGTTCTTACCCGCGGCTTTGCCAACGTTATTAAGATTACGGTTTTATACCATGGGAGCATTTTATCGAGACTAAAAGTATCCTATAACCTTCACATGTATACCAAAGTTCATCAAAATCCGTTCAGTAGTTTCAGCGTGATTGACGAACAAACAAACTGTCACATTTATCGGTATGATTTAAGCTAAATCTCTGTTGTACTGTGCGTCATCTCGTCGTGTACCCGACTTCCGATAGTGAAATTAAGTATTCTATGCGCTTGGACTCCCAATACCAGTTATACGTGATCCGGCTCCCTCCTGTTATCTAAGCTAGGAACGAGCCTAGTTATAATTATACGCTGTAGTACCTACTTTACGCGATTGAGGAGTTGTGGTATAATCCATAGGAATCTAGATGGGGTGGAGTTGGGATAATACATTCTAATGAAATACTAAAAGTTAAGTAGATCTGGTTCTATGTAAACAATTTTAATAGACAGAAAGCAGATAGGTATTTCGTCTTATAGTAAGCGCCGCTTTAGTTTAGAAGAGAGATCTTGGTTCTTGAAGTCAGATTTTAGCCATCAATTGGTGATTGATTATACTAATATATTATAATTATAATTGCATTAAAATCCAAGCATGGGAACATTAATTCAGAAAATCAAAATGTTAAATTGGCTTAACTTTAAAGCACAAGTTTTTTTTCACAGTTTCAACACCTTATTTCATAATTATCAGTAAATCAGTACTTATTACTTTATTCTGAAACTACTTTAGTGCGACGAGAACTTTATTCGCGATCACAAATAGTGCAAATAGTAAACCGGCTCTACTCCATAACAACTACGCAAACTAAGCAAAATTTGTTAATTACCATGAAATAATAATGCAACTACCATTGCAGATAGCTGCATGCACATTGCGCCAGCCGCATTGCCGCCGTCAGAAATGCATAATGAATTTTACGCTGGAATCTGTTGCGTTTTAGACCAAAACTGGTTACTTAGATATTTGCTGTAACTTCAAAATGCAAGTTTTTAAGATGTACAATCGCTAAGCTAGCTTGTGTGTTTGCCAGCAATTGTAAATCTAATGTAATTTTGTATTTTAAGATGCCTAAAATTTAAACTAATACTTTAAGCAATCCCTTGCAGTTTTGTCTAGTACTGAATGTGAAAAACCTAGCTAGTGTATGTACATTTTTACAACTTTCATTCTGAAGCTGGCTCCGAATAAACCAAATGCATTAAGAAATAGTAATCAACAATGGTTTTACCAAATTAAATTCGTTATGAATGTTAATTATGCTTTGTAATATAATTCATGTCATTTTAACAAACATTCAGGCCAACTTAGAGCAACAGTTCTGTGTATTAACGTTTATAATTTATTCGTTTGCGGAAACTCGATTCCAAATGATATCTCTATCAATTGATCGCATGCTAAACCGGACATATCATGATTATGGATGCAATAAGGTGTCGTATGGTTGGTTTCTTTCTTAAGCGCATTAATATTCACGTGATAAGAGCTATTTAGTTCCGGCAATTTATACAAAGGTGCCGCGAAGTCGGTATAGTACCGGCCGAGAATAGTACCAACCTATTTCTTCCCACGGGTGCAGTGAGGAGCGACTAAGGGATATTGAGGATTGGCAGTATCGTACCCCTGTGAGTATTACTCACCATACTGGGCTCACCCCTGTGTTTTATCGCTCATAATACTGCAATCACTTGCTCGCCTGCCCTGGTGACTATGGAAATAAATCTCGATCTGGGAGGCCTACGTCCAGCCTTCGACCAAAACGTCTTGAATTTGGCTGACGATGATGAAATCATACAATAAACTCATAATACTATTGTCTAATACAAGACTCTTATATTTGTAAATAATCAGTGATTTGCTAATAAAGATAAACAGATTCTATACAAACGCAGAGACAGATCATCGACTTTTTCTATCGGATGAAAATTCATTGGGCTAATATATACAAACAATTGCGGTTAATGTTACGGATAACAGCTAAGTTTAGTTCATAGCTAATGGCACGGTATTAATAAATAATGTCCATTGAGATTCAATATTTACATGCTTTACCAAATGGTAATAATACCCTCATAACTAACTGAGGTGTCAGATATTTGACACTCGATGGAGGCTTTTATCACGGGTCGTTTAAATAATAGGCCAATTTTCAATGTCTTATTGTAATAACGGAGAAAGTAAATTAGTCTCATATTCAATCTCAAGGTACCTAGGTATTTGCATAAAGTGTGAAGTCGTAATTAGTGAATAATGAAATATTAAGTGAATTGTACAAAGGCACCCTACTGCAGAGATCTTATCAGTCACCCTCCCATCGTATTCAATTACGCGTTAAAATAATTGCTAAAGCAGACACGTGCTGTTATTAGGGAAATATTTAACACGCACCTTATAATCTCTTTTTGAATAACATGAATTTTTCATGTGCAAGAACAACAAAATTGACGCGCGATATTTGAAAATGGAACACTGTCCTGCGTCCAAGGTTTGTCTCATTTCCTTTTTTATGCGGTCAGTCTACGGAGGTTTTACTCCTTGATATCCTAAACATCTACTTGGTTGTTAGATTATTGACATGACACCAAAGAGTTTTCATGTGTTTAGCGACATTGTATCATCATGACCTTATTGACATTTACTCTGAAATCCATAACTGAAACGCGTACCCAGATTCTGCGTACGTTGAAGAAGAAGAATTGAAGGGTAATTCAAGAAAGTTGGCTCAACAAATCATCTTTTTTCGAAGAAGTTATGACAAAGCTGCAATAAATATGATCCCAGAGACACGGGAGAGTGCATCTCATCCTGCAAACTTAAGTTGTCGCGTGTGGCGGGTTCCGGGAACGGATTGAATCGGAACACATGTGGGTGCAGCCAGTGTGACGATCTGGATTGCTCGGCTGTAATGACTCTACATAATATAATCCGGACACAGAACACAAATTAATCACAAAATTGTTGGTTGTAAGGAGATTTAAAGCAAGATTTATCAGTTTCCAGATCCCACTTTGACGACCCGCTTGGTGTAATGGTCAAGATGTTGCCTATTACGCAAGAGGTCGCGGGTTCGATCCCCGCACAGGACAAACATTTGTGTGCATGAACATGTCTGTTTGTCCTGGTCTGGGTGTTATATGTATCTATTTAAGTATATTTGTAATACCACTGTTGATTCTGATGTCCGTAACAAAAGTGCTTAAGCTACTTAACACGGGGTCAGATCAATGTATGTATGTGATGTTGTGAAATATTTATTTATTTATATTTACTTTGATAGATAGGCCGCGAAAGTACTTGTGTCTGCTATCTTGCTCTATCACAAGTGATTGGTATTAAAGAGAAGAAGGATATCATAACTGTCAAATTATTCGCTTCATCTATTGATATTAATTAATTTGAGGATTATACTATACCTATAGTATTTACACATACTTATTTATATATACTTCTTCGTAAACATAAACTTTCAATACTATTTGCCCGTCCGTATTTACCTGTAGTAAATTCGAAATACAAACAAATCGAGCCATTCAAGACGATGATAATCTTTGTTAATAAGACATTAATAGACTGCTAACCTACTCGTACTTGGAGATAGACAATTTTATCCGGCCATTAAGATAAAAACTTTCTTTCAATACGGCGAGACATTATCAAATGTTTGAGATTTCTCGCTAATGCATTGATGAGGTAAGTGGCTTCTGATTTTCATCAGGCTTGCCTAAGAAGGTTTGACGCGTGCTAATTGATGCCCCATTACCATCATTACAGAGGTATGTTAAGCGATAAATGCATCCAATCATGAATGTTAGTTGTGCTTGAACGTTAATCAGCTTAAAGGGTTAATGAAACAGTTGGGTTCACTTAACCTTTGCTCTACAGATTGAATCTTTAAAAAAACAGTACAAAAGTTAATGCACACCTCGAAGTTTTCATACTGGCCAATAATACAGTAAATAAAGAAAGAAAAAAAAATACACATGCCTTCATGTTGGCATCGGGACGTTACAAAACACATGGCGCCAAATTTTATTTCATAAGCCTGTTTCTCATCAATCCAAAATAAATGTTGGAGCTAATTAGGCTAATCAGTCAGATCGTCACGATTATGATTCCACATGACTGTGTCTGCCTGCCTGTCAGTTTGCGGAATATGCCACACGCGCGCGATTTATCAACGGCTGAGGCTGGCAATTTATGCCATTTGCAAATGAAAAAAAAATAGTACAGATATTTTATTAACTACCGTAAAAAAGGTAGACTTCAAAATAAGCCTGGCACTCATAAACAATTGTGTTTATTTACGTTGCTTACAGTCCTCGTATAGTGCAATTCCCCTAGAATTGGACTTACTTGTTTTATGATATTTATTCGAACTCTAATAAAAACATGTTTTAAAACAACGATTACAATGTTAGCTGTTGTTCACTGACAAGAACAAACTTTTTATACTTGTACGTCCCATTAGTCGCAATTAACGCAATATAAGCGCAATTTGCAATCAAAAATCTATAAATCTTATTATTTTCCAATGCCCAAACGACATATACGTGTCTTAATCTTCGTGAAAAACGTATATGTAAATTTACAGTTTGACGTGATAATATGATGTTAATCCGTTAATTTTCGCGTGACGTTGATCAAACCACGCGATTTCGTGACCGATATTTCAATCGAGACAATGAGGGTGAAAAAATAAAAAGCGAAAAGAATTCGCGGTACGGAACAGTAATGGCGCATCTCCTGTATTTATTTGACCGTGGAGTATCTCTCAATATTTATGATCAGAACGAAAACAGCAGTTATTAACGCTACATTTCGTACACATTTCGGATATTTTTTACCACAGGCTGATAATTTATTATATCGTCTTGATGTTCACTTGTTCACACAGTTGCAAAAGTGATCGTGTCTCATTTGTCTTATTGGACGAAAGTTAATACGTTAGTAAAAAAGACGTTAACCAGTAAAAGTAGTAAGCTAAAAAAGTGAATGTTTCTGAGCAGAAGTGATTAATTTAGAGACTAAAATTCTATTGTCACGTTCTTTGGATGGAACGCATGGCAGTAGATTTCCTAAAGTATGAATTAATATATTTAATAAAATCTATTGGAGTTTGAACAATACATCACTTTTACCGATATAACGGACCTGTTATGTACCTAAACACTTTATCTTCTAACTTAACTAGAAAGTTAAGTAACCTTTATTTATCTAATACCTAGTAGGGAAATCAGTCGATTGGCGATCAAAAGAAACTATAAATATATTTAACACGAATATAATAATAAATATTAGATGTATTCATTTTTCCAGGTCCAAAGCAAAAGAACAAACTGAAAAACTTTCATTCCCGGAACTAGTCAGTTGGCCTTCTCATACAGACACTGAGTATAATAAACGCGCCATCAAGATACAGTAATATTATTCTCTTGTATTTCTCGCAAATGACAACCATCTTGGATATCTACACGTCTGTAGATAGTGACACGACACAAGTCTGTTTAGTATTGCTTTCAATAATCATTAACATACAATCCTCTTTCTGCGAACATACATAGAATAGAATCGATGGAGCATGAGCAAGTCGTAGAAAACAAAGTTGCACAAAATAGAATTAATCTTACGAAAGTCTTAGTAAAAGAATAGAAGGAAGTCGGAATGTTTCAAAGTATTTGAAACAGCTATTAACATCAAAGCAAATCTGTGAAGTTTATATTAAACCCCAATTTCGATCCTATATGAAGCATAATTGGCTATTGCCAAAACATTGTTGCTTGTAGCTCTCAGATAAACTTGGCCGGAGAAATTCCTGGTGATTGATTTGTGAGATATCTGCCAGGAATACATATATCTCATACCGTCTCATATCTCACGTACTGTCAACAATTATACAGTACATCGCATGTCGTGGCTGTCTTTAAGTCTAAACTATTCTTAAATGTTTTTTTTCTTGTTGATCTTTGGTGTCTTTGTTAGAAAAAATTTAAATTATGCTGTTGATGATGTAAAAATGAATGCAAATATTTAATTTTCCTGTGTTAATCGCCAATAACGATTGACCAACATTACGGCGACTGATCCTAACATGATAGTAAGATATCAGATTTCCGTAGATGATAGCGCCTCGGCAACTCGCTTCAGTATTGTTTCCTCATTCTTGAGCAAGATTATTCACTTTATTCATCTCGCTTATCTCAGAGAGTGCGATCTAAATGCATCTCGGGCCCAATCACTGTCTTTACCATATTATTAATTGGAGCTCGTAATGACGGGTCGGGGAAATTATTAAAAGTGATTTGTCGACTTTCTGCCTTTCGGCCAATTTTAGTAGAGTATAAATTTAACTTTAATTTGTATGCGGTTCGTTAAATAAATGTCAACGAGCATGAAAGTATAAAACGTACATACAAATGTACCTACGAGACATAATCAATGTTACAAACAAAGATTGATTATTTAAACAAATTTTTAATATCGAGAACCTAAGGGCTTATTCCACAAATCCCCTTATGTGCCTATCGTGACGTCGACAATAGCTCAATACGAAAACAAGACATGGAATTTTATATTGGTCCATTCGCTACTACGGTAGGCATAATATATTTTCTACAAACGTTAGGAAGTAGTACATTCCCAAAACTGTTTAAGGTGAATCATTTTCCCACAATTCAACCGTTAACCTGCGCAGGCGAACGTCACAGTAAGGGTTACCAACATTTTCCTATACGAAAACGAATAAGATTAATACATAAACTGCTTGATAATAAAAAAACCTGCGATTTCAACTTAGCGATTATTATTGCGTCTGGTTTATTTAAAATTAAGTCCACCATCTAATTCTAAGGTAATAATCAGCTATCAAGGATACTGAAAATCACAAACCTTTTTTATTTTTGTAGTGCTTTGAAACACATTATACACATTTTTTAAAAGGCTGATTATAATCCATGGCATTTGTCATTACAATAGTTATGATGGTAACCCTAGTCAATCGCAGTAAGTGGGCCAGCTTCTGTTTACTGGTGACCAGCAAATATGGTATAAATGCGGATAACCTCCCACGCCCTATTAGGTTATGGGGCCACTTACCAGTGGCTGATATGACCATTGACCATTTATATTTGCCCTATAAATTCCTCCCATTGTTTTGTATATATTATTGTATTCATATCTTCTTATTCTTTGTTGCATTCTTGTTGCGTTACATGATCATTAATCATCATCATGAAAGTTATGTAAGAAGTAAACTCCAAATTCAATTAAATCTTGTACGGTTTATAACAATTCAAAAGTCGACTTAATAACAAATTTAATGTTAATGGTATTTGAATATTGATTATTGAAGGGATTCTTGGAATTGGAAAAAAAAATACATTCATAAGAAACAAGAGGCTCAACAGAAAAGTCGTTTGTTATACCATTCAAGCCATGATCATTTTTTGTGGCTTCCGTCGTGTCGTAGAGGTCGACGATCAATGAAAATGTATCGTGTTATTTATAACTTGTAGTTTGTGCGATGGCCCATTTTAATTTAGTTTTTGGAGAGCGAGAGTTTATCTAAACTATAACTATTATGTTTAATAATAGTTTCATTACTTCTCTCTCTATAGTGCAAAAGAATTTCAGCGTAAATTCAGTTGAAAAATAAACGCTTTAACTTTGCCTTGACTTTATAGGAACCTTATTACACATCAACGGGCATGAAATTAAATATAATGTCAAATAAACACTTTCTTTAGCCAATGACATTATGTAGGTTCTATGTACATTTGTGCAAGTATTATTCTAATGATAACTCATATACAGGCTCTTAAGGCAAGTGCCACTACTAAATCATTATTAAATAAATTAGTGAAATCAGCACCTTGCAGAGTTGTAATGAGTTTGTAAAACATTAGTCTTAAGGGTATACTCAAAGGCGGAATTGCCGTCTTGAGTAACATTTCTCAGTCATTACCGTAAGTAGTTCAAAAGGGATGATACTGATGTTTTCCTTAGGACGGCATGCAAAACATGTAAGTAAGTGCCTTTTAAGTTTCTAGAAGATAAATTAGAAATGATTTTAGATGATAGTATTAATAATCTTATCAATCAACTACTAACGAAGCTGAATCAAAAAGAAAAACGAGTGTTCAGGCTTACGGGTGGATGCCATTTCTATACCTTCATTTTTACCTCGATAAAAATTCGTGAAAGCTTTTCATGCGAAGACAACTCTGACAATTTGCTCGTCAACATCCTGGCTTGAAACTAGCTCGATCTTGCGAGAAGACACTTCTTCAAGGTTTTATAAATGTATCATAATACTGATGACAAAGTGAATTGAGTAAGACGGTTTGGAAACTGTGTTTGAGTTTCAAATAAGACTTACCCAGATGAAGTTGTGAAGTTTGTCTGTGGAAGACGACTAGCGTCTATCTTCAGAATAACCGCGATTTAATATTTAGAGAGCTAAGTGGAAGCTATTGTTATTTGCACCAATGAAGAACTTGCAGCTGTTTCAGGAGATTTAATGCAGTTTGTAATTTCTTGTTGAAACTAACCTGAGGGAAGTTTAATTGTAAACGCGAGCTTGTTTCAAGAAGTTGTATAACTTATTGTCATGACCTCAATGAAAGTTATTTATAAAAGTAAACTATTTTCAATACAAGAGTTCTATGCGTTGAGGTTTCAGGTGTCTTATGGATTTTAATTTCAGTTCTTAAAGGTTTAAAACGATAAACATTATGTACAATCATAATATTCCCCTGTTCATTTGTCATTCAAAGTTCTAGGTACTCGACGTCTTAAAGCATATTTAATTTATGACGAAAATCAGACCCAAAGTGATAAGCTGTGAAATTGATAACTTTCACATAACATACAAATGAAAGACTCCCACAACAATCTAAATAGAATTTTCCGTTTCAAGCAAATATAAATACGAAGACTTTTCCGAGACATTGCTTGATTGATCAGCTGGAAATGAAATGGCAAAGCTATCCATAAAATCTGCATAGAATGTCTCCGCGGATTTCACCGCATCGATCACGATGGGCAAATAGTTATCCATCATGCATTATCCGCTCAGATGGATTTAAAAAGCGCGTTTGAGAAATGCACGTGTTTACATATGGCTGGTAAATACTTGTGTGTGGTTAATGTTGGACACCCACGCGAACTGTCCATTGATTTTTTCTCACACTTATTCATATTTTATACATGTAGGCTAGTGGAGTATCAAAGCAACGTAACGACTTTTGATATTAGTCATTGGTCACATTATCCAAAATATGGTTGGTTGGTTACATGGTTGGGAACGTGGATTACGCCCCCGATGTGATTTGCCCCCGATTTCCTTTAAATGTGAAATTTCAATACTTTTGTAAAAAGCACAAACAGTCATGTAGCTTTTCGTGCCATAAAGTCAAGTATGCTATTTAGTTGTGAGTTTGTGATTACCTACAATATAAAATATTAAAAGTTCATCGTGTTCTGTTTCTCATATCTCATATCTCATATGTGTTTAAAATATATCGGGATCTTGATAAGAACAAAGTAGGTTTATGTGGGAATTTTACCCACGCAAACTGACTTCGACCAGTTTTTCATACATGTTATTTATAGCTACCATATAAATCCATAAATCCAAGTATAGGAGACGACATATATCTTGGAGACAAGTTAATTTGTTAGGGTTAGCGCTCACCTAGAGAAATCTTAACTTCGATAAGACCAGATTGTAAAACTGAATATTAACCTATATATACTGGAAGATTTTCTCCGTAGCCATAATTGCGTTGCATCTTGTAATGTTTAGAAATATAGCTTTAATATTGTATTAAGAATCTCATTTTTAACGATAAAACTAACGAACCAGGATGAAGTTTTCAAAATCCACTTCCTTTAATTTCTAAACTAAACTAGTTCTTAAATTCTACCTTACCCACGGAAACGGAAACCAAACCCGCTCATATTATCCCTAATCAGGTCTCTCACTCTGGTTCTAATTCCAGTGCTGAAGGTGTAGTAAGAGAAATAAAACAATAAAGGCAATGAGGTAACATTACGCGGAGTGACGAGGCAATAACTGAAGCGTGCCATCAGGGTGTCAGTAGCGACGGCCGATGAGCGACTGATAACCATAAGGCTGGCGGTACAACGCGACTAATAATGTCTAAGTAGTAAAATATTCAGATCGACATTGAATTAGAATACGGCCCTTTATATTTTCTTTACTTAATATAATAATGTGTATACAATTTTATGTTCTCGATGGCTTTCTTCTAGATGTTTATCATCAGATACATCTGCACTATGTCCCATATTTATCTTATTATCAACTTCAATTGCGGTTATAATATAACAAATCTATATATTGTTATCTCTCTTAGAAGATATTACTTCGTAAGAATCCATGGCTAATCTACTGTTAGCGACTAACCCAAAGTTAAATGTGTCGACTACATAGGCAGGCAGGCTTATTACATAAACCTGAATTATAATGTCATTCATTTGTCTTATCATCAAGCCTAATTTTATAGTGTCATCTGTTTCAACAAATCTGTCAACGTTATCATCTCTAGAAGACCTTACCTTGTTAGAATCCGTGTCTAATCCATCGTTAGCGCTTACCTTAAAGCTAAGCGTGTCGACTAATAGGCAGGCAGGCTTATTATATAATTAGACCGGTTCATCCGCAACAGAACGAGTGCGGCCGTTAGCTGCAATTGCACGTGTCGCATCCACTGATTGAATATCGATGGAGAAAAAGAAATGAAGAAAAAAATCTTGTTCATCAATATCTGTCTCTCCTTTTGTTTTGTCCTACTTGTTCTGACTATCGTGTTTGATCTCGCCTAAAATTGTAAATGGATCACTATAGAACATAGAAGGTCCTCTACAACTTATTTTGATCCGATAGTATCAAAGAACTACTTTTTTATTTATTCTTCTTGTTTATATCTTAAAACAACATTTCGGTTTTCTACACTAACTGTGAAAATCAGTAATCATCAAAACTATGCGGGGAATTTGTGGGACTATGAACAATAACAACAATAAATAGTCAGAAAACAATAATTTCCGTATCCCAAAAACAACAGCTAACTTCAGCATACATATCTGACAACAAACACAGAATGCATTCACTGAATATCAAATCTCGTCCTTGATACGGCATTAATGAACTCGTGCGAGAGCAGACGACCGGTCCGCAGCTAACGGTGCACCACCAATACACGGTGGACAAAAACTAGCCTGTCCTTCTGTGGGTTTTGCTCTCATGCCATAGATTTAAGGTGTTTCTCTGTGCTCGTCGTAGGGCTATAGAAAAACATCGATTTAGTTTTGATAACTATTGAGGATGTCACAACAAAGGGTTTTTCCCTACCTATGAGACCACCTGGGCTATATACAACTCTTCGATAGTATTTCACAAATTAAAGAGGCATGGAAACAGTTTACTCTTAGAGAAGTAATAATCTATAAATTGTTAAACCTCGGTATCAGTAACAACTTATACTATCTTAGGTGATTTCCACTGTCACTTTGATACTTTTTTACTTCCCAATATTCGCAAGACATAGCTTTCCTTTTCATCTCCCAGTGAAACTGTTGGATATTTTTACGAACAAGGCATTGTTTCCAATCTCGCTGTCCATTCTTGTAAACATAATTGAGAGACCCTTATTTTTGTAAATAGTATTCCTGATATATCCCTTTGCAGGACAGGCTAAGTTCAATGAGTTTAATATTTGAAAACTGGTTAACACAAACTGCTCTAACTAAAACATACGGTGTTTGTGTAGACATTGATATATTTCTTATGTCTATAATGTAGCATTTACACATGCCATGAAACACCGGACTTTCTAGGTTCTCAAAGAATGTATTTTATAGTTGTTTCTTTCAACAAACGTACATTGTAACCTTCCCGACAAGCGTAAACATCTAGTTCCTTTAGAATCGGAATTTCACATTTCAATGTTAGAATAAGCATCTGCGAATTCGCTTTGTGTTCGCTTCCCCTTTTAGCGAATCAGCCGTTTCGACCCTCCGTGTCGGCTGGGTTGCTCTAAACTTTCAAATCTCTTGCTATTTTTAAGCAAAGGTATGTCGTAAAAGGTTTGGTTATTTGCCAGCGGTCGTCTTTATCGACCTTTTTTGGAATGTAGCCTGATTTTAAATTGGCGGGTGTAGTAAATGACTTGCTATATTTTTGTCTTCTGCCCAAATGTGGCATTAAGGACGTGAATTTTGGCGCGATATCCTGTCTTCTTACGCTTTGGCTATTGTAGTTCCCTTTTGTTCAAGTTGAAGCTTCGAAGTCTAGGAGATCTTAAAACTAAATAGGTTCTGATTTAGAAATAACAGTAAAATAAAATGTATTTGTTTACAGTGTTACAATAGCATTGTCTTAACCAAACCGGCTAATGTAACTAATGCAAACTTTACAAAAACGGTTTGATACGATATAAATAAACAAAGCACGGATGCGACCAATTCGTCACCAGCTAATTGAAGCGACATGATTAAGCATTACAATAAGCATATCGATGCCTAACGGCCAAAAAGGCCTAACCGCCATTTACCAAACTTTACAGGAGAGAGGATTAAAGACGAAAAATTTCGAAAAAAAATCATAAGTAGCTGGGTTTTGCTTCCTAAGATTCCAAATTTTAGGTGTTAATATAAAATATATTTCTCTTCAAGATGTATTCATTAAAGTATTCAAAATCATTCATCTAAGAGTGTTTTTTGTCGCTTGAGCCCAAATGGATTTATTTTTTTACTGCAAAAATGTCGTAACCGCCTTTACCAAAAAAAACATGTTAGCCAGAAGCGGCTTAAGTGCATCTGTATTTTTATTAAAATTGCTTAACCGACATTAAGCCAACATAAGAAGTGATTGACGAAAAAGTATTAGTGTTAGCGAAATACTAAAAATACAGGGTTTCGCAGATAACCTGTACCAGCGAAAGTCTGCGACCAGGGACACCAATAACCATAAATTGGATCATGTATTTTAAGAGAAAAATGGGATAAGCGCCACAACGAATAGAAATATGTGACAGGGCAAATAATCCTAAGCGCCATATCTTATGTTTGAAATTCGCGGCCCGAAAGTACTAAGCGACATTTTTGTTATTTATTGTTTTCAAGCCAAATTGTCTAAGTAACTATTTTAAAATATTATATTTTCTAACCACCAGAATGAAAAAAACCCTAAAATATTGGGCGCTTAGGACGTAAAATTAAGGCTTGGAGCCTTAATTTACCAACCGCATAACCGACAAAAACTACGAGCTAGAGTGACGAAACCTAGATAGAACGACGGAGAAAAAAAAGGCGATTCCAATGATGTATATAAGTCGATTTCGCAAAAAATGTCGCTTAGGCCATTTTGGCCGTTAGGCATCGAATTATCCTCGTTTTTTTCGATTCTGGGAATATTTACTTTGAGTATAGACTTACTAAGAATGAATACTTAGTGGTTTTTAATTCTCTTAAATATCCCATTGTCGACATATTGTATTTAAATAGCGCACATTGGTTTTCGCGTTTAACAGTTTCTCTGATTAGATAATAACATTATTTCCCCGTATTAGACTAACATGTCACTGCCAATAAACCTCCAGTTGTTTTTATACAAAGTTGTAGAGTATTAATGCCTTATGACATTATATAAACCAGTAACTCGTACTTAATCGGGACTCCCACCTTGTAAAGATAAAAATGAGGATGTAACAGGAAAATTTTGGAGTATTTAAGCGAATTGGGAATAATTACAGCTTTCAATTTTTACGACATTTGTGAAGGTACGGAAGGTATCAGTTAAGGGTACCAAAGGGGTTATTAACCACCAAAATATCTTTCCAAAGCTGGTTTTGATATGAGGACTATAATCGATGCAAATGATTTATGTCCCGGGTAAAACTGTACGGTGTTTAAGTACAGTTGTGGGTATTTCGGGAGATCAATGCAGGGCAAATATTTATAATAGCGGCCCGTCACGCGGTTTCACCCGCGTCCCGGGGGAACTACTTCCCATACCGGGATAAAATATAGCCTATGTTACTCTGGGTGAATGTAGCTTTCCAACAGTGAAAGAATTTTTCAAATCTGCCAAGTAGTTTCGGAGCCTATTCAATTCATACAAACAAACAAACAAACAAAAAATCAAACCTTTCCTCTTTATAATATTTGTATAGACAAGCTTTTCGCTCGCGGCTTCGCCCGTGTAGAATACGGTTATATTGCAAACCACAATTTTTGTTTTCCCATGGGAATATCTCTTTATTTCTACACAACAAACTCAGTAGAAATTCTAGTTGCAATACTAACATCGAATCTAAGTACATATTTTCCTAAAATGTGTAAAGACGCAGAGCAATTTCATCCTTAAGAACGTTATTACCAATTTCAACATAATTCAACATTTGCTTAATTAACATTAAGAGTGATTTTCTATTGAAATTTAATTTCTTATTTATGGACTTGTGAGAGTGTACACTTAAAGTTTAATGTGTCTTTGAGTGGTATTTGTAACCTGTCTGTACGCCTTGTCCTCGAATATGATATGTGTATTTAGCTCTTGTTGAAATGCTTAGAGAACTATCAGAGTTTTAATTTAGTGTTAGTGCTTTTGCGAACTTAACTCTGCTCTCGTAATGATAATTCGTTTGTTTTGACATATGATAGTTAGGTAATAAGTAAACTTAAGTGTTGGAGATTTTTACCTTGCAATGAAGTTTTGATTGAGCTACTTATTGTATTTCGGAGCAAACGCACTTGTATCTTGACGTTATTAGAACCAATATCAAACATTAAAGGAAACGTTATAAAATTTACAGAATTAACTAATTGATTTCTTTTATTGTTTCAGGTAATGCATTTGCTATTCTACGATATTCACTATTCAGTAAGGCACAATTTTTTAAGCTACCTATATATTTTATAAGCGTTAATATTTTTTGCTATAAATGATGCTGAGCGCCAGAGGGACTAACCGAATCAAAAATCGGAACAGCGTGTGATTTCTATGGTTTTTTTTTTATAAATAGATGAACGATACCGGCCTTCTACGTGTCACTAAACATCATCTTATAGGATTGGCAGAAGGTCTTTCTCCAAGTAAGATCTGTAATGTGATGGGTCATATATTAGCAGACCACTGAACTTTGCTTGAGTGATTCAGAACTTATACTATTGCAGGCGTTATCGGTCGTCAGCGCTGTCGGTCTATTAACTATTATTTATCAAACCCAGCACCGTCAACCACAATTTCATGAAACAAAACCGTGACAGTACCCAGTTAAAAATAAACCTAACGTGTTCTTGTGTTTTATGACCATTAAAGCGATGCTCATTAGTATGGTTTAGCGGTCCGGCGCGTGAGTGGGCATGCAAAGGCATACAACGGCATTCACACATATCAATTTGATGACAAGATACGTTAATTGCTAGATTATAGCTAGGCATAGCTGAAGTCTAGGTTAACTGCCTTTATATGAGTAATGAGCGTAAAGAAAGTAGGTATTTATATACCAAGTGTTTTTATTGCTTGTACTATACAATATTATCCCGCCATGGGCTTAGCCGCAATGGGGATCTTAAAGATGCCTTATTAAAATATTTTTTTATTCAAGTTAGAAAAAAGTACCGGGGGAGCTGCCTACTACTATATACTGCCCATGTATCCTGTAAAAACCTGATATTTTCTAAAAATATGATCAACTATATATATATATATATATATATATATATATATATATATAATTTGGTTCTGTCATTACAAGTTCAGTCGAAACAAACAACAAAACTGATATAAAATCATCATCATCACCCTAGCGCCTCTCCTGTTTGCATCTTCGGCCATTGCTTTGGAGCTCAGGCCAAAACTGATATAAATTATAATAATTTTGAATAACTACCTATTCTTCTACAAAACCATGATCCTAATGATCACTGCTTTAAATTACTTGATCGGTTATTTAATCCCGTTAATGCAGGTATTGTGTTGACTTTATGACTTAACGATTATTTTATTGGATTCTGCCAGTGCAGTGCCATCAAATTCACAACAAGACATCTTTCTTTCCGAACTAAAAGATATTGTCACGGCCGATGAACTGTCTGATAAGAAAGCTTCTAAGAACTCGTCCGAACCAAGACCGATTTGTAAAAATATTTGCTTAGAGTTAGAACATTCCGTTATATTGTCATTCACACGCCGGCTGACCGCACGGCTCTTGAATTAGTAAACCAGTCATTATTGTCATCGCCTACCTAACTTTATGTCTGTGGACCGTGAGAAATATAGAAAAAACAGCATTCTTCCAAGTCTAAGTACTTAAATGTAAAACAGTTCGAGTTTAGTGCATCGATTGAGTTGTCTGAAGATGTATCCGTGATTCTAATTTATTTACTACTGGCGGCGGCCCGGTACGAGTGGTAAATGGAAAACCGATTGACCGATTTTGTACAAACTTCACATTAACCATATACTAAATAGTCCGAACAAACCCTAAACATTTGGGTTGAATAGGCGAGCCCGTTCTTGAGTGATAAAGTGACAACGAAAATTACACTTATTTTTATATATTAAAAGAAAAGAAGAAATATATGAAGATAGGTAACGACACCCACCTTAAAAAGTTACCCACGAGCAAACAAACGTCTTCTGCATTTTATGTCTCTATGATCTTGCATTTATTTCCTTGAGAATAAATAAAGTCATCATCATCATCAACTCCTCTCACTTCACCGGTGGATGTAGACCACCACCACATAGGGTGTTCTGTCTTTTGTCGCCACGCTAGATGCAACAGGAGATAGGGACGCTGCTATTATGAATTTGGTTATGGGCAATGTTGAGCATATTTTGGCTCTATACCTAAATCATTGGTGATCGAAATCTATTCGCTCCACCAAGCTATTTTAATCTTAAGATGGCTATTTGCGAAGAATGGTTTTGTGTGTCACAAAAAATGCTCAGTCTCTTAAAAGCCTATTAATCACACAATCGATGACAAGAAATGACAGATTGACTTTTTGTGTATTGCCTGCGAGTTGTTCATCATTTTTTATTGGATAGCAGTGGTAATTTAAAATTAATATAATCCCGGCTTAGAGAGTGGGTGCCGTTGTGGACATAATAGTTTAATAGTTGATCTTCTGATCCAGTTACGTTTCGAGATTAATCATAGATTGTATTGGGTGACCTAGAGTGTCAGATATCCATAAAAGAACTCCAGGATTAAGCTTGATCGGAGTTTTATTAGTGTTCATCAATTTACAATTAAGTACCACAATCACACACATGCGATCAAGCACATATTTTATTATTATTTGTTACTAGCGGCCGCCCGCGACTGAGTCCGCGTAGATTTCGGTAAAAGGTAGCAAATGTCCTTTCTTAGGGTCTAAAGATTGTCTGTGTCTGTGCCAAATTTCTTAAAAATGTGTTGAGAGGTTTAGGAGGAAAAGCGTAACAAACAGACACTCAGACAGACTTACTGTCGCATTTGAAATATTAGTAGGGATAATTTCATCTCTTTGTGAGTGTATCTAAGCGACTTAACCTAAGATTGAACGTCAATCATCCCTTCTTGTAAAAACACTTCCGATATATTATGTATCTCATCATCATTACCTCCTCACTATTATTATATGTCTCTCTTGTTCATATACCGTTCTGACTCGATTAGCACTAAACCCTTTCTTACGGAATTGTGAAGTATCCGCACAAAATACGATACCTAAATTTAAAAGGGTTAGGTAGTTCGTATTCAGTACAAATATTTTTTTCCTTATTAAAATTATCTATTTTACTAAAGTGTTTTGTACAAAATACCTGTTTAAGGTGTATGAATATGTTTTAAATATATTTTATGGAGCATGCTTTCTGGAATTTTCCTCTGATTAATTTGCTAGAATCCATTGTGTTTGTGTAAAAGAATCAGGAAGTAATTTCAAAGTTTGTAATTGTCTTGTTTCTAATCTATCGTTTGCGCACATAAACATACAAGCTCTAAGCTCATTCATTAAACTCCCATAAATGTTAAGACATAAAAATGTTCAAGAGTCAACAAAACGAGTTCTAAATAACGATAGGAACTAACACTTTTACATTCAATTAGCGAATCCGCAATGCGGATCAAATTGAGTTTACACCCAATGATTTTCCTTCAGCTTTTGAATTTGTATTACTGGTTTCTTTTATAGACTAACATGCTTAGTTGTCCCACCTGAATTTTAGAGTCAAGATGCGTTTTTCTTGTTTATCAATTTATAACCACTTCTGCTTTACGCCACTTGGATAAGGGTACGAAGCTCACAATTTCACAACTTCGTTATTACAATCGTATGATAAAACGTTGTCTTTTCCTGTTTTAAGGGAACAGTTTTTTGTTCGGAACTTAATATGTAGTTAATTTATTATATTTAAAATGGTGATATTTGGTCACGAACGTAATTATTCTGTTGATCGGAACGAAGATTTACTTCAAAATTAGGAGTAAACCGTTGGATGAGATCACATTAACTTCACTCGACCGGAATGAAAACGTCGGCATTTATCCTCGAGTCTTGAATGTTTATATAAGTATTTAGTTCCCTAGCTTCTATAGTGCAAGCTTCTGGCTTAGTTTGAGGCTAGACAATTGGTGTGTTAGTCAAGGGAATTCATTTAATTATTTATTTGGTTGAAACCAACCAATTTCACGTAACTGCTAGTCAGGCAATCTTCAATCGTAATGTAATAAGTTTTTAAACAGGTTCATTGAAGTTCGTTGAAGTTAACCCGCTTGGGAGCAGCGAGGCAGCCACGCGGAATGAAGTGGCGCTTTGTTGACCATTGTCTAAGTAGAAAAACAAAGTTGACTGACCACACGAGCGGTGGTCGTGTGTGGGCGTGTGAGGTCGGACTCTGTAACACTGTTAGTGTAAATCCAATTGCCTTTAGGCTTGTAATTGTTATAATTGCTTTCGTTATCAACTGCTCCCGGGATTTCTCTTTTAGCAACTTTAGAATCTTAATACAAAGGTTTGGCTTTGGAGTAAGACCAGCTTGGAATTATGACACTGTACAGAGCTCATTCAAAATCGCATTAGCGCTCATTATTATTTTGTATTATCTATACTTCTATACTTACTAATATTATAAAGAGTAAAGGTTTGATTTTTTGTTTGTTTGTATGAATCGAATAGGCTCCGAAACTACTTGGCAGATTTGAAAAATTCTTTCACTGTTGGAAAGCTACATTCACCCAGAGTAACATAGGCTATATTTTATCCCGGTACGGGAAGTAGTTCCCCCGGTACGCGGGTGAAACCGCGTGACGGGCCGCTAGTATATAAATATTTTGCTGTTGTATCAAGGACTCGGTTTAGAAAAAATCGCCTGTTGATAGACGAAAGTGGGCATTGTGTCCAAAAGAAGGTTAAACGTACGCCAAAATGATGTCACAGTGTATTGGTGTCAGGACATACATATGGTATCTAACGGCCGCCCGTGACTTCGTCCGCTTGGAATTAGGTTTCCGCAAACATAGCTGAAAGCCTTCCTCGACAAATGGACTATCCAACATTTTTTTTAAATACTAACCAGTAGATCCTGAGATTAAGGCGTTCAAACAAACACACTCTTCAGCTTCATTATACAGACGGTTCTTTCCATATTTTATGTTTCTTTACATCTGTCGGAATCCTAAGACCTTCCGTGCGTTAGAAAATTATACAGGGCCCTGTATTGATGGACAATTACTAGCTTTATTAAATTGATAGCGGATATAGAAGACAGCATAATGAGTATCATGGAAATACCAGTTATTCAAAGTATCTGTTTAGTAATTGTTTACTTCAGTCTGCTTTATGGAAGGAAAGAGTTTTGATTAGGAGTTATTCATCCTGTTTTTCTTACAGGACATTGAGAGAAGTGTTGTGTATTATAATGGCATACCTATACTATGATTGCTTGTATTATTTCATTACATTGGATGTTAGTATCTTATATAGATATTTAGTAAGTGTAGGAAAGTAGAAGTGGAAGTCTCTCGTTTCGGAGGCCAAGACACACTTTGGGTCGTTGAGCCATAATAGTTAGTTAGTTAGTTAGGAAAGTAGAAGACGAAGGCGAACCACTGTTAGGATCGCCAAAAAGTGTTATGTTTCTTATCAATATGCCAAACTATGGTCAAAACTCACATTAAAGCACTAAGGTCAGACAAACAAACTTGCCTTTCACCTGTCTTAAAAAAGTTAGATAGGTTTCTTGCAAGTCTTGCAAGTCCTTATTTACATAAAAAACTAATAAAATATTTATATCTCCTCATACCTATTTGTCAGTCACAACCGCTTGTTTACATCTCACATTAGTTTCGCTCCAAAGCCCATTGGTGTCGAGGCTTTTAAAAATGAACCGTTGTTCTGGTGACCACGTGATTATGTCAGCGTGTCAAACGGGACAGCACCGTTGTCAATGTGACATTAGTAAAAGACTAAGAATGTCATCTGCATAATGGTAATCAGCTGATTTAGATGCAAACACTCAAATGTATTGGCGCTAATTTGTTCCGCAGTACCGTTATTCTTAGAAGACTTACTTATTTTGCCATTTATTTGTTTAGATTATGATTTATTTGATCGTTGGTAGAATAACCGAAGAATTTGGAGTTATTCTCATATAGGTATTAATGGCTGCTTTTATTATTTTTTTTAGTGACAACTATTATAATTTCGAATAGTGCAGAGAAGCGATAACGCTTAGGAAGTGTGGTAATTAAATATTAAGACTAATGAACATTTTTAATAACGAATAATAATGTGTATGAAGCTGTTCGTTAATTATTATTGAGCGAGCTTTCAACACATAATTTTTGTAGCAAATAGCGTTTCATATATTCGGATTTTCACCAGAGAAAGCATTTACAATGGACACCTTATACCACATAACCAATTTTCTTCGTTCTTTTGAAAAATTATCTATCCTCACAACACTTTGCCGCTTTTGACTAGGCTTGATATCTTCTCTATTGGCTTAAAGGAGCAGTGTACGTTGAATCCCTTTTTCGTTTCACAAGAGAACTCGTCTTGTATAGTCCCATGATCGATTTCACGGATTGATAATATCACGTTTCAATTAAAATGGAAGTCTTTTAGGGGATAGTATTAGGTGTCTGTTGTGGGCATTTCAACTGTACTTTTTTATTTTGTTTCACAGTAATTGAATTCTCTTTTGTTTTGTATATCATTAAACATTATTTTATGTGTTTTTATTTATCAAAATGATTAATACAGAACGCTTAAGATTAAGAAATTCTGGCATAAATTCTTCTTCTTCTTCTTCCTAGCGTTTATCCCGTTTCTATATCTACCCGGGGTCCGCTTTGACCATGATATTACAGGGAAGCGACTGGCATCAGACCTTCGTTACCCATAGAGGGGAACCAGACAGGTTGGATCATGGTTACACAGTTAGATCTAACTGAACTAAAGTCAGAAATCACTGAATGTGCAGGTTTCCTCACAGTGTTTTCCCTCACCGCCGAGCTAATGGCACAGATCCACACATCGATTTCGAAAAATCCAGAGGTGTGGGCCCGGATTCGAACCGCGGACCTCACGTATGTGAGGCGCCGCCCGTACCACTCGGCCACCATCGAATTATTAAGTCATGTCTAAATTCTGGCATTAATTAATATTTACTATTCATTCAAAGTCAGTCACGATCGTTTGCAAGTCGCAACTTCAATTTTCCAGCGGCGTTTATAAATGCCCTAGAAAATATCAGAAAGCGCGTTCATTTATTAATTAACCAATAACAATCAACGTCTTATAACATTCGCAATCGCAATTGTAAATGTAAATACGGGATTATCAACAATCTCGGTACAATTTCTCTGAATGTACTGGCCCTATTTCAGTTCTTGTACTGCAATAAATTTCTAAGATCATTCCTTCTATGGCATAGATATAATTCTTTAGATATGCCCTTGCCATACTTGGATCCGTACTTAACTTGGCACTAAAATTTGAAGCGACTGTCGCTTCTTATCGCAGTAACAACATGTTGAAGCGTACGTAGCACGCGTGCCATTGACGGCACGCGACACAATATTTTAGGCACGTTGTCGATCATAGAAAATGTGAAAAAATAACGCGAGTTAACCAATTTTTATTTATAAAAGAGATGTCCCAGAAATGTATGAAGCCTCGGCCTGGACCATGTACGCTATTCCTAAATATAGGCAAATAAGTGTACTACAGTTTTAATTACTCCAATTCTTATGGAAAACCTTAATTTTTTCGCTGAAACAATAAATTAAACCACAATATTGCAACTCAGTACAATATGGCGGAGGACGCATCCATAGAGTAAAGTAAATATACCAAAACGCATCTTTGAAACTTGAATGACGTTTATGTCGTTTATCCGTCAGTTTATTTTTGTTTTGACAGTATGCAGTTTATTTCACAAAGTATTTATATTTTTAGGTTACAAACGACCTAAAAAGGCTGGGGCCAAAGCTGTAAATCCCAGTAAAGAAAAAAATTACAGTTGCCATCTTTACAAAGTAAAGTGAACAATTATAAATTTGATTTTATTTTTAAGCCACTAAATTACGGTCCAAAAATGTTATATTGTATTTTTAATGGAAATAGCAATATTTTACCGATTTTTTGGTACCACGTACATGGTGCGGGCCTGGGATGGGACATCTCATTTAATGAGGAAGGCATATTTTTTAGTGGCACGTCAATAACTTAATTTGTTATTATTTTGGAAAAATCGCATGTTCAACTATAAGGTTCGCCTACCCTGGATAACGGGTATCCTGCCACCAGAAAACTGGGGCATTAGTTCGTATATCGAACAATATATTCAACTGCATGCGAAATTATACATTCTATGGCTGTGAATGTTGGTAGCACGTACACCGATGCATATAAACGTCCAATTTGCCTGATAAGAAAGGTTGGTTGCGATTATGTTGTAAAACAGCTTTTATTAAGTTGTAAACACATGCAGATGTGACTGCTGTTAATAAAATGCAGTCTAATAAATATTGGAAATTAGATTGTGTGAAGTACAGTTAACAGAATCTTTCTGTAGCGATGTCAACATTTACTAGATGGTGTCAAACCCAAAATAATCAACTGCCTTTAGAAGAAATGTGAGTGTAACGGAAATTAATTTTAAAGTCATGTTTGACGACCCGCTTGGTGTAATGGTCAAGATGTGGCCTATTACGCAAGAGGTCGCGGGTTCGATCCCCGCACAGGACAAACATTTGTGTGCATGAACATGTCTGTTTGTCCTGGTCTGGGTGTTATATATATCTATTTAAGTTTATTTGTAATACCACTGTTGATTCTGATGTCTGTAACACAAGTGCTTAAGCTACTTATCACGGGGTCAGATCAATGTATGTGATGTTGTGAAATATTTATTTATTTATTGACGTAATACATTGACTTTATTAAGTTGTAAAGTGTCTTAATTAATATAGAGTGCGTATGTTTATGTTATTGAAATGGCTGTTAGTTCCGTTTTAGCGAGTCTTAATTTCTCGTTCCTTTTCTTTTCCTCTATAAATTTAATGTGTACCACATATCAAATATATGAGACGCAAGTTTAACTAGTGTCTATCAAACAAGACACATGTTAGCTACGAAGTGCCTTGAGTATTTTGGTGGGTCTGTACAGCTGGCTAAACGAATCACATTTGTTTCCATAATCTTGTTTATATTATGAATGTGAATGTTTGTTTATTTGGATGTTTGCCCTATTAAACTACTGAAACTACTGAACGGATTTTGATGAAATTTTGTAAACAGGCAGGGTATGTGCTGACTTATGTGGTAGAATACTTTTTATCCCTTAAACGCTCCCATGGGATAAACCAAAATCCACGCGAACGAAGTCGCGGGCGGCCGCTAGTATCTTAATTAGTGGTCGGGGTAAGTTCTCAATATGCTTATTATCGATTATGCCACCTTTCAAGTTACTTCAGCTAATCATTGTTATATTGTACCAAATCTGAGAATCACTCCCACTAAATTCGTCTCCCAAAGTTATTTCAAAGGTAAACATATAAAATCCACGTGTCCCCTCAGGCGTAGCTGAGACAACGGCAAATTCCCCATAGCTCCCAGACAGGACAATAACAACACAGACTTCATAAAGCATCGCTATCTGCGCGAGGATCAGATTCATTACCGGCACTGCCGCGTTCACCTGTGTTCTGTGCGAGTAAGGTACAAGGGAGATTCTGGGAGATATTTGTTAAAATCGTGTGTGGAACTAAGCCTGTTAAGCTAATGTTTTCTTAGGTTTAGGCAAGCTATTTTAGGAATTTTATTTTAGGTTAGAAAACTGCTAGAAACTGTTTGTTATACATAGAAAAGTTTGTCAAAATTGTGGTTAATTATCCAAAGAATTAGTAACTGCATGAAAAACTAATAAATATAAACCTGTTTGTTTCCATCGAATCACACCCCAACTAATAACACTGCCACGGGCTTTCAGTGCACAAGCCCGTTGGTATTTTAACCCTATATTTTCGTAATAATGTACAACAAGTTTTATTCCTTGTCACTATACATTAATAGTTTCAAAAAGGGTGTTCCATTTCACACACTCAAGTCACTTCAATTAAATTTAGTTATAAATCGTATAAGACCAAAATTTGAAATGCAACTTCCACAAAATTCAACTCCTAAATGAATTACAAAGGCCAACATTTTTAGAAGCCGCGTATCCCCCCAGGCGTAGCTGAGACAATGGCAAATTCCCCATAGCTCCCAGACAGCACAATAACAACACAGACTTCATAAAGCATCGCTATCTGCGCGAGGATCAGATTCATTACCGGCACTGCCGTGTTCACCTGTGTTCACCTACGGTGATATTTGCTAAAAACGTATCGTATGTTGAGTCATAACTTTAAACATGTTAAGATATTAAAGCTAATAATAACTAGATATGTTAGTGAAAATACTTCTGGAAGTATAGATCTATAAATACTCAAATACTCAATGGGACTCAAGACATAATAGTGGAATTTTGATGCACTAATATAATAAAGCTGAAGAGTTCGCCTGATCTCATGTGGCTCAGGCGGGAATCGAACCCAAGAGGCGCTGGGTTCGATTCCCGCCTGAGCTAGCATTTAAAAATGCTTAGAAAAATATACAAAAAGCTGAAGAGTTTGTTTGTTTCTTTGAACGTGCTAATCTCAGAAACAACGGGTTTGAATTGAAGAAATATGTTCGTGTTGGATAGTCCATTTGGCGAGGAAGTCTTTAAGCTATAATATGTACACTATGTGTGCGGAAACCAAAATCCACGTGCGGCCGCTAGTGCTCCATAAGCTTTCAATAAATAGTAATGAGAAAAAGATTCTAAGACACAAACAAGATTCTATAAAAGATTCTAAGAGACAAACAGAAATCAAAGTCTACGGATGCAACTTAAATCCAGCAGTTTGCAACAGTTCCAATATTTTATTCTTCCTAGCGTTTATCCCGTTTCTGTGCGGGGTCCGCTTTGACCGAGATCCAGGATTTGGCAAGTCTGGTTATTACAGTTAAGCGACTGCCATCAGTTCTTTGTAACCCATAGAGGGGGACCAGTTCTAATATTTTATTCACACTTGTTTTAATACCTTCTTACTTAAGTTGTAGTCCAAACAGCATTTAACCTAAAAACACCGTAGCGTTTCAATAGAAACGTGTATTTATTATTTTATTGCATACAGGTGTAAAGCGTCTGAAGTATGCGATATCCATGAAATCGGTCGTCATTACCACTCAAATGGTCATTTTAAATCTGTTACGGTCATATACACCGGTTGTGATACACTACTTACTACTCGTTGAGAAAATGATCAGAAAAGCCAGTTCATTTTGTTACATTTATGGAATTGCTATAGACAACGATTGGAAGAATGTTAAATTGTTTCGTCTATTCTATTATACTCAGAAATGTATGAAGGTAATTCGTCTTGATACGTAATGTGATCGAAGAATCAATGAACAAACTTGTAAATAGCTATTTTTTTCATTGGCCTCATGTTCAAACATTAAAATCCATACATTCAATTAGTTTGTCTCTATGTTAAGTTTCTTGAATAACGTGAATATTTTCTATTAACAAAAACTAATTGTAGATAAAAGTTTTCTAATAGTATAGAGACACGTTCATCCTACTACTATTATAAAGGCGAAAGTTTGTAAGTATGGATGTATGGATGTTTGTTACTCTTTCACGTAAAAACTACTGAATGGATTTGAATGAAACTTTACCACAATATAGCTTATATATCAGAATAACACATAGGATATATTCGACAGGCTCGTTGGTCGAGTGGCTAGAGACCCTGGCTACAAAACCAAGGGTCGCGGGTTCGAATCCGGCTAGGGGCAAATGTTTGTGTCATGAACATCGGCATTTGTACTCGAGTCATGGATGTTTATAAAAAGTATTTAAGTATGTCTATCCGTTCCCTAGCTTCCATAGTACAAGCTTCGAGCATAGTTTGGGGCTAGGCAATTGGTGTGTTAGTCCAAAGCATTTATTATTTATTATTATTTATATTGGAAATCGAAATCCACGCGGACGGAGTCGCGGGCGGCCGCTAGTTTTGATATAATTTAAATAATTAACCTGTAATACCCACATACCATGATTGTTAAATTGCATGTTTGTATGCGTTTATGTGCACTTGGCTAGTAGAAATAAAAACTGCACAGTATACAAATATCGTGAAACCAATATCATATTGTATAGTAACAGTTGCCGTTAGTTCAGTCGTAAAATTGAAATAGTAGCGTCGATTGGTTAGTCTTAAAATGATTTTTATAATAGCCAAAGCCAAAAAAATAATCTAGTTACAGTCAAGAGACACCCATTGACAGTTCCGATATTAATATGAAAAATATTCATATTCAAGTTTTCATTATCACTAACAATGACTCAAAAAATTATTGCACTTCTGACCAGGTCTAAGGCCGGATAGGAATAACTTTTGACTGATTCACTCGTTAAATAGGTAAACCTAGCGATGGAACCGTAAAGCTCATGTACCGTATTCTCCATATACCCTTTATGTTCTGTTAATAGTGATCGTATACTCGTCAACCGCATATGAAATGCTTATGAATATAACAGGATAATGTATGAATAGTGTTAACGCATCCATGGTTTGTGGAAATACGGTTAGAGTCGCGTTCAGTGCAGTTTATAGTCGACAAACCGTTCGACGATAAGTAATAAATATCTTTACGCGATTTACTAAAATCTTCTTATTAAAATATTTTTTGTTCGATTATTAACCAAATGTGATCAGAATTTGCTGTACAAATAAAAGTATCTAAATGTCACGCTTTTAATGAAATAATTTTAATAAAACATTTCGATGCATCATCGCGATTTAAAAGTCCATTAGCTGCAATTCGATGTAAGAAAATATGGGTATGTAATCGTAATAACAAACGTAGTCGTATGAATCTTACTTATCGGTATAAGCGCCAGTAAAAAACAATCTTGACCGTTAGCTGTCAGCATTTGTCATCAAGTGGTGTAATTTAAGACGAGTGTAAAATGTTTTTTATTAATTATTTCAACCTGTCTCTTTCATTTAATACCTATCATTGACTTTACTACAACGTTTACAACTGTTTAGATGTTAATTACCCATTTGCAATGTGTTTCTTTGTACAATTGTTTATCTCTATGACCGATAAATCAAGTCTCTGAGCTTTGAAAGCTGAACGGGGTTAGCCTTTCTGTATTTTTTGATTGACTGTGCACTAGTGTATATTTGAAGCCTACATAAATAAAGAATACCTACAATTTATTTATTTTGTTTGACATTTTGCGAGAATATGCATCGGCTAAAGTTTTGGGTGAAATTACCACTAACATTTTTAAAAGGTGGAAACTCATAATCATAATAATCATAATCATAATATTCTTTATTGTGGAACACAGGTAAATAAAGGTGTTGTTACAATAATATGAAAATGTTGTGCTACTGTGACCTGCCTCATAGGGCGTACAAATAATAACCCATGTCATAAACATAAATAGAACATAAAATAAAACGGACATAGAATTTAGAATAAAGAAAAGGTAACCATGCAATTTTAATTAAATAAAATTAACTCAGTCAATATTTTTGTCAGATATAAAATCATTTAAACAATAATAACATTTTTTAATTAGGTAGTCAGCTAGTCTCACCCGATTAAAACTCACCCACTAGCTGAGTTTTAATCGGGTGAGTTGCCACCTAAGCCTAATATTATAAGTGTGGAATTAATATTTTGTGTTCATATGTTAGGCTGAAGCAATTTTGAATAAAACAGTTTTTACGGAAAAAAAAATTAAATAAGCAACTTTTAAGCAAATTATTTTCTGTCCAATGCTCATTTAACCACATGATAAATTTCCTTCCAGGTAATGCGATGGGAATGCTAATCGGGAATTCAGGACAGCCTCGGTGAGTCATCGGACCTGACCTACGACAAGGCCCAGGCTTCGGAGCCAATGAACTCATGCGAAATGTAACAATGACATTGCGTAACGAACTGGGTGTAATTTGAGATTTTTTAACTTAAGATCTTCTTGGTGGTATTTTTAATTTTCAAAAGCGGTATCATATATATAGTACACTTTCTAAGCCAAACTGGATAAATTTTTCATAGCCCATCTCATCATAGCCATGTCCCGGTGTCCAACACCATTTGTCCCTCAGTAAAATTGTGAAAAATAGTAACTTAGGTCCTCAGTGGGGCACAACAGAAATACAAAAAAGTAAAACCTAAACTAGGTTAAAGTCAAAAAACCAAGTCTATTCTATGATGGCCACTATTTGCCATGCTGTTATTGAATTATCCGAACATGGTGAATAAATTAAGGCTTAAACTTGCACTATACCTATTACTTACTTATTCCAAAAGTTTAATGAAACATTTTCAACACTTAATACATTTAACTACAACAATAGAAGTTCATTGGCCTTTTTACCTAAGAAAACCGCAACACCGCAACCACCATCAGTATTCAATGCATTTTAGCGCCCAAATTGAAATTCATCAATCGAGTAATATTTTCAACCATTCACAAAGGTTAAAGATCTTTCAATTTCCTTTCGCACAAAGCGCGATTCGCGATTGCCATAAAGCCGCAATATGACTCACGTTACCTCCGCGAAAAGAACGGGGTTCGATTCATTCACACAACCAGTTTCAAGTGTAGAAGTCTTGCAAATTCCCCCTACTAAAGTAGAGAGTTTTGTCTGATTCATAAAGTTTATTTTTGGCACCATTTTGAAGTTTTTATTTGCTCAGGCCTTCCCCAAACTGGTCAACACACAAGTAGCTCGCTGACTCAAAACTTTCTTTTAATTATAGCCGTGACTAAATAAAGATTAAGGATTTAGTGTCCGATTCTAGATCTGTAGGTAGGTTTTATAGGATTATTAAGATCCAGTGGATCTACTGATGAAAATCAAGCGTTAAAAAAACAACGTCTTTTTTAAGTTTACGCCCTTTACTCACATACCTACATAAGAACCTATCATTGAATAAAACACTCATACTTCATGATAATAACACGTCTGGCTGTTTGTCATAACCTAGCGCTACCGAAAAATGAAGCGATTACCTATCGATTGCACTGGAGCCGAATGACATTACCTAAACCGGACAATGTAGTGGTGACCTAAAAGCGACCGGTACTTAAGCCACTGGACCAAGAAGGCGCTAAGCCTATAATACGCTTGACCCCGAATTGCGATCTGTCGTCGGCAACTTTGGCGGCATGCATTTGTGCATCTAAGTAGGAGTGTTCCCGCTAGTCGCGGTCGCCGACCTCGGGTCGTCGGTTCGATGCCGGCCCTTATGTCACCATTCGGCAGTTTACCGGATACCAGCTATTTCGCTCTTTTACGGCACTTTAACCGTTCATTTGAAATTAATCTCGGGCGTGCTTCAACAGATTATAATTTAATACGTTTATAGAATACTTAATGGGCATGTTAGATAATTTGATGACGCCGTTTGTAGGTACTTACTTACGCGTTTTCATTATCCCTCGGGAGCACGTCAAGTTTCCTTATTAAATCCAAATGTACGCTATGTCGGATATTTCAGTGCTACTAAGAATATCGTAAATTATAGCTTTAATATCTTGTGGGAATGCTGGGCTTACTTGTAATTCCTTGTCCAAGCCATCTTTTAGTTTGGATTGGACAATATAGAAGCAAATGAGACGAACTTCTTAGCTATCCATGGATTCTCCGTGCGGGTGCCGGGTCCATCGCGTGGAACAGAGAGGAATGTCAGTCGGCGCCTGGGACTTGCGACCCAGCGTGTAGGTTTAAGGGGCCCCTTTATAGTATACTAACGATCACCTCCACCGATGACATTCCTCTCCCTTCCCAACCATATTTGGTACGAGCCGAGTAAAGCGGCTTTAGTGGCTTTTGTTGTTTTATAGTACCTACCAATCTGAAAATCAATTAATGATTTGCTTTTGCCGTATTCTTGCTAGGTGGGATGATTAATTATATGTAAGATCTTTTAATACCCAGAGTTTAATTATATTTTGATTGAGAGATTTTATTGTGATTTAAAAGACTTACCCCACAAATCTTTAATGGCAACCGTAATATAATTATGTTGTAAAATATATAACTTTATATCAATAAACAAAATATAGATTACAATAATTCAATCGATCCAAAGAAATATCTGACAGTCATATATAAAAAAGCGTAATGGGTGAATGAATAATGAATTCTAATTAATAATGCGCTCAAACCATTAAGATTAATTCCAACCGGTCGAAATATTCGTGTTAAAATCATAAATTTTGCCTTAAACACTTAATAGTTTGCTAAAAGCTTTAAGTAGCATATTGTAAACATATGTAAATTAGGAATCCTTAATATGCTTTTATAATGCGTTGGCGATCAAATGATTAATAAGTGAAAGGATTTGTTATTTGATACTAATGTTATGTTTGTTTAGTTTTTGACCTACTGGGATAGACAAGTCTTGTAGATTGAATTAATCAAGATGTTAAAGCAGACGCTATCTATATAACGGAAATAAAAAAACTTTTACCTAGAATATAATATGTATATCGTCTTTTGCATAATATTGCTTTGTGAAATTGAATAGAGAGATTCTTGAAATTTGTGTACTCACTAGCTAAATTTTTCCAGCCGTTAGAAAAATACTGCGAATCTACACGTATATTATTTTACCAAATTAATCTTAAAATCTCCGCCTGAAATATAGTTTTGACTTTTGACACACATACGCGTATATGTAATTAAGATCAATTTGTACGCGCAAAATATTTTACTGTCAATACTATCCTACCCATTAGTTAATACGCGGCCAAGATTCTTCATTTAATAACCACTCCGGATTCTTTCTAGTGCGTGACATTGATCCTAAAATTGAAAGTGTAGTGTATCTTTTTTGCGAACTAAAACCGTCCGAAGAACGCAATGTTTGCTTCTGTACTCACCGCTTGTTAATTGTGCTAATCAATTTTGGCATAATTAGCTTAACTCCGATCACCATTTAAGTCACATATCACATTGATCTGATTTGCTAACATCAATCAATGATACTTAGTTTTAATTGTGGCGCTTTCAACATAGCCGCAGGCTGTTTGATGTTTTTGACAGTCAAATATTTATCAGCGAAAGTTGATTGAAGTCGAATTATCTTGTAAACTGTTGATGATTTATATAATTAGATTTATCTGCTGTTGACTCGAGAATCAATCGGAGAAATGTAGACAGAATAGTGTCAATAACTTTTTTTATTAAACGTAAACAAATGCACATCTTTCTTATTTGTTGTCATGCACGTATCTTTTTACCCTAGTGGGAGGTCAAACCCACTGCCTATGGAGTGTTACCCGACTTGTTAACCATTAAACCAATATGTAGAGTGTACTAGAACTGGTGCGCATGTAAATAAACCCGGATATGACCATTACAATAGCCGTCTCTGATTGAAAAGTAAGTTTCTCCTTCTAATACGAGTATAACCAGGAATTTGATACTAATAGTTGCCAATTTATTTTCGCATTCGTCTTCTTATTTGTTTCTATTATTCCATACAGATCCGGGTTTCACTACGAGTCAGATCTTAAAAGCATGCAAGAACTGTACCTGATAGTTTTATTTCATTTCATTTGTCAATGAGGGAGGTTTCCTAAGCTTATTTTCAAAATGAAAATATGCAATTTACCCATGTTTGTTTCTAAAATAAAAGACTACAGCTGTTAACTTTCCTTCCCAAAATTAAAAGACGCTAACTTGAAATAGTAATGATTTTTTCACATGATTACTTACAGACTGTTAAAATGAAATAAAACTTCACTTAAAAACTTAAAACTGTCTAATAAATCATATTTCCTTATATTACCACTCGCGTGATGATGCGATATTGCCAGACATGTAATGCATGTTATGCGCACAAATCAAACAATGACAGCAAAATTGGGTCATAAAACTATGATTTCCGAGTGCATGAGTAATCAAATTAATTTCCAGTCCATGAAATAGACATTATTCAGTCAATCACTTCAACTTTATTGAAAAACTAGGCGCCGCCCGTGAGTCCGTCTGCGTGGTTTTCGGTATCCGCACACATAGTGTTATACTATCTTAAAGCCTTCCTCATCAAATGAACTATTCAACACAAAAATAATTTTTCAAATCGGTCTATTAGTTCCTGAGAGTAGCGCGTTCAAACAAACAAACAAACTCTTCAGCTTTATATATATATTAGTAATATTAGTAATTAGTATAGATACTGTGCAGAAATAGGTATTAGAACTTCATAAGGGATATATTTTTGGGAGTAGGTGTCAATTCGAATCAACTGTAGGTTCGAACCAATCGTCCGAATTTTCGTTTTTTTTATTTTAACATTATTTCACTGTCAATTCGGATCACGAAAAAGTAGCTTTTTTGTATAGTTTAATGTTGTTCGAGATGACACTAAAAAATGTTTTAATTAAAAACCTGACAATTCGGACGCTTGGTCCAAGTAAGGTTGGTCCGAATTGACATTTACTCCTTTTTTCCTGTCTTCATGGAACTGTAGTTAAGCCTCATGCTAGTCGCATGAACATCACTACATAGGTAGTATAAAACAAAGTCGCTTTTTCTGTCCCTATGTGTGTTGTATGTCCCTATGAACGCTTAAATCTTTAAAACTACGCAACGGATTTTGATGCGGTTTTTTTTAATAGATAGAGTAGAACTCATGAGGAAGGTTTTTGTGTATAATATCATCCATTAAATAGTGGACAAGTACCACGGGCGAAGCCGGGGCGGGCCGCTAGTTAACTATAAAGTATTATTTTAATAACATAATAAATACTTAACGGTGACTTACAGATGCTAATTGCTCAAAGTCCAAAGCTTATGTGTTTCGATAATTATACGATTACTGAGAAACAGTCGGTAACGGCATTAGCATTCTTATTGAAAATATATTGATGTACCTAAGTATTAACATTTCATTATTAATATCATTATTGATGTCTTCCTAGACATTGCTGGATAACCGTTGATAATACGAAGACATAAGATTCATTTAAACATATTTCATCTAAGTTTATAATCACTTATACATAAGACCAATAAAATACGTCTTAAATCCGTATATCATATAAATAGTAATTTGTGTTTCAAGTTGCGAGCTTTTAAATTCCACTTGAATACGCTTTAAAGGACACAGTTTTTTTTGGGCCCACCAACAATCGGTAACGTTTAAGAGAAAGAGAAGTACGTAAAAAAATTATATGATTTTTTATGAATTTTGCAATTGAAGTGAATTTCAAACGAAACCGGGTTCATAAAACTAAAATTAAAATCCTTATTTTGATTATATCCGTGAACTATCTGTCCAAAGATTAGTAAACAATGGCTGACATACAGATAACTGACGGAAAAAAGGTTTTTATAAATAGAATTAAAATAAACTACTTGAAATCGAACATAAAGGAGACGCAATTCACTTTTAGAACGGTTTTCATGCTTATTTTTATCTAACGCGGTGATTTGTAGTGACTTGAAATCATTTAATTATTGAAATAAAATAATTCGAATAAACAATACAAAAAAATCCGTATAACGGAACGCAAGTGCTAGTCTATTGCCGGATTTTGATTTTATTTAGAAAACTGAATACAAATGTCAGAAACCTCCCGTCCCCGTTTTTTTTTTTTTTTTTTTTTTTTTTTTTCGCTGTGGCAACACCGCGGTTGACAGCTGATTGAATTTGCTCCCAACTATTTATTATAAAACTTAAGTTTAAATTGATAAAAAGGTCCTAAAAACATCACAAAACGTAACTAATAAGATAGTTTTAAGTGTATTTAGTGTAAAATAGTGCCTAAGAACAATATTTACAAGGTTTGTGTGATGTGTAAACCGGCGTCAATGACAGTTCAAATTTTGAATTTGTGAGTCATTGTTTTCTCTCAAATTAGGTAATATCTACCATTGCATTTAATTATTGCTTGTAGTACTCTGATTTATTCAATAGTGCCGCATAATATTTTGTGATAAACTCGCGCCGAGGTTTAAGATAACCTCACAATTGTGTCAACAACTCTTTGTAGGTACAAATCCGTTCGTTTTTGTTAATTGAATTTCACGTTCTTTTTAACAATGTTGACGCGTAGCAAGGCCTCTGCTCGCCGGGACGGGTCTGGACTCACCACAACACGCCAGGCTGAGACCAGACTAGACCTAGCTTTGAGGGAATTAAAGGCCACCAAGGAGGAAGTTGCACAATTGGTTAGGGAGAGAGAGGACAGTGAACGGGAATTGTTGGACGTGTTGGACAAATGTAGCAAAATGAAAAAAGATATGACTGAGTTGCATACTCAGAATCTTATTATAATAGAGGAGAGGGACAGGCTTCAATCAATGGTCGATGGGTTTGGCGAATGCAGCCAGGAGTTCGTCCAGAATCTACGGCGCGTAACGCTGCTCGAGCATGAGCTCCAGGAGGCTCACCACCAGATCACCCACCTCGAGAGCGAAAAGCAGGACTTCGCTGCATCGCATACACAAACCCTATTCGACGAGCTGTTAGGTAGTGCGCCCAGCCTTGTTCCTGATGTTTTTGACAAAGGACCCGCTGTGACTGTGGACCTGACGGGGGACGATAGCATCCGGTCTACACAAGCCGTGGGCATTGTTAGATGCAGCAGGAACAAGCTCAAAAAGTATATTAGGTTAAATAGGTTTATTAAGAAAACCCAGAAATTAATTAAGAAAAAAACTTGTTTATGTACATCAACTAAATGTATTAAGGAAAAACAGCGGTTAGGTGATGAACTAGATTTATATACAATTACGTTAGACAATAACATCACAGAATATGACAAGAATTATAAAAGGTTAGAAAAAGAAATTGTGACATTGAAAACATCCTTAGAAAGAATAAGTAATAGGTATTCTATTTATAAGAATGAGAGCGAGGAACACATTTCAGCATTGAAATGCCTTCTTAACTCCTCAACGTCAAGCACCAATAAATGTCTAAGCCCAGAAAATATTAAAAATAATCATAATCACAATGCATCGATTGTAAATACATCGGATTTGAACGGCTCGCTGCCTATCTGTGCGTCCCCACTCTCAAAACCAGTTTGTTACAATGACACGCTTACTTTGTCCAACGCATTAAAATCCAGCGATTCCGCAAACAGAACATTACATGTAAATAAAAACAAATTGGTTATGTTTTGTGATGAGTCAGGTAAGGATATGGGACAACTGTTAAGTCATTACTTGGGGCAACAAATATTTAATCACTGTTATCCTAACACTCCATTTACCACTATTATAAATAAAATTAATAATTATGATTTCACAGACAATACCACATTAATACTAATGGTTGCAAATCGTGGAAATGTAAACAAAAAAACAATGACCAAATGTTTTGACAGCTTAAATAATGTGAATGTAAAAAATATTATAATGTTTACACTTCCTTATAGTAAAAGCTTGCCACAGCATGAAAATAATTATAGGTATAGTTTAAATTTGTTTATGAATACATTGACATGGAGTAATAGAAAATTTAATTTGATTGACATAAATTGTATTTCGACATTTAATATTTATTTGACTAATGATAATTACTATCTTTCATCATATTGTAAACGACAAATAGCTACATCGCTAGCATATTGTTTTGATCAAACAGCCAAGAATTTGGCTACACAACCTGCTTTTATTGAGCAGGAAACTGTTGACATTTGTTGTTCCTTGGAAAAAATTCCAAGTAATTTAAATTATTGCATAGGACAGTAGAGGATTACTCTAGCCAAATTAGTATAATTAATAAACCTAGGAAAACGTCAAATTTACTTAATATTGTACACCAAAACATACAAGGTTTTCCTGGTAAAGAATTAGAATTAGAACTGAATTTAAATAAATTGAAAATTCATATTCTTTGTTTAACAGAGCATTGGTTACGACAATGCGAGTTATTAATTAGTATTGACAATTATAAAGTCATTAGTTCGTTCACGAGAAAGTCAGCTATTAGGGGTGGCTCACTAATATTACTTGATAGCTCACTTAAGTCTAAAGATAGAAAAGATGTAACATTACTTTCAATTGAGCGAACTATTGAACTATCTTGTGCAGAGCTGGAGCAGTGTATTATTGTTTGTGTGTACAGGCCTCCTTCTGGAAATTATCCTATTTTTGAAAAAACCATGGAAGAAGTTTTAAAAAAGGTGTGCAAATGTAATAAGAAGGTAGTTGTGTGTGGGGATTTTAATATTAATATTTTAGAAAATAACCAAACCTCTGTTAGGTTCCTAAATTTATTTAAATGCTTTGATCTCACTCCACTCTTTTTGGAACCAACTAGAGTAACTCCTACATCAGCCACCTGTCTTGATAATATTTTCTGTAATTGTGAAGTACCCTCAAAATCAATTGTTAACTTTGTGAATTCTGACCATTGCGGTCAACTTGCAGCGCTTGAGAGCCATAGTGTAGTTACTTCGTCTAGCTTTAGTTACAGACCGATTACTACAAAGCGCGTCGAAAAATTCAGACATAATATTTGTGTTAAAATTCCGCTAGCGCCACCTATTGTTGATATGAACATTGATAACATGTATAGACGATTATTTGACATTATCTCACACGAATTTAATACTATTTTTACAAAGAAAACTGTTTGTGTAAATAGTTCGAAATCGAAATTTAGTGACTGGGCCACAAAAGGTATTTATATAAGTAGGAAAAAATTGTTTGAATTGTATGCTCAAAAAGCCTATTCAAACAATCCAGATTTAATAGAATATGTAAGAAAGTATTCTAAGTTATTCAAAAAAGTGTGTATGGTGGCCAAGCGTATGTATTTAAAGCACAAAATACATACGTCTAATAATGTTATTAAAGCTACTTGGAATATTATAAATAAGGAAACTTGTAGGAATAGATTACATGATAGTAAGTTATCCTTAAAAATTGATAATAGATTAATTAGTACAGATGCCGAAGTGGCTAAAGCCTTTGAGCACTTTTTTTCTGAAATTCCAGTCACAACTACTAGCTTATTAAACTCCTCACCGCATCATGCTGAATGCCTCCTTAAATCAAAAGTAGAAGAGTGCAAAGTTGTTTTTAATTTTACGCATATTGATGCACTAGTTATAATTAAATCATTCAAAGAACTTAAATTAAAAAAGACGGAAGATCTATGGGGTATTTCGATAGATATTTTAAAAACTATTATTATTGCCATTGCACCATATTTAGCATTAATATTTAATAAGAGCATTGAAATGGGTCAGTTTCCAAATCTTATGAAACATAGTAAAATAACTCCTTTATTTAAATCAGGAGAAAAGACTGATCCGTCAAATTTCAGACCCATATCCATACTTCCATCTATCAGTAAAATTTTTGAAAAAATTATTTCCAATCAATTATTGTCACATTTTAATTCAAATTCCTTATTTAACGAAAATCAGTACGGATTTACTAAAAACAAATCCACAACTGATGCAGGAGTTTCACTAGTAAAACATATTTTTGATGCATGGGAGGCTAAGCAGGATGCGATAGGTATCTTTTGTGATTTGTCAAAAGCTTTTGACTGTGTAAGTCATGAAACCTTGCTGATGAAGCTACGGCATTATGGCGTCTCAGAGTTCGCTTTAACGCTTTTAAAATCATACCTCACTGGCAGAGTTCAAAAGGTGAACATCAATGGAACTAACTCCGATGGCGCCCCATTGATAATGGGAGTGCCCCAGGGCTCGATATTGGGACCACTCCTTTTTCTTATATATATTAATGATCTTCCTGCCTTAACAAATGGTCTGTGTGAGAGTGTGTTGTTTGCTGATGATACCTCTTTAGTTTTTAAGGTAGATAGACGCAAAACACAACTTGACGAGGTAAATAACGCCCTCTCACAAGTCCATCATTGGTTTACAACTAATAACTTACTACTAAATCCTAAGAAAACAAAATGTATTAGATTCACAATGCCAAATGTGCCACAAGTTATTACAAATGTTTTAATGAATAATGAACATATTGATGTAGTCAAATCAACTGTCTTTTTAGGAATAACTATAGATTCTAAATTACAATGGAGCCCCCATATTGTTGCTTTGGCTGGGAGACTAAGTTCTGCAGCATTTGCTGTAAGAAAAATACGACGCCTGACTGATATTGAAACGGTGAGATTGGTTTATTTCAGCTATTTTCATAGTGTTATGTCTTACGGTCTGTTGTTGTGGGGGTCGTCTGCTGATATACAAACAATTTTTGTATTACAGAAAAGGGCGATCCGTGCAATATACGACCTTAAGCCGCGTGATTCACTCCGTGAGATATTCAAGGAGATTAATATTTTAACTACAGCGTCTCAATACATCTTTGACTGCATAATTTATATACGCAAAAACCTACATAACTTCTCTAGAAAAGATAACTTTCATAGCTTTAATACTAGAAATAAACATAAGCTTGCCGTTCCAAGCCACAGGCTTCATAAGACTGGGAAGTCTTTTATTGGACTAAGTGTCAAAATATTTTATAAATTACCAGAAAATGTAATTGAATTTCCTAAACAAAAATTTAAGTTGTTTATTAAATCAACCTTGATGAAGAAAGGTTATTATAGAATAGATGATTATTTAAATGATAAATATGCATGGTCATGTTAATCTGCTCAGCCGCACTAATTTGTATTTATTTTTAAGTTATATTTGACATAATTGTAAAATTGAAATTTATTTTTAAAAAAGGCAAAACTGTCTGAGTTTCTTGCGGCGTCTCTTCTCAGCAGGCCATTCACGTCGAGGCGCTGGTAGGGTGAAAAAAGTATTGACGTGCAAAAGAATTTACTAAGTGAATCAAAATTGCTGAATAAATTATTATTTCATTATTTCATTATTTCTGTCAACTGTCATTAATGGTTATACTAAATAATATAAAAAGCTGTAGTTTGTTTGTTTGAACACGCTACAATCAGGAACAGCTGGTTCGAATTGAAATTTTTTTTTGCGTTGGATAATCCATTAGTCGAGGCAGGCTTAAACTAAAAAATGTTAAGCTATAGTTTAAGACTATGTGTGTCTTAAAACCTTATTCCACGCGGACAGAGTCACAGGCGGCCACTAGTCATAATAAATTGCTTTTACTTCAGGCACATAGGAAAAACATAATGAAAAATCACCCTTATCTGTAAGTCGTTACGGTTCAGGCGTTGAACGTCAGGAAAGTAAAATGACAGATTAGTTTAGGAGGTTAATGTATATTTTCACATCTTATTTCTAACGATTCCGGTTAAAATATGAAAAAGTAATGTTACCAATATAATCTGGAGATTATAAGGAATAAATTGATACCCATTTCGTAAATAAACACTAAAATTTTATGTGGGCCTAACTCTCCATACAAAAACGATTGACTCCTTTAGATTTAAATAGTAAAGTAGACAGCTTAAGTTAAGACAATGCATATTTTTCCACCACCTTTTCATCCTTAGATATGTTTTTTGCAATTAAGATTAAATAAATAGGGTATTCTACTCTGCTTGGCAAAGTACTATTATTGTTCGTTTCATCGTTAAAAGACACCAAAAAAAATATTTCGGCGAAATAAACCCGCTTTCATACCATAAAAATACTTCAAAATTTTAAATATATTTATTCCCGCGAAAACAGACTTCTGCGTTGTCCGCCATGTTCATGACGTCATTTCGGCATGTAAACAAAGCTTGACGTTTAAAGTTTGTTGTAGGTACGAGTTGTTGTATCTACACCATAGAGTATATATTGGACTGGGTTGACAGGTGACAGCAAATTATTATTGCCAATATGACGTAACACGGTCATAGCATGGCGGCTCGTGTTTTTAGTCACGTGATATACAGATTAAAAATATCAATTTTTAATTTTAATATTATTAATCAATCATGTAAATTTATGATTCAAACTCAGTTTAACTATGTTTATTTTTACATAGAGTTCATTTTGTACGATTTTTATATTTTTTCATTAACCACCGAGAGTACCCTATTATACTAATCTTCTTCAATTTTTATGAATGTTCTTTACAATTCAAGACATCATGGCACTGAGAAACAGTTAAAGTAATATGAATACTATGAATTCCAATATTAGTGTTTTTTATGCTTGTCTCACGTGGACATCTATCATGTCAATATACTTGGAATTTAACTGATTAAAATAAGTTACTTTTTTGTTATAGCGTGTGTTCGAAAACTCCAGATTGACAACATTTTTAAAATTATTAAGTTTGTACCAAGTTCATCGTTTTTTCCACGCAATAAAATTAATTAAGAAAAGCTGTTTTAATTACACCTTGATTAATTCAGTCTAACTCCATCCCATCTATTCACAAATCAGAATAAGGAGCGGAAGATCGTGAGAATCTGCTTTCTACCAGCCATTCGAGTTTCAGTGATAACTGATAAGGAAGGTAACCCTGGGACTAGAGCATACTTTAATGGGATCATTTAACGAGAACATATATGTATATGTCTATGTTGAAAGTGTGAAGACATAGATTGCCATTAAAAAAGCTCATCAGATCAATCCATACTTTCAATATCTTTTTTGAACACTGAGATCTTAAAAAGGAAACTCGAATCAAGTTCGCTCTCAGGAGGTTTGTAACGAATACATTTATCTTTTTTTTTTAATTAATAGCCAATTATCCTCCTTGAAAAGTAATACCATATCGATTCTTTATCTAATTGCGATAAGTATTGGTTGAAATAAAGTATAAGTAATTGTAAGACCTGTTTAAAAACTAGACGTGGGGACCGGTATTACGCAAATAAATAACACTTTGTATGATACTTCTCTCTTTTAGTATTTTTTTTATATTTATATTGACAGGTAGGTAAATGTTTGATTGGTTGCACGTTGAGAATTATAGAATGTTACTTTATTTTAATGTTACTTTGTTATATACAGGGTGGAACCTTGAAATGGGTTTTGTTGGGCAGGTACATTAACCGTTACAGTTAAAAGAAAACGTCGTTAGGCAACCATCCCTAACTTTTCGAGATAGTACGACCTACATTCACAGATTTTGGAAAAAAGTTACAGTCAGCAAAAAAGTGCTGAAACTGGCAAATTTTTTTTTCATGCCAATCGATCCTATTTCATGTAAGGATCAAATGACTCTATGAGACCATTTGAGGTTTGAGTACTAGAAATGTCAGAAATCGCAAAAAAAAATTCCCATACATTTTGTACTAAAAATTCCAAAAATTTTTTTTCAAAAAATTGTACCAAAATTTGTCGCTATTACAATCACATGCTACATTAACATACGCGCACAAAAAAATAAACAAAGATGTCATAATATCATCTAAAACATTCCGGAGCATTCTAAAAAAGACTTGTCAGAAAAAGTAGTATTGTTACACAACAGGAGCGTAAAACGTGACTCAACAGATGATCTATTATTTTTCCACCTGACCTCTGTTCGGCTAAGACTCTTCAAAAAGCGGAGATGTGCGGAGTGGAACAGAGATGCGTCGTAAACTGCCAATAGGAAGACTCCACCAAAGCGAAGATTTGCGAGCGGAGCAGAAATGTGCCGTAAGTTGCCAATAGGATTTCACTTCAGGGATGGTCACCTTTTTGAGCCAAAATCCTATTGGCTGCTTTGGACACGTCTCCACCCCGCTCGTTCAACTCTACTTTGGTGGAGTCACACCCACAGGGTTCGCTTTTACATGTGACCATCATCATCAGCCTATCGCAGTCCACTGCTGGGCATAAGCCTCTCCTAGGGCTCTCCACTCAGCCCGATCCTCGGCTCATATTGAAATCCTACTGGCTACTTATGGCCATCATCATCGTGTCCGCTCCGCTCTGCGTATCTCCGCTTTGGTCCGCGGCGCCTGCGCCGACTCGCAGTCGCAATACAAAATCTTGCAGTCGCAGTCGCAATACTGCGGGCCCGCTGCGTGCGTTTAATTGCGCGTGACCTGTCTCGTAACTTAAAGGCATCTTTTTGTGCGCAACCACAAAAAGTTCTGTCGCCTGCTCGCGACGACAGCTTTTTATGAGACATTTCTTGAATATTTGTCAACGCGCTGGCTGTTTAAGATGTCGGATAAACGAGTGTATACGAGTACACTTGAATTCCATAATAAAAATATTAATTTATTTTAGCAATAGCAATAAAAAGGCAAAAACCGGTAACAGGAACCAACATTGTTAAAAATATTAGTACAGTTTACATTCAAAAGAAATTGAACTCACTGAAAATAGTATTTTATATGACCGACCATAGAGTTCCATTTAAGTTCAGTAGACAGATAATCGTAACCTTCTTTAGAACAGCATAAACCTTCTTTGATAATTAAAAAAAAAATAAAAAGCAACAAAAAATTCAAACAACACCGAGTAAAAAGCAGCCGTCAACTCAACTGATCTTATCTAAATCGAGAATGATATTCGCATCCGTTTGTAATTTCAATTTTTCTGTTCATCGCGTGGACAATTAGCTCCCAGCCACACATCGCAACGTCTGATCGGCTGCAATCGAATGCATCATTAATCGATACTCGGAAATTTGTCACAAATCGATACATCTTAATTGGTCGAAAGTCACATTTCTAATTAATGACATCGTGAAAGAGATTTTTACGAGTTGTTTAATCGATACAGTTTTTAGAGATGATGATTATTTGCGGACATTGTTGACACTATTAACTAACAATTAAGGTAAGATTTATACTGCCAAGCTATGAATATCCTTTTAGACAAACGGATCTTATACCAGAGTAATTAGTAGTAAATAGACAAGTATGAGATCCGTTTCTTTTCGTCATTAAAAAGTTCCAAAAATAAATTTAATTCGAACTTCAATGATAAGGTAGTTATGTAGTATTCCAGTAGCCTTATATTACTTTATTACAAGAGGCCGGCCGCGATTCTAATTTAATACGCGAAAATAATTATTCAAATCGGGCCATAGTTCCTGACATTAGCGCGTTTAAACAAATAAACTTTATTATATTAGTATATATAGATATGTACGCAAGATTAAGGGCTTAGATTCGTTGATACCGTGTGGATTTCGGTTTTCGCACATTATAGTGTTTATGTGTGCGGAAACCAAAATCCACGTGGACGGAGACTCATGCGTCCGCTTGTACAAGTATATTCCTAGTAGGTCCAGAATAGTTAACTCCAATGTGCTCCACCTATACGTAGTACTTCTACCATAGTGTTAAATCTAAGTGACAAACCCACACTCGAGCTGGTAGTATCGGCGGATCTAAGCCAGGTTTACTGCTTATAATTAAATGCAGCGCACTGGTCTCGGCCGGCGCGTGCGGCGGGCAATTAGCACTTTATCTTGCGCCCACTCTTTGGTTCCTTTTTAGTATATAAGTAGTATTTTTTTTTCAATGCTTCATACTCACTCTAAAATCACTTATTATTCAGAAAGATATAAAATGTGTCTACCAACAGCCTTTGCACTGCATTTTCTTGCAATATTTTTTTAACCATAACTTTTAGTTGTATCATATGGTATGTGTGAAAAATTTACCAAGAATGTTTATTCACCCATTACTATAGCAATAAAACCCACTTATTTCATTCCTTCATGAGACAACGCCGTGTAGAATGGTGTCTAATATACAAGCCGTAAGCACAGGGACCCGGTAGCGTTAGCCACTATCGGATATGTTTATTTGTCGCCAGATGACCCTTGGGCCCAGACGCACATTCTAAAGAGAAATACAAGATACAGACATTTTATAAACAACTGGCTTTGACAGGGTATTGCTATCTTAGAGAAAGATCACGTTTCCAAAATGGTGTACAGTTTCCTTTTCTCTGTAAAATAATGAGATGATGATCAACTCGGAAACACATCAACATCTGATAATGCGAGCAAGCATTGATTGAGTTATGGCCTACTAAACAGCTTTATTCAATAACAATATTACAACTGTTATCAAATAAAGCTGCGAATTAAAACTGCATGAAGCACTCATCACTTGCCGCCATTTTTATTAGCGCCATCGCCATTGCAATTTAAAAAGAAAGTGGGACATAGACATTTTTACCAGTGTTCCAAACTTGAAATTTCAGGTATGGACAAACAGCTATTGAGCCGGCACTTTTTTAAAGTTCTACAAACTTATTAAGGTGGAGACAGGCAGAATGCTTGCAATGCTCATTGTATGAATGCTTGTATGGAAGCTGACGAGTTAATCAGACGGGACTCTCACCGAGTCAATCACAATATACAAGAAATAACAGTTAACTTAAATAAAAGAAATATCATTAAAAATTGTAGCAACTAGATAGAATTCGTGAAAGCATTCAAAATCAAAAGATGTTAATTGGTTCTTACTCGTATATTCAACTAATTGAAGGCGGCAAACACTTTTCTATTACCGCAATTTAAATTGATAACGTGTAATCAACTCTACAATTTCAATTAAATTCGTGTAGGTAATAATAACATCTAAAACAACTAATCGCACTGCTAATTGTAGAACTATTGTTTCACGCGAAATTGATATTAAAACGCCTTCCGACCAAGATTAATCTTCAACAATACAAAATTAAACAATAAAACTATTTTGATTATTTGTTTAGCTTTTTATGGTTATAAATTACTGTCGTTAATGGCAAATCAAATATTTGCAATTAGTTATAATTATATTTATTGCAGCTTGAGTGATATTCGTATCTAAAATTGTTCCATAATAGTGTCATAGTAATTTCTTTATCTTTTCTATTTGGAATTGCAAATATGTACCTATTTTGAATAGCGAGTGAACTGTCTGTTTACAACAAGATTATGATGCTTCTGTTGGTAAATAAAAGGTCATCAGAGCTCAGTTGGGGTTGGGGAGTGTATCGTATTTAAAATACAGTTAATGAATCTGAGGATTGTGGAGTTGTTGTCGTCTAAGGGCACTGGTGAACACTTTCCATCGAATAACTCCATTGCTTGAATGCCTTAAAGTATCTATCCACTGCAGGGCAAAGGCCTCCATCATTTGAAATCATGTTTTCGTTACAAAGATGGGTTTTGGCTTAATCACAACGCTTGCCAAATGCGGATTGGTGATCACAAGCCCGGGCTGTGTTCAGAAAAATCAACACAAAGTTTTGCCTGACCCGGGAATCGCACCCAGGACCTCGAGACCAAGGCCCGGTACTTAAACCACTAGACCATCGAGGCGTTTGAATGCCTTCCTACATAAAAAATACTAAATACGCTTATAGTTTGCCGTCACGTGGTCAACTATGGCAAAGTACCATCTTTCCTGAACCGAAGACGTCGTGAGAAGCGCATTCACTTGGAATTTAATTTGCTCCAGTGAGAAGCTCGTTAGTTTCCCAACTCAAATAAGGGAACTTGTTTGACTACGGACGTACAGATCCAGACTCTAGGCGATTTGCATTCTGGCATAAGTTTAAATCTCTAGGAATGCCCACGCTATACTCCGTCGCGCTCTGAATTTGGCATTTAAATAAGGAGCGACGTTCGCTTCTTTATCGTAGTAACTGACTACATATTGATAGTTTTACGAAGATTCTTTGAAAGTTATAAAAGTGCCGTGCCTTATTGAAGTCCACTAATCATTCTAAAAACACAAATAAAGCCAAAGTGTTTCGTTCCATTCGTACCTGAGCATTTAAATTTTATGAAGTAATACGTTTTTTTTTATTCCGTTGTCATGTGCGTGCATGTAAGTTGACCTTCTTACATGCATGCAAATGTCAAACAAAATGTTACCAAATTTTTCTGGTGTTAGGGCATTTCAAACGATTTAAATCTATGCTTTTCTGGAATATCCGCTTAAGAGTCAATTTGTGGGAAAATAAAATGCACCCACCATGCGCCAACCACCATCTATAGTTATTCTGAAAACTACCGACTTTAAGGTAAAAATAGTTAACTAAAGGGTTATAAAAGTCTAAATAAGGATCCGTTGGAAGAATCTCCTTTGTTTCAGAGTTAATTGCAAACTTTATCTACGACGCGGATTTACTATTCACGGATTTTTATATGGACAAAACATTATTGTAGTACTTTCTCATTGTTATCTATCGGCAATAAAATTGAAAGCCGGTCCTATAGTATAGTTTCTTTACCTTAGTTAGAAGGAGGTACGGCGGAAATAGCCTAAAAGAAAATAAAAAATCTACGAGTATACAATAATATTCCTGACTAGCGGCCGACCGCGACTCCGTCCGCGTGGATTTCGATTTCCAATATCCTATGTGTTATTCTGATGTATAAGCTATGTTGTGGTAAAGTTTCATTCAAATCCATTCAGTAGTTTTTACGTGAAAGAGTAACAAACATCCATACATCCATACATCCACACATCCACACATACAAACTTTCGCCTTTATAATAGAAGTAAGATATACAGGGTGGAAATTTGTAATGCCACCTGAGTGGGAAGTAGTCTTAATAATGTACATAGAAATTTTACGCAAGGGAAATATTCCTTTGGTTTTGGACAGAAAGAAAACTGCATTCAAAGATTTTCCAATGTATGTACGCTTGCCTCATCCGGTAATCGAATCAACTAAAATCTTTAAAACTTGCACCTTTTACTTTTATTTCATCGATCATCGTAAGGGTCAATTATAAGAATGTTATCCCTCTAACAAGCTTCTCAAAGAAACTGAAAGGAAAACAATGATAATTTTGTGCACGAACAAACCAAAATAAACTAAAATTAATAATTTACTCTTAGTGATGAAATGAATCACTGTCTTGCACGTAATATCATAGTTTAAATAGGAGCATCCATATGTATGCAATTACATATTATAAATATTTTTTTTTTTTTTTTTTTTTTTTCCCTTTCTGTCTATCTGCAATCAGCCTTCTGGCTATAATCAGATTTCTTGATTCTATAAACAACGTTTTAGGATTATCCACATCCAATGATGTGCCATCCCATTCAATATATAATCTAAGTTATGTGCATTAGATTGACGCTACTCTCTTCCGTTTGAGCCTGTGCGCAGAACCTGCAGTGGCCAATAGCGCTTCAGCAAGTTCGTTTTTATGGTGTGAGAGTTTATCTTTATAGGCCTTGTAACACTTCTCAATTGTCTCTTTTACTGTTGGGACACCCAGATACTCGTGTACTTCGGTGTTCTTTATGAACCATGGCGCACTGCATAGCGTTTTAAGAGCCTTGTTCTGGAAGCGTTGCAGTATCTCTATGTTCGAGTGGCTCGCAGAGCCCCAGAGCTCTATCCCGTATGACCATATGGGTTTCAAGATGCTTTTGTAGACCAGTAGTTTATTCTCCAGACTCAGAGGTGATTGTCTTCCTATTAGCCAGAACATGTTTCCCAACTTTCTGTTCGCTTGATCCCTTTTAGCTTTGATGTGTTCACGCCAGGTCAGTCTTCTGTCTATGAGCATGCCGAGGTATTTAACAGTGTCTTTCTGAGGCAGGGTGTTTCCGTCAAGTGTGACTGGTGGACAGTCACCTCTTCGGAGCGCAAAGGTAACATGTACAGATTTGGCAGCACTTGCCCTTATTCTCCACTTTCTCAGCCACAACCCAATTTGATCCAGATGGTCTTGGAGTATTGTTGATGCTCTGATAGGATCTTTGTCACAGGACAGGATAGCTGTGTCATCTGCATAGGTAGCAGTTACTATTTGATTTGTGGTAGGTAGATCAGCAGTGTAAATCGTATACAGGACTGGCCCCAGTACAGAGCCCTGGGGTACTCCAGCTTCAATGGGGTAGAGTGCAGACATTGAGTCTTCAGATTTTACTTGGAAAACACGGTGCTGTAGATAGGACTTGAGTAGCAGAAATACAGTGTGAGGCATGAATGTTTTCAGCTTGCAGAGAAGCCCCTTATGCCACACCCGATCAAATGCTTGTTGCACATCAAGAAAGGCTGCAGAGCAATATTCTTTATTTTCCAGGCACTGTCGGATTGTGTGGACTACTCTATGTATCTGTTCTGTGGTTCCGTGTTCTGCGCGGAATCCGAACTGGTGATTTGGAATTATTTTCTGTTCCTCTAGAATGGGCGTCAATCGTGCGAGTAGCAACTTCTCAAAAGTCTTAGACAGCAGAGGGAGAAGACTTATTGGTCGATATGATGAAACTTCCGTCGGCGGTTTCCCTGGCTTAGCTACCATGTTTATAACTGATATCTTCCAAATCAGCGGAAAGTAGCTGAGTCTCAGTATCGCATTGAACAGTATCGTTAATAGGACGATTCCCTTTTTTGGAAGACGTTTCAAAACCTCCGCTGTAATGAGATCAAAGCCAGGGGCCTTTTTCTCCTTTAAGGTTTTGATTGTCTTCCTTACTTCTGTTGGCGTACATAAGCGTGTTGGCAAAGACATTTGTTGGTCACCGTTGAGTATAACGTCAATGTCGATTTCAGAACACGTGTTATCAGGTTCGTTCGGCTTGAAGACTTCTTTGAGAAATTTGGCAAAAAGTTCAGATTTTTCAGTTGGTTTTCTGACCCAGTCGCCATTTTGCTGTTTCAAAGGGGGCAAGTGTTCTTGAGGCCTTTTTAGTGTTTTGGTCATTTTCCACAGCGTGTAGTCATCAGCTTTGTGTGGCGACAACGTTTTTAACTTGTTCCTTAAAGTTTCGTTCTCGATCTCCTTAAGTGCTTGCTTTAATTCTTTCTGAGCTTTATTTAGGGCCCTTTTATCGTGGGAATTTCTACTAATATGCCATTGACGTCGCAGTTTTCTTTTTCTAGCAATCATCACGCGTATATGCATTGTATAATCAAGTTTTTTTGAGGTATGTTCTATGTGTGGTGTAGAGGACCATGCGGCTACTTGAATAATGTTAGTTGCATACAAAGCGGCGTTGTCGATATCCTCTTCCGTTTTAAGCGGTAAGTGTAGATTAGTGTTTTCCTCAATATAGTCTTGAAAAGATTGCCAGTCGGTTTTATGATTGTACAGTTTCTGCTGTGGTTCTTTCCAAATTACTGTCGTACTAATTGTGCATATGACTGCAGTGTGGTCCGAGTTTCCATCGAGACATGATTCCACCTTGGTATATAACCCAGAAATTCCCTTAGTAATGAAGAAGTCAATCAGGTCAGGTATTTTATTCGTATCAGTTGGCCAATACGTTGGCTCACCTGTGGAGAGAGTGTTGAGAGATTCAGAATCTATAGCTTTTTTCAGCTCACGGCCTCTCGTCGTTGTCAGCCTTGATCCCCATGAGGTATGCTTTGCGTTCCAATCACCTCCAGCCAGGTATCTGTCTCCTAGGGTCGAAAAGAAATCCTTATACATATTTTCGCTTATTTGATGCCGTGGTGGAGAATATACTGCTGCAATATTAAGAGAACCCAGCCAATCGTCGACTGATACTGTGGTAGCCTGTAGATGTGGATGTCTGAAGTTTGGTAGGGAATGTTGTTTTATTTTCTCTTTTATTATGACAGCTGTTCCAGCATGTGATGTGCCGTCCGGATGATTTGTGTAATATATTCTGTAATCTTTGATAAAAGTAACTTTTTGGTCGGTCATATGTGATTCTGAGATTAAGAGTATATCTATACAATTTTGTTTTAGGAATAATTCTACTTCTTGCTTGTTAGGCTGCAAGCCATTGATGTTCCATGCTGCTATACGCAAGAATTTCACTTTTTTTTACATTGGGCGACTAACGTTGTTAGGAGACCCATCAGGGTTCCTATTTGTTGGATTAAAATATCTATTTTTTCTGACTGTTTCAAAATTATTTGTTCTAATTGATTTGTTGGCTGAGGTTGAGTACTCTCTTGTTTTTTGTTCCAGTACGTAGAATTTCTCGGTGTTGGTGTTTGAGGGATTTGAGTTATTTGTTGTTGGGCAAAGTGACTTGGTTTCAATATTGGGAAATCTTCGTTTTGGAAAGCGGCGGTGTTGGTTCCTTGTTGCTTCTTGTTTGTTAGTGTTGATTTCTTATGAGATGGCTGAGTAATTTTCCTGGCGCGAATCTCTTTGTATACCTGACATCCTTTGTAGTTTGCAGGGTGATTACCAAGGCATAAAGTGCATGTAGCTGGTGTGTTCCTGTCTTTTTTTGGGCAGTCTATGGTTCTGTGTCCTTCAGCACATTTCACACATCGAAACGGGCGCATACAATTATTTTTTGTATTATAAATATGAAATAAACCACTTATTAAAATACTCCTGGAATGTTGGCTCCACGTCATTGCACATTCCCTAACACCTTGTTACCATAACACGGCTGCCATTGTCCCATTACGGAAGACTAATGTTCCTTCGAAAAACTTAGCTTTTCCCCCTTTTTAATAACGTTTAATTAAATTCACCACAATTATCCACTTTGCGTTTATTTACGTGAAGATTCAACTGTTTCTATTTTGAGAAATAATTCCGGTATGTTGCAATTCTAGTTTTGCTAAGTGCGTTTATCTTTTTCAACTTGTTTTCTTAGCGTTCTTTCTTGTTAAATAATGTTAATTGGCCGTGTTTTATGTAAATGTTGTTCACATATAGAATGTGTAACGTTTTTATTTACGTTGAGTCCAGAAATATTTTGTTTGTTGACTTTTCTGTTGTCTCTTTTAGTCCCTATTATATTTGTATTCAATTGCATGGCTTGCCAATGTCCGCTAAATTTCGGTTACTGCAAACATAGTGTTATACATACTACCTTAAAGCCTCCCTCGACAAAAGGACTATCCAACACCAATATAAATAGTCTTTCAATTCGAACCAGTAGCTCCTGAGATGACCGCGTGCAAACAGAAACAAACTCCTCAGCTAAATTATATTAGTTTAGATCCATATATATCAATATTTTATTACCAAGGCAGGGCGATGAGAATGCGTAAATACTCCAAAGAAAAGTCTGTATCTGTTCCAAATGCAACTATGGTGCATTTCCCAGAGCAAAAAAGGTACATACCTTAGTATTTGGGGCACGGCAATTTAGTGGTGGGGTCACGAACAGGCCTATCCAACCGATGCAACCGCAGGCGGTAATTATTCTGATAATTTCACCTAATAAACAAGATTGCGCCTTATCATTTCGTAGCATCATTGAAAATTAAATTTTCTTGGACACCGTTTACATGGCAACGTTTAGATACAAACTAACCATAAAATCATAGTTATGTTATTGTGCACTAGATCACTGGCAAACATAACTTGAAAGAGCAATGCTGTCCTCGTGTGCTTGCATTTTGAATGTAGTACCTATTATTTTCGTCGCAAAATTCAAGTGGTAGTAATCAAAGATATCTTTAGCTGCAAAACTATTTTTGCCTGACGGCCGAAAACAGTAGGTACCTAAATGTAAAGCTCATGGCATGATCTAAAGTTACCTTATTCATTTAATTTAAATATTAATATGTTTCTTGTGACCTTACGTTAAATTTTCTTTTTCTTTTTCAGGTAAAAAAACATCAGAAATGAAACGTTCAAAAAAGAAACCTGATAGTAAGAACCGAAGTCGCATTCGTAAGTTATTTCCGACTAGAAATGCATTATTGCTTGGATAAACTGAATTGAGCCGATGATTGTTTTTTATGTATAATTTATGTATAATTGTAAAACTATTAATGAAATTGTTATTTTGTTCGAAAAACTAAAGACATATCTACATAACTGGAAACATATATTACAATTCGCTTAGAACTAACCGTCTTTCTAGAATGCCATCGTCTCCATCAAATCACAATCTAGACAATTGCAACAAATTCACATAGTTATGTTGAGAAGAATGGAGTAGAGTTAGTATGCGGTCAGGCGACGGTCATCGACCTGCCTGCGGTTTGAAAAAACTGCTAAAACTCGTATAATAATGTCATGATGTAACAAAGCACGACCGAACTAATCCTGTAACTTTATTAGACACCGCAGATGGGGATGTAATTCTAGTACAGTGCGACTTCCCGTAGTAGTTACAATACCTGGCCGACCAACTTTTAGTGATTTTTTTACCCGACTACCGATAATAGGAAGGTAATCCCAACTAATATTATAAATGCGAAAGTAACTCTGTCTGTCTGTCTGTCTGTCTGTCTGTTACGCTATCCCGCTTAAACCTCGAAACCGATTTTGATGAAATTTGGTACAGACAATCTTTAGACCCTGAGACAGAACATAGGCTACTTTTTATTTCGAAAAAAAAGAAATCCACGCGGACGGAGTCGCGGGCGGCTGCTAGTGATTTATAATTAGTTGACCAACACAAACGCGAAACAAGGAATTTCATAGCAAATACTTGTACCGAACTTATTATGTGTGGAAAGTAGATTTGCGCCTGGACCTGATGCTAATGATGTGTTGTGATTATAAATTTAATTAACAACTACTACAAACTCTGCTCTATAAAATCATTATCATCATCATCCTAGCGCTTATTCGCATCCTCGACCTTCGCCTCGGAGTCCAGGGTCCGCTTTCATGCTCCTTCTTCTCCACTTCGCACGATCCTGGGTGGTTAGCACGCTTGTCGTCTTTCACGACTTCAAGCCATCACTTATTGGGCCCACCCGTTCTTCCGGGACCCGGCGGCGGTGGCAGCATGGCGGGGCATTTATTTCCCAGGCAACGTACTACTAAAATCTCTTCTATAAAAAATATGCTTGCATTAATCCGAAGGAGAGCTTAATCGCAAATAAACCTTAAGAGCAAAGTGAACTGTTTCAGTAATCACTAAAATTATAGTCATTAGTAAAACTGCTGCTCATAAATTAAAAATTTAATCAATGGCTGTGTAGGCAATCTATATTACTGTATTAAAAGAAAAAGCAATTGATTATCGCTATAAAAACTTCATGTAATCGACCTTACATGTCGACGTTTTCAAAATGGTGAACCCCGATAATTCTAGTTATTAGGACTACTTAATACATTTTCACAATTTATTACTTAGTTATTAGCCATCAATAAGGCTCCCTGAATGTCAGCCGTCTGGAGCGATAGCAAATTGGCATTTTATAAATTGTTTAGTGATAGGGTTCCATACAAAACTAGGGAGTCTCGAAATCGTCTGTATGAAAGTTGAAATTCAGTACAGAAAACTGATTTTCTTGCCATCATAGTAAAACTTTCTGGTACGGTGGAAATAAGTTGTCTAAGCTAAAAGTCCAAATCAATAAATTCAACATGATAAATATAATTGTATTCTACTTTATTAACTAAAGGTTTATTTACTCAATATCGATCATTAACAATCGATGGAAGAGTTATCATTTTTCTGACGCTTAATAAGCCCTTCTATGAAGCCCATGATAATCTATACTAATATTATTTGTTTAAACCCGCTAATATTAGGAGCTAATGGTTCGATTTGTTTTTTTTTGGAATGGGATAGTCCAATTGACGAGGAAGGTTTTAGGCTATTGGAAACCGAAATCCACGGACGGAGTCGCGGGCGGCCGCTATAAAGAATATTTTGAGTTTTGAGTTTTTGAGATCTATGTGCGCACATAGTATAGCATTATTATTAATTAGATTAGACTTTAAAAAAATATTAAGTGCAATTTGAAAGTGTTTTTCCTGGTAGATGAGGAACTCTAAATATGCAGACAAACTTATGAATAGTAGCTCAAAGCGGCCTTATAAGGTGGCTATTTTAATAATAGTGCCCATTTTTATTTATGGGTCCACTTTATTGGCGGGTCCGCCTTTTTCTTGTGCTATTTTTACGAGCTTCTGTGCTTTTCTTTTTGCGATAATCTATCTACAATGGTTTGCCAATTCCATTTTCTTATTAATTTTATTAGGAAAGCAAAATTTCGAGACATGCATATTGCATTGTGCTTATTGCACTTTTAGATGAAACATATTTAAAATAATTTATTGACACTCTAGACTACATAATTTAAAACACCGTAAACTATAATATTACACTTAATTGGTATTTACCGCAAATAAATAAAAGTCCATTGCTAGTTTTTACTTCATACATACCTAATTAAAAACCCTTAAACGGATTTGGATTACTACCACATCCGTTAGTAACTAAAATTGTTTATAATTAATTTCAAAATATTGTCGCACACTGTCTAAACGTAACACATAACAGTTATAAATTAATTAAATTATTCCAATATTTAATCTCGATCTTGACGCTGTTCACAATCGATCAGATCGCTGAATAAGCATTGAATTAATTACTGTGATTATCTTGACGCTCGTTACTTTGCCGACACGGCCCGTCATCGTGTTTTATCATTGAGGTATTACTACTACGTATAGAGGTGACATAAATAAATAAATAAATAAATAAATAAATAAAATATTTCACAAAATCACATACATTGATCTGACCCCGTGTTAAGTAGCTTAAGCACTTGTGTTACAGCCATCAGAATCAACAGTGGTATTACAAATATACATAAATAGATACATATAACACCTAGACCAGGACAAACAGACATGTTCATGCACACAAATGTTTGTTCTGTGCGGGGATCGAACCCGCGACCTCTTGCGTAATAGGCAACATCTTGACCATTACACCAAGCGGGTCGTCGAACAAACGAACATCACGAACAAAAATTTTCTTACCCGTATTGTGGTCCATGGACTACAACGTTGCCGTCTAATTTTCTTTTTTTTACCATTTTTAAAATCAAAAACTGTCGTGTTGTTTTTCAAGAACATGTACAATCATTATAAGACGAAAAATACCATTGAGGTATTACTACTACGTATAGAGTGTCAACGCGAACAAAAATTTTGCGTCAAATTAGAGGGAAGGGGGCGGATAATTCAGTGATATTTTTGTTTTTTATCTATTTAATAACACGCCACCATCTTTATTTTTCGTCTTGTAATGATTGTACATGTTTTTAAAACAAACCACGCCATTTTTTGATTTAAAAAAATGATCAAAAAATGTAAAATAGACGGCAACTTTGTGGTCCATGGACCACAATGCGGGTAAGAAAATGTTTGTTCGTGATGTCACCTCTATACGTAGTAGTAAAACCTCAATGTGTTTAATCCATAGATTTAAATGGTAAGATTTGCCCTCACCTGCTTCGAAATTGGCACTTAAATAAGAGCGAGACAGCGTAGACCATAGATTTAAACGGGTGACTATCAACGTGCTGTCTCGCTGTAAGAAGCGACTGTCGCTCTTATTTTAGTGCCAATTGCGAGGCGAGGGCAAATATAACCGCCATACTTCGACCGCTCCGACACGGCCCTGTTATGTGAAGCGACGGTCGCTCCACATCGCATGTAACGTCAGTAACCAACGTACGTCACGATATAATTATCGTGACGTACGTTGGTTACTGACGTAAAATACTGCCACATTTTCTGGTGTCGGGGCATATCTAACGATAATATAATCTATGCTTTCATCAATATCGCCTAGGAAGTCAAGCTTCAACGAATCGATTTAATTGCTAGTTACTTGTGCTAGTATACTTTAAATTAATAAAGTAAATAGTTTTCTTGCTATCAAATAGTTGAAGAGCTCAAACTAATCAGTTATTTGAGAAATAAATAAACAAGTTATTGATTCTTTGCTTAGCGAATAAATACTGAAGCTCATAAAAATAATTATAAGAGTTAGTTACTACAGTTAGACATAATTATGTTTCTTGTTCTGTATCTCTTTCATTTTCAATAATATCAGTTCAGTGGTTTTAGTATGAAAGCGTGACGGATAGTGTTACTTTCGCATATTAATGAGAGTAGGGTCTCAAACAGAAACTAAACATGAAATGATAAATCATCCCATCATTTTCACAACAATCATCATTGTCAACTTACTGCTGTTCATGCTTCCTTAGATATTCCAAAGCGTTTTAGGGCTCCCGCGTTTCATTTCCAAGCGACCACTCATAGTAAAATTAACCAAGACTTTGATCGATGTGTCACATACACATCTGCTTTACCATAACACTGTTAGTATACACAAACGCTGTTAAAAGCCAGTACTTACCGCAATCAACTCATCCGCACCTACCAATTTGCTCACATAAATCACTCTTCCATCACAAATGGTGTATAAAAACCGGCGCCAGCGAACCACCGTGCGATCTAATCCATATCAATGGTGCCTATTAAACGCTTGATTGTGATCCCACGCTCGGTTGATACCTGCGCTTGAATACATTCAAGCTTGGGGGTGCGAAGACTGTTAGCTAGGTACGAATATAGGTGTGAATATAGGTAGCTCTAGAGATAGTGATGTCATAGAAGAAGAAAAGTGTTATAATGCAGGCTGTTAGTGAAATCATTGAATAAAGGCTTTTTTAGCAGAAGAGCGTTCAAAAATCCCTACTAAATATTACATTTATAAATGTATTATTAATGGGAAAGTAACTCTGTTTGTCTGTCTGTCTATTACGCTTTCCCGCTTAAGCCTCTCAGGCGATTTTGATTAAATTTGACACGGACAATCTTTAGATACCGAGAAAAAATAGGCAACCTTTTATTGCAAAAAAATCGGGATCTGTAATCCACGCGTACAAAGTCGCGGGCGGCCGCTAGTACGAGTAAAAAGATGAAACATGAAACCTACTCTGAAGATTGCTCAATATAAGAAAGTACAGATATGAACTACATAATCGGGTTACATGGACAAAACTTGGAGATTTCTATTTCCAGTGAATGGAGGAGGAGCTCGACAGCGCAGTAGTTAGCGGGCTCGGCTTGCGACTGCTAAGTGAAGCAACTATCGCAGAAGCCAGACTACGGATAGGTGACAGGAAAATATCATCTCGAGCTCCTCCATGATTCGGATAGGCTTCAAAATAATATTTCATTAGTTGCATTCATTCCACACGTTCTCCTTTCAGACTTTACTCACTCTATTTACGAAGAGTGAACACATTAGTGTCACATTGCTGTCTCTACAATAAAATATTTACTCTGCGTTAACGCAAAGCTTACCCAATTTGCATCGTTAAAACAAAAGCGCAAATTCCAACATGGCAGGCTGTCAAGGGCTCATGAAAGCGCATGCGACGGTTTTGCAGTATTGCCATAATATTATAATGTATTTAACAACGCATAGAGATTTCAACAAATAATTACATTTTCAGATGTAGGCGCAAGAGTGGGATTCATGATATATTTTTACAATGGCTCTGGTTTCGCTTTCGTGGGCTCAATTTAATTTAGGAAATTGTGATACAATTACAATCTAAAGATTCTGCAATGGCTGACTTTGGCTGATTGTCAGATATTCTAGAACCCTACATTTCAAGAATAAGACAGTTTTCATAGTCTAATAATACTAACTAACTCTAACTAATTGTTTATTAAAATTTTGGCGATATTATCCTTATTAAATCAGTATTTGCTTTTGGAATTACTGACTTTCTTACCGGTTCTTCTCGAAAGAGGTAGTACATCAATGAAGTCTGCATGAATCTATTGAGTTTGTTTGTTTGTTGGAACTCGCTAATCCAAGGCCTTACTGGTTCGAATTGACTGGTTGTTTTTGTGTTGGATAAAACTACGATTCGAATCAATGCGAATAGAACGGAATCCGGAATCCACCTGTCTAATCGCTAGCCGCTAGTAAAGAATGTTATGTTGAATTATTTATATGTTGCTTCCCAGATTTTTTTCATTGGTTACATTCCCCAAAACCTAAAAAAAATTAACACTCCCGTACTGAACGATGTTAAGTGGTCACACCGTAGTGCGTTGACCTGCGCGCGCGCCGAGGTCAAGCGCTTATGCAACCAGGGTAATTCACTGGGAGAAATGGGACAGGAGTACGGGACGGTTGGCAACCGCCGAGTGGGCGATAGTACCGCGATAGTGAGTGGTTTCACAGAACAATCTGTTCTCTTTTCTCGATTCTTAGAGTCTGTACCTATGATGATTATGTGATGAGTACAATTTTAGGTTTTTACCTATTGATATGAGTGTGTGGAAAGGGCTTTGTCAAAAATTGCCGTCTTTTTTTCTCGCGTCCACCAATATTCTTGAGCTCATTACAAACGATATTTACTAAGGCAGTATAGCTGTTAACCTAGTCCTCCCAGTCAGCTCCTAGCAAAAATAGGCATTGCCTTTTTGGAAATGGAAATCGAAATCGGTAGCATTATTTCCTCCAGAATTATTAGTGGGTTTGATGAATCTCGATGAATCATCATGAATCTATGCGCCAAAGTCAAAAGTGCCGGTCTCTCCCTCCACTCGGGTGCGAAGGAAACCGCAAGATTTAACTGGGTAATGGGACAATGTCTCGAGCCCCATACACTGCTTCAGATATAGCTTAATTATACCCTTGGCGAATAAGTGCGTTCCGCTGCTACAAAAAATAAGTCCGGCTGGCTTATCTAGTAAAAAAAATCAATAACTCTCTAGCTAACGTTTTGCTAGAGTATTTTAAACTTTACAACACACAATAGCTGCAAAATTCCACACATGAACCACAGTTCCGCTGTAAATATTGATTGGAACGAAGCACCAAATCACCGCGTAAATTGTTTTATAAACTTATCAGACGCAACTAGACGGCTTTAGTGGGTGAAGCTTGTTCGGATCGCACCCACAGTACAACAAACAAGAGTAAGACAAATGGTGACTAGCAGTTTGAGTCTACTTATAACATGATTATTTTTGATAAGAACTTTTAGTTATTACTATCGGCCGCCTGCGACTAATCCACGTGGATTTCGGTTTCCGCACTCATAGTGTCATAAAGCTTAAAAACTTCTTCTACAAATGGACTATCCAACAGATAAATATTATTTCAATTTAAACCAGCAGTTCCTGATTTGAGAGTTTTCAAACAAACAAACAAGCAAATTCTTCAGTGGTGAGGACGCATTGTCCTGCACATTACATTTCCCAACACAGTGGTAGTGGCACTGCAGCGATTGAGCAGATCGGACGTGTACCACCAGTCGCTCGACATTTTTGTATCGTTATGAATAATGTTTGTCACAATGAACATAGCAAAATGCACTCGGTTACAACAGCAACAGCATTTTTGACCAGAACGCCTCGATGGTCTAGTGGTTTAAGTACTGATTGTCTCGAGGTCCTGGTTTCGATTCCTGGTTCGGACATCATTTGTGTCGAATTTTCTAACACAACAGAAAAAAAATTCTGAACACAGTCCGCGGACTGTGTTCAGAAAATTCGAAAATTCGCTTGTGATCACTCATCCGCATTTGGCAAGCGTTTTGATTAAGCCAAAAACCCATCTTTGAAACGAAAACATGATTTCAAATAATGGAAGCGTTTGCTCTGCAGTGGGACATTTATAGGCTGATACTTTTGTCCAGAGGTTGCAGTTTGCTGTCTATTGTTGCACTATGTCGGAAGGCAGACTAGCCGATAGCCCCGGGCTGGGCAGCGGCTGTGAGTTACTGTGGGAATGGAGCACCAACGGGACCGGGGGTCGGCCCTTGTGATTTACTATCCAATGCATCTCGTACTGCTCTTAGGTTCGGTACACATGCAAGACCATGTGCTAATTAGTTCTTCGAACTTCCACTCGAATGAACCGGTCGTGGGTAGCACCTCCAACTTAGAGAAGAAGACTACAGTGAAGTAAGCACTTCGTTACTGTTGCTATGTTTCTGCTGGTGAGTAAGGTCGCCAGAGCTCAGTTGGGGACGGTATAGGGTCTTAAAGGCAGGCAACGCTTTGGTGAACCTCGCGCGGTTGTTGATGTGGTGTCATGTTGTCTAACATAAAATAAATATATATGTTATAAGCCCACTGCAGGGCAAATGCCGCCTCCATCGTTCTACTTCTTTCAATCTTGTGCCAAACTGCTCAAAACCTTAGGATATATACGTTCAATTCTTTCCTCTAGCGTCTTCTAGGTCTGCCAAGGCAATATACCGCACACCTACCTACACAGAATATGACTAGCTCAACTCAAAAAAACAGTTAGTCCAGTGTGTCATTGGAGATTACGTGTTTTGAACGCAAAATCTGGCCACGTGCAAAAATCTATCAAAATCTGTTAAAAGCAGTAGTGTTAACGGTCTGTGAAACCTTTTTTTTTTTTTTTGTGGAGGGGAATGCATTTACGCACCATGTCGCCGCGGGCTAGCTAAGCCCGCGACCGTGTGTGGGGCTCGGGCGCACAAAATAAGCGCCCACTACCCACTAAACCCCTCCAGTTCCCCCTTTTGCTCGCATCAGTCCTTAACGGTCTGTGAAACCTAAACATAGACAATTATCTATTTCTTATGTTCTAACTGGTAGAGGCCGTTGTACAATATTTATTTAATTAACCGCAAATTGTTAAAAATCGTGTTGTATTTTATTTAGTAACGGTTAATTTCAAAAGTAGTTAGTAGACAATTATAAAGAAGTAACAATTTTAAATGAGTGAATACACAGCACTTCTGTGCCATGTAGTCACGAATATAGCTAGAAATAATCGTTTGATAGAACCAAACCGCAAATCTAATAAAACAACGCTTATGGCTAGAATTCATTGCGGCTATGAATCGAGGTCAGGCTAAAGACTGGACCTGTGAATCTTGTATAGTTTGATACGGTTCGACGTATGTATTTATGTACGGACAAACGTTATAATGTAACTGTTTAGGCTACGATTAGTTTTGGATATGGTACCCTAATTTTTTAAAATATTAGCACGGTACATTGGCTGCTGTATGCCTGATGGTAAGCAAAAGGGAAGGCCTGCAAGATACTTCTTCACGCTTCTCTTAAAGGAATCCAGGTTATAGGAATATCATTATTTTAAAATTAGAATTATTCCTGTTTACATTTTATCTCACCCACATCTCAATTGTCAGTAGTTAATCGATCAGACCATTTAGAGATGCTGAGCAGGATCAACATGTTTCATCAAACTTCGGAGTGTTATTTTAAGATCCCCATTTTAATAAAGCGATTTAATTTCAAATTAATTAAACATAAATGGTGTTACCCACGTGCACAGTAGGTATACTAACTTGCCGTGACTGTAATGAAAAATCTTTGTTAATTTTGCAGAGGAATAGCGCAGTGTTAATATTGTTTCACGGCTATTAACTTATTATTTCAACGGAATGCGTTTCTTGATTTTTACGCGTAGATAGGTAAGTAAAGTAATTAGACAATATTATCCAGCGATTATCCGAATGAAAAACAACAACATTTCCCAGAGTTAATGAAGAAATTGTTAGAAATAATATTTTTATAGCCGATGCCCTATCTTATCCCAACACCTCGAAACGGTAAACCAAACAACCTAGGTACCGTTTGTGGCACTTACTGATTATTTGAAAGCTAACACCCAAGGCGACGCTCAGAGGCATATTACTAATAATTGCCAATCATTTTTCTCCACCTAAAACTGCGTATTAATCCCCGTAACTAATACCTAGGAACTTGTTCGTATAAATCGATACTAGGGCTTCCAATTCCGCAGACTGAATTCAATCTCGGCATTTGCGGGGCTAAGAATTTTCAATCCCGCGGGATCTCAATCAAATCACAAAACAATAAACTAACCAATTTATTAAAGTACTAGCAGCCCGCCCCGGCTTCGCCCGTGGTACTTGTCCACTATTTGATGGATGATATTATACATAAAAACCTTCCTCATGAGTTACTCTATCTATTAAAAAAACCGCTTCAAAATCCGTTGCGTAGTTTTAAAGATTTAAGCGTTCATAGGGACATACAACATACAACATGACAGAAAAAGCGACTTTGTTTTATACTATGTAGTGATAAGTAATTAAAACCATTAGTATGAGAGCAATCAGACTACAGCGTTGTTCTTAACGAAAAACAGTAGCAAATACAGAAAAAAAATCTTCTTCAAGAAACAACGAAGTAACTAAAGAAAACTTAAGCAAAACAAAAACATATTTAACAAAAACACATTTATAAAAAAATATAGAGGTGACAATATACTTTTTCTCCTTTCAATTAAAATAATTAGGTACTCGGGAGAAACACAAGATCCTGCGCGCATAATTCCGCATCAAAGTAAATACCGAGATATCAATAATCAACTTTGTATCGATTGGAAGCCCTAATCGATACTAAGTTGTAGAATCGCTTAAGCTTATTCACGCGAGAAAGCAACAGTGGATTGACTGGTACAGGACAAGTAATGGCATTGAGATATCAATGTAACTATGTAACCTAACTTATCTTTTCGTTTTCTCTGGAGTTATTATATTATCTATGGGCATTATTTATGACTTCCCGCGGGGAATATCCTGCCGTATCAATATAGTGACGTGGCTATTTTTCTCGGTAGATCTAAAGATAATATACCGCTTTTATTTATATGTGCATGATAAAATTTACTAAGAGTACGGCTGACGTACTTGTTTTATAGCAAACTTAATTTTTTATCCTCTTGCTTAAACTAAAGAGCTGGGCTCTTGTCGTGTAGCTGCCTCCATTCGTGTCTATTCCATGGCAGCTGTTTGACTTCTTGATAAGACACGATGTTCACCTTCTCCTTTATTTGGCTCATGTACGTAATTCGTGGCCTTCCTCTCTTCTCCTTCCTGCTATAATCCCGTCTATTCTGTTTCTTATGAATTGTGTCTTATCATGAGGCCTATCATTTTTTATCCACATCTTAAAATTATACAATCGTTGCTTCAAATTTTTGGGCGAAAACTGCTATTTTGGGCTAAAACTCTTTTTCCCTAATAGGTATGGAATCTTAAATATTTATGACAGCAAAACTCCTATCAAAAAGATTCATCAAAAATTCTGAATCCTAAAGTACTGAATCAAGAAAAAAAGCATTACATCGGCAGGCGTATTAATGGAGTTTTAAGCGGGAACCCGGTGAATTGATCACCTGACAAATGGACGGGCTGATGAATCGCCTCGCGTGTGATAGTTAATCGGCCACGTTAAAACATAATTTCCTCGAGTTAGCCATTACGCGAAACATGTTAGAAATGGAACAGAGCTATGGAGTAACGAGATTTGCGCGGCAAATATGTTTTTTGAATTTATATATTTTTTTCCTTTTTATTGGACGTTCGCATGTGGTAGTAAAATTGTATGGGGACATCGAGAATAATAATAATAATACCCTCCTAGCCGAATTCGGCCACGGCGGCCAATCTTACAATTAGCCACTTACGCGGGATATATTATAGTGCACAAGCGCATGCGCAAGCACAGGTGCACTCCCTGTTCCCTCACTCCCATAATTCGGTGGGACAGCAATCTGACACGACCGTAGAGAGATCAGGCGCAGGACCAACGGCTTAACGTGCTTTCCGAGGCACGGGGGTGTAAATACACCGCCAACTTCCAAACTCCGGACTGTGTCTGTGTTATCACAACATGGAAACATAGACACAATTTCATCGGTCCGACCCGGGATTCGAACCCAGGACCTCCGGCGCGGCCGCCGCTTTAAAGTGCGACACACTAGCCACTGCGCCACGGAGGCAGTTCGAGAATAACGTATGTATGTATAAACGTGCTTGAAAATAATTAAAATTGTAAACAACAACAATTAACATTTTCTTTATAATAATGAATTGGGCCTTATTAATAGTGATGGTAGTCGTGCGATCAATGAATGATTACTACACGTCCATCTTCGTGAAAGAGCGAACTGTAAACATTTAATTTAAACCTGGAAGTTAACTCCCGACCCCGAGATTACGACCCAGTATAAACGTAAAGGATAAAACCGTCAGAAGTCTTACTTCCACAGTTACAAACAATCAAAGCTCTCACCTTGTTACTGCCAAACGGCTTAAACCCCAATAGAGGTCCCGCCATCTTAGGCGCACAATGTGTCACTTAGGGACATTTGAGACGTCTCGCAACCAGTTAGTACCCAACTTATACTGCCTTGTAGGGCCCTAACAAACTAGCTAACTGCAACAACAAAGTGCCGTGGAAACGTTGAACTTTGAAGTTTGCAGCAGACGTACAAATAGATAACATTGCGAAGTACCGTAGGTAGCCTTTTAAGTGCGAGGACTTTTACAACTGCGCCTAGAAATGTAAAGGTTGGGCGTTTTTGTGTGGGTAATTTCGTGGGACGTTTGACGATTTTATTGTATTTGTACTTCTGACTGCGCTTTTACGCAGGCAAAGCTTCCTGGGACATAGAGGTGAATGCGTCAGCCAATTTGTCAAGAACGTAGAGGATTTATTAGAATCACATTAGCTCGTATATATAAATAATATTCCGTAAGACGGTTTATTTTATACAGGTCCTCCTGACTAACTAGTAACACACCATTTGCCTAGTTCCAAATCAAGCTCCAAGCTTGTACTACGGATGCTAGTTGTTCTAGTAGTCAATTTCTTGACCAGTGTCCGCAGTGTGCCCGAGGGTTGGTTCAAGGCCCGATCTCCCTATCCATCCATAAGGAAGACCCGTGCCCTAGTAGTGGGGAAGTTAGTTAATAATCTGATAACGATGATGATATTCTCTCATTTTATTACATTATACATCTGAAGAAAACTAAACATGTTAGTATACCATGTCATTGTTTCACATAAATAAGAATGCGATACAACCGCTTCCTGCATTGTGCCAGTTGCCGGACTCACCCGGATGACCTATTGTTCTATTTGGCGCGGACGATGCGCCGGCGCATCTGACACAGTCCGTCAAATTGCCGTGAAGAAATATCTCGAACTAGTGGTCCGTAACGCGGTTTCACCCGCGTCCCGAGGGAACTACTACCCGTACCGGGATAAAATATAGACTATGTTACTCAGGGTGAATGTAGCTTTCCAATGGTGAAAGAATTTTTGACATCCGTCCAGTAATTTTTGAGTTTATCTATACTTATAATAAATCTGTAGAAAGGTCAATTCTGTACATTAAATATTTTTCCAAAATAACTATCAGGGGGTGTTTAGTGATCGATACTGATACCAAAAATGCAATCAGTAAAATTTTTGTCTGTCTGTCTGTCTGTCTGTCTGTCTGTCTGTATGTTCCTTATAGAAACAAAAACTACTGGACGGATTTTGACGAAACTTGGTACCATTATTCTTCATACTCCTGGGCATATTATAGGATACTTTTCATCACGCTACAATCAACAGGAGTAGTGTAGTGAAGGGATATGTGAGGAAAACGGGAGAATTTACTCCATTTCTTAAGCTTCAATCACGTGTGCAGCCTTAATGGTTAAAGTCACATAGAAATCATGTATGACGGAAATATTCTACATAAAATTGCCTAAAAAATATCCTCCAACAGCATATGTCTATCTGTTATGGTTGACTCACAATAACACGTGCAACTCAAGATCCAAATTGGTTTGAACGCGCTAAGCTCAGGAACTACTGGTTCGAATTGACAAAACATTTTGTGTTGGATAGTCCTTAGCACTTACCATTTGTCGAGGTAGGCTTTAAGCTATTGTATGTATATTCCTTTATTTTATCATTGTAAATTGTGCTAGCGAACTGTTTAGTTCTAAAATGTGTCGATAGATGGCGCACCTCGCTAGAGGCGCGGCCGCGGATCTGAATCGCGGTGAACAGATGATTTCTCAAATGTATAAGGTCTCCAGATTATTATTAAGCGTTTTCCATCACTTAATTTGACAATTATTTCTATCCTGAGTAATTAGTTCCATAAAAGTGTGCAAGTTGACTGCATGCATATAGACCGTTGTTTTATTCAGCTATTTTTAATAAGACTGTGTGCGGAAATCGTAACCCAACCCACGCGGACGGAGTCGCTGGCGGCCGCTAGTTGTTAATAAAAAAATACATGTCTTTCCTCTTTATTAGCGCAGAAGATGTAGATAGTGTAGATTTACGCGCATAAGCTGCAGGCTAGCCAGACCTACTAACGTGTGTTGGGGCTCCGAACTAAAGGCTTCGTCTTAAGGAACCACCACACTCGTGAGAAGGGACTGGAACTCTTGCCGTCAGAAGAAGATTTTTCTTGATTTTACAGAGTTATTCCATAGTTTTCTTCCCACATGATTCAAAATTCCTGTCACAGCTTGAACAATGTGACGGCAGTTTTCATCGTAAAACTGAAACTTTTACTCTTATAAAATAACTTTGAGACTAAACTCAGTAAAGATGTCATGAAGAAGGCAGAGGCAAACCACTTCATTTAATTTACCAAATGAATTTTTGAGTGTTTCATTTCTTTCAATGATTTGGAACTGGACTCAAGGAAGGAAAAATCAACATCATCAGCCTTTTAAATGATCTCACTGCCGGGTATAGGCCTTCTCCATGGAACGTCATGCACGTCGGTCCTGTGCCAGTCTCGATCAGGTCTTAACCGCCCGCCGTCTCATCCGCCGAAGAAACCTATTCAGTAAAAAATTCCAACTTAAATTAAATATTCTTTGCTGTCGTACCATTCACTATGTTCATGAGCACGTTAAGCTACTTCCAACCTGTAAGGCGTGCCAGCTAGGACGAGTCGCGGAATTTATTGTAATTCGCTGGTCAGTGGTATGCTACGGTTGACACATTTCTTTAAAAATAACTCAATCTAGATAAGAGGAAACGTACTGAACAGCGTTGTAAGTAATTCAAACTGCAACTATGAACACAAACGAGACGATAAGATGCAAATCTTATTCAAAAACACCAACCTGTTGCAGTCCGCTTCCAACAAAATGCACCTTATCCTTTTCCAACAAAATGAGCTTCGTTTGGAGCTTGGCAATTGGTGTGTTAGTCTAATAAATTTATTATTTATTTACTAGCTGCCGCCCGCGACTCCGTCCGCGTGGTTTTCGATTTCCAATATCCTATGTGTTATTCTGATGTATAAGCTATATTGTGGTAAAGTTTCATTCAAATCCATTCAGTAGTTTTTACGTGAAAGAGTTACAAACATCCATACATCCATACTTACAAACTTTCGCCTTTATAATAGTAGTAGGATTTATTTTATTTACCTTTAGTGTGTACACCTAGCCGAACTACGCCTGCAATGTACATAATTTAAATGGAGGATGACACCCCATGACGAAATTACGTCCCGTAATTTTGTATAGAAAATGCATGGCCGCCGAACTTTAAACGCGTTTTTTTCCGCCTAGTATGTTTATATACTAAAACTCGCTGTGACGTTGACTATTGCTCTTCAATTATAATTTCTAGAAAGCATTTAACAAATCGAGAACGATTTGATCTGTCGTAAAAGAAAGTTATCCTACTACTATTATAAAGTAAACCATTTCATAATAATCCGGTGGAGACAAGTGGAAAAAAATAGTGTACTTGTCTCTACCGACAACGATGGTAGAGACAAGTGGACTAAACAGTGCACTTGTCTCTACCAGTGGAGACACCGGTGGAGACAAGTGGACTAACCGGTTTGTATGTGTGGATGTATGGATGTATGGATGTGTGGATGTATGGATGTATGGATGTTTGTTACTCTTTCACGTAAAAACTACTGAATGGATTTGAATGAAACTTTACCACAATATAGCTTATACATCAGAATAACACATAGGATATTGGAAATCGAAATCCACGCGGACGGAGTCGCGGGCGGCCGCTAGTACAATAATAACTAAGAATCTCGCATTACAGCGCAATTGCTCACTCAGTTAGTTCACTTGTTTGTCAAAGTGAAGGTCATGGGCCCCATGGGTCACTCAACACTTTTATTTTATTTTTATTTATAAGAAAACAGACAGCAGCTTACAACACATATAAACAACCCAATTAAATAACACATTAGCCAAATAAGTTTCCACGAGTAGGTTATACAATAATTGTATCGTTTGGCTCACTATCACATCCAGGAACCGATCTAAAGGACAGAACTTTAGAGAATTGTTCATTTTAAATTATTAGACCCATTTTACTAAGCGGATTAAATATAACATTGATATATTTAATGAAATTAATAGATTACAGTTACGAACGTGCTAATTTAAAACGAAGTTAAAATGCATTGCATGATAATGATAAAATACCTCTTCTAATTCTGGTATTCAAGTTATTTTGAACTTTTTACTCTAGGTAGGCCCAAGCTATTAACTTATTTTTAAGACAGAGTAAGGCAGACAATGTTTAAAATTCAAAGAGTCCAAAATTACATCGCGCCTAGCCATAAAAAAACTACGGAACCCTAAAAATGGTTTACGTATGGCGTATGGGTAAAGATCGCGGTTCGTGCGTCGACACAGATTGACAATCACTGCTTTAATGTAAAGCGTAGCCAGCGCAGCTGGAGGCATTTAACCGACTTTCCTCCTATTTTAACAAATCTGGATAATTACGAGCAGTGTCGAATGAGCGGTCAGACGCAGACTAAACTCACTCATTACTGAGTAGCCATTACCAACGCTGATTTATGATGAGCATAGGCATAAATAGCTGAGGGAATATGTGAATACCATTATTTTATGTATGACCTGATATTAAATAGCTTTGAATCGTTAGGACTCGTGTGTATACAGCATGTACATACTACGATAAATGTGTTTTAAATGATTATATAAGTAGACCAAAAGTTTTATAAATGCAGCTATGACCAACCCACTCTAGAGGGCCACGCATGGTGGAATTTAACCCACTTTCCGCCTGTTTAAACAGATCTGGTTAATTACGAACAGTGTCAAATGAGCGGTCAGGCGAGGACGAAACTCACTCATTACTGAGTCGCCATTACCAGCGCTGATTTATGAAGAGGCCGTCGTTGACCGAACCGTAGTCGTATGTGAGTAGCCGAGGAAATATATAAATACTCATGTACACATTGTGTGTAGTAAGCCTCAAGTTTCTTATAAAAGTGTCGTGCGTTTACAAGGTTTGCAAACACTGCCCAGTAGGAGGTATGTAGCCCACTTTCCTCCTGTTTTGACACTCCCGAACATTTATTGTGTGTAGTAAGCCTCAAGTTTCTTATAAAAGGGTCGTGCGTACGTTCAAAAAGTTTGACAAACACTGCCTAGTTGAAGGTATTTGGCCCACTTTCCTCCAGTTTTAACAAATCTTGATAATTACGAGCAGTGTCAAATGAGCGGTCAGATGCGTACTAAACTCACTCATTACTGCGGTCGCTATTACGCTGATTTATGATGAGGACGTGTGAAGTCGCGGTAAGGGCCGTACTAGGTGTCTAAGGAGCTGAGGCAATATATTTTTTTAATATCTATACTAATATAATAAATCTGAAGAGTTTGTTTGTTGGTTTGAATGCGCTAAACTCAATTCAAAACTTATTTTTGTGTTGGATAGTCCATTTGACGAGGAACGCTTTAGGCTATTGTATAACACTGCGTGCGGAAATCGAAATCCACGAGGACGGAGTCGCGGGCGTCCGCTAGTTGACACAATACATTGGCTCCGCTCTGCCTAATGGTAATCAAGAGAAGAGCCCTAACTGCCATAACAACGGATGTGGGACCAAAATGATAACCTATCCGTTGGCATGGCCATACCGGCCCGCAAGATACTTCTTCACGTTTCTCTTGAAAGAATCCAGGTTAACGCATTCCATCGCTTAATAGTTCGGCAAAGAAATGAATTGCCGTAATTTTAATCCGTTGACTAGGGCCTTTAGTCAGGGCAAAGTTCTACATGTATGTAGGTAGGTATTTTAACCATGACACGATACACAAATCTTCAGCACCTCCCATCTAATAAGGTTTCAGACAAAGTTACGTCCACATTCTTCACAGGTACCGTGTGAGTAACTAGTCTAGACGACAAATTTTATTACACTCTAAGATAATTACAACTGAATATATGTACATATAAGGGTTCGGAGTTGTTCAAAGAATTTCTCAAAGAATTTCTCATTTTGTATAAAGAATCAAATCAGGAATTTGGATCTATCGAATATTAAAACATTTTGAATATCGAATATTAAAATAGTTTTTGAATAACTAACGGACACTAGAAATTGCCGTTTAAGCTTACCCCGTAAATAAATGAAGTACAAGACTGTACAAACAAATACTGTCTCAAATACCCTGCAAATGTCCACTTATTATATTTATCTCGTTTGTTTCTCAGTGCGCTCCCAACGCTCTTCGTTATTTAGGAATGAAAACGTAATATAATAATTATCCCGCTATGAAATAAAAGCCAGAATGATGTAGGATATTTTAACACAGAACATTGACGAAAGCATTTAAGTTTCCAATATATCATATTTTACTGCAGAGTGCTTGCTCTACCCATTCAACATTTGTGATGTTGATGTGGACATCACAAATGTTGAATGGGCAATGATGAGAGAATAGTCTTAAGTTAATGGGACATTAAGTCAGTCTCCCACAGATGGCTGTCCTTTATCTGAGTAATTTCTCTGTGGAGGTTTATTGCATTTCTTTCGGTCAGACAACCTATGTACAAGCCGCAAGCCGAATGAAAATGTCAGTACAAATTGACCAGGAACTTCAAGTTCATCAAGTTGTTATAATTAGTTTACTCGGCACCTTTCCTTCCATAGAGTAACTTGTTTAATATGGAAAATTCCTTCCTTCTTTGTCTGGAAACTAAATAAAATTTATTTTAACCACGACAAGCGAGCAAGTGGATTAGGTACCTGATGGATCCTATATAATATAATATTGATTTTATTCATTTATTTTTGCTTGTCACATGGTGTACAAAGGTGTTAATACTTATAAGTATAGTCTCATTTCTCATTTTATTACCCTTTCTTAAAATCAGTTGGATTAAATTAAACTTAACTTTTACCCGGAGATCTAAATCAGGCCCTGTCCTGCGCTACAATGTGGCAAATAGTAGCCCCTAGCCCCTTAATATATCGGTTCTAGTGAGCAAACCACGTTGATTTCGATAATCTCTATCGGGTAAGCTTCTGGAAGCGATAATCGATGATTATCTGTACATGATGACTTGGTGAATCGAGATGTAACGTTATCTTAGGTAATAATATGAGGACATAAGGACATGACAGACTTTCTGGGGCATTTCGTAGTAAAGTTTATACGACCACGACCAACTCGGTTTCAATATTCACCAACAGTTCCAACAGTCACGAAAAACTTTAACTTGGTGAAAATTTTGTGATGGCTTTGTGTCTTGATTTTGATACCAATCAGATTATAAATGTTCCTATTAATTTTTTCCGTCGTTTAGATATAGCCTATTCAATTATTCATGTTACACCATCATGGATTGTCTGGCACAATCCCCTTCTAGACTTATAGGCTTCAACAAACAATTTGCCAAATTACCAGATTCCCTGTTACTCGCATTCCATGTTACGCAAATAGTCACTCCACCTGGCCTGATTTATTTCACAGATAACAAAAGTTAAATGTCAATCTAGTTTGGGTTGGGTCCGGCAATGCAGTTCCAGCATGCATATTGCACAAAACGACATTGTTATCTCACGTAACCTTTGCAGGGAAGGGGACAACGAATTCAGATTCCACAAAGCAATAAATCGAGCTTAGTGTTACAATGAGTGGCTAGAGCTGGTGATCATAAATCTCTGTAGATATGCCGGTGGGTCAGTGAGCTTCTTAGCAATTCCTAGGTAGTTGTACAACAAGAGTGTTAGCAGGGCTGCCAATGCTTTCTTCAGGGCGAAGTACCTTGTTAGTCGTTGTGTGTTGGTGTCCATAATTACATAGCTGCCATGTAGTGACCCCCTTGCTGTGTTGGTTTTCTTCTTCTGTATAAAGGTTACATCCTAGCTGTTGATTCATTAAATAAGGGACGGATATCAATTGCGTCAGATTGCGCCTATTTGTGGGGCGGACCCTGGACTCCGAGGAAATAGCCGAGGATGCGACCGGGATAATCGCTAGGATGATGATGACTCCTTATTGTCACTTTTGCCCCTGTACTGCAAAAGAAATAAAAACACAGAATCCGCTAACAAGAAAATTCTTAAAACAATCCCTTCGATCGATTTGATTTTACGTCTTATAATTAAATAAACAAATTCTCGTAACATATTAGTTAAATTTCAGTCAATAAATTAATAAATTCCTTCACTATTAGATACGCGGTTAGCCAACCCTATAAACACGCATCGATTATTCTCAGACAGAATAGTAAATAACATGAAAAGCTAGCATTGTGACCTAAATACTCAACACAGCCATTACTCATTCCTAATAATTGATTTCTGATAGCAATGGCGTGCATTATCTGCTGAATGCTCTACTGGGAATATAGCACGAATGCTAGATCGTAGATAAGGCTAACAACCGTGCGACCAGGACTTAGAATTATTTATTTATGTAAGTACTTTGAAATGTTAAGGAAACTATGTGGCTAAGAAAATAGGAAAATAGGTGTTAAACGGCTTTAAACTAATCTGTTATTAAAATGTTTGATATAGGGTGCTGCAGAGAATCATTTATGGAATAAGCCATTATAATATTTTGTAGGAATTAAGTTTATGACTCCCTGTCTTTCATGAATTCATAAAAGTAATGACATAGTTTAGTGTTTAATAAAATTTCGGATTATAAAAGTCTGAGGTGGTAAATTACGGATCAATCAAAACATATTTAAAGTATATAAAGTTCAATATGAAGGCTAGTATAAATGATCAGTACAACACTTTTTACTTGCTCTGTAGTACCTACAATAATTTACCCGGCGTCTCATAAACTAAAAGCTCGTGCTGTAAAAATAACATACAACCATTTGTGTAATAGGCTAAACTCGCCCATAAAAATGCTTTACATTAATTGTTTTTGCAAAAGCACAATGCATGCCTTTTACTTGCTTTCCAGCAAGACATAAAATTTTTACACATTAAAACTAATTGTTACTCTAAGTTGAGACGCCGCGCAGCGAATTAATAGTGCACTCACTTCAAGTCCTTTTTATGGGGAGGTTTAAAAATAAAGCAGGCTTCTCGATTTCATCCTAATGAAAATACAAGGGCCTAGCGTTCCCAGAGTGCCTTGGTTATCTTTGTCGCAGGCAATTTGTATGAATCAGCCTTTTATCTACGGTATCGGTTTACAAACACCTCGCTGTGATGTAAAATGCCAGAGATTTTATTGGGATACCTTTATCGATAAAATTTGTCTTCCCTCCCTAAGATTGCTACATTTATTTAGGGTAATTTCTTTTGCTTAGCTTTATGAAATCCCCTTTTGTCATTAATAATACATACTATAATGTTATGACTTTTTTAGAAATATTAAGCAATTACTTAAGCGGACCGTGGGCTCCAAGGCAATGACCGAGGAAGCGACCGGGACAGGCGCTAGGCGCTAGGATGATGATGATGAAGTAAATTAATTACACGCATTTATTAATTTTTCGCCGGCATTGTAAATTATATCAGTCGTGATTTCTGAACTGTCGACGCCATAGGTATGTAGTCTATGTAGTAGTTTCTATCATTGCGTGTGAAGTTCCTGATGCCCTATTTTACAACATGCCAGCAACATCTCCACGGGGTGCAATACCTAGGAATGTTGCCATTTACGGCGAATCGCGAGCTAAATACAAAGAATTGCCATCCAATTATAGCATCTCTAAAGCAAGGAAGCAAGGTCTAGTTTGTAACCTTGGGGACATCACAGTATGTTGTGGAACTTCACCAATGCAGACCACCATACGCGGGTTGTATGCTTCATGGTGATATTTAAAAATAGAATCGCACTTATATGTTATAGATGTATGACTATGTTAGTGCTTCGTGAATGCGAGTAAACTTCTTAGGCTCAAAATGCGTTTTCCCCTATTCTAGCAGAAATACAATTTGGCTACGAACCTATGTACCACTAAAATAAATAAACTGTGGTTTTCAAGGGATATTTTATGTTACGAGTACAAAGTACAATCATAAGATTGACCCCCCTCCCCCCTTTCCCACTGGGCCCAATGGCGACGTTCCCAGGGTCCCGCGATCGATTGGGGCCCCCAGACCAGGATCTGAGAGCCCTTTGATGACCACGAGGTTGGCAACGATCAGCAAGAATGTTTGTACAGTCTTCGTAGCATAAATATTTACTGACCAAAAGCAGGTTTTCTATACACCTAGGTTATAAAAGTTATTAAGCGAGTATTTACCCATATTATCATAATTTATTGCTTGTTCTAGACTACAACGGTGATAAAATCGCTGTCGGCGACTAGTATACCAACTTTACTCGTTTGGAATTAGGTCAACAGGATTTAAAGCGTTAATACCTATCTACAAATTGATTTATCTATTCTATTTGACTATCGTTAACGCAGTTGGTTGTTTAACCATTTGCTATGCGTATAAAGGTTGCGGATCCCGGTCAAATTCATTCATTGATGAAAATGTGTGTTCATACCGTTTCCGGACTCAAAAGTTGTGTAATCATCTCTTATCTCATATTTTAGACAGTATGTGCATGATATAGTCCGATATTTACTCCAATTATGGAAAAAAAAATTATAGATTTCAATTCTAAAAAGTATAATTTTAGAGAACTAGTAGTTTCATCATTAAGGAAATAAAAATTTCTCGGAAGCATGTTGTCTTGAAAAGGACTCAAAGCTTTTTATGTTTTACTCGTTACTCTGACACATAAATAACCGGCAAGAACAAATTATAAAAAACGGTTTTTCACCGTCTACCACACCCATCCGACTAGTAGTGTTATAATTATAAGGCATGCAATAACTGCTATCCAGAATGCAGTCTAGTAATAGTACTTAATAACGACGATTACAAATGTTAATGTAATTGAACGACTTTTCACTTTTCAATTTCATTTTCGTTCTAGGCTTAGATAATGATAATTAATTGCGCTCTCCTCTGGTCTCTAACAAGAAAACTTATAGATGTAAGGTGGAGCACAAACTACATAGTAACTAAAAAAACTATAGAGCCGTTAAATGCCCGTTACAAGTTGTTAGATATTAAACCATTTTAAATATTATCTTTATCTATACTAATGCATAAAGCTGAAGAGTTTGTTTGTTTGTTTGAACGCACTAATCTCGGGAACTACTGGACCGATTTGAAGAAACCTTGCTGTGTTGGATAGTCCATTTGGCGAGGAAGACTTTAGGCTATTGAAAATCGAAATCGCTAGTGTCGCTAGTGTTTATAATATGTATATTCACATGAAATTGAAACTTTAAACTCAAAAATGTTGATTTGATTCTTTATGCATAGTTTCTTTCTTAAAACAACGCATTAGAACCGCTGACCTATTCACATACATACATTCCATTTCTTGATTGCAAGGCACATTAGAATAACCATTTTCTCGACTATTTCACATTACCGGTCCATTAAAAGTGAGTGTATTAACTTTTTCCACGTTACTGCGCCCTTGGCGAGTGTCTAATAGACTTGTTCATTAAAAGAAAGCAGGTTACGATACCTCGGATAGTCTGATGGGTTACCGCGAGTCATTAGGGATATCACACAGAACCGGCGCCCGCGCATATTCTGTAATACCAAGCTTTAATGGATTATTGTCTGTGTCGAATTTAGGCATAAGGCGCTTATGGTAATAATGGTGATGGAGGACTTTGTTGTTTTTAATAAGCTGCTGCTATATTTAATGAGCCTTTTTGCTATCTTTTCTAATAAAATAAAGCTGATTTTAGACTTTCGCGTTGCATTATATCACTAATATTATTTAACGGGACTAAACGCGATATTAATTATGTAGTATATGTATACTACTTACTGCTTGACGTTTCGGCTGCGTTACAACAGCCGTGGTCGCAAGCGGACTGGTGATGCCGGGCGTCGTCTGCTCGGGCGCCGTTGTGAATTTTCTTCCGATAACTCGTCTCGTCCGATAACTCCCCCAACTCGTCACAGTCCCGTTAAATAATATTAGTGAAAATAAAGCTGAATAGTTTGTTTGTTTGTTTCAACGCGCTAATTTCAAGAATCCCTCGTTCGAATTAAAAAGAAATGTGTTGGATAGTCCATTTGTAGAGGAAGACTAAGTTATAGTATATCACTATTAGTGCGGAAACCGAAATCCACTCGGACGGAATCGCGGGCGGCCACTTCTCCAAGTAGATAAAAAAACGTGATGGAGCAATATCACATTTATGTAAAAAAGGTTGAATCGCCTCTTCAGAAAGAATTCTGCTGGGATAAGATCGGTTTAGTTTTGGTTATTATTACTTATCAAGGGTTCATTTTTGAACATATTTCATTAAACAGACGATTATTGTAATTTATTCCTTCACTGATTGGTGTACATCATCTAGGTGATTTCGCTAAGATGATATAAAGTGGAATAAACCTATCATCTTCAATCTTTATGGCGCAAAACGTTTTGCATATTCATAAATAGACATAAATCATTTTACACCTGGCTGATCACGATGCCAATAAGCTAGAATTTAATTCTTATTGATTAAATGCTCCCTCTAATACGGATGGGTGTGCAACCAAGAGCTAAGCTAAGTTAGTTTAGCTTACATCGCGTAGCTGACACAATTGTGTGCAGTGGAGCGTAGATGTGTCGTAAGCAGCCAATAGGATTTTGGCCTGAACACGTGATCAATCACAGATTGAAATCCTATTGGCTCATTACGACACGGCATACAGCACATATCTTAGCTTTGGTGGAATCTCACCCAGTATGTACGTACATACATACATTGTAACATCGTATGCGCACAAGTATTGAAACTGCGTCTGTTTTATCCCATGGGAGTATTTAATCTGGATAAAAAGTATCCTATCACCTAAGTCAGCCTATACCCTGCCTGTATTTTAAATTTAATCAAAATCTCAGACAGACGACGGACAGCGACTTTGTTTTATACTTTTAATGATATCAGTAAGCCCCTAATTCATGGTAAACATTAGTTTAGCAACAAAGTTGAATCAACGTGTTGCGGGGTTGCTGTCAACGTTGCTGGCAACACTGCGTGTTGCGGAGTTGATAACGGCATGTTGACAAGTTCTCACCTGACGAGCGTAAACATCAGTTTAGCTACAAATGTTGACGTGTGTGGACAACCTGTATTTATTTCAACAAAGTTTCCAGCAACATTCTCTCCGCTCATCAACAATGTTGATCAAATGTTGCTAAACTTATGTTTACCATGAATACGGGGCTGTAGGTATGATGGCCAACTTAAATAATGAGTGAGCCCTGTGACAGAACCTTGCATACCGTCGCGTACGCTGGACACTTCTAAAGTTGCGCACACGCAAGCTTACTGCCCATTGTCTCGAGTTCTCAGAAGCGCACCTTCAAACATGTGTGTTCTTACTCTGAGCACTGGCAGATACGGCTAATGTCCGAGTATTTAACAGTTTATTATTTGCGAAAGGCTTTGCTGTGCATTAGGGTACCTGACTTTAAATAACTTAGGTGCTTTTGCCGTAATTGCTCTCAATGTTTCATTATTGATACGGGACATGATCAAATGCAGAGTAGGTATCTCATCGCTTTAATATTCACATAACTAGCTGCCGCCCGCAACTTCGTCCGTGTGGTCCATTTTGTCCTCTTTGAGATGGAATTTATAAAAATCCATTCTAAAGAAGTTGCCTGCATCACTGGTAGAAACTTTATGCTTGCAAAGTCACAGCCCGAACGGTTTATAAATGTTTTTCCTGCGCGGGGATCGAACCGGCGGCAACGTCTTGGTCTAATAGGCAACTTCTTGACGATTACTACAAGTGGGTCGTCAGAATAAGCAACTAATCGAACTCATTGACCTCTTACCTACTTCATTTGTTAGCAGTTAGCACCTATAGAATCACTTACAAAGTAACAATCGCTCTTCTAACACCTATTGGGAACAGGTCAGAGCCATTACCCACCCGGAAAACAAGCGCAAACTGTTTTCAAAGTTTTAATTACTAAAATCAACCACTTAGGTACCCAGAGGTAATGAAACAAGTCTAAGTGTAGGAACACACTAGGCTGAAATAACGCGACCCAAGTTGCCGGCAATGCATTTTATATACAAAATTACGCGACGTAATTTCGGCAAAATGTGTCATATATTCCATTTAAAGTTCATTGCAGGTGTAGTCGCGCCGAAGTTCGGTCGCATTTTTTCCGCCTAGTGTTTCTTTAATAACAAATGACTGTGAAGCCTTCGCTTGTACTGGAAATGTAGGCAAAGCTTTACGAAAATTAAAATACCGTTACTTGCTTGGTGCATATTTGTCTATGTCCTCAATTAGCACTGGGCATTTTGCTTTTATCAACTGCAACATACTATAATAGATATGTGTGGCCCACACATCTATTAGCTGAGGATTTCATATGAGACTCGTTAAAGAGGTAAAGAGGGAAGGACTTTTATATGTAGTATTCTGCAGTTTTATACTCTGCTTGCATGGTTCGCTGCACTAGCTGACAAGAGACAGAGACGTCGTCAATGCGATCCAGATTCATCAGTCGCAAACTTCTCTTGCCATGCCTGTGGGAGAACATGCCGCTCTCGCATCGGTCTTTTCAGCCACCAAAAACGGTGTCTTCATAGACTTGCACCATAAATCGTCTGACATAGACGTAGAGGCCTGTATGTATACTCTGCTTAAATTGGGCCCGTTTCATACAAACTTTCATCCTTATTTTATCCTCTTGGGCTAGAATTGATCAAAACCTTTTCTTAACCGATGCTTAAGTCATCACATCTACCCGAATGCCGAATTTCAGCACGATTTGTCCAGTGGTTTGGGCTTAGCGTTGATAGAGTACTACATCAGTCAGTCAGTCACTTTTGAGTTTTATATGATTAGAGGTCCCAATAAAATTGGTAGTGCCTTTACTGTTTCTTGCATCAAGAGTTGCGGATTCGATTTAAGCTACGGTTTTTTTTTGTATTAAGTTTCTACAATGACGCGTCTGACACATAATTTATCCGATTTATTTGAAATACCACTACTCACGCGTGAGCTACTTATCCCAGAATCAGAACACTGATCTTGTCAGTTAGTTATATTTGTCAATAAGTAGTTCCAACATTCTCTAGCGATGGGCAACGGTAATCCTATGCTAATTACCTGCGGTTGTAAAGAGGACAGCGGGTTTAAGACTGTTTGCTTTTTCACGTTTCAACGCATCTTCGGCACGGGTCCGGCCAATGCACTTTTGAGTGTGCATATGCGATTCTAAGAACTCTATTAGGCACTTATGAGTCGCCATAATTAGTAGGTAGAGTAGTAGTCTTTTGTTGCTTAAAATTAATGACGAACTAATAAACAGTTTGAAAAAAAAAAGTGCGGTAAGGGATCTTCCAATGGAAATTCAGAACGAACTCTCATCTTTATAAGTATAGGTCACCAAAACCCACAGACATGTGGACTGATTTCAAAATCTTAAATTATTTTATCTTTGTTACAGAGTAACTGCTATCCTGCTCATCACAATCGCCGCGGCGTCTACAGCTCCGGCGTCATCCTCCAGCCATGACAACAGCTTGGGCATCGACGGCAAAGACCCCTCCACGCACGAGCTGCTCAGCGCCCTCGGCCTCAAGAAGCTGAGGATACCCGCCGCCCACCATAGAAAGCGACTGGCAGAACAAGGCAGAAGACACGCCACCGGCGACTCGCGGATGTACGTCATCAAGCTGCCCCCCAACACGAGCTACTACACCCACGCCGACCCCGCCCCCGCCGCCGCCCGCACCCTCCCCCTCCAGATGACGGGCAACGGCAAACCAGCCCGAGTATACCACTGGAACATCCCCATGCTCCAGAAACTGGCCAAGAACCGACCCCAAGCCAGATTCGACGACGAAATCGTCGACGTCGAAAGCACGCCCACCTGGCCCAAAGGAACGAACGACCATCCCAACTCCATCGACGCGCTAGCATACTACGTCCCAGCCAAGAAGACGTCGTTTAGGAAATACTTCTCTGGAAACGGCAAACCCAAATCTTTCTACGTAATCGAGAAGAACAAGAAGTCGGCGGAATACCACAGGCTACTCCCATAAGACGCAAATACCATATCTGTAAACAGACTTGCATTAGTGAAACTGAGAAAATTGTACCTACTAACATAATATACGATCGGTCATTTAATAAAACTGTAAATTATAGGGAAACATCAACACTTGTAATGGCATTTAAATGATAGTTCCGATGTTCATTTGAATAAAATATTTCCTAGCCGACGGCCAGATTTTGCCCATCCATCTCAGTTCCTAATAGCGCTATAATAGTCGAGTACGCGTGTTAAAGATGGTTATTAGGGAACCTGACATAATTTAAATACTTCGAAACTTGTAAGTTTGCAGTACAACCCGGTGCAACTTTGGTCCATATTATAGGAAGTAAAGACTAAGACTTATAAAAAGTACTAACCAAAAGCTGTTAATGAATCTGCGCTAACTTACTTATTGGAGGCTCTTACAATGTTGCCAGAGGCTTTAAATTAAAACATATCCAGTGTACTTACAAAAGTAAATTGTATAATATTAATAACGGATACACTTTTTTGAACAATTATTTCATAAACATTATTACCAAGGTCATCGCTGTAACATTGATCGAAAAGACAATCATGCCGACGTCCTTTTTGATAAAATCCCAAGATCACCTAATAAATTCATTGAAAGAATACTTAGTCATTATAATGTCTTCATGATCATACAGTTTTACACCACTTGAAAGTCCCATGGCTAAATATCAAATTAATGTCCGATCAGCTCTTAGAAACTTTTGTAAGAACAATTAATTTGTATTCTTTGGACAAGTGTTTAATTATTTATTTATACAATATTTTCATATCATCAAAAATTTTGGACTTTCAATATAGAAAACCATGTAACTTTAGAGTTTTGTCGTACTGTATCGCAAACTCATGAACTTTAAGTTGAAATACCCTTCAACAACTTGTGTCACCGATATCGAATTAACTAAAATAAGTAGTAGGACTGTTAAATTAAAATTATATTGTATCGTATAATTATAAATTGTACATAGTCCGCTTTGCGTTAGTGTTAGGCAAACGATAGGTGCTTAGACGGTTAGTAAGACTGCGAAACGAATTTAAATTATTACGTAGGGCTAGAAATGTGTAGCGCACAGACAAAAAGGTATTAGAAGCTAAGGCTCATACCTACCTATTAACAAATCGCACTCAACTCCGAGCGCCGATCTTGAGTGCAAACTAGATAGGTATGTCATTCTTATACAAAACAACACCTCAAGTTCGCGCTCAAGTTTAAACTCAGAATTTAGTGCGATTTATGAATACGAGCCTAAGATACTGTAGTTGTCGAGTTTTCATCGTATATTTTTTAAATTGTTTTCTCATAATTTCTGCAAAGGGTGAATAATCTTGTATTTTAGTTGCCCAGAACCAGTGAAAATTCCTTTTTAACTAAACTGTGTAATTTCAGCATAAAAAAGGAATATTTTGTTTTAACAATTTAAAACAACTAAAAGTCTCTACAATACGATGAAAACTTTGCAACATCTGACATGCCTTTTGTAAGTAAGTATTTATTACTGAACAAATGTATTTCGAAGTGCATTTACCTTTTTGTAACTAATTCGTATTTAGTTGAAATTGTAAAGTGCTTAAAATTATACGACTCACTTGTTTTAACTTCTTACATGAATAATTATTTTCTCTTTACATTTTATTATTAGTGTTTCATTCATGTGCACTCCTATACATATAAATATTGCATTGTGTTACGAATTTCAGAAATCAAATCTACTTTAGGTAGGTACACAGTTAATTTGTTTAAATCCATCAATAACAGTAAACTGGGCGTATCGCAGCATTTTATAATTTAATATTGTTTGAAATGATTCCTTTATATGTTGAAGAAATAGGTACCTACCTACCTACCTATTTAAGTATCGATTTGCTTTATGAACAATACTTAGGTAACGATGTAACTATTGGATCGTACTAAAACAATTAAATTCAAAGAATTTGATATATTGCTCTCTGGTTACTTAGGTAGGTATTTGAATACCTACTTGAGGATTTATACAATGCTGAGTTTACTATTAATCTGACTGAATAGCCCACGGCAAAGTCACGCTTTAAACTTGTCCTTATTGTATAATAGCGTTAAGTAATATCTATTTTGTACAACGTAATATTAGAAATAATAAATATTTAATTTGGATTAAGTTCTTTTTTTACCCCACCAAACAATCATAAAACTGGTTTCAATATTTTATTAGGAAACACAAAGTACCTATAGGTTTCTTCCTATTGCCAAATAATTAAATATATAATTATTATCACCATTAAACAACATTTTAATATTAATTAATCTAATCTATAACGGTTTATGTACAAAAATGTATAAAGAGAAAGGATTTGTATTTTTTGTATGTAGGTACCGGAAAAAAAAATTTAGTACTGTACCGATGTCAATAATTTTGTTTCCATTAGAAACTATATTATCACTGAGTAGGAAAGGCTATAGTACTAGATAAAATTTACGGTATTAAAATAAAAATAAGGTACTTACTATGAAGGAAAATTATTTTTTTAAAAATATGGAATAGAGACATCTAGTGCAATTAACCGAAATCACAAACAAACTTGGAAAGCTTGCTTCACTGGATTTGGTATGAGCAAGTTATTATTTCTACTATTCAACAGATGGCGCTTAAAGCAATGAGGGTGCTGTTTTATCGACGCCGTCCGTCAACACATGCGCGGCGGGCTGCGCGATTTATAAAAATCGTACCAAATGCTTTCCGACCCAAATCTATAATCGTCGCCCCTTGTAAAAATGTCTGCTGTATCTGAAACTAGCTCGAAAAATGTATCGCGAGACACGAAAGATAATCAAAGAACTGATGCAAACAAAAATAAAAGTGTTAAAAACAAGGAAAATTTAAGTGCCGACACTGTAATTAAAGTTAAAAGTGTGATACCAAGGAAGAGGTGAGTGCTCAAAATCGATACTAGTGCGTATAGTAAGTTAAAAGTGACCTATATTCCTTCTAATTCATTTATTCCACGAAATAACGAATATCGCCAAATATATCTTTTGGTGAATAAATTTCTTTGCACTTTACGAAACACCCGGAAAAGTGGGTAGGTCTCTACACCCGTTTTTCTCGATGTAAGTAGGTAGGTATTACCGGCTTGTATAAGTCATAGTATTTACAAATAATCATTAAAAAATAAGCTAAATGTTGTCTTTAGTATAAGTAATGCTTAATCATTAAATGTAGTTTCAAAAATAGTAAACTTAAACTTATCGTTGATAAGATGTGCCAAACTGAGTAGGTCTATTAGCCAAACATTGCCCTTATCTACTCGTTTTATTACAAATACTTACAATCTCCTATCTAAATACATTTTTAAACAGAATTAGGAGCTTGCCCGGTATTTTGGTTAAGTTTTTCCGAAAACAGTACGGGTTTGCGATCACCAATCCTAATTGGGGAGTGTGGTGTTTAAGCCAAAGCCCATCATCGCAAAAGAAACATACTTTTGAAATGATATTATAATGCTTTGTCGTGCAGTGGGAAATTAATAGGATAATACTTTCTTTAGGAGCTTCTCATCAAATGTAGAGCTTTTCAGTAAATGTATTTTGTAAATAAGTATTCAGTATCACGCATGGTTGGGCGCCATCGATAAATCAAATCGAGGCATTCATTTGAAAAGAAAAGCAAAATTAATTCTTCCGTGCCACACCAGGGTTTACATAAAGACAGTAAATTTTATGAGTAATAGTAATAGAAACAGACAACATTCGTTTTGAACAAGGCCAGCCGGCGCGGCGGGCGTCCCCGTAAAGTTTGGTACCTACATACCTACCTATTGACCCATAAAGTATAACACTGAATTTTCAATGTGTTATATATATATGTGTGTAATAATTTATTAATACCTATTAATGGTAGGTGAATACTGATATTTGATTACATATATTTCATTTTGAGATATATTCGTGTCTAACAATGTTTTTAGATCTTTCGTATAAATTATTTGAAGGGAATAGGAATGCGTAAAAAACTTGTCTACTCTTGGTTACACTTTACAGTCATAAATTGCACAACCCATAATGGTTTGACTGAATTTAACTGCGAAGTGATATAATTATAGACTTCTACTTTATAGAATAAATACTTATAGACACAAAACAGTTGATATCAAAATTATGCTATAGATTATATGGAAAATTATTACTGGTTATAAATACAGTATGGCAATAAATACGTTGGTTAGCCAAACGTTCGTTCTTGTACAATTAATATATTCGTTTCTAGTATAATAGTCTATTTAAATCGCTGTTAAACTCAGGACCCATCAGCAGTAAAATGTATGAGCTGACCGCAAATTTCATTAAAAACGTCCTTGTTTTCACGTAGGTAAATAACAAACTTTCCTGTATTTATTGAAAATGTGTGTGACAATGATATATAGGTATATTATAAATAAAACATTATCAAAAAAAAAAATATTTGCGGACCAAACACCTATTTATAATTTTTATTTCAATTAACATATTTTTACCGGTGACGTCATCGTTACTTTGATCGAGAGAAAATGCCGATACACGTAATAATATCATTATTTGTCAACATAACAAACTCTTATTACAAACAGACACATCTGTATAATGTATTATACACAACAGCATACCCGTGAGTTACGTACATACATACAATGATATTTTTAGATCGGCGCTTTGGTAATTATAACCGAGGAATTGAGAGTGGGCCGTAGCGTAATGAAAGATAACCCATAAATAGAAATTAGTTAACAATAGAATCATCATCGTCATCATCGGTACATTAACGTCCCCACTGTTGAATCCACGGGCCTTCCCGCATTGGAATGGATAGGGAGACCAGGCGTTTTTAAACCGCCACGTCGGCATAGCGCGGATATGATAGATGCGGAATGGTGATTATTAGCGACTGCTATTACAGAAATTAAAAACAGCTCGGTAGCCTAATGGTAAGAGTGGCACTTCACATGCGTTAGGTCGGCGGTTATCAAACATCTATGTGCGTAATTCCATACCAGCTCTACGGTGTACGAAAACATCGTGAGGAAACCTTAACACTACGAGTAAGTGTGCGAAACGGAGAAGGCAATGGCAAATGGTCTCTACTTGGTGAAAGACGGCCCTGAAGATAGTTCTCTGTTAGTAAAATATTTTTAGGATAGAATCAGAACTTGAATGTTTACCCCTAAAATCGTAGCGTACCAAGTTGTTGTATTTATTTATATTATCATATCTAGTATGGTATTTACCACAGAGTCGTTTTATGTCTAAAGTGTCTTCCAGGAACATGACAGGCTTGTACCCCTCCTCAAATATGTAGCTTTCGATAACGCGAGTTTCGAAGCTCAGACTTGAAATTATTGATAAGGTGATATTCAACACTAGACATAAAAATATAGCAGGCCACTTTAGGCATTTAATATTTTTTTGCAATTTGGTATTTTCGTGTATTGCGATAAGTAAGTAGGAAATTCAAACATTTTCGTTTGAAAATATAGATTTGCAGTGACTCAGTGGCTTCTCGTGATAGATTACCCATAGATAAGTTATCTAGGTACTTGAGTTTTTTATCAGTGGTCAGGTCACACCTCTAAAATACACTAAAATTCAGATACCTACCTATAACATATTAGCAAAAAAATAAATAATTACTTGCGTACAATATCGATGTTCATCACAAAAAGATTTGCCCCTAGCGAGAGTCGAACCCGCTCCTCTCAGTTTTGTAGGCAGGGTCTCTGAGTGACCTATTTAAAAGTATAAAAAAAAAGAGCTGAGTACAAAGAAAAGGAAAAGGTCTGAAGTTTTTCGTGAAATATTAGTTGTTAAAACACGCAAATGAATAAATATGATATAACTTAGCACCTCTTGAATATCGGTCAACTTATATCTTATCGTGTAATCCGTCAAGATATCGTTATCAGTTGTAACTTGTAAGTATAATAGTGACTAAAGTAATTTATTTTGAAACGCGGATATGCGTACTAAGAATTACACATCAGGATCTTATCATAATATTAAACTCAAAGCCAATAATTGTTCCAAGAAGCTAGTTAATTAGACTTTCTGTTAGGAGGATTATTTTATTTCATCCTTTACTTATAAATAAATCGGTGCCAGACAAAATTCGGAGAGAAACTCTCTTTTCTCCTTGAGTCGGATTCCTCATTACTGAGGGTCGTGATCATTGTATGTAATGAAACAGCAGCGACTCTCTTGGCAATTTGAATGGAGTGGTTTGCCATTGCTTTCTCCATTTCACACACTAAATTGTCTGTACCGGTTTCCTCACGAAGTTTTCTTTCACCATACAGCTCATAGAAATCACGCAAGTAAAGACTAGGCTACCGACCTGTTAAATAATATATTAAATACAGAATTTGTAGGCGTTTTGATGGATCGATGGTGGAAATATAACATATTCCCACCTATCATTTAGTGAGTACTTAATTCATTAATAGTCTCAATATAAAGTACCAATATTTTGTTTCCAGGCAAGAACTCCTCAAATGGTATGGCTGGGGCTACAATGACTCTATGTTCGCTGTCAAAGACGATACAATTGTCTTCACCGGAGACAGGTAAACATCTTATATTGTCTTATACCTACCTCTTCAAGATCAGGAGAAGCCGCCTCTTCTGCCCATCTGGCAGAAAGGTTCTTAAAAATTAATATACCCTTCAAAATAAATGATTGCAAACAGAGAGGTAGAGGTTAGTGGAACGTCCTCTCGAATGAGCCACTCGTCTAGGAAATTACCTTCACCTTACAGAAGACCAAGTAAAGTAGCACTTCGTTACTGTTGTACTAGCTTCTGCTGGTAAGTAAAATAAGATCCCAGAGCACATGGGATCTTACTATGCATGTGCATGATTTAAAGGACACTTCTCACACACACCACATCAGTTGTACAAACACACTGCAACACACTATCACGCAACTATGATAAACCCTGAACCAGACAGTGGTAAATTAGAGCACACGTACATCAAATTGAACTTTATGGCCTTGACACACAGGTTAAGGTCAAATAGAAAGTATAATTGGGCTCTGACCAGTGCAGTGGCATGTCTAGGTGTAGGCGGGAATGCCGGCTAATGGCGGGTAAATTGGTGTATCCTGCTCATTTGGCAACATGTGACGTGTCTATGAAATTCGCACTTTCGAGGTGATGCCGTATGTAGGCTACGGAATCATGTTTAATGAATACCAGCTCATCCTAATCATAGATACATACAAGGATGTTAAATGAGAGCACTATTCTATTACTTCGCGCGACAATTTTTGTGTGGGATATGATAAAGTGGAATATATTAGGACTAACGAATAGAACATCACAAATGTTTATTTGTGTTGTGTTGAGGAACTAACTCTCAAAATCAAAACATTTACAACAGAACGTAAATTAATGTGATCCGAAATAATAAGGAATCCATTTATTGGAGATCAAAATCTTGTCCTTCTTGTTAATGCGGTGACCATAAACAATAAATCGATTGCCATAAAATAGATGAGCATCTGGAAACAGCTAATCAAAGCACGGCAGTTCTATGCGTGTTCATTTATGAGACAATACAAAACATGAGGACTTTGCAAACAGACAACCGCATTATTACCTCGCGTGGAAGTCAATCTATTTACTTCAATAGTAAATATGCAATTTCGTGGAATAACTTAGTAATAGTGCGTTTGGTAGAGACTTTGTCCTATGCACGAAGAGTCGAGTTCAAATTTAATTTAGAACAAAGATTTTCTGTGACTAGTATATTTATATAGAAGTAGGTATTGTTTGTGGTACGGTCTAGCCAAGAAAATAATTTGACTCTAAGGTTCAAACGCATTCGGGTCAAAAAAAACACAACAGGGTTAATGGAACGATGAATGCCATGAGTTGAATAAAATATTGCTTTTTATTTCACTTTTATTTTAAACTTATAATTATCCTGTATTTACTCGTTTATGTACAAATCATTATTCAATTAAAACGCATGTTTCAATAGCAATGTATATTTGTTTTGCACAAATGCCATCTAATGCTAAGGTTACATGCTACACATTATTGTCATACATTTGTTTGCATAAGAGTCCATATTCCTAGTACTATGGTCTCTCCGATGATAATTCTCGTCACACGTTATTGAATAAGAATAAGAAACGTTTACTATTTCGTCATCAAACATACCATTGCACTTAGTTTAAGAAAAACAATTCAATGTTGTCCAAACAAAAACAAAATCAAATGAAACAACATTATGTACAGAACGTTGCCATTAAAACATTTCTATATCTTTGGTGGAAGTTATATTTATTTCCCAACCATAATTAATTTTAACATTACCGCATAATAGGCTCTACCGAGAGGTCTTATAAAGAAATATTAGATCGGAAAACCCAGCCGAATACATATTCTGTTCAAACTTTTAACCAAATAAATTGTATATTGAAATATTTGTTCCATACTTACTAATAATGATGATGACTTACCAATAAGAACGACTAATTATAATTACGGTAATAACTTCATTACATCTCAATCGTCAAATCTTACTTTTATAACCGACAGATACGCAATCGGAGGTAAAACTCTACCCTACCTAGAACAATGGACAAACGAGAATTTCGGAATCGGCCTCTCTGACATAAAGATGACTGCACCACCGGTCCCTACTTCTTACCCTGAGAGCAAGCTACCGATGACCACACGGCAAGAGCTGGAGAAGATTGCTGAAGTCAGCGTGGATGGACTGGATCGATTGATAAGAGGACGCGGGCATTGTCTAAAGGATATCTGTTACGCCAGGGAAAATAAGATACCCAGGATCCCTGATGCTGTCATCTGGCCGGAGAGTAATGAGCAGGTATGTAGAAATTGTTTTTTTAATCCCATCTCCAGCGATTCCTACTTCTTACCCAGAGAGTAAGCTGCCAATGACAGCAAGGCAAGAGTTGGAGAAGATTGCTGAAGTCAGCGTGGATGGCCTGGATAGGTTGATAAGAGGTCGTGGTCATTGCCTGAAGGATATCTGTTACGACAGGGAAAATAAGATACCGAGGATCCCTGATGCTGTCATCTGGCCAGAGAGTAATGACCAGGTATGAAGAAACTGTTTTTTTAATCCCATCTCCAGCGATTCTTAGTTCCTTCCCGGAAAACAAGCTGCCAATGACAGCAAAGCAAAAGTTGGAGAAGATTGCTGAAGTCAGCGTGGACGGACTGGATAGATTGATAAGAGGACGCGGACATTGTCTAAAGGATATCTGTTACGCCAGAGAAAATAAGATACCGAGGATCCCTGATGCTGTCATCTGGCCGGAGAGTAATGAGCAGGTATGTAGATATTGTTTTTTTAATCCCATCTCCAGCGATTTCTAGTTCCTTCCCGGAAAGCAAACTGCCAATGACAGCAAAGCAAGAGTTGGAGAAGGTTGCTGAAGTCAGCGTGGATGGATTGGATAGATTGATAAGAGGACGAGGGCATTGCCTAAAGGATATCTGTTACGCCAGAGAAAATAAGATACCGAGGATCCCTGATGCTGTCATCTGGCCGGAGAGTAATGAGCAGGTATGTAAATATTGCTTTTTAATCCCATCTCCAACGATTCCTAGTTCCTTCCCGGAAAGCAAGCTGCCAATGACAGCAAGGCAGGAGTTTGAGAAGATTCCTGAAGTCAGCGTGGATGGACTTGATCAACTAGACTAAATAGAATAAATCTGAAGAGTTTGTTTGTTTGTTTGAACGCGCTAATCTCAGGAACTACTGGTCCGATTTGAAAAAATATTTTTTGTTTTGAATAGTCCATTTGACGAGGAAGGCTTTAGGCTATTGTAAATCGAAAACCACGCGGACGGAGTCGCGGGCGGCCGCTACTATGCTATGCAAGGGAAAATTTGAACAGTAAAACAGACACTTTCTTCCGCGTTCTTCTCAAATCACTAGGTGAAAATGGTTTTTCAGGGTCGCCAACGCATTAACATTTGAATCAATATGTATTCTACGTAATTTTGAATCGCAGTGTTAATAGACGAACAAGTTGAATTAAACACACTACGAGATTATCAATTAAGTATACAAAAATTGCTTCTTTGTTATCTAGGTACGAAATTCTGCAGTCTAGTGTTAATAGTCTTAAACCTGAACGGGACAAACACCAACTGGATATTCACAGAAGGCTAACCGTAAAATCCTAACTAAAACAGCATTGCAAATGTTTTTTCTAACATGTTTATGTTTTGCAATACAAAGGACCTAACTGTTAAGACTTTTTATGTTGATAATATAATATGATAACTCTCCTACTTCTAATAGAGAGTGAAAACTTAACAACGTAAATAATTATATACCTTGGTTATGATAATTTGTTTCTTTGTAAGTATAATATTTTATGATCTTACAAAATATAGAGAAAAAATGCACGCATTCATATGCCGCGATTTATTTTTTTAACTAATACCTTACTGAAATGAGTTCTCTATTATCTTTATAACTATAACTTAAAATCATACAAAGATTTCACTATGGAGGATTTTCAAGTCTATTGCCACGGTACCTAACAATATCGTAGAAGTTAACTTATTTCCCTATGGCTTCTGAGTTGAAATGTATTATTTTATTATGAGCTGTTAACATCGTCTATAAAATAGAAGAAGTAATTAGTTTTACAGAAAATTAATATAGTTGGCCACCTACCCATCTCACGATTTTCATTTTGTGTATTATTATCGTATGTTTATTTTATATGTATTTGTGTATTATTTTTGTATAAATTGTTTATTTAGGTTACATATTTTTATTGAATTTTATTTTGGTTGGTACTAGTACTAGATCCAAACTATCTGGTTTCACATGTATCCTGCCTGCTCCATAGTTATAACCAGGCTTTTCAATTCAGGATCATATCTGCAGCGTACCCTTGGCTCCGAAGCAATGGTCGAGGATGCTGATTAAATTTTTAATTACAGTTTTGAAATTCAAACATAATTTGAAATACAACTTTACAAACGCCCTGGTACAGAATCTTAAAATCACATTATAGACAGGTACTTCCGTGGAATTATTTGAGCACGTTCAGGTTTCTAGCTCGCTAGACTATCATCTGTCTTGCTCGCACATTTATTATTCTATACTTGGAGGAAAGAGATGCACTCAGCATAAGAGCTATCCGTGTAGGTGCTCCGGTTGAACCCTAGATTTTGGGGTTGGAATCGATATCATTTCTGGGCAGACGCGAAGCTGAGCAGACGTCTAGAATATTCAATATAGTTTCATTGAATAACACAATTTTAAATTATGTTAACTACTTTTAAATGTGCTTCAAGATCTCTAGACATGGGTAAGGCGCTAGTTCAAAATTTAAACTACCTACCTCATTTTTATGTTTAAACATATGCTCGGCGACTGTTATGTATTTAGTACCTGCCTAATGCATCATTTTTGTTTTCTTTTCTCTCCAAGTTAAATTAATCTTGGATGTCACACCTCTCATAATATTTTTACAAGCAAATATTCAAAATAGCGAACTTTAATTTACGTACGTACTTTCAATGTCAAGTTACGTCAAGGATCACTCAGGCCCGTTCCCTTCTGGCCTTTACCGACTAGCTGGGTATTGGGAATTCAGAGAAATTTGTAAATCAGGAATCCATAGCCAATTAATGATTTGCATTTTTGTACCAGACAAAAAACCTAGGGAAATACTCATGTGAATTTAAAATTCATATCTTTAACCTTTAAGCCTCAACACGTGATTTTTTTTCGTTTCAATTAGTGATTACCTTAAATTCTGAAATTCTTACATTTTTGACCTGCATAGGTTCGTTATCTTGTCTGTTTTAACTGTGTGGGCCTGACCCGTTTTCTTAGGTGTGCGACGGGATGCGTCGCGATGCAATACGATGTAACGCGACCAAAAATCTATGGAAGGACCAAGCGCAACAGGTTGAAAGCTTTCCGCCGCACCGGAACTATCGTTTTGAGATAGGGTTATCTTTACTCGAGCTGTTTTCATTTTGGGTGGGGACAGACTTGTATTCAAACAATTGTTCCATTTTTAATGTTGTGATAGAATCAAACTCTTTTCTTATTTTATTAGCTTAAATATTCTGCCGAATCTATGACGGGAAACATCATGCCACCACCAGAGGTTTCAGCATTGGCACTTGCGAATAAGCTTCTGACTGTCGCTCGTTGCGACCATTTATCACCAAGCTTCCCTTATTGATTAATTTTCTTCATCAAATATTTATTTTCTATCTTGTCCTCCTCCTTCCAGGTGGTCCAGATAGTGGAATGCGCGTCCCGGGAAGGATTCGTCATCATCCCGTACGGGGGCGGGACTTCCGTCTCAGGAGGCGTGGTGTGCCCCGCCAACGAGCCGCGGCCCATCGTCGCGCTCGACACCAGCGGCATGAACTCCATACTATGGCTGGATAAGGATCAGCTACTAGCGACTATACAAGTGAGTCTAGGACTTAATAAGGTTCTCAATAAAGTTCAAAATGTGCCGGCAAGTCCCCACCGGCCATGCTCTTGGCGCAGTTGTTAGCGCGCTCGGCCTGCGATTGCACAGTTAAGCAACTTTCACAGAGGCCAGTCATCGGATGGGTGACTTAAACATTTAATTCCGAGCTCCTCCGTGCTTCGGAAGGCACGTTAAGCCGTGGGTCCTGCGCCTGGTCTGTCTACGGACGTGTCAAATTGCTGTCCCACCGAACAATGAGAGTGAGGGAATAGGGAGTGCACATTAGCTTGCGTACTCATTTGTGCACTATAATATATCCTGCGTACCTAACTGATCGTAAGATCGGCCGCCATTGTCGACACACTGCCGGAAGGGTATTATATTATCTGGATTATAGGTACTTAATTATAATGTCTCTATTTCCAGGCAGGCATAGTGGGCCAAGACTTAGAGCGTGATTTACGCGCGCGCGGCTTCACCGTCGGCCACGAACCGGACTCGTACGAGTTCTCCACGCTGGGCGGATGGGTGGCCACGCGCGCCAGCGGCATGAAGAAGAACAACTACGGGAACATCGAGGACCTGGTCGTGCACGCTAAGGTGTGTAGTCATTGCAGCTTATGTCTGATCCTCTACAGTGCGGCGTCAACCGAGGGTCATAAGTTGGACACGTGCGAGTTCTCCACGCTGGGTGGATGGGTGGCCACGCGCGCCAGCGGCATGAAGAAGAACAACTACGGGAACATTGAGGACCTGGTCGTGCACGCTAAGGTGGGTAGTGTCATTGTAGCTTAGTTCTGGTCCCCAACATTGCAGCTGCACCGAGGGTTATGAGCCAAACTCGAACGACTTCTCCGCGGTTGGCGGATGGGTGGCCACGCGCGCCAGCGGCATGGAGAAGAACAACTACGGGAACTTGAGGATCTGGTTGTGCACGCTAAGGTCTGTAGTCATTGCAGCTTAGTTCTGGTCCCATACAGTGCGGCTTCACCGTGTTTCATTTGCTGCTGAGTAGATACTTTCACTAAATGACAAGGAAGCATCAAGGGACATTCTGAAGCCATTGCCCTCTGTATTATTGTGCTGCGTTCACCAACTAACGATGATGATGATGATTACGAAGCATAATCCGAGTAAAGTCTGCAATTTCAAAAAAGGAGTATGGTTGAATACCTACTCGATTGAGTATTGCGTCTGGGGAAGTGCTTCCACCTTACTATTTATACGCCCAAGCAAAGTGTCCTAACCCATATTGTACTTGATTTCAAAAGGGAAAAACTCAGCCGTTAGTACTACTAACTACTTATTGCTAATCATTTATTTATTACATTGCAGATGGTGACACCTCGTGGGGTGATAGAGAAGGGCTGCAAGGTGCCGCGGATCTCCTGCGGGCCCGACTGGCACCACATCATCATGGGCTCGGAAGGATGCTTTGGAGTCGTTACTGAGGTTAGCCTGCAATCACTATGAAGTCACAAAATTATGTTGTCTTAGAATAGAAATACACTAGGCGGAATAACGGGACCGAAGTTTAGCGTCCCTGCAATGTGTTTTAAACTGAAGATGACAATCCATAAAAAAAAAACTTATAAAGTAATTGTAGATACCAATGGATAATGTTTAAACGGGACTAAACGCGATATTATTATTCAAGTACTCTCGTACTTACAGCTTGAAGTTTCAACATTATCCATCAGTAATGCAACGCGAAATTTTTAGTTTAATTGTAGACACTGTCTCATTGAACTAGTGGACTTAAGGTAACGGGCCATGATCTCGAGGTCCTATGGGTCCGATGTCCGAAGCAAATTTTTGTGATACTTTCATCATCATCAGCCTATTGCATGCAGTCCACTGGTGGACATAGGCCCCTCCAAAGGCTCAACAATGAGGCCGATCCTCGGCGACTCACATTCAGTTCCTGCTGATACTTTACCAAAATTCCGCTTACAGGTGACATTAAAGATCCGGCCTCTGCCCCCGGTCACTCGGTACGGCTCCCTAGTGTTTCCAGACTGGGACTCCGGCGTGCACTTCGAGAGGGAGGTAGCGCGGCTTCGTCTCCAGCCATCCAGCATACGGCTTATGGATAACGAACAGGTTGGTTGATTAGATCCAGGGGAGATTGCTGATTTGGCTTGTATTGCTTTGGTCCTGACCATGAGACGGGCGCGTTTGGGATTTAGCTCCCGCTCAGGCGTTAGTTCTGCTGTACGCTATAGCGCGACGTTATTTCGTTGATTGTATTCCATTTAAATACACGCGTAGTCAAGCCGATCTTTGGTGGCGCATTTCTAAAATTTGTATTAGTTCACTTCTATACTGGAGTGCCACGCAAGTCGTTACCCATGTGGTTGACTAGACCAAGTCAAATGTGGGTAAATCTAGTGACTGACCGACTGATATACATGGTAATCTATCAACGTATAGCCCAAACCACTGGAAAGATCGGGCTGAAATTTGGAATGCGGGTAGATATAAGAAGAAGGCATTCACTTAGAAAGATTTTGATCAATTCTACCCCCAAAGGGATAAAATAGGGGATGCAACTTTATATAAATCTTTGTCAATTATTTAACCCATCGGGCATCGGGCCATGAGACTATATATAACTCAGTATGACGTACGCATCCTTTCAGAAAGGAATTTGATAAATTCCATCCTCATGGGGATAAAACATGTAATGAAGAAACCGAAATACACACGGGCGAAGTCACGGGTGGCCGGTCGTCACAGCAAAACGCCCATACAGAGTTAACTTACTTATAAATCTTCTTTCCCTTGACCGTCAGTTCCGCTTCGGGCAAGCTCTCAAAGTGCCGTCAGGCTGGTTGATGGACGGGCTCAAGCGGTTCTACATCACGCGCGTCAAAGGGTTCGACCCTCACAAGCTGTGCGTCGTCACGCTGCTCATTGAGGGCACGGCCGAGGAGGTCGCCGAGAGGGAGAAGAGGCTTAACAGGTAATGTTTATTCATCTCACCTTCCTCAATCATCAGTTCCGCTTCGGACAAGCTCTCAAAGTGCCATCCGGCTAGTTGATGGACGGGCTGAAGCGGTTCTACATCACGCGCATCAAGGGCTTCGACCCTCACAAGCTGTGCGTCGTCACGCTGCTCATCGAGGGCACGGCCGAGGAGGTCGCCGAGAGGGAGAAGAGACTTAACAGGTAATGTTTATTCATCTCACCGTTCCTCAATCATCAGTTCCGCTTCGGGCAAGCTCTCAAAGTGCCATCCGGCTGGCTGCTGGACGGGCTCAAGCGGTTCTACATCACGCGCGTCAAGGGGTTCGACCCTCACAAGCTGTGCGTCGTCACGCTGCTCATTGAGGGCACGGCCGAGGAGGTCGCCGAGAGAGAGAAGAGGCTTAACAGGTAATGATAATTCATCTCACCTTTCCTCAATCACCAGTTCCGCTTCGGACAAGCTCTCAAAGTGCCATCAGGCTGGTTGATGGACGGGCTCAAGCGGTTCTACATCACGCGCGTCAAGGGGTTCGACCCGCACAAGCTGTGCGTCGTCACGCTGCTCATTGAGGGCACGGCGGATGAGGTCGCCGAGAGGGAGAAGAGACTTAACAGGTAATGATTATTCATTGATTTACTTATTCGATATTAGTGATGTTCCGGATATCCGGATATTCAGGAAAAGAAAATCCGTATACGTTATTCTCACGCGGAACGTTTACGGATCTTTTCATTATAGTATAAGATCCCGCTTTACAAGGACCTTCATCGAGATTTTTCCACCGTTCTCCCAATGTTTTATTGTAATCTGTGTGTGTGCATATATTATTATTTGCTACATTATAATATTTTAAGAAATGAAGAAATGGGGTGAATAAAATATTTTTATCATATTTTTAGCATAGCGGCACAATTCGGCGGAGTACCAGGAGGAGCTGAAAATGGAGAACGAGGCTACACCCTGACATTCCTCATTGCATATCTTAGGGTGAGTAATTGCACTCATTGTAACCCCAAGGACTATCTGATGTAACACCAAAGGCATTAGTCTAGTAGCGATCACCTGGATCAAGGTGGTCGCAGTGATAGTGAAGAAAGAAAGTAAACAAGGGCAAGAGTTCAGAAAGGTAGAGGTAGCTGGTCCCTGGGCAAGCTAAAGCCGACCCGTAGGGGCAACGCTGAACGCGAGAACTGAAGGAGTATCTTGCGGGCCGGTATGGCGATGCTAACGGATGGGATACCATTTTGGTACCACATCCGTTGTCATGGCAGTTAGGGCTCCTCTTTTGCTTATCATCAGGCAGAGAGGAGCCAAAGTACCGTGCTTTTATATAAAGAAACTGCTGCTTCCCATGTCCATGAATAACCGTTAGCAGTTTCTTACAACACCCACGGGCAGATTTGGCAAGTACCTACTATTCGGCAACAGAAGGCAAAAATATTATTATTGCCACCTCTTTCACAGGATTTCGCGTTCAACTTCGACATAATCTCGGAATCGTTCGAGACGTCGGTCCCGTGGGACCGCACGCTGGCCGTGTGCCGCAACGTGAAGCAGCTGATCAAGGACGAGCTGCGCGCCCTGGGCATCACGCATCACCACGCCTCCTGCCGACTCACGCAGACGTAAGTCACGCATATGTACTAGATACTTCACAGGTTGATGGTTAGTGAACCAGCGGATATGCCCTTTGGAACAGTTGACGCCGAGTGACTTGAACGAAAAGGTAAGATGCGTAGGAGTCTCCAAGGATCGGGCTAAATGGAGAGCCCTAGGAGAGGCATATGTCCAGCAGGTTATAGATGACATCAGATCGGGTAAATGGCAATGGGGCAAAAGTCGCCTGGCGGCGCATGAATAGCGTAAGCACCAGCGGACTAAAGGGTGTGAGTAGTTAGTTTTCGTCCCGACAGCTCTCGTGTCTAGTTGCGTGCTATTGGTATTTTAGACTTTAGAGCATGCTCAAACTCTGGCACTCGATGCTCAAGAAGTTTGCCAGTCGCAAATGTGACGCGTTCAACTTCGACATAATCTCGGAGTCGTTCGAGACGTCAGTCCCGTGGGACCGGACTCTAGCCGTGTGCCGCAACGTGAAGCAGCTGATCAAGGACGAGCTGCGCGCCCTGGGCATCACGCATCACCATGCATCCTGCCGACTCACGCAGACGTAAGTCACGCATGTACTAAGTACTTCACAGGCTGATGGTTAGAGAACCAGCGGATATGCCCTTTGGCACAGTTGACGGCGAGTGACTTGAACGAATAGGTAAGATGCGTCGGTTTTTAGGTGTCAATGGGGCAAAAGTCGTCTGGGAGTGCATGTATAGCGTATGCACCAGGGCACTGATGGGTGTGAGCAGTTAGTTTTCGTCCCGACAGCTCCCATGTGTAGTTGCGTTGCGTGCTATTGGTATTTTAGGGCATGCTCAATCTTTGTCACCCGATGCTCAAGAAGTTTGCAGGGATCTTAGCTGAAGAGTTTGTTTGTTTGAACGCGCTAATCTCAGAAGCTACTTGTTCGAATTGAATTATTTTTTTTTGCTTTTAATAGTCCATTTGTCGGGGAAGGCTTTAAGCTTTAATATTATACTGTGTGCAGAAACCGAAATCCACATGTATTACTTTTATTTGAGTAAATATACGAAATTCACAGGCCAGTTTATTACTCCTGTGTCTAACAAAGTCCTTTCGAATTTTTAATTCGTAATGCTATTTCAAAGTGCTTATTCAGTTGTGATGTAATAAATAAATGAATTCCAGGTACGACGCAGGTTGCTGCCTGTACTTCTACATCGCGTACCAGCTGCCGCAAGCCGACGCGCACGAGAAGGCGAGGAGTCTGGAGCACATCGAGGAGAAGGCGCGCGACCTGATAGTGGCTTCTGGAGGTGGGTTTATATCTATAATATATAATTTATATACATATAATTATATAATAAAGCTGAAGACTTTGTTTGTATGTTTGTTTGTTTGTTATGCGCTAATCTCAGGAAATACTGGTCCGATTTGAAAAAATATTTTTGTGTTGGATAGTCCATTTGACGAGGAAGGCTTTAGGCTATTGGAAATCGAAAAATTGTGTTAGTACAAGCTTGGAGCTTAGTTTGGGGCTAGGCAATTGGTGTCAGGTGTGTTAGTCCAAAACATTTATTTATTTATTTATTTACTTATAAAAACTGCATCTGAATTCGATGTGATGTATTAAAGATCGAACACAGAGCACAAGAAATAACTTTGTTGATGTAATTAAGTAGTAATAATATTTGTATTTTCTCTAGGTTCAATATCACATCATCATGGAGTCGGGAAGTTACGTAAAAAGTGGTACACTTCGACAGTAAGCGAGACGGGACGGCAACTCCTCTTGGCGGCGAAGAATGCACTGGACCCAGAAAATATATTTGCAGTCGGTAATCTCGCATTTGGCGACGAAGATGAAAACACATTAGTCAAAAGCAAATTATAGGCCAGTAAAAATATTTTTATTTATTCAGGCCCCGTGGTTCCGAAAAAGCCAATTTATTCGTTATCATAAAGGATTGTGGTATAAATTGGTGCCGCGAATCACATACTGCCCTAGAATGTATTTATTTGTACAAATATTGTCGTAAATAAAATAAAAACAAAATCAAAGTTGCCAGAATAATCAAAAAAGTTTACCTAGATAAAGAAAAATTAAGTGTCACTTCGGAATTTTCTGGGAAATTGCAATAATTAATTTAAAATAATGTTTAAATTCAGATTAATTCACACTTTTTAAAGGAAAATAATAATTATAGATTTTCTACTATTTTCTTGCAACCCGTTAATTATTTACCTATTTCTAGCACCTATTTATCTTTAATTCCATGTTTGTATTTAGGTACGTCTTTAATAAAACTGTCTTCAGGGCAAGATAACATGGTCTAACGGGGATGCTTTAATTTTAGTGCTATGATGCAATACTTTTCATACATGACTAGCTAAATTAGAATATTTTGAAATAAATATCAACAACGATTATTTAGTAACTACTATTATATGGTTAAAACTTGCAGATCAATAGCGCTTAAGCCCATGATAAAAGATAAAAGGGCGGTACAACCCGTACAACATTCAAAGTGTTTTGTCTTAATGACGTGGTGTTATCGGTACATAAGAAATTATATTGCCAAAAAACTTCTAAAGATTATAGAAACCAATGGTTTCCCCATTTAATTTTAACACCAAAATATTTGTAGCAAATAATTTTGGCGATAAAAATAAACGTTTTTTTACACCCATGTTTTATCGTCTGTAAGTACCTAGTAGGTGTAATCTGACAATGTATTTATTGTTAATAATTTTATTTTATCTAAATAAATTAGGCTATGAATTGCTCAATATTTTAAGATAAGCAAACAAACTATTTGTAAGTCGAAATAATGATATTAAAATGCGTTATATTAATTACATTCCTTTGTATTTTTGCTGTTTTTTCACGATTATGTTGGTTGTAGGTGGTGTGCGATTATGTTCCAATCTATGGTAATTTACCAACTGGTAGGTAAATGATGAATGATTACTTATTGGAAATAAACTTTGTTAATAAAGTACGAGTTCATTTATTTAACACTTGAAATTGCGAAAGTCATTTAGAACGAAAAGCAATACTTAGTTTTAAGGTTTTAATACTATGGGTTGATTGATATTCAAATTACTTATCAGCATTTTGAGTTTCAACGTGACTCTTAAGTAATTTGTTGACATGAGAAAATCACTAAATAACAGACTTGTAGTAAAATAAGAAAAGATAAAAAATTCCATCCGAGTTGTTTAAAGTTTTACCAGTTATAAGCTACTAGCGGCCCGTCACGCGGTTTCACCCGCGTCCCGGGGGAACTACTTCCCGTACCGGGATAAAATATAGCCTATGTTACTCTGGGTGAATGTAGCTTACCAACAGTGAAAGAATTTTTCAAATCTGCTAAGTAGTTTCGGAGCCTATTCAATTCATACAAACAAACAAAAAATCAAACCTTTCCTCTTTATAATATTAGTATAGAAAATCAATATTTTGGCGGTAAAATTAAAAATAGAAATTAGTCAATTGATGTACTTTTGAATGAATAAAATAACATCCAGTAACACTTCCGGTATCATTCACTCTCTATACTCGGTCATTCCAATATTTTACACTCTTTTGTCTTTGATACATTCGTCGTTCAACTGAGTGAACTGTCAATTTTCAAAAGTGTTGGAAAAGTTGATGGCGGAAAGTGATTTGTAAAAGTAATCGTAGGGTAGAAGTGAATTGTATTATCATTTATCAGTGTAGTTGTTGCGTTTTCTTAATCTTACTAGTTGAAATACTACAACATCAAAATGATTGACCTGTTCATGCCCTTTCGGGCTTTTCTGAAGTTCGAAAATGTTTGTACGGACAACAACATCTTCCGCATGCATTATAAGGCGACTGTGATCATGCTGCTAGTGTTCACGTTGTTGGTGACTTCCAAGCAGTTCTTCGGGGAGCCGATACACTGCATGAGCGACAGCGAAAAGGACTCCGACAAAGATGCCGTCAACAGTTACTGCTGGATTTACGGAACCTACACTTTGAAAAGCCGGTTGGCGGGAGTAGTTGGTAAGTTCTAGAATTTTGTCCTATACATTACATGAAACACCTGCAGTGTCGCTAATTTTACAACCTTTTAGGTTTTTTCTTGTCGTTATGCGGCATTTGATAAAAATGCACCTCATAGAGGTATTTACCCAATACCCAAGTATAGAAGTTATTCTAATAAGAATTTTACTTAGGCTGACAACAGCGTGGTCCCTGATATCATAAAACGCAACTAAATATCACGGCATAGTGATATATATTGGAAAAATAATGCTCATGTAATAATTTCTTATATACCTTCTCGAAGTTTCTGTTGAAGTTTTGTCTACTTGACTTTTAATAAGTACTTTTACAAAAGATCACCTGGGGAAACTCTTGAAAGTTCTTTTAGGTATGAACCTATACATACCTTATCTACTTATTTATTTATAGTCATTAAAGTATTTCTCTCATTAAAATTTTCCATGATTTATTCATTGTTGAACGTAAACAAATTATAACTTCAATTAACTTCAGGACACAAGTGCACGCATAATTTAAGTAATAAATTAAACATTTAATAAACTAAAACAGAAGTTCTATAAATATTAATTAATTATCTACCAACACTACCTCTTCAAGGCAAGCACATGGCATACCCTGGAGTGGGCCCTCTGAAGATAGAGAATGATGAAGAGATCAAACACACATACTATCAGTGGGTGTGCTTTGTGCTGCTGGGGCAGTCGGTGATGTTCTACACACCTCGCTACCTTTGGAAGATTTGGGAAGGAGGCAGACTCAAGGCTTTGGCTTCAGACTTAAGTATGCTAATAATATTATTTCTATTATTATTTTATTCTATTTAAGGTACATAAATAATAAAGCAGTGTTGTAATTTCCTTGATAATTGTAATGGCAGTGTCACAAATGAGTAATATTGCTATTGGCAATAAATAGGCCCTTTTCTTTGAAGTGGAGGCTATAAAAAAGTAAACAGAGAAGACTGGCAAGGTATAAATGGTGTTTTTAAAACAGCACCAACCTTAAAAGGCAAGGATACATCTAATTATACAGAAATACTACCCTGACAGAAGTAGTTCTGCTCCCTCCTTGATAGGTGTAGCCGCACCTGGCTATTAGCCATAACAGATATAAAAAATATAATATATTTAAATTGATTTTGCAGGCAGCCCCTTAGTGACGAAGGACTGGTCTGAGTTCCGCAGGGGAGAGCTGGTTTCTTATCTGAGCTACACAAACATCTACACACATAACATGTATGCACTGCGGTATGCCTTCTGCGAGCTGCTCAACCTTATCAATGTGGTAAGAGTTTTAATAGAATTCAAATGACAAATAATATTTTTTTCTTATTTTTATGTCTAACATAACAGAGGGAGGGAACTTGACAGGTAACATTTTTACTTATTTTTATGTAAGAGGTACCCAAACAAGACTATCCATGATAGTAAGTGATCACTGCTGCCCATGGACATCAACAACTCAAAGATAGTAGATGCATTGCCTGCTTTGAAACATTATACCCACCCCAACTGAGCTCTGAAGACCAGAAACACAATCACCAACAGAAACATAACTGCAATAAAGTGCTTCTTCATTTATAGATGATGGAGATTAGTATTGAAAAAAATATATATATTATTAAACATATAAAATAAAACTACTTTTAAACGGATATAATCGCGGTATATTCTTGAAACTACATATTTACAGGAAAACCCGACGTTTCGGCTCCTTTTCAGGAGCCGTGATCACGGAATGACTCAGATGTTATGCGTCACTTGTCATATTTAAATTATTGCAAAAACTACCCTCAACTTAAAATCTAATCGCCGTCATCTTCACTGCTATCATTCGTAACGTTCCGATCCACGCAGTAGGAGCTAATGGTGTCTTGAAGCTGCTCACTGTGATGTCGACTGGAACCCATCAGATGTAAAACTGGGTCCCATGTAGGTGGTACATTCCAACCATCTTCCCTATTGAAATTTGGATGTTTTTTAATTTCAATGGCCTCGCGTAACATCCTGGGTAGGAATCGGTTTTCTCTAGCGAGGACCTGGGGTTTATCAAAACGAATGTAATGGTTGGGTTTATCCAGTACATGCTCACAGACCGCTGACTTCGTTGACCTCCGATGTTTCATGTCCGCAATGTGTTCTTTAATTCGCGTTCCGATGCTCCTCTTGGTTTGACCTATGTATGAGAGACCGCAGTCACAATCAAGCTTGTATACTCCTGCCGTTTGAAGAGGATTGTTACACTTGACAGGTCTTAAGAACTGGCTGATCTTCTTCGGCGGCTTGAAATAAGTTTTAATTGAAGCTCGCTTCAGGATGTTGCCAATTTTGTCAGTGACTCCCTTCAGGTACGGTAGAACGGCAGGCTGACGCTCGACTGTAGCTGGTTTTGCACGGTGTCTGCGATGACGTGGTACTTTCAAGAATATACCGCGATTATATCCGTTTAAAAGTAGTTTTATTTCATGAGTAACAGTCGCGTAAACCTAAGAAAACATTATAATTAAACATATATTCACAGAAAATATTTAACAAACTCATGTCCGTCCCCAGGTTGGTCAAATATTCCTCCTAGATATATTCTTGGGAGGAGCATTCCGCAACTATGGCGCTGCAGTTGCTGCATTCACGCACACACCTCGTGTTCCTGCTAACATGGTAGATTTCGCTGCCGTCAACCCCATGGATCAGTATTTCCCGAAACTTACCAAATGCTGGATAAGAAACTATGGTCCAACGGGCACTCTCCAACTCAAAGACCGCCTCTGTGTACTGCCTTTAAATATTGTTAATGAGAAAATCTTTGTGATTCTCTGGTTTTGGCTCATCTTCCTTGCTTTTGTATCTACTGCAGCAGTCCTTTTCCGTTTGTTGATACTCTCATTTTCTCCTCTCCGTACCGCCTTAATAATGGCTCAACTGCGATACATCAACAGAAATGTTGTGAATAGAATTGTTAAGCGCTTCGGCTTTGGTGACTGGTTCATTCTGTATTTGCTGGGAAATAATATGAATCCAATTATTTACAAGGAGCTGATTATAGAATTATCAAAAGAGTTGGATCATAAAACTATCATGGTCTAATGCTGTGCATTCTATTTGCAATTATTAGATCTCAACATTAATAATAAGTGTAAATACAGTATTTCCTAATCAAAGAAGACTGATATTGATTCTCATATTTATGGAAATATCCATATTATTTTTTTTAACTTACCAGCTGGTGATATTTGAAGTACTGGCATTGCTATAATTTCTTTAAATTATTGGATGATTACATTGAAGTATTATTTTCGTTTGTATTTTGATGAATATTATATTCTTCTTAAACTGGGTTTAAATTGTTTTGTAGTAAGTACATAATAGCGAATAATACATATTAATAATAATTGTTACCCATTGTTGCTCAAGTCTTAAGACTGATATTTAATAGTTTAATAATTCTAAGGTTAAATTCATTCAAATAAGACACAAACATTGCTGTTTGGGTCTTATTCAAGTGATGTTCTTGTTCCTAATATACTATAGTTACATTAAGTAACGAAATTAAAAATTTCCGTTAATATAGTGTGTAATTTAAGATTCTTGCAACTTATTGCCTTAATAAGTTCTTATGAATAATAATAAGTTTGATAACATACCATTGTTACAATTATAATAAAATCCTAAATGTTACCATTGTTTTATTTAGTAGGAATTAATTGATATAATCCTATCGTAAATGTCATGGTTTTGGTTAACACTTCACATTTTAGTTGGTACCAGGGTATATCGGAGCAATAAATAATCATCATTATCATCCAAGCACTTCTCCCGGTTGCATCCTTGGCTATTGACACGGTACACTATGAATATGCTCCTGAATATAGTTAATTCCTTGTTATTACTAGCCCAGCAATTTTGCTACGGTGAAAATAAGCAGACATTTTTTGTGTACTTTCTTAGCTGTTTATTCAAAAATATCCAGTTTACAATAAAACCTTATTTATAATTTACAAAGTGAATACGTCAACACAAAATTGAAGTTTCATCAGAAATAGTAGTTATTGAAAGTAGTACTAGTTTTGCAGTTGACTCACTTTATTCGATGCTATGAATATTTTAGTAGTAATTCACACAGCCTGAACAACGAATATGTCTAAAGTTTGATTATTTGTTCATGACATGGAATTAAGTAACCTGCATATTATAGGTAAAATCTATTGTTATAACCTAAACTTCATTGTAATAATTAACTCTAACCATAAGATTACCCGGAACATCCTCTACATCCGCAATGAACACACTCAACAATCCTTCCTTCTTCCAGTTTGCTCTTAGGCACTCTGCATATACAGTTGGTCGCAAAATTCGTGTCTCTGGTCTGAATGCAACGCAAACAACACAGGTTTTCATATCCAGTTTTCTTCCACTTGGCAATGAGATTTGCGTCAGCTATTTTCTCATCAAGGCAGTACTGGTACAACTCCCTACTGATAGCTTTTCTTCGGTAAAACAGATCATAAATGTATCGGGATTTCTGGTGGTGAATCTTGAATATTGGCCAGAGGGACTCCTGTTTACGTTTTCCTTCATGTGGCTCGGTCTCGGCTGAAATCAGAAATGTTGTAATAAGTACCATGAAAATTATTATCAACATTAGGTCGGAGATATGGGAAGAAATAAATACCATGGAACTTTATTTCAACTGAATATCGGCGAAAGATACAAAAAAAGGAATCAATTACCTTCTCTCATTTTTTGTTCCAACTCTTCGAGTGTAGGCTCTATCAGTTCCCATCCTTCAGGCGGGGATTTTCTGCTTCGACGTACTTTAGGCATATTTTATTATAGAAGTGATGGTGTTCAGAAAAATGCAAAAATACAACGCGACTGCATGCATCAAACAAAATAACACACTCGCATTGACAGCCGTCAACTAAGCTGTCACTTTGACATTTCATAAGGCTGCGTTCCATTATTTACCTTTTTGTTATGTTTTTTAATGTTTTTTTTATATTTTAAGTTGTTTGGGGTTTTTTGAATGGATAAAAAATACTTTCATGATGTATACGTATCTATTTCAATTATTTTATTTGTGGTTCACAATATTACTCAATGCCATGATTATTCTTTATCATTATTTTATGATGGCTCTTCTCGTCTCATCCATCAGCCATCGAGCGTTCACAACATTGTTACTATGGCTAAGGCTAGATAAATTAATAATTGATGACCGATTAACTGTTTTTATCTTTTTATTACTACAGATAAATCAAAACAGATTATCGTAGTGAAGTCATGGACGGATGGACAGGCTGTTTACAAAATGAAGCGTTTCTCGGAATAACTAATAGTGTAGTAGTAGACTGTAGATTCCATAATAATCGTTCAGGTACAGTCGATTTAAAAATCCTGCCATAGGTGAAATTCAGCAAGTGAAAGATCGCAATGCGCGTTTAAGGAACTTCGTTTTTTTTGTAGCCCTTAGGCTACGAGCTTAATGTGAAGCTCAAATGACCTTTCTTATACACAATGACTGCGTTTTTAAAAAGATTCAGTGTGGAACAGCAAGGTAAGGAAGGCCCCATTGATATTTGTCTACAAATTAATTTATTCTGTAAACTTGACCGTCTAAAAATTACACTTTAAAAAAAGTTTTTAAAAACCTAAGGAAACTATATATTAGTGAAGGTATTTTTTTCACTCCTTTTACAATGACCAATAGCCGTATCATAAATAGGTACATATTAAGTACTCTTATGCGTTACATAACAAACTGGATTTCTAGTTACAAATTCTCTTCTTACACGCAGATACGTATAACGCAGCCATGATATTCACGCTGATGATTTAGTGCACCAAGCTGATTATTTTGTCAACGAGCATCCAATTTATTTGTTGATTAATTGCATTTTAAGCTTTCACTTTTGACAGTAAGCGTACCGGCTGACGACGTTAATTGCTTCGCAAAAAGTGTATGTTGTTCCGCTCCACTTATCGCCGTATGATATTAGTAAATTCTACTAAGTAGGTAGCAGTGTTCGTGTGGCAGTCATACTCATCTACACTTAGTTGTTAAGCTTATCTGTAGGTAGGTAAACCTTTTAACATCATTACCGTCAGCTTAGCAGCAGCTCATCTATACAGCTCTTGGAGAAGTATGATATTGCCTCCATTTCTTCTTTACCACCTTGCTTTCATGTCGGATTAGGTATGCCGTCGTTTCTACAATGATTTTTTTTTCTAAACTTCTTAAATAACCATCGTATATTTGGTTGTCTGCTGACTAATAACTGTACTAAAGTATCTAGGTATCTACCCAGTGAGTTGTATTAGTTCAATGTATCTACCCACCTTATCTTATTATAAAGAAATTATAAGTTTAAGTTCCAACTTCCTCTCCAGAGCAGTTTATCTAGCAACAGATTTCTTACTTAGGCAGGTTAGGTATTTTCTTATCTCTAGACTCTTGGACATGTAGCGGATTTTTCTATTTATCTTAATACACAAGCAATACCTATGGAACATTGTATAGTAATAATAATTTGGAAGATAATTTACCTAGGAACTTTTATCTTTCTCACCACGCACCCAAGTAAAAGCTCGCAAATCTTATTAAATCACTGTCGTAATGCGGTTTAATTATTTATTTAAAACCGCGCTTACCTGTGTATATGAATAACGGGCCCTACCTACCTATACCGCCAGGTTGGTCGTATGAACGTGTATCGCTGTCCTTCTCGCGCAAGGTGGGATCGTGTTGGTTTGAGAGAGAGAGGCATAGTTTACGTGCCTCGACTACTAGTCGTGGAATGCGGTGCGTTCGCGCAACACAACCTCCGAGCACAACCAGTCTTTTCATTCCCCCGCGTCGACGGCTGTCGTCGAATTCGCCTCTCTGAACTACGGTTTTATCAAAATATGAGTGTAAATTTCCGTTACCCGAGTGTTTGTTTGTTATTTCTAAGTGAATAATATTGTGAGAACAGTGCTCAACACTTGTGTTATGAAGTTTTGTGAAAGTTGACGGAGGTTTTAAAGAACTTCGGGTGTTTCGTCGATTATTTACCTGTAAGTCTACTTTATGAGTACCTACGTGTCTGGGTGACGTTGTGTAGTATTGTTGTGTTCGATTCCTTCGTCTTGGATGAGTCGTGTGGTGAGCGGTAAACATTTGACCCGTGTAGAATGTCCGCTAACCGATGATTTTAATATTTACCAAAACAATTTGATTCCTACTTATGTGGGTACCTACTATAAACTCAGCGGCCTAAATTATTTCAGACAAATTTGAAATGTAGGTCACAATTTTATTAAATTAATTCTCCAATTTAAACCATTATAATTATATACCCTCACAACCTTTTTAAATGTTAACGAGCCCTTTCCAATTCCTAGGTACTTTCCCTTCCTCCTCCCGCACTTTAATAACTTTAATTACCTAGTTCTCCTGTACACGCATACCAAATTATTAGTGTACCTATGTGTACCTAAGAGGTTTAGCACGCCTAGTTATCAACATAAAGGTCACTCCGGTTTACGTCTTGACCCCGGTCACTGACCTTGGGGCAAAGAACTCGACGGTTTACTTCGAACTAACTTACTGAAAATCTGAATGAACTACCTACCCAGGAAGATAGATAATTTCTTAAAGATTAATTCAGAACTCTTTTTGATGTGTAAGGAAACATATTTTTTCAGTTTAAAAATTGTTTCACCAGAATACGTGTCTATGTGATTCTTATGGTAAGCAATAAAAATTAAGTGCTTAGGTATGAGAAGCCTATTAATGTCGCATTCGCAAAATGCAGATTGGTGATCGATAACAAACCTGCGGCATGAGCATAAAAACACCTTCACAATTTTACCCGACCCGGGAATCGAAGAACCCTAAGCTTACGGCCCAATAGGTACTTACTTTAATACCACTCGAATGAACCGCTCGTCTGGGGAAAAGTACAGAAGACCACAGTGTAATGGCACATCGTAACTGTTGTGCTATGTTTGCTGGTGAGTTAGGTCGCCAGAGCTCATTTGGGGAGGGTTTAGGGTCCTAAAAGCCGGCAACGCATCGGCGATATCTTTGGTGTCGCGGATGGCCATGGGCAGCGTTGATTGCTTACCACCAGGCAAATAGCTAGCTCGTTTTTCTACCATAAAAAAAAATCGTTAGATTATTAACCTTTATTGTTTTTTATATTGGTGTAAACGGAGGCACTTTCAATCCAATCCTTTTGACCAAGTCGTAGTTAGTCTCGTATCTTTACAAGATCTGCAATAAACATAAGCACTTCGTAGGAATGCTGTAAAGTCTGCCTTTAATGGACTTAGTTAAGTAGGTAGATATAGGTTTCTCGCAATTATGGTCCTTCGAATTCTGCCGTCGCTCGTTGGATTTGTAACTTTAACTACCTCATATTAGATTATTCATTCAAATAGAATGAAACTGTCCAAACTCGGAAAATTAATGACACGACATCGCTTTTTGCAAGCCCCAGTTCATAAAAATTTGGGCATGATCTGATGATGATTCTAGATCGAATTACTTATCCATTTGCATATTGGTAATCTAGTTCACTGCACCGTCAATAGAAATAAAAGTACCTATGTATATGAAGGTAGTTTCTTGAGCTTAACGACAATCGCTCCTACGTTAATCACAGTTGTGTAATCATGGAACTTGAACTCAGTAGGTATCCCACTATCACTCAAACGTTGTCAAATTAATTTTCATTCTGATTTTAAATAGTTTATGAGTACCCAACAAACAAATTGGTTGTATAAAATTTGTCTATGCGACGTACGGTTATATAAATGTTGAATAGATGTTATTAGACAACAATAACGTTGTCTAACAGTAATTCCTACAACGATTTAGTCCTGTGACTAAAAGATCATATTACATTAGTTGAGTAAACGTTTTAACGACTACTTTATACAACATCGTATAATGGTACGAAAAATAGTTAAATAAACGTTTATACGACATTATTATGCAACATCGTATAATGGTACGAAAAAGTAGTTAAATAAACGTTTATACGACATTATTATGCAACATCGTATAATGGTGCCTAGGAATAGGTAATATAAACGTTTTTATGAGACATTTATACAACGTCGTATAATGTTGTCAATGTAAGGTGACAGAAACGTTTTTACGACTACTTTATACAACGTAGGTTGGGTAAACGTTCACTCAATTGAGTAATACGACGTTCTATAACAGTTGTATTAAAGAATTCTATTAACCAGTATTGGTGGTCTACGTAACCTTCACACGACCTTTATTGAATCAAATCGTCGCATAAAGATTATTTTTAGACCTGTACATAACAAGAGAATTTAGTGGTGAACTACGAATCATTATACAACATTAAATTCATTTTGCAACCCTTATAGAACTATAAGCAGACCTAAAGTTATATAAAGGCACAACAGGCACTTTTTTAAAACTATCTTACATTTTGTCAAATTAACAATTTTTCAATTAATTTCAATAAAATCAAGTAATTTAAATAAAATTAATTTCATTTGTAATGGAATCGTGGTTCTTTGTTCAGAATGTTTATTATCTCACGGTACTCGAAAATCATTTATAATGGCGGACCATCTTGGTTGCAAGAACCTGCTTATGCGACCTTTTCATCATATAAACGATGTATAGAAGTCGTTTCCTGACATAGGCAAGATGGCTGATATTTAAGTATCAAAACACACTTTAAATATAATTTTCAATAATTGAATTCAATGTAATTCGAAGGGGGCGCAAAAAATTTAACGAAAACACACCTATATTTCATCATAAAAGTAAAGTTCCCATAGGACTAAGTGCACTGCACAGTCACACATTACATATTTTTACTTTAGCTCTGGTCGCGCATAAAAATAGTAAAGAAGATGTTAATTTGGTTAGGAAAATTATAACATTTCTGTAAACTCATCTCTAGTAAAATTGAACGAATGAGAATGAATGAAATGGACTGAACATATACTCATTTCAGTCACCTTCTAATGTCTATATAACTGTTATGGGACTTCAGTGGTTCCATAACGGTTAGAAGATAACAATTTTGTAACCTAAAAGTCGGCTTAAAACTTTTATTTAACATTTAGGCGACGTTGAAATAGTTCTTGACTAACTTTTATTTAACTTCTAAATAACATTAATGTCGTGTAATTTGGGCCTATTTCGCGTTGAATAAACGTCTACAACTACGTTTATACGACCCATCCTATGGACCAAATAGTAATAGAAAAACGTTTACACAACTTTTAAAAAACATTAATTTGTTACTTATTGCACCTTGAAGCACGCACAGGCTTGGCACGAAGTGTTTATGAAAAGAAGAATTACCCATTTCCTCCTACCCAATATCAGCCGATCTCAATGAACGCTGATTCAGCCATTGAGAGGTAGAACGAATTCTAGGACATCATTTAACGGGACCGCTGCGGTAATCTGTTTCTCATGATAATGCGACAAGCTAGACTGATGACCATAAGGCACGATGTACCGTTTAAGAACCAAAAGGATACGCGGCACAGTCCTTGTTTATCAAAGGTTTTGATAAAAATCGTGAACAAAATCCCCGTAGTTAGTGTACGCTGGGCTCCGAGGAAATAGCCGAGGATGCAACCGGGAGAGGCGCTAGAATGATGATGATGGCGAACAAATAATCCTTTTAAAGATAACATTATAGGTAGGTATGTCACAAGTTTGTTTATTTACCGTGAATGATATTTCGATGGTACGCCATTGTTATTGCAACGTACGACTATTTAACCAACGCATTAGGTTTTTTAGCATGCTAAATTTCTTGAACAATACGAGTCTCTTCGTTCAAAAAAAGAAGTTCTTAGAGATCAAGGACACCTTTTCAAGTGCAAAGTGTTTTCTTACACAATGTCATGACCAAGTGCCGTATGCTTTAAAATATTTTAAACTTGTTCTTTTCCCCAACTCCTGGTTGGTTTTATCATATCACAAGGTATTCCTGTCATAATGTTGTGTTATAGTATAACTGTTATAATATTGTAAAATCTCAAAAAAATTGATATCATAATGATTATCTTTATCATTTAGCAAGTAGCATCAGTCTGAAAGCACCATGTCGCCATGTCTTCTACATAGTTCGAGCAATTTCACTCTCACATCTTTTCTGTCGTACATAATTCCAAATAAGAGCCAAACTACATATAGTAAATCGCCAAAATGTCGCTGCAACGTCCATATTATTACTTGTTCCCATTTTATTTTGGTAGTTGACATATTATACTAAGAGGATTCTCGATTATGATTGTTCTTGACTGTCTAATTGAGCAATGTTACGATTGTGAAAGCTGTAAGTCATAAAACTGGATTAAGTCACATTTTTACGACTTAATTAGCAGTCAACGAAAGAATGCGCGTTATGTGCTAATCGTAGATCGTTTAGCCAGATTATACCTCATTGTGCATGTATTATCTTTAGAAGGGGAAGATATTATAAGCATTCCTTTATTCAATTTATTCCTTAATCCATTATTCAATTCTAATCACAATAATATTAAAACAAAGTCGCTTTTATTGGGACAGACAGAAGTCTGACACTAAGATGTTATTTTTTATCTGATAGATGTGTTTTAAGGAGAAGGCTTATGTGTTGACGTGATAATACAGGAGACAATACTTTTTAGCTTCAGCATTGCGCCCGTGCGATTTCCCTAGTTGGAATATTAAATTTGGCATGCTTAAAATCATTGCAAAGGTGACACGATACCAAGTCTGGAAGCCTTTTTGCCTCCAATGGAATATTAATAGGCTGATACTTTCAAAATCGATACTAACGGTTGTGGGGACTTTAAGTGATTGATGATGATGACTATGTTTAACGTTTAAGACACTATGTCGTGCTTAAGTGATCTACTGTTTAATTTCCTTTTTATGTAAAGTTGAAAATATAAATCAGGTTCAACGTACTTATTATGTTAATTAAACACCTACGCTACATAATCTGCAGAACATGATGAAAAGGATAATTTAAAAAGCTATAAATTAAGTAGGCAGGCATTCAGTTTTTAATAGAATGATCAATCAATGAAGGCAAACAACTAACGTTCAGCAATAAAATTTAAGTGCATAATGCTCTTGAGTTGTCATTGCAGTGTTTTCAACGATAATACATACTGGCATATAATAATTATCATCAGTTAATGCCAGTTAACTTTTGTATTTGCGCCTACTTGAGCCATCGTAATTTTCAGCGACTTATTCTTCCTACCCGTACAATTCTTGCTCTATTCTTGTAATTCCCCAAAGTCTAAAAACGCCAAATGTCAAAGACCACGTGAGTCATCAGAAGAGGTAAACATCGAGTAGTTCCTTGTTCAATTCTTGTTCATTTGACAGAGGTCACGGCGTTAAAAACTGCAGCCGATAGATGACGTCATAACCATGCGAACTCTAAACGTAAATGAATATGTGCGGTGTATGTTAAACGATCTTACGATGAGTCGTCAAAATGTACGATGTTGATTTTAAAAACAAAACAACATCAAGTAATGACATAAGGGAAAGAATTAAGAATCGCAGATGCGATTATTGAAAAGAACACATGTTTCACACAAAAAGTTTTTGGACAGTGAAATCGGAGGTCCCTTCAAAGGATTTAATGAAAATCCTTAATTGCCTCTAATAAATTAGATGATAAATCCATATTTATTTCGGATGTGCTTTCGTTGTTTATTTTTGGATGATGATAAGCCTGTTGTATTGTCTATTTCATTAGACCGTGCAGAGGTAATTTCAGCAAAAAGATTTATCGATGCCCAGACATTTAGGAGACCGATAATTGCGTTCAATATTATGCATTGTTGTACTTCTTTATTCCATACAGTATAAGTCAAAGTCAAAACTTGACGAATAACATGTAAGATACACTTACCGTCCATGGCCGAGTTATTCAAAACGAAAGTCAGTAAACATTTGCGTAAGGCGTTTTGAAAACGTTACTTGGCCATTTGAAACGTCTTAATTTAGTAATAGGTGGTTGTCTCTGCATTATCTTGTAAGTTATTGTCAATGCCAAACTGTTATTATCCGTAATACCCACGATAGGAACAATTGGTTGTGTCAATGCCACTTCTTATTTGGTGCCGTTTCTGCCATTGAAAGCTTTGAATGCAATTTTTAAATATACGCCTACGGCTCTAACGCATTAGACGTTTGCACAATGAAGAGACTAATGAATTGCTGCCAAATTTGTAAATAGCAATTTGTAATTTCTGTTCAGTGTCGATGACGATTTACGTCTCTATTTTTCACTACTATCTTCAGTAGCAACTCCGGTGTAAAGTGTAAACTATCAAAAAATTATAATGTTCAATTCGACTATTTTACGTACCTACGATATTGATAATAACCATAAGACACACACTTGAGTTCCTTGAATATTGGAAAGAATTTTAAATTCATTCCAACAAAGCGTTCTCTCGTAAACAGTTTAATAGAAAGCGACCATCAGTTACTTCCATTGGATGCGATTTCGCGGATGTATTGAGCGATTTAAAAACTATCCGTCATAACAAGCTTCTGAATTAGTATCTTGCACGCATAGATATAATTACTGATTCAAAATTTCTTGCGGATTTGAATTATTAAGCTGGTTCATTATACGATCTCTAACAGTGAAATAATTATTGGATTAATTGCAAACACTGGACCGTTAATTTCTGCTGAAACTTTGATTGTTTCTTAGTTCTTGTTCTTGTTGTTTAGGGCTAAATGGTTTTATTATTTATAATGATAATTATCAATGTCGACAAGGCCAATAAATATAGTTGATCGTTGAATTGCTCTCCTAGAGGTAAACGTATTGTGAGTTTTCGTTTAGTGGTAGGTTGGTACAATAATTACTTCGCAAAGTCCATTTACTTATTTATTCCTGACATAAAATCTGTTTTTCTACTATCATAAGTAATTCATATGTATATATCTATTCATGCATTTATCTGCACGATTGTCTATACATAGCCTTTGCATTTTTTTATAACAATAATCTGTTGTTGGCTGAGGAATTCATGTCCATAATGAGATTGTAAGACTTCGTGTATAAAAATTATGTTGTAAATATACGGTTACTCTATTCACGACATAATTAGTTGCACACATTTTAACGCTCGATTAAAGATCATCTACAATTAAAGCAGTAATGATGATTCGTCAACTGTATAACACGATCTTAAACTGAATTTAAACCAATTTTAATTGCATATTTTCCCTTTCTTCATTAGCATCCTCAATATCGTCTTTTATTTAGTTTCTGCCAGACTATTAATTATGTTAAAATGCTAATAGGTACGTCACAAGTGTTTTGAATTGAGTATTAATTAAGATTTATTTAATTAGAATGTTGCTAGAGACATTTAGAACAACCATCGTGGCGAGTTTTTGTACTCATTCGACAACGTCAATGATGTCATCAAATTCTGCCTAAGTTTTTGTGGTACTAATGATCCGAGGTTCAATTTGTAATACATATTAACAACTGAATATTATTATGCTAAACACACGTTTGAGCCTACAAGTTGTTTATTGCATTTTATTAACGATCTCTGCACCTTTGACCCGAATTTAGCAACTTTGTGCAGTGCACATAGTACTGAGCACATAGGTATTATAGTGAGAAATTGATCATTGAAAATTATTGTAGTCGTAGAAGCTTAAAATCTCGACTTGGATTTAATTTTCAGACTAAATATAAATCTGCAAATTAAAACTATACCGTTTTAAAAACACTAATAAATCGAAAAGATGAATAGGTAACAAGATCATTGGCAAAACATTTTGTTATACGAATTTTATTATTCCGCAAATAGAATTTATCTCAAAAAGTCCATTGCTTCTTTCTAAAAGAAACGACTTCGGAAAAAAACCCAAGCGATGAAAAAAGCGGACGAGCATTATTACAATTCCCATAATTTAACATGTACTTATTTGAAATTGAATATGCTTGCAAACCCATGTGTAATGTTTTTGCCATATTCATTCACGTATTGAAACGCAGTGTTTTTACTGTCGCATCTAAATGTTCTGCGTATGAGTTTCAAAGGCCAGTGGTCCGACCGGTTGTTATCCAACGCAAGAAGATGCAAACTACATAGTTAATAGGTTCTTTGGCACTGGAATTTATTTACAGATGCACTGTTAAGTGCAGTAGAAACAACTCACAGTAAAATAAAATATTGGTAAACAAAAAAAAGGCAAACAACACATTCCTCATTCTTATTCTAAAATTAAATTGTAAAAAATTACAGGGAGCACCGCCAAGAAGGTTGCATATTATAGATATATCCTACTACTATTATAAAGGCGAAAGTTTGTATGTGTGGATGTATGGATGTTTGTTACTCTTTCACGTAAAAACTACTGAATGGATTTGAATGAAACTTTACCACAATATAGCTTATACATCAGAATCCTAACACATAGGATATTGGAAATCGAAATCCACGCGGACGGAGTCGCGGGCGGCCGCTAGTTATAGATATAAAATAATAATTATGTAAAATACATAGAAGAAAATAAATGTCTCCTTCAAGTTTCTAACACTCATCATCTATTCATTGCAGTCTGTCAAATTAAACACGACACATTTTCTTCGATTTAACATGAAAAAACCGGAATATTTTTCACTTTTCATACAGTTATTTGATGAACGACCGTTTGGTGAACGTGTGCGATTTAGCCATCCATCATTGTTAAGATGTTTACATGTTCAGATTAAGTCCGTAATGAGGTAAAAGAAGAATTATTTGTATTTTACGATAGAGGCGAGAATCTGTCTGATGCATAGCTGTTAATTTATAATTTCACTTTAGATAGCTGTTTACCAGTGGATTTTAAAGATAAAGCCTTGGAACAGTATCTAAAGGATTAAGTCAGTGTTAGTTTTCGAAAATGTAGTACCTATACTTACGTCTAGTTACTACAGAATTAATAACATTCGCTTTTTGTTCGGTTTAGTCACTGTTAACTGTTCATTTAAGATATTGTGCATCTCATATGAATTCTTAACAGGCAGAGTTCAGACTCTTGTCAATTAAAACTGCATTATTGAGCTACGATAGTGAGTGGACTTGCATTATGCGCTTGTGCGCTAAAGACCCGCAATGCGTACAACATGGAGGCATATCCCAAATTACTGTTTACTAACGTATAAATAAATCTATATCTATCTATACTAATACATAAAGCTGAAGAGTTTGTATGTTTGTTTGTTTGAACGCGCTCATCTCAGGACTACTGGACCGATTTGAAAAAATATTTTTGTGTTGGATAGTCCATTTGACGAGAAAGGCTTTAAGTTATTTGAAATCGAAATCCACGCGGACGGAGTCGCGGGCGGCCGATAGTTAAACTATATTAAGGTAGAGGAGCTCGTTATCGGGAGGGGATAAGCTATGTTTTGACTCAACTCTTGCGTAAGCGCATTCTCTGTGACCGCTTTAAGCCCAACTGGAGCGTAAAGCATTTGGCGACATTCCTTGGATGCAGTTTGCTGCAAATAGGTATCCGTGTTACTTCATACAGCGAGCAATGCTTCCTTCCCTTATGTAGACTTGTGGCCGTTATGGCCAGTCAGGTAGTGTTAATGTTGACTAGAGATTTAATCTTTTTTTATGGCATTTTTTCCGCCTTGCAAACGAGCTAGCGTGTCGAGTCGACTGATGGTAAGCAATCATCGCCGCCCATGAACATCCGCGGCACCAGAGACCAGAGGTATCGTCGATGCGTTGCCGGCCTAAAAGATCCCATAACCTCCCCAACTGAGCTCTAGCGACCTTACCCTCCAGCAGAAACGTCTTATTTCACTGTGGTCTTCTGTAAGGTGGAGGTACTTCCCCAGACGAGCGGCCCATTTGAGTGGAAGTTCCGCTAAGCTCTACCTCTCTTGACTTAAATTGGTATTACTGGACAGGTCATTGAGCTCATTTGGGCTAAATCAATTACCTACCTAATTTCTTGGATTGGACACATCTCCAATCTTTCCGTAACTCAGCACCTGTTATGAGAATACTCTAATGCGGTGCACAAATTATAATCAACTCATCAAAAAAGGTTTTATTTGAAATTAATACAGAATTCCGTCCCACCGACACTTTCTCTCTGATCACTTTTATTTATTAGTTATTTCGACGAATGCGGCCACGAATCTGAGCCAATGTCACGCCCAGCGTGGGCCCGACTCATGACACATTTCATTATTCGTCAAGAATTTTCTCACGTATTCATATCTATCATAAAAACTGCAATAATCGTAGTGGAGACTGATCATTCATTTAAATTTTTAATTCCAACATAACAACCTTCTTTTTGTATACCAGCGCTATTCGAGAAAATAATAATGCTATCTCGAGATACAGTTGTGTTTTCAGAACTAAACAATTAACTATTTCGTCTCATTACACTTTGTGTGGTGTAGAACCAGTCAATGCTAGTTTTAGAATCATTTAGGTTTAGGCATAACCAAAACATATACAGTTTTCGTTATAATTTATCTCCACTTGCTTATGATTGAATCTTAATGTTCAGAAACTTCTTTTACACTCTTCGTATATACCTACGTTCTTAAGGAATTATGCCCATAAAAGCATGCAATATGCATCATTAAACAGTAATAAAGTTAAGTTACTACTGTTTAATGACAATTTATCTTCAATTTCATACCCACTACATATAAATATTGTGTCTCAGAAATTAACATAGAATTGACAGCTACCCGTTCATTCATTTGTACACGAATTCTTCCTCATCATTTGCCATTGTATGCCTACAAAGAGAAATCACAAGTCTGTCAATACATCAGTCATCACTTTCGTGTCTATAGCTTAGTTTAAGCCTAAGACACAATGGTGGCATGATTATGAATCTTAGTAACGGAGCACGTTTACTTTTGCCACTAAAACGACGATTTCGTTCAAGGAAATAGCAACTCAAAGAGAACGCTGCACAAACACGGCTTGGGTTTTAAAAGGTTGTTTACTATATTATTTACTTTTACTCTTATATAAAGCAAATAAGGGCCAATTATAATCAGTGAAAACTCTTTACTTCTTTAGATGGACATAATGAACGCTCGTCTCTCGCTCGGCGCTCAAAAAGTAGAGAGTTATTTTGAAAGGCAATTGTAAAATTCCAGCAATAATCACTTAATTAAAAGAATATGTAGTAAGTAAAGAAGTTTTTTATAACTAATGTACTTGTAGGTAAAATGTAAATGGGTTTTGTCTGAACAATTTATTAATTTTCTTAGATAATAAAGAAAATAACCTAATATTTAAAAAAACTTTGGCGCTTCTGTAAAAAGATTACTTTGACAATTCTGAAGAATTCTCTGATAACGTCGTAGGTAGTTCTGAAATTAATAAAATTACTTTAATGTTAACATCGATTTACAAGCAGACTGTGCTTGAAACTTAATGGCATAACTAAGCGGCCATTGCTACTTGCCTTAGAGCCTACCATGTCCAACATCGCTGCTGCAGAGGCAGTCTGCAATGGAATGTGTAACAGCTGGCGGCCGTGACCGCAACAAAGGCTCATTGCAAATTAGACACGCCTGCGGCCACCCACGATCCCATTGCGGAGATTTTTCACTCCTGCGGCTGTCTCGTGCTCAAGAAGATTTCCAAAGAATATGTATGTAATCTTCCGACCGATTTCATGTCATGGCGACCACTTCAACACCTAGTCAGAATAAAAATACGTCTATATACACACAGACGCTCACAGGAAATAGCACTTCGTAACGGTTGCGCTGTGGTTCTTATACATAGTGAGTAATATCGCCAAAGCTTAGCTGGTGAGGGTATGGGGTTTTAAAGGCAGGCAACGCATCTGCAGCCCTTGTGCAGTTGTTGAAGTCCATGGGCAGCGGTGATCACTTCCCATAAGGTGACACTCTCGTTCGTTTGCCTCTCTGTAACGTAAAAAATAACAAAACTTTTCTTTATAAGCGTTGTACATTATACAAGTAGGTCTAGCTGCTTCTGTTACTCGTCAAGTACGTTGAGCCGTAGATCTAGCGTCTGTTCTCTCTACGGTCGTGTCATTCTTACAGAATTTACTAGAGACAAACGGTTAAATAATTTTATTTAAGTAGGTAATTATTAGTAAGAAGCGTACTTTCAACATCATACGTCGAAACCTTTTATATGATGCGACAGCGGATGGTGTTGTTTAACTTTTTAACATGTCCAAACAAAACTATCACCCACCCACGAAACTTTCTGTGAGCACTTTTATTCGCAAAAAGGCCCGCCTTAGTTATATTTGCGTTTGGCCCTAGCTCGTACATGTACTAAGCAAAGGCACAATTTCTTTAGATAATGTTTATGAATAGATAATCTTTATGAATAGATAAGCTCCATGCATTCTCGCGTTGAAGTAGAGACGAATTTAGTACAAAACCATCTGTGCACTTTCAAAAAGGGCCTGACTTAGTTAGATTTGCATCTGCCCTTGCGCATACTTCTGTACTATCATCAGAAATCTAAATTTTAAGAAAAGCTTTTTGCATGCAATTAGAGACGAATTCAGTAGGTACAAACTTTTTGCCAGCACTTTCATTCGCGAAAATGTCCGCCTTAGTTACAATTGGTTGCCCTTGTGCATACAAAGCAGGGCCCGACTAAACTTCTAAGCTTTTGTCAGAAAAAATAAATTTGAAGTGGAGACGAATTCAGTCCAGACTTTTTGCCAGCACTTTCATTCGCGAAAATGTCCGCCTAAGTTACATTCGGTTGCCCTTGTGCATACAAAGCAGGGCTCGATTATATGTACTTCTATGCTTTTGTCAGAAAAGATAAATTTAAAGATAAGTGGAGACGAATTCAGTACAGACTTTCTGCCAGCACTTTCATTCGCGAAAATATCCTCCTAAGTTATATAATATTTGCGTCTGCCCTTGCGCATACTTCTATGCTATTGTCAGAAAAGATAAGTGGAAACGAATTCAGTACAAACTTTCTGCCAGCACTTTCATTCGCGAAAATGTTCGCCAAAGTTACATTTGGTTGCCCTTGTGCATACAAAGCAGGGCCCGATTAAACTTCTAAGCTTTTGTCAGCAGAAAAGATAAATTTAAAGATAAGTGGAGACGAATTCAGTACAGACTTTCTGCCAGCACTTTCATTCGCGAAAATGTCCTCCTAAGTTATATAATATTTGCGTCTGCCCTTGCGCATACTTTTAAGCTTTTGTCAGAAAAGATAAATGGAAACGAATTCAGTACAGACTTTCTGCCAGCACTTTCATTCGCGAAAATGTCCTCCTAAGTTATATAATATTTGCGTCTGCCCTTGCGCATACTTTTAAGCTTTTGTCAGAAAAGATAAGTGGAAACGAATTCAGTACAGACTTTCTGCCAGCACTTTCATTCGCGAAAATGTCCGCCTTAGTTACATTCGGTTGCCCTTGCGCATACAAAGCAGGGCCCGATTCCGGCTGCGTGCCGACGCGCGTCTCCTAAATGTCACTGAAAGTATCAATGGTTGCTTTCTCGTGCGCGTACGCAGCTTCCATTCAATCGAAGGCCTCGTTTCGGAGTTTCCTTGTGAGATTATAAAAGCAATTTAATTTTAATTAGGGTGTAGATGACGCGATTAGCTGTTGATTGCAAGTTTTAATTATGTCAACTAGGGATTGCAATTGCTGGATCCAGCATCCAGCAATCCAGCTGGATCCAGCGCCTTTTTAAACATGCTGGATCCAGCATGATGTATGCTGGACTAGCCGCCTTTTTCGAAACGTCGCGGCAACATTGTCACCATTGCACGTGCCGCATGAAAGGCAACGCTGATAATATCCAACAGTGTCCCGTTTTCCCAACGTTTCCCATAACTACGCTTCTCCTATTGATTGTAGCGTGATGAAAAGTCCTATAATCTGCCCAGGAGTATGTGTTTCTATAAAGAACATACAGACAGACAGACGGGCAGACAAAAATTTTACTGATTGCATTTTTGACATCAGTGTCGATCACTAATCACCCTCTGAAAGTTATTTTGAAAATATATTTTATGTACAGAATTGACCTCTTTACGGATTTGTTACAAGTATAGATATTTCCGTCATACATGATTTCTATGTGACTATAACCATTTTTACTTTCGATCCTCGTTTTGCTGGATCCGCGCTGGATCCAGCTGGATTCAGGTCAATCCAGCAAGAATCCAGCTGGATTGAAAACGCTGCTGGATTGCAATCCCTAATGTCAACGTAAATTTTTTTTTCGGTGTGTGCCGCGTGGAATCAGTTTATTTGCAAAATAAACAGTAAGTGATTTCGCGCGTCGCTAAAATACAGGGTTTAATCATGTTTCCTGAGTTAGCAGTTATTCTGAGTAAATTAAAACTTAAGTCCTTAATCAATTGCAAATATAAAATGAACGAGTATTGTTTAAAACTCTTCAGTTTCAGTTTCGAATTTTATTTTGTTGTGTTTTAATTTTCTCTGTTCTATGCGCCTTTGTCTGGGATCGAAAAATGATAAATAAGGAAGAAGAAATTTTGCAAAACTTGCTTTATCCAATGCAATGCTATCGTGTTGCGATAAGCCTGCATTTAATGAGAGGATTGCTATTATTACCATAGGAGCATTGCATGTACGACAAGCTTCACTGGATATTTGCGGTCAGTTTTTCTGCAATAACTTGATTAAATTAGCCCTACCCTTGCACGAACAACGCTGAGGTAATCTTATGGAAACATAATCTACAATTTCATTTCACAATTTCAATTCTTAGATATTCGTACCATTGCATAGGTGTAAAAACGGACGTTTATTGTCCGTCCCTTATTCAACGAACTTTAATATATTAGTGCGTATTTTTTTCATAATTTCTTTCACTTAATATCTCCAAACGAGCTGTATACAACGACGTCACTTTTATCCGGAGTTCACAATTTGATTTCAAACTAAGCACAGTTTGTTTAAATGCATTTAGTCATTGTATGAGATAAAGTCAGTTTGCGAAAAACTATTTATATGTTCTCATCAACTTCCGTCATACCATGTCAGCAAGACAATTTCTTCAAAAGTAGACCTTCACGCCTTCACGGTTGAACCCACAATCAGGGCTGTTCCTACGATCCCGATACACGTTCCCAAGCTTTCCACATGTACCGGTGAGTGCGGTGATACGCGACGAAACGTGACCGCGGTCAAGGTGCTGCGCGGGCGCCGGTCAACCGCGCGCTACTTGCAATCATTGCTATTCATATGTTGGAACGAGTCTGGTTTGTGTTAGTTTTGTGTCTTTTTAGTGTGTGTCCATATACTAGTCTAGATAGTTTTTAGTGGGAACCGCACTAGCGACTATCGAGTTTCTTCCCGCTTCTTCTTGGTAGATGATGCATTCGGAAGTCGGTAGTCCATATATGTTCAATCAATCAATCAATCAGCCTGTTGCCGTCCACTGCTGAACGTAGGCCTCCCCCAAAGTGCGCCAGCCATCCCGGTCCTGTGCGATCCGCATCCACGCCATTCCCGCCACCTTCCTTAAGTCGTCCTCCCATCGTGCAGCAGGTCGTCCTACACTGCGTTTGCCCACATGACGGCCAGTCCACTCCAGTACTTCACGGCTCCATCGCCCATCAGTCCGTCTGGAGACGTGGCCAGCCCATTTCCACTTCAGTGAACTGATCCGTCTCGCAATGTCGGTAACTTTGGTTCTTTGGCGGATGACTTCATTACGAATTCTATCCGCCAAAGAAACACCAAGCATTGCACGCTCCATTGCTCGCTGAGCGACTCGGAATTTTTGGATCAGTCCTACTGTCAGTGGCCACGTTTCGGCACCGTATGTCATCATGACGCACTGGTTAAATACTTTGGTCTTGAGTGATTGTGGGATAGACGACTCGCAGATATGACGTAGCTTCCCGAATGCAGCCCAACCTAAGCGTATCCGCCTACCGGTCTCCTTCTCGAGATTACGCTGGCCAAGTTGGATAGTGTGACCAAGATAAATGTACTCCTGCACCACCTCAAGGTAATCACCATCAACGGTGACAGGTCTCGGAGGAACAAGAGCACTGTGCATTATCTTGGTCTTGTCCCGGTTTAAGCGCAGCCCAACCCGACCAGAAGCGTCACTCAGGCCGTTAAGCATGACCTCCAAATCCTCCAGAGACTCCGCCAATACGACAATGTCGTCTGCGAACCGCAGGTGTGAGATGACTTTACCATTTATTTTGATACCGCGTCCTTTCCAATCGAGCGTCTTGAAAGCATCCTCCAGTGGATTGGTAAACAGTTTGGGGGAGATTACATCTCCTTGTCTTACCCCTCGTTGCAGCTGGATTGGCCCTGTGCTCGCTTCCTGTACTTGGACGGTCATGGTTGCAGCCTCATACAGACATCTCAGCACCTGAACATATCGACAGTCGATTTGGCATCTCTGCATGGACTCCAGAACAGCCCAGGTCTCGATAGAATCAAAACCATATATGTTGTTTAATTTAATTCTTGGCGATTCGTAAGTGCTTTCCTGAGGGGAGGGTATGGGGCTTAAAGGCCGGTAACGAATCAGCGATACCTCTGGTGTCGCGGATGTCCACGGTCGGCGGTGATTGCTTGCCATCAGGCGACCAGGAAGATCGTTTGCTGCCTCTGTCAGTAAAATAAAAGAACTAAAATTTTGTGTTTGACTCAAAAACTTCACGAAACTTTGTACTAAACTTACCGTTCCATTCAAGCTATGCTAACACCAATAGCTAAACACAATCGTACGACTGACACAGTTGTTTAATCCTCACCCATTGATTCGCCGGCCGCGGACCGCAAAGTTTTTATCAGACCGCTTGTAACATAACTGTAGGCATTGACATAATTTCCTCCAGTCAAGTGGTGCACGTTAATGATTGCGGCGATAGCGGCTCTAATGACGGTCTGCGGACGAAATGACGGTGACAACTCGACGGTGAGACGGCTACCGTCATGACTGGGTCAGAGAAATGGACTATTATTTACTGAACATCAAGTCTGACTTGTATCGACTGCTCTACAAAGTAACAGCATATAAGTAGCTTAAAAGAAACTGAGGAGAAAATTTTGAGGTGTTAAATCGGGAGTTTTACCCCGAATTAATGAACGAAAGTTAGCATAGCTGAGAGACCCGTCAGTTAAAAGTGATAATGATGAAGAGCGGTCAAGTGTGTAGGAGGCTTAAAAGGTGCGAATCAAATTAAAGTATTCGCAACAGGAATGTCTGATTAATCAAATAAAGTAATAGTAACGCTCTGTTAGTCCTCGCCTCAAACTGTTGATCTTGAACTTGTGTGGGAATCTGTTGAGCCAATAGCTTGAGTGAATGTGCGTAAACTTGCGTCAGCTTATTTTCTACTGGTAACGATGATATTTATTTCCAAATCTATTTAAAAGAAGTATACAAGTAGGTATACACTACTTTTCGGAAATAAAAAGATCTCATAATCAATTTATAAGCATTGTTCACCAGAATTAACATTGTAAAAAAAGTAATTGAAAGTATGCTGATATTCTCAATGATAAATCCGCGCAAATATCACGGTACTTTTCCTCGAATCAGCGCTCTGAATCTTGACGCACTTTCCACCGTATTTCATCAACTGGTACTGTTGCTGCGAACGGGTTTCCAGAATTGTAAGGGAAAAGTTGAGTGGAACAAGTGGGCAATGTGTCCAAAAGTTGAGAAAGCTGTCGCACCTGCGCGGGCGCGGCGATACACAGCGCGCGCGGTGTTTGCGCTTCTCCCAACGTTAACAGTACACTGGCAACAATAACAGTGATACATCTAACTACATGTTATTATGATTAGAGTATTTCTCTAAATGACCTCTAGCTCATATACCAAAATATGCAGTTTCTGTTCGATATACTTTGCGCAAATTTTATTGGTATGTCTATATTTTGCCTATGCTCATGCGAAGTGGGATGGCATTGTAGATAACATTAAAATCTAAATCTATGCATTATATCTAGTTTCTTACACTTTTGATACTGGGATGAAATTAGCACAAAAAGCTTCCAGAAAGGACAGCTCAAATGTTGCAATAGCCACCAAGACATACTGGCGGCTTTTAATACTCTGGGGTGTAAACAATTACGACATTATCGGTCCTCTAAGCCTTTTAAAAAATACTCTTATACCTAATCCGCTAAAATTAGATATCGGCAATGAGCCCGGTGAAGAGAGGCCGGTGAAATTACTCTTCACTGTGTCTCTAGCCGTCCCTAATTACGGCGCGCACGCACCTCTCGGACGACAATCGCCTTTTGTTAGCCGGAGTGTGGTGCAAACCACGAGAAGTCAGGCAGCTAAGCTAATATTTGAAGTGGACCTAAAAGAATATTTGGAAATGTAACACATGTAGACAAAAGGAATGAGAAACTTCATAGACAGTTTTAGATATACTGCAATGTAAGATACTTACTTCTGTAAGTGTTGAGGTGAGTAACCCTTTCAGCTAAAGCCAATCGTTATAATGATAAATAATTTATAAGGACAGAAGTGTGACAATATCCCAATACTTTACTGTTATTTGAAAAATATCGCAGCGGATTCCATTAACTTTTAGTTTTTGCATTAGTACGAGTTACAAAGTCATTGCCATTGGAAATAGCGATTAATTAGAGTATTAGATTACAAAACACCAAGATTCACTCTGATTTAATCGTGATTTAGCGATAGTTACGTAAATGTGATGCTTCATGGATGGATAGATTTTTGAACAATAGGAAGAACAATAGCAATGTTATCAGTTGGTTGGCGTAACATAGAATGCATTGTACTTTAATATGTATTAAATAGATGTATTTGTCAGATATATGCTCATACTCGTGTTAAAAAAGGTTTAAAATCAAGAATGCGTGTTGGTTTAAAATTGACTGAGTCATGGCTATGGAATGTTCAATTTCAAAATCAATCAATTACGGACAGCACTTTGATGAAGCAAAATTAGTTGGAATATTAGTTTGGGAGGCCAATTAGAAAACATTTCAATTTAATGGTCATAAAAGCTAACTAAGTCAAGGTTGTAATAAAAGGTGGGCAATTTGATAAATTAAATCCAATCGTACATACTTCATTATCAAGTTTGTCGGTTTAATTACTAATAATACGGTCTTCAAAACGTCACTTAGAGAATCTCGATTTATATAAAACTCCGGTTTGCGTGACTGAACGCAATTAATTAATCAATCTCGTATAACGCTCACATTTTGAACCACAATTCCATCGAATGTCTGTCTATACTGTTATACGTAATACCGTCGTTATAATATAATAGGGAAATGGTTACGCAGTTAGCGACCGACGGTTAGAAAGTTTGTGCGAACATCTGTTGTAATTTTCTAATTTGGCCAACATGAGACTTTATTCTACCACGATATCATGGCACTGCTTTATTATAATCAGAATCTAAAGAGTAAGTCATTAGTCGACTTTTATTAACTGTATAATTTTCAAATGTATCTGTACGAGGACTTAAACTAGACCTACAACACCATGTTCCTAAGGTGGGTATTATTTATTAGATAAATAATACCCATCGTCTATAAAGAGCAATGCAACATTATTAGTACTTAGGAATAACATTGGACCTAAAGTTATTCCTTGCGGCATCCCGTTTTGTACAGCTGTTTTTCTTCGCAATTACAATACGTTCGACATGTGCGCATAGTTCAGACTCGAGAGACACTAAATGTCGACACTAAATGTCGACGTAAAGGTCAGTTACTTAATAAAAGTAGTATTTCGTGTCTGATGTGAGGCAATTCGTCATACAACGGTATCGGAGGGCGCGGCGACTTTCTCGCGGAGTCGCATGCGCAACCAGACGCCTCTCTCGATTCACGGAAGCCCGTGAAAGAAACTACACGTTGTGTGACATGTCTCTGAGCGTTGGACCACTGTTTGTACTTCTACATCCACAATCGATGGGAGGCGTTTGTACTTTCTGTCACATAGTAGTCTTAGTGTCACGTGCGCAGCAATTCTGTCTAACGTGCAGTAATGTAGAGAATGTGTGTCGTTTGGTTCAAGTAATTGTATTCTGATGATGGTCAAATGATATGTCAAGCCTTTAAAATCTGGAACATTTACACACAACAATGCAAATTATGTTGCATGCTTTCGTTTTGATAGTTTTTTTTACTAGATCATTACTATGGGTGAGGCAAAAGCAAACCGCCAAAGTGATTTTATAATGAGGAATGTAGGCATCCAGAGTTTTTTTTTAATAAAAATCATTATTTTTACTGGCTGTGAAAGTGGCAACAATAAAAACTTGATTGGAATCTATTGTATTATATTATGTGTGTGTAGGATACCTACATTATTTATGTGTTCCTACAGTGTATAAAATAATTATTCCAAGTGAAATTAATACATTAACTTAACGTGACTACTTACTAATTAAATTTACTGCGTTGAATGGGAAAGTTGTCTAAATATTACGCGTGTGTGTCAACACTTTCTTAGAAACCGGTGATAGCATCACACAATGCTTGCTTCTAAGGAACACTTCAATCTTTGTTTTATGATCGCATCGGTTTATGCAACTTCCGATGCGAGAATGTTCTTCCTCAAAAACGATATTGTTGGACAAAAAGTTGGATATTTACTGAGGTCTGAGAGTACCTAAGTATATAAAAAGTGGCTGTGACAGACTGGCGGACAGACAGACAGACAGACAGACAGAAAGACAGACAGACATGACGAATCTATAAGGGTTCCGTTTTTTTGCCATTTTGGCTACGGAACCCTAAAAATCAAAAGCAAAGAATGTGATACTTTCTTCAATAGTCAATTTAATGATACTTTTACGAGTGCCAGTTGGCGACTTCTGCTTCTGATTCTAATGCTTCTTGCACATATTGTTGTAAAAAAGTTTAATAATCACTGAGAGACATGTACCTAATCCGATAAAAAATTTAACGCAAATACGTTTCTCCATTAGTTTTTTATAAGAAAGAAGTTGTTTTCACGAGTACGAGTGTCAGTTTGTTGCAATATAATCGATCAAATTACTTCCGAAGCACGACGTCATGCCAATGTCTTGTCTTCCATTTGGTCACTCAACCGGTGAGTGACCGCGCAAAAAGTTATATAATTTTTGCGATCGTGGTTAAGAATCATACATAACCGTAGCGCTATCTTCCTCAGTCTAGTATTTTTAATTTTTTTGGATTTTAAGAAGTAAACAACAAACATCAGAGTTGCCTTTCTTTAAATCTTGACATTTATGTGTATGGTCAATAGGTATTTTTTAGGGTTCCGTAGCCAAAATGGCAAAAAAACGGAACCCTTATAGATTCGTCATGTCTGTCTGTCTGTCTGTCTGTCTGTTCGCCAGTCTGTCACAGCCACTTTATTCCGAAACTATAAGTACTTATATTGTTGAAACTTAGTGTGGGGATGTATTCTGTGAACCGCAACAAGGTTTTTACACGAAAATAGAAAAAAAAAAAAATAAGTGGGGGGTCCCCATAGTCAGAACTGAAACTCGAAATATTTTTTTTTATTGAACATATACGTGTGGGGTATCTTTGGATAGGTCTTTAAAAATTATATTAAGGTTTCTAATATCACTTTTTTCTAAAGTGAATACTTTGCGTGACAGACCCTTCCAAAGTGGAAAAAAGTGTGTCCCCCCCCCCTCTAACTTCCAAAATAAGAGGATGAAAAAACTGAAATTAAAATATAATGTACATTACCATAAAAACTACCAACGAAAATTGGTTCGAACGAAATCTATTCAGTAGTTTTTTTAATACGTCAAAAATAGAATTTGTACGGAACCCTCAGTGCGGAGTCCGATTCGCACTTGGCCAATTTTTTTTCGTTTATGTACTGATTGATTGCTAGCTTTCTTGTAACTTTTGTTGTAAAACCCAAATATTCATCATAATTCCAAAAATACAAAGAGGAACCTGCAATAAATTGCACATATTTTATCCATACTCCTTAGCTACATTATTAACCGCACTAGAAAGCGTCAAAAAGTTATAAAAACAATACATCTTGCCTGTCGTATCGTATCAAATCATACTCGAGCATAAAATTCAGAATGGAATAAAAATAAACGCACCAGTACAAATTGTTACCAATGGCATTCGTTTAAAGTAATAAAACGATGAAATCGCGCTGCGGATAATTCCAATTTTAAGCAAAGGTTGTAATATCATTAACACGGCAATTATGTCTATTCTTATAAATTTAACATTAAAATTACTTACAATAATAAATCTAATTGACATCTTTATAACTAAAATACAGTTGATCATTGATTGCTTAATCGCTCAAGTTATTATTGTGGGTTCGTCTGCTTTTCCAGTTTTTATAAAGGCAAAAGTAGAATTAAATTTTTCTTCATTCTTATCGGACCAAACAGAAAAAAAGATGAAAGAAGATTGATTTTAATGCATAAAAAGTTATAACAACATAAAAAGCGAATCTCAGTTACCAACATGCTTCTTCAATAGCATCACTATTACCATTTTAAAGCACATTTTTTAAGTCATCTTCCGTATGTATTTTATAAAAAATAAGTTAATGAATCAGAAACTGAAATTACACAAGATTATACAAGAAAGGCGGGTCTTGAGAAAAAGATAACCTTTCTCGATAGGTTAATTCAGCGTTAATAAACTTTGTTAAGTAATTCTCACACTTGTAACTGACCCTGTCCCGTTTCGCGGGTCTGGTTGCGCGGCGCACGTTCGTGAAATGTGCTAACTACCAATCTTTTCAAGTACAGTCATGAGCACCAAAATGTATGTTCACATAACAGACACATCGACTCTTATGTCAAAGCAGTAAAGTTCATATTTGAATGTGTTTGTATATATGTTGATGCTCATGACTGTACGACTCACAGTGTTTTTTTGTCCCTCATTTTGCGACATCTTAATTTTATTGCATGATCAAATGGAGAATCATTTCAATAATGCAAGAGTAAAACTCCCAAATTTCTCGCTATCATAGTTTTTGTATAAATGCGATCCGAATGAAAATACCGGTATTTTTTATTTTTTAAATTAAATTCTGTTATTTTTTTTCTGCGAGTGTTACGCTTAATTTTGCATAATGATCAAGAAGGCCTGCTATGGAGCCAAATTATTAACCATGTACGAAGAACCTACAACTTCAATGTTTCGAGATAATCGCAAAAATGTCAAAATCGAATTAATTTTTTTGTGACTAAACTATTCAGTATTAGCAATTTATTTTTACTTTAAAACATAGCTACATGTATGACATACACTCACAAAAAAAATCGATTGCTAAAGTCGCAGGTTTACGAAGATATGATTTTTTTTTAAAAATACCGGTTTGGTACCGGTTTTTAGTGATAATTCTCATTGTCGCTTTTTACCATTTTTAGTTATATCGTTGGTTAGGTCATACTGATTCGTTTTAAACGCGTGATCTTTGGGAATGTTTGTCTCCCATGGAACAGTAAGTTCTACCAACAGTACGCGCTTAAGTTTCCTGGAATAAATGACTTTTCGTTTATTCCAGGAAACTTAAGCGACCAGAAACCAGACCTTTGTCTGGTCAGACGACGACAACGCAATGTTTTCTGGAATAGTGAAGTGCTTTTCATACGTGTCCATCATAATCAATTAATCTGGAGCTACACTAACGATAGAGTAAGGTTTGACTTTGATATTCTAACATTAAAGATGAAATCAAAAATTAAGCACTATACATTATGCCACGGTTACTATTGAGGTTTTAACAAATTATTACAGCTAATTTAAACTAAAAAAGTATTGATTTGACCATACTATGCTGGTAAATACTGCTATGTGACGTCACATTGATTTTGATTTACCAGTATCATACAAATCTTCCTACAAGGTTTCGTTTTTGTCATTTAATTAAAGGAAGGTGATTTGACCTGTCATAAAATACCGGATTATATAAATACTTCATATTCATTTGGAAGAATAGTTGTACATTGTAACCCATACACTCCAGAAGAAGCGCTTGGAATACTCATTGAATTATACTTATCTCTGATGATATAATTAATGCATATTGCGAACGCGAGCATTTGGAGGAATTGTCTTGTATATTCGAAGGGTCTTGGGGCTTTGACGGCAGCACAGGCCAATCCTTATATAAACAAAAGGCACCCCAAGATCCTCTGTATGATGAAAATACAATATTTGCCACGACGTTTGTGCCATTAAAAATTACGGAAACATGTAACGACCAAATTCTGTGGGAAAATCCAACACCACAATCATTTCGATCTTGCAGGCCTCTGCATATACAATATCGAAAAGAATCAAAAGAACTTATTCTAGCAGAAAAAGAGTACATAGAACGACAATTGAACAATTTAATTCCAATCGCAGCAGCCACATCGAAAGGTTTTATAGTAAAAGCTATTAGTAATCTTACATTAAGTATAATTGATAAATACTGCTATGTGACGTCACATTGATTTTGATTTACCAGTATCATACAAATCTTCCTACAAGGTTTCGTTTTTGTCATTTAATTAAAGGAAGGTGATTTGACCTGTCATAAAATACCGGATTATATAAATACTTCATATTCATTTGGAAGAATAGTTGTACATTCGTTTTCTTCGCACGCTACGCTTTCCTCTTCATTTTGATCGTCATCTTTGAACTGAAATGGTTTCAGCATTTCGACGACTGCCGAGGGCAAAGGCATTCGTTTTAGGCAACTTTGTCGCCGGCTCAGCCGTGTATGAGATACGACTGGATCGGAAGATTCCAGTGCCCTGTGGAATAAATCTTCGATAGTATGATTTCGGTCATCTTTGCGGGTGTGATGCTCTCTATCGTATCGCCAGTATTTATTTCGAGCCTCGCCAGCCTGTTCTGATAAAACTCCTACGGGCAGTGCCGAGCTTTCTATTATTTTTTGGCCGTGGATCAGTATTTTGTGCATGGTGGTCGTCATGGGGTGCCAGTTGTAAGCGGCTACATATTTTTTTGCTAAACTACTGCAAAAATTGCCGAACTTCTTGGAGTCTACCGGTAGCCCACAGTTTATGGCAACTAGAATGACGTGTATGTCATCTACAAGCCATTTATCAACTCCAAGAATTTCGGCAAATACCCCGCGACTTTCCTCATTGGCAAAGACTCTTCGGGCAGTATTTCCGTCGTTAGTTGTTCCTGAGTTGGGTCGGACAATGTCTACTAATAAACCCAAGCGATCCCTTATTTCTGCCTGTATTATTTTCTTCCGGTCTTGAGTTATTTTCCCCGCAACTGATGACTTAACGACACGCCACTGTCTCACTCGGGGATCGTTCTTATACCCCAAATGGAGTAAGAATTCTAAAAACCTTATATATGCATGAAGAGGACTCAGACCATTTTTTATAGCTTCTTCATTAATTGTTTGAGAAAATGCCAAATCTAGATCATTAAATTTAGAAGAAGTTAATCCACAAATGGGGCATCTAAGTTGTGAATTAGTACCGTGAATAATATTGTATACTTTACCATCAATTATACTTAATGTAAGATTACTAATAGCTTTTACTATAAAACCTTTCGATGTGGCTGCTGCGATTGGAATTAAATTGTTCAATTGTCGTTCTATGTACTCTTTTTCTGCTAGAATAAGTTCTTTTGATTCTTTTCGATATTGTATATGCAGAGGCCTGCAAGATCGAAATGATTGTGGTGTTGGATTTTCCCACAGAATTTGGTCGTTACATGTTTCCGTAATTTTTAATGGCACAAACGTCGTGGCAAATATTGTATTTTCATCATACAGAGGATCTTGGGGTGCCTTTTGTTTATATAAGGATTGGCCTGTGCTGCCGTCAAAGCCCCAAGACCCTTCGAATATACAAGACAATTCCTCCAAATGCTCGCGTTCGCAATATGCATTAATTATATCATCAGAGATAAGTATAATTCTTTTAAATGTATGCGCTAGCAGTCCCTGTAAAGTAACAGATGCTTCGATTTCACTAAACTTAACTCCATCCTCTGGGTAACATTCCAGTTTTGCTTTTGCTACCAGTCTATAAGGTGGCAAAGCTTTAAAACCTCTTTTATTTAAGTCTTGCTGTAAAAATTTATACGTGTCGACACTATATTTTCGGTCAATGAGTATTCCAAGCGCTTCTTCTGGAGTGTATGGGTTAGTATGCTGATTTATTTTTGCTAACACTTCAGTCGATTTGTTAGGAGACTCCAAACATGTATTTATAACGGCTTCTAAGTCACGAGCACTTTTGTTGCTTAGATTTTCGTTATCTTGAGTTTTAATAACTTTAGTAAATACTTTAATCAATTGTGCTGGTGGCTCATTCTGAATCAATAATTCTAATTGTTTTCGTTTTCTTTGTTGCGTTCTGCTATGTTGTTCTTCTTTACTACAACCTGCAAGTTCAACAGGTGCTACACACGACTCGGAATGATAGGTTTTGTGAAATATTGTAGGTTCATCTGCAACCGCAACGGGGATGTCCAAAGTAGCAGATGGCACATCCGGAACCGCAGGTGGTATGTTAACAACTTCAGGAGGCTTCGAAATTAAATCTTGAGGAAGATCATTAATGAAAAGCTTTTTTAACCAGTCTTTATTCTTTTTCTGAAAATGTGCCATATTTCTTTTGCAATCTTTATATCTCTTCTCAATATTGATAATAAATCGGCCTATAACAATGTCCAGACTTTCTTCTTGTGAAGGCGTAAATGGTGTGTTTAATCTATTTGCAAGAATAGATTTTATAAAAATATTTCTTTCCGATTTGGATAGGTCAAACGGTTTTCCATAGCGACCATATATTTTTTTACTTTCTCGGTCCAGGAACATATACATATCAATCCGAGTTAGTAAATGGTTGTCAGTCCCTACTTCTAGCCTACTTGCGGCCACCTCCGAAGCATACGAGGTCCCGGCTATGGCTTTATCCATAGGTATGTTTACCTCTCGCTGATCAGCATGAAGGTTGGCACCCTCATGCCCTCCTTGCGTTAAGTCTCCCGATTGGGAAGTTTTAGTTCCTTCAGAAGGAAGGCCGCAGTTTTTCTGTGGACCCTGGGCGATGTCCGTATCCTCTAAAACGTCTGGGTTTTGGTTTGGTTTTTTAATTGTACTCATATTTAATCCCACGAGTGCGGTCGCAAATAAAAGTCCACCCAGGCAGAGGCTCCATACCTGGGTAAGCCTGTGGTTATCGAAGCAGGGGGGCGGCTGGTCCCCTGCTCCGTTGCCGTGTAAAGACTGGACCCCCTCCAGCCATTCACCCCCTCGCCATAGACCCGACAAAAAGCTTGGGGTTGGGGATTTTTTATAGAGGTTGTCTCCTCGCGAGGTCACCCAATTAAGGGCAGCCACACCGGCCTTGAGACATGACCAAGGTTGCGGTTCTGCCGAAGGTTGGCCTTAAAGGCCAGTCCGCTGGTCACAAAAACCGCTGCCTAACGGATCCCTCGCCGACACTCGCACCGCCGCTACCCGGAATCTCCAGGGCGCCGGCCGAGCTCGATCTACGCCACCGCTACCCAGAGTAAGTCCAGGACGCCGACGTGGAACAATCCAAAAGCCCGCCATCGCGGGATAAAAAAACCACAAAAAAGCGGTTAGAACCGCAAGATCCCCTCTTGCCAGACTATCTGCCGCCGCTGCATAACTGAGGATGCGAAGACGTTAACCAGAGTGCACGACGTTAAAGTGTTATTTAATTTAATGCGGGGTTTCAGCATGCCTAACTAATAAAAAATCGAATTTGAAATTGCTAAAAAGCGACAATGAGAATTATCACTAAAAACCGGTACCAAACCGGTATTTTCTAAAAAATTCATATCTTCGTAAACCTGCGACTTTAGCAATCGATTTTTTTTGTGAGTGTATGTCATACATGTAGCTATGTTTTAAAGTAAAAATAAATTGCTAATACTGAATAGTTTAGTCACAAAAAAATTTATTCGATTTTGACATTTTTGCGATTATCTCGAAACATTGAAGTTGTAGGTTCTTCGTACATGGTTAATAATTTGGCTCCATAGCAGGCCTTCTTGATCATTATGCAAAATTAAGCGTAACACTCGTAGAAAAAAAATAACAGAATTTAATTTAAAAAATAAAAAATACCGGTATTTTCATTCGGATCGCATTTATACAAAAACTATGATAGCGAGAAATTTGGGAGTTTTACTCTTGCATTATTGAAATGATTCTCCATTTGATCATGCAATAAAATTAAGATGTCGCAAAATCAGGGTCAAGAAAACACTGTGCGACTGTGAGTGAACGGTTAGTTTGATATTTATTATTTTGTTACGGAGTGTTTATTTAATTATTTTTTTAAACGTTAAGTCTGCTTGCAAGTTTACAGAAACTTGTTTTTGTTTTTCATGTGTTGCAATATATCCTTCTTTGAATCTAAACTAAGCGGAGTGTAAATAAAATAGTCCTAATTAATAAAAATCCTTTCACAGATTTGGGGGGTAAAATTGTGTAATCAAGTTCAGTTTTGTTATTTTGACCTTATGCCTTTTTCATGTTTTTTAAGCATATTTTTTCTTTATTGACCCTCGAAATAGTTAATTATGTCCCAACTCTCAAGTTGTCCTTAAGTAATGTCAGTTGACCAAGTCTAGCTTCCAAATTGAATGGAATAGGAATATGAAAAAAGTCTCAAATCTATTAATACCTTGTCTGAACGGTTTTATGCATACGAGTATGTTAATATCAGTAATCTTATTAGTCGCACGCTGAATGCAGATCAGTGATAATTCCGTTGCAGACATATTATGCAAATTTTTCTCAGGCATTATTGCTCTATTTATAATTTCAATAACAATAGCTGTTGTTATAAAATCTACTTAAGTAAATTACCTAACGAATGTTAATGTAGCCGACATGCTGATACGTAATACATAATTCAAGAAGTTCTTAATTTTGGATTGTACAAGTACTTACCAATTAATTTACTTCTAAATTAAGATGTTTAAGTAATTAATGAGTCAACTTTCACATATTTCTTTCTCGTATAACTATTGCGTGCATGTTTAATAAATTTATTTTTTTATTTCTTAGCGAGATCGCAAGTTGTTATTTTGCCTTGAATTTGATCTGGCCACCCGTCAGACGATGATAAGTCTCTTTAAAAGATAGACACAAACATGAAATGATGAAAAAACAATTGACTGTTTAGTACGAGCATCGATTTGATTGATGGAGACAGACACCGCAATCGTTATATTTTTCCTATAAATATTCAACAATGAAATGATAGGCTAAGATACCGATTACTCATTGTCTTGACACCACATCGACTCATCATCTTTATTCACCAGGTAACCGAGATCTTCGTAGATCATACAAAAGATTCCGAAGTGAAGTTCAACATATTCTGGTCTCACAAATTTTAGTCGTAGGTCCTTATTTATAAAAGTTTAGGGATTAAATTCGCTTATTCGCGAGAGGATATATTCGTCAGAGTTTGAATTAATGCTGCATTGTACTTGTAGGGTTAATATAATCACATGTGCATCCCACTAGTCTATTGTTCCGCCGCTAGTTGTATTTGCGCCTACGCAGAAAATGGTGAAAATTGCGTAATTAATTTAATGTTGGATTCCATATAGATCTGAGTTTAATGTTAAGTTATATTACTTGTTTGGTTTAGTTCAGAAAACGTTAGAAGAGTTTTAGGACTTTTATTAAAATTGTTAAGTGTAAGAGTCTGCATTGGAATGTCTGTAGTTTCCAAGGAAGCTATTATTTTCGCTATCATCAACGAAACGTGTCGCCAATACCAGTTATAACATTACCACCATTCCAATTGTTCAAGATCATTTCACAATCATTTCGCAACAACCAATGAACATGTCTCTAACCGGTCCAATAGATGGTCGGTAACGCAACTTATGAAATATACCCTAATGAGTTTACTAGTCAAATAAATTGCTCATTACATGCTACTTAAAAGATCTTAATATGGCGATCGGATTGGTTTGTTTGTTCAGATACAATAGGCAATTGTTGTGAGTAGGTAAGAGTAGATTTCCGAAGATTAATTTGCTCCGAAAAGTTATGAAATGTTGGCTTAATTACTTTCTGAATAATTATATTTATGTACTAATTAAAATGGTAGGTATAGTTCAAAATTAAATGGTGCAATGCAAATGGAGCTTCAGGATTTTTTCATTTTACTTGAGTTCTGTATATGTATAATATATCTATATTAAATTTGGCCTGGGATAAAAATATTAGCCATATTGCGTTAACTAAGCCCGAACCAATCAAATCAAATCCGAAACTACAATTGTCTTCAAAAACCATGGATCATAATTACTTCTGTAGGCAGGATTATTGAACCGCTATCCGTTATTTCAACGAGACATAATTTCAATGACGAAAGACTTAGGAAATTAGCCATGCAAACCTAAAAAATGGTTACAATCTGACAAAATTACTTAAATTAAAAATAGCTTGTAGGTCTTATCAATGACTTCCCGCCTTAAATGGCCGGCATAAAACTTCTCAGTCTCCAGCACTTATCAAATTTCGTAAACAATGCCACGTTCTGACCCGGAATCACGCCACTTTCCTTGTTAACGTTGTGAAAAACAATTTATTTCTCTGTCCCACCTCACTGCGTCTGCATTGTCGCCATTAATTGTTTTACAAGCAGTAACAAAAGGCATTATTAAGTTTATTTGAAAAATAGTTTAGTGTCAAGGCTGCCGACTAATTAAATGTTCCTCGGTTTCTCTCGGAGTGTGTGAATTTACTGTTGCGATTTATTACAGCGGTGTTATCTAGCGTTTGATGTGGGCTTTCGTAATTAAGTGTCTAGGTGGCATTACTATTACATAGCCACTAACTAACCAATAGTTTCATAAGTTAACTGTACATGAACTTGATCGGGATAGCTCTCCGTCATAAAACAAACATAAACAAATGATTAATTAGATAAACAATATTCTGAATTTCTGCCGTCATCGACCCTAAAAAAGACAACAAAATGTTGTTGCAACAATGCTATTTATTCGATTTAAATATTTATACCACCATTTGCTTAATTGCTACGGATTAGGAGAAACTAATGTGTCCGTTGTTTGTCGATATTTATATATAAGTTAATAAAGCCAATATATTTATTGGTGATGTTATCATTATTATTGGCATTATTAAGAGCTCCAACACAGGGACATATTAACATATACAATAGATAATATTCATTTAAATTGATAAATAGTTACGGTAAAACCCAATGGTTGTCACTGTGGAAGTGTGGAGTCAATCAAAGTTCAAACGAGTTCCACATATTTGTATCTCCGACACATTTCCAAATGGTTTATGTCTGCGTCTTCTTGGTTTATTCATGACCTTTCACATAAATTAATTAATTACGAATAAAATGGATAGTTCAATTAATTAGTTCTAAATACGGATTTAATTTGAAGACTGATGTTAACTGTAATAGGTACGTGCCTCATTGCAAACAGCAAAAAAAAAGTACCAATTGACAAACTAGGTAGGTATGTTTAAACTATCGCAATTCGCATGGTTAGATAAGTATCAGGTATTTTAAAAAGTAGAGCAATATTATTTAATTGTTACTTATATGTAGAAATAAAGATATTTATTTTCTTAGTAGAAAAAAGCCCGTTCTGAAAATTCATTCTGAATTGATCAAAAAAGTCTTCTCATAGATCCTCGTACAGCAATTAACAATCTACATTTTAAAATTAAAATGTAATTCGTGTCAAGCCAAATATTATCTTCCTTACTAAAACTTCACCTCCTCAAATTAATTTCAAAATGTCCGCCACTGTCAGATGCCGATGCCGATGCGTCTAGCGCGCATTGTTCCACTGACACAGTTGCGCGCTCTTCGCCGGCCCCGATCCCACAGATGAGCTTATGCAACAAGACCTGCATGCAGATGAACATCTTTTATATGTACTTAATTGCTTCAATTATTATGATATTAGCGTATGGTTTTAGAGTTATCGGTCAAACGGTGTGAATATCGAAGATTTCTCGGATAAGCTTTAAATATAAAATCCCCTATGGCCGTTTTTCGACCGTGGCGACCGATCTTACGATCAGCCAGGACCGCAGGATATATTATAGTGCACAAGTAAGTGCGCACTCCCTATTCCCTCACTCTCATAGTTTAGTGGGACAGTTATCTGACACGAACGTAGAGAGATCAGGTGCAGGTCCAACGGCTAGACAAACGTGCCTTCCGTAGCACGAAGGACTTCGAGATGAAATTTTTCGGTCACCCAAGCGTCTATCGTTTGAGGTGTTCCACAATAAGGTTTTCTCTTGCCGCAATGATAAATATTTTAAAGATAATATCTCTGGGTCGAGAGTTTGATACCAGTCTCGAGTCTAGGCTGGTAAATAGGTAACTAGGATTTTCGGAGTCTTGCTCTCTGACCTTTGAGCTTTTAAAAGGCGAGCCATGGCAGAACGTAAGGTAACCTACTTGAAGAATCCCGTATTTAATAGATCCTTATTAATAGAACCAATTAAAAATATTTCCCTATGCTGTGTGTGTATGTGTAATGATGTTGTGTAATAATGACACAAAATAATGGCATGTCACTTAAGGTCATTAGGGTCGTCAAAGTACTGATCTAGACAGGTCTAACTAGTTTTAACGACCGCTTTCCCTATGTGTCAACTTTGACATTTCACGTCTAACAATTTTACATCATTCATAATCCCCGTTTTGCGCAATATTTTAGTTAATTATTTAAATGTAAATAAATAACTTACGTAACGCTATCGTAATATTTAAGCGGAACGTTAATTGACCACAGAAATTAACTAACTGGGTAGGTATTAATGTATTTAGTTACAGTTTGCCGTTGTCACTTTTCGCGAATGTTCTTTTTCGAACGTTAATTAATTAAGTTATTCCTATATTTAGAAGAAAAACACTGCCACACTATAATTTGTTTTATGCACGGAACCAAATAAATCTTGGAGATATGGTTCTTTGCTTATTATTTATATGGTTCTACAGGCTCGGAAAATATGCTTACACACTCAATTCACTTGATTGAGAGATTAAACATGCAATTTGCTAGGGCTTATTAAAATAAGTACAAGATTGGAGTGAGAAGCTCTTGTTTTCGCATAGCTTTCTCCTATTCTCAATGATGGTAACCCTAATGGTTTAACAAGATAAGTGTTAAATCGTTAATTCATTTATCATATGGCGATGAAGATTGATTTCATTCAACTGTTCTTGCGTGCTAGATATTCCCTCAGGTGCTTATTAAATTAAGCTTGAATTACCACTTGAAATGACGTTTGCATAAATTATTGATTTTTTTAATCTGTTGTATGTGCCATTAAGAATTAATAGGTAGGTATTTGGCGACTGGCATTCAAACTGAAATTGTATGTGTTAAGGTAAATACCTACTCTATAAAAAGCACACCGCATTGTTATATTACCAATCTTTATTATATAAAGCAAACAACCACGTAATAATCTTTTAAAGGCACTGTGTTCGTGAATCATCAGGAGGAAATTGTAACTGCACATATTTATATTTTTTAATAATAGGTAGGTATTTCCTACCTATCCTAAGCGATGGTGGCCTAGTGGTACGGACAGCGCCTCACATACGTGAGGTCCGCGGTTCGAATCCGGGCCCACACCTCTGGATTTTTCGAAATCTATGTGTGGATTTGTGCCATTAGCTCGGCGGTGAGGGAAAACACCGTGAGGAAACCTGCACATTCAGTGATTTCTGAATTTAGTTCAGTTAGATCTGAATGTGTAACCATGATCCAATCTGTCTGGTTCCCCTCTATGGGTTACGAAGGTCTGATGGCAGTCGCTTCATTGTAATAACCAGACTTGCCAAAACCTGGATCATGGTCAAAGCGGACCCCGTATAGAAACGGGATAAACGCTAGGAAGAAGAGAGAGGTAGGTATTTCCTTTAATGCTAAAAAGGGTTGTATATAAATTAACAGTTTATTTTCACAATAGAATCGAAGTAGATTAATAAATAATTTCCACAGCATGTGTACATCTCTAGAAAGCTAGATTACCTCAGAACGAAGCATACATCATCATAATAAAAGGCAAATGCAAATGTTAGAACTAGAATTAACCTCGCGTAATGTTTACAACCCTTCGTAGACAAGAAAATGTGCGTTTAAATTATTGCCAACATGCAATCAGATAAATTGACTTTCTAGAAGCAAGCTCTCTATTATAAAGTAACAGAATGCAGTAATCAGACTCATTTTATCTTCTAATTTATGAACGGAGATGCTATGGAGCAGTCTTAAAACGGAAATAGTTCTCGTCTGTGATTAATTGCAATGATACACAATTTATGATTTGTAGTTAGAATAATCTATCCATACTTATTAAAATGCAGAAGAGTTCATGTGAACGCGCTGATTTAAGGAACTACTGGATCGAATTGAAAATAATTATTTTTGTGTTGAATTCCTCGAAGACGGATCTTAATGTGCAAAAAGAAACCGAAATACCTACACGCGGACGGAGTCGCAGGCCTAGTATTATCATCATAAGTCTAAGTTCCAGGGCTGGGTATGAAAGCTAATCTTGGTTTTGGCTTAGCAACTTACTTTGCTATATGAGGAAATAGGTACTTAGCAGAGTACTAATGTGACCGACTCAAGCGGCCGATACGAATCGGTGATTTGTCGCTGTTGAAATATGTAGACACTATCTAAATTCCATTTCGCACCGCGAGGTAGGTAGTGCGTCAATAGAAGCACTAATGTTATGAGCTTATGAGAAGGTCATTGATGATGATGATGATGATGATGGGTTGACTTTGGTGAAAATGCAATCAACGAAATATTTATTTATTTATTATGAGCCTATAATTTCCGGCTTCATGACAAAGGTCTCCATCCTTCTACTTTTTTCCGTCTTGTGCCAAACTGTTCCAGTTCTTCCTGTAGCCCCTGTAGGTACCTAATACGTATACAACACATTTTTTTTATTAGTAAGTTAAATTAATTAGGGCTCTAATAGAAAAATAACATATGAAAAATAATATCAGCGGAAGCAATCCCACATACGCTAAAATAATTTCTCTGCCTTGGAAGATTGGTTATTAGGCACGCGACGGCCATGTGTAGAAAGCAGCAGGTCGAGCGCAGCATATTGAATACTAACCGACCCGGTGAAAAGTCACACACGCCTTACATCCGCTGGCCAAGGCCAAGCATTCGCAATTCGTCCGGATATTGTTACTATTCGGAGTAGGGATGGGCAAATGTATCGATATGTCGTCTTAAAATATCATCATCATCAGCCCATTAACTTAATAATAAATAAATAATAATAAACAACATCACATACATTGATCTGACCCCGTGTTAAGTAGCTTAAGCACTTGTGTTACAGACATCAGAATCAACAGTGGTATTACAAATATACTTAAATAGATACATATAACACCCAGACCAGGACAAACAGACATGTTCATGCACACAAATGTTTGTCCTGTGCGGGGATCGAACCCGCGACCTCTTGCGTAATAGGCAACATCTTGACCATAACGCCAAGCGGTCGTCAAACTTATCGGGTACGGGGCTTGTATTGTATGTATATGCACTGTCAAGTACTAGTGTATGAAAATTTAAGATTAAAATTGGTTTTCATTTATTAATTCAAAACAATACAAACAATCAATCGACACTGCAGATATTGAACAGCACCCTCTGTAAGGTCTGTTTTAAGTGCTCCTCTGTAAATCTGCTCAGTGCTCCTGTCGTCATAGCTCCTATTATGCTAAACAGCAAAAATATCGCGATTTAAATTATCGACAATTTTTTTTCAAATAATCACAAAATTTTTATTTATCGATATTTTATTACCCAAGCCTAATTCACCGGCCATTGGTATTCAAGAGGCAGGGTTAGCAAACGGAAGTGTCGCAGGCTCGAGTCAGCCATTGTTTCCCGGATTCAATGAACCTTATCCAGGTCAGCGTTAGGCTGATTATTATAAGTAGTGTTTGCGGTGAGATTAATTAAATGACATGAGTTTGTCTTGAACTTTGACTTAGTTTGTTATGATTGTTGCTGGTTGTTTGGTCCGAGTTTACTTGAATCTAGCGAGCAAGGATTTTGCAATGTTAATAATGTTTGCCTACTAATATTAAAAATGCGAAAGTAACTCTGTCTGTTACGCTTTGATGGGCACCGACAATCTTTAGACCCGGAGCTAGAACATACCTACATACGGACGAAGACGCGGGCAGCCGCTAGTTACATGTAAAGTACTAGAATACATAATTTTTTTACACTCAGTTTCTATGAGTCTTCCGTTAACAACATTTTAGAGATCTTTCATACAACCCACCTCGTTACATGTGCTTTTATTTTAATTGGGGAATTTAACTTGATAGGTACCTATGTGACTCGCTTGAATCAAATTTTAAGTGTCTATATATCTCTGTAATAAATGCATTAAAATAAACTTACCTATATTCTTATGGTAATAAAATATGTAAAAGTGAATCGTCTCGTTGGCATAGACTGTTAAATGGAAAGTGATTCAAGACATTTAATTAATAAGTTATTTGTACCCAGACGTACAGACTTCCTCCTATTTTGAATGATTTAAAGATGAATTTCATCCTCGAACATGGGCGTACCCAGGTAGGGGCAGGGGGGGCAGCCTCAAAATTTTAGCTTTGCTAAAATGACGTAGGTCTGGGGGCTCTGGGATCTTAGACTATATAAGATTTGTCCGATAAGCTTTAATAATTATAATACCCTTCCAGCCGTTTTTCGACCGTGGCGGCCGATCTTACGATCAGCCATGTGATCGTAAGATCGGCCGCCTGGATAATGTTGACGTCCATACTAAGTACCTTATCATGTACTTTTATCGATAAAAATTAAGAAAACATTTTTTTGCCATTTGTTTGTATTAGAAGGGATCACGTCTGAAGCCGAACTTTGGCGCACGTTTTGGATAAATAAGCAGCAGCAGGATTTTGAAAATATTGGAATATCGGAGTTAATACAAGAAGCAGATTCTTTTTACCCGAAGGTCAAGATAACCCTAGAAATTTTGCTGGCAATCCCGTATTCCACTGCTACGATTGAAAGGTCGTTTAGTACACTTAGACGTGTAAAAACGTGGCTAAGATCGACTATGACAGAAGATAGATTGAATGGGCTTTGTATGCTCAGTGTGCACAGAAAATTTGTTAAAAGTATGAGTGATTCTTTCACGGAAGGCATCCTAAATCGTTTTGCTGAAGACCCACGAAAATTACTTTAAAAATAGCCATTGTATAAAAAGAATTTATATAAAAAGATTTTATCTATTTTAATTTAAGTTTTTTAGGGTTCCGTAGTCTACTAGGAACCCTTATAGTTTCGTCATGTCTGTCTGTCTGCCTGTCTGTCCTGTTCTCCGCCGTTTCTACACCGATTGCCATGAAAATTGGTGGAGAGACGGATACTAATAATTCAAGAATTGGTTTTTAAAATAATCGAAAAATAATTATTTTTTACCCCTCCTCCCATACAGTGAAAAGTTAATTCGAAAAAAAAAACTCAACGTACCCTATCGTGTGGGGTATGTATAGTTAAGAAGGTATTTTTAAATACAATAAATATTGCCTTGAAACCATGTGGATGGAACCCCCCAGTCTCGAGATTAATACAAAGTTCAAATTAGAGCGTCCCCCCCACCTTAACTTTTGAAATACTAGTACAATAATTCTGAATAAAATGTGATGTATACCTCCAAGTAAGTACTTTCAACGAAAACTATAGCGAACTCTGTATCATACATGGTTCTTTTTATACAACTCGACCAACTTATGACGTGCAGTTGCCCTTACTAAAAGGTGTGTCAAGCGGTCGCCCCATCTTTTGGCTACGGAAACCTTTCATCGGCGCGTCCGACACGCTCTTGGCCGGTTATTTTATTTTTAAAAACCACCTCACCTAGCTTATAAAAATAAGATTTGCCCCCCCCTGGCCCAGAACCTGAGTACGCCCATGTCCACGAATGTTAATTACATAAACTCATTCGCATTTTACAAGAAATCAAATACATGTTTAAGTGTCACAAGAAGTTTCGATTTTAGACGAGTTTCGACTCTTTTATAACTAAGAATGTCGTTCAATAAGGTTCAAAACTTCAACTACATAGGTAAATATTTTCATACACCAACCTTATTGATACATAGAAATGTACTATTTGTACGAGACAGATTACTTCCAAAACAATCCAAAGTGAATCTGCAGTTTGAATAAAGGATAACAATCTTTTCTTGTTCGATAAATATAAATGTACTTTTAAACGTACCAAGGTACCTACTTTTAATAATGTACATATTTTCTTCTTTCTTTAATAAATTGATGTAATTATTGTGCAGATAAACGGCAAATAATCCTGTATGTAAAGAACCAACGACCGCAGTGGACTAGACTAGGACTCTTGTCTGGCTATTCTGTCACTGTTTTGCGTAACTGTTATCTTTCTCGTAATAATTCTAACAAGAACGTGTTTAATCGCCATTTATAATATCCGATCGTGGTCAATGCAGATAAGAACAAAATTGATTTTGAAAAAAAAATACAAACAAATAAAGGCGATATGCTTTGTTACCGAAATAATATTGCATATTGTGAACTATTGCACCCATATCTGGGGAAATATGCTTGTATAAATTAGGGCATACGAGTTTTCAACGACAAGTGTAAACTGGTCATCGATGGAGACCAGAGTAGTTTTTCTAGTACTGGCTCTTGCAGCCCAGGTAAGAATTTAAATTAATGTTCATTCTACAAATTGATTTATCGAATAATCCTGCATTACAAGAACTTTATAAATTTTACATTTTGCTTTTGTGTTACAGTGCCTAGCGAATGGGCTATTGCCATTGGACATTTTCGCCTCTGGCTCATTGGGGATTGGTCTAGGTGGACCACCTGGGCCGGTGTATGCGTCCGCTCCTTACGCCCCGGCTCCACCAGTCTACGCTGCAGCACCCCCTACTTATGCGCCTGCACCTCCAACATATGCGCCTGCACCTCCAACATATGCGCCTGCACCTCCAACATATGCGCCTGCACCTGTTACTTACGCGCCCGCCCCTCCTGCTTATGCGCCCGCACCTCCAACTTACGCGCCCGCACCTCTGACTTACGCGCCAGCACCTCCGGCCTACGCGCCTCCACCTCCTATTTACGGGCCAGCTCCCTTACCGCCTGTCATACCTCTCCCGGCGCACGAATATGGCTGCCCCGAAGCAATTACCATCCAAGCGCCGCCCTCCCCTCCCGTGCATGTCACTCTCCCGGCCCCGGCACCCGTCTACGTCACCCCACCGACTCCGCCCCCGATGCTCATTGACGTCCCGGCACCCCCACCAATGACCATAACGCCGCCACCTCTGGCCCCGTTCGTGGTGACTCCTCCGGCTCCTCCGCCGATGACAATTACTCCACCGCCCCTCCCCCCAATGTGCGTAACTCCGCCGCAGCAGCCGCCTGTGTACGTTACGCCTCCGACCCCTCCTACGATGTACGTGAATCCGCCCCCGCTTCCCCCGATGCTGATCGAAATTCCCCTGTCTCCTCCCATAATGATCGAGCTGCCGCCTCCCCCGCCGATCATGATTCAGCCGCCCCAGCTCCCTCCGATCATGTTCCAGCCGCCGCCGCTACCGCCGATACCGGTGGACTTCCCCGCTATGGCGCCCATCATGGTGCAGCCGCCTCCGATGCCGCCGCTGTGCGTGCAGCCGCCTCCCCCGGCGCCGATCACAGTGCAGCCTCCTTCGCCTCCGCCTATGACGGTGTCGCCGCCGCCGCTGCCTCCTCTGGTCGTGCAGCCGCCGGCGCCCGAGCCGTTCCTGTACGAGTCCCCGCCGCTGGCGCCAGTGCTGATCCAGCCGCCCGCGCCGCCGTCGTTCTGCGTGCAGCCGCCGCCGCCGCCGCCGCTGTGCCTGCAGCCGCCGCCGCCGCCCACGATCTGCGCCAACTACGACGCAGCGCCGCCGGCGCCTCATTACCCCGGACCAATTTACTTATAACAGCCTGTGTTATAATGTTATTACTTGTTATGTTTTGGAGCGTTGTGAGAGTGATGAGCCCTATTATTTATAAATAAATAAATATGATGTAAAAACTTCAAGATTTTCATTTCTCCTCATTGAATATTATCAAGATGAACATAATGATACAAAAAAAGCGTAATATGAATTGATTTATAAATGTGGCTTTAAGAATACATAGTAACATTTACGGTTTCAAAACACAAGTCTCATAAGTTTGAATAATATGTATGACTATGTACAAATAAAAATTCTTCTTAGGCCCAGCCTTTGTATGCTATAAGCTTCGATATACATATATAACAGATTCTAAATATATATTAAAAGTAAACAAAACCTAATCAAACTCCTCTTTTGTTCCAGCATGGCGGGGTCGGGGGGGCTGGCAGAATGGACGGAGGGCGCGGCGGTGTGGTTCCAGCCGGGGGGCGCGCCGGCGCCGCTGCCCGGCTCGCTGCTGGAGGTGCACCGCGCCGCCCGGGTGCTGCTGGTCAGCGCCATCGTCAACGGACAGGTGAGCTCCTGCCTGCCGCTGCAGCGTGGCTAGAGGACGCAGGGCGCGGCGGTGTGGTTCCAGCCGGGGGGCGCGCCGGCGCCGCTGCCCGGCTCGCTGCTGGAGGTGCACCGCGCCGCCCGGGTGCTGCTGGTCAGCGCCATCGTCAACGGACAGGTGAGCTCCTGCCTGCCGCTGCAGCGTGGCTAGAGGACGCAGGGCGCGGCGGTGTGGTTCCAGCCGGCGCCGCTGCCCGGCTCGCTGCTGGAGGTGCACCGCGCCGCCCGGGTGCTGCTGGTCAGCGCCATCGTCAACGGACAGGTGAGCTCCTGCCTGCCGCTGCAGCGTGGCTAGAGGACGCAGGGCGCGGCGGTGTGGTTCCAGCCGGGGGGCGCGCCGGCGCCGCTGCCCGGCTCGCTGCTGGAGGTGCACCGCGCCGCCCGGGTGCTGCTGGTCAGCGCCATCGTCAACGGACAGGTGAGCTCCTGCCTGCCGCTGCAGCGTGGCTAGAGGACGCAGGGCGCGGCGGTGTGGTTCCAGCCGGGGGGCGCGCCGGCGCCGCTGCCCGGCTCGCTGCTGGAGGTGCACCGCGCCGCCCGGGTGCTGCTGGTCAGCGCCATCGTCAACGGACAGGTGAGCTCCTGCCTGCCGCTGCAGCGTGGCTAGAGGACGCAGGGCGCGGCGGTGTGGTTCCAGCCGGGGGGCGCGCCGGCGCCGCTGCCCGGCTCGCTGCTGGAGGTGCACCGCGCCGCCCGGGTGCTGCTGGTCAGCGCCATCGTCAACGGACAGGTGAGCTCCTGCCTGCCGCTGCAGCGTGGCTAGAGGACGCAGGGCGCGGCGGTGTGGTTCCAGCCGGGGGGCGCGCCGGCGCCGCTGCCCGGCTCGCTGCTGGAGGTGCACCGCGCCGCCCGGGTGCTGCTGGTCAGCGCCATCGTCAACGGACAGGTGAGCTCCTGCCTGCCGCTGCAACGTGGCTAGAGGATGCAGGGCGGCGGTGTGGTTTCAGCCGGGGGGCGCGCCGGCGCCGCTGCCCGGCTCGCTGCTGGAGGTGCACCGCGCCGCCCGGGTGCTGCTGGTCAGCGCCATCGTCAACGGACAGGTGAGCTCCTGCCTGCCGCTGCAACGTGGCTAGAGGATGCAGGGCGGCGGTGTGGTTCCAGCCGGGGGGCGCGCCGGCGCCGCTGCCCGGCTCGCTGCTGGAGGTGCACCGCGCCGCCCGGGTGCTGCTGGTCAGCGCCATCGTCAACGGACAGGTGAGCTCCTGCCTGCCGCTGCAGCGTGGCTAGAGGACGCAGGGCGCGGCGGTGTGGTTCCAGCCGGGGGGCGCGCCGGCGCCGCTGCCCGGCTCGCTGCTGGAGGTGCACCGCGCCGCCCGGGTGCTGCTGGTCAGCGCCATCGTCAACGGACAGGTGAGCTCCTGCCTGCCGCTGCAACGTGGCTAGAGGATGCAGGGCGGCGGTGTGGTTCCAGCCGGGGGGCGCGCCGGCGCCGCTGCCCGGCTCGCTGCTGGAGGTGCACCGCGCCGCCCGGGTGCTGCTGGTCAGCGCCATCGTCAACGGACAGGTGAGCTCCTGCCTGCCGCTGCAGCGTGGCTAGAGGACGCAGGGCGCGGCGGTGTGGTTCCAGCCGGGGGGCGCGCCGGCGCCGCTGCCCGGCTCGCTGCTGGAGGTGCACCGCGCCGCCCGGGTGCTGCTGGTCAGCGCCATCGTCAACGGACAGGTGAGCTCCTGCCTGCCGCTGCAACGTGGCTAGAGGATGCAGGGCGGCGGTGTGGTTCCAGCCGGGGGGCGCGCCGGCGCCGCTGCCCGGCTCGCTGCTGGAGGTGCACCGCGCCGCCCGGGTGCTGCTGGTCAGCGCCATCGTCAACGGACAGGTGAGCTCCTGCCTGCCGCTGCAACGTGGCTAGAGGATGCAGGGCGGCGGTGTGGTTCCAGCCGGGGGGCGCGCCGGCGCCGCTGCCCGGCTCGCTGCTGGAGGTGCACCGCGCCGCCCGGGTGCTGCTGGTCAGCGCCATCGTCAACGGACAGGTGAGCTCCTGCCTGCCGCTGCAGCGTGGCTAGAGGACGGAGGGCGCGGCGGTGTGGTTCCAGCCGGGGGGCGCGCCGGCGCCGCTGCCCGGCTCGCTGCTGGAGGTGCACCGCGCCGCCCGGGTGCTGCTTAACCAAGCGTAACCAAGTGCATTCTCCAATTAGGTAAGAAGTTCTTCATTGCCGTATTAAAGTTTTCATTGGCCAGTAGCAATAGGATCTTTAAGGACCCTAACGCATGCTAACGAGGTTTAATTGCAAGCTAATGTGACGCGTAACTGTACAGGCACCATAAACCGGAGTCACGAACTTAACGACAGATTGCAGAAATCAGCGGACCCTATGCGGTCGCTGAATAGCTATCCCTTCGCGGAATCTGTGCGAATGCTGATTATTTTGCACGCTTACGATACACGATGTGGGGTTGCTTTATAATAGAGTAATATCGCGGAGCCCCCAGACCTTACTTATTTTCTCAGAAAAAATAGTAGTGGGATAAAATACGATTTTTTCTTAAAGTCTCAGTGTGATTTTTACATATTATGTTTTAGAGAAGTTTGTTAAAAAATGATATTGATTATTACCAGACACTTACGTACTAACACTGATTTATCCCATTACTATTTCTTCCGAGAAAATATGTACAGGAACTTGATAACGCGGGCAAAGCCGCGGCTAAAAATAGTTTATAATATGTTGACGTGATATTATCCAAAGCTGGAAGTACCTACTCAACAACCAATTCATCTTTCTTGTATTTTAGAGAAACTAACTAAACAAAAATAAATATGTTGATGTTATCCTTTCGTAACAGTTATGGTGGTAATAACATAATGGATAGGTAATTGAAAAGTTTTGATAGCGCGTATGAACTCAGCAATATTAACTATCACCAGCACCACTATTTAAGTACTATCTGTAAGCCAATCTTAATGTTTGCTATAAACTGTAAGAGTTATGATGATACAAAACAATTAAGTTTTTTTTCGGATTTCTAGAGCGACGTTTTGTGTTTATTTAAATTACTTGTAAGTGCTTACTAAATGCCTGATTTTAATAACAAAAAGTTATAATTTGTATTTACAATCAAATATTATATGTTTAAGCACCTTAAGAAAATGTAGCCTTTAAGTTTTACTAAAGGCTGTCTGTAGTAGCGTATCAAAAATCCACAAAAATTACGATTGAATTAATAAAAATTGTAATGGCAGGAACCATTCAATTCAAGTCGAAAACAGGATACAAATAGGTGAACTTATCACTTACTCATTCATGAAATACTACTTGGAAAAAAAACTAGACAGCTAAACAAGAATCGGAAGGAAAACGCTAGTAACCTACATACATGCTAAGTACCGACTAATTACTAACTGCATGACAAGGAGCGCAACTTCATAACGATATCGCGTGATTACCGCGTTTTATATTAATTATCACATACTGCGGTAATACCGTTGCGTAATAAGGATGCTTACACGTTTTAATAACAACACCGTTTGTTAGTACGTGCTTAGTATGGTTTCACTTGAAATGACTAAATCGGTCTATAAATTGTCATTTTTATCCGATAATTCTTTTATCTTTCTCTAAGTGGAAAATCGACAATGCCGTCTTTGCTGAATTCTGCTACTGTTAAATGCAAATTAATTAAATATCCAGGACATAATAAACGTGAACAAGTATGATTAAAAGTGCGATTGCCCTTTTCTATCAAGCTCCTCTAATTTCTCAAATTAGCAGTTTTATACATAAATCACCGCGTTTGACCCAGTTTAAACTTATAATTTTATTGATGATCTAATTTATCTAATATTTATATGCTTGATTGGTTGTCTTGAGTGAATTTGGAACCTATGAACCATGCGCTGTCAATCTAGTGCTTAAGTCTTCACATCTTCATAGTCGTAATAGAATGGATCCTGCACCTTGAACTTGCGGTCACGACATTCTTGCAAAACACAAGATGACTGACCATGAGCTAATCATTACTATTCATGAATTCAATTTATGATTCAGAAGACAAGATATTGACATTTAGGAGTACGTAGTATATTGTATCACAAATGTTTGATTACTACGCGTGCGGTACACAAAGATTGTGCAAAAATGCTTTTGAATATCCAAAATTTTCATCCAGTTCCAGATTTGTGTAAATTATTTTTTTTAAGATTAATCTATATTGATTGAGCTCAAAGAAAAATCTGAAATAAAAAAACATAGGCGGAATAATAGCCTATTATATTGACGGTCTTAACTTCATACAATTGGCAATGTATATGACATAAAAAATCTACTTCAATATTTACCAATGAAACATCAAAAATCCTGTTAATAACTCAACTAAATTATAACAAGACAGCAAACATTCCATTTAAATAACAGCTAGACAAATCAAAAGCACAAATCACACGAAGTTTACATCCGGCAAATCACGTTCTCACATCTGTGACTCAAAGGTAAATAGGGACCCAGCTGAGACCTATTGTGATATCGTCATCGAGAGGCGATGGCAAGGCCGGATCGCACGGAATGCCGCTAGAGAGTCGACGAGACTGAGCGAACACTGCTTTGTAATTTATGCTCGCCTGGTATTTCACGGCTCTTTCGCTAGACGATGGAACCGCTTAAATGTCTTTTATTTTTCAATTTTTAACATCATAATAGAAAATTATGATGTTTTATTAACATTTTATTCAAACTCTTTGGTGATTGACGATTATTTTCTAGATTTTATCGTCAAGGCGAGATTTAATATCATTATCGTTACTTTATTAGAAGGCGTCATACTAATGTTGTAACGTTCCAGTATTATAAAATGTTATTAAATTTTATTTATTGATATAAAATTTAAAATGTATTTTGCATTTATGTAGTAGTACGTACGCTGAGAACTTGGTGGATTTCAAATACGTGAACTATGTGAACTATGAACTTGAAAATTCTATTTATAGACATGATTACTTCAAATGAACAGAATATAAACCTTGCTTCATGAATTATTATAAAATTATTCATAGTTCTGCGTGCAAGACCTTGCCTATCATCTTATTTGCTCGTTTAATAATAATGTAGCTCGATGCACTTCCTTGATCAAATAAAAAGTATATTCTCACGATACCAGTCATTTCTACAAGGGATAATTACTTCACGCTATGCGTAATAATAACGTCACCAATACGTGCGTTGCCAGTGTGCCATCTGCTTATAAAGTAAGTAAAATCGTATTGGTCTTAATTGTAATCTTCATTATTTAACATGCGGTTATTTGATGTTCAAAGACTCACTTTTAATTTTAACAGACTTTACTTTGACTTTTCGGGGAACGAAAAGTCAAAGTAAAGTCTGTTAATCTTTTAAATATTTCGGGACAGTCCACATTGTTATTGTGGAATGTGGAATTCGAAGATAAAAGGTAATTAAAACTGCTCCAAGGCAATAGAAGTCTCTATAAATTCGGATTAATTGTCATAAATTATGAAAACAAAGCGTTTGTTTTCTTAATTGGAATATGACAATTAACGACAACTTTGACTTAATCAAAGATTTCAGTAAGTTGTAACCAAAGATTTTGGAAAAATCAATAGATAATCCATATGTCAGGTTTGAGTGAAGCCACCAAAACTTCAAAAATTCACCTATTTTTACACCTATAGTGCCGTGCCTATCGATAAAGTCCTCGAGCCAACAAGACGTTTTTCTACTAAGAGATTTTTTTATTTATTAATATGAAAATACTCAACATAAATAATAATCATTGAAAATGTTCATCATTAAGTGAAAAAGTGTAAAGAAAATATACAATATTACACGATTCAGTTTAACAAAGGTAATTTAAATTTATATTACCTTTAAGTAGACCCGTACTCAGCACATCTCTTCGCCTCTATCTCTCTACAAAGTTTGTTTCTCTCAACAGAAGTCGATTAAAATTATTAATTTGTAGGTTGAGTGCAAGTTCTTTATAGACAGATACATATCTAATAACAATGCAATGCATTGTGCGTGGATTCATATCGCGAGAAAAAGGAAAGGAAAGTATTATCCGTTTATCTGAGTGAAATGCAATGTTATAAAGTAACTGCTCGAGGTTGTCATTCAATATTATTACAATAGTTACGGCACTTTTTACTACTTACAATATTGCACTCGGAGTACGAATTACACTGGATTCGATTCCCGTTAAAAGTTAACCGCCATAATAGCCAGACCAGCTTTACCCATATTCATTATTGAAATAGACACTTTTATAAATGATGATGTCGTCATTCAAGTTATTTTACAATACCACCTCTATTATCAAAAAAATATTCTGTATCAAAATTTTACGTGCAGTAGATCATAGACTACACGTATATAACGGAGAGTCGATATCGATGAAAATTGGTACGCATGTACTGGAATCCCTAGTTCCATGACGTTTAGACGATTTTTGTCGGGTGTCTGGTATCTTGCTCTATCACACATGATTCATAATAAGGAGAAAAAGGACAAAAAATCTGTCAAATCATACTCTCCATCTAGTACTTCCAAAATCTTTGGTTGTAACAGTCTTTAACTACTCGTTTTTATTGCAATTTCGTAGAACTTGTGCGCGTGGGCACAACTCAATTCAATAGATCTATTATGAAAGTAGCAATCAATATCATCAGGTAGACTGTTATGGAGTTATTGCCCATTGTATTTCACAGATGATTGTCAGATAATAATGACTGTGTTCATTTACTAATATATAAAGCTGAAAAGTTTGTTTGTATGTTTGTTTGTTTGAACGCGCTAATCTCAGGAACTACTGGTCCGATTTGAAAAAATATTTAGTGTTGGATAGTCCATTTGACGAGGGCTTTAGGCTATTGGAAATCGGCCGCTATGTTTTATAAAACTTTATCGGCTTATTAGGAAGTATATAAAAAATAATCTAACACTTAAAATGCGATACTAACATTTGGAATACAGACAGGGTATAGGCTAGCTAACCTAGGTCATAGGATATGTTTTTATCCCGATTAAACGCTCCCATAGGATAAAACAGGAATCTTGATTGTCTAAAGCCGCGGGTAAAAGTTTCATTTACAAGTAGAAAACTATTGATAATCCAAATAATTCGAAATGTTTGCAACCGTTATCAAACGAAACTTCGTTCGAAAACTTGAAACTGGCAGGTCACTTGAACATCGTGCAATCCTGTCCGCTGTTAGTCCGTTATCCCACACGAGTATCTAACAGTTGTTGCCTATCAACTTATATGGAGCCGTGCCGGGGTACGTGGTGCAATCAGTTACCCGCGCATTCTCGACCACTACGCTACGCACGGCGTACACGGAAACTTTCCCGAGGATTCTAATGTGAAAGACTAGAAGTAATGAAGTAATGGAAAGTTGGCTGGGGAAGTTTTTCTTATGTGCCAAGTTAATGAGATGAAGTCGATGAAGTTGTGTGTTCCTAGTGATCCTTTGTCTATACTCGTAACTTTCATTAATGGTTGGATGTTTTCTCTTTTATCATGGACACTGCTGAAGTATTCTTGTTTGCATCTGTGATGCCTTATTACCTGAGTAGCAAGGATTAGAATTCTTACTGTCCACCGCAGAATGTAAAAAATCAATTCGGATTTATTCAAGAAACTTGATTAACTAGATAGAGTGCATCGTTTTGCACTCATTTCGCCAAATGTCTGAATGCTATGAATAGTAATGACATCTTAAATGGATTGCTAATGTGTTTAGTGCAAGTCTCCAACTTTGATGAAAACAGAAACTTGATGGATAAAATAAATCTCCTTGGAGTCGTTTCGACAAATTCTTTCAATAGTGTAATGATTTCAATGTGATTCATGCTCCAATTACTATAAATAAAAACTGTTACGTTATAAAACATTAAAAAACATAAAAACGAGTAAACATATGCGCGTGCGCTTCGCTCCGACCCCTCAGACGTCCCCCGAATCATTCCGATCCATATCCTCCCTATCATATGACTCCACGATCTTCCAAATTGACTCCAACCGTCAGAGAAAAATACATTCAGTGTCAAAAACGTCAATTGTGACATCTGTCACCATGCAGCCGCTGTCAAGGTCAAACTCGAGACTGTCAAGTTCACCTGGGGGAAAGAGGGGGCGGGGCCGACCTCTCTCCGTGCCACGGCTGAAGGATTTGTGCCTTGACGTCTTGGTTAATAATGTAAATACTAAATTCCTAAATTACTTAACGGGACTTAACACGATAACTACTTGACCGTGATCTCAAGCGAACGTGGTCAAGCAGTAAGTAGTAAATATTATTATGTACTACCTACTATTACACTACGAGTACTACTATGTACCTATCATCAGGCCACTGTTGTTGTTACACAGGCTTAACGTCGTACATTCTTATTTAGTCCCGTTTAGTCATTTATTGTTAATGTTTTAAATGAAACCAAGCTGGTCAAAAGCAGGATCATTGTCGCAGCTTCTGAGGTCGCAGCGTAGGACGCACCATGGGGCCAAAATGGATAATACGGGATTAACCGCTAAGTTGAACACAAACTCGAAAGTCAAAACTTTTAAGTAGGTAAATTCTTTTGTTGACTGGCTGTCGTGAAACATCAAACATGCTTATTAGCATATCTTTAACGTCATCTATTTGGGTTAGTTTATCTTGACGAATCAGGCAATGCAAGGTGTCAAAGCTTACGTTTTATCTCCTCAACTTGTATTGAAGGTTTATTTGAAGATTTTATCGGAACAGCGTTATTTCACCTGTAGAATGTTAACGTATTAATTAATGTGAATTTTACTGTTAATACTTTAATACTTTGAGAATCCAAAGATTTTTTTATAGATATTGTAAGATTTACGAAATGTAAGTTTGTCTTTGTGTGCTATTAACTGTTCTTTGTTTATGACAAGATTTGTTTTTACAAGCAAAATCATAACTTCTTCGATATTTAATATATGAGACACATCTTTGTAACAGTCTGACTTTACTTTAATATACCTACTTCTTAGCAAAACGTGTGCTGGCATTACGAAGAAAGTTTTATTTATGAGCCATTGTAATCATAAGCAAAATAATCTTCTTTTTTCAACGTGTAACACTTACATGATTTTATTCTATAATACAACTTGTTTCTATATGACAAAACTCAACCTAAGTTATTAATTATATCTTATGTGGTTCTGAAAAAATACGGAAAGTTCTTTTCACGCGCTGTTAATTTGTTATTTCTTTTATATTTAAACAAAAACGTAGTATTTCATTAAAAAGTGTATACATTTAATCTGACGCTTACATAATAACAACCTCCTGTATGTGTTATTCCTCTTACTATTTCTTTAACTGGCCCTCACAAATAGTTTTACAAATGAGTTTGCTAGTGTTACGTGTTCATTAAGCCCCATCTTTAAAGGTGCGATTGGGGCAAACCCATACCGCTATCAGATCGAATGTACAATCGTAATTGGCCGTGATTGATCACCATGAAATATGCATTTCTATTTGCTTAAGTATGCCTCGAGTAAATGAGGGTCATCTAACAGTACCTACGAGTGGATAATCAAGCTACAACAATCCTGCTCGGCCGATTCTACGTCACACACTATGCAAATTACTTAGAACCCTCCACCACATAATAGCTCGTTAACCGTATAACAACGGCAATGAAAATGCATGTCCACTCCATTGCGTATTCAATGTGTTAATGCAGTATGAATATGCGCAAGTAAAGTGTAATGAATTGCGAACCGAAGCGACGATCTCGAGAGCGAAAGGCGGGTCACGAAAGATGGCTGATACGAATAGTAAGTCATTACGTTATGTCACAGTCACAGTACAGCTGATCGCGACGTTATAATTTTCCGTCTGGTTGCAGATTTACGTTTCCTTGAGTGTTGCTTAGCACGAGTTTGTTATGCAGCTTGCTTTTGAGTAATTAATTAAAATAACTTAACTACATAATATGACTCTGCCGCTTATTGATGAATTAGATGTTTTTTTTGGAAATTATACTTGATTTGAGATTACATCATCATCATCATCCTAGTGCCGCTCCCGGTTGCATTCTCGACCATTGCCTCGGGATTACATGCGTCTTATAACTCTAAAGGCAAAGAAAACATACGGTCTGTGTTACATTTTAACAGAAAGTGTACATCTTTTTTCCCATACATATTCTAGGCTTCCCTATGAATATTGCTCAAACATCTAGAGCTTTAAATTCGGCAGAAAAAAATGTTTGAATATGTACTCTGGTACACTGAAGTATTGTTTGTTGCACTACCTTAATAACATTACAACACGGGATTCAATCGCTTGGTTCCTGCTCCCTTAGCTATGAGCTCATTCGTCACAAAAGTATCTGTTATTCCTTTGAAGCTATTTGGAAACCGGTGTTATCTTGTAATAATTGTGCAAGTAAATAAATTCGCCCACGATTGTGCCTGCATTATACGGTCTAGTTCATAGTTATTGTCTGGTTATATCATGTTTGCCGTTGCTTCATTACCTATAATTAATATTTGGAGCGTACAAGTAATTAAATGCAATATCGTATAATTAATAATGGTAGCCAGATTATTTTGAAAGTTGATAGACATGGCACAATGGATTGATAGGCTATAATTTCTTATGTAAAACTGCAAAACTCAACACTACCGTAAGCAGTTAATTGATACCCAAAGTTAGCGAATATAATTAAGTAAATAGGAAGAACACGTAGGTGTCATATGAATGTGCCATTAATTAAATAATGGTATCGAATAAATTATCTACAAACTAGTTTGCTACCAACTGTTAACCGTTTAGCATAATCAAAAAAGGGCGAATTGGGTGAATGATTTGTTGGAAAAAAAGTTTGTAGACCTCTTGTCTGGGTTGTTGAACTTATTTACGCGCCAATAGCTGAACAAGCAAGGCAAGCTTCACAGCCGGCTCGTTTAAATCCCAGAAGCCTCCTTATGGCTTGGCCACCACTGCAGTGGTGGCCAAATGGGATTTCTTGGTAAAACTTTCCTAGTTCCTTCCCTTATAATCGGTAGAGGGGGCAACGGGACTATTCGCATTACGCACTATAGCCCTTAAGCACCGACTTAAACCGTGAAGTAGAAGGTAACCTATCGTTCTTTCGAAACTTTAAAAATCGAATTTCAAAAACTTATACTTTTAAACGTTATAACGAAGTTTTGAATTACAGGTAAATAAGGACATAACCTTGTTTGTGAGACATAAATTGAATTCGCATAATATTTCATTTGCCAGAAAAACTAATAGCCGCATTTTTCGTTAGACAGTTGTCTTACTTACAATATTCTTACTTTCTAGCTTCGTAGAAGAAGGAACTGTTTGGCTTGCCACGTATCTGCGATTCTTGTAGAGTTATTGTGTTTGTAAAAGCGACTGATCCATGAAACCTACAGATGGCCATCTTGCTAAATATTCCTCCACCATACTGATTCAACTATCTCTCCGCAGCCGCAAACCTTCGCCCTCCAAATGGGTAACGGGGAAGAAGAGGGCGACCCCGTCTGGCCGCGGGAGGAGCTCGGCCCGACCGGCGTGGACGACATGACGCGCCTCCACGACCTTCACGAGGCCGCCTTGCTCTGGAACCTGAAGCTGCGGTACGAGCAGGGGCTGATCTACACGTACGCCGGATCCATCCTGGTGGCCGTCAACCCGTACCGGCCCGTCGATGCGCTGTATGGACTGCAGACTGCGAGGAGGTGAGGGAATATACATATGTTACATAATGGTATTACAAGTACCTTTGATAAATAAATAATCTCCTTTAAGCTGGTGAGTATAAAAATGTGAGTTAGTAGTTTAGATTTATCATCACGTTATTAATGAAAGGTTTGCCACCGATGTATCATCATTTGATGTTAGTTAGATTGTAGTGTCATCGTATTTGTAATGACAACTATACGAGTTGCTAATTAACAAATAGGATGATATTGACCGATTCAGAACCTAAAAATTGTCTGTCGACTATTGATCTTATAGATATTTTTTTCCACTATCAGAAGCTTAACCAACACTTAAACATGTTGCAGATACCACGCAGCGGAAGCCTTAGGAGACCTTCCGCCTCACCTGTTTGCCATAGCCGCCGCTGCGCGCGCCTCTCTGCCTCAGCCGCAAGCCATACTCATCTCCGGGGAGTCCGGCGCGGGCAAGACCGAGTCCACCAAGCTGGCCGTGCAGTTCCTGGCCGCCGTGGCGCCCGCGCCGCCCGGCCGCGCGCCCGTCTCCGAGCAGATCCTCGAGGCGGCCCCGCTGCTCGAGGCCTTCGGTAACGCTCGAACGCCAAAAAACCACAACTCTAGTCGCTTTGGGAAGCTCCTGGAATTATACTTTAAAGACGGTGCACTGGCCGGCGCGAGAGTGGCACACTACCTCCTAGAGAAATCACGAATAGTCACCCAGTCCCCCGGGGAAAGAAACTACCACGTATTCTATGAACTGCTCGCCGGACTAGACGAGGAACAGAGACGGACGAGGGGTCTCCTGACCGCGGAGCACTACTTCTACTTAAATCAAGGGGGCGACTCGGGCGGCGCCGGCGCCGGGGCCGACTGGGCCGCGCTGTGCGGGGCCATGCAAGTGCTGGGCATAGGAGACTCGGAGAGAGAGGATATAATCCGAGTGCTGGCCGCCGTGCTGCACCTCGGGAACGTTTACTTCCATAGACGGCAGCTGCGGCACGGGCAGGAGGGCGTGCAGCTGGGCGGCGGCGCGGAGGTCCGCTGGGCGGCGCACCTGCTGAAGCTGCCGGCCGAGGCGCTGGCGCGCGCACTCACGACGCGGGTGACCGCCGCTCGCGCCGAGCGCATGCGCTCCCCGCTGCCCATCGACCAGGCGCTCGACGCGCGCGACGCTTTCGCTAAGGCGCTCTACTCGTCGCTTTTCAACTGGCTCGTGCTCCGGATCAACTCGATCGTGCACCGCGCCGGCTTGCACGACGCCCATCGCATATCTCTCCTCGATATCTTCGGGTTCGAAGATCTGGAAGAGAACTCTTTCGAGCAGCTTTGTATAAATTACGCGAACGAAACGCTGCAGCACTACTTCAACAAGCACATATTCAAGCTGGAGCAGCAGGAGTACCAGAAGGAGCGCTTGGAGTGGTCTAACCTGACTTGGAATGATAATTCTCCAGGTTCGTACACTGTAAATTACTACACTGCTGCACTGGTGGCATTTTCTGCTTAAGCGCGCTTCTATTACCTATCTCTTAAAATCTAGGATTATACAGAATGTGTCTTTCGTATCTATTATATGTATATGTATTTTATATAAGCTTTCTGTGCATTCAGAATAGTTAATTTGTGTCCAAATCTACGAGTGTCTGTCTACTCCACAGTGATTCAGCTGCTCAGCAAGAAGCCGGTGGGAATCCTGCATCTGTTGGACGATGAGAGTAACTTCCCGCGGGCCTCTGACGCGTCGTTCCTAGAGAAGTGCCATTATAATCACGCTTTAAACGAATTGTATTCTAGACCGAGGTTGGGAGCTAGTGAATTTGGGGTAAGTTTTATCCAACATAAAATGTTTAATGTATAATAAATAGTACTTTAAAATAAAAAATAATAATACATATGTCTTAAGTAAATTGTAATAGAGATCTGTATGGCGAGGCGACTCAAAAGCGGTTCGTACTCATTATGTCAGCCGGACAAATTAAGGGATGCTTCTTGGTGAAATGTTCCTCGAAACTATTAACACAGTTTTATATAGAAAAGCGAAAATACCGTCTTCATGCAAGATACTATTATTTTGGACCCTACTATTATTTGTTTGTTATAAGCCATTTTTAAATCATATACTCATAAGTATCTTCTACTTCCAGATAAAACACTACGCCGGCCAAGTATGGTACAACGTCGAAGGTTTTTTGGACAAGAACCGGGACGCCCTTCGCGCTGATGTTCTTGAACTGCTCTGCAGCAGCGAAGTGCCTCTTGTAGCGGAGATGTCAGCTCAGTTGAGAGCCCAACATGATGCCAATAAGACCCTGCCCAGAGGAGCCAACGGACGCTTTGTGACTATGAAGCCGAGGACTCCTACCGTTGCTGCGAGGTGGGTTTTTCATTGTTTCTCGACTTCATAACCGTGTAGCTTTTCTGAAAATAATGCTTATTCCAAAGGCTGTCTAAGAAGCAGCTATTGGACGTTTCAGGGGATAAGTAGCAGCTTCCCCTTTGTTTATAGTTTACCAGTTCAAATGCTCAACATATTGTGCATAATTTCCATCTAGTGAAGAAAACGTCCAACAGTAGACTGCAAAAAGTGAATGATGATGATGAACAGACTTGAAGAATTCGAATTTGTGAAGTTGTTAAAATCTATGAGCGGCTTTGACTGCTAACTATATCTGTTTCTGATTTGCCAAAAAAATAATATAAAACTAACTTCCCCCCAGATTCTCTGACAGCCTGCACCAGCTCCTCGAGTCGATGTCTCGCTGCAACCCGTGGTTCGTGCGCTGCGTCAAACCCAACACGGATAAATCGCCCATGAAGTTCGACATGCCGTGCGTCCTCGCACAACTGCGCTACACCGGCATGCTCGACACCATCAAGATCCGCCAGACGGGCTACCCCATCAGGATACCGTTCCAGAACTTCGTTGATAGATACCGGTATGTGATCGTTATTGTAACGCTCGACACCATCAAGATCCGCCAGACGGGCTACCCCATCAGGATACCGTTCCAGAACTTCGTTGATAGATACCGGTATGATATCGTTATTTGTAACGCTCAATACCATCAAGATCAGCCAGACTGGCTACCCCATCAGGATACCGTTCCAGAACTTCGTTGATAGATAACGGTATGATATCGTTATATGTAACGGTTAATAACTTACCCGTGGTCCGTGGGCTGCGTCAAACCCAACACTGACAAGTCGCCCATGAAGTTTGACATGCCATGCGTCCTCGCGCAGCTGCGCTACACCGGCATGCTCGACACCATAAAGATCCGCCTGACGGGCTACCCTATCAGGATACCGTTCCAGAACTTCATTGATAGATACCGGTATAATATTGTTATTTGTAACGGATAATAAATTACCCGTGTTTCGTGTGCTGAGTGTAGCCAAATGCGGACAAGTCGCCCATGAAGATCGATATCAGGATACCGAAGAAGAAGATAACGCAAAAAACATAATAATACATACAAACATTTTCAGAATTTAAAGAATCATTTACGATAGTTTATTTTGTCAATATCCAGGTGTAATTACTATTCTATGCACGTAGTAATATTAATATTTACTAAATGCCTTTCCCTTTTAGAGCTTTCTGTATAACGGCAACCACCTACAACCTACAGCCAATGAATATGATTATAATATCTAATGACCAATATTTGGCACAGGTACCTACTCAAGTCGACTCCCGCTCGCTCGACGCCCTACAGGGAAATTTGCAATTCAATACTCGCTGAGATGCCGCCCACTGGTGCTGGTAAGTACATGAACACACATTGTACATTGAACAATTTGCCTAACAAACTCATTGGGAAATGGACCTTATTACTTCCTCTTAAGATCTTATGTACCTATAAGTACATCTTATTGCACGTGACTGTATTATGTAGAAAGCCTCTTGCGCATTGTTAGAATACCGGTCCTAATAGGAGATATATGTTACCTACATTTTACATACACTTGAATGGTTGCGTCAAAATGTTTAGAGTAGCTTACGTCATGCCTACTCTTCAATTTCGATGTCAAGTTTCATTCAAGTCGACTTATTGAGAACCGTTTAAGTTGTTTTCTTTTGTAAACTACTCGTTACAACTATAAAATGGTAGCAGCCGCCCGCGACTTCCCCGTATATTTCGGTTTCCGCGCACTTAGTGTTTTATTATAGCTATAAGTCTTTCTCGACAAAAAGACTATCCAACACAAAAAAATATTTTTCAATTCGAACCAGTAATTCCTGACAAACAACCTCTTCACCTTTATTATATATTGCATACGTTTACGATGGTAGATAAGTTTATCTTTCAATTAGTATTCGTGAATGAAAAGAACGTTTTTCCGCCGCGTAAAATGTCTCATAAATTATTCACAACATTTGTTTTTACGAAAGTAGTTTTAAGAGTAGATAGCACAGGCAATACGCGATCTTAGTGTTCTACGAAGTTATTTCACAGTACAAAAAGTTATTTCACAGTACAAAATAATGTTGTTAAAATACACCCAGTTATCGTACACAAAACAAAATATGTTTTGTGTTACATATGTAGAAGATGAGCGTTACATCATGTAGTGCTTATGGAAACCTTAATCCTTTAAAGCCGACAGGGTACCTGACAGGTTTTGTGTTGAAACTGTGTGGTGGTAATAACCATCAAATAAATACATACCTACTGGTCTGACCATTGACTTACAAAGTGCCACGGGGAACTAGACATTGAACGATTTAAAATATAGCAAATGTGTACCTACCTAAAACACACGCGTCTTGGTACACTAATAAATAGAATTTGTTGCCTTTATCAAAAATATAATTTTATAATACCTACTACTATGTCATTAATGATGATCTATTTTGATCAGTGATAGTTGTACCGTTAGTGTGTAATGATTTATGCTATTAGGATATCAATCCTTTCTCAAGATAAAGAACTATTTTACTGTTCTAATTGAATCTTTTATCTACGTTTTTCCGATAGTTGAGACAGTCTTTTCTAACAAAGTGTGAAAGTCAGTTCACGATATAGTTAATTATTAAGTTTTTGTGTATAAAAATATCCTGCTTGAATATGGGCAAACTGTGGAAAATAGCTAAAAAACGTGGCAATACTTTGAAAGCCATGGTATTATGTGAGTGTTATTGTTGATTCTATTCAATTAAAAACTCTTTGTTAACCCATAATTACTCAACCCATAATTAACCATATTATTGTATAAAGAAATCGTTATGTTATTTTAAAATAATTCAGATTATAGTGTCAAAATAATGTGCTTAAGGAGAAGTGTCCATTTATTTATTTTTTATTGCGGCAATCGATAGGAATGTTTAAAATTTGAGCAAAAAACTATATCGGAGACGAACAATACCCTTTACTTTTTTAAGTGCGGCCTATTCATTTTTTGTGAGATTCTTTTTCAATTATTCCTAGTATTACAATCCGTGTCGGCCGGACGTTCAACACAGACACTGTGACGGGTCTTTCTTAATAGTATGAAATTTCATTATGTAAACTTGAACAAAAATAAACAGGCCGATCTTTGAAACTCCTAAGATTTTTTATATACGCTTTTATATTGTGTTGAACCTTTTTCGTTATTATAACCTATAACGGGAAGTCATAAAGTTCTCCGATTTACTGTAAGGTTTATTTTTTTTACTTAGAATTTTGTTATATTATTTTTTTTCTGTTAACACAAGATTTAAAAGAATAACTAGCCAACAGTGAAAGAATTATTCAAATCGGTGCAGTAGTTTTTGAGTTTATTTGTTACAAGTAGAGTAAAGTAAGGTATCAGCCTATTAATGTCCCACTGCAGGGCAAAGGCCTCCATCATTTGAAATCATGTTTTCGTTACAAAGATGGGTTTTGGCTTAAGCACCACGCTTGCCAAATGCGGGTTGGTGATCACAAACCCGGGCTGTGTTCAGAAAAATCAACACATAATTTGCCCGACCCAGGAATCGAACCCAGGACCTCGACTAAAGTTTAAATCTTTCCTCTTTATATGTAGTATTAGTGTAGATGTAGATTTATGTAGGTCGCAGTGAGGCACTTATGAATTAACGAACCCTTACCACTATTTGAACGCTTGTTACAGCTACCAAAAGGAGCTTTTAACTACGTAAAAACATATGTAATAACTTCACCTCATTTACTACTAGCTGCCCGCCCCGGCTTCGCCCGTGGTACTTACTTACATGTATTATACATACAAACCTTCCTTAAGAATCACTCTATCTATTAAAAAAAACCGCGTCAAAATCCGTTGCGTAGTTTTAAAGATCTAAGCATACATACGGACATACAGCGAAAGCGACTTTGTTTTATACTATGTATTGATGTAATGTGCTTGTTTTCCAGTCGGAGCAGACTACCAGCTCGGGGCTGCTCGCGTGTTCATTCGGGAGGCTCTACACCGGGCTTTGGAGCGCGCCCGCGCTGACAAACTGAGGGCTGCGGCGACGCGTCTGCAAGCGCAAGTACGCGGGTATCTTGCCAGGTACGACTGACAACTTACGTATACACACGTAAAACACATTAAATAGCAATGTTTTTTATGCCAGTCGTGTCCATCATTTCTTATGTGAAAAAAGTTCGATCAAAACACTCTATGGGACTATTCTAGGTTTAAGTGAAAAGTTTTTCCCTTACACGTGCGATCGGCCTGTGATTGCTAAGTTAAGCAACTTTCGTTGTGGCCAGTAATCGGGTGCGTGACCGAAAAAATCATCTCCAGCTTCACCGTGCTTCAGAAGGCACATTAAGCCATTGATACCGCGCCTGATCTCTCTACAGTCGTGTCAGATTGGGGAGTTGTCAGAGTGAGGAAAGAGGGACTTCACCTGTGCTTACGCACTCACTTGTGCACTATTAAAATATCCTGTGTACCTGGTCAATCGTAAGATCAGTCGCCAAGGTCGAAAAACGGTGGGTAGTGTATAATTAAAAAGATTTGGAACGGTAGAGATATCTCTATGACATATTACACACACCCCACACCTTTTAAAAGGCCGGCAACACATCAACGATACCTCTGGTGTCGCGGATGTCAATCGGCGACGGTGATTGCTTACCATCAGGCGACCAGCTAGCTCGTTTGCAGCCTCTGCCATAAAAAAAATATTAACTTTTGCAATAATAAATAAATAATAACCTCTCTCCCCTGCCTCTCCAGGAAGCGCTACCACCAGCTCCGTCACTCTGCAGTCCGCGTCCAAGCATGGTGGCGTGGCGCGTCCGCCCGGCGACGGTTCACCACAGCTCGGAAGGGCGTGGTGCGAGCGCAAGCGCTGGTGCGTGGTCGCCGCGCGCGCCGCCGCTACGCTGCACTGAAGGATCAGCATAGGAGACGAGTGGAGGCACAGCAGCAGGCAGCCAAGTAAGTATAGATAGGTAGCGTTACAGTCCGCCTGCAAGCGTGGTGTCACGGCGACGGTTCACCACGGCTCGGAAGGGCGTGGTGCGAGCGCAAGCGCTGGTGCGTGGTCGCCGCGCGCGCCGCCGCTACGCTGCACTGAAGGATCAGCATAGGAGACGAGTGGAGGCACAGCAGCAGGCAGCCAAGTAAGTATAGATAGGTAGCGTTACAGTCCGCCTGCAAGCGTGGTGTCACGGCGACGGTTCACCACGGCTCGGAAGGGCGTGGTGCGAGCGCAAGCGCTGGTGCGTGGTCGCCGCGCGCGCCGCCGCTACGCTGCGCTGAAGGACCAGCATAGGAGGCGGGTGGAGGCACAGCAGCAGGCAGCTAAGTACGTATAGATAGACAGCGCTACACCAGCTCTGTCACTCGGCAGTCCGCCTGCAAATGTGGTGGCATGGCGACGGATCACCACCGCACGGAAGGGCGAGGTGCGAGCGCAAGCGTTAGTGCGTGGTCGCCGCGCGCGCCGCCGCTACGCTGCAATGAAGGACCAGCATAGACGGCGGGTGGAGGCGCAGCAACAGGCAGCCAAGTATGTATCGATAGGTAGCGCTAGCACCAGCTCCGTCATTCAGTAGTGCGCTTAAAAACATGGTGGCACGGCGACGGTTCACCACAGCACGGAAGGGCGTAGTGCGAGCGCAAGCGCTGGTGCGTGGTCGCCGCGCTCGCCGCCGCTACGCTGCACTGAAGGACCAGCATAGGAGAAGTGTGGAGGCGCAGCAGCAGGCAGCTAAGTGAGTATCAATAGGTAGCGCTACGTCCAGCTCCGTCACTCGGCAGTTCGCCTGCAAGCGTGGTGGCTCAGCGTAGGTTCACAACCACACGGAAGGGCGTGGTGCGAGCGCAAGCGCTAGTGCGTGGTCGCCGCGCGCGCCGCCGCTACGCTGCACTGAAGGATCAGCATAGGAGGCGGGTGGAAGCTCAGCAACAAGCAGCTAAGTACGTATAGATAGATAGGTAGCGATGCTAGCTTTGTCATTCAGCAGTGGATCAGCTAGCGTGGTGGTGCGGCGCTTCCCGGCGATAGTTTACTACCGCTTGGAACTTCGGAAGGGCTTAGTGTGTGGTCGCTGATCAACAAAGTCGGCGGATCGAGGTGCATCAGCAGGCAGCAGCCTACATTTTCTACTTTGCTAAGTATCGTTAGATAAAAGAAAATGTAATTTAACAAAGCACTTCGTCTAAAGCAACCTTTTAAAAACGTATTCATGAGCGAGTTTCTAAAATTGTTGAGTATTTAGCGAAATAATAGTTCCGAAACAAACAATAATAATTTTGACGCGTAACATGCTAACTTAAAACCTCTAATGATTATCTTCTTCATTTTTCCAGACGACGCGCAGCAGAGCAGAAAGCGCAGAAGGCAAAGGCGGAGAGTTTGCAAGCACTCGAAGTACCAGCAGACCTGGCGTTCATCCTGTCCAAGTTGGACGAATGGGAGCCACCACACAATGAGAAGAACTTAGCTAAGGTAATGTAGGAATTAAATACAAAAGAAGTTTTTGCATCATTAAAAAGTTATTTAAGATATTGGTCCTGTTTCATGACACGGAACGGAGATATAGAGAGATGGAAAAAAAATACACAACTTTGAAAAAATCTTCGCTTAAATATCCTATCACCTATGTCGAGATCATAACTTAATACACCATATGACCATATCATAAAAGTTTCTTTTTTTAACGCGCTAGTCTCAGGAATTATTTGTCCAAATTGGAAAAATATTTTTGTGTTGGATAGTCCATATGTCGATGAGTGTAGACACCGCCGCGGGCTGACGCTAGTTAACGAATACATTTGTAAAAATTATCACACACAATGCTTAACGTACCTTATCAATAGAATATTATGTATAATTTTATATATTAATATTTTCGCAGGTGTCAGGCGACGTCTACGCAGAGGAGGAGTACATCCAGACCCCTCGCGATCTCCAACAGTTCGCATTCAGCAAGTTCAGCTCGGTGTACTTCGCTGACGGCGGACAGCTCAGCCCGAGGAAGCACCCCATTACTAGGCCCTTCCTGTCTAAGGCTGCTGTGAGGTACGACATTGTTGATACCATTGACCTTGCTACTGTAAGCTATATACACAAAATTAAGTAGTATTTTTTGGCTAAAAAATAGGGATTACAAATGATCTTAATTTATTCGTTCATATACCATTAACCTTACTTCTATTTGAATTTTCCTACTTCAGAAAAGGTAGAATATTTTCTAATCCCCTTTCAAAATTTTTATCAAGTTAATCTTAATTTATTTGCCAAGTTGTCATCGTTTCATTATTGTGCATTTTCTGCAATTTAACCAATAATTGCACTGGTTGGTGCTTATATAAACACAATACTACATATTATAAACTTTCTCTTATAGTTAAAAACGGTTTCAACGAGAATTGGCTCGCAAAGACGTGTGCCTATTTTTTTAAATTGTATCTCAATTAATTGGTATGTAATAAATATTTATTTATGCATTCTATTACAGAGATCAAGATTTTAACGATGCAGTAGCAACATTTAAGCTGATTCTGAGATGGTGTGATGAATCTGCAGCCGGTAATGAAGCAAGACAGAAAGTAAGTATCTTTTCGTATTTATGCTAAGTACTTGCTGAAACTAGCCATGAGTTCCAATGCCCAAATATCTCATAATAAGTAATTCATTATTATGAGATATTTTTTTGCTATGTATATAGGTACTCATTTTGGTATTTTAAATGGTCAACAAATTTTGAAACTGCAAAATCGATAAAGTTGGAATATTTCAAGTTCGTTTTACTCTTGTTTTCTATATTAATTAAGTAAAATCAAGCAAATCCAATTCTTGATCCGATTGTGTATATAACTTGCTTGCTCAATTACTTATTGTGTTAAGTTTGTTAGACATGTACATAGCGCTTTCGTTAATTTCTTTCGTAAGAAAGAAAAAGTTAAGAACGAATAGCCTAGTTCAATTCTTTTTTCCGCAGAAAACTTAATGTAAGAAAGCAAGACGACCCAATACGTCAATGTATTGTACCAGTTAAATCGATCGATCGACATCATTACGCAACTCGCTGAGTTCAATTACGTTCGCGTATGAGTACATAAATCATCCGCACTATTGCGTTACTAGATCCGCCTGTGTAACTGCCTAGGCGTTTATAATTGCTAAGTCTGCAGTTTTTGGTCGTGCCCGCCGCGGTAACATCGCGTAACAGTTATAATAACAATTTTATAAATCCGACAAAAATCTCAAAAATATAAATAACCTAAATCCTAATCTTCATTTCGCGCTTCTGCATTCGTGAAGCGGAACGACAACAACGATGTTCCATTTTTACATTTTTAAAAAGGCGGCCTAAAATAGTTTTTAATTGGTTCTAAAACTTTTTTTAGAGTTTAACTTGCCAGCTACATAAATTAAACATCGGAATTAATTAACCTCCTTTCTCGTATAAAATAAATATGTACCAGTCAACATTAACACACACGCCTTACGTGTAATCGTTACGTGGTCATAACATCCGGTGTAGGTAACTGTGTATAGTCTTAAATACGAAGGACTGTTCACTTTTTGCAAAACCGTACAAAAAAAAAGAAATATATCACATACGAGCGGCTGTATAGGGTCAATTACCTTCGCCTGCCATCAAGATACAAAAAAAAATTTGGTCAATCTTACTTTTCGTGCAAAAAGTAAAAAAGTATGAATGAACAGGTGTTAGCTGACTACATAGCGTCTCGCGGACTGGCGTCTCGTGGTCTTCGCGATGAGATACTGGTGCAGCTCTGTAACCAGGCCAGTGGGGGAGACTCCTCGGAAAGGGTGTGGCAGCTGATGGCGCATTGCTTAGAGGTGTTCCAGCCAGGACCTCCGCTACATAAGTAAGATGGTTTTTCTTTTTTGTTATATTAATAGAAATAAGGCCTTGATTACTGTGTATAAATAAACTATCTTATAATCCATATAAAGTCTAAAAAAAGGTTGTTCCAAAAATCCAAATCAAACGGTTTTTCTTTTTCTAAAATTCATAATAGGGATGTTAACACATATCATAATTAATTTCACAACACTTTTCTTAAAAAAGAAGACGCTTTTTAGCACGTAATGTTTTGGTTTGTTTTCGTTTATACGTAAACTTAAGATTTTTAATAAATTAAAATTATACAATTAGTTACTCAGTTGACTTTAAAACTAGTGACGACATAGTGTGCTATTCCCATACAAACTTCATAGTTTGGAATCGTTTTGACAGTTAATAAAAGAAGGTCAAATGACTGGTGGTGGCAACATCCCAATTAAATTCCCTTTGTTATCTTGATTATTTTTATCTTTCTACTTACTATGCCTACTCTAATGAAAAAAAAAACCATTGGCATTTTACCTTATTTTACAACTGGACAGTATTTCAAGCCGTATACACACTATGCGTACACCTCTTATGAAACGGTAATGTTTTTTTTTTTAATTGTAGTCTTGAACCTCACCATGTAGCACTAGCACCAATGGGGAGGGGTGTCAAAACGCCAAAAAAACATCACATGATCTATTTTCATCTCACAGGTACCTAGTCCGTTTCATATCGGAGCGTGCCCCATCATCTCACCGCGGGTTGCTCCTGCGCTTAGTTTGCGGGTCCGGCGCCGGCGCGGCTCGCACGGCGGGCGTGGCGCGAAGATGCCCGCCCACGTTGCTGGAATGGCGTGCCGGCAAGACCGATGCCAGACCTGCGCTGCCGCTAAGGCTGTATGATGGTAGGTGTACTCTTAGCTTTAGCTTGTCTCAGTTTACAGCTGGACAAATGCCTCTAAGGCTCGTATTAATAAATAGCACTCAACTCTGAGATCGATCTTGAGAGTGAACTTTATATGTCATTCTCATACAAAAAAGCACCTCCTCAAGTTCCCGCTGAAGATCGAGGTCAGAGTTGAGTGCGATTTATTGATACGAGCCCTAAACCACTTAGAGTAGAGACTCTAGACGGTTACTCCCGCTTCCAGCTCCTGCAAGCTAAAGTTCGATATCTTCACTCCACTGGGCCTGAGCGCGTTACGCTCACTGTAACGTTGTGGCGATCACGCATTCTCGACAAAGTGCCAATACTATACAACTGCATTCAAGTTATCTTGTGTGTGTTTTATTATACAATTTGTTGATGTGGTAAGCGGATGTAAGGTCCAAATAAAAGGGTTGATCGGTTCAACAGTACAAAGTACCCATTTAGTCAGTCATCCTCACTCAGAAGGCCTGCAAAGATGCCGCTTCACGCTCCGCCTTTTTTTCAACCTATTATACAACTTATTTTTCTCCACACAGATTCCGTGCACCACGTGCACGTTGACTCGTGGACGCCATGCGAAAGAGCCGCGGCGGCAGCGCTCGCGGCGGCCGGCGTGGCGCACAACGCGACGGGATGGACGCTGTCGCTGGAACACAATGGACAACTTACTGGTGAGGAATATTTGTTGTTAAAGTGAATAGCTTACTATGATAGAATTATTTTCTACGAATAGGTGTTTATGACGATTATTCAAGGTTTCAGTACTAGAAATGTCAGAAATCGCAAAAATCTTCTCCCCATAAAAAAACACGATCCGTGGATTTTCAGTACAAAATGTAAAGGGAAAGTTTCTTGCGATTTCTGGATTTCCCCATAAGTTTGAAAAAATCTATAGACATAGACATATATTTCATACATAGAATTTCAGTTTTAATCAAGTTGCAAAACAAACGCTTTGACTTTGACACGTGTTCACAGAATGGGCGGGCTGCGAGTACGCTCTGGACGCTGTGGGCGAAGTTGAGACGTGGGCAGCGCTGCCGGCGGCACGAGGGGAGCCGCTGCGCGCCGCCGCCCGCCACGCGCCGCCCGCGCCGCCGCCGCGCGCCTCCTCTGTTGACACCGAGCGACACACGAGGCCGCAGGTACACACACACATAGTACGCTGCGGGCGAGGTGCACACGTGGGCGGGGAGCCGCTGCGCGCCGCCGCCCGCCACGCGCCGCCCGCGCCGCCGCCGCGCGCCTCCTCTGTTGACACCGAGCGACACACGAGGCCGCAGGTACACACACACATAGTACGCTGCGGGCGAGGTGCACACGTGGGCGGGGAGCCGCTGCGCGCCGCCGCCCGCCACGCGCCGCCCGCGCCGCCGCCGCGCGCCTCCTCTGTTGACACCGAGCGACACACGAGGCCGCAGGTACACACACACATAGTACGCTGCGGGCGAGGTGCACACGTGGGCGGGGAGCCGCTGCGCGCCGCCGCCCGCCACGCGCCATGTTGCTAGTTCAAAAAAATATTTATTTATTATTATTATTTTATTAAAATTATATAACACAGCTACTGCTGCTTTTTCTCAATATTTTCTTAACTTTTTAATCCATTTTTTTCTATTCTAGGTCCCACCCCCCGAACCGCCTAAATCACGTTCGCCGAGCATCCAGCGCCTCCTCCAGGAGTCGATAGACGAGGGCCTGTCCGAGTACAACTGGAAGATCGAGCGAGACGAGCGCGACCACGCCGCCCACGCCATGACCAAGCACAACGACTACTCCAGGAAGATATCACACGATATACTGTCAAGAGAGGTAGGTTGAAAAGACATTGGTTTAATCTAAGAGTGAAGCGAACAGTCGATTTTTAGAGAGGTAGATCGTTGTAGAACTTCCACTCGAATGAGCCGCTCTTCTGGGGAAGTGCCATACAAAAGATCGCAGTGAAAAGTGATCACCGAGCTCTCGAGACCTTCCTCACCAACTTCCAAACATAGTACAAAAGCTATGAAGAGCAACTTCACTGTAGTCTTCTTTTACATTGAGGTTCTTACTTCCCTAGACGACTGGAAGTGTCACTAAGCTTTACCCTTTATTTGTTTCTCATGTAAATCAATGTGTTGAACAAAACCTTTCATGATTTAATTTATTCCGCAGTCCGCACTGAACGAGCGCTACTTCGAGCAAAACAACGACAAAGTCCGAAGCAGATCATTGGACAACTTACTAGGCGATGCTCCTGCACCGCCACCCACAAAACTGGCAGATCTTGGGCTATCACAATCGCGTCTCAATGATCGCTATCACTCGGTGGAGCGGTTGGGCGGCGCGCCGAGCGTGGCCAGTAGCAAAGGAGCGATGGAGAGCGAATACGGCACAGGGTCGCGCGTGCTGCCGTCGCGGTACATCAAGTCGCAGTACGCGGGCAAGCGCGCGCCCGCCGGCTCGCAGTCCAGCCGTGCTTATATTGAGAAGAGTTCGGAATTCGGTGGTGTAAGGTAAATATATCGCATGAATATAATGGAAAATGTACAATACTATTACTAGACTCCGTCCGCGTGGATTTCGGTCTTCGCATACATAGTGTTATAGCTTAAAGCCTTCTTCGTCACACGGCCTATCCAACACAAAAATATTTTTTCAATAATTTTGAACCAGTAGGTCCTGAGATTAGCGCGTTCAAACAAACCGACAAACAAACCAACTATTCAGCTGTATAAAAACTATTAGTGTACCAAAATTACGTTTTTAGGGTTCCGTAGCCAAAATGGCAAAAAAACGGAACCCTTATAGATTCGTCATGTCTGTCTGTCTGTCTGTCTGTCTGTCCGCCAGTCTGTCACAGCCACTTTTTTCCGAAACTATAAGTACTATACTGTTGAAACTTGGTGAGTAGATGTATTCTGTGAACCGCAACAAGGTTTTCACACAAAAATAGAAAAAAAATAAAAAAAGCGGGGGGTCCCCATAGTCAGAACTGAAACTCGAAATATTTTTTTTCATTGAACATATACGTGTGGGGTATCTATGAATAGGTCTTTAAAAATTATGTTAAGGTTTCTAATATCACTTTTTTCTAAAGTGAATACTTTGCGTGACAGACCCTTCCAAAGTGGAAAAAAGTGTGTCCCCCCCCTCTAACTTCTAAAATAAGAGGATGACAAAACTGCAATAAATATATAATGTACATTACCATTAAAACTACCAACGAAAATTGGTTCGAACGAAATCTGTTCAGTAGTTTTTTTAATACGTCAAAAATAGAATTTGTACGGAACCCTCAGTGCGGGAGTCCGACTCGCACTTGGCCAATTTTTGTAAATAGCAACCACCCACTATTTCAAAGTCCAAGCCATTTCTTTATTTTCCAACGACTGTGGAATAAATAATTTTTGTCAACAGTTAATATGCCTATCAAAAATATACTTGCAAATATTTATTTAAATCTTTTCCATCTATATCAATATCTCTTCTCCACAGATCATCAGCAATGTCAGACACATCAGAAGCGCCTTCACTCGCATCCCACGTGCGTCGAGTCCGAGTGCCATCACAAGCGTCTGACGTAGACCAGTTCTTGGACGACCTGTTCTCGCCAGTTCTCGACCCGAACATTGACGAGCTCTCCGATGCAAGGTCACTCGCTGCCAGCATCAAGGGAGGCGGGAGTTATGCTAGTTTTATAGATCAGGTAGGTTTAGAGTCTGCTTTTAGTACCTACTTAAAAAAAAACTACCACATTATGCTGGTTTTACTGTCAAGCGTATGTGCCGACTGCCAACAATATCGATGAGTAATAATAGTTTTGTAAGATGGAAGCATAGTGTGTTCCTATACCTTATGATTTTTAACATAATAAAGATCTAGGAAAAGGTATTTCGACTAATTGCATTAGAGTAGAATCAATCGCATATTATATGTTTTACTCTACTTTTTCAATAACCCCGACTTGTCAAGTGGATTGTTCGTCGCTTATACTATTTTTTCATTCCAGGTCCTATCATGTGACTACAACGAACAAATTGAAACGCTCAACAACGTCAAAGATTTAGAAGTATTAATCAAAGGCGGCGGCAAGGAGGACAGGGAGAAGGAGAAGTCGAGCCGCAAGCAGTCCAGCGTGGACTCCGTAGACGACTACATCACGAACCTCTTCGACCCGATATTCATGAACGACAGCTTGAAGCGGCTGACCGACGGGGAAGGACTGTCGGAAGCCATCAAAGGCGGCGGAGCTACCCCCAGAGCAGCTTCAGCCAACACTTCCGCGCTGAGCTTCGGCGCCTTGGCAATGCCTCCATCCATGCCCACCACCCCTGAAGCTCTCGCCGCAGCCATGGGCCTCCATCTACCCCCCTCAGGCACGGTAGACATGAACGCCTACCATCAAAACCTTCAACGCGCCTTCCTGCAGAGCGCGATGGCGCAGAACCTTCAGATTCAGCAGCAACTCCTTGCTCAGAACCAGGCTCTACAGACTCTACTAGCCGGCCAAGTTGTTGAGCCATCGGAATCGGAGCCAACATCGCCAGTCCGAGCTTCCACAGTGGTTCATGCGCAAGTTCACTCCCCCCCTAGAAATACTCCCAAAATTCGGAGGGAATCAAACGAAAGCTCGTCGACGGGAGCTCCGCCCCCACCGCCCCCGCCGATGCCTCCGCCGCTGCACGCCACAGACCCGTCCGAAGTACGAGGCTTCATGGACCCATACGGACGCGCAAAGACTGTCCGTATCGGAAAATGGAGATGGCCCCCGCCAAAAGATGCCACGGGCCAGGACCCCAACCAGGACTTTACCAAATTCAAGCTTCGTCAAATTCAGAGAAGACACACTCCGCAAGCGCAGACGAATGGCGTCGAGCACGAGCCGCCGCGAGGTCGCTCGAGGTCCGAAGCGTCGCCCGGCATCGACTGGGAGGAGTTCGAAGTGGACGGGCCGGTCTCACCCAGCAGGGAGCCCCCTAGTCAGAGAACGGCTCGACGCAGCTTCGAGATCGGAGCGCAGCGGCCCTCCCCCGGCAGCGTCGGGAAACTTAAACTCAGCTCGGAAATGAGGCAGCGCCTGGAACGCGTCACTGCGAATCATTCGGTCCGAAGCTCGTCGTCGGCCGCCGAGACGCCGCGAACAGTGAACAAATTAGAAGACACAAGGAAGTTGATGCTCGAACGTCAGCTGGGAGGGGCCATGAGATGGGACGCGCCGCCGCCGCCGCTGCCGCCCGCGCCTCCGGGTCCGGCGCCGCCGCCGCCGATGTCTCCCCCGACGCCTCCGGACAAGCCTGCTCCTCCCCCGCCAGTGCCAGACAGCTCTTCTACGTTTGCCCAGCTGCGTCGGGACCGAGATACCTTCGGAGTGCACCAGAACAGGGAAGGTGACGACCGTCACGCTTTTCTAGCTAACTGGAATTCTCGCCGACGGGAGGATTCCGAGCCACCGCGCGACGATTTGGCTACTCGTTTCCTGACGGCTGATAGACGCGAGCGCCGCGTGCGAGACGAGTGGGGCGACGAGTCCGACGTGCGCAGCTACGACGACCGGGAGCGCCGGGAGCACAGCCGGGACGAGTGGGACTCCGAGTCGGGCGTCGACGGGCCGCGCCACGACCGCGACAACTTCTCCGGGCGAGACGCGTCGGAGATTTACGAAATCCACCCGACCCGAACGGAGCGAAGAAAGGAGGAGAACGGGATAGGTTCGATCGATGACGGGTTCGATCGGAAAAGATCGCCGTTTTACGACGATTTTGAGCGTTTTGATGGTCGCAAGAATTCTAGGGACATGTTGGTGGGTCGAGCGCGTGACAGCCCGCGGTCGGACATCGTGTTCCCGCCGGACAGCAATGACGTGTCCAAGAGGACGGAACGGGCTACATTCAAGACGCACATGGCTCAGAAGGAGCGAGACAGAAAGATCGAGGCGGAGAGGCGACATTCCGTCTCGACACACGTCACGGATAAAACGGAACACATTGAACGTAAGTGTAACTTAAGTTCTTTTTAGTTTTAGTGTTTTTTAACGAAAATTAAGAATAATAAAAATAAATTAAACTCATAATGAACATACTGCGCTTATAGCATTTCCCAAAATTGAATAACGATTACCTGTGTCTAGCACAAAATGATAACCTAAACGTTGCATTACGTTCATGAAAAGTCCAACAAATATACTATTGTCAGAGACTTGGAGAGAAAAAACGCAAGAGACGTTCCTCTTTACCAATTAGAATAAGGGAGAAGGAAGGACACCTGTACTTGCGTGTACTCATTCGTGCACTATATACCAGGATACCTGTAAGAATTAAAGCTGTAACTACAAAAAAATAAACGTCTAGGAGTATATCTATCCAGTATTCAAACCAATGTCATGTCCACAGGCGACGCGCCCGCCCCGCCGGCCCTCCTGCCGACGGAGCGCGCGTACGTGACGTACAGCCGCGTGCCGTGGAAGCTGCGCGTGCGCAAGGAGATGTTCACGCCGCTCGAGACCTACAGCGACCCGGCGGTGCTCGACCTGCTATATGCTCAGGTGAGATCAGTCTTCACAGTAGTGTCACCTCAACAGAGGACACAGGCCATCCTGCCGACGGAGCGCGCGTACGTGACGTACAGCCGCGTGCCGTGGAAGCTGCGCGTGCGCAAAGAGATGTTCACGCCGCTCGAGACCTACAACGACCCGGCGGTGCTCGACCTGCTATATGCTCAGGTGAGATACAATATTCACAGCAATTACAAGTCTACAGGGGACGACCCGCCCCGCCGGCTCTCCTGCCGACGGAGCCCGCTATATGCTCAGGTGAGATTTCCGAAGGAGTACTGCTTGCTGTTGTGCTGTGTTACTGTCAGTAATTTTATAAGATCTAAGGCTAAAGATACAACTATCAAATTGACAATTTGTGATTTCGCAGAATTGAACTAATCAAAAATAAAATAAATATAAAGTTTATGCCAGAAACAAGTTTCTTTCCACCAAGAAGGTAAATAAAGTGTCGCTAAACTGCGTGTGCGCGAACGAAGATGCACCTAAATATCTCCTGCGCAACTGACTGCTTTATCATCAAACAAAGTCACGTGTAAAAGAATTTACAAATTACAAAGTTAATACTTTGACTTGAAGCTAATAACATCCCTTTTCTCCTAGATAATCCACGACATCAACTCCACAATCCCATCGCTGCGTATATCTGCAAGCGAGCGTCGCGCAGGTCAAGCGTGGCTTCGGTCGCAAGGCACCGGACCTGCGCGGGCGCAGACGAAGCGGCAAGCTGTAGAAATGGCGCGAAGCTGGCCGTTTTACTTCGCCAGGCTGTTTAGCGCGCGAGTACCTCCCGGAGAGAACGCTGTTCTAGCTGTTTCACATAGTGCTGTCACTATTGGAGTTAAAGGTACACACTTCATTCATTAGCAACGATATCAACTATACTACGCTTCGGTCGCAAGGCACCGGACCTGCGCGGGCGCAGACCAAACGGCAAGCTGTGGAAATGGCACGAAGCTGGCCGTTCTATTTCGCGAGACTGTTTAGCGCGCGAGTACCGCCGGGGGAGAACGCTGTACTAGCTGTTTCGCATAGTGCAGTCACTATTGGAGTTAAAGGTACACACAATTCATTCATTAATAACGACATCAATTATACTACGCTTCGGTCGCAAGGCACCGAACCTGTGCGGGCGCAGACGAAGCGACAAGCTGTAGAGATGGCACGAAGCTGGCCGTTTTACTACGCGAGGCTGTTTAGCGCGAGAGTTCCTCCAGGAGAGAACGCTGTACTAGCTGTTTCACATAGTGCTGTCACTATTGGGGTTAAAGGTACAAACTTCTTAAATTAACAACGACATTAACTATACTAGGCTTCGGTCGCAAGGCACCGGACCTGTGCGGGCGCAGACCAAACGGCAAGCTGTAGAGATGGCACGAAGCTGGCCGTTTTACTTTGCGAGGCTGTTTAGCGCGCGAGTACCGCCGGGGGAGAACGCTGTACTAGCTGTTTCACATAGTGCTGTCACTATTGGGGTTAAAGGTACGGTTCATTTGTTAAAAACGACATCAACTATACATCGCTTCGGTCGCAAGGCACCGGACCTGCGCGGGCGCAGACGAAGCGACAGGCTGTAGAAATGGCACGAAGCTGGCCGTTTTACTTCGCCAGGCTGTTTAGCGCGCGAGTACCTCCGGGGGAGAACGCTGTGCTTGCCGTCTCGCATAGTGCTGTCACTATTGGGGTTAAAGGTACTCACTTCATTCATAAATAACGAACTTAACTTCTACCATGCCATATGGGCTCAACGATATCGTCGAGCGAGCATTACTGCAGAAAAAGGGGCAGGCCGTAGAGATAGGTGTCTGCAGGTTTTTTATAAGTGTGTTTTTTTAAGAGTGGTAAACTTATCGTCATTGCTTCCTAGATAAGCGTTATAACAAGTTTATTATTAAAACAATGCCTTTAAAAGATTATACCTGATATCAATTGATATGACCGCCGTATGATATAACTTTTCAGCCCCCGACTTATCCTTACAGTTCGAAGTTTACTTAGTCGTAGAGGGCGCCGTATAAACCTCGCCCAGGGCACTGGTAGTGTTAAAACCGCCACTGTAACCCCATCTACCTCCCCAGGTCCGTCAGGCCTGCAGACGCGCCGCTCGCTGCCGCTGACGGGTCTCCGCGCGGCCGCACCAGCGCCAGCGTCGCTCACGCTGACGGGCGCGCGCGAGCCGCCCCTGACGCTGCACGTGCCGCTCGCTCACCACGCTCACGCGCTGATCGCTGAGTTCGTGCTGCAGCATTCACAGGTTGGTTGCATGTTGCTTTTTTTTTAGGTTTATGGCCGTTTTTTTTTCACAAATGAGTTGTGGCAATGAGAGTTTTTTCTTATTCGTTTTTTTAAAGTTTTAGTATCTTTAGGTTTCAGGGGTCGTGGTATTCTATTTATGTTTTTACGCTACAGCCAGGAGTTACAATTTAATTGCCACTATCGCGCCGACCCCTGTTGGTGGGGCATTACACAATATCGCTTTGCTTTTTATAAAGCAGTAAAGTGATTTTTTTATTATTATTTCGCCTGTAAAGTTCGGTCTGTTTTAACTGGCTGATTGATTTGACTTTAGCGGATGTTTTTCTTTTTTATGACATTATGTATGGTTGGTAAAACTAATGAGACGATTCTCGTATGTATTAAATCATGGTACGAGGATTCGTTCTACAAGTTAGAGTTATAGGTTCTTACAATTTAAATAATTTGAAACAACTTTAGATCATATCCTGCGGATATAACACGTTAATGAGCAATTCAATCTCATGTCAAATACCTTATTTATTTAGGTACGTTAAACATAAAACGTGTATTACTTTCTATTTATGTTTTTATGACTTTAAAGCCGAGAACATGCATAATTTAGTCCAGGAATTTTAGATTTTATCTGCGGAATAATTCCTAGTGAGCTGAATTTTTGTATACACCTTTATTATGATATTGTAATGATGATGTGAAAAATCGACATTGATATCGTGCCGGCTAAAAAAGTTATAGGGGTCCAAACGTCACGAAAATCAGTTTTTCGCAAATATCTCGCGTGGTCTGTACAAACCCTGAAAATTTGGTTTGGATCGGTGAGCCCGTTCTTGAGTTATAAAGTGACAAAAAAAATTGCAACTTAGTTTTTTATAGTTGATATTCCTATTTTCCTGACTGTACTAGTATTACAAGTCCTTTATATTTCTATATGCAGTTCATCATACTAACAAAAAACACACAAACAAAAAAGGGAAAAAAACAAACAATAGGGTTTATGCTTTGGTATGCGGCGTACGGTATAAGTACATTACCATATGTGAGTGCATTCTAGTCTCTATTTCAAAAACGGTTAATACTACAGAAAATTGCAAGAGACCTTTTTTGTAGACAATTTTACGACGAACAACTTTTATGAAACCATTATTGACCTCTGAGCAATAGATCGCGAGATATTTGCGAAAAACTGATTTTTGTGACGTTTGGACCCCTATAACTTTTTTAGCCGGCATGATATCAATGTCGATTTTTCACATCATCATTACAATATCATAATGAAGGTGTATACAAAAATTCAGCTCACTAGGAATTATTCCGCAGATCATGGATCAAAATTGCTAAAATTACTGGACTAATTTATACGCCTATGACATAACTTCCTCATCGATGCCACGGCAATACTCGTAATTCACCTTATTAATTGTCAAATTTAAGAAAATATTAGGTACCTACATGTTTAACCTACAAAGACGTAAATATCTCGAAAATTCGAGAGCAAAATGTTTTGTTGAGCTTTTTTTTGTGCACTATTTACCTACGTATATGTCACAAAACTCCTTGCTTAGCTTTTAATGTAACCAATATTAAAAGTAACTCATTTAAACCAGCCCATTGTTATGGTGATGAGTTTCACGTGATATTAGATATTTATGACCAATCATAATCAATAGAATATTGAAATACTTACTAATGTTAATGTAAATTCATTTTTATGTTAACAACTTTCCAGTCATTCAAATCTATCGTAGCAACTGTTAATGGTGTAGGTACTTTATCTGTGACAACTCAATCTACATTGAGCTCATTTGAATAAACATCGAATAAGCATTTTTTAATGAAAGTTCTCTGCTGTTTCCGTACGTACGCGGCGGCGAAATATTCTTAACTTTATACTTTGTTATATAAAGTGACGTTTTTGTTTTTGTTATAATTAGAAGTGCAGCAACATTTTTAAATTAAACAAATATAAAAATGTGATGGTATAATTTCATATCTATTTATCACACAACGGAGACTTTGGTGATCTTAAAACAATGATGTAAATGTCTTAATTATTCAAACAGTTCGTCAACAATATTAACCAAATCGGTCGCAGATGGTCATAATTCGTTGATGAAAAATCATTTTTAACAATAGCAACTTACCATAAAAATGATCTTGTAGTTCAGCTAACATCATAAATAAAGTTTTAGCAATTCATGATTAGATCATATTTACGAGTAGTTAGGTACCTATTGTTGTAATATTCTATAGCCTACAGCTATCCACAGCTCGACTATCAAAATAACTCCATAAGTGCAGGTAACAACTTTATAGGAGGTAATAATACATTACAATCATCACCTTACTAGGTTACGTCATACGATGATCTCGCTTGAAGGCAATATCGCACGTACACTGGCTAAACACATTAACTAATGTATGTCAAACTTTCTCCGGGACCTACAATTCATATTATTTCACAGCGTGTACTTAATAAAAGCACATGACTGATGATGGTTTCTTACATAAAAGACAAATATAGTAACGCTGTAGGTACATATTAATTGTGCGACTATTCATTCATTAGTGCTACGTAACATTTAACGTGGCGAGAAATTTCATATTTTGACTATAAATAATAGAATTTTATATTTAGCAAAAGCAGACAAGCTAATTTTGATAAAATTATAAACGTTCGTAATTAGACTATTTTTGAAACATGGACCTAAGATGTGAGTGCACAAGCACTCCTATTTTCTCATCTCCAGTCCGATACATTATAAGATTTCAAACGCAGGAGCAGGACACACAGCTCCCGAAGAGCAAGGTAGTTACCTATCAACTTCAACAAACTGAGTAAAACGACGACCCGCTTGGTGTAATCGTCTAGAAGTTTTCTGTGTGTCCCGGTCTGGTAATGTGTATCTATTTTAGTATTTTTGTAATACCACTGTAGATTCTGATCTGTAATAAGTGCATAAGCTACTTAACACGGAGTCAGATCAATGTATGTGATGTTGTAAGATTTTTTTTTAATTTTTTTTTTTGTAAACAAACAGTAACAGTAACATTTAAGTACAGGAGTTTAGTCCGATCGCTTGGGGACCAGCCATCGCCATAAACTGACCTACTGACCACTGCGCGACAGAGTCAGTCTTAACACTAATGTGCATTATCATTAGTCAAATGCCTCCATCTTGTTTAAATAAACATGACACAGCAATTTGTTTGTAAAATCGACGTGTTGTGAACAAAACGAAACCAGTTTCCTGCTTCCGAGGTGCGTTACTCAATCGGCTGTTATGCAATGTGCATCTTTGAGGTCACTGATTGACATTACCGGCCGCGTTTGACATTATTTGTGGTGACATGACCACTCAATCAGAAATGTCATAAAAGTTTCCCTTTGGTGATGACATACGTGTGAAAGAGTCGACCTACAATGCAGTTTTTTCTACGGCAATTTATTGTTCTGTGTAAGAATGACCGACAGTTGTAAATGAAAAAAGAAAACATGACTTTCAAAAGTTTCAAATGTTTGAAACTAAAGTTACTACGCCTAAATAACAAACACATGCAATAGAGAAAAATTAAAACTAGGTGCCGTGTTAGAATAATTGTAACTGTTTATGCTGCCTGCTTTCTCAGTAGATTTTATACTTTTTCACATTTTCTTAATGATCCATACAAAAAAAAAACGATTTTCCTTGTTAATTAGTTTTCCGGCTGCCAGCCTCGACCGCCAAGTTGATAGTTATTTAATAAAAAGGACGATTAATTTCCGTGCTGAACATTTATCGTACATACACGGATATTTATTAAACACTAGCGGCCCGTCACGCGGTTTCACCCGCGTCCCGGGGGAACTACTTCCCGTACCGGGATAAAATATAGCCTATGTTGATAGCTCTGGGTGAATGTAGCTTTCCAACAGTGAAAGAATTTTTCAAATCTGCCAAGTAGTTTCGGAGCCTATTCAATTCATACAAACAAACAAACAAACAAAAAATCAAACCTTTCCTCTTTATAATATTAGTATAGATATAGATAGGCACATCTTAATTACATAAGTATGTAATAACGACGACGGTAAAAGCTGTCTCATAAAATCGACTGCAATTAAATTATTACAATGTCGGCTAAGTGTTAAGCAATTACGCTTACTTGACAGAAATTACTTGAGTGACTTCGTTTAAGGGGGTCACGTATTTATTGCTTTAGACTACTTTTAAAAGATGTGTGTTCTCTCACCAGAACAAGTGAAGTGTCTGGCAATTCACCCAATCATGGATGAAGTCGCAAGAAAGTACAAACTTTAAAATTAATCTACACAAATAGAAAAATAGAGTTCGTTTTCATTTAAGGTATTTCATACACTTCTTGTATCAAAAGCACACCGAGAGCTGTCATTTTCAGAGAAAAGAAAACATAACAAAACGACAACTTCGTGAAATCCCGGTTATCATCCTTAGCAATAGTCCAAGCCCAAACCCAACACACCTCTAGAACGAAAAATAGTACCGAATGGACTGATTTTGACATCGTCTTTGATCACTTCGTAACTGTTGTGCTATGTTTCTGCTGGTGAGTAAGGTCGCCTGAGCTCAGTTGGGGTTTTTAAAGGCAGGCAACACATCTGCGACCATTGTGCGGTTGTTGATGTCCATGGGCAGCGGTGATCACTTACCATCAGGTGGCCCGCTTGTTCGTTTGCCTCCATATCCGCAAAAATCTTCTTCCTAGCGTTTATCCTGTTTCTATACGGGGTCCGCTTTGACCATGATCCAGGATTTGGCAAGTCTGGTTATTACAGTGAAGCGACTGCCATCAGACCTTCGTAACTCATAGAGGGGAACCAGACAGATTGGATCATGGTTACACATTCAGATCTAACTGAACTAAAGTCAGGAATCACTGAATGTGCAGGTTTCCTCACGGTGTTTTCCCTCACCGCCGAGCTAATGGCACAAATCCACACATACTTAGATTTCGAAAAATCCAGAGGTGTGGGCCTGGATTCGAACCGTGGACCTAACGTATGTGAAGCGCCGTCCGTACCACTAGGCCACCAACGCTCAAAATTAATTAACAAAAAAAAGAACAACACACCACTCATCTTCCGTCAACTGTCCCCTTCCTATCCAATAATCGTCTGCACTATTACGAGTATTCCGCGCTCCCGTTACCGCGCTCCGTTACGCTGACCGCTTGCGCCCGCGCAGCTCGTTCCGCTACGCGATCGAGCTTTATTGGACTGATTGTACTGGCGGTACTGGTGAGGAAGCTTTGTAGTTTGTATTGATTGTACTGGCGGTGGAAGAAGCGTTGGGGTTCAGGGAATTTGTTGGTGAATTGTTTACTAAGAATACCTTGTGCTAGTAAGCAGATGAGTAGCAGTCAACAATATATAGCCTATTATTATAGCCTACCGATATATTGTGGATGACGATGACAAAGATTTGGAAATTTTCGACCACATAATAGCCAGCCAAATAGACAGTTCTATGCACAAATATATTAATGCGACGATAATTGAGATAAATCGCATATTACCTACACTGTAAACAACTTCTATGTCATCATTGTATTTCAACATACATTATATCGGATATCAACATTGTATCTCCACTTATATTATATCGGATATCATTAAATTAGGTTACATAATTCGAAGCGATCACTTCATGACCATCCGTAACTACATAACTACACATAAAGACATCTTCCGAGTACTCGTTCATCGCATCGTCGCAAGCGCAGTTCGCATTAGCCCCGGAGAAAGGAGCCAGCCAGTGAGCCGAACCGCGCCCTCTTGCGGAAAAGCGGATGCAAATGCCCAGAGATTACCTACGCCACGCGTTGTGCAATGCAGGTCGAAGGAAAACTGAAAGTGATCCTAAATTAGCAGTGGTAGGCAATGACATTTATGAGGATGTCTGATTTATGAAGGGTAAATAATGTTTATGTGACATTCCGAGGAAAAGAATATCAAAAGTAAAACTTATTTCAGAAGCGTCGAAATAAACAAAGAAACAAGCATGCGCATGGTACCTTGAAATCTGAATTACATATGATTTTACCACAATACAGATTAAGATAAGAAAAATGCCAAAAACTTTGTTAAATAGAGGCGTTCCAAATACGGACGACATTCCCGGAGTCTGGCTCGGCAGACGTTTTTCTCGGTACTCGGTACGATTCAGGATAAGCCGCACGATTTTCCGACAAGGCAATGTGGGTGTCGAGTGCACAGTCGGTGAGGTCGCGAGATGACGGCGGCGGCGGGTCGGCGGGCCAGTCCGGCCGCAGCCGCGACAGCGCGCGCACCATGCAGCAGCGCCCGCGCCTCTCGCTCGCCATGCGCGACAACTGGCGCCACCTGCAGCGCCTCTACGGCCTCGACGACTGCGACGACTGCCAGCCCCCCCGCCGCGCGCCCAGTCTCGACTCCCTCATCAACTCCTCCGAGGGCGCAGCCTCCAGCGCCGACGCCTCCGCCCCCGAGGACTCCGACTCGGGCGCCGACACGCGCGGCGACCCCGAGCCCCCGCGCCGAAAAACCTACTCCAACCCGGATCGGATTACCAAAAAATGCCCCCAAAGTTTCTCGTCGTCGTCTAGTGGTCATATGGAGACGATACACGAGGAGACCATGGAACCTAAAGTGTCTGTGAAAGAGATCCTGGCGAGGTTCGAGAATCTGACTGAAAAGACTGATACGACGAGTCCGCAGGTAAAGTCTAGTGGTTTATAGAATTTCCTGTGGAAATAGTTGTAATGACTCTAGTTACCATTTTAGATTCCTGCACGGAATACCTTACCAAGAATATCATCGAATCTTAAGCTATTTTGCAAGAATGCGCCTATCATGGTGATCTCGGACTTAGCCCTAAAATGGACTCATTGCATTTAAACACATTTTCCACATTTAATGTTGAAATCTATTTTCGCCTATATTGGGTGTCGAAAATACTCCAATCAGCTGTTTTGAAAGTCATCTATACTGATGCACATTTCACAACTGTGACAGATTCACAGAATCGTCGCTTTACAAAGTTAAGATCATTATATTGCAATTTTATGCTTACTAATAATTACCGCGCGCTCTTAGTTCTCTGAATGGTAATAGCGAATCGATTATTTGCCTCTTGCTAGCGTGTGTACAACACTTTCCAATTTGCAGAACGTCGATCTCGCGGTAACATCGATCTATTCATGAGTTAGCCATAATTGGTAAAAAAACATCTGTTACGCCGTGTCTTGAACTTGTTTCATAATTGACGTAAACATTCGAACCGCTTCGAGACATTTATTTATGTGTTTGAATGAAAGTCTCTTTCCTGCATCTGTTTTTACGCGGCGCTGTTCTATCATTTGCAACTTTGCTTCCTATTTCATCCACTAGCAATAGTCTTTGTCTAGGCTCTGCAACTTTTTTCTCAAGTGAAGCAATCATATCTCAGTGAGAACTAAAAGAGCGGGTTAATAGAGGTCCCTTTCCCAAAAAAAAACAGTAACAATTGCACAAAAATGATGAAAAAGTCGCGCGTGGTGTCAAAACTGCAGCAATGCCTACTCTCGCAATCAAAATTATTAAAGTAGGTACATACCCACACTCTATGTCTACGTATGTACTTATAATACTAATAACTCTGCTAACTGTTATTTGAAGTAATTAGTCTCGAACTATTAAAGTTAATTCCATTATTTTAGAACTATAATGTCGGATACCATAATTTAAAACGTTTGCATGAATCTTTTATTACAAATACATGATTTATTACATTTCATTTTCATTAATTACCAAAAAAATATTTTGTTTCATGATTGTGCATATTAACTAGGACACAAAAAAAGGACTGTAACTCACTGAACATAACAATTTTTCTGCCAGTATCGGTCGCATTAATTATATTCATCCTAAAAATATTTATGACAGAATATAATGACAAGTCGTTAATTAACCAGCTTTCAAAATGCACGAAATCCAACCAACTGATGCTAAATGCCTTATATCCATAAATTACAATTAATTTTTATAAAGAGCAAGGACGGACACAGCAAAGGAGGACTACTTGATTTAAATTGCTAAATTACAAAAAAAGTCATGCACCAATCTAGATTAGCGCGATTAATCTTAAATTATCCTAAATTGTACTAATGCTAACTCAGAGCACATGATGGCGGTTTTGAAGATGTTTTTAGTATAAAAATAATCATTACGAGAACAATATTTTATTATAATTACAGACGACTTTACACAAATGTACTAAGATAATATTTGAAATATACTACATATCAGATCCAATTAAATACCATGTTATTTCCTTAAAAATAAGAACTGCTAGCTTTGGTAATATCTCATTCTCATCTACTTTTTCCTCAACTATAAATCAATGAACATTATCGTCTGTAATATCTCTCTGAGGCTTAATAATGCAAGAGCCAACTCAATCATATAGTATCAACAATTTAATAGCTTTCAACGCTTCTAGCTCCCAGGAGACTTACCTCAGTAGGCCAGCTTTGTACAACACTGCTGTTACTTATTAATTACTTTTCTCTTCGTAACAGTTTATTTTCATTACACTTTCTGCAGCTCGGCGTGCCGTGTGACACACTTTCGTTACCTTCATTATAATATTAATACAAACTTATTAATTATGATGCCTAGCGGGGTTCCGTTTGTGTATACAGATTAGTTTTATACGGTCGTCAACGTTAAAACTTAAAAATCATGCGAATTAATATTTTTGACATATTCTCTCATCTTAACTAAGATACTTTTCTAGGACGTTTATGCCGTTTACTCTATTTTTACTAGTTAAATAAAACAATGAAACTTCCTTAATTTCACAACTATCGAATTGAAGTGATACAGTTCTCCTAAAGTATTTTTATTGATTACATTTGAACAAACTATCATCGCAAGAATTAAAAAATGTTTCAACAGTGAAAAATGTTAAATGTTTAAATTGTAAACCATTACAGAAGGTTTCAAACCTATCGTTGAACAGAGCGTAGCCTTTGTTAATAATTGAATTGTTCAAAGTTTTAAATTATTTTAATTCAAACATGAAGAATTTTAAAGAGCAATTATCGAAATCCTATTCGGACACGCACGTGTTTATAATACCTACTTAAATGAAATTTAAACAACAGAAATGCCTTGTTTACATTTGTTAATTTAATTTTGGCTAAGTGTTAAAGTTTTATAGAAATATATTTTCTGTTCTTTTCTACTGCTAACTGACTACACATATTTACTTAACATGTTACTAGCACGACTATATCTAATTGTAGCATAAAGATCGCGTGTAAGTTGTTGTTATAAATGACCTCAGCAATATCGCACCGCCATCGCTACCGCCTCACTCGCATTCTCCAATCATTATCTAAGTTTAATTCCAATGCGCCTACTGCAACCGCCTGTATAACATCAACACTAATATGCACTCAATAACTTTCAAATATAAACTTTACTGCTTTGACATAAGAGTCTGTGTATACTTTTAATGCAGCTTGTACCTGGCAGGCGTGATCACTGAACATGACCCTTCACAAGTCAAGGCGAACCTGTGCACGCTATCCCACCACTTTATGCTATCAGGAATAAGGTTCAAATTAGAAGTGCAATCACTCTACAATCATGGTTGTCATGTTTGCGTAAAGATGCCGATGGTTGATGTCTATGTAGCGTTTTGCTAACAGGTTAATAAAATGGTGAGATTTATGGTTCTAGTAAGTTCTTCGGGCCGTGAATTTTTGTGATTTATTAACCAGAACTAAACGTTTCTCTTGGATTTTTTAGTAAATCAGTGGCAAGATAACATATGATGTGTGTAACATATCATCTTGTGCAGGTCATGTGCGAACTAGCCATAACTAGTTCAAGACAATCATCGACATTTATGTAACGCTAAAGTTGTAACCAAAGAACACAGAAAGTGAGAGACCTCTTTCTTGTGGTCTTTGTTTAGAACAGACGAACAGCAGGAATTTTAAGGCTTTCGATAGTAAACACTTGTATGACGAAACGTAGGCACAAATATCACCTTTTGTGGGGTCATCTCACAAACAAGTAATTTCTTCTAAAAGCCCTAAGTAGGCCACTCATACATTTACGTAAAATACAAAGGCCAGAATTATAATTAATGTTCGTTAAGTTAAAGTATAGCTTCGTCTGACCTTACCTTTATTGAACAATACCGAAGTAAAACCAGCAATTGGCACGGAAGATTCTATAATTGATTGACACAGTCAATTAACTATGAAATGTTGCCCATCGCTAATTCTGTTACATAAAATCTTAAGAACGGTTATTTTAATTACAATTTGTTTACTAACAGGTTTTAATTTTTATCTAGGCTTAGCTTGGTGACCCTCTTTTTAATGTTTAATACTAGACACAATTACAATAAATCAATCGTAAAAGTTCATTCGGATTTCATTTAACCGTGTTCCTAATAAACCGTCACGATTTCATATTTTTATGTGAAAATAAATCTTCATAATATTACGTAAAGTTAAACTGTCGATGTTAACATTACCATACCACAATCTTTACCTAATCTCATTCCCACCATATGCTGTAAGAAACATCGATATGGTAATTATATTCACGTAAGAAACTAATAAAATACCGCGCATAGAAATATTTACATTGTAAAGTTCTTTATTTATTTTACCATCAATTTTATACAGATAAGTAATATGATCAATCACATTTTATTAAATATGAATTATCAAGAAGTTGCTTCACTGACAGGAGTCTCTTTTAAATATGATTAAGAATTAATTTGCCTAACTACGACCTTTATGCACTTTTAAATAACCAATGCGGTTTTTAACATATTCGTTCAGTGATCATTGATGATTGATGGGTAAAGTAGGTACATATGTAATGTTATGGTTTCAGTTCTTTCTTTTCAACACGGTTCAATATGTCGCAACTTTTGTTGCGTTGGAAAAGAAACTACTAACAAATACATATTTCCCTGATTCAAACGACAAAGATAATTAATCTACCACATATTATTTTATTATTCCTTAAAAATTAAAAGACATGGGCTGAACTCTGAAATATAATTGCTCAATTCAATCAGTAACTTACTTGCTACATAATATTTATTTGTGGCTACATAATGTCAATACGTTGTGAAAATCATGCACGTCACACCATTTTGTAACTTAATAAGGGACAATGCCTATAGCTCTTCCACACACCAGTGAAAAAAGTGAAAAAGTGGTCACAATGAACGATCCACCACGAGGGAAAGTTGATCACATACGTCATGATATGATGACGGACGGACAAAGCCGTCGATGTGGCTATGAATTGCGTATTATTACGACTAATGCGAGCTGGACCTTGTAATTTGCGAGAAACCACCGTTATGGTGCCGTGGTCGCTGGAAATATCGGCTTAATTGTAGTTACGACCCTTTGTTTTTATGGCTTGGATGTGGAGACTTGGTTAACTTGCGTTACTCGTACTATGCTCGTGTCAAATGTTTTGTTTTCAAATTGATAAACACACCTAACAGCTTCCTATAATTATTTTTTTATTAAATTACTTTACCTTCATGTGGTAAAGTAATTTAATAAAAAAAAAAATTACTAATTACTAAAAATATCAGTGATCATGTGTGTTTTAACAATGTTTATTAAATAGGAAATAAAGTAGAGATTTTTAAATCGACATTACAAACGAAATCCAATTTATTGACAGGTGTGTAAGAAAATACCAAATGCCATTAACCACCGGCACATCTGATGAAATGAAGGAAATTAACATTGGTAAATATTGTTGTCAGCTGAATGACAAGTGACACAACGCTCCTCTACTTACATAAATGAACCGAATATTAAGCCTATCATTCTTATTCGATTAAACCCACATTTCGGCCTCCCATTGATGTTTCGAAGCAGCTAAGAAACCGCTAACGACCTATTGATAATACACCATCATGTAATCGTCTTATAATAACGGTCATCGCTTCGTGTCCCTCCTCCATTGCGTAAATATTTTGACTCCATTCTAATGCAGTAATTTATGAAGCCATAAAACGCGTAATGTACGCGTGCAACATAGGTAATAACATTGTATGTACATCGTAGAGACAAGTTATTTAACATAATAGAATTTCTTGTGATGTTATTTTGCTAGACGTTTACATAAGCGAGTTAACATACTAGTATGTACTCCTAGACATCTTTATTACGAAAAAGATTTACGTATATGTGACCCTGCAGCAAATCTCTGATCTTAATGTTCGTAATTCAAGTATTATCGTAATACTTGCTGCTTCGGTCGCCTTGGCATGATATAATATCCTTACTTTACTATCTTACTTTCATTAAAGATATTACAGCAAGTAAACAAAATTAATTAAATAATACCTAACGGATGTCTGATAGCCCTTAATATAAACAGGAGACATTATATTGGCGATGATAACCATAAAAACAGTATGGTCCTTCCAAATTCCTATCAACCAAACCATGCGACGTTACCACTTCGATTTCGTTCCGTTCCGCAATCGCGTTCGCAACGCGGCGATTCGCTTTACATTACAAACCGTCAATATGCCTATTTAATACACTGTCATTGAGCAAATACTCGTCAAATGTCGCCAGGCATGGGAATATAGCAGACAATGGCGAATTTTCCACGTCAACGTCCTTCGGTCACGTAACACCATGTATCATCGAATTCGCCACGAGATAGAAGGCCGCGCGACAATCGTAGTTACCCGACCGTGCTTCCGTTTCCGAATGATGTTCAGTAAACAAAACAAAGCAGAATTGAACCTTAATCCTTCAGTTTAAAGTTTAAACTAGACTAGTAATTTTATATGGTGATTTGTGACTACTGCGAAAAAGCACGCAAAATTAAACCTTAATCCTTTGGCTTATGATATAGCTAGTCGCAAAAATATTCTATCGTGATTCGTGACTACCGCGAATTACCTCGTGTGAACGATGCGTCGACAATGATTTGATTAAAATGTTGATTGTGAAGTTAACTGGATTGATAGATGCGTAGGCTCTAAAGTTATAATTAATATTGTTATAGGGAGGAGTGAAGCTAAACATCTTAAATTAACGTTTTATGATATAACCTCATCGGTTAAGGACATTAAGGGCATGGTTTTGAATTAGCGGGCCATTTCCTTATTCTATGGAACCATAACATAAGCTATCATGTTATCTCTTGAGCCGCAAAGCAAATTTTTATTCCATTAGATAATTCTGTCCTAATGTTGTGGTTATGTGTGAGATGCGCCCATAAATAAAATGAAAATTAAATGTCGAACATTACCACATATTCCCAGTCTACCACACCTTACGTAAAGGGTTCTGATTTTTTTCCTTTACTGGCTGGCCATAAAATGTGTCTTATGTGTTTTAAATATAATAACCACCAAAGAAAACTACTTTTCCTCTACTCGCTACCGCCTGGGTATATGCATAAATTGTTTTGTTTTAACACTCAATAAACTTTTTTCTTTCTTTCTTTTTTTCTTTCTTAAATAAATATTTCACAACATCACATACTTTGATCTGACCCCGTGTTAAGTAGCTTAAGCACTTGTGTTACAGACATCAGAATCAACAGTGGTATTACAAATATACTTAAATAGATACATATAACACCCAGACCAGGACAAACAGACATGTTCATGCACACAAATGTTTGTCCTGTGCGGGGATCGAACCCGCGACCTCTTGCGTAATAGGCAATATCTTGACCATCACACCAAGCGGGTCGTCAAAAAATTAAGAATTATTGAAGGTTTTATTACTAAGTAACGGAGCATCTTAAAAGGTTTCATGTTGCTTTATACCCAGCTTCTATCTACACTTAGCACATCGTCTAGAACTAGTCGATTGGCCTAGTGTCCCGTTCCGTGGAAGTGGCGCGTTACACTTAAGTAAGCCAGTTCGATTCCGCGTCTGGTTCCTGCGTGCGCTTCATTGCGTCTAATCCGTGCAATGAGGTCCGAAGATGTTGCAAACTAGACAGAAGTCGTTTGTCAGGGCCATTAAGGTTCACGATGATAGCCTGTTTGAAAAATGTTGGTATATGAGACGTCCAAGTGGAAAGAAAGGACTAGTTGATTTTGGAGAATTTGTATTTGTCGATTATTTATGTACCTACTCGTATGCCTACTTTTCGTAACTATGATATTCAATGAAAGAGCTTATCGTAATAGCAAAAATAAATAAATTAGAAAAAAATACAACCGTTTTGAATGTTCTATTCTAATTTACCCAATAGCACGAGGCATAACACGTCCATGTCAGTTACATGATAGTACAGCGTCTGTTTACTGAGTTATTACAATAGATGATTTAAGATCAAAATAGTCGTAGGAGTGCTAGAATTAGATCTTGTCACCCACTTATAAATGAAAACTCATAACTGGAATAAAATAAAGCAATTCACAACTACTATGAGTGCCTACAATACGAGCTAAATAAACAGTCATTTCTTTTTTGCATGATTCACATGGCAATCGTTACTTTTCCATTTAAGAAGAAACATGAAGACATGAATCGCATTAAGAGTGGAGAAGTGGAATAAGACACGCTACCGTTGATCGATTAAGAGCGAAATGATCGAGGTGCGTTTGTTCTTGCGCACGCGCCGACGACCGGCCGCCGGCATCTGTGTCGCGGCTAATGTGTATAGCATTTGATAGAATGTTTGTTTAAAACATATAATTCTTCGTTATAATTATTACTTATTTTGTGTTGGCGGCCCAGCATAAATAGATGAATAAGATCAAAAAATATAAACATTAATCAATGATATAACAAAACGTGCCAAAAAGGAGACAGTTTTTTTTGGGCCCACCAACAATCGGTAACGTTTAAGAGAAAGATAACTATGTAAAAAATATATATATTTTTTTATGAATTTTGCAATTGAAGTGAATTTCAAACGAAACTGGAGTCATAAAACCAAAATAAAAAGCCTTATTTTGATTATATCCGTGAAATATCTGTCCAAAGATTAGTAAACAATGGCTGACATACAGATAACTGAAGGAAAAAAGGTTTTTATCAATACCGCAACTTACATATTCTATTCCGTTTTCAAAAACCGCATCATACTCTGTAGCTAAATTTTCAAGCTCTAAGCAAACAAAGGAACGCTACATTGTTTTATACTACGGAAACAAGTACTGATACATCCATATATCTATGAATATTAAAAACCAAAAAATATTTATATTATAAAAGTCCTCTGTTTTACAGTCCACATAGCTCTACGTGCGACAAACATGCTTTACCGTTTTTGCCCATAATGAGATTGTAATTAGTGGCACGATAAGATAACAATCTTGCGCACGCGCGCTTAGTTTTTGCTCGCGATCTCCGCTTAGATTTGTAAATTCATGTAGGATTTAATTAGATAGTTGGGCAGTACATGGTAAGGTGCCCTTCATAATAGTTACACTTACATACTCATTATTGAAAGTGTAATTATTTTAAATGTTAATTATTTTGCTGTATGTATGCTTTAAAGAGGAACAAACAAACTCTTCAGCTTTACAACTTTACTATTTCACACCATCCCATAGGTACATTGATCGGACTCCGTTTTAAGTAGCTTACCACAAGTGCTTCATACAAGTGGTTACAGACATCAGAATCTATGAACATATGTGTGCGAAAACCGAAATCCACGGGGACGAAGTTGCGGGCGGCCGCCAGTCCCAAATAAAGATTTGTTTCTGAACAAAGATGTCAAGTTTATTTTAATTACATAAATGTCTAACACGTTCCCTTTCCCCATATGCGATGTCATCGCATCATTAGCTCTCATTACGGTCAGTAGGTAAACATTATGTTAATCTTAATTTAGCCGCGTATTAAACACAGGATGCTTTATAATCCTCTGTTCGCGTTCAATGCGCGCTGCATTCGCCATTTTGCAACAATCGAATTGTGATTGCCTATGTAATAGACAATTTTACTGTTTTGACCGTTTTACCGTGGTCAGAGAATGACGGGATTTGAATCCGCGGCCTTTGGTTGAAAACCAAAGGTCGCTGGTTCGAATCCCGCTTGGGGAAAATGTTTGTGTGATGAACATAGGCGTTTGTACTCGAGTCATGAATGTCTGTTAAGTCTGTTATTCCCTAGCATCCATAGTACCTACATATAAGAGAAAATTGACTCTTCCTTCGTATCCGTTTGAAGTAGGTAAATTTAGACTAGAATCTTCGCAATACAGTCAGCGTTCGTCAGTCTAGTGTGTTTTAGACACACTGTTAGTTTACTAGCTTTCGCTCGTCGTTTCTGGATTCAGCAATCCAGTGCTATGCACAAGTTAATACCTACTATTCCACGTGCACGTATATTTACCTACTGCAAACCGCTATATTCATCCACGCAAGCTTGCTTGAAAACAAATTCGATTCTTTATATATAAACTACATAGTAAGTAGATTTAATGGTTGAGATTACTGAAAAATGGGTAAAAGTGAACATTTTCTCTTACTTTTCACATACATATTTATTTAGCTTGTACAATACACGGTTCCAAACTTATTCGAAAGAGGTATGAGATCTTGAAGTTGGAGCTCACCACATTTTACATGCATCGTTAGTCGATTATGCATCTGAATAATTAAAATTCAGTGACACGATGTTGATCTACCGATAAACAACGAAACAATGTCCATTATATTTATTAAATAAAATAAATAAAAAGATTTCTACATGTCTCAGAAACAACATGGAACATGAAATTATCTTGTCGGAAAAAAATGTCATTCTGTTTATTGCTAAAAATATCCTAAATATTAAGGATAACGAAACGATGGCAGCAACGTGAAATAGTACATTTTGTATAATTTTTGCTTCATCTTTTTTACGACCGACTCCACAAATGACCACATAGTATTTGACTCAAAAAAAAAACAATCAGCAAACCAGAGATAATTAAAAAAAAACATGATAATCTCTGCTCGAACCATGCATTGTTATATTTGTTACCGGACTCAGACCAAAACCAAAACATTGCACCGCTGCGTGTCGGACGTGCACTGATCCATGCTTCCTGCGTGTTGTTGTCTCCACTGCAGGTTGAAACTTTGAAAGGTATCCCTAGTTAGCGGAGCCACCTGTTGTGCCTTTGTCATTTTAAAATTGGAATGAGCATGTTTATGTCAATGTTTTTAAATAAAGAATACAAGCACTGGCACTAATTCTATTTTTAAAAAGAAATGCGGTTTGGTTATATTCTATTTTCGAACTTTCCTTCATGTTCCTAATTTAAAAAGTAAGTGTACCAGTTGCACCACGGAGTCTGTACTCACACGTTTTAGGCGCGTTTCCAAAATGTACTTATTATGCGTTCATTCACGTTAATAAAATGTACTGATTATGGCTTCATGGTGTAGTAACGAAGATTCTGTGAAAAATTTGTGAGGTTTCATGCCCGACCCACGAATAAAACCCCAACCCAAGACCTCAATAACAAGACACGGTAGGTACCTACTTGAACCACAAAACCAACGAGGCGTAATTATAGTATCTTTGTCTAGAACTGCTACTTAAAGAAGCTTCAATGAGTAAGTACTATTAACATTCACCAGATAAAACAAGATTCAAATCTGTTCTAATTGAAAGAGGCGTGTGTGTAGACTGCAATAATATTTCAAAATATTTTATACATGGACTTATCTTTATATTCTTTATCTTTATAGGAGTCGTAAGTGAGCCACCATAATCATCACACGATTTTTTTAAACCTTACTCCTAAAGAACACAATGGTCCCGTCGCCTAAAACCTCTAAGTAGTTTACGACTTAGGTATTAATATTAATCAAAACTCAGAACCTAGATTAACCCATATAGCCCAGCCGTGCCCAAATGGGAACGCCTAAAGAAATACCCACGTTTTTTTATTATTTAAATTTTTTTGATTTTTTATTATGAAAAAGTATTAAGTATGAAACTGGACATTTTATTATTATACAAAAAGTAAAAAAAATATTCAGATTTAGATTTTAGCGATCATTTTGTAGGGGGGTTTTAAGGATAAGAGATAACCAAAAGTACGTAATTTTTATAAGTAATTTTTTCTTCATAACCCTTTTACATTTTTTCATAAATAACATAAATATAGTGTGAACTTTTTGTGGAAAATAAATCACAATAATGAATTGAGTATTGATAACTGTAGAAGTGATTTTACACTGGTGTCCCCATTTGAGGTCGGTGGGCACATGAGAGGTAAATAACTCCTGTTTTTGTTACCATATAAGTCTGTCTAAAAATGATAATAACAACATTTATCAGTACAAATATGTACTGCTATCTTGAAAAAGGATCGTTTTTGTGATATGATTGACGATGATGATCCATCGAGGCATTCAGATACTCTTTCTCCAAAGCCCAGGCATAATTACAGACGAAAAATATGGGGATGAGGATAATATACATAGCAGTGCAGCTCCACGAGACATACCAGAAATAATCTATGTATTTATGAAATAATGATCATGAATAGGATAGTAGGTATCGAAACGCTTGCCGAAAATAAGTGACTCGGAACTTATGTTCAAGGATAGGTATTGCAGCCGTAAGAGGGAGCCCTAGACACAATATCGTCTACTTCCAGGCGGCCAGTGCCTGTTGCACGACAACCAACAGGTTCTTAGTTGGGTACAGTCGGTGAAGGTAGAACCTAAAATTATTCGTCAGTTGTAGTAACAGAGATGAAGTACAAAATCCGTGCTGATCTCAACCAAGGTTCCGACAAAAGTCAATCAATCACTACTATAACTAGGGAATAGTGTCTGAACTACGAATTCAAACTACGAGATCGTTTTTCCTCTCAGAAAAGGCTGAAGCGCTGTGAAGGAGAATCAAGATGACATTTGTGGGATACCAGAATCTTTTACAAAAACAAAACAAGGGGATGGGCTGTGCAGCTGCAAGCACACCCAGTCCATTTCTAAATATCCGCTATACGTTGAAAAATTGTGATGGGTATTATTGAATTCGGCAGTTGAAAGTGCATGGCAGAGTGATGGTGGCCTAGTTGAGCGATGGTGGCCTTGTGGTACGGACGGCGCCTCACATACGTGAGGTCCGCGGTTCGATTCTGGGCCCACACCTCTGGATTTTTCGATATCTATGTGTGGATGTGTGCCATTAGCTCGGCGGTGAGGGAAAACACCGTGATGAAACCTGCACATTCAGTGATTTCTGACTTTAGTTCAGTAAGATCAGAACGTGTTACCATGATCCAATCTGTCTGGTTCCCCTCTATGGGTTACGAAGGTGGCAGTAGCTTCACTGTAATAACCAGACTTGCCCAATCCTGGATCATGGTCAAAGCGGACCCCGCATAGAAACGGGATAAACGCTAGGAAGAAGAAGAGAAGAGAGAAGTTGAAAGTGCATGGCGCCTTCACAATCTGACCGAAGTAAGCTTCGTTACTTGGCAGGATTGAGGATGATTAGCATCAATATCATCATTACATATCTCATTATTTGAGACATGAGAGGGTGACTTTTTGCGTCCACAGCTTCTGTAGAGCCAAGATTTCAGCATGACAATAAAGGTCACTTACCACAAAAACATTTCCAACACCTGCAATGTTTTAGATGTCACAAAGTAGCTCATTGGCAATGCAGAAAGTGCATACAGACTTTAAGAAATGTAAGAGGATGCTTTGAAAAAAATCACCCCGTATGAGCCCAGCGTCCCCATTTGAGCACGGGCGTTTTTTTTTCAAGAAAAAAATTTTTTTTTCAGATTTTTTTTATGTTTTTCTAATAACAGTTGTTGTTTCAACCACCTAATAAAGAAATTTCTGAAATACCACCGCTAGGTTCCTCATGGGTCCAAATGGGTTAAGTCTTTCATTAATGATACAATGATGTTCATGCATTTCCATTCATAATGCTGCTTTTATGAGGCAAACTTCGAGTAGACAGCTATCCAATAGCGCAAGTGATTTATTAGCCGTGACGTTAAGCGTTATTTGTCTAAGTATCTAATAACTTTTCTTGTTGCGTACTCAAATAACTTTTGAAAAATTGGTTGTCATAGTTATATCCGCATACAAATCAAGCTATATTACATCTGGACGTGACTAATCCCTTGATCTCATTTTCCCACGGAACTCCGATGGCGGGTTTATTAATTACGGGTGTTGTAGTGTTTCTTATTGTTTTGAAATGTTAAATATGCCCCGACACCCGAAAACAGTGGCATTCTTTTTTTTTGACATGATGACGTGAGTGCATGCGCTGTAAATGCGATAAGAAGCGACAATCGCTTCAGATGTTAGTGCCAATTTCAGAGCGGGTCGAAGTAGGGTGAGGGCATACGTAATGAAGTGCTTCACATTTTGGTTATATCAGACAGACGGTACTGTACCGCTTTCACCTGCGGATCAAAAACAGTGCGCAGCGTGCGTTTTATATTACATTACTTTAGATATTTACATGGTTTAGTGTTATTTAGTCGTGGTCAAAAGCGTAGTTTAATGGGATGCGGTCTCCATTATAAACTGGGTGGTAGGTATGGAGTTAGGCAATTTTAAGTTAGAATCGTACTATTTGCGCAAACATCATAATGGCTTTTTTCTACATTTTTACATCGAGCCTACTTATATGTAGTACATATTTATTTTGTGCCAAACTCTAGGGAAGTTATTGCGAGTTTGCTAAAATGTATTCGAATTTTCTAAGTTGTATACAAATACAATCACAAGATCAACAAAACGTATAAGCTCTATTACTCTACGCCTGTTATAAAAAATATTACAACTCGTACCTATGTATTTTAGAATACCAAAAATCAAGATTAGAGTTGATTTACTCTATTTCTTCGCAAAGTTTGCTTTCATGAAAACTATAAATATAGAAATTAACCAAAAAGTATCTGTGCAACATGTAGTGAACATGGCCGCTTTTGTTGTTATCTGTGGAAAGCGGAGAGCGGTCACGCTCTCGTTGGGCGCGCCAATTACTCTTGCTGATATTGACAATTTCAATTATACCTACGTACCTACACCACTGTACTTCCCTTTCTAAGCCACGCAGATCGTGTCGTCAACCATCATTACTGTATGGGCCGTCGATTTATCAGCCCTAAGCTAATATCACGTGTATTTTTAGATGAACTGTGTAAAATAAACACACATGATATATAGGCACCGTGCGTAGCGATGACTCTGCCATCTTGTGACTCATATTCGAACTGACCAAGCTAAATGTCAATCTCAATGTCGGTAATTCTACTGTCAAACCACGGAAAACACCGTGCCTTATTCTGCCATCTAGTGACTCGAATTCGAACTGACCAAGGTAAATGTCAAATTTTACTGTTAAACCACAGAAAAAAAATCGGGATTTTAGCGCCCTCTATAGTTTCTGCACGGTGCCTATAGCTACTATTTTTTAAGGACCCCCCCCCCCCTGTAACCTCGCATGATTAATGTACGGCCCCTATGCCTTTCAATGCCATCCCAGAGGGCAGGGAAGAGCTGAAAACCAGCGCTGTCCCGGTGACGATCCCGTGGCAGCAGAGCTTCTTCCCTATTTTATTTTTTATCATTTACTTATACACTGTATCTGATGGCAGTCGCTTCAGTGTAATAACCAGAATCGCCAAATCCTGGATCATGGTCAAAGCGGATCCCGCACAGAAACGGGATAAACACTAGGAGGAGGATATACTGTTTCTTGTATACCCGTTGTAGACAATAAAATACATTATTTTTCTTATTCTAAGCTTCAGATCCATATTGAAAGCAAGGAAAACCACACCGTATAAACATTACCGAGTTATCGTCTGCCATGACACCACCTTGACTTCATATATTCTAGCGCGAGAGTTATCAAACTCCATAAAGTTTCTACAGAATTACGAATATGGTACAAAAGGGTACCCCAGTGATAGCCTAGGTAGCATAAGATAGCATTAGGTAGAGAAAGGCCAATATCACGTACAAAGTATTTCTCTAGAATTCTAGATTCAAGAAATTTAGTTTTCGAGATCGTTCAGTATCACGAATTTTTTCACCGGACTATTGTTAGAAATCATTTGAAATATCTGACACATCTTAAAAAATAATAAACAAAGTTACCCACAGAACATCTTTGCTCTTTAGAGCTATTTATTTTAAACTCTTAGACTAGCTAAGTTCAAAAACCTTACTACCAGGTAGGACGATAACGACCACTGAAACAAGTTCGGGCTAATTGTGTAGAATCCAGATTCGAACCTCTTATGGGATGAAAGTTAGGTCTTTGACATGCCAACCGGCCCACACTTTGGTCGACGAACGAAAGTGAACTAGAAATATTAACGTGAAATCGATATTAATCGTTCACTTTTCATAGCACACTACAGTATATTAAAGAAAGTTTTCTTTTTAAGGGACAAATGCAGGTATATCTACCTACGACATTTCCTACGTCTTGTCGGCCCTACGAATTTTTTTATACTAGTAATTATCTTTTTATTATCAGAATCATATACCATATCTATGTGTGGGACTGTCTCCTAACAAAAAAAAAATTACGATATTGGATTTCGTTTCTTATTTACTACTTAAGAAAAACAATAATATTTCTTTCAATCCGGCGGTAGCCTGTTTGATTATTCAATCCAATTTAGATGTGTTAAGTGTAATACAATAAGAGAATCAGTCGTAAAACAGCAACAGCATTCGTACACCTATAAAATCCGGTAAACGAATGAATAAACTAATAAAACTGCGTAACACCGTAAACTAGGTCGCCTGATGTATTGATAAATGGGATAAATGGCCGTAGGCAAAATTAACATTTTGATTGAATAATCGAAATATCAATTCCCTCTCGATATAAGTATAACATAAAGGACTAATATGATCTATCGGAGCCACTTATGATTATATGAAACACTTCCACACCTTAAAACAAACTGATATTGATTTTAATATGTTTGAATAAGTACACGAAACATTATTTCATGTCTTGATTAAATCAGTGAAGTCGTTAATTTTATTTTGTGGAAATTGTATCCAGCTCCTTCAGCCAATTGGCATTATCCATTTATTTAAATAATAAATTTTGTTTTGAATAAAGTGTGTCACATAGCAGACAAGTCGACAGTAAGTGTAACTAAGTGTACATCGGAGAAGTGTTAATATGCTAGGCGATAATTTGTTACTAAAGCCGTTTGTACACTTGAGTGATGGCTATTAAAATTGAAGATGTATATGATAGAATAAGATAACACATAAATAGGTACCCGTAATTCATTCTAACATGTCTATGCTTAATATTATTATCTTTATTCAGGCATTTTCTTAGGAATCTGGGTATCTATATGCTATGAAAACTGAAGTTATATATTCACTCTACTTTCATTGAAATCATTTCTCATAACCATGTGAGTAAATCTTATTTTTTGTTAAAAGCTGAAAAGCGGCATATCATCGGACAAAATTATATGGATGGGATGACTATTTGCAAGATTTTAATCTTGGTTAAATACGGAACCCTAAAAAGGGTATCCGCCTATTAATGTCCCACTGCAGGGCAAATATGGGGTGATTACACCACGCTTGCCAAATGCGGATTGGTGATCACAAACACTAGGCTTTGTTCGATAAAACCGACAAAAATCTTATTAAAATGACAAAAATATTTAATTTAAATAAATCATTCGCATTGCGCGTGCGCGGATGACCAGCGCCGCACGGATTGGTTCCGCAAAGTGCTAACAACGCGATAAGTGCGCGAACTAGGTCAGCTCATGCGCAGATCGACGACTCGCGTGTTCGTTTTAGCGTAGGCGTTACAGTCATGTTACGACTTTGGAACATTATTTCAGTCGCGGCCTTATTATCTTATTGATGGTATTGTACTTGACTTTATTTAAAGATAAATATGGAAAATTAGGAACCGATTCAGTATCTCCTGTCTGAGGAATGAACCCAAAACAATTTGGTACTATTTTTAAAAAGTCTGTTATATGAAAAAAAAGATTAGTTAAAGTATGAAGAGTCTAACGTAAAAGCGGATCTGTATTTTTAACTGGTTTAACAAGTGACTCGAAATATATTTTTAACCTTATGAACCTTGATGCCATATTTTTTGTGGCAATTGAATACAGAATTTAAACACAAACATTGAATAAAGTTAGTTATTTTTTCATTAAAATTCATGCGCTGATTCCCACGATTATTGGTTTGCACTAAATTGTGACGATTCGAGCCGCCATTAGTTCCACCGGCAAATAAAGATTATTGTAATTAGATACTCTCTGGTATATTTCTGCGACACTGCAGGCCTTTACAGTTAATTTGATATTTAACTTCTCATCACTTACGGAATATTACGCAGCTTTATCTTCAAGGACCGTTAGCGTATAATTTACTTAATTTTATATTAAATTACGACAATCATTCGTGTAATTGACCATCTTACACGTAGTTCATGTACAATGTACATCTTTGATTATTTATCTAATTGAAAAGCCGGTGTGTATCATTATGCAATTTATTGTAAATATAACGCAACAAGTCAGAAAAAACAAAATTGAAAACACTTATAAGGTATATATTAAATGGATAAAATTCCTATTATTTACGCTAGAAACCGCCATCATTATTTCGCAGTATTTGTTAAGGACGTTTGTAGAAAAGCCGACCTCCAAAACTTGCTGCATTCGATAATGATAAAGACGCAAGATAGAATTTTCCAAATATATGCGGTGTTCATAATATCCTGCGTCATACTTGGTCTAAGATCCCGCCATACATGGACCTTCATCGAGTTGGTTATTGGATGAAACATGTCTTATACATAATTTAACATGTCAATTATTATATTACATATGGGTTGCCAAGTAAATTTTAGTCCAGGATATGATTAATTTGGACTTAAAAAATTAAAAATTTAATTACAACACTATTCTTCCAGTTTAGTAATTAATTACTCCAAAATGATACACAGAACATCCAAGTCTATCGTTATCCTTGTCATTTGCACTATCAAATAGCACGCGCACTCTCTTTTTCATAGCGCTATATTTCACTTTTCAAAATGCGGCAACCCTAATTCTGGACCGATTTTTCGTAGGCAACCCTGTACCACCGTGTTCATAATGAAATAATCTTTATTTTCATGTAACTTTGATTCAATAACTTTTTAATTTTTTGGATTATTTTTTATTTTTTTTATTCTGGACTGAAATTTACTAGGCAACCCATATGCAATATAATTATTGGCATGTAAAATTGTGTATAAAAAATGTTTCATCCAATAACCAGCTCGATGAAGGTCCTTGTATGGCGGGATCTTAGACTAACGATGACACTGGTTAGATCTACTGGTTGACATAAGCAACGTATAAGCATCATCCGCCCAATTAAACGTTACCACCAAATTAAGGCTCGTATTAATAAATCAAACTCAACTCTGATCACGATCTTTAGCGCGAATTTGAGGTGCTGTTTTGTATGAGAATGACATTCTCAAGATTGAGTTCAGAGTTGAGTGCGCTGTGCGATTTATTAATACGAGCCTAAGACCACCACGAAAGACTCTCACATTCTACCACATTTACACCTACCATCAATATAAGTCCGCACATACGAGTAATCCGCCTAGCGTATCACTTCCTACAGATTAATCTTTCCTTTCCTAACCAAATTAGCGTCTAGCCAGACTCGTGAAGATATATGACCGTTCCCGCTTTCACGAGCCCAGTTATATACCATATGCGATGGCGGAACGAGGTGGAAGTTAGCTGCATAACGCTTGCATTTCTCGCTTCATTTGACATGCGTATATGTCAATCGTGATGGGTGGAAGCGAGGCCAGGTCTGCTGGTCTGTTTAAATGAGTTCTTCCTTACCTTTATAGTGGGAAGTGGACGTGACGCGTGCGACGACAATTACTGTCTGTGAAATAAGTAATGGGACGATTTCAGTCGGCAATTGCAGTTACGAAGACCTAATGCTAGGTCTACTAGGTGGTCTCGTAGATTGCAAGTAAGAATATCAAGAATATTAAATTTCAGGCTAAACTATATAGTTTACATATGCAAGCTCGTTTACATTATTGTGTTTTAAATTAAAAAAAAAAACATTTTACTTATTTTAATTTAATATTCTACGTTCCGGCCTCTAGCCGCAACAAAACGCCATTCTTTTTGTTACCATCATGATTTCCTTTCGTTTTTTTCTCGTAATTTAACCCCATAGTCCTTAATTAAAACCTCTTTGTACTCCTAGTTGGTATTAAATAAATAAGGGAAGCCCAGAGGAAGTCATATTCATAAGCCACAAGCCGTTCATGTAACATCCCCTGGAGAATGACATCCGGGCCCGACCGCAACACGTGCGCGCGCGCTTTCCCGGCCTTCGAACAGGTGGCATTAGGCACAGTGTAAAATACAGGGCAGAATAGGTAAAACAACAGTCCTTTTACATAGGATAAAACCTAGGTACTTCTGCTCAATAAGAAGTTTCTTACTAAAACTAGACGGACCCGTTGGTCCAGTGGTCAGAGACCCTGGCAACAAGGGTCGCGGGTTCGAACCCCGCTAGGGGCAAATGTTTGTGTGATAAACATAGGCATTTAAACTCGAGTCGTGGATGTTTGTGTGTGAGTCCAAAGAAATTATTAATAATAGTTATATATTTAAAAATAACTCGTACCTGTCTCCGAAGTTGTACAAAATAAACTGTTACAAAATGGGCACGGTGCAACAGGTACTCGACCCCCAAACTTTACAATCGTGTGGGGTGATTCGTGTTATTTGTATTTGTCTTTATAAAATCGGATAATGAAACGAATAGCGCAGATATTCCTTGCTGTTATTTCCTCCTGTATGGTCGTAGCGGTCGGGAACAGCGTTGGCTACCGTTACTCCTTCAACACATTACGGTAGCCGCACCGTAGACAATGTCCTATACTTATTTGACCCGTTTGCTGCGGGATTTTTTAATACAATAATAGAGCATAAGTCTTCGATAACGCTTGCATTTGGTTATGTAGTATCCTCGACAACCTAAATTATTGAATTTTTGAAGCTATCAAGACGAAGTTTTTATTATTTAAACGTTTATGCATTATTTTATTTTGCTTTTATTTCTAATACTAGCGGCCGCCCGCGACTCCGTCCGCGTGGATTTCTTTTTTTCGAAATAAAAAGTAGCCTATGTTCTGTCTCAGGATCTAAAGATTGTCTGTACCAAATTTCATCAAAATCGGTTGCGAGGTTTAAGCGGGAAAGCGTAACAGACAGACAGACAGACAGAGTTACTTTCGCATTTATAATATTAGTTGGGATTATGAACTAAGAATATTATTTCATAATTATTTCAGCAACATATCCCAAGCGTTTATTTATATTTTTGTACTAAGATGTCTCTCGTGACTCGTGACTAAATAAAGCAGTAAAGCGTATTATTTATCAGTTTGTACAATTGTGTAACACGATCTGGTTCACATTCTAACAGGTCTTAAATTAATATTCATAAACGAAGCGTGCTATAACAACGGGAATTAGTCCAGTGTGGTAATTAAAACCATAAGTGTACATCAACATAATTCAATATTCGTAATTGCATACAGTGTTGACTTATTAATTTGAATTGCGTAGGAAATAGTTTCATTCGTGCTTTCATTTTAATTAATCACGCTAGATAGAATGTCTAGAAATTAAATTATAGATTTTTTATGACTTTGATCATATCTTGTCATGCTACGAGTTTAATTGAGCCGTAGAACAAAATACGGGCGTGGTGCGGAAAGTTTTTTCCTAATAAAACAAAATGACGATCTGATCTTCTGGCCAAATTATGGAAGGAAAAAGAAATAGCGAATAAAGTGCAACAAGCCTCTATGGTTGCCAGTGGCCATAAAAGCAATTTTATCTGATATCAAGTTTTTGTGTCAAGTTTATATATATCTATACTCTGTCCACTTTATGAAGCGTCTTTTGACAGCTCACGCCCATGAAAGTTCGAATTTATTTCGTTTAATTTTCGAAAAAAGAATATTGTTCTTCATGGACGGTTACTGCCAATTCAGTGATGAGCTACGAAAAACGATTAGAACGATTGTGCCCCCGATTACAAATAATCGATAGAAATAAATGCTATGAATGAAAATCTAAACTTCTTCATAACATGTTCATAAGGTATAATGTATATTTTACAAAGAAAGGTAAATTTCTTTTACTAATATGTATGACTTACTTGTTTTATATTTAATTTATGAACTCAAATATATGGATTTATATTTGTTTACAATAAATCTAAGAGAATGTTAAATCAAAACGCATGTTTATCGAAATCGGATATTTTTTACGTACCTAAGTCGAATAATGATAATAGTAAGTACAATCGGATTGTTGACACATTTGAGATACTTTAGGACATCACCAATGTTGTCAATCGGCGACCTGTCAAAAGACGCTTCATATAGTGGACAGAGTATAATTAATTAATTACATTAATTTTACCACGCAACACGCATTGTTAGTTTTGCAGTAGATACCTACATCATCGAGTGCACTTTTTTTTAACCATATAGCGAAATATACAAAACTTGGAATTTCAACTCCAATTAATAGAAAATTAAGAAAAGCAGTACTTTTCTAATTGCATGAAACACTCCAGCATAATTTCCATTGTGCTCGAAAATTGTAACGGTGACAGTGGCGGAAATCATTTCTTTATCAGTTTCTCGTTTACTTTGTGAAATGCACATGCATAAGTGCAAGTGCTCCCACACTTTCATAACTCCACCTCTTTGCAAAAAAAAAATTCGTACATGGATGTTCAGATACCTGGGTGGATCAACTTTTTAACCGACATAAGTTTGTCCCGACGACATCGCATTCGAAAACGACTAAATTCAGACAATATAGAAATTATTTCTACGTTTTATTCAATTAACAGCTCATTAACCTTAATAAAAAAACATATGATATCTAGATAAAACGAAGAAGTAAGAGTAAAAACTATGGTAACTCAGTATACGACTTTGCATAAGACATAGCTTTCCATACAAATTTTAGCTGTCCCTTGATCGAGGTGGCTATATGTAATTGCTAATTTAAGAGTTTTTTTCCTTGGAACATTCTTAAGTCTGCTTATATATTGCTTATAAATGAAACAAGGTTTAGTTCTTACTATGTTAAATATAAAAATAGGTTTTAATTTTATAGAAATATAGGCTTTAAAGCTCTGTCCCTAATTCATCTCATTTTGTGGTGTATACTGAGTGACCGCGAAAAAACGTAAACAAAATTATGCAATACGTCACAAATTTGTAGTAAAGAACGGGGATACGATGTTATTCCTTGCACGCGCGGCGGCGAGCCTTTGATTCCTGCCGTTGCGCTGCCAGTCCGCAGCAAACTCTAGAGGGGTGCGCGTGTATTTATTCAGTGTCGGCAGAGTTACCGGATTATTTCGATGAACGGGTAAATGTTTTTTAATTTCTTCATCAGATTTTGAAGGTCCTTAAGGCTGATTTGCTATGGGTCAATTCAAAACGTTCGCCATATTAGTAAATTTTAATTTACAATCCATTACGTAAAAAATGTCTGCTGAGTTACCAGTATACTGTGTTACCAAAGTGGTAACTCCAAAGACAATTTAGGTAACGCTTTAGACATTATGCGATTTTCATAGACATACTGTCATAATCAAAACTACTTTCAGATTGTAAACTTGCTAATGGCGGTATCCATGGTGGAAAACATGCATAACCCACCTCAATAAGCCGCTCAACTTGTTATCTTTTTGCAACAAGGACTCAGACAGCGAGTATTCGCTTCACAGCTTCTTTTTAGTCAGTCTACTGTATCCCGAGTATACAAGCAATATAAAGAGACTGGATCATTATTTTGAGGCTAAGAACCAGCCGCCACCGGGGTACTTCTGAACGAGACGACCGGTTCATTGTTTCTACCACCCTGCGAAATCGGCACCTTACGGGTGTGGACGTGCAGGTGATCTGAGACATGTTCAAGATGTAGCTGTCAGCGAGTAGACGGTAAGAAGACGTCTAAAGGAAGCCAACCTGACTCCAAAAAGGCCAGCAACAGGCCACAAATCGACTTCAGGCCACCGACAAGCTCAGTTACAGTTTGGTCGAGAGCATCTCAACTCGAGTTTTGGGCAATGGCGGTCGATCCTGTTCACAAAAGAGTACAGGGTGTGTCTGCATGGCAGTGAAAGGAGAGGCCAGGACTACAGGCGTCCGGGAGAGTGAATTTCCCAATGCTGTTTCGCAGAAACCGTTCCCTTTGGTGGCGGTTCTGGCATGATGTGGGTTAGTATCCCGTTGGAGGATAAAACCGAGCTCGTTTTCATGCCTGGAGGAGGCCGAGGAGGACAAGAAGCTGAGGGGCACATCACAAATATTTTCCAGGAACATGTTGTGCCCTACGCAGGATTTGCTGGCGAAGACTTCATCCTTACATCATCATTATCATCAGCCTGTCGCAGTCAACTGCTGGCCATAGGCCTCTCCTAATGCAAGACAAAGCTCTATGCCACACAACGTGCATTCCGCAGCAGTTCCTTCAAAAAGTCGATTTGCACACCATGGACTGGCATGCGCTAGGTCCAGACCTAAATCTCATCGAGAATTTATGGGACGAGCTCAAATTCAGCCCAATCTGGTCTAGAAGAGTTGAAGGCAGTTTTATAAGAGGATTGGGGATATCCGTCAAGACACCTTCAATAAATAAACAAGGTCGATGAAGAACCGATTACGGGCTGTACTTAGGGCTAGTCAGTACTAAATACTGGACCAATAATTTTTATAATCCCTAAGAAAAAAACATGTTCTAGTTGTGTCAATCCTGAAGTCAACACCTTTACCCAAAATCCCATTTTCCCTCATTCAAGTTCAGACACCGATATCAAAAAAGTGAGGGAAACTGAAGTTTTAAGCTATTAAATGACATATCCTTTCTATTCAAATGTTGCATACTTTTACTTAGAACTATGTTTGAATGCAGAGGTTGGGCTTGAGTCGATTAGGTTGCTTGCGAGTGTAGTTTTGTTCAGATGTATATAGATTGTTTTTGTCTCTTGTCTCTTGAGTTACCAAAAATGTCTCAGGAGTTACTATTTGTCCCTAAATTTGTAAGCCGTTTTTGGAAGGTAACAATGTGTGTTTGATTTCATTTGTATGATTATTTTAGGTTTACCGTAAAATAAGGTTATTTACTTTAATTTCAGAGAAAACTGTGATTTTATTTTAAGTTTTTAAAGAATAACAGAGAAAATTTACAACATGTATGACTCGTTAGTAACTCAGCATACATATATATCATATTTTAGTGCCCATATACTAAAACTATATACAAATGCTGTATACCAAACTATTTGATTTCGCATGACAGAATAAATCCACTTAAATAAATATTGAAGTGTCTATTTATTCAAGAATTGCAGCGTTATAACTTTGGGTAACTCCGGTGACAAAACTATGGGTCAAGATTTAAACATTTCAGTTTTTCAATAAGAAGTAGTTCAAAAAGTTCGCTGCTCGATTAGGAAGCCGTATCTCAGATATATTTGACACACTTCTGACTAAATAAAATGGATAAATAAGCAAAAAAATTTTTTTGAAACATGCCGAAATTTTACGCTCGTTTTGTCGGTTAAAAAGTTGATCCACCCACCTACTCCTTTTCTTTTTTTTAATAATACTAAAATTGACCTACTAATTATTTTAAATAGTCATAAAAGTTTCCTATTAAAACATCATAATATTATGATCTCTAATCCTAAATAAAAAAAATTAATTGATATATGATATATGATTGGAAAATAATCCTAATTTTTATCAAAATCAAATCATGATGCCCGTAATTCCCGTATCCCGCCTATAATTTTCGTTTGTCAATACAAATACTAAAAAGTCTGTTATCCGGTGTAGTCAATACAATTACTGTTTATACTAACCAAACGCATAACCAACCATAAACGAGCTAATAAAATACCAATATTAAAAAAGAAAACAATAAAACGCCTCTAACAAGCGATGTTACCCGCGGTATTCGAATTACGAAAGAAATTAGCGATTAACGAGCGAACACATCGAGATTGCATCAATATTTATAAAGATGTCGGGTGCCGGCGCGGCGCGCGCGCGCATACCGCCGCTGCACCTCGCGAATGCAGCGCGGAAAACACTCGCTAGCTTAAAATCGATTAAAAGAAACTAACTAAATTTGTTAATACTAGCTTAAAATCGATTGAAACTAACCAGATTTGTGAATACTAGCTTAAAATCGATTAAAACTAACTATATTTGCGAATATCGATAAAACGACTGTTAGTGATTCTGTGACACTATCTTTTAATTAACGTGTGAAGGTTTGTGTGGTGCTCGATGCGATGGAGAACATCTACGGTGTTATCAGGACGTTGAGTAGAAAAACTTTGAAACGGAAACAAAAGGTAGCTTTTTATTATTTTACTCGCGGCCTGTCCCGGCTTTGCACGGGGGGACATAAATAGAAAAATCACAACATGTAGTACCAAATTAAGCCTATGTTGCCTCTCAGTGTAAGAATGTATCATTGTGATGGAAATATAAGTTTTGCCATCGGTCCAGTACTTTTTGAGTTTATTCGTTACATACAAAAATACAAATCCTTATAATATTAGTGTAATATAGAAGAGAATAGAATGTAATATTCTAAGTAAGCATAGGCCTTTGTAAGTCCGTTAGTATAAATTATCGAATATATGGGTAGATAAATTATTTCATGCAAAATTACAATAAGTAGGCAGCTAAAATTTTGTCGGCATCATTTGAACCTACATAATATCTACCTACTGGCAAAATTGGTGTCTGTAGGACTTAATTACACCCTACATATACCTAATTACAATACGTTTATTTTACCTACCTAATCGATATCCAATGGAAAAGGGAAAACGTCGTTGTACACAGTATTAAAAAAATTAAGAAAACATCATTTCAACCTAACTCCTTTCTTACCTACGTAAAATTTAAATTTTCCTGAACAAACTTCATGTGTTATTTATTGTATGTTACCTACTCGTAGATTTCAATTTTAAGAACGAACCAAGGGCTAAGATGTCTATTCAACAGCTATACCTAAAAATAAATATATATATATATATATATTATATATATATATATGTGTATGTAGTATGTATTTTACTTGTTCAATACACTGGAAACAAGTTAATTTCGTAATTAATACCTACGTTTAATCTCTTAAAAACCCAGTTAACACTCCATTGCTTTGCTGGCTAGAAGAAGCAAAAAGTCGATCGTTAAACGTTGTGAGATGATTTCAGTTCATAATTTTATTGAAAGCAACGTTTCACCAATGTTACGTAGATTTAATTTTTTATTAGTTGGAATCAAAGTCAGTCTTGAATCAATTTATTGTTTAGTATTACTCGTAGAATCTAATCTATGCCTTCCCTCTGATAAGTCTGATCTGAATGTTAAATGATCATGGCATGACTACAATGTGATATTTTCGTCAAATATTAATAAGGTACTGAGAAACTTCTGTTATTTCTTTATGTGCCTCTAAAATATTATGCTTATTTATTCCATAATTATTGTCGTTCACATAGCAATTTTAAACAACAATAATTAATATCATGAAACATTATACAATTGTTATCTCACTTTTCTCACAAACTGTTTAAAATTTGTTATTGTTTTAATGACAAAATCTCTTGCGCGTAGTTAAAATTCTTGCATCCGTGTCATTTTCGGCCTGTGTTACTCAAATCAACTAGCCTTGACGATGGAATTAATGAATAGGTGCTATGGATCTATGTGCTCAACCTTTGACCTCAACATTACTTAATTTAATGTGATTTTTTGGCATGGTCTACTTTTGATGTCTAAAACGCTAATTGCTTACATTGAATCGTAATAAAATACTTCTCAGAAGTGTTATATTAACAGGCACCACTGTGTTTACACTATTGTGAACTAAACATCCACATATTTTACTCTAGATATCATTCGGTATTCAGTGTACTAATTGCTTCAATTACGTGCTTAATTGAATTAATTTCGAGACGTAATCCTATTAAATATCTTTCGTAGCAGTCGTGCTTGAAACGAGCGGCTTATCGGTTCGGGGGAAAACGTCCAGCAAAGTACCATCCATGGACGACAGGGCTGGCAGGTTATAAGAGAACTTCGGTTATAGATATTTAAAGTCTTCAATATTAATTAACGGCGGAAAAATTCGATGCAATAATTTTTTTTTATTGTTTCGCTGCAATCAACATAGCTTTATTGTCACTTCTGTAACACTGCACCCAAATCTATTCTTCTTGCAAAGGGACTGTCAACAGTGACATCAGAGTACCTACCTATTGATTTGTAAACCGCCGAAATTCAACTACCCATTGAAATTCAATCCAGAATCATGTAAGTCGTGTTGTCTGATATTTGATATCAGTTGTGTCGTAATAAACAAGTATGTTTTAATTTTATTATGTCTTCATCTTATTACTGACAATGCTTGATAGGATGTCTGCAATAAGGTCATTGACAGCGGAGTCAAATAAAATTCAGTTAGTTACTTGGTATAATACATATTACATACTGGCTTAGTTACTTACCGAAATTCTTTCTTAGGCTTTTTATAGTCTGTATGATAATCTTTTCGTTTTGATCGTAAGTTAAATTAGACTTATGTAGGTAGTCAGCCCTAACCGAACATCTCAATGAAATGCCGTAGAATGTCTCCGGCCACGATTCTCGCGCGGTTCACGCTTTCCTGCGTACGCGCAGCCCGCGCGATTTAATTGCCAAGCGACGTAATGATCGGCTACGGAGTTATTTAAATAAAGATGCGACTTTATCTCGATACGGTGCACTTACTACATTTTTGGTACTACAAAAAAAAGCTGGGACCAAATATTTAGTTAGCGTTGTCAGCTTCTTGCAGTCTACTGGCCTACCCCAGATCAAATTTACTAGAGATTATTTAAAACTAGCGGCCGCCCGCGACTCCGTCCGCGTGGATTTCGATTTCCAATATCCTATGTGTTATTCTGATGTATAAGCTATATTGTGGTAAAGTTTCATTCAAATCCATTCAGTAGTTTTTACGTGAAAGAGTAACAAACATCCATACATCCGTACATCCATACATCCACACATACAAACTTTCGCCTTTATAATAGTAGTAGGATTAATATTAACTTTTCGGAACTCTCGAAAACAGAACTCACTGTTTCTTTCTTAAATTATTTACAGACAAAGAACTAACAAATCCCCAATACTTGTTTCAGATTCAACCGAAACCGACGACCAATGGAGTGGCGAAGGAGAGAATACCGGAACGAGAAAGCCGAGAGTCTCGAGAATCTCGAGAATCCCGCGAGACCCGCGAATCGCGAGAGCTGCGCGAGAGTCGCGAGAGTCGAGAGTCTCGAGACGAGTCCGACATCATTGAGAGGAGATCTCCTCCGCGGGAGAGGGAGAGGGAACGGGAGCGGGAGAGAGACAGGGACAGAGATGTGAGAGATGAGAGGAGAGACCAGTCCACGCCGCAGCATGATGGAAGGCATCCGTTGCTGCAGTTCGCTGTCGACCACTTCCGACAGAGCCCTGAGTGAGTTTTTCTTTTGTTTATTGTGCATGCCTATTATTCGAGAACCATTAGGCAGCGGAAGGAAACCGACGGGATTCAATTATTAATTTTTATGGCTTCACCGCACTAGTTGAAAACGCTGTGACAAAATCGCTCGAATTTTCAACATTGTGTGTAATTTTCCGACCGATTTCTGTCATAGCGACCTCATCCTTGAGTCGTATTCCTCATTACTGAGGGTCGTGCTCGTGATCATTGTATGAAATGAAACACACAACAACTCTCTTGGCAATTTTAATGGAGTGGTTTGTCATTGCCTTCTCCATTTCACACACTTACTCGTAGTGTGTAGGTTTCCTCACGATGTTTTCCTTCACCGTCGTATACATAATCCTCTTAACCCTTACACGCCGCAAATATCAGTGTATGTCTATGACATATCTTACATTATCTATAGCATGAAAATGTATTGTGTAGCAAATAGCAATAGAAAACCGAATACCTACGATGCGTGTGCTCCGCTCTCTACCTTCGTGCCGGCGCATGCGCCGCGCTCGGTACGAAACATCCACATTAAAGAATGTCACTGGCTCAATCAGGCGGAACGGTTGTAGGTGTTTGTGGGGATACCGATTTGACAATCGATTTTGCGCTTTTAAACACGGAGGTAGCAAATTAGACTTGAGATACAGACAGACACGTGTTTGAGTACCACTCAACTACCTCTACTTGTTTATAGAAGAGGAGTGTATGTGTGGGTTTTTGATTATTCGATTTCTCAAAAGAATCGAAGTTTTATTAATTGAAAATGATAGAGTTACCATGATGATCACATTTTCATAAATAAACCAGTAAATTGGATCTGAAATCAATAGTATCAATCGTTACTTCGAATATGTATGTATAGATGATGATAACACCATCGATTTATATGTCTTAGCACTATTCTGTACTGTAACAAGTATTTATCAAAACGATAGATAGTGATTACCCATATTTGGATTATTTTCTAAAACAATTAACTGGATGTAATCTGATACCTCCACAAAAGAAACTAATAAATTGATCGCATGAACATACACGGTAACGCAACACAAACTGAATAACGGCTCGTGTTCAACGCTAGTGCTAATTCATCGTTACTAGGGCTGGCGCCTTAAATCTTACTTTAATTATTATGTGACTAGCGGCCCCGGCTTCGCACAGGTAAATATGTTACTAAATATAGCCTGTGTAATTCAGAGATAATGTAGCTTTAATAAACATTTTTTTACTTTAAATTGTTACACACAAAAATACAAATCTGTCTTCTTTATACCTAATACTAGCGGCCCGCCCCGGCTTCGCCCGTGGTACTTGTCCACTATTTATACATAAAAACCTTCCTCATGAGTTACTCTATCTATTAAAAAAAACCGCATCAAAATCCGTTGCGTAGTTTTAAAGATTATAGCGTTCATAGGGACAACATGACAGAAAAAGCGACTTTGTTTTATACTATGTAGTGATTAGTATCAATAAGTAACTTGAAAATCGTAATTTTCCTCCATTACAGTTTCGTTTAGGTTCATATCACCTCCAATATTTATTTACTAACAAAGTATAGTGTAAGTAAGTAGCTAAAACTGAATGTGACATGCTTAAAGTGCGGAATTTGCAGAAGATCATAGGCACGCACCAAGCCCAAAGCGTATTGGTAACCTTATGCTGCAGTCATTTGGCCTAGTGGTCAGAGATCCTGGCTACAAAACCGAGGGTTGCGGGTTCGAATACCGCTAGGGGCAAATGTCTGTGTTATGCATATCGGCATTTGTACTCGAGTCATGGATATTTATAAATGTATTTAAGTATGTCTATCCGTTTCCTAGCGTACATATTACGCATCCATATTACAAGCTTCGTGCTTAGCTTGGGGCTAGGCAATTGGTGTGTTAGTCCAAAGAATTTATTTATATTTATTTACTAACAAAGTTTAGTGTAGGTCTAAGTAGAAGCTAAAACTTGAATGTGATATCCTAGAAATCGCCGCTACAGAATTCGCAGTAGATCATATTTACGCACCAAGCCCAAAGTGTATTGGTAACCTTATCCTGCAGTCGTGGGACTAAGAGCAATCTTATTGCTCTTCAATTTAACACTTTACTTACTCAATCGAGATATTCATCGCGGCCGTTTAGGGAGGAATCGGCAACCGCCATTTTCTCCGCGATATCCACGATAGAGACAACCCTGTGCGTGGTGCGCGGGCGCAGGCACGCGTGCCGCCCGTCACGCTCTTGGTGTTCTTGTAATAAAATTAACATTACCCACCTGAAATGTGGCACGCCGAACTGGACACTACGAGTACTACACGGTTTATTGTTCGTTAGACCAACTATTATTTTCTATTTTAAAATACCCAGACCCAGACGATATTTATTTTAGAAACCTATAAGACTGAGCAAAATTTAAAAAGTTGATGTTAATCAATACGATGCTTAAATCTGAAAAGTTGATTATATTATTTTTAAATTCTTCATTAGGGGCAGTTAAGACAAGTAAAATAAAATAACTTATTTAAAAAACAGTATAGACTTAATTATAATATACAATAATGAATACCATTTGTAATAAATGTACCTACGTTTAAGACTGTTTGAAATAGTTAAACGTAAAAGTATCACATTCTTAGTACAGAACGCCATCTGGTGGCTGTTGATGAAAACTATTGTGAAAGTGATATTCACTATTACTCTCAAAACATTGTAAAAAAAGGTATTTTTATTAAAATTGTAAGTCACTTTTTTGTTCCTTCGGTTAGTCTTGATATTGGTCTGATCCATGATCCCACACTACAATAAACATAAAAAACTGTGCTACTCCGATGTTTTATGTAACTTTGCGATCACTTTCGATAATAATGGGTTTGGAACAAATAGATACGTGCTCCTCGGAAATACTTACAAAGATAGCAGCAATATAGAGTAGTTTTTTTTTTCGGATAATAATTTACGCGTAATCTAATAATAGGCTTTATAATTTTATTGTGAGGAGCCCGATGGCGCAGTGGTTAGCGCACTCGGCCTGCGGTTGCTAAAATTAAGCAACGTTCGCAGATGCCAGTCATCGGATGGGTGACCGAAAAATTTCATCTCGAGCTCCTCCTGATCTCTCTACGGTCGTGTCAGAATGCTGTCCCACCGAATTATGAGAGTGAAGGAATAGGGAGTGCACCTGTGCTTGCGCACTCACTTGTGCACTATAATATATCCTGCGTACCTGGCCGATCGTAAGATCGGCCGCCATGGCCGAATACGGCCGGAAGGGTATTATTAATTTTATTGTAGGCCATAACCGATTGAGAAAGAAACTATAGCTAAATATTGTCTGCTTACTTTTTGAGTCTAAACGATGCACGTAGCAATGATATAATAAGTGACAAGAATCATAATACATAGGTACATCTAAGAACATTGGCTCTAACGACTTCCTTCTCCTCCTTGAGTCGTATTCCTTATCACTGTGGGTCGTGATCATTGCATGAAATGAAACACACACAACAACTCTCTTAGCGATTTTAATGGAGTGGTTTGCCATTGCCTTCTCCATTACACACACATACTCGTAGTTTGAGGTTTCCTCACGATGTTTTCCTTCACCGTAGGTACAGCTGATTTGAAATTACACACATACATTTTTTGATAATCCAGAGGTGCCTGACCGGATTTGAACTGCCGACCTCACGCATGTGAAGCGGCGCTCTTACCACTAGGCTACCGAACTGTTAACAACTTACTAAACACCTTAACCATACACCTTAATGTGTATGTACATATATGATAATAAGACCAAACCCGCCTCTCCAAGCATGGTGACGAAGTTCAAAACCCCTTATCTGGAAGAGGCAGCCAACCAATAGTGGAGTGCAACGGGTGATTATTTAAAAAAGCCATCTCTTTCCCATCCAGGTCATGTTTTTACGCAGCTATGTTCGACCGACGTTACAAAACGCAATTTTGTCTGTTTCGGTACCAATGTACCCAGTACCCACGCTCACAATGGAGTGTTTAGTAATATTCATAATCGGACAACTGATCACTGCATTGTGTAATGCGGAAAATCACTGCGAGAGTCAATCCTCGATGTTATAATATTGTTAAAGCATATTCTAAATTATTAATGCATAATAATATTATAAGTTATAACATGCACTTTTATTATTGACTACGGAACATGAGGGTGCTAATTATTTTAGACACAGTTTTGTATTAACTTTAAAATCTCAACGTAGGTACCTGGCTTTTTGATTATGGAACATAACCTAAATCCTCAGCCTAAATGGTGCTATCAATAATAGCATTTGGTTTTAACTTGAAAGCTAATCGTAGCTTTAATATGTATTAACGTTTTTTGATGCCAAGTGAAATGTTGGAGGCAGTAAAATAATAATATGAATATTCTTGAAACTCGGTCTAAGCTGTATTGTTATGGCTGAAAGAGTTGTTGTGAAGTAGCCAAATAAAAGTAGTTGGTACATAGTAGTCAATTAAAAGTTTAAGTTAGCACGAGTACAACTAGATGTGAGTTAAAAGATACATAAATAACATTTTAATTTTTAATTAAGAGAGGAACAGTGACTATTATTGAGTCAACGTATTTTCAATTCAATTACTTCGTTTTTTCAAATGTCGGCTTCTTTCACAGCACGAAAGATCTAACACAGATATCTTTACTACGAGACATAGGCATAACTTCTATATTATCTCTGTTCGGAAATCGCAATCATCAAGAGCAATAAATAGCAAAATAGCATCTACATGACTTTTTAATTGCATCCATGTTCGCTTCCACACTTGCACAATGGTGACTGAAAAAGCCCTGAGTTATTTACATTGAATGCAGATCCTGTGCGACTTGTAGAGCGATTACTGATTACTGATTGCGATTCCACTTGGTAATTTTTGCTAATGATTATTGTAGGGCTGTCGTATTAATGTCTATTGAAAATTATGGAATATCTACCATAGCTTACATGGGAAATAGAATAAACACCAAATACTTACATAATAATTTGGTCTCACGATCATTTGTGTAAGTGTTATTTTTGTTATAACATCTTCAAAATCATTTTTCAACAAATACCTAAGAACTGACTTGAACTGAGAAAATACCATCTTTGTGGTTGGCCAATATAATGAAGTTATGAGCCCTAACAATATAATGAAGTTATGAGTTACAATGTAATCCATAACAATTGTAGCTGAAGCAGAATTTTTGACATAATACAACAATGACACGTTGAAAGCGAATTTGTTTCAACAGCAGACGACCGCAGCCCGCCGCCTGCGCACTTACTCAAGCGAGCCGACCATTCGTTACCGACCCTTTGTAAACGTTAACAACCAAATATTTTTCTTTGTGCCATAACCTGTCTCCATTGTGAGGCGAACGCATTTTCGTAATGAGATGTGTTCTTACGCTCTTGCCCAATGTAGATGCAACTTTGCAAAAACAATGCTCCATAAAAAGTGTTTGGGAAAAATGTCGGGCCAGCCCTGTTAGTCGGTGGTCGCCGTTGGCGCGGAACGCATCGGGTCGCGGTGTCGCGCGGCTGTCGCAGTCTGTCGCGGTAACCCGCCGCAACCAGGTACAACCCGGCACAACCCGCCGCCATGCCGTGCTCAGCCGCGCTCAGGCTCAAGCACAGAATGCAAGTATCAACTCCTCGCAATATTCAAACCCCCATGGAGCACGCGAGCCAAGATTCCGCGTTCGAAAGTTTTCGCCGTACCATTTCCCATAAGTGTAGAGAGTTCGTCTATTGTCTTCCTTTTTGTGTAAAATGCCGGTGACAGTGTTTTGTAATGGTTTGATATCGATATTTCAATATTGTTGAGTATTAACGCGAATGACGTCTTTGTGTTCGTATTCCTAATCTCGTGGTTATGTGATGTGTTGTTTCCTTGTGACTTTTTTGCTGGAATGTGGTTTCTTGTCCTCCTCTTCCTAACGTTTATCCCTTTTCTATACGGAGTCCGCTTTAACCATGATCCAGGATTTGGCAAGTCTTGTTATTACAGTGAAGCGACTGCCATCAGACCTTCGTAACCCATAGAAGGAAACCAGATAGATTGGATCATGGTTACACATTCAGATCTAACTGAACTAAAGTCAGAAATCACTGAATGTGCAGGTTTCCTCACGGAGTTTTCCCTCACCGCCGAGCTAATGTCACAAATCCACACATACATATGTGTGGAATGTGGTTTCCTGTCATCTGTTTAAATTTGGCCAATATAGCATTGCACGCATCCATAAATCATCTAGTGTTAATTAATTATTAGTATGTGATTGTTTAACCTAAATGTAATTTACTTAAAGAAAGTGCGCCATGTTCCTCATCATTTGCGATATCCTAGCAGGGTCCATGTCATCATTAGATTAAGGCCATTTATGTGATAACATGTGCAAATAAATAAATAAAATATAAATGTAATGGCACACGCTAAAACCGAATTTTCCTAAATCAATAACGAACTGTTAACAATGTAGAAATCAAAATGTTCCCCATAGCTCATCACTTTACATCATGATTTTTCGGTTAGAAACTGTTGAAGCTCCCCTAAAATGTGCCCCAGGTCAGCTTCTTGAAAGGTATCATTATGCATGCATATTTGTGTATTTCGTGTCATCCATTAATAGTTACTAAGAAATGTTCGTGTTTCATAATTCACCTAGCGATTACTCGCTGTGTTACCACAAGAGTAACGACGCACCATTGGTGAAATTTAATAACTTTTACTTAGGTCTTAGTAATAGGTAATAAGCTATATAAGCATGCCACAGTCCACGTCTGGTTGATGGGCCTCTAACTTCTAGTTGCGAAACAAATGGCTCTTTTATTCTGCGTGTTTGTATTCAAATTTTTTAATCATCTCGTTGAACAAATGCCTCATAAGTTATGTCAATTAGTTTGCTGCGACAGTAACTGGCATTCCAAATGATATCGTTTCTGCTAATTGCGCAAAGTGAGTTCACACGGCGCTCCCCGAGTTGCAGAGTAACGGTCATAATCATAATTACACAACTTTATACAAGATGATCATTCAACTGTGCGATTTTCTGCTCCGAAGCTCGACAGCGGTTGTTTGAATCATAATAAATCATTGTTTACTTTGCTATGCGGGACTTTACTAGTATACTGGTGTAGTGATCAATGGAATTATAGTCTTCTGTGAACCCCGGAAGCTATCGAGAAGAGTCTAGTGATTTTGTAAGGCCTTTTGTTCGATGACTTGCACTGGCTTCATATTGAGTAGTTAAGGTACTGTTATTACTATCTCAAATTGTTCAAAGTCTATGGAAAATAATTTAAACGGTGGTCCAGAGTTAGTTTCGTGGTCAGGACAACGGTAGATAATTTAAGATTTCAGAGGACTGTCACACAGAAATTCAATTTCTTAGGGAACAGAAACTTCCGTATTAAATCCACCTGCTGCCATTATAGGCACGTCGACATTACGTCCATTTATCAGAATTACAGCTGTCTCTACCCGCGATTGCTCGTAAAAAGTTCAGTAAAAAACGAAACTAATTATCATAAACACGTTGCTTAAAGAAGATGCACAAAAACATCGTGACGAGCCAAACGTAAACAAACGAAAGCCGAAACGAAATGCTAAGTGATACGCGAATCTGCTTCCTTGATGCATGTTCGATACTTTCCCCGCGCGGAGCGGCATCGGCAGTGTGCGATCGCGGCCCGGAGATGTCGGTCAAGTCGGTCAACACGGTGGCGAGGCGCGTGTCGGTGTCGGCCAAATCGGTGGCGGCGTCGGCCAAATCGGTGGTGTCGGCCAAGTCGGTCAAATCGGCGTCGGCGTCGGCGACGCACCCCCAACCCGACATATCGGGTGACAGTCTGTCCGATGACGGCGGAGACGCGTCCGGTGATGACGAAGTTAACATCCTGTGAGAAATGTTTTGTTTGTTACAAGAAGTTACTTGTGTTATAAATGTCATTAAGATAAGAAATCTGTGAGTCATGACAGTTTATTGTTACTTACACTTGTTGCACCGAGAGGGCGCTAGTGCGTAAGGGCTCAACCACCCTCATGTTTACTGCCCTATTGCTAAACCGATGAGACATAATTCTATCAAATATCAGTGATTGTCCCTAAGAAACGTTTTTCTTTGGTCTAAAACCGCCACAGGATGAACCGAGAGGGCGCTAGTGTAACTACCCTCAAGTTTAACAAGCTTCTTGGTGAATTAGTGGGATATTATTCGATCAAATGCCAGCGATTGGCCCTGAGAAACGAAGATTCGGTCTAAAATTATCGCCAATGAATTATTTATGTGAGCGCGTTACTGCTTTTCCGGTATATTTCGTAACATCTTCAACTTGGTATTTCATCTGGACTGGTTTTCTAATGAATATCAGCAATACATTAGTTTTATAATGTCATTCGATATTGCATTGCTGTCAACGGTCTTAAGTTAATAGTATCGAAATAGTGTTTTTAATGAGTGATTTACCAGATCATATTTTACTTAATATCCGATTATTTACTGACGACATAAACCTACAAAGGTAAGATACTATGGTAACATCCTCTTGTTTTGTTTTCCTGCTGCAAACCACTGCTTTGGTGCTATATTCACTAAGCGGCTGTAAAACGGTGACAGTACGAGTAGTAATTTAGTACTAATTCAGTACTGTCACCGATTACACAGCCGTGAGATTATGACATTTGCACTAAGTGCATTGCACCTCTGGACAAAATAATAATTCGTCTCAAATCACTTGTCACTTCCCCTAATCCTCGTCTAGACGTTCCCATTCGAAAACTAAAATGATTAGACGTTACGTTAGCACTTTTTCCGTAACCATTTTTACTCGGCCACCGACATAACTGACTCCATCATAATGTTAAGTGCATAAGCAGTTCGCTGTACAGTACGTACGTTCCGAATAAAATCGGTCAGCCTGAAGTTAGTTTTTTTTATCTTCAGAAAAATGTTTTGATGTATACCTCAACCACCATCTACTGTCATGGACATCAGGTTAGTCTACGGGTAATGCAGATTTCCAGCTTCACAAGGGACCCAACTCCTACTAAAAACCTTGAGTGGACGGTGTCTAGCAAATTAACCAATGAACAAGGGCCAAAGGCATTCACCGCGTTTCTCCGATTCTAATATAGAGTATGGAAAAGCTTTATTTAAGTTAATGTGTGCTTGTAAAAAATTATACTAAACCATTTAATTCCATTATGACATTTGCCGATACTTATTTAGTGCGGTAAATGTATTTGGCACGTACTGTACACATAGTGTGAAATAATTGTTCGTTACATCTTAATGGGAAGTGCATGCGGCCGCAACTGTAACAAATGCACAAACCCGCGCTATTTGATAACGCACTTTGTTGCTTCTGATGTAAGATTGAATTTGCTATAAAGCCGGCTCCGCGATCGGAGCGGAGCGGACATAATATCGCATGTTATGCAAATTGTTGCAATTTCGTTGTCATCCGTTATTGGTTGAATTTTATTTCTACGCTCAGTAACCCCGGACAGTGACGTATAGTAGTATTTTGACGCTTAAAATGTTTTTTATGCGAATATATTTTCGAGATTTATTTTAAGCTGTTGGCCTTCATAAATGTATGTCGGAAGTAGGATATCCTACTGCAAGGATAGAGAGAGACAGAGAAAGACAAATCAAATCTTAACATTTCCTCAAGATGGATCAAATGAACAAACAAATAATTTAGTATTTTTTCTAATGGTGTATAAATACATACAAAGTACAAATCTTTCCTCTTTATAATATTAGTGTGGGTAGATCAGGTAGATGCAGTGACATGCCACTAGCTTAATTTTTCGTCCTGTAATTGTGAGTGATTTGTAACATGTTTTTAAAACATCCATCAAGAAGTTCTATAGAGGAGTCCCAAATAAATGAGTATTAGCGGGTTTAACGCTCTTTTATATTCAATACTTAGATAGGTAATACTCTGGGCCTAAGTAAGCCTAATTGAAGGATTACACCACCAAGTAACAATAATGGAGGAACGTTAATTGCTTTTAAAAAAACCATTTGAAAGTTGGCATTTGGATTCCGGCGGTGTTTCCGAACGAATTGCGTAAACTCTAGTAAGCACCTTCCTTGTGCATACATTTGTTAAACATACCGACTACTTTTATACTTGGTCTGTTGTTAAACGGAGTGGCATAACTTAAGTATTTAACATTTTTATAACTGTGCTGTAATACTGTAACGTTTCATAATTTAATTGCATATTTTACTGCATTTTGTTACAAGTAAGTATTTCATAATTATTTGTCTCTCAATTTTAAATATGTAAACAACAAAACAACACACAATGAATGAAATACAAAATTTTATTAGCATTTACTGCAGAATAGTGATATGAACTAGGCCTACTTAAATAAGTGCGGCCAAAAATGAGGTCTGCATTAGTTTTCGCGTGCTTATTAAATATTGCCAGTTTCATGCAGCCAAAAAAAATACTTCTACCTTCCGCTGTTGCCTAAAATGAAGATAGAACCAAACGATATTGGTACCTATTTTGATCACGATAAGATCGTAATCAATAAAAAATCGGCATTACTTTCATAATCGAAGAAACGCAATATGATTGCTGCATGCGCTTCTAACGATGTTGCACACATGTCGCGGTTAATGAGCCGAGAAATAAACAAATTGTAGGTGTTCGATAGTAATTTCGCAAACGTAACTATGTAGATCATTATTAAATATGTAGGAAGGTACAAAAGCAGCAATCAAATTCTTAAGACTTGGCTTGGTAGATCCGGATAATAATTAAACCGAAAATCAAATATATCGTCTTGTTTATATCTATACCTACATACAGGTCCAAAAAAAAACACAGTACCTACTAACTTGTTTTTTAACACTGACTAAAGAAGCACATTCCTTTCGGGCAGTGATTATAATGACGAAAAAAAAATTTAACATTAAATTATGCAACCAACACTATGATGATGTCTAACTCTTACCAATTTCTCTCCACAGACTAGAAATCCTAAAAGCGGACTCGTCCCTCAAGAGCAAGGCGAAGCGCAACGAGTGGACATGGAAGGCGCAGACGGACGTGGTGAAGTGGCAGGCGACGCCGCTGCGGGCGCCGCTGCTGCGCCTGCCGCCCGCCCTGGCGCCGCCCGCGCTCGAGTGCTTCACCTGCGTGCGCGCCTACTGCGGCGACCTCACGCCGCCCGAGCGGCAGCTGCACCAGGACCTCACGGAGGTCAAGTGCGTCTACACTGTGCTCATGGTGAGTACACCTGCACGCCGCCCGCGCTCGAGTGCTTCACCTGCGTGCGCGCCTACTGCGGCGACCTCACGCCGCCCGAGCGGCAGCTGCACCAGGACCTCACGGAGGTCAAGTGCGTCTACACTGTGCTCATGGTGAGTACACCTGCACGCCGCCCGCGCTCGAGTGCTTCACCTGCGTGCGCGCCTACTGCGGCGACCTCACGCCGCCCGAGCGGCAGCTGCACCAGGACCTCACGGAGGTCAAGTGCGTCTACACTGTGCTCATGGTGAGTACACCTGCACGCCGCCCGCGCTCGAGTGCTTCACCTGCGTGCGCGCCTACTGCGGCGACCTCACGCCGCCCGAGCGGCAGCTGCACCAGGACCTCACGGAGGTCAAGTGCGTCTACACTGTGCTCATGGTGAGTACACCTGCACGCCGCCCGCGCTCGAGTGCTTCACCTGCGTGCGCGCCTACTGCGGCGACCTCACGCCGCCCGAGCGGCAGCTGCACCAGGACCTCACGGAGGTCAAGTGCGTCTACACTGTGCTCATGGTGAGTACACCTGCACGCCGCCCGCGCTCGAGTGCTTCACCTGCGTGCGCGCCTACTGCGGCGACCTCACGCCGCCCGAGCGGCAGCTGCACCAGGACCTCACGGAGGTCAAGTGCGTCTACACTGTGCTCATGGTGAGTACACCTGCACGCCGCCCGCGCTCGAGTGCTTCACCTGCGTGCGCGCCTACTGCGGCGACCTCACGCCGCCCGAGCGGCAGCTGCACCAGGACCTCACGGAGGTCAAGTGCGTCTACACTGTGCTCATGGTGAGTAATACCCTCCGGCCATATTCAGGCCGCATGGAGGCCGACCTTACGAACAGCCAGGTACTTACGCAGGGTATATTATAGTGCACAAGTGAGTGCGCGAGTTTCGGTCACCTATCCGATGACTGGCATTTGCGAACGTTGCTTAACACTGTGCCATCGAACTCCTCAATCTCATGGTGAGTATACCTGCACTAACGCGTCAATTTGCGCACTTAACCTCCAAAGTGGGGCATGACGTCTGACGGATGCCGACATCACAAACACAAGTCAGTTTAAATCTGTTTAAATCCTTCGCCACAGCTTCTGAGGATGGCACCAGTCTCTCACAATGACACACGAACTCATAAGAGTGGACGATTTAGGTGACATCACGTCTGAAACGGTTCTGACATCTTCCTGAAGGTTATTTTACAAATCCACTTACGCTGTCATTGAATTTTTACAGCTATTTAAAATGAAAATGTGTCTTTCCGCAGCACTGCCACTCGGTGCCAGAGCTGCGCGACGAGGTGTACTGCCAGCTGATGAAGCAGACGACCTCCAACCGCTCGCCGTCGCCCGACTCCTGCCAGCGCGCCTGGCGGCTCATGTCCATCCTGGCTGCATACTTCACATGCTCAGAGACACTCAGGTACCTACTTCTCACTGCCTTCATGAAAGTGGTTCTGCTATTGGAGTTGTGCGTTTTCTGAATCCATAAGTCTAGTTAGTACCATAGGTGATATTTCCCGCCATAATGGGGTATGCGCCATTACGTGAACTGAAAATTGGCGAATGAGGTTTCATCGAACTATAAAGTGGACCTAGGTTTAATCACCCAAATAGTTCAACGTTCAACGTATTGAATCATAGGAGAGCGTTTATGGTGTGTCATACACACGTCAAAGCGGTTCTCATGTCAAAGCGGTAAAGTTCTTGTTTGAATGTGTTTGTAAACATGTTGGTGCTCATGACTGCACTTACCCAACAAGGAAATTTTTGGAAAGCGAGTTCAAGAAACATTTTCCGTTTCTGGAAAAATGACACTGCTTCCTGTATTCTGCAGTAATAAGCTGATATTTCCATACTGCTACTAAACATCTTCCTAATTCCAGGCCGTTCCTAGTGGAGTACCTATCAGCGGCGGCGGCTGACCGGAGACGCCCTTGCCAAGGCACGGCGGCCGTCTGCCTCGCCAACCTGCGCAAGACTCTACGCTGCGGCGGCAGGAAGAACGTGCCCAGCGTTGAGGAGGTAAGAGTGAAAACGTGAATGGTTCACTTGGTGAATAAAACAATTACGAGCGACAGTCTGTAGGTTTTCAGGAGGAGAAAAAACAATACGAAAAGATATTTCGCGAAAAAAAATTATTTGAAAAATATCGAAGACGTTTTTAGCTTAAATTATTATTAAAATGAAGGAGGTACTCAGTAAATAATAAATAAATAGAAATAAATAAATAAATGTTTGCCCTATAGCCAATTGAATTTCTGAGTGTCTACTACTCCTTGTGAGAATCCGAACGTGTCAAATATCAGTAACTGCGATAGCGCTCTTGAGGGTAGAATTGTAATAATTTAAACGACTGACTCACACATACCATTTTAGTCATTCCGTGATTCCGTGAAGCAGTCGCATTTTATGTAATTATTTCAATAAAAGTGTGTTTTGTTTTTGAATGATGCGATTGAATTTTTACTTACGTAAATCCAAGAACATATTTACTGTTAAGTGTAGTAATTTAACATAGTGTTGATAATATCAGTGGGGCTGTGCTGAGTGATAGGTAACGTTAAAACGGTGGTCGCTTCGTATATGTTCGTGTTTGACGACCCGCTTGGTGTAATGGTCAAGATGTTGCCTATTACGCAAGAGGTCGCGGGTTCGATCCCCGCACAGGACAGACAGTTGCATGAACATGTCTGTTTGTCCTGGTCTGGGTGTTATATGTATCTATTTAAGTATATTTGTAATACCACTGTTGATTCTGATGTCTGTAACACAAGTGCTTAAGCTACTTGACACGGGGTCAGATCAATGTATGTGATGTTGTGAGATATTTATATGTCGTCAGCCATTTTGTCCTGCTATGCAAACGTTGAGGACATAATATGAATTCAGTGAGGCGGGTTTTCTCATGTTAACGTTTTGATAACATGTGACAACGTGTTTTATTTGTAGCTTTATCAAGTGACACAAGTATCAACTGTGTTATGTAGTATCCGCCGTTGATATGTGTTTGTGATGATAACCTGTATTATGTGGTGTCAGGTGACAGCGGTGTCGGCGGGCCGGTCGGCGCGGCGGCAGCTGTACCGGCTGCCGGGCGGCGCCGAGCGAGTCGTCAACACGCGCTGCGCCACCGTCGTCCAGGATATTGTCAACGACCTCTGCGAGCTGGTACGTACCCACTGTTTTACTCAGAACCATCTTTGACGATGGACGCGCGTTGGTCTAGTGATGAGAGACCCTGGCTACTGTAGTGTATGTCACACCTCCCTATATATTAGCCTGCATGCTTATTAATTAAGACAGTCATTATACGGACGTTGCGCAAGAAACAATCCTTTTATTCCGCTCCCGAAGCCTGCACATTGCACTACAAAACCAAGGTTCGCAGGTTCGAATCCCGCTAGGGGCAAATGTTTGTGTGATGAACATCGGCATTTGTACTCTAGCCATGAATGTTTATAAATTATAATTGTATTTAAGTATGTCTTCTTTTTCCCTAAATGTATTTAAGATGTTTATCCTTTCCCCAGCATCCATAATACAAGTCTCTAGCTTAGTTTGGAGCTAGGAAATTGGTGTGTTAGTCCAATGAATTATTTTTTTTTTTCCTTATGGCACATTATTTTGTGTTCCTTGTTATACATAATTTTTTTAAGTAGTTAAACTCGAATATTAGGATTGTTTTATTTTGTTGAGGGTTTATGCATGTTATTCTATAAATCATGAGCATGAGCAATGTTTAGCGGTTTGATAGTTTAATCAATATTATATCATAGCCAATGAGCCGCTCCAGTACTTTATAATGGGCTTTAGAGGAGGATTTGTATTAAATGGTGAAGTATACGATTATATCGTGTGACACAGATCGGCGTAACAAGCGAAGCGGAGCGCGCGGAGTTCTCTCTCTACTGCATCGTGGCGGGCGACGCGCTGACGATGCCGCTGGCGGGCGACGAGTACGTGCTGGACGTGACCACGGAGCTGCAGCGAGCGCACCACCCCTTCTACCTCATCTTCTGCCGCTCCGTGTGGCACCACCCGCTGCGGACCGACGCGCCGCCGCTGTACACCGAAGTGTTGTTCAACCAGGTCAGTGCTTCTTAACTACTTTTTTTCAATAATGGCTCGGTATATTGGCTCCGCTCTGCCTGATGGTAAGCAAAAGAGGAGGACGCGGTACCAAAATGGTATCCTATAATACGCTGACAACGCCATACCGGCCCGCGAGATACTTCTTCACTGATGGCGGAAACACCCATGCAGGTAACGCATTCCATCGCTGAAACGTTTAGCAAAGAAATGAATTGCCCAACTTCTGGGTTCACGATGGAATAGTGGCCACGGTATATGGATGACAACAGTGCCCCGCACGCATTGGCGGAACAAAAAGGATCGCGCTGACGATGCCGCTGGCGGGCGACGAGTACGTGCTGGACGTGACCACGGAGCTGCAGCGAGCGCACCACCCCTTCTACCTCATCTTCTGCCGCTCCGTGTGGCACCACCCGCTGCGGACCGACGCGCCGCCGCTGTATACTGAAGTGCTCTTCAACCAGGTCAGTGCTTGTAAACTACTTGTAAAGGAACGCGCTAACGATGCCGCTGGCGGGCGACGAGACCGTGCTCGACGTCACAACCAAGCTGTACCTCATCTTCTGCTGCTCCGTGTGACACCACCCGCTCCACCGCTGTATACTCAAGTACTTATCAACCAGGTCAGCACGTGCTTCTAAACTTCTTGTAAATGACTCTGACGATGCCGCTGGCGGGCGACGAGTACGTGCTGGACGTGACCACGGAGCTGCAGCGAGCGCACCACCCCTTCTACCTCATCTTCTGCCGCTCCGTGTGGCACCACCCGCTGCGGACCGACGCGCCGCCGCTCTACACTGAAGTGTTGTTCAACCAGGTCAGTGAAGGGTCGAGTACGTGCTTGAGCTTACCACCGTGGTCTCCCTCATCTTCTGCCTTCTCATATAAAATCGTCATACGTAATCATCAGAGAAAAACGCATATGCATACTGTAGACGCATGCGTGGCATCATTTCACTTGAAGAAGCATGCGTAGTGTGAAATCTAATTATAAGTACTTAAAAAAGTATTGATTTGACAATACTAACTTGTAACGTCATTGCTTATTATTTCATACAGTTTTCATACAAGATTACATTTTTGACGTATCAGATTATAACAGTCAAACACTGTATCTATGAACATAGGCATAATAAAACATAGGCCAATTTTGCGTAATTACAATTTATTTTTTACTTTTTCCTTTACTGCTTATCTTATTCGTGATTGCAAATAGATTCAGTCACTCTCCACACATGCCTTAACCAACACGTTTTACATCCCAGGTGGCGCCCGACTACCTCGAGGGCCTACTCCTAGTCCTCCCAGGCGGCGGCCAGCTCAGCGCGGGCGCACTGCGCGACGCAGCCCTAGTGGCCGCGCTACTGCACCGCGCCGCCGCGCTGCCGGACGCGCCGCACGCGCGCGACCTCAAGTTCCTGCTGCCGAAGCCGCTGCTGGCGCTGAGGGAGCCTCGGGCAGCAGCTTGGCACGCAGCGGTCGCTAATGACTGGCCGCGGGTGGCTGCGCTGTCGCCGGCCGCGGCTAAAGCTAAAGTGCTGCAGGTTAGTTATTCGTTGTATGACTCTAGGGCTAGTGTGAATCGCTCTTAAGATCGATCTCAGAGTTGAAAGTGATTTATTAATACGAGTATAGAATACTGATTGCTTTGACCGGTCGAATTTGTTTTTGGACTTTTTTGGAACATTCAGCATCATCGTCACCACCATCATCGTCAACTCCATCATCTTCCTAACATCCCTACTTCTAGAGCTCTAGATATTACTCTATAGAAGACCTGTGCTCCAGAAGCGGGGCCAGGAGGCATCCGATCTCGAGAGCTAGAACCTTAAAGCATTACGCGAGCTCAGTACCTACCGATTAGTAGTTTTTAACCAACGGTGTAACGGCCTTTCGAAGCATCGAGCATGGATTTTGGTCACCCATCCAATGACGCCGTTGGGAAAGTTGCTTAACTTCTCTTATTACGGCAGGTGTTATCCCGCTGGCCGCTGTTCGGGTCGTCGTTCTTCGCGGTGCGTCGCGTGGGCGGCGCGGGCGGCGGCGAGTGGCGCGAGCACGTACTGGCGCTCAACCGGCGCGGCGTGCATCTGCTGCACCCGCACACGCACGAGACCGACACGCACTGGCCCTACGCCGAGCTCATCTCCACCAGGAAGGTACGTCCAGACCCGCCATGTCATAGATGATGCAAGCCTGGCGCTCAACCGGCGCGGCGTGCATCTGCTGCACCCGCACACGCACGAGACCGACACGCACTGGCCCTACGCCGAGCTCATCTCCACCAGGAAGGTACGTCCAGACCCGCCATGTCATAGATGATGCAAGCCTGGCGCTCAACCGGCGCGGCGTGCATCTGCTGCACCCGCACACGCACGAGACCGACACGCACTGGCCCTACGCCGAGCTCATCTCCACCAGGAAGGTACGTCCAGACCCGCCATGTCATAGATGATGCAAGCCTGGCGCTCAACCGGCGCGGCGTGCATCTGCTGCACCCGCACACGCACGAGACCGACACGCACTGGCCCTACGCCGAGCTCATCTCCACCAGGAAGGTACGTCCAGACCCGCCATGTCATAGATGATGCAAGCCTGGCGCTCAACCGGCGCGGCGTGCATCTGCTGCACCCGCACACGCACGAGACCGACACGCACTGGCCCTACGCCGAGCTCATCTCCACCAGGAAGGTACGTCCAGACCCGCCATGTCATAGATGATGCAAAGCCTGGCGCTCAACCGGCGCGGCGTGCATCTGCTGCACCCGCACACGCACGAGACCGACACGCACTGGCCCTACGCCGAGCTCATCTCCACCAGGAAGGTACGTCCAGACCCGCCATGTCATAGATGATGCAAAGCCTGGCGCTCAACCGGCGCGGCGTGCATCTGCTGCACCCGCACACGCACGAGACCGACACGCACTGGCCCTACGCCGAGCTCATCTCCACCAGGAAGGTACGTCCAGACCCGCCATGTCATAGATGATGCAAAGCCTGGCGCTCAACCGGCGCGGCGTGCATCTGCTGCACCCGCACACGCACGAGACCGACACGCACTGGCCCTACGCCGAGCTCATCTCCACCAGGAAGGTACGTCCAGACCCGCCATGTCATAGATGATGCAAAGCCTGGCGCTCAACCGGCGCGGCGTGCATCTGCTGCACCCGCACACGCACGAGACCGACACGCACTGGCCCTACGCCGAGCTCATCTCCACCAGGAAGGTACGTCCAGACCCGCCATGTCATAGATGATGCAAAGCCTGGCGCTCAACCGGCGCGGCGTGCATCTGCTGCACCCGCACACGCACGAGACCGACACGCACTGGCCCTACGCCGAGCTCATCTCCACCAGGAAGGTACGTCCAGACCCGCCATGTCATAGATGATGCAAAGCCTGGCGCTCAACCGGCGCGGCGTGCATCTGCTGCACCCGCACACGCACGAGACCGACACGCACTGGCCCTACGCCGAGCTCATCTCCACCAGGAAGGTACGTCCAGACCCGCCATGTCATAGATGATGCAAAGCCTGGCGCTCAACCGGCGCGGCGTGCATCTGCTGCACCCGCACACGCACGAGACCGACACGCACTGGCCCTACGCCGAGCTCATCTCCACCAGGAAGGTACGTCCAGACCCGCCATGTCATAGATGATGCAAGCCTGGCGCTCAACCGGCGCGGCGTGCATCTGCTGCACCCGCACACGCACGAGACCGACACGCACTGGCCCTACGCCGAGCTCATCTCCACCAGGAAGGTACGTACAACTACATCGTTAATAGGGGTAGTTCCAACGCAACTCACCAGGTGGCGTTGAAACGCACTGCGATATTTCCATACAAACCTACATCGTGCTAGCACAGTTTCCGCCGCTCCGCAGAAGTATTTCTATATTTTACGGAATGGGTGATTTCCCTATAGATACGAAAGCTGCAGCGAAATGTCTCATCAAATGTCAATCAAAAGATTCCAGGTTAATAATATCCTTGTGAGTCGCCATCGAGGGGTCGGAGAGAGGAGAAAGTAAACACATGTAAAGTTGGAAGTACCACCGTTTTTTATCTCTTGTTATTTTTAGAATTTTAATTTTTTATATTTTTGAACATGTGTTCGTCTCCAATCTAACCCCTTGCCTCCCCAGGTCCGGTCGGAGGACGGCACGCTGTTCCTGGACGTGAAGTGCGGGTCTCTGCTGCAGCAGCGCGTGACGCGCCTGCAGGCCGAGCAGGCGCACGAGATCGCGCGCCTCGTCAGACAGTACGTGGCGCTGCAGCGGGACCAGCGGCATCTAGCAGGTACCACTTGTTTGATACCTTGTGACTTTTGATTCTTGCTGTACAGTCATGAGCACCAACATACACATCGACTCTTATGTCAAAGCAGTTCAGTTCATATTTGAATGTGTTGGGGCTCATGAGCTTGAATGACTGTACAGCAAGGTCCCTCATCATGTCGGTGCTCTTGGCTGTACAGCAAGGTCCCTCCCAAACGGGGGAGGGGCTCGATAGACCCCCTTTGCCCGGGGGAGTGTGATAACGCGGGGGGGTTCATCGCATTTACCCCTTCCCTCTTAAAGCGCAGGGATACCTTGTTCTGATGGCGGGTACTCCCTGCGCTGTCGGAAAGGGAACGGGAATTGGGCTGAACCCTCCCGTTTTTATCCCCTGTGCCCGACACGCACTCCTAGAGGCACCACCTTGCTCATCGGAGTAGGAGAGAGGTCACGGGATCGGCTGGCAATGTGCCGTATTCCACGCCACAGGGCCATTGCATCGTATCAGGGCCACTGAATCGTATGTTAAACGGTTTCCTTATTTACTGCCTTCCACTTTTGAAAATTCGACTTTTCTTCCCTACTCGTGCCTCTACTCTACGTCCTCTCGTCCTTTCTGCTAATCCCCGATCCACGTGGCATGTTCCCTCGGGCCGCCTTCTGCGACAACGCCTAACCGCAGCAAGCCAGGCCGCCTCGCTCCCAAGCAGAGCTCCCTGACAGGGAGCGCTAGTGTCCTGTCCATCACTGCCACGCGTGCTTTGCGTTGCGGTACCACGTATGGCACACGACACCGTGTGCTAGTACTCCACAGCGCCGCACGCGTGGCAGGACAAACTATCTCCTTCCGACGCAGTGCAGGTGTGATCCATGCCTGGCTTACACCCGCACTAGTCGGAAGGAATCATACCGTGCCCGCCCGAGCCCGTCCTTCCATACTAACCCGAACGCTTCCACCATAGTTGCGTTGCCCGACCGGCGATCTGATATCCTCAAGTGTGTGTCGGCGCGTGCGTCGAAGTGCGTGGGCTCGTAGACAACAGTATAGAGCCAGCCTGCACCGGCCCTCCTCATTATCCTGCGAAAAATGAATAAATGCTTATAAATGCTTTGGACTGACACACCAATTGCCTAGCCCCAAACTAAGCTCGAAGCTTGTACTATGGAAGCTAGGGAACGGATAGACATACTTTAATACTTTTTATAAACATCCATGACTCGAGTACAAATGCCGATGTTCATCACACAAACATTTGCCCCTAGCGGGATTCGAACCCGCGACCTTTGGTTTCGTAGCCAGGGTCTCTGACCACTCGACTAACGGGCCCGTCAAACGGCGTCAAGCGAACATATTTATTTATTCACACGTTATCCATAAAACCTATATAATCCTTATGAAACTAGACATCTATTAATACTTGTTTGTAACATGTGTCCTAATATTGTTTTCTTTTATTTATTTCCAGGTTTCAGTACGTAGAAACCGCGACGTAGACTCCTAAGCATGTGCAGTGTACATTATAGATAAGCTGATTGCATGTATACGTTTTTTAGTACCTCAGTATCAACTTTCCGTCCATGGTCGCGAACACGCATACATTGATATATCGGTATCATTCTATATTAGCATGTAGGTAAACCAGATTAAAATGAGAATAGGATTTGCTAGGGCTCAAAACATTGCGTCTAGTTTACACGAGAACGCATTAGAAATATAAATTAATCTTCTATTTTCATTTTAGTCATCGCGCGATATTTTTGTTTACTTTTTATTATGTAAAGAATATAATATTTCATTTTATTGCATAATTAAGATTGTAGAATTTTTCTGAACATTCCAAAACTGTAACCATCGAGATATTATGATATTATTTTAATAAGTTAATATTTTATTTTGGCATAATGTTGTATCAAGACATAATTTCAATCAATGCAATTTGTTATCAAGTACATTTTACAGAATTTAGCTTTAAGTTTAAATCACCATTAAGTTGTTTGAATATCAGTCGTCAAATTCAGTTATTTATCAAATTGTGTTTTAAAGATATTGTTGTTACATACATTAGAAGCTTTAATCATTTATCAAATTATCATAGTTTTGGGAAACAGTATCATAAATTAATACCGTCGACTGCTAGACAAGAAATAACTAAAGATTACATTTAGTTATCGATACATTTTAGATACAGTATTTAGTTTAGTGTCTATTATTGTAATTATGATGAGAAAGTTTTGTTAGAATGGAATTCATACCTATTATAAATTAATAGTATTGTTAACTTCCATATAACGAAATTCGTCGAAAGTTATGGATTGGTATTTCACTCCTGTGCCTTACTGAATGACTGTCTTCCTCGAATTCCAACAAACGGTGCTATTTTATGATTATATAAAGTACTTAAGTGAAATTATTTCGATGCACGTTTTACCTTGTATGAAATTATCCAAAGACCGGCAAGGTCGCAGTCATGTTTATTATAAAGTTTGTCATGTAATATATTTAAAGATATTCGATGTATGAGAATTTATATTGTAGATACCAATAAAAGATATATTTTAAAAATAAACGTATTTTTTTAATTTTCTTAAAACCGAAAGCAAACAGGCCCGTTGGTCTGGTGGTCAGAGACCCTGTCTACTAAACCAAGGGTCGCGGGTTGGAATCCCGCTAGGGACAAATGTTTGTGTGATGAACAAAGATACCTGTACTCGATTCATGGATGTTTATAAAAATATTTAAGTATGTCCATTCCAGTCCCCATAGTATTTTTTTAACTTAGGGGCTAGGCAATTGGTAGTTTAGTCCAAAGAATTATTAAAACTTATTATTTCTAAAATTTCCTTTCAACTGTGAGTTTAATAAGTCACTTACCATTAATGCCGTCGCCTTCAGTTACAGCTCATAGGACGCTGTGCTGTCCCCTTTTGCCGCAATGTAGGTAGTTGCCGTACGCTTGAGCGCCACCTAGTGAAAGTAAAAGCATGATAATTATTTAAATATTAGTTTTCCAACCAGCTTTTCTGACTCACAATGAAATAACAATAAAATGTTGCAAATGAAAATCAAAGTATTACTCATTTCGATCTCAGTTTACGCAAATTGAGTAAAGAAGTAAGTTAATTTAATCAACTATACGTGTGCGTATATTATGTAACTTACTTCCTTTAGATGTAAGTTACCTACATATAAATAAATATGCGTGATCTACATAATAATGTATGTTGTTTACATATTTTACATCCCATTTACACCACGAATGACAATGTAGCCGTTATCACGATTGGTACTCTAAAGAATTGAAAATCTAGATTCTAGATCTCATTCATTCCTAATAAAAGAGTAGGTATTTCCTGCATAATCTTAAATCTAAGAAGCGTTGGGACGAAGTAACTAAGAATGTTTTCAAATACAAAATACATTAGGGTTGCTACTCACATACACACGCCAACGGATATAACGCCAAGTTACAAGTAAGTGGTAAAGTATCAGGGCATTAATGTCCCACTGCATGGCAAAGGCCTCCATCATATGAAATCATGTTTTTATTACAAAGATGGGTTTTGGCTTAATCACCACACACAAAAATTGACCCGGCCCGGGAATCGAACCCAGGGCCTCGAGACTGCGGCTCGGTACATAAACCACCAGACTATCGAGGCGTACGCAATGGCATGTTTGAATATAATAATAAGAATGACGCGGTATTAGATGTAACATGACATAGAAAAACTATTCAACGGCTGTTTGACTGATCTATTTATACAATTAACTTCTATCCGCCACTGAATTGACTAACATTTAGTATTTGCTTCAAATTTAAATTTACGCTATCAATCGTAAAATTGTGGAAGATAAATGTTTAGTCATCACATGGCACTTTGAATAGACTTGATTTTAAAATAATACAGCCGGCCTTCCTGAATGTGTATCGCCCCTAACGCGACAAAGAAAATACTTTAAGCAGAGATAACGATGTAGCACGCATTACCAACATTCTTGCGCAACTCAAAAACCCAGGCCACTTAATCTATCGTATGAGACACGTAAAGTACTAAGTAGACTTAGTTGATGGTAGGTATACGAGTAGGAACATTAATCCTACTCGTAGGAATAACAAAAATAAGTATCTACATAGCTATTCACTAGGAATCCATTATTTTTAGGGTTCTGTAGCTAAACAGCAAAATTGGAACCCTTATTATTTTTATTGACTCAGGAGAAATGCTTCTTTAAGCATACCCGTCGCCAGGAGCAGACGGGTTATGTGGGCCTCCCCTCTGGCATACTCACATAAACCTGCGGTGCTTCCTCATTGTCCACAATGGGGAGGAACCACGGTAGCACGAAGCCTTCAACACGATTCACAGGGAATACCTAGTTTAGATTTTTTCCCAATAACCTCTTGCACGATTTCAGTTAAGTCACCGAGCCAAAATTGTTCGACTATCCCGCATAAAAACATCTGTTATTCACGTAAATACCCAACCATTAGTACAATCGACAGAACATTATTTCTTTACGTAACTCGAGTCCGCGACATAAAGCCATTGAACTCGTTTAGCACAAAACACTATGAATGAAGACCGCTTAAGCCGAAGGCGACTTCGTAATACTTCTTATAAACAATAGCGACGCATGATTACTACTATCAGTGTCTGTAGAAAATTGTAGTGTTAGGAAAACTACCTACTGAAGTAGAACTAGCGGGTACTATAAGAAGCAGAACAAAATCTACAAATTCAACTTATTTGCTAATATGTATGTAGATTGTAGGTAGTTCATTATATTAAAATATTTTATTAGTATGTACTTTTAAAGTGCTTATTTGGAGATCTAGAGCTGGACAATTTAATAATTTTCCGAGGCTCGTAATTAACCTGTTTGTTTTATTAGCATGCGTCTTATTCTTCATAAATTAGACTAGGTACTCTAAAATAAGAAAATCCTTCAATATGGTAACACGACTTGAGCAATGGTCTCTATTAAAGAACAAATTCATTACCTTCAAATAATTTCAGCGCCGGTCTTTTACCTTGCTTGAACATCAGTTTCCACTCTTCGATGACTAATTCTTTTTTCCGTAAATCCGTCACACAGCATTCAGTATTGTCCGCGGGTAGTTCAGGGTTGCAGCCACTTACAACTTGAGTGCATCGTAATTCGTTATTTCATTCCAAGTCACTGCTGGAAATGCACGCCACAATTAAAAACCATATTTTCACGAATGGAACTTATTACACTTCGGAATCGGATCAATTTCGGAATTCGAAATTCAAACGAAAAAAGAAAAAATCTGTGTTCTGAACTACATACTTTTTAGGGTTCCGTAGCCAAAATGGCAAAAAAACGGAACCCTTATAGATTCGTCATGTCTGTCTGTCTGTCTGTCTGTCTGTCTGTCTGTCTGTCTGTCCGCCAGTCTGTCACAGCCACTTTTTTCCGAAACTATAAGTACTATACTGTTGAAACTTAGTGAGTGGATGTATTCTGTGAACCGCAACAAGGTTTTTACACGAAAATAGAAAAAAAATAAAAATAGTGGGGGGTCCCCATAGAACTGAAACTGAAAATATTTTTTTTCATTGAACATATACGTGTGGGGTATATATAGATAGGTCTTTAAAAATTATATTAAGGTTTCTAATATCACTTTTTTCTAAAGTGAATACTTTGCGTGACAGACCCTCCCAAAGTGGAAAAAAGTGTGTCCCCCCCCCCTCTAACTTCTAAAATAAGAGGATGATAAAACTGAAATAATTATATAATGTACATTACCATAAAAACTACCAACGAAAATTAGTTCGAACGAAATCTATTCAGTAGTTTTTTTAATACGTCAAAAATAGAATTTGTAAATAGAATTTGTACGGAACCCTCAGTGCGGGAGTCCGACTCGCACTTGGCCAATTTTTTGCAATGCAGAGGACTAATAATTAGCAATAATAATTAGCATTGTTTCCCTAAAAATGCTCTTTTTTGGAGTATTACTTAGAAATTTGTAAGAAAAAAATATGGAGAGAAGTAATATGTATCTCCCATCACGTGACTCGCAGTATGACTGATAGACTTCCGCCGCGGTTTCACCCGCGCGTTATTTCTTTTTTCAAATATCCCCCCCTTGCCCCCACATTTTCGGCATCAAAAGTAGGTACCCTATGTTCACCGAGGATAGTGTAGCTAGCCAACAGTGAAATAATTATTCATATCGGTCCAGTAGTTTTTGAGTTTAATCCTTACATACAAAAATACAAATCTTTCCTCTTTATAATATTAGTCTAGACTAGAAGTGTAGAACAAATAAGAATAACAAAAGGCATCTAAAATTAGACAAAAACAGTATTAATAGATACCTTCGTCCCTAAGTCTTCAGCGTCACATCACCAAGTGTTCCGGCAGCCCTACAAAGGCAGCATCAGCTGACGCGAAGGCTGCGCGGGCGCAGGTTCCCACGGCGTCCGTAAAAAGTCGTCCTTTGTGTACGCGAGGCCGCGATTACCATGTTTGCTGACCCCGTACTGCTTACGATATTTGCTTTGGACACCAAAAAGTACCTATGTTGCATAAGAATTAATATTTCTAAATTCAGTAACTAAAAATGTCCTTTTTTGAGCAAAAAAACTGAAGTGCGCTATTTTTACTGAATAAATTCATGTACCTAATTCAGCGATGTCTGTATGATCTTAAAACTGAACTGAATTGAGTAGGTATCCATGTACGAGTATTATTTTGAATTTGGTGAACTCATAATGATAAATGGGCAGTAAATAAAAATCAATTAATTATATAAATTAACGAAAAAAGCGGCATATAATATATATATATATAAATTAACGAAAAAAGCGGCATATAATATATTATTGCATTCTGGGTATCAGAGAGCGCACAAACGAAGTCTCTAGTATTAGAAACTAGTGCGGAGATTCCTACAAAACTGGATCACATTAATGTTTCATTAAAACATCATCAAATACTTAATTAAATACCTCATTGGCATACTTGTACGATGGAAAAATAGAACTATCATTTGATTATTAACTGAGTCTTACTGCAATATTTAATCCTGCAAGTACTCTTGCCATAGGCGCTGTGTTCGATTCCCGCCTGAGCCAAATGAGATCAGATTATTTTTTTCTGATTTTAATTTTACAAAATATAGGCATATAGAGTTATAATAATACAAAGCATGCAAAAAATGCTTAAAATAAATATACCTAAAATAATAGGTACTTGCTGACCAATGTTGGAAGTCATTTTCCGCAACGTATGAAGAAGGTACATACATATTGTGCCTACGAGGCCGCTAGCGTGAGAATAAGTCGCCGGCAGCAATAAAATGTGTCATAATTTTATTCATTCTGCATTATAAATGAACAACAATAATTTAATGTGAGTCAGGCGCAAAATTACTGCGCGTGTCGTTTTAGCTGATACAGATTATGATGAATAAGACAACTCAAGACTAAGGTGCAATATCTAAATAAAAACTGAAATTAAAAGGGTCTAAAAAAGGGCCTATAAGAAACATCTTCGGGTTTTAGTTGGTAGGAAGAATAGCCAGAGATTGAAAATAATTAGAACTCGTAATAATGAAGAAAGTTATGATATCTGTAATCAGAAACGCGATACTACATTTAGTCAAAACGCAGCACTAAATATCTACATTTTACGAACATTTTCTTTCATATCAGGGTACCTAAAGCAACAGCGTAGCTCTCATACGATAAATTATGTAAATTATCTAGTAAATCACATACTATAACCTACCTAAATTAAATCACATCTAACGAGTGCTATTTTACAAAAATTAAACGATGACGCCCCGAGTGACTAACAACAGTACCAACCATTTATCAAGATAATAACAGCCCTTGGTCCCACGAAATAAGATTCCTTGGTTTGTCACACGCAGAGGTAATGGTGATACACGGCCGACACTCAGCGATGTAATTAAACCACGGACACTCGTACCTACATATCAAATGTAACATAATAATTCGTCTTGTGTCATGGCAATCTGAGGTGACCACTGGATAAATGGCGAACACGCCCCAACCGAAATTAATTTACAAAGCTACGCAAAAAGCATACATGGCCGCAGTTACGACAGATTAAAGCAATTCTCTGCCTATTAATAAATAAAAATCATTCGTGTTTGCGAACTTAAAAATCCAACCAAACGCACCTACCACCAAAGGGCCTTAACACGCTAACAACAAGCACCTCTGTTTTAGGCGTTTGACATTGATATCATTCGGAGAGGTCCGCTAATTCATTTCGACATGTGCATTGAACTGAACTGCGAACTGTAGGTACTCATCGGAGCATGCACTTGAGGCTTATTAGCGGTGCACTGGCGATCCGCCTTCAGGTAGCGTTGCGAAACTCATTCAGAACCGCTCAAGCGTGGGCGATGTCTAGGGCGAAGGTCGCAGCATTGTCAAAGGTGAAATAATTAAGTTAAGTTTTGTAAAGAACATAATTCCGTCTCAGTAAATGTAGTACCAGATTTTTTGCTCAATGAAGTAAAGCACAACTCTCTTTTTCCTGTTATGCAGGAAGATTATACAACAACGGCATTTAGAGTCAAACTCGTTGGTCAAACTAATAAAATCTTGTGCTATGATGGTAAATCGACAAGATATGAACATTATGACATAGCTTTCATTCTGTAAAAAAAAAAACATTTCCATATTCCACACAGTATTAGTTTTCTAACTACCCAACAACACAAAAATAGCATTCACATGCACATACGATCGAACATGCAATGTCGAGGATTTATTGGTGTGCTTGGCAATTTTTCTCACTCATTATGGCCCTTAGCAATCAGAAATAATAATTAGAAAAATCTGGATAGCTATAATTTCAAGCCCTTCGTCTAAATATATGGTTTATGCATCAAACAAACATGCTAACGTGCTGGCATTAGCCAGCAAGATCCTTTTTTTGGGACCCTCTTAATAAAAAAAATATTATTTTGTATGGAATGAGTTAAGAGTAGAACATATTCAAACGATACGGTTTTCCGGTAGCATGCATCTCAGCACATCAAACGTTTAACGCCCTCAAGCTTTACAAGGCAGATAAATCATCTCTTTTTTGCTGATATTTACACGGATATTAATAAGGGTTTTTTGCTACCGCACTGCACCACGGTCAAAGTGACGGGTGACTCAAAACAGAGGAACAATGAAACTACTCGCGTGCGACTATCCGCGTTTACCTCCTGCATGTGCCATACAAGCTCATTATTTTAAAATTAACTCTAATCTTCCATTTAAGTGTTGGAGCAACGAACTTCCTATATATACAAATTAACAGATTCCATGAAAATATGTTTACGACTCGACCTTATCGACAATTCTTTTGTCTTCGAACGCTAAAGCTACGTCTGCTACTCGAGATAACCGATCTGTCCATAATAAAGATTAATTAAAAGCTAAATAGCGTAAAGTCCGTTTTGGTAGTCAAATTAATTTATTGCGTTCAGCTTACGTACAAAAACATTAGTAACTACACCTAATTCAATGGCTAATTTAAGATTAGTTCACACAGTCCACAATCGCACTTAAGTATGCACCATTCGTTGTCATATAAATAAATAAAAATTGTTACGTGGGACTATGGCGGGGCGTGCGGATCTCGCGCTTGTCGGGCCACTTGCCGGCCGTGTACTGCACGTAGCCCGGGTCGGTGGGCGTGCCGGCCGCCCGCGCCTCCGCGTCGCCGCCCTCCCGGTCCTTCTCCGCGATGGGCTCCATCGGGAACAGCGCCGGCGTGTCCCCGCGCCGCGACCGGGACGACGAGCGCAGGTAGTCCTCCAGCTGCTGCATCGTCGGCGTCGGCACCGTCTTCGCTCTCGTCGGCGACTTCGACTGCCGCTTCTGCTCGTAAGACGGGGAGACGTCGTCGTACAAGCTCTTCAGACGCCCGGTCTTCACTTTAGCGAAAACCGGCGTCTGCAGCTCCGGCAGGTAGTCCTCCTTGCACATCGTCAGTTTGCTGCCGTCGTACGAGTTCAGGTACTCTCTTAAATATTTTTCATTGAACTTGGCGAGCTCGGTCTCGTAGTGCAATCTGTTCGGCTCGATGAGGGGATCGGAGAGTCGGACGTAGTTCCCACCCTCGAGGCCCGACCGCAACGACCCAAACTTTGTCTTTTCTAGTATGTCCTCCACATCATCGAATTTCGTATATCCGTGCTGAGGCTCGTCGAAAAAGGCCGAATCATCTTTTGCCGGACTTTTTTCTGCCGGACTCTTTTCTAGGTTTAAATTTTTCGGCCTCTCTGGTGCGCTAGGTGGTCCACTTTTCTTATCATTAGGCAAATGGCCATTCCCATTTTGTTTGTCATGCGGGAGGTGGCCGTTCTGCCCGTTTGTAGTAGGTTGCGCAGCGGTCAATGGAAGTTTCTTGTCGAGTTTTGGTGTTCCCGTAGGATCTGTCTGGGCGTGATGGGCGGCCGTGTAGACCCTGGGCCCCATGAGGTCGAGGAGGAAGAGCGCTGCTACGACTAAGGATAAGCTGCCCAGCACTGAGGCATTCACTACCAGCTTCTTTGGTATGGAGTCTAATGACGCCAACTCGAGTCCACCTGGTAAGAAATAACAAGTTATAATACCATGACTCGACATTACCACTACGGTTGCACTCCACCACATAATAATATGTCGTTGAACGTTGAAGAAAGAGGAACCATCGTGGAAATCCGTTGAAAATTAATAGTAACCAAACAATTTTATTCCCACCATTTTAAATGCCAATCTTGTTAAAAACATGCAGACATTATGGAACCTAGTATATTATAATGCGGGCAACTTATTTCTAAATGCCCTTGACTATAAAAACAAGGAGATATAACATTGCGCAACATAACAAAGTTTAAAATTGACACAATGGGGCTATTCTAAAAAGTTATATGCATATCAGTGTAGGTACAAACTTCCCGTAGAAGTCTAATAACATCCTGGAGCATAGTGCCGTCCCGAATACCGATATTACTAAATCAAAGGTCCACAGGGACCACGGTCTCGGTCCCAATAGCCCCCCAACTCTATCAAACACATTTCAACTTACCTAAAATAATAAAGAACAGCATCCCAAAACCGAGGAAGATCCCCTCTAGAATTCGGCGACCTTTGGGTATTTCCTGAAATATTCGCGCCAGCACCAGCCCAAACGTTATTATCACGTAACCTGGGAACACAACACAATCACCAATTAACCACAGGCATTCGAACATACCACTAATTAAGGATCTTAAGTTACGTTCGATATGACTTAAAAAAATTATAATAATGAGCTATTAAAATTGTTACGCGAGGGCTTGAAAACCGGTGTTTGACTCCCATGTTATTTATAAATATCAGAGACGGAAGCGGCGACTGTGTAGAATAGACCAAATCCAGGCAGGCTTAGTTGTAATTTATTAAAATCTGTTTTTACCCACCCTTCTCACCATTGTAAAAATCATATAACGTATTATGTATTTCTATCCCATCGTCGTATATGCAATGCAATGTATTATACATTGCATGATGATGGAATTGATAATACCGATACATACAACCACATAGATTGAGGTTCAAGGGCGTGGTGGTGATGGCATAACTTCCGCCTGGAGGTGGGCTACGTCCAGCATCCCATCCCACTATACTCCAACGAGAGCCTGATGAAGATGAAGGCAGTTTGTACGGGCGATGCTGTAGTTACCATAGTAACCTGCCACGCTTAGCAACCAGACACGCCACGCAGAACAGCTGCGGGGACGTAGCGGTCAACTGACAGCCTGATGTTGATGATGGCAGTGGTTGCCATGGTTACCTCCATACACCGCGTCGGCGAAGGCGCCGCCCACAGAGTCCCAGGTGACGGATGTGAGCAGCGACCACGCAGAACAGCTGCAGGAACCTAGTAGTGAACTAGCAGCTTGATGATGGCTGTGGTTGCCATAGTTACCTCCATACACAGCGTCGGCGAAGGCGCCGCCCACAGAGTCCCAGGTGACGGAGGTGAGCAGCGACCACTCGCGCGACAGCTTCTGCAGCAGCAGCGACAGCCGCACCTCGTCGTCGGCCGACACGCGCTTGGTGACCAGGCACGCCACGCAGAACAGCTGCGGAGACGTAGCAGTCAACTGACAGCCTGATGATGATGATGCCTGTGGTTGTCATGGTTACCTCCATACACAGCGTCGGCGAAGGCGCCGCCCACAGAGTCCCAGGTGACGGAGGTGAGCAGCGACCACTCGCGCGACAGCTTCTGCAGCAGCAGCGACAGCCGCACCTCATCGTCGGCCGACACGCGCTTGGTGACCAGGCACGCCACGCAGAACAACTGCAGGGACGTGGCAGTCAACTGACAGCCTGATGATGCTGGCTGCGGTTGCCATGGTTACCTCCATACACAGCGTCGGCGAATGCGCCGCCCACAGAGTCCCAGGTGACGGAGGTGAGCAGCGACCACTCGCGCGACAGCTTCTGCAGCAGCAGCGACAGCCGCACCTCGTCGTCGGCCGACACGCGCTTCGTGACCAGGCACGCCACGCAGAACAACTGCGGAATAAGCAATGTGATAATCGTACTGGAAATATTATTATCAACCTATCATATCAGAGTCTGCAAAGTTCTCATCAATATCAGTCTTGCGAGCTGAACGAAGACGCGCCGTAAACTGCCAATAGGATTTCAATTCACGACACATCTCCACTCAGCTTGCACATTTCAGCTTTGGTGGAGCCTCACCCTTAAATGAGGAATTTTACTCCACCTATGAGAGGCTAATGATGAGAATTTTACAGACTCTGATAGGTTGATTATAATTATTAGGTACAAGAGGATTGTTACGCTCTGTACGTGGCCGACTTTACAATGCAGTAAACTGGCAATTTATTATGATAAAGAGCATAATGAAGGATGCATTGAAAAGTCAGCCTAAACTAATTTACACTAACTACATAATTCTACCTAGGTATTTCTTACTGAACATAGTCTACTTAATCGCTACTTATTAATAATTATATATTAATAAACAAAGTGTGCTATGGTAGAAACTGAATAAATAATATACCGAACCGTTAAATTAAAAAAAGAGACGTTAAACGCATATTGGGTTTAGCCTTTGAAGCCTAGAAGACGTCATGGTCTCTACTCTTAGGAATCTTAATTTGAAAAATGCCTACATACTTCATCCTTATCTTAAACGTTGATGACATACTACAAAACTTAAACAATATGTTTATCTCTAATCAAAATTTTTACAAGCCATTCACACTAAAACGTCGCAAAAAGCATTGTACGCAGCTTATTGGCGTTCGGCACATCCCCGTATTGTCTCCCCTAACAATGGCTCTAATGCCTGTCAAGTGGTGGCGTGCCATTGTCGCCGGCTGACGTCACTGCGTGGGAGCGACATTGAAGACGCACACTGCGCTCGCACAGAAACGTACTCTATGCCTACCGCCGATGTAAATAGAGCGTTCATACTTGGAATACTAAATAACTAAATCCACCCGGCAATGGGAACATGTAAATATGAAACTGCAATACTGGAAACTTGATAAACAAAGCTAAACACGTACGAGACATAATTGCTCAGTTTTCAATCCTAGAAGAGTTATTGGTTGCAAGATAGGATGCTTGGTTCCTAGTACATTAAAGTAAGTTTATGTATGTATGACTGATTGTCCAACTACGCAGTGAGATCACGGACCTTAGTGTTGAAGACATTGGGACCAAGAGGATCAGTGGGACAAAATCGACCGAACCACGATGAAAATATCATGCTTCCGCATGTTTGTAGAAGAACAGACGGTCAAACTATTCAACGAACAAAGAAAACGCCCTTCTATTGTAACACATGAACTTCGACAATTTACATCATAGTTACAAGACAAATCATAGTTATTTGATAACTGTCAACAAATTACCCTTGACAGTGGTACTGCAATCAAGATTACCTCAGAGATAACGATCGCGGTGGCAGCGATGCGAGAGATCAATAATTACGCTCCCGGTCGCCACGGGTGAATGAAGCAGATTCAAATTACGCATTGTACCGCGGTGATTCATTACCTCACTGCAGATTCAGTTACGAGGCAGTGCATACCTGCTCAATGTAGGATGACATCCAATACTATAATGGTGACAGCTGGTTAATTTTGTCTGGCGTTTTATTAGTGAAGGAAGGTCATGGGCACCATAACAGGGGTGTAATGAAGCTTTTACCGGATGGAGCAACCTGTCATAGGGTAGGGGATAGCGTTAGGGAGCACTTGTTCAATATCCTACCCACAACTCAGTGGCATAAAGATGCTTGTAAACCCCTAGATTGAAATCTAGTTGTAAAGCTTTTAAGGAGTCAGTTTCCGGAACCAATTCCGCAATACACACTTAAAAATAGTGGCTTTTTTTTAAAACATAGTTCAGTTGAACACTTTATATACATACTCCATAACTAATAAAAGGTGTTTAACTGTCGTCAGAGATTCATACATAAATTATGCATGTTAACTTAACTACTTGTTGGAATGTTGGTTGCATTCTTAATACAACGCTTTATTTTCCATCGCGATAGAGGATAATTTTCTAGTTATTGCTTAAAAATCATTTCGAGAATAAGATATTAAGCGAAGGAACATTTCGTGAAAAATGACTTTTGTATCAAGACAGAGTAACTTTAGTCAGTTTCACTAAACATCTCAAGATAATCAGTATTAATTAGACATTATTATTGGGAGGAAAACCTTACGGCATAATTAATATCACCTAGCTGGGTAAGTAGTAATGAATGTACCTTAAACGCTCGCCCTAATTGCAGATAACCAGATGCTTGTTCTGACCAAGCAACATGCAGAGTAAGGTAATTGCAGTTTGACGATTAACGATCACCTTCAAAAAGGATTGGCACGAAATCAGCTTTGAAACTACTCGTATCGAAACCGAGCTATCAAATTAGTTGAAATTACGAAAAAACTTTATGCGTAAGTATTATTTTATTTATGAATCGTGGCTACGTTTGTATTAATAAAGTGAGCTTTATAATCTGTTACAAGTACAACAGATCGCCCGCCAATATTACTTATTTATGTTTTGCAACTACCTACCTACGAACCAAACAATACGTCAATGTTATAACCGGTTCAAACGGTATAAGCCAATCAAATTATGTTTCATCATCGCAATTATAAATGAATAAAATATCAACGCATGCAATTACTGTCAACTACAAACTGGCTACAACTTATAGGTAGGTTGTACCAAAAGGTGCACATCTCTGCATAATATTGACTGCAAACACTTTCAAAACCGTACAAACATTTAACGGGCCACGTGTGTTACGTCATAGTGGTCCCAAACGTTGTCGCAACGACACGACCTCCTCAGCCGCGCTCAACCTGCGGCCCATTGAGCTTGTAACGAACGACTGCCCTAGTTAGACGCGGCCTTCTCACATCTGGAACTTCCACGTATGAATGACGGATCACCTACCTAGCTACCTACAACTACACGTAAAGTCAAAATATTGATTCTATAAATAGTTGTTCGTAGGTAAATAAGTAAATTGGAGTATTAACAATTCATAAAAGAAAACAGAACAACTTAAAAAAATATTATGCACAATAAAATAATAAAATTGATGCAAGCAACTGAATGCAACGTGACAAGATCAATAACAGTGTTCTTCAAAAACATCGGTCGTAATATGTACGGCATTTAATAGACAAGTCAGACGAGGTTGGGATTTAATTACCAAAAAAAGCAATTACTAGATTCTATAATTGTAAAACCGCGCGAAATAACCCGCATTGTACACATAGTTTTTCTACAAATAATTGCCAATGAGTTGATAAAGAAAAAGGTTGCGTATGGCTGCGCGAGAGCCTCTGTCGTAATAGGTTTTAATCATACTGGCCATAAATAAATATTATACAATGCTATTCTAACGCTGGCTTAAGAAGTTAAAGGTCAAACTCGTAAAGGTTTAATGCAAACCCTATTAGGGCCAAGTTTTTTTTTATTTAACCACGAATACAGATAATACAAAATTCGTTTTACGTTACTACTCCTCAATTACAAATTTAAATTGGATAGCTAGATTGTTTTCTTTCACTTTCCCTTTCAGCGAGAGATAATAAAGGAAAACGAAAGTACTCAACTGTGTCGATTGGTTTAAGCTACTATCTCCTAATAGCATAACGCTTTAAATACTAATCACAAGACAACAGCTGCTTAACCCATTAGATTTAAAAATAAAATTCTTGACTGATAATGGTAATTATTCTTAATGTTAGTCACTGGTTGTTGTTACAATGTAGAGTTAATAACAAACAGTAATTTACTAAAAGTTAGGAACTAACTAATTGATCTCTTAATGAGTAAATATCGTTTCACAAACGGACGCCCTACAAACTTTAGTTCATTAACTGTTTTGTTTTAAAAATCAACAGATAGGCTGAGATTGCGCGGGAACACAATAAAACGCGGTAAAAACCAAATACATGGATATTCAACATTTTCTACTCTACTAACTACGGATGCACCACCCACTAACTACTAGAAAACATGCAATTTCGTAAACAAAATACTCAAAAACCATAAACGGTACTCACAAACTCCACTATCTTGAGCCCGACCCACTTGTCGCAGACCGCCATGGCGCGGCGATAAGATGCGCACGATTACACACTATTACCACACTGCTACCACTTGCTTACTATGTTTACTAACAGTCCCTTGACAGATCCATTACTGTACGTGCTCAGTACATATTTCAAGTACTCGTGCGGAGCTCAGGTGCGAGGCGGCCGCCCAGCGCGGGCGCAGTGTTTTGTTTAAAGACGTTTTCACGGTGCGCCGCGCCGGAGTGGCATTGGAGGAAAACATCGTCCTACGCGAAGCGGCAATACGCGCGGACATGTCCACCAAAGAGCATTACTGCATGACTAAGTAGACACCGCCAATGCCGTTCATCGATTGATACTGATTTACAGTTAATTTGTAACCTTAATTTGTACATAATTAACTCAGGTCAAAGGTTAAGTAAGCAGAAATGCAAGTACCCATCTTTGAACACAATATGGTTGTCCTACTATATTAGTATTTCATTCAATTCAAGATATAAACTTTACAAAAACATTTTTTTTAAGTTAACTGTACATCTAATTATGTTATAACTGTAAATTAATGTTCGGAATTAGGAATTATTAATATGTATTCAATGCATCAACCACTGAAAATTGGAATAAAAAAATCATAAAAGCAACATAAAAGATAGCGAAATACAACACCAACACATGAGCAGCCATCCCTTGGGTTAAATAAACATTTAGCAAAAACGAATAAAACGCCACAAAAATAAATCATTATACTTAAATTTATTAACTAATACATACTGGCATGCAATATTATTTAAAAATCTCATAAAACACCGAGAGATAAATTCATATTGTCTCATTACAAAATGTCTAGATTTTGTTAATTATTTAGTAGATAGATAATTTCATAATGCTGTGTTAATCATTGCTGAGAAAACAGTTCCAAATTGATTTACTTAAAACCTGATTTTAAAATAAGACTTATTTGTAGACAGAAATAGTAAACTACAACAACATGAATATTATTATTATTTCGTTGAAAAAACATCAAAAAATGCAGATTGCCAGTTGTGCAATGTCCCCGGCCCGCTCTCGGCGGGCCGCGCCTAGTTGCCCTTAATTCATAACATTATAACAATATGTAGACACATGCTTAAATATACCGATATTGACTTATAAAAGCTTCAAATTTAATACATAAATAATTATGCCATTCAATTGGATTCTTAATTAAAATACATTTAGGATTATATCTAAAACCATGTCTAAAATTAAAATTTACCTCTCTTATGCCTTACAAGGAGTGCAAGAGATTGCTTAACATTAATTAATGTCATTTAGAATAAAAGTTAAAATGAAAAAACTTACCCTACATGCAGTTACGATGTTATTAAAATAATAAACAGTTAATAAGTAAGAGTATTAAAAATTTCATTACATTGTCTTAATAAGTTAATTTCTTGTCTAAATAAAAATCAAATGGCACTTATAGAACTTGCAGTCTAATTTCAAGCATAACGTGAGAAAGTTAGTTACCCTGGGAAATACATTTTATAGAAAATCAACTCAAAAATATGTAACGTGTTAAAAACACGTTAAACACGCCTGAATTTATCTCGAAATCAGTAAAGTAAATGCTTGAAGATTCAAATGCAAATACCAATTTAGCTAAAAATATCGGCTTTAATAATTGATCTTCGGATAAAAAGGTACATAAGTAATATAAATATCATGATTTTCATTTCAATAAATATTTGGACAGCACAACGGAAAATCCTTACGGACCTTCCGTTAGGGTAGGCCAAAAGTACATAGACATGAAACTTTTTTATAATGTTCCTATGACTTAGGCGCTTAGGTTCACGTTCGCCTTGTATTGTATAAATAAATAAACCGATGGTAAGGTTTAATGTACCTACAAAGTCGATATTTTTAGCAATTTGATTTATATTTTATATACATGAGATGATAAAAAGAATCCAATAGGTTGAAAAGCACTTGTGTATACCAATGTGTTATAATTATGGGAATACTAATCGAAGTTAGCTAGTACACTAATTAGGAAAATAGGTGTTAAATGGAAGCATTTTTTTTATCGTACACGTCAGTAGCATATTCCGAGAAGCCTGGTGATGACAATCAAGTAAATACATACAACTTGCAAAACTCTCGCACTCCACCAAAACCAAACACAGACCGTGCGTGGTGCAAACAAGACAAGTGTGCTTTTAATTAATTCATGCAATAAGTTAATCAGCAAAACAAAAATAAAAAGAAAAGGTTAAAAGCGTCGATGTCGCTTGGATAATTACGCAGCCGGCAAACCTACTCGAGACATTCAACATTACCTATGCTACAACAAAGCTACATTATGCCTCTGTCAGCTGACGGCGTCTCACGATGATGTAATTATTATATTTGTGCACAAATGCAACTTAAAACACGTTTACGACCGTATTGTGCGCAGGTGCAATATAAAACCGTATGCGTGCGTGGTGAATTAATTACGTCCGTCAACACTAGTCACTAGTAGAAGGAGGAGCCTTTAAGATATATATAAAACTTTATAAATTAATTAAAATTGTTCATAATCTATGTTTGAAGCGCATTATCAGATGCGACACTGTAGATTCGGACCAAAATATCGTCACGGTTCCTTTATAAAATCATCAAGCTCTCAATTGCACCTGCCGCAGAAGGCTCAACTCCGGTCCCAATCTGTACGCAAAACTGGAAACTACTAAAAACTTTAGTTCGGTGCACCCGACACAAGTTTGAAGTCGCGGGATGGTGATCTTTTGGCGTAGCAAAATACATAAATTCTTTAAAACAAGCGGTTACGGTGCGGCGTAGTGCGTAATTAACCAAGCATCAAGCGAACGCCAGCGGCAGCACGGCGGCACTCACTGGTCAGCAGCGCGGGCGGGCGCGATGAACTCCTGCAGCGGGTGGCGCGCCGTCCACGGGTTGAAGTCCTGCGGCGGCGGCGGCACGCGAGCGGTTGGGGGCGCCCATACCGCGCGCTCGCCCGCGCCCAGCCCCAGCCCCACGCCCGCCATGCCCCCGCCCATGCACCCGCCCGCGCCCATGCCCGCGCCGCCCAGCCCCAGCGACGACATCGACGACATCAGCGACTCCATGCCGTTGGACATGCGGCTCGACCATCTGCGAGGGGACGGAGGAACCTCCTCGAGCTCAGTCTAACTCTGATGCGATATATTATCTGACTCTGCCACCTTGCCGACTACCTAATCGATTACGAATATAACGACCTCGTCTAGTCGTATTGCTCTCGTGATATGAAAGGCGCAATCAAGGAAACGACGTTCCCAGTATAAAAAAAAAGTCTCAACATGGTTTCATGACGAAAATTCTATTCACGGCAAATGTTTAAATCAGATCAAGCATTCTACACTTAAGACCGGTCCCAAGACGTGCGCAAAATTAACCAAACCATAATTTCTCAAAACACAGTGATAAAGACGTAGCAGTTAGTAAGTGATAACATTCAAAAACTCACTCAGCAGCAGCAGCGTTCCGTTGCGCCTCGTGTATCATGCGCAGGCGGCGCGCCTGCGACCAGGGCTCCAGCGTGTAGGAGGGCGCGGCGGGCGGCGGGGAGCACGCCGCTGCCTCCTCGGGCGCGCGCGTCAGCTCCACGCCGCGCTCGGGCGTCCAGCGACCAATCTGCGAGGAATGACAACTATCAGATTAACTTTATGCATATCACTACAAAAAACATTTTGACACTACTAATAACCGCCCACTAAATCTGTTTCTTCTCGTCCGCGTGGAAGGAGGGAGCGATTCTCTTGCTTGGCGAATTACCTGAACCTAGAGCATCGCATCCGTGTACTCGTATTCTCGTACATAGAAGAGGTGGGTCGCTTACTACGCACATTGACAAATTGAAAAAATTCGCACCACAGCAGTCCTAAAGAACAACATGATGATCAATCTTAATGACGCCGTTATTTGTCCTTCAATCCTGTTTATTATCATAATAACGTATTGTCAGGTTCGTGATAACTTACCTCTCTATACTGCTTGAGCAGCTGCGGCGACTGGGGCAGGGACCAGTCGACGGCCGGGCGGGCACCGCAGCCCCAGGCGGCAGCGGCGGCCGCCACGAGCGCCTTGCGCGCCATCGCGGCGCCTCGGTGCGACTTGTACTCCACGATGGCGGCGCAGGAAGCAATGGAGCGCCGGATGCGCACCTCCTGCACCTCGTCCGTCAGCGCGTACAGCAGGCGGACGATCTCCGCCGACGGAGTCGTGGGTGGGATGCGCGATATGAATATACGGCAGTTGTTGATTGATGGGCACACACCTTAAATTCGGAATGATAGGTTTTCAATCTAGAAAAGTGGATCTAAGCATTATTTTTTACGAAACCAGTGAAATTAACATACCCAGCTGCCAAGAAGGTCTTATCATATAGTTGTTGAACATTCGAATCGCATTGCTGGCCTCGGCGTCATTCGTGTACATCGCGAAAGCATACCTGAACCAAAAAGTTTTTGTTTACAGCTAGCTCTATCTATCTTTATAAAAGGTACATTTTCTGTAAGCAAAAAACAGAACTCACCCTCTATTCCACCCGGAAAAGTTTATCATCAGGCGAAACTCGAAAAGCTCTCCCGCCTGACGAAACAATGGAACCAGCGTGTCTTCAAAGCAATCGTGAGGAATTCTGCCAATGAATACCTGCAAAAAATTAAAAATCTCTTAAATTCCCTCAATTTCTTTCTTTTTCGAATGCAAACATTGATGAAACGAAAATTGTCTTTAGCTTTGCCTTTTTTACTGACGCAGTGAACACATTTACGCGCCAAATCTGCAGCAGTTAGGCCTGCATACGTGTTTAGGATACGAGACTTTCGCCTACTACGATCTTAATCCCCTGTAGTTTCAGCCTAACCAGTGTGAATGGAGGGAAGGAACGTTCTGCCCGGAGAGCGCCTGACAAACGCCCGGTCCATCGATAGCTCAGCCTAAAAGTAGATATCGCCTATTCTGTGCTCTAATGAGAGAGTAGGCAGTCAAACAGTCTCGAGCCATGAAAACATAACATGCCATGCACCCAACAAGTTTCCGTCAAGTAATGCCAGGATGGCCTACAGGTATGATGAAGGAAGTGTGATCTTGAAATGCATTGAGAAACTTCTTTGATGAGGTAGCTATAGAAAAGGACCTGGGTTTAGTGGCGACAGTACGAAGGTTACCGAAGTTCCCGCGCAGCCCTACAGCAAGCCCGATCGTTGTTTTTAGCTATCTACCTAGTTATTAAAAGCTTGCTAGCCATTTAATTTAAATCAGGTGATATTGATAAGTTGAAAGTTCGTAAAATAAAGCAACATAAAAAGTCGTCGTCGTGGCTTAAACTGTGCGTATGGTCATGCGCAATCTTCTCTCACTAAATAAGCGTTCCCCCTCTCGATGCCTTCGAGATGTCTTTTTTTAAACGAGGTAACAAACCGATAATGAGTTCGGATTCTACAAATCACATATTAGTCTCAGGCTCTAGGGGAGAAGAGGCGGAGGCCTAAAAGAAAGCCGTGGGATAATATGGAGCGGGCGGCATCACACATCTACAACCCCAAACAATAAAGATTTCTATTTCTATTTCTATCTCAAAAAAGAGCAAATATGAAAAATGGCGGCTAATTCAAGTTTCTTGTGAACATCACTTACCTCACAATTTCTGGAAGGTTCCGGGCCGCTCCACGCGTGAGGTGCTTTTCTATAAATTCTTTGTCCATTTATTTGCGTAAGAGTATACGATGTATTGTTTTCTGTTAACGATAATAATCTTGACGATAATTCATACTGATTCACTTCACTAGACGAATAATGCTTAACCGGTGGCATTTTAGCCAATATAGATTTATTTTATATCTTAGAATAATATTTATTAAATAATTAAAATATTCACAGAGAGACCACACTTTCCGTGAAGACTCCGAAAAAGAAGAGTCAGCTTATCTCAAACAAAAAACTAAAAGGAAGAAAAATAAAATGGCGCTCATGTCAACAATATGGAACTTTCATTTCATTCACAATGACCTTGACACAAATTAGTCAACTAAAATAATATATATATTTTTTTGAAAATTAATGGTAGGAAATAGCAATTAAGATAAAATTACATAATTTATACTATTTATTTTTATTTATTTAAAATATTACTCGTAATATAAAACTGTAAAATTAATCGTTTCAAAGTTTTTCATTATTTTAAATTAGGCGGAAGTGAGATTTACTTCCGCCTAATTTAATAATTATTTGAATGAAGAATTTTGTTTCTTTTCGTTGTGAGTTCAGTGATATACTATTAATTCATATATTAAATTATATAAAACTTCAGTATATTCAAATTGCATTTAAATAATTGATACATTAAAAGTTTCATATGTAGAGTACTTAACATGATTAAGAGGGAAATTGTCTGAGGAAATTCGATGAGCCTGGAATTATTCGCGCCATTTATGTAATTTCAATACAATAAAGAAATTTATGTTCATTACAGATTCGTAATATGAATTGATATTTATAGAAATATTTTTCCAATTTAAAACATTTATTTTATTCTATTTAGCTTTATATTAATTAATCAAATCTTTTTATTGACTATTCAGTCCATGATTTGATTTATTTAGATTAACTTATAATCGCCAGGGTGACAAAGGCACTCAAAATTATATTGGGGACATAAAATGTATGACGGTAGCAATCCTTTCTGGCTATGATTTGACTCATGTCTAAACTATTTCTCAATTGCATCCTTAAAATGTAGATCCTTCTAGTTTTAGAATACATTCTTAGTATTTGTTGTTTTGTAAAATATTCTAGTTTCATCTGATTCATAAGTTTCATAACTTGTGGGCTTATTGCTGAGACGGCTTCTAGTTGTATGGAACTAATATCCTCCTCGGGTATACCTGAAATGCATGAATAAGAGAGATTTATTCTTTCAACTGTCATAAAATTGTTTTTTGTTAACAGATAATCACACCAACTAACACGTAAATAAAGCATTCAGACGAGTTATTTCATGTGACGACCAAGTGTATGGTTCACCATAAGCCTCAGAATGTGTTGCTATTTTATATAGAGTCTGTAAAGAAACATAACTTTTCAGTTAGGTATTTTATACTTTCATTTTTAGCTGTAGGTATATTATTATTAAGATATTAATTAAATACTGCGTTACCTTTGTTTGGTTTCCGGAACATCTACCTAACTTACTCAGCACATCAGCATTGATATCTTTAAACGTTTGTGGTGATATCTTTTTTAAGTCTGAAGAGGGGAACCCACATAACAAATATCCTAGCTCGTTGATTTGCGAACTGTTTTGATACCAAAGATTCCCAAAATAACGTCGATAAGCTGCTACCAAAACGCCATACTGTAAAAGCATTTCTCATTTTTATTTAAGGTACTAGTTGTTGCTGTTTTTTTGAATATCCCAGCATCCCCAGACATTTCCAAGATCAAAAGTACCTATGTTCACCGGGGATAGTGTAGCTAGCCGGCAGAGAACGAATTATTCAAATTGGTCCAGTAGTTTTTGAGTTTATCCGATACATACAAAACTACAAATCTTTCCTCTTTATAATACTTTTATATTATACTTCTTAATTAGGATACTAGATAATCCATACCATAGCTATTGGTGATGACAGGATCGGTGCAGGAGCCTCGTAAACATCAACATGGTGCTATTAACGATTTTCACACATGAAGGATCGATCAGAAAGAGAACCTATCGAGGTTCTCTCCAGAACCTGAATGGGCGTACCCACAGTACCCAGGTTCTGGCCCAGGGGAGGGGGGCAAATCAGATTTTAATAACCGGGTGCTTATAGAGAATAATAAGAATAAACTACCAACTTGTAATTTTTCTTATCTGAGGGGTGAAAGTATACAAACACAACCCAGAAATTAGTTTTCTTAATTTTTTGACTCTAGATAACATACTTAGTAGGGACGTCAACACTATCCAGGGAGGGCGGCAGCCACGCCCCCTTGCCCTACCCTGGGTACGCCCATAAAAGGGAGTATTTACGCATTACTGGGTATACTCAGGGTAGGGCAGGGGGGGAGGGGCAGACCAATCAGTTCCCTAGCATCCACAGTGCAAGCTTAATTTAGGTTTAGGCAATTGGTGTGTTAGTACAAGGAAATTATTTATTATTATTATTTAATACAATATAACAACCTTGCGTCTTTGAAGTTCCATGTTATTTGTAGAAAAATATCTTAATACCGAGGGGTCTCCGAAGTTTAAGTAGTACAAATCTTCTTCCGGAACTATATTTAAAAGTGTCCCAAAAGCAAGTAGTTCTCGTCCTTGCAAAAAAGCAGCTGTTTTGCCATCTGTAAACACGTAATACTCAGGATTATTAATGTATGCTCTACGAAAGATCTCAATAATATGCGAGAAGTTTCTTGACGAGCTTTGACCGATAAACATATTTTACATATTTGCTAAACGCTACCTGTGAGCATATCCCATGCTAATAAAGCTCTTGTTATAGGTATCAAATGTTTTTTTGTGTTAACTAAGATGTGTAAAATCGACTCGGCATCAAGTCTTAAAAACGAACTATGTGGTCCAAAGAAAATCATATTCATAGACTGTTCTGTTTTTATTCTGCTATCTAATTCCTCATAAAAGTCTTCATAAAGTTCTGTATTATCTGAAAGTATTATCATGGTCACAAGTACGATTTAAAATGATATTCAAGCCTCCCACAGGGATTATTATAGTGCAAATGACTGCAATATACCGAAAAATACCTTTCTCAGTTACAGCAATAATTGAATTTTTCTCATCTTCATAATCAAGCGCCATGTCTTCAATAGATTTGGTTACTTTTTGCTTTTCGCTTACACATGACGAGTTTACTAACATGCTAAAATAGTAAACATTGGGTATTTCAAATAAAGTAATGAAGTATTTCTATCAATGTTTAAATTAAAATGACTTAGAATAATAAAACAATCGTTGAATAATTGTCCTAAAAAATCACCTAAATTTTGGCCAACCAACGCTTCTAATCTATTGTTATTCTATAAAATTAATGTAATTTAGGTCATGTACCAAAAAGGTTAGTACCCCTGTGTCACTAGAAGAAGAAATATCACCATGTAGGAAGGTGGTGTTGGTAGAAGAGGTGTCCGGATGTGGTCGGGCGTTACAACCATTATTTTCATCAAAATATTTGCCTAGAGTTTTCTTAGTTCTCAACTCAGGTTAATGAATAGTAATTAATCAATTATTTTTATCCGAGTTTTTTCAAGACTTCAGTTTCAAATCAAGATGGTTTAATAGCGTGTGCGATAAAACACGACTTTTTTAAAAATACTTTGAAAAAAGAAAAAAGTGTAAACGTGGCTGTAAGGAGAGTTTTATGCTTGCTGCATAAGAAATAAAATTTAAAAAGTAGAGTGTCACTACCTCACTTGACATTTGTCACGTCGTTGACAAAAATACGATAACCTATTCGAGTTTTTAATAAGGATTATTTGAATAATATTGAATTTTAAGTCGAAATGATTATCTTAGAATACTAAATATTCGTTGTAGTTTTTAATTGCAACTGTTGCTACATTTTATAATTGTTATTTTTGATTTTCTGGTTAATTTCGTGTGTAGTATAGAAACATGGGAATTCTTGAAAAGATATCTGAAATAGAAAAGGAAATCGCTAGAACTCAAAAGAATAAAGGTAATAATAAGACAGTTAAGTGCTCTATCAAATGGTCATAGTGTTAGTGGTAGTGTTGGTGAGAGTGAAAGATATGCAATTACAATTATTGTCAGTAGTACCAGTTTAGTGAACACAAGTTCTCAAGTCTTTGTACTTTACCGGTATAATTAAAAAACCAGTATTGGTATTTGGTCTTACTAAAATTTTGTTTCGGATAGTGTAATGAATAACAATTCAATTAATATTTGTTTTTTTTAGCAACTGAATACCACTTGGGTCTTTTGAAGGCAAAGTTAGCAAAATATCGCTCACAGCTGCTAGAACCGTCGAAAAAAGGTGGAGAAAAGGGTGAGGGTTTTGATGTACTCAAATCTGGTGATGCGAGAGTGGCACTCATTGGGTTCCCATCTGTTGGTAAGGTAAGGACCTGTTGAGTTTTGTAGCATTTTAAAGGATGTCAATTGAATTTTTTAGATGCTTTGCCTAGTTACAAATAATAATCCATTGTATTTATAATACATTAAAGTTTGATTACAACATCAAAATCTGAATTTAATAGTAAAACACAAGAAAACAGCATCTTAATACTTAAGAGAAACACACCTAAACTTTCCTGAACTATAAAATAAAAAAAATCTCTATCTTGAATAAGTTAAATTAGGTGCATTTCTTGTTCACATAATTTAAATATTAAAAGGAAATATTGAGTAAGTATTATTTACTAAACAATTCTTCCCCAATTTCAGTCAACACTTCTGTCGACCCTGACGCACACTCATTCGGAGGCGGCGAGCTATGAGTTCACAACGCTCACGTGTATCCCGGGCGTGATCGAGTACCGGGGCGCTAACATACAGCTGCTCGACTTGCCGGGTATCATTGAAGGAGCCGCTCAAGGAAAGGGTAGAGGAAGACAGGTGGGTTATTTATTAACGCTTTTTGTATTATGTTTCACAAACCTGCACATTTAGATAGTTTCTGACTTTAGTTCAGTTAGATCTGAATGTATAACCACGATCCGATCAATTAGTAATAAGGGTGCTGATTGCTGTACTATGCTATGCATAATCTTTCATCTAATTGTTTTTTGTAAAAATACACACTTATGATAATAGGTACAGATTACTTACATGTATTTTTAAACATTTTCCAGTTAAACTCCTGGAATTGGAATAATGTAAACTTAACACATTTTGTAGCAAAATAATGAAAATCAGCTTACAGAATAGAAAATTCATGTTTGAACTCAAGTTTTTATAAAATGAAATACCTACCTGTTTTATTGTAATCTCTAATCATAGTCTTAACCATAGAACTATCTCTTTTCAATAGAACAGTCAAATGAAATTGTCAAATTTTTATTTCCATGATATAAAACTACTTTTAAATGAATCAAATTGCAGTATAGTTGTCAATTAATATTTTTTTGAAAACATAACTTTAATTTAATTCCTTCCTACTTTAACAGGTTATTGCAGTGGCCAGGACAGCAGACCTTGTGCTGATGATGTTGGACGCCACCAAACCGTATGTGCACCGGCAGCTGCTTGAGAAAGAGCTCGAGAGTGTCGGCATTAGGCTCAATAAACCTAAACCTAATATTTATTTTAAGGTAAATATATTTATTATCTTTAAATATAAAAATAAGTGGCATTTTTCTTTTTCACTTAAAAGTTAAGAACGGTTCACCTACCCAAACCATATCTCCAGAGTTTGTTTGGTCTATCTATTTAGTAGATGGTTTTGCACAATTGCCTGATTCCTTGATTACCTATCTTTATCAAATAAGTTCTTTTTTTTTGTTTTGTACTCAAATTAAATTATATCTCTTGTCCGTTGTTCCAGGTGAAGAAAGGTGGTGGTCTCTCTTTCAACTCAACATGTCAACTCACTAAAGTAGATGAAAAAATGGTTCAAATGATCCTTCATGAATACAAGATATTCAATGCTGAGGTAACTTTTGAGATTGTGTTATCTTATACTGGAAGCAAAAAATTTAATTGCAATAAGCACAACAATCAAAAAAATTACATTAAAAAATGCATTTTAATACAAAATGTAGTGAATAAGTGGTTCCAACTTTAGAGAGCGGTTGACTAGTTAATTTTATGGTGAAATAATATGAGTTTGTTGTTAATTTTGCGTCATGTTTCCATTTTCCATAATTATATTAAAAAAAATCAGTTCAGTTGATAAAGTCAGTTTAGAAACAAATTTATAAAATGATTTCCCTTCTTCAGGTGCTATTTCGCGAAGACTGCACGGCGGACGACCTGATCGACGTCATCCTGGCCAACAGGGTGTACCTCCCGTGCCTGTACGTGTACAACAAGATCGACCAGATCTCCATCCAGGAGGTGGACAGGATAGCGCGCGAGCCCAACTCCTGCGTTGTCAGGTAAATAATATTGTAATACTGAAGAGTAGAGAACAACTTCAACTATCTTGGGGATATAGGTGTTAAATTATCATTATTTTTAGGGTGAACAAACTCTAATATAGCCTTGCATTTATTTTACCCTCGACAAATCAAATTCATGTTTGAATACATATTAGTTTACTTATGATTTGTGTGCACAAGTATGCAAGGAATTACCACCTTAAAGGCTAGTTTGCAAAAAAAATAGCATAAGTTTAAAAAAACAACATTTTTTAAATTAAGTAGGCTTCATAGAAACACTTATGAATCGTCAAAAACTACAAAGTAATAACTTGACCACCGATATTATTTTACTTTAGAAATACATTTAGGTATCTCTATAATTTTAACAAGTATTGAAAATTTGCTTGCTCTTACAGCACAAGATCCACTAATAAAATAAGCAGCAAAATCTTTTACTATGAGCGTGTTTTATCAAGTCGTTTTATTTTGTTTTCAGTTGTAACATGAAATTAAATCTAGACTATCTGTTGGAGACACTGTGGGAGTACCTCTCGCTCATCCGCGTCTACACCAAGAAACCTGGCCAGCCCCCGGACTTCGATGATGGACTTATTCTTAGAAGGGTAATATTGTTATTACTGTTTTATAAGATTTTTGATAAGAAGCAATGATTTCCGGACTTAAATTAAAAGAATACAAACAAATTCAATCTGACCAGGGGTTTGATCCCCCTGAACCGAAATACGTTCGTCACTCGACGTAGACGTTTTATATAATTGTTTTTGTTGGAAATTTAATACAGCATTTAACGACAATTACCGCTGAATTATTGCTGAAAAGAGGGCTGCAATTAAATTTACCGGTTTTAAAATCCTCCTGCCTTTAATACTACACTTTTTATGTGATTTTAAGTATAACAACTATGTATTACTTAACAAGGTCCTGAGTTGCTATTTATTTATTCCCTAATAATCGAACAACCTTAAACCAACCAATCTGTCCCCCAGGGCGTGACTGTGGAGCACGTGTGCCACTCGATCCACCGCACGCTGGCGGCGCAGCTGAAGTACGCGCTGGTGTGGGGCACCAGCACCAAGTACTCGCCGCAGCGCGTCGGCATCAACCACACAGTCAACGACGAGGACGTCGTGCAGCTCATCAAGAAGTAGACCGACAACAGTGACGACCTCCCTCGTGGCTACCCAGAGGTCTAGATGAAGTAGCGTTTTGATAGCGATGGCGATGTTCGACAAACCAAATTTACTTGGACTGACACTTGTCAGCCCATTAATATTCCACTCCAGGGCAGCAAAAGCTTCCTAAAAAATCATGTTTATGACCCTTCCTTGAAGAGAAGCGTGAAGAAGTATCTTGCGGACCGGTATGGCGATGCCAACTTATAGGATACCATTTTGGTCATCGGTTGTCATGGCAATTAGGGCTCCTCTTTTGCAATCAGGCAAGGAGGAGCCAATGTACCGCGCTACAATAAAAAAAATATTAAGAATTCATACTTTCGCGTTGCATTATAACACTAATATTATTTATCGGGACTAAACGCGATATTCATTATGTAGTATACATATCCTACATTATTGATATCGCGTTTAGTCCCGTAAATAATATTAATGTTTTCGATACTCGAATTTCGCTATCTAAATGCTTCTTTGTCTAAGGACCCCGGTCTAAAGATTTTCCAACCGCTCAGAGCAATTGATCATCGTCGATTGATAAAATCTACTTATTTGGCGTCGGGCGACGGACGAACGACGAACGGGGACACACCCGTTATTTTCCGTACTAACTATGGAAAACGCTCTACGCCAAATAAGTCGATTTTACTCGCGATCGCTACTGTTCGACGCTTGATCAATTAATTGGTCTGGTCCTTCTGGTCATACGCCTGTCCTATAAACGCTCATTGCTTCGGTCTATAATTTATGCGGCTATAAGCTCTTTTTACTTTACTCTATGCAATGACAAAACCTATGTTACGATGCATTATATTTAAATCCCAGATGAGATGAAAATTAAAAAAACCTTGGCATTAGAAGCCATACATTACTGAACTATCATTTTCACTACCTAGTAGTAGTAGTAAAGGGAGCAAAAACCCATTTTGTTTTTATTTTTAAGTTATTTAAATGATCATATTATGCTTCAGGTTCTCCAAGAGACTCTTTGAATTATACGTTTTTAAAAATTGTGTAATGGTTCGGTTAAAAAAATAAAGCTACATTCTACTGCTTGCTTGATATCTGCCGAAAAATATGTTGAGACTGATAGCAACACGAAATTGATGCAACTGTAAAGTTTTTAACTTCCATTGATGTAGTTAATACAATTTTAAAATGTAAAACAGCAGAACTGTAATTTTGAAAATATTCTGTCTAATGTTTAACATATTATTATTAAATTGCACTTTATTTTTACATGTTCATAAATCTACGTTTGGATAAGACATACTCTTTAGAATTCCATTGGTAGTTAATTTTCAGTAGGTGCCGAAAGAGAAATTATATTTTTAATCAGCTCATTGATATTTTTATTCCTGTCCATTTCTTGTCCCCATGTGCTAGGCCTGAATAAAAGATTTTAGTGCATCAAACATTTACCTATTAGAAATATACACATGTTAAATTCTTTTGGTAGTAATTTTAAAGTGCATATTAAGGCAATAAGCATTTATGTAGTTGTAATTCCATTTGTTACTAACATGTTTGTACAGGAAATTAAGGTCATTGTATATACCTATACTTTTGCATTGGAATAAATACTTATGAATGCATTTTTTGTTTTCCATTCATACCTGCTAACATCTTAATTAAACTGTTGTATAGAACTAGCAAATATTTCATGAAATCTTACTTGTTTTGTGTGTTACACTTTTGAGTTCAAAAATCAATGAATAAGGTAAAAATTAAACCAATCAATAACTAATAAAATTAATTTACTTAAACATATTATTTTTACTAATCACCAAACAAATACAATAAACATTCAATATGAAATGCAATAACAAAAGAGGTTATGACAGAACAGTTATGATTCTACCAGCATGTGATATCACCACACTTAAGACTAAATATGTCCACAAGTGTTGACTGACTGGTAAATAATCACTGCCTTACACATTGAGTCATTTGCTATTCAGCCCCATCCCAACTTGTTCAATCAGTTTTCTCTTTCTCTTTAGTGAGTAAGTCAGTTTCAACTGTGGCCAAAGCCCACTTGTGTTCAGTGATCTCCAGCGCTTCCCATTCAGCCTTGAAAGCTGCTTTTGGGTCTGGTGGCATCGCCATAGCCGCTCCAGACATCTGCTCTTGCATTATTTTAGACTGGTCTGCCGCTAAACAAAAATATTAGGATAAGTATTGATTTTGAAACATAATTTAAAACACCTGTTATTTTTGGGATTTATCTTTTCTTTCAAAGGTTCACAGATTTCAAAATCCTATTGTAATAATGTGTAGACAAATAAAACCTTTTGCCACTAATCAAAATTTTATTTGTAGTCGTACTTTACGTGATTACTGATGTATATGAAAGGACAAACAAAATCTCTTACTTACCATTATTTTCTCCAAGAACCAGGGCATATATTGTCCTCAATCCGAAGACATTTAGGAAGTACCATGAAGCTGAGGAAACCCATGAGGCATCCAGGTAGGTCAACTCTACTCCTCTTTGCAGCATGGGCTTGAAACGGAGGGTCAGTGGAAATGGCACCTTAGCTGTAAAGTAAATAAGCACAAATATTAATTTGGTCATTGGCACAAATAAGTTCTTTATCTGTCTAGTCAGGATATACTTGCACCATAGACAAAGTTTTGGCACATACAGTTTTTTTATGTGATAGGTAAGCAAACAAACTTTTTTATGTGAGAGGACAGATGGCGCTGCCGTCATGTAAACATCGGCTCCGTATTAAATAGACCTAAAAAATAGTAATTGTGCAAATAGTGACCCAAATTTTGAACAGTACGTGCAGTGTTATATAAATAACCTACACAAGTGTTATCCTAAACAAATACAGAGTATTTTAATAAAAACTGTGAACAACACAAATACAACGTGATAGTGACTGTGACTTTAAAATCGTGACAATAATTGTACAGAAGTGATCGCAAATATTAGTAATTCATGAGAAATAGAGAGTGAAGTGAAATAACCAGTACTATTCACCTCAAAATCCGGATTTATCAAAAGGACTAATAGCAGGCGGTTAATTTTATTTGAATTTAAGTGCAAAAGCAGTCTTGATAATAAGCAATTTTAAACCTTACTTGCATTGAAATAAGACTAAAATTGCCTCATACCAACCGAAACCTACGTCAACTATTGTACTTGAACGGGGGTATCTTCTCATCAATAAGTCATGCTAGAAACACTGTTTACGGTCATTATTTATAAATCATAGAAAACGACCAACATAGTTCAAAATTTCGACTTAATGCACAGATGGAATTTGGTCCAGTGGCACGACTCTGCGGTCGGAATTCTGTGAACGTAGGTTCAAGCCCAACAGAGTGAAAAACTTTTTTGTGTTAAATATTGTTCTTTCGAACATTTCATCGAAACATTCATAGAGTATATTTGAACAAAACAAGTAAACACTGCTGGAAAGATGGCACCACTTGTTGTTTGCCAAAAATGCAAACTCAAAGTGGACCCACAAAGTACATTATTGTGTTCATCGTGTAAGAACTACTACGAGTACGATTGCGTCGGTGAATCAGAAAAATTGTTCCGTTTAAAAGAACCCGCCAAAAAAAAGAACTGGATTTGTAAAGCATGTAAATCAAAACCAAAGGACGCCTCATCTACACATGGCGTCGGCTCCTCTAATGTAACACTTAGAAAGAAACAGTCACCAACTACGAGTAAGTGTCGCAGGAACATTATTAATAGCAATGTAAACAATACACCTAGCGCCACAGATGGGACCCCAAAGAGCTCGCTCTCGCAAATAGACGATTCACGTTTACTGACACCAACTAACACACCAGATGGATTTTCAATTAGGGACAGCCTTTTGACAAAAAGCTTGGACAACATTATCTTGGAACCAGATCAAAAGGAGTTAAGTGACACTATTAGCGACTTACGAACAGAACTAGCCTCATTACAGGAAGCGTTTGAAAACAACATATTAGAAAATAACGATCTTAGAAGACAAATTGCTAAACTGACGAAAGACAACCAAACACTTAGAAAATTATGTAAATCGACAATTAATGACAGCCCACGTAGTTCGAACAGCAGCAGCACTATGAAGAAAATTACAAACTCAGAACTGACGCCGCCGAGTCCGGCGCCGGGTACATTGACGCTTAAAACAAATACTCAACTTGAAGAGGAATTCATTTGCCTGCAAGAAAAATTCTTAAGATTAACCGAGCAATTTAAGCACGCCGAAGAAGAAATATCTAAACTCAACCAATACATTATTTCCCTAGAAAAAAGGCTTTTATCATCATCCATTCAACTTGCTCATGAAAATAAAGAGGTCAACTGAACCGCGAAGCAAAGAAATAAAATATTCGTCTTCGGAACACAACGATGCGTAGGATTGGCGTCGGCATTATTAAGATCACGAGCAAATACTTCATACGAAAAATACGACATCACTTCGCAAACAATGCCATACGCACTGACCACTGATGTGATTAAAAAATGTTTCAATACTACAATAATGAAAAATGATAAAGTAGTATTGTGCATTGGAGAAAATGATTACGACCTGAAAATACTTTCCAAGGAACTACGTCGCCTATTGACAAGCTTCGAAGTTAACAATGACGTAATCATCTTGAATGTTTTGAATAATATGTATGTTAATGTAAATAATCTTAATAACACAATTCAAACAATATGTAATGAATACAAAAACTGCCAATATATAAATTGTAAATATACACAAATGTACAAAATATGCAATTCGATAAATTTTATAATTGATTGTATTGACTATGAAAATAAATATTTAAACGTTAAGGAATTAAAAAGATTGATTATGCGTGGTGAACCATCGTCTCAAAATATGGATTCCAGTAAAACAAAGCATGCAACTGTAGCTAAGGTTAAGAATATAAAACAAAGTGCAATAACAAACTATTTCCACAAAATTGATGCTAACTACGTAAATATGCCTAATATAAATATCAATAAACATAAACGTGTCTTAACCGAGTATTTCCCCAAAGTAAGCAAGAGTCAGTTTTTTCTTGACAAACAGTGATAAAGATTCGTCTTATTCTTTGAAAGTCTTGCATCAAAATATCGCCAGCGTATTATCGAAACAGGAATTGCTGGAGCTGGTTTTGCAGGAACTACAAGAATTAAACATTGTGCCCGATGTAATATGTCTCTCAGAGACTTTCTTGCGTATAGGAAACGAAAAAAATTTAAAACTTAACAACTACGAACTGGCATCGGCGTTTTGTAGAAATAAACAAAGAGGGGGAACCTGCATTTTAACCAAACGTAACATAGCTTATAAGGAGACAACGATAGTAAAAACGTATGCAACACAAAAGTCTTTTGAAGCCTGTGGAATCGAAGTTTCCTCGTACAACTTGCTGATATTGTGTCTGTATAGAACGCCTTCGTCGGACCCTAACATATTTCTTTCAAAATTAGAACATTTGATGTTTGATATAGCGAAGAGGTATAGGTCGACCACTAAAATTATAATTACTGGTGACTTCAATATTAATACACTGAAGCCTGGAAAAATAAGTAATATACTTAGCGATTTATGCAAAAATAATAATTTGAAATGTCACATAACCGTGCCTACACGGAGGGAGTCCTGCATTGATCATATCTTGAGTAATATCAAAGATGCCAGTGCCACAGTCTTGCCCTTGCATCTGTCGGACCATGATACAGCCCAACTATTGACTTTCCCCATAAATAAAAAACCTTTCGGGATAAAATCATATTTTATCCAAAGAAAAAATTATTGTGCCGAAAATATCAGGAGGTTCAAAAAATGCCTAAGTGATGTATCGTGGACGGACATATACTCAGAAACAGATTTAAGAAAGGCTTTTGGGAAGTTTCATGACTCGCTGTGCTTGTTTTACAACCTCTGTTTTCCAATTATCTACAAAAAAATTAATAATAATAACTCTTATAAACAGAATTGGATAAGCAGGGGTATCAGGCACAGTTGCAAAACAAAAAGGGCGCTTAGAGCTAAGTATTATAAAGAAAAAACAGTACTAAATAGAAATAAGTATATTAAGTATTCCAACATACTAAAAAAATGCATCACATTCTCTAAGAAGAATGCGAATATAAAATTTATTAACAGTAGCAAAAACAAATGCAAGGCGACATGGTCAATAATTAATAATGAAATGCGTTATACGACAAGTAATAACAACATTGACAATTTATTAATTAATAATATAATTTTAACTGACCCGCTAGAAATATCTAACGCTTTTAATGATCACTTTATTGAATCAAATAACATGATAACTAGGACTCAAAATATGAAACAAAAAGAAAATACGTCGCTGCTTAATTCTATATTCCTCAGCCCCATGTCGGAAGAGGAAGTTAAAAAAGAAATTATGTCCCTTAAAAACACTACTGCGGAAGGTTATGACGGTATTAGCACGAAAGTAATTAAATCTTGTGTCATGGAGATAGTACCTATAATGACTTATCTGGTAAACCTCTCATTTGCTTCTGGAGTATTTCCAGAAACATTAAAAATATCAATTGTGAAACCTTTATATAAAAAAGGAGAGAAGGGAGATATTCAGAATTATCGTCCCGTCACTCTGATACCCGTTATTTCCAAAATATTTGAAAAGTGTATGTATAATAGGCTGATAAAGTTTTGCGACAAATACAATTTAATTCAAAAAGATCAATTCGGCTTCCAAAAACGCAAATCAACAACACTAGCCATGTTCACACTTATAAATAGCGTATTGACTAATATTAACAACAACAATTTGACTTCAGGTCTATTCTTTGATCTATCGAAGGCATTCGATTTTGTAGATCATGACGTCTTAATGCGTAAGCTAGATTCGATCGGGATTAGAGGACTAGCGCTAAATTGGATATCGTCCTATCTAACAAACAGACAACAATGTGTCTCCGTAAGTAAGGTAACCGGAAATAAACTTGTACCTTTTCTTTCTAGTTACAAGTTCAATAGGCTTGGTGTTCCTCAGGGAAGCATCCTAGGCCCAATATTATTTTTGATTTACATAAATGACATAAGTAAAATTACTAATCACAAATGTATTCTATTTGCGGACGATATATCTATTATAGTAACAACAAAAAAAAACAACGGAGATTATATTTACCTTCACCAAACTGACATTAATAATACTATCGACAAAATTATAACATGGCTTGAAACGAATAATCTTAAAATTAATCTTAGTAAATCAAAATATGTACAATTTAATCGACCAAAGAATCCTAAATTTGACATAAAACTTGACATCACGAAAATAGAAGAGGTTAAACAACTAAAATTTCTGGGCGTAATAATTGATCAAGATTTAAATTGGAAATTTCATGTGGACCATTTATGTAACCGACTTCATAAATTTGTATATGCGCTCAGTAAAATAGGCAAAGTAACTAACTTGCCTACAGCAATATCAGCTTACCGGGCATACGTAGAATCTCTGTTGCGCTACGGAATGATACTGTGGGGAAATAGCACAGACATTCAAAAAGTATTTGTGGCACAAAAGAAATGCATCCGTGCCCTCTGTGGAATCCCACCTGACAAATCTTGTAAACAAGTATTTAGAGACCTTGGTTTGCTACCTCTACCGGCCTTGTATATTTATGAGATATGCATGTTTGTACATAGGCATATTGCATTATTTCGCAAAGCATGTGATACAAATTCTAGATTTAAAAGAAATCCTCAAAGACTTGTTTTAAACGAAATTCCTCGTTCTGAGAAATATAACAAAAGCTGTCTTACTATGTGCGTGAAGATCTATAATAAGATTCCAAATGACATTAAAATGCTGAATACAACTATGTTTAAAAAATCATTGACCATTTTATTAACTAAATACAATTTTTATGACATAAGAGAATTTTTAAATGTAAAGTTTTGATGTATAAGTATTTGCATGCTATCGCATTGGCTAAACATGTGCTCTTTTTTATTTTGTAACATCATTTATACCGTGTTTAAAGCAAATAAATGAATTATTATTATTATTATTATTTGTAGGTACTCTTGGAGATCTCGGGTCCACTGGGACCCGGTCCTTTGAAGCATGCGTGGGGCCAAAGCCAACAGCGCAGAGGCTTTTTTGTACCGTTTGATCTAAGTGGGATGTGTACATCTGCCGGGTTCTATCTCTGACTAAATACAGATCTAGTCAAAGACAGCACCCGGCAAATGCAAGAACTATTGTAAAAATAAAAGGAAAACAAAATCCAGGTCTATTAGGTGCAATTCGATGGTTTGGTAACTGGGCTATGGGTTGAGACAACGGACGTCTGCTATGCAAATGTCTCAATGTTTGTTCTCCTAGCAGACGGTGACTAGCCTCCCACTGGATGGGCCCCCGAAAATAGCCACCGCTCTAAGCGGCCATGGCGGTCGCGGGTGGCACGAGGGCAACATGGTCGTGGTCGGCTCAGGGTGTCGAGAGGTGTACACCGCTTTCTGCTCGGTGGTTGCCCACCTCACCAACTCGCGTCTTACGCATATTTCACTTCCACCCTGCGAGCATATAGCTCTTGCGCTCCACTCCGGACGGCCAATTAAGGCAAGCCAGAGGTGGGGGAGAAGATGGTAAAGTTCCCCCGGGAGGTCTCGGGTCCGTGGTGTCGCCACACACCAACAGCTCGCCACAAGCTGCCCTGCGGAGACTGATTGCATTGGTGGGAGTTGTAATTCCTCAAGGAAGATCTCCAACTTCCACCAATGGGCGATGGGGTCGTCACATCCCTACGCTCTTATTATTATTATTATTAACAATTAAGAGGGTCACCTGATGGTAAGTGATCACTGCTGCCCATGGACATCAACAACTGAACACGGGGTGGAGATGCCTTGTCTGCCTTTGAAAATCCTATGATCTTCCCAATTGAGCTCTGGCGATCTTACTCACCAGCAGAAATATATATAGCACAATAGTTACGAAGTGCTACTTCACTGTGGTCTTCTGAAAGGTGGAGATACTTCTCCAGACAAGTGGCTCATTCGAGTGGAAGTTAGCGAGAATACAAAGCTCTACATCTCTTATTACATTTGTTGTTTTTAATTTTGTTGTTTCAAATTGATCACACACTGCATGATAATTCAACTTACTTGTTAGAAATCCACTAAACATCCAGTTGATCCAGCCACCGATTACAATCATGGGCAGAACATTTGTGACATTCCCTTTCAGCATGTCAGTCATCATGCCAGGGTCTGTCATGGGATTCTGAAAAAAGTAAATTGTAATACAATTTGATTGTAATTATTTTGCTACTAATTAAGGCAACAATATAGCCATTACATGCATATTTTTCAATAAGAATTTGTAAACCACAAGCTTCTTTTTCTCTTATCCTATATGTTATATAAATTAAAGATACATAAAAGCCTGCACTCTTGGGAATCAATCTACACTAATATTATATTATAAAGAGGAAAGATTTGCATGTAACAAATAAACTCAAAAACTACTGGACCGATTTGAATAATTCTTTTACTGTTTGCTAGTTACACTATCCCCGGATCACTATATACTTTTGATCCCGGAAATGTGGGGGGAAGGGAAAACCGCCTAGGCTAGTAACATATAAATGTATCTAAGTAAAAGAAATACCTGAGATGTGGCTGCTCTCTTTTGGACTTTGAAGTATCCAGTCTCCTCATTGTTGAACCAATGCCTGCGCATGGCGAATGACTGTCTAGGCAAATATTTACCGTTTTCACGCAGAAGACGAGCGCGTATCATTACTTGACTGTAACGTTAGAAGGAAAACATAAATCAGGTTATCAAGAAGTCGGCTTCAAGCCAGTTTTATAAAGTTAGGTACATAATTAGTAAAAACTAAATACTCGTAAGCTTCAAGTACCTGTCCTGAACCTGAAGGAGCTCGATTTTCTTCTGTGAAGACAAAATGATGGAAACATAGTGCCTTACAATGCCAACCAAGAAGGTGATGATTACGATTGGTAGAAACACCCATAATCGGATGTTTGGATCTAAAAGCAGTTCTGCCATGGTTTAAGTCACTGTATTCTTGTTATAAATTAGTGTTATTTCTAAATTGATTGATACTATTCCTAATTAACTAATTTCCGTCCGAGAGGGAGGGACTGGAAAATCATAGGCTAGCTAGATTGATTTGACATAAATGTTTTTTTTTGGGAGGATTTTTTTGACACAGATAAAACATAACTATAGGGCATAGAGTACAGAATATAAAGTATTTTTATTGTCTTCACATTTTGACTTGCGGATTGTTATAAAAAATGGGAACTTTGGAAACTATCGATTTTGAATGAAAATTGATTAGAAATATTATTTTTAAGGGAGGCTTTATTTTTTACATATTATAGGTCAACATTTAAGAAGAATAAAAATTAAATTAGATTGCGAATTATTTTGTAACAAAGATCTTGAAAATCTTTGTTTTGTAACCTTGTGAACTCAGAATTTGTGACCTGACCTTTATGTCGTGAACGAATGAATAAATGAATGAATGATTGATTTTTCCAAGATCTTTGTCTACGTACGTAAATTACGAAACAAAAAGTCGGTGTTTGTTTGTTTGTTTTGTATTCGTTGTTGTTAAAGTAATAAATAGAGGAATACTGGGCCATCGGTTTTATTAATGCTAGACATAAGAAAAAACACATTTTATTCTCATTTTTCGGAAACAATTCAAAACTGTTTTCATTCAAATTACTGCGGAGAATCGTGAGAATGCCTCGAGCGCGCGCAAAAGTTCCTCCTATCAATAAAATGTCCAGTAAAAATTTAAAACCTGATGATTTTCAAGGAAATCAAGTCCCTGATGATGTTAAAATAAAGGAGGAACCTTTAGATGAAGAGGAACCATCCACGAGCGCAGCGGTCCCTGATTTGAGTCAATTTAAATTTAATAGAAAACCTCACGTTAAAATTGAGTTTGAAAAAGATTCACCCAAAAAACAGGTAACTTCATTCATTTATTGCCTATAGACTCACGAAAAAAAATTAGTTGTCTTTTAAAAGATGTATGAAATAAAATGCGAACCCTTGTCTTCGAGGCAATGGCCGGGAAGAGATCTAAACAGCGTCCCTTCAGAATGATGGAGATGATGACTACATCTGTATAAAAATTGTTCAGTCCATTTCTGCATTAGTCAATGTGATTTGTTGTGTTTTAGGAACCTGGTCTTTGGGAGCCACCCAATTGGCGAGAATTCTTACTGAACCTGAGAAATATGAGATCAAACAATGATGCTCCTGTCGATACAATGGGCTGCCACATGGCCATGGATGAAAATGCACCTCCAGAAGTATGTTTAAGTTTTCAGAAGCAAAATTTTTTTATAATGTTTCTATTCCAGGTGGAACTTTTTAGTTGCTGGTACTACGAGGATAATTTAAAAAACTTATTTAACTGTATTGTTTGGCTACATGTTCAGTCCTTATGCCACTTAAAACTTAGGCTAACCTTTGTTATAAAACAATTCAATTATTTTTCTCTTTTGCAGGTCATGAGATATCAGAGTCTTCTTGCCCTCATGTTGTCCAGCCAGACTAAGGATCAAGTAACATTTGCAGCCATGGAACGCCTCCGAGCACGTGGCTGTACTGTGGACAATATCCTCAACATGAGTGATGAAGAACTGGGGAAGTTGATATATCCTGTTGGATTTTGGAAGGTATACATTTCTCTTAATATAAACCAATAGCATGTTATCAGATATTTGGTATCCTTTTACGTTAACCCATGCAATTCCACAACATAGCGATGACCTATGAGAGAGTGCTCTCATAGGTCATCGCTACTGGCATTTTGAAATATTGAGGATCAAACTCAGTATGGGTTAAATAATTTATCCACTCAACTTTCCAGACAAAAGTCAAATACATAAAGAAGACAACACAAACTTTAAAGGAGCAGTACAACGGTGATATTCCAGACTCAGTTGAGAAACTATGCAAACTAACAGGAGTTGGGCCCAAGATGGCTCATATCTGCATGAAAGTTGCTTGGAACAGGATTACAGGCATTGGTAAAACAAAATATTTATAAAAACTATTTTATTTTCTCATTTAAATATTTTTCTCTGAGCTGTGGCATGTTTAATCTTCATTTCTCTTTCATCTTGCAATGATTGTTTACCACAATCTCTTTAAAGTTTCGAAAATTGTTTATGTTTCAGGTGTGGACACTCATGTACACAGAATAAGCAATAGAATAGGATGGGTGAAGAAACCAACCCCTACTCCTGAAGATACAAGAAAGGCATTGGAGGCTTGGCTTCCTTTTGACTTGTGGAGCGAGGTCAACCACCTCATGGTAGGCTTTGGACAAACTATTTGTACACCAATCAGTCCCATTTGCAATGAATGTTTAAACAGGGACATATGCCCATCTAGTGGTAAAGGTAGGAAATCTCCAAACAAGAAAACACCAGTGAAACCAGAAATTAAATCTGAAGTTGATGATGAAGACAATTTTGAAGACAAAAAGAAAATACCTGTTTTGAAACTAGAGCCTGTCAAGCCTGCATCTAAAAGAAAAGTTACTCCTAAAAAAGAGTTGCAGGAATCAATCCCAGTGCAAGAAGAATCAAATGTAAAGAAAAACTTATCTAAGAAGACATTAAAAAATAAAAGCACAAAGAATGATACACCCAGCCATAGTAATGATGCTGATATGGATGATTTCAAAGAACCTGGTGAATCTGGAATCAAAGTCAACACAAATAAAGAGGAGAGGTTTATACCCCTCAAAAGAAAGTCACCTAGGAATAAAGATGTCCAAATTGATAAAAAGAGTTCTAACATAACAGTTGAGAAGAAAAGAACTCGAGCAACAGAAAAGTAAATGATGCCATTCCTTTGTTGTTATTTTGATTGTTACTTAAATACGGGTATTGTACTAATTATTAAGAAAAAAATATTCAATCATGTGCATGGTATTTGCTAGATATTAAAAATAAAACATTTTTTAATTACATACAAGATTTTTTACTTCAATGTTTTCTTCTTCCAACTTTTTTCTTTGACTTATCTTTTCGTGGTTGCATTTTACCCTGCTGTCCTTTCTTTTGTTGAGATTTCTTCTTATTCTTCACTCTGTCCAATTTACTCTTCATTTGGAAAACTTTGCTTTTTTGTATTTTCTTGGTTGCCTGTTGTTTTAACATCTTCTTTAATTCCTTTTTAGTTTTCATATTATCTTCTTTTTCTTCTGTTTCTGATTCCTCATTATTGCTTTCTTCATCTGATCCCATTCCAGAGATGTGTTCTTTGATAATTTCTTTCTTTTTAGGAGTTTCCTTTTTACTACTTGTTTCCTTTGGTTTATTCTCGCCTATGACCAAGTCTTTCTTCTGAAGGGTGTCAGAGGACAGCTCTACAATTTTCACGTTGACATCCTCATCCTCATACTCTTCTTGAAGTAATTGTTCTATGTCGGGTATGGGACGGCTTGATACTATGAGCTTCTTGTACGATTCCTTGTTCTGAAATATGATAGATTTTTCTGTGTAAGCTTGGTAGAATAATCTAAGTTAATAGCTTATGTTTAAAGTGAAAGAATAGAGATCATGATATGGCCCAGCATAGGAGATAAATCTTATGATTTATTTCTTAAAGTTAGAAAGGCTGGCCTAAGATCACTTTTCGTATCTGGATTAAGGTATGGTAAGTAAAGCCTACAATTATCAAACATAAGATCTCATATCATTAAAGCTTCTATAAAATCAATCAAAATGTGTTTCAAATTGTCACCTCTTGTTTTATTCGCCTCTTTTCTTCCTTCAACATGCGCTGGAGTTCTTCCTGAGCTTTCTTCTTTCGCTCAAGTTTACGTTTCCGGAAACCACATAAGAAATCTCTGTAAATACAACATAGGAAATTAATAACACTGAAACGTAAAGATAACGTAAACGTATCGAATGTTGTGATTACCGTTACGTACTTTCGCTTACTTTCATCAAATATCAAAGTGATTTTCTTTTTTCGTTCTGTATTTTTATTCTTCCTTTTCCCCATAGTCTTAATTTAAAGTTTTTTTCCTTCGACGTGAAAATTCAGTGAAATATTATCTTATATTCGTTCACCAAAGAACACGATCTTTTTATTTAACATAACCTCTAAAAATGACAGCAGCGGCACATGCGTAAACAAACAGCTGATTGTTTGACAATGCGTTTAGTTATCTAACGAGGCATTATTTGTTGCGAGAAAAAAATTATTTAAAGAACTATTTTCATAAGGTTTTTAATCAGAATTTTTTTGTGAGAATCAGTTTTAGGCGAAAATAGAGAGTTGTCATCATACTTGACTTTTTTGTGGTGTATTATCGCATTTACTGGGAAAAATAACATTCATCACTAGTTTCTTTCAAATTATTCTATAAATTACTTAATTATATCGTTTGCATTATTATCAAATTGTTCTAATATTGGAATAAAAATAGAATCCTTTGGTAAAATTAAACGTGAACATTTCGAATTAGCAAATTTTGGCAAACAATCAAGAATTTTTGAAATCCTGACTTGTGATTGGTCGCTTGGAGCAATTATTATTTTTTATGAGCCTTCATTGAACCAATCAGCGCACAAGTCCACAATAAAGACGGACTCATCAGCAGCATGGCTGTCAGTATAAATTTGAAGCTTGAACGATGCGCTTCCTCTCGTCGCTTTGGTTTTTTTTGTTTGTGCAATTTGACGAAAATGTTATCGTGTGTGATATTGTGTGGCATCAATTATGGAGAAATTTGGATGCAGTGACCTGATATCTACCTTGTTACGCAAGGTGAGTGTTAAATTATACGCTCAAAATCTAAATTATTGGATGAAAAAAGTGAATATAATGTTTCTTACGAACTGGCTAGCAAAAATCGTGACATCAAAAAATCAATCTGAAACTCTCTACGTGTGTACTTATGATCGCAGTGTATTTTAGGCAATCAAGGTCGTGTAGAAAGGTCTAAACGGGAGTGCGAGTGCATTAATTGAAATAATCAATACGATTGTGTTTGCACAGCCATATGTTAGCATGCGTGAAAGGGTCGCGGTGTTACATATATACCGTTACTTATAGTTCTATGTTCATTTTTATGATCTACTTTGTCATCTTGCCTCGAACCATCATAGTAAATAATATTATTGTATATGTCTACCCTCCAGACAGATCAATAATAGCAGACAGATTTTAAAGTCCACTTTGCAATGCAGTGAGAGATATTTGATTTTGTTTTTAATTTGTGGCCAAGTGTAAGCTGACCAAATACAGTTTAAAGTACCCTCGCATCAGATATTAAGTTAATAAAGTGACTATCTCATCCTTAGTTTTGAACTGCATTGACTGAAAGTGCAAGTTAAAAGGGAAATGCATCAGACAATGATGTTGACTCTTATAGTGTTTTGGGACAGGTAAAAACATTTCTTACTATGGTTTAATATCTTAATAAGGTTCAAAAGTTAAATGAATAATGTTACATGTTAATGCATTTTATCACGCCTAATTGAAGATTTCCTGCATGTTATTTGTGCTCTAAAATAAGTAACCCAGGTGCCATATTGCTTTTATTTGGACCTTTGTTGAAGTTTATTGAATCAACATTTCATTTAGTTTTTGTGGTCAGTATTTGTTTTTACATGTAAAACTTGTTTGTTTATCTTGTATTTTTATGTCTAATGATTATCTACTTGTATCCGCTGACAATGAGAATCTTCGGGTATTTACAATTGACAATGACTACAGAAGGTTACTTATTTTTATAAAGCTATCATAATATCATTTGGTACTTACTTCATCCTATAATCCTATAACTGTTTATAATATGAATTGCAGTCTACTAAATCTTGTTCAGACGCTACATTGTGAACATTGTCTATTACAATGTGGTTGTGCATTAGGTATAATGTTGCCAGGCCTGATCTCTCTACGGTTGTGTCAGATTGCTGTCCCACCGAATTATGAGAGTGAGGGAATAGGGAGTGCACCTGTGCTTGCGCACTCACTTGTGCACTAATATACTAAACTTTTTTCACTAAACTAAGAATATCCTAGGTTACACTACACATCATTATGCCAGGTGATTAAGTTACCCAAGTGGAATTCTTTATTTTTCTTATTTATAATCTAAAGTAGATTTGTCAATTTCATTAAGTATTGGTTACAGACTGTTTAATAATACCTAATAGTTTTCATGCAAAAGCAGCGTTTGTTTACATACTTGAAATTGACTTGTTGAATATTAAAATCAAATATTTTTCACTTTTTACTGTAAGGACTAATTGGGTAGTTTCCGTTAAACCTTTTTTATGCATTTGTTGCAAACCATTTTTATTTAACAAAAATAATTTAATGTAATCTGATATCTCTACCTTCTACAAGATTTTTTTCATAGACTTAATATTTTTTTTGCATTATTAGCAGCTCGTCCTGGTATTGACTGGGATTTTTTTTTTAGTACCAAATATAGCCTTTGTTACTCAGTGACAATGTAGCTTGCTAATAGAAAAATATTTTTTGAAATTGGTCTTCTAGTTTGTGAATTTATTTGTTACATGATATAAACATACAAATCTCTTTATAATATTGGTATTACTTACCATACCTTAACCTACTTTAAAAATGAAACATAATTTAAGTAAAATTTCCCAAACTTTACTTAAGTGCAATTATCGGAATGCTACTCTTTATACTTTGTTCACTAGTTACCTATCTATTAAGAGGTATAGTCCCCCACTAAGTTTGCCCAAATGATTTGATACTATCTTATCTCTGAAGAAATGATTGAGTAGTGAAAATTTGGGCTTGGAGACCTGAAAGATATCAGTGGTTCTGATTCTTATCTCTTTTTAAGCTATAAAAAAAGTAAACCAAGTTAAAAATGGAATTTGCCTCATTTTTGGGATTTCAATATACTATCTATTAATATTTTATCATTTGTTAATAGTATGCGAGAACAAATAATTATTTGCTTTCTGGCATTTCCTAGAATTCCCAATACCCGACCAAGCATATAATTACCTAGATTTAGGTCGACCAATTTATTTTACGCGTACCTTTTTTGACGCAAGGGTACCGATTCTCGCCGTAGCTGTAGGCTGGCTGTTTACTACCTACCCACGCCTATAACGATTGACGGACGATACGTGCAATAATTTATTGCAGCCCATAAATTATTGCACCTTTTCTGTTAATAAAATGAATGAAGGTATGTGCTAAATAATGAAGTTGTATTGGGTCATTCTGGTCATGCTTTAGTGACCAAAGTAACATTTTATCAGAAGCTCCCTACCTTTGTAAATATGTTCTTCTGCTAAAGCATTATTAATTAGTCACTGTGATTGGCTAAATTCCGGACTGTCAAATAAATTTTGCACAGATAGATAGATAGATCATAGATCAAATCTATGCATCTTCCTCACATTTACACAGATTGTAAATACATAAGTAGGTAGGTAGATATAATATATTTAATCTATCTTCCGAATACGAGTATTTAAGTTGGCGATTGTATATTGTGTCTTGAAAAACTTACAATTTTTACATTTACCCGCAATTTATCAATGCCGTAAAATGGGTGTTTCGGTAAAGTAAAATCTAAAAAAAAACGGTAATTTCACATTAGGCACTGTTCTTTGCAATGATTAATTAAATTAGTTGTTTCTTCGACCTTCACAATTTCCGAGTAATTGCAACTGTAAATTTCTAATTTATGTGAACAAACTTGTTTTTGTTACAGGAGGATTATATGACCTGAGCTGATCGTAAAGTCAACATGACCTCGCGGTAAGTGTTTTCTTTTAAACAATACCATTTAATTTACAATTTAGAGGCCAGTTTTCATAGCTATTTCTCCCTATTTAGTTGTCCAATATTCTCGATATTGGACAACTAGTACGAGTCACGTTATCGTGGAGGACCAGCATGGTTGGTTATAATAATAGACGATCTCTATTAGAATATCTCTCTTAACTTCCCTATAAGATACAGTATTAGGTAATTGGTATGTTAGAAGAAAAAAACGTCAATAGCAATAAAATTACATAAAATAACAATGTCACTTTATGTTATTGTTATTTTTCGAGAACAGAAGAAAAGTACAGCACTTCGTTAGTTACATTTCTCTGAACAATAAATATGAGCTATTAAACGTCTCCTTATAAATTAAAATGGCTATAAAACATTTCAATTACAAGTCCCACGATAGGTACCTGTCGTAAGCAGTAAACTGTTTCTTTCTGTTGACAATCACTTCCTATTTCCTGCGACTCATAACGAATGCCAATGCAATAAATTGAAGAGTATAATTACCTACTAGAAATGCTATGCCTTGAATAGGAATTCTAGATTCTTTCATCAGGTCACCCGTTTGTTTCTTTCGTCTCCCTATCAGATAAAAGAAAGCAACAATGTTTTATTAACAGATTTGACGGGCCCGTTGGCCTAGTGGTCAGAGACCCTGGCTACGAAACCAAGGGTACCGCGGGTTCGAATCCCGCTAGGGGCATATGTTTGCGTGATGAACATTGGCATTTGTATTCGAGTCATGGATGTTCATAAAAAGTATTTAAGTATGTTTACCCGTTTCCTAGCATCCACAGTACAAGCTTTGAGCTTAGTTTGGGGCTAGGCAATTGGTGTGTTAGTCCAAGGAATTTATTATTAGTTTACAAGCGGCCGCCCGTGACTTCGTTCGGGCAGATTTTGGTTTATCCCGTGGCAACATTTAATCGGGATAAAGAGTAGCCTATCACCTAAGTCGGCTCATACCCCACCTCTATACAAAATTTCATTAAAATCCGTTCAGTAGTTTCAGCGGGATTGAAGGAAAAACATCCAAACAAACTATCACATTAATAATATTAATGAGATTATTTATTTATTATAGATTAGATCGCCTGTTCGTGCTATTGGAGGCGGGGGCGGGGGCTGCGACGCGGCGCGCGGCGGCCCGTCAGCTGGGGGAAGTGCAGAAGGCGCACCCCGAGGAGTTGCATCGGCTGTTGGGACGGCTGATGAAGCACCTTCGTTCGCCGGCTTGGGAGACCAGGGTGGCGGCGTCGCAGGTTTGCGTATTAAAGAATTTTAGACTGATAATGTTTTTTTAGGTTTACGCGACTGTTAGTCATGATATAAAACTACTTTTAAACGGATATAATCGCGGTTTAATCTTCAAACTACATATTTACATTTTAGATGCTTATTTCCGAAGATTTTTGACTTTCGCGTTGCATTACTATACTTATTGATATTTGTTAATGGGACTTAACGCGATATAACGCGCTATCGCGTTTTGTCCCGTTAACAAATCGATAATGTTTATCACCTCTGCATCTTTGTTTTCTTAATTTCTAATCTTTAAAAAATCGGACTATAGTGCGAGCTAATTCTAAGAGTGATTTTGACAAGAATAATTGGGTCCTTCCCATTGAAAGTTGTCGATTGAACTTCAATCGATCAAAAAATAGACTTGAGAGATGAACTTACTGTATTTTGAAAACATGATTGCGCTATAAACAGCGAGTGACGGTGAAAATGTCGCTCTATTTTTTCGAATCGCCGAGGTCAACGAGTGCAACATTAGAATATGTATAATTCTCAGAAAAACGTTACGCAGTTTGTAAATAAAAAGGTATATATATATATAAATGGTAATACGTTAATAGGCTAGCGGCAAGCACGTGTAAATCCGATAGAGCTTAGAAACGTGGAAACGTGAAAGAAACAGCTGATGTATCTCGTCAAACTATTTTTGCTTTGAGAAAGACAATCTATATTAATCATTTTTGCTTGGGAGATAACAACTTGCAATTACCTATCTTTGTTGATTTTCATATTTATCTTCATGATGTTAGAGTTGCATTCGTCATGATGATTATGATACTCGAATACTAAAACTGAAAACGTGTACGACAAACGCTATCAGTTACTTTTTTGCGTCCACACGCCACAAGACTAAAAAAACTTCTGTAAATTAGTTGTCTGCATATTTTTGTATTAGTTCATTTATGTAAAGAGTGTTTCGATCCTTAGCAAACCTTCGAACGTTAAACATACGAGCAATATAGGGTCACCTTTACACAAAATGATTATACACTACAGTTATCTGAGATCGGGCGCTTGTTTTTTTTATCGGCTTCTCCCGCTCCATCATTTCAAGACCTTATTCCAAAGGAATATGATCCTTATAACTTGATGAAATAGCTACCGCATCATCATAGCGCCTGTCCCGGTTGCATCCTTGGCCATTGCCTCGGAGCCCAGGGTACGTCACGTATGATCCTGAATTGACCTGCCTGGTTATTATGACATCGCATAAATAGCTTCCTATAATTGAAAGAAAGATAGATGATTAATAAAGAAGGCACTCGTACTTAGTTCTTAGCAGCAGGCAGCAAAACATTTTTACACCATAGTGACATAATACTATCCATTGTCGTACAGGATATATCTCCTGGCAGGATGCGGTACCGTCACAGGATGTGACAGTGTGACTATATTTAAATTATCTGCAACATGTTTGATGGGATGTTGCATTATTTGTCCGTTTTGCTATTGTTAACGTCCTCTTTCAGTTTATCATATACCTATTATTATTTTCTGACATTTTTGCAACATTATCTCCGTGTAAGAGTTAAAATATTCTCATCTTAATTTTTTCAAAGTGCTATTATTTCGGTGATGAAAATTTACAACTTTTTGTTGTTGAATTAACATACGCATAAAGTGGTGCAATTAATATTTCGGGGTCTTTCACATAGCAGTATTTTTTTTTGCTTTAATAAATTGTGCTTTGTAAAGATGAAAACTGAAATATTTTGAATGGTACGATAAATTCGTCTGCCTGGGGTAATTTTAAAAGAAACCTGTCAAAAAAGAAGTTCTCCTGGAATATTTTTATGTATCCACAGAAAGTTTAAACGTAAAATTCTATAACATAGGCATCGATAGAACTAACAGATTAATTGCATCTTTGGTCATAAAGCTCGGAACCTCCTTGTTTTTACAACAGGTACCTTTCGTATTATGAAGTTTTTTCTATACACTATAATATAAGTTTGCGTGCCGCGTATGTCGGCCGCAAAATATTTATTTTTCATCTTTTTATCTGATGCTGCTTGTGGCAAAGGTTATTGGAAAGTTTTTAGCGACTGTAATGAGATGGAGCGTATATTAAAAGCTACTTTCAAAAGCTTTTAAACAGTGTGGAATTTAGAAGTTGATAGTGTTTACACATGATTTTATAGCCTTACGATTGATCTCGAGTCCTCTAGTGGCGATTTCTATTTCAAAATACTTCAAGAGTATGAGAAGTCACTTTAGAAAATTCTGTTAAATTGTCGAGGTCCTAATGTCAAATACTACAAGTACGTTCAATAAAACTCTGTTTTTTACGCATGATTCGATTTGAAATCTATTTTCGATATACAAATTCTGAACTGTGTATAACTTCCTTTCTCTAAAGTTTTTCTGTGTGATATCTATCTACGTATCTGTTTTCTGTACTATTTCTACTTTACCAGCCTATTGTCTTTTATTTGTCAATGCTCCAGAATTATTTCATCCTTATCTTTCCATTGATTGTGTTTGTAAATTTTCATTAAGATATTTTCAGATTCTAGCTCTAGAACTTCCAAAAATACTCATTTTAAGTCGCATCAGTAGTCATCAATGAAAAATTCTAAAGCCATACTTTCCAAGACCTTATTTATTGAACATAATATATCGTCGTTCAGTTAAAATGCTTTTATTATTTTATTTCGGTAACAGTTGTTTGTTATTCAGACCCAGTTTTGCGCATTGACTTTGTAAAGGTGATACAACCGTCTGCGTATGTAGACGGTTAGAGGCCCTATAGATCTTTACTAATATTATAAAGAGGAAATAGGATTTGTATTTTTGTATGTAACTGATAAACCCAAAAACTTCTGGACTAATCTCAAGAAATCTTTACATTACATTTTTTTCATTTTACATTATCACTGAGTGAACTTAAGCTATTTAAGCGAAATCAAACTTAACACATTATTTCTGGATACATAGCAATGATTCGACTACATATCAATGTTTTTAGGTCTCAAAAGCAATTGAATCCAGACCAGGACAAACAGACATGTTCACGCACACATGTTTGTTCTGTGTGGGGATCGAACACGCGACCTCTTGGTCTAAAAGTCAACTTCTTGACCATTACCCTAATCGAGTAGTCAAAATATTTGACCCACACTTGACTTGTTTACAATTTTATTGACGCGGTTAAGGTGACTTTACTCTTTTTTTGTCTGCATTGCGAGCATCCTGTCTGTAATTATAATAATTAAAACGCCTGTATGATATCACAATGCTCAATTTTCCCAAACGGTGGCCCATTCAACTTGCGGTATAATTTATAGTGGTAGGTGATTTTACGGTCGATTTATATTCAATGAGTGCGCAGGCGCAGGCACAGATGTAGTCCACTTTGAGCACCCGCATTTGAGCACCTTTTTTATACTTGGAAATAACTCCGCTGCGAGCGACTAACCACTAAGCACCATTGGAGCCCAGGCTGGCATGCACTCCTTTTGGGGATGATGACTTGCCCCGATTACGGGCCGTCTTTCATTTGAAATGGTGCGACACGGTCCCCTAGGGAAATAAGGTGCGCATATCAGCGCCCCTCTTCCCTAACCGCCTTCTTCTAAACCACTCCATATGGCCCGATTCTTCTCGGACACGTTCCGAAGCCTCCTGCATGATAGCTTCTTCACAATCACAATAGGAGACTGCCGACTCCCAACCCGCATTTGAGCCCCTGGCCTAGCCTGCTTTGAGCACCAATTGATATTTGGTGCTCAAATTAATGTGCTCAAAAATTGGGTGCACATAGTGGATTATTTCCCAGATGTGTGCGGATCATACGTAGTTTGTTTGCGATGCGGAGACGCATTGTTGACGCATAATTGGCGACATTGTTTTGTCTGATTGAGATATTAATCTTGAGAACGCGTTGGTTCTCTGTGATACGTCGTGTGCGAGCCGATTTTATTTTATTGACGGCGGGTACGCCTTTTATGCGGCCTTTACAATATACATATCAAATGTTACCATACTTACTTAAAGCATTTGACGAGGAAGGCTTTAGGCTATGGTATATACCTATGGGTGAATGAAATTTTTGCAAAACGACTTAACAAATGGAACTACTTTCAATTGTTGATTTTCAAAGATCTAGTTTCTTGAGCTGATTGCGAGTCGCCGAGGATCCGGCTGAGTGGAGAGCCCTAGAAGAGGCCTATGTCCAGCAGTGGACTTCGATAGGCTGCTGATGATGTTTCTTGTTGCCAACTTGTTAAGTTAATGTTACTTGTAACTATGATTAGTAGGTCCGTTGGCTTGATTATGCAAATGAAAAAATTATCTCGTGGATTTACCTTTCGTCTCATTTGTTTTGGATTTGCGTCATTGTAATTAATGCACATGTAATTGAAGTAGTGTTTCATAGTTGTATATAAAAAAAGATTGCTTTATTGCGTATGCACCCACGTAGTCAGTCGTATTGTTTGTTGTTATGTTACGTAGTTTATGTAGTGGTAGTATTCACTCCCAAAAGCAATTAGAAATAGTAGTTCTAATTAGCATTCATTCTGACAAAGTAATGGCAACCAGTATTTATATGAAAATTATGAAATTGTGTAAAATGTTTGGCAGAGGCAACGTTTGGCGATATTATGTCATAAGATGCGATTATTTACTCGTACTATGCAATAAACTAACTCACTAAGGAACACACTATGCTGAAAAAAAAACGCATTTCCGCCGAAGTTCGGTCGCGTAATTTCGGCATAGTGGGTTCCTACACTAAAGGTTATATATATTCTTTATCCATATTTACAGAGTTAATAAGATTATCTTAAAAGTGTAGAATAAAAACATTCGAGAATATTGTTCACATTCTTTTCTGGGTGTGCTTGTCAATTGTAACGTCACATTTCGTATTGATTGCATTATTTACATCATCATAGTGGTTTTTAAGCCTGGGGCGTCGTTTACAGATAAAAATATCAAAATCTGTATCAGAAACGAGCTACTTTTTTGAACCTATAGTAAATATCTTGTTTCTTATCCAATTTAAAACTGCAAACTGGGTCAATAACGTTTGTAGCTCTATTTATCAAAAGAAAATATATTGGAGTCGTGGATATTTTTTCATGAAAGCTAAAATCCTCTATGCACTTGGTCATACATTATTTATTTATTCAAAATGACTATCTCAAATTTATATACGTCAGGGTATGTTTAAAATGTTTGCGATGAAAGGGAGCATGAATTTGAAAAAATCACTATGCAGTATAAAACAAAGTTATCACTTGTATGATCTTTAGAACAACGACGCAGCTTATGTTCATGTGGTTTTTTATCAGATAGAGTGACTCAAGAGGGTTAATGTGTATAATTAAATATTTGATACATGCATAGTATATTAGAGAAACACTGATTTATAGTTGCACTCTCGCGAAGCCGGGGTGGTTCGCTAGTGTACTAAATGTAGAGTCAGGATAGCATCAGTAAAATGAGTTAAGATTTACAAATCGTGATTGTAATAGCTATATGAATAAGTATCGAATAATGTGATATTTTTGTTTACAGGCCGTAGAAGCAATATTAGCCAATGTACCTGAATGGGAGCCATCTCCGTTTACTGGGAAGAAAGGTGAGTTATTTTTAGTTGATTTTTGCGGTAAAAAGCATATATTTTAATCTATTGTTATGTGAAGCGATGGGGCTTCACATCGCGTGGTAACCTAAGTGATAAACGTTAGTCACGTCAATCAAAATAATGCCACAGTTTTTTGGCGTCGAAGCATATCTACCGATGTATGTAAATCTAAAGTAAAATGTGTTACGATTGAGTAAAGATTAGGTGCATTGAAATCTACTATGTAACAACTGTCTTATAAAGCAAGCGTGACCCTATGAAGTGTGGGAATGGTTTCCACTAAATGCATGGCATTTAAATTAAAAGTTCTCTAAGAGAAACGAATCCCCCAATACCGTATCAGTCACTGCCATAAGAAAAAAGTCCAATTAATTGAACTTATCTTTAAGCTATTTTTTTTGGAGACTCTGTCCATAAATATACACTACCTACCTATTCCGGTATCAAAATTGACGTCTACTTACATAGTTTCGATAAACGATCTAATCTGTGACGATTGCAATACAAATAGGAGACGTGTCAATGACGCTAGTGAGTACCGTGACCGTGTTACTTTACGAAGACCGGTTCCATCGGAGCATCGTTTCTCCTAAGATGTCAATAGAAGAGTAGGTATAGATTTAAATAGTAAGATATGCCTTGGTAGTAGAAAACTGTGACATTATTTCGTGGACATGACGAAGGTTTTGAACATGCTGTTAGTGAGATAAGATGCGATGGACGCTTCAAATGTTTGTGCTAATTTCAGTGCGGGTCGAAGTATGGCTAGGGCTTAACGATTCAAATCTGTTTGATATTTCAGTAGCTATAGATTTAAAGAATAGGTAAAGATATGCCCCGACACCAGAAAACAATGTCATCATTTTGTTTGTGATGAGTAGTCAATAGTCATCATGACGAACGTTTCAACATGCTGTCACTGAGATAAGAAGCGACGGACGCTTCAAATGTTTTCGCTAATTTCAGGGCGGGTCCAAGTATGGCGAGGGCATATCGATTTAAATCTATTTGAGTAGGTACCAAAAGTATTTTCAATCACTTCGCTGTCACTTATCTACTCGCATCTTAACGTTAGCTTTTATTACAGTGTATCAAGGGTTAATGTTGTATGTGACTGTTTTTGTTTATAGAAAATGCAAATAATCCATGGAGTTTTGGATTAAGCAACATTTATTTGTTTGCGTTTATCAGAGCTAGTTGTACACACTACAACTAGGTCGTCAGTTTGGGGCTCGATACGCTCTAAGGAATATTTTCTAGATAGATCGTTTCTTTTTCGATATATTTTTCGAACATTAATACCCGAATAGTAAAATGACGTAATATCGGCAAAACTAACTTCGTCCGGTTCTTAGTAATTGTCGTCAAACAAGCGCCGTTGCATTGGCGACAGGAGTCGATAACCTTGGTCGTTTTAACTACTAGTACCGTAATCGTTGTTATTGTTTAGTAATTGTTATTTTGTATAGTTGGAATGGAATGTAAACGTTTTCGAGCCTCTGATTTAATTGTTTTATAAAACGTACCTTTTTTAGGGTTCCGTAGCCAAAATGGCAAAAAAACGGAACCCTTATAGATTCGTCATGTCTGTCTGTCTGTCTGTCTGTCTGTCTGTCCGCCAGTCTGTCACAGCCACTTTTTTCTGAAACTATAAGTACTATACTATTGAAACTTGGTGAGTAGATGTATTCTGTGAACCGCAACAAGGTTTTCATTCGAAAATAGAAAAAAAAATAAAAAAATGGGGGGTCTGTTATATTGGAAAACACATCATTAAGTATAGAAAATAAAATTGCTGACTTGCCTATTGCATTGACGTCAATGCAATAGGAAGCCATGTTCGTCATTTAATTCAAACGATTATTTTGTTAGATTGGATTGGACCTCCGTCGTGTAAAGACTATTCAAATAAATACATATTTTCCAGTGTCAAATAAATATATTTTTTTTAAAAAACCTTCGCTGACCCGCTCCGTAATAGTGGTGTCAGAAGTGGGATACCAGCGTTGATAATCCGTCTCGTTCCGCTGGTATTCCATAACGGGTCGCGAAGAAGAAGAAGAAGAAATCCATAAACTCTTTGTGCCAATCCGTCTCCGGGGCGTGGATCTCCTGTGTCCGCGTGTCGTCAAGTTCCAGAGCGTCCAATAACTGAGTATCGACAGTAAGCCTTACTCGTAAGCCTTCGAACCAGTTACGACGCCATTCCCTGTATCCTGCTGGTGGGCGAAAGGCGCCGCCCAACCTGCCACCTTGCCGCCGTCGCGGAAGAATTCGTCGCTTTGCATACGAGGCCGCCCATCGCGAGCCGCCCTCGTCATCGCTGTCTCCGTGGCCGTCCCAGTGAGTGACGTGTCGCCACGTCGCGCCTGTCCGAGCCGCCGCCGCCGCTGTAAGCTGCTCCGCTGCGCCAACGCGCCTCATCGTCGTGCTCCTCGTCTCCTCGTCTCGCTGTTCCAGCTCCTAATATGAAGATCACCGCGTTCGTGCTATTCCTGTAAGTAAAACATATTATCATTTGTTATTGCTACATTTTCTCGCGTTATAAAAAGTGTCAGACTTACCTTTTAATCCTTATCCTTATTTCTATATCTTTGAAGTCGTAATTACACGTAGATTCTTAAATAACTAATTTTCTTAATATTACGTATATACATAGACCTTAAAAGTTAAATCTTAACCTAATAAATAACATTAATAATAAAATTAATTTCTTATACCAAGCTTATATTAAATAATAATATTTTATTTCAGTGCTTTATTATTTTAAGTCGTTTTTCTGCAAATTACAATGTCGGTCGAACAAAAGAAAATTGAAACATTATCGCTATCTGAGCAATTTCCTATTAATGTGCTATGTAATTTCCATAGCTGGGCACCGTTAATAAAATAGTTAACTTCGTTAATCGTTAATCCGTTACAAAAAAAGTTAGCTTCGTTAAACGTTAAAGCGTTACATTTCGGAATAATTAACGCAAGTTAAAGTTAATCGTTAATCCGTTAACTATGTGTAAAACTGCATTTTTATACCGTTGCGTTAGTGAACTTATAAAACTGTTCTGGAAGTTAACAGGTTAGGAACAAAACAATATACTTGTATAATTCTAATAGTTAAATGTGTAATTTAATCGTCGGACATAAGGTGCATATTCCCATTCATAAACATAAGTAACATGTAGAAGTGCTCGACTGAAAGCGAGGCTCGTTCGCTTAAATAGACGTTCGACTGCAGCGGTTGAGGGTATAGCAGTATTGTATTTAATAAATAGATTTATAAATATAAATTCCCCGAGGAATACAGTATCGTTGAACGAGTCTTTCGATTTCATGCCCAGCCACATTATAACGAGACTGTGCGATTTACTCTTTAAAGAGTTGGAGCTCTTTGGAATTAAAAAAGTCTGCCACGCCATCATCGTTGTTACTCGTTTTGCTCCCTATGACTCCCTTCGCCATTTAAACAGCCACGCGCCGCGCTCGCCGCGCCCGGCACTGTCTAATAAACCTGTTTTTCGTACCTCGTCCCACGGAGCCGTGCGGTAAATAGTAGGCATTGGATTAACGATTAACGGACTTCTGCATAATTAACGGAAGTTAACATGTCCGTTAACATTTTTTTAAGTTAACTTAAAAGTTAATCCGTTAATCAAAATGTTAACTTCGTTAATTAACGATTAACGGATTAACGAGTTAATGCCCAGCTATGGTAATTTCATAGGCACATATAAAGGTGACCGCGAAACGCTAACTGCTTTTCTTACTAACTGTCAGAACGCTTTAGATCTAGCATCACCAAGTCAGAGAGTCTTGCTCACAAAATATATTTTATCTCGTTTAGAAGGGAAAGCCCAAATCGCGTGTTCGAATAAAATTTTCGATGATTTTAATCAAATTAAATTATTTCTTAAACAAAATTTTGGTGAAAGGAAACATTATAACCATTTGTTGCTAGATCTACAGTCGTGCAAACAGCAGCCTAATGAAACGGTTTCTCAATTCTCGCTTAGAGTTGAAAGCTGTCTCACGGACATCCAAGCTGAGATCTATAACTCGGAATCTTTAAAGAGAGATCTCCCCGGTCGCGTTGCTATGACCGAAGACTTAGCGTTGTTCACGTTCACCTTAGGATTACATCCGCGCATCAGTAATAATGTTAGATGTCGAAGCCCTAAATCTTTGAATGATGCAATCAATATCGCTCTCGAGGAAGAAAAGATTCAAAATCTTCTGTTCAAAACTGTTCCTAGATCGCAACCAGTTAAATGCAGAACCTGTGGAAAAATCGGGCATTCGGAGTCTGAGTGTTTTTCTAAAATGAGACGTGCAATTCAACCACGTGTTTTTCCTGATCATAAACCACCAGTACCGATGTCTAATGATAATTTCCAGTCCCACGTTTTCTGCAGGTATTGCAAGGCTAAAGGGCATAATATTTCAGACTGTCGTAAAAGGAAATATTACAGCGAAAGATCCAATAATAATCGCCGACCGACTAACGCGCATCATATTACTTACGAATCGCCGCAATCGTCGGTGCCAATGTCACCGACACCTCTAGAAAATTCCGCTGAATTCATAAACGATAATAATTTAAACTAATTAATCGGAATACGATACAGTGCCGACGTTTTCCGTGTAATAAAGGCACAGTGCAAAATGCACCCAGTAAACCTATGAATAATTATTATAGTATGTCTAATTCCAGTAAGAAAACTACATCTCAACCGACCCCCACGGGATCCTCTAAGTCATTGAGCCTTAATAAAATTTCATCTCAATCGACCCCGTCGGGATCTTTCAAGTCGTTGAGCCTTAATAAATCCACATCTCAACCGACCCCTTCGGGATCTTACAAGTCATTGAGCCGTAATAAAAAATCATCTCAATCGACCCCGTCGGGATCCTACAAGTCGTTGAGCCTTAATAAAATTACATCTCATCATGCTCCTAAGAGAGTATCTTTTTCGATGAGCCCTTTGACATCTCAGCGGGCGTCCCAGCCTCTGAGCCCTTTGACATCTCAGCGGGCGTCACAGCCTCTGAGCCCTTTGACATCTCAGCGGGCGTCACAGCCTCTGAGCCCTTTGACATCTCAGCGGGCGTCACAGCCTCTGAGCCCTTGTTCATCTCGGACACAGCATCCGAGCCTTTGTTCATCTCGGACACAGCATCCGAGCCCTAAAGAACTTATCTCAACATCTCAGTTAGACCAACAGAGTCTCACTAATTCTTTAAAACTATGTGAAAATATATCTAATCCTATTCTTATTTCTCAAGATCAAACATCTAATGCTAAAGATCATTATAAATCTAGCGATTCTATTCCTTTGTTCGAAATAAGCTCTAATCAGAACATATCTCTGCCTTTTATATACTTAAACTCTAACCATTCTCCTAAAGAGTTAAAACTACTTATAGATACCGGTGCTAGTGTTAGTATTATAAAACAATCAAGATTAAATAAAATGCCTACTTTGTCTAATGAAGTAGTTAAATTGAAAGGCATCAATACCGCCGAAACATGTTCGCAAACATTAGGCACATTTCAAATGAATTTTATTTTATCATCTGAACCTTATAGTTATAAATTCCACGTCATAACCGATGACGTCAATTTAAATTATGACGGCATTATTGGAAGTGATTTCTTAGGATATTTTAAAGTAAATATCGATTATGAGTCTAATCTATTAAGCATTAAAGATCATTTCATAAAAATACATTATGTTCAACCAACTTATATCATTCCCGCTCGTTCCGAGGCCGTTATCGAATGCGCGATATCACATTACGCGCCCGAGCTCTATCAAAACAATCAAGCTCTTGTATTAGATCAAACCATATGCAATGGTGTTTACGTCGCGAATTGCATAGTCACAATTAAACCCAATAAACGAATAAACTTATCAATCTTAAACACAACAGACTCGGAAATAATAGTCAAAGATTATATCGCAGAAGTGTCACCTCTGGACATCCATAATATGGAGACAGAGTCATATGAATGTATTAATTATTTTTCTAAAAACTATGAAGACCGCACACAGAAGGTCCTTAATCTCATCCGTTGTTCTCATCTCAATTCAGAAGAAAAGAATTCGCTCTTAGATTGTTGTTCTCAATATACCGATATCTTTTACCTAGAAGGTGAACAGTTAACTTATACTAACGCAGTCGAACATTCCATTAATACCGGTGACGCACCACCTATTCATGTTAAATCATATCGCTTCCCTGAATGTCATAAAGATGAAGTCGACTCCCAAATTCGTAAAATGCTGGACCAAAAAATAATCCAACCTTCAGTTTCTCCTTGGAATGCTCCAGTTTGGGTAGTCCCTAAAAAGATGGACGCATCTGGCAAAAAGAAATGGCGTATTGTTATCGATTATCGTCGTCTCAATGATGTCACTGTTTCAGAGAGTTATCCCTTACCTCTCATTACCGATATTCTCGATCAATTAGGTCATTCCAAATATTTTAGTACCCTTGACCTTGCATCTGGATTTCATCAGTGCAAGATGACACCAAGAGACGCTCCCAAAACAGGGTTCACTGTAAATACCAATTCAGACGTCGCAGGTCACTACGAATTTACCCGTATGCCGTTCGGACTTAAGAATGCACCATCCACCTTCCAAAAATTGATGAATACGGCTCTTTCTGGCCTTCAAGGCCTTCATGCTCTCGTATATCTCGATGACGTAATCATATTTAGTCATGATCTGTCCAGTCATATGACCAAACTTCAATTAGTATTCGACAGATTACGTAAATTCAATTTAAAACTCCAACCCGACAAGTGTGAGTTTCTCCGGCGCGAAGTCGCCTATCTGGGCCATATCATCACTGACAAAGGTGTGTGTCCAAATCCAGAGAAAACTAAAGCAGTCAATGAATACCCGACTCCTAAGAATCCTAAAGACATTAAATCTTTTCTCGGTCTCGTCGGTTACTATCGACGTTTTATCAATAACTTCTCGCAGATAACAAAGCCACTTACGTCACTACTTAAAAAGGATGCCACATTCATATGGTCACATGAACAGGAACGTGCGTTCTCCTTATTAAAAGAAAAATTAACAACGGCCCCATTACTTCAATATCCTGATTTCACTAAACCATTTTTATTAACTACAGACGCCTCTAACTATGCAGTAGGCGCTGTTTTATCTCAAGGCGAAATTGGTAAAGATAAGCCCATCTCTTATGCTTCGCGTACGCTCAATAAGGCCGAAGGTAATTATTCCACAATCGAAAAAGAACTTCTAGCTATTCTATTCGGAGTTAAAACTTTCAGACCATATTTATACGGCCGCAAATTTCAGATCATCACGGACCATAAACCCCTCGTGTGGTTATTTAACGTCAAGGACCCAGGTTCTAGACTCGTGAGATGGCGCCTAAAACTTGAAGAATACGACTATGAGATCGTATATAAAAAGGGAAAATTAAATGCAAACGCTGATGCCCTGTCTCGGTTCCCCGTAAACGTCCTTGATGACGCTACCGATTCTAACGTAGACGTTCGTAATCCTTCGCCGTCTCCTGATGATAATATTAATCTTAACGATCTTCCTTCTATGTCTGAAACATACGAACAATTTCTACAAATCTCTAGACAATCCAATATCTCTTATGATACAGTAATTCAAGAACATAATGAGTCTCTATTAAAAACTAAAATAAAATTAATTGCATACCCAACATCAATTGACTTAGATGAGTCTATCCCATATTGTAGTGATATTATAGATGCTTGTTCATCAAATCCTGACGTCCCCGACATTCGTACAATCGAGCGCGAACTTTACACCTACTATTCAGCATCTAATGATAAACACGTATTTACACATTTATTTGTTAAACTTAATCATTTCGATGAAATGTCTTATAAAGATATATTTAACCTACTCCGAGATTATAGAGATATGATAAAATATTGGTACTCAGAAGAGAAAGAAATAGCTATATCTGATTTTACAGATCCTTTCTCTAAGTTGTCGTTTACAAAAATTTATAACATTATAGCATTCTTATTTCATCATACTCATATAAAAGTTCATATTTATCATAATTCTATTAAATACCCAACACCAGATGAAGTTAAGAAAATCCTTAGAGATAATCATGACTCACCTCTCGCTGGTCATCCCGGTATCACTCGTATGTATGAACGAATAAAGTCTCAATTTTGGTGGAAAAATATGAGACAAGATATTGAAGATTATGTAAAAAATTGCCGCTCATGCCAAATCAACAAACCTTTAAGACAAACTACTCGTGCTCCAATGATCATAACATCCACAGCATCTCGTCCTAATGAAAAAGTTTTTCTTGACCTTGTCGGTCCTCTCCCTGAAACATTTGAATATAAATATAAATTTTTACTTACCGTCCAAGATGATTTAACTAAGTTTTCTCAAGCGTATCCCATGCAATCTTGTTCGGCTGAAGAAACGGCCAAAACATTCGTTAATTTTATCTCTCACATGGGAATACCTAAAATGATAATCACTGATCAAGGTACTAATTTTTGTTCAGATTTATTTAAGCAACTAGAAAAGTTATTTAGCATTAAACATATTTTTGCATCGCCGTACCATCCGCAAACATGTGGTGCACTCGAACGCAGCCACTCAACTCTTAAGGAATATTTAAGATCTTATATTGGAGACAATCAAAATACTTGGGATCTCTACATCCCTAGCGCAATGATCGCTTATAATTCTAACGTGCACAGTACGACTGGATTCGCACCGCTAGAACTTTTATTCGGTTTTAAACCTTATCTGCCTTCAAGTATCGACACGCTCGATCATAATACTTACACGGATTACATTCGAGCTTTAAATCATCGACTCTATTTTAGCCGCCAAAAGGCCCTTGAAAATATACAAAGTTCTAAAGAAAAATCTAAAACTTATTACGACTCGCGAACTAAACCTATAAGTTATAAAGCCGGTGACATGGTGTATATTCGTTGCCATCATAAGCAAAATAAGGCCCTATCGCCAATATGGAAAGGTCCATTTAAAATAATAAAGTTGAACGGTAATCATACAGTCACCGTGTTGATAAACAAAAGGCATGTACGTCATCACTTTGACGAAATCAAACTCGCAAGTGACTACCAATAAATCATGACGTAATTTCATTAGCGTATTAAGTATCAGTCTCAGGGTTGCCACTCGCCGCGTCGGACTACGTCACGCAGATAACAAGTAGTCCAGGCCTTTATTTCGATAAGCTTTTAGACATTAAGTTTACTAATAACGATTGGAATATCGTAACTTTTGTAGACATAAGTAAGATCCAACCAAATTTAGATAAAGTAGATTTATTATTTCAAAGGGTAAACTTATTTTGTAACTCGTTTATTTCTTCTAAGATAAAATCAGATTGCTCTAATTCTCTCTCCGCGTTAACTAATCAACATTTTACTAATATTAATAAATTCTCGTCTATTTCTTATTTACTTGACAATGATAATTCTCATAAGCGGTCTAAAAGAGGCCTCATTGATTTCGGAGGATCACTCTTAAAAACAATATTCGGCACGTTAGATGCTGAAGATGGTATTAAATACTCTCAAGCGATCAAAAATGTGCAAACGGACGAAAAACATTTGGCTCATCTTATGAAAGATAACATTCACGTTATTCAATCAACTATCTCATCTTTTAATAATTCTGTGTACAAGGTTGATCAAAATGAGAAACATCTCTTAGAGAATATGCAACTCATTCATAAAATACTTGATACAATTTCTAACTCTAATGATAAACTCGAAGTTAAATCGCAAATAAGCTCATTATTTAATTCTTTAGAAGCCATCATCTTAGCGTTATCTTTTGACATTGATGACATAAACAATGCCATCCTATTCGCAAAACTAAACGTTTTGCACCCGACTGTACTGAGCCCTCATCAATTATATAATGAACTCGATAAGCACAGAAATAAATTACCTAGCCATTATGATCTTCCCGTATCTCTAACTCTTCAAAATATACAGGAGATCACAGATATTTCTAAATTAGTATGCTATTATCACGAAAGTAAAATTATATTTATCTTACGTATTCCTCTAGTTTTACCGCAAATATATAACTTATATAACGTTATTCCTTCTCCAGTCCCATACGATATTTCTAAGCCTGACACTTACGTCCTCATCGAACCAACTCATACATACATAGCAATAACAGCTGATCGCATGTTTTACTCACCAGTAAAGGACATCGACAAATGCAAGATAATTAGTGAGAAGTGTTATGTGTGTGTGCTTTCAAACATGTTTTCAGTGATCGCCAACCCTACGTGCGAAACAACCTTGCTTAGTGACGCGATAAGCAAGCTACCGGACACCTGTGTTGTGAAGTTAATTAAAGGTTCAGTAGACGTATTTTATAAGTTAAGTCATAATCGTTGGTTATTCGTCCAATCAGATCCAGGCAAATGCCATATCAATTGTGATAATGATATAAATACAGATGTGATCTTATTCGGAACCGGCATCTTAACACTGCCGAATAAGTGTAAAGCATTCTATAAGACCCTGCAATTCACTGCAGTGGGTGAATCTTACTTAGGAAATCTTACAAACGTATGATATTAGATGATTGCTGTGACCGTAATAAGCTCAATAAGACCTTGCCAAATCTTCCTTATTCCAAACTGAAGAATATTGGAAATCTGGATTCATTATTACATGCCAGCATCCACCTTAAGGCTATGGAAGATGAATTAAATAAATTAGAAAGCCCATCTCACTTTGAGATGTACGGTACAACATACACAATGACATTTAGTTTACTTTCTTTCATATTATTCTTACTGTATCTTATATACAATAAATATTGTAAAAATGGACGCAATGATAAGTCTTCTTGTTGTATACAAATATTTAACCAATGTCATAATTCTAAAACAACTGAACCAGCATCCTTAGTCGTTATTAAAGATGAGATCAAACCTGAAGAGTCTATTATGAATACACCTAGTCCTCTTAAGAGAAATCTTGTTTTTTCAAATCATAATCATGATCACGAATTGTAATTAAATTAAATTCTAAATTCCTGACTATGTATGTAACTTCTTATCATTAAACTAAATCATCTTAATTAAATCAATCAATCTCATCTTATTGTAATAGTTAACTTCTTATTGTACTAATTAGCCTAATCTTATTTTAAATATGTATGTAGAATAACAATGTAATGATTGTAATTTCATTTGCAAAACGTAAGTCCAATCTCTCGCGTTAATCTAGATTTCTCATCACATCATTTGAGATGTAATGATTCATCTTAACGGGGGGGTTGTTATATTGGAAAACACATCATTAAGTATAGAAAATAAAATTGCTGACTTGCCTATTGCATTGACGTCAATGCAATAGGAAGCCATGTTCGTCATTTAATTCAAACGATTATTTTGTTAGATTGGATTGGACCTCCGTCGTGTAAAGACTATTCAAATAAATACATATTTTCCAGTGTCAAATAAATATATTTTTTTTAAAAAACCTTCGCTGACCCGCTCCGTAATAGGTCCCCATAGTTAGAACTGAAACTGAAAATATATTTTTTCATTGAACATATACGTGTGGGGTATCTATGGATAGGTCTTTAAAAATTATATTGAGGTTTCTAAGTTCATTTTTTTCTTAAGTGAATACTTTGCGTGACAGACTCTTCCAAAGTGGAAAAAAGTGTGTCCCCCCCCCTCTAACTTCTAAAGTAAGAGGATGATAAATCTGAAATAAATATATAATGTACATTACCATAAAAACTACCAACGAAAATTAGTTCGAATGAAATCTATTCAGTAGTTTTTTTAATACGTCAAAAATAGAATTTGTACGGAACCCTCAGTGCGGGAGGCCGACTCGCACTTGGCCAATTTTTTTTTAATGGTTAGATTACACTTTTTTCCTTTCTTATTCTGGTGTTCTGGCATTTATATAAGCTTTTTTCTAAATATTTATTATAAAATTTTGTATAAATATTATATATTTAATATAAATTCGTTTACTGCTTGGTTATGTATCTTTCTGTGATTATGGTCGATGATGATCTCTTGGCAGTACTTCAGTTATACATTAAGTTAGTTGAATACCAAAATAAATCCAATTTCATCCGTGAATTAATGTAAGAAAGTTATTCTCTATTGATTATTTTATTCTATTTCATTGTCTACCTGTCTTTTAAATGCAAATGTTTGTGTTAAGATCAAGGTTATCATAAAACTAATACACACATTTATAAACGCGACAATTTCTTTTAAAAATGGTTAATTGTAATGTATTCAGTATGTTAATGTAATTAAAATTGTTTCAGAAACATTTTAATTACTTAATTTATAATTGGCTTTATACACTCTCCTTTTATCTGCTTCTGAATGTTGCTTTCTAATAAATATATGAAAAAACTCTAGGTTCAGTGCTTGTGATGTTCCAAAAAAGAGCCCATTATAAACAAAGCCTTATCTATGTTCATGTCATTATCATGTTAATAAAAGGTGCCCTCTATTTATTATAATCCTCCCGAGTGTGGGTGAAAGAAAAACAAAATCGACTTGTTATTTCAATTATTTTTAAATAATAATATAAAACAGCTTAATATCCAACTAAAATATAATAAAATTCGCTAGAAACGCTAAGACTACGACCCAACTTTAAGCTCAAGTACCTACCTACTGAAAGTATAAAAGGAAGGGAAATGTTTAAGCCCCTATTAGAAATATTAATCATGTATCAATTATAGCAATTCGTCATTTACTAACATTAATTTTGTGTTATTTTGTCATTAAGCAATTTTTTTAGGATTTACACATATTTACATTGAGCAAAAAATTGCTTTGAATAGAAAATTATGTAAATATCTTGTTAAAAGGAATACACTTCTAGACGGTTACCTTTCTAAATATTTGTGGTATTTTACACAATTTTCCTTTTAGTACGATTCCATTGTAAATCTCCATTGCCAAGTCTGGTCGTCGACAACTTATTCCAATACCTATTGGTTAATTGAGCCCCGTTTACCTGTAATTGTAGGTTTCGGTTTCACAATTAGAAGGAAATAACAAAATTGACGACCGAGTTGCTTTTACACCAGGAGGTCGCGCATTTATATGCATGAAAATTACTATTTTCTCTGGTTTCGGTAAAAATAAAACCTGCAAAAGACTTTCGTTATAAATGAATTTAAATGTATGTATTATATCTATGTAATTCCACTGTTGTTCCTAATATCCGTAACACAAGTGCTTACAATAAAATCAGATCAATTTATGAGATGTCGTGAGATTTTCATTTTCAATAATTCTTGATGGCTCGCTCTATCGCGACAAATAACATGCGGAGCTTTGGTACAGGTGTCGCACTTATGACTATCATTGAAAACAATTTAAAATGCGTGAGAAAAAAATTGTGAGCTCCATTCGTAGACAAAACGAGTGCGAATAAATCGCACCGACTGCGTGACCCAGATCTGAAATAGCTCGGTAATAGGTATCAATCTGTAGAGCAACCTTGCAGCCTTTTATTGTAATCGCTTAATACAACAAGATCTATTTTGAATAGTTCGTCGTGTTTGCGGGGTTGATTTGATCTCATAAAGTCAATTGCCCGTGTTTCCTTACAACATAAATGAATAAAGACAAGTAGTACAACGCGTTCATTTATCCTATTTAATAAAACAAATAATAATACTTTGAAGAAAAGGTCTACTTTTGGCCTAATGTTATTTAAGGTAGCTTACTTTATATGTAGCTAGGCCAGCAAGTAAAAAATTGGCCAAGTGCGAGTCGGAGTCCCGCACTGAGGGTTCCGTACAAATTCTATTTTTGACGTATTAAAAAAACTACTTATTTCGTTCGAACCAATTTTCGTTGGTAGTTTTTATGGTAATGTACATTATATATTTATTTCAGATTTATCATCCTCTTACTTTAGAAGTTAGAGGGGGGGGGGGGACACACTTTTTTCCACTTTGGAAGAGTCTGTCACGCAAAGTATTCACTTAAGAAAAAAATGAGCTTAGAAACCTCAATATATTTTTTAAAGACCTATCTATAGATACCCCACACGTATATGTTCAATGAAAAAAAATATTTTCAGTTTCAGTTCTAACTATGGGGAACCCCCATTTTTTTATTTTTTTTTCTATTTTCGTGTGAAAACCTTGTTGCGGTTCACAGAATACATCTACTCACCAAGTTTCAATATTATAGTACTTATAGTTTCGGAAAAAAGTGGCTGTGACAGACTGGCGGACAGACAGACAGACAGACAGACATGACGAATCTATAAGGGTTCCGTTTTTTTGCCATTTTGGCTACGGAACCCTAAAAAGGAGCTTAGTAAAACATGTCTATTGACATTAATATTTTTAAATGTTACATTATAATTAGTTATGCATTTACTTATTCACCCCAGAATAGCTTAACTTGCATATATGTAACATTATTCAAAGGTACCGTCTCCTATCAAGGTAATATGAGCCGAAAGATATTCAGATATAAACTTTATTGCGAATATTAGATGTTTTAGTAATTAGAAATTCTTATCGTCTACTTTCTTTCCGCTTCACCTCGTCTAATCGGAATGGAGGAGGTCGGGGCGAGCTTATTGTTTTGTGTTTTGCATTAAATTAATTATATCAAGTCTTGATTGCCTTGGTTGCAGTTGATCGTCTAGTAAGAGGTAATATCTAGCGAGCACCGGGTTTTTGGGTTAATTCTGTAGTTTCCAGAAAATTTTATTTAAAACAAGAGTATACAAGCTTATATCTATCAAAAGTCCTAGAATTTTTTTTCTGAAATATTCTCTATATTTAATGCAATAATTCGTGAACAAATACTGTTTGCCACGTACATTGAGTATTTAATGAAGCGCTTATGGAGAGTAGAAAGTACTATTATAACTAGTTTGTATGATATTTAGTGACGGATATCACACTTGTAGTGCAATGCTTATAACAATAACGACGAGTGTATAGTTACAAATAAATTAATATGCATGCATATTAAAATAATTCGCTTGCACGCCATTAGAATTTTCGATTGTTGGGTTCAAGGATATTTTTTTAATTATTCAGACTTTCAGCATGAGCGTAAAACTATGTTTGTCTCGTAAAACTATGTATGTCAAACGAACTATGTCGTCGTGATGCGAAATCTATGAACTGCGTTTTTTAAGCTAGAACAGAAAATATTGCAGGTGGTCTGAACTCTGAAGGAGTGGTATGTTCTGCCGCCTGCATTTTATAGCGAAAGTTTAATCAGGACAATCGTATAAAGTCGGTTAATAAATTAAGATTTTGATAAAGCAATTAACGTTGGACTGCACTGTTATCAGGATATTAATGTCAATTGCGGGGCAAAGGCCTCCATCGTTGGAATGAAGTCATAAGTTGAGCAATATTAAAAAGGATCTTTATTACAACTGACCCACAGTAATGCCCCACTTAACTAGTCGATACTAATATGTATAATAAAGCTGAACAGTTTGTTTGTTTGTTTTTCATCGTTCTAATCTCAGGAAGTACTGGTACGAATTGAAAAAAAAATACATTTTTGTGTTGGATAGGCTTAACTTATAGTACCTATAACATGTGTGTGCGGAAAACGAAATTCACGCGGACGGAATCCCTGTCGGTCGCTAGGTTTAAATATTAATTAAATGTCGAGGACATAATTGATGTAAAGTTTGTAAGTTAGAGTCAAAATTTTCCTATTCCTCCTCATGATCAATTTTAATGTAAATAACATTGAAAATAACAGCATTCGCAAAAAAAAATCTAGCAAATGACAATGTTTCTTGATGAAGTATTATTGCATGAATTGAAAGAAAAAATAAATGGTAATTAGAGTAATGTTTGTCTGTTGAAATTCAAACGTATGAACGTATGGTTTGGACTAGCTCTTTTTTATAATACTTAAAATTGGATGTATGTAAATGTAACGAAAATTATATTAACGGCAGGAAAGACTAATAAATAATACTTAACCTCATTGGAGAACTTGTGAGATATTTGCATACCAGTTGCATGTTATTCATTCGTTATTAATCTACATGATAATACACATGCAGAACAAACAAGTGATCTTGCTGTTTGGTGTTTCAACTCGGACGGTATTGAGGGGAATGAAATATGAACGCGAATAATTCATGGAAAGTCTAGTCTAGACTTAATATCCGTGAAATATACGTCCATATGTGCATTAATTAACCTATTTACACTTGAATTTCGATATGGGCTAAATATAACTTTGGCCAGTTTTGGTTGTAAAAGCCGATTATCGGATTTTATATATAATTTGATAATGAGCTATGTAGACGGCTTCTCGTCATCGTTAGCATTAATAAAGGTTAAGTTTTCTTATTCTTCTTCTTCTTAAGTTAAGTTAATCAAGGAGTTTTCTGGACTGGAAGGAGAATCTTAATTGAAGACTGTTGCATAAGATCTATCCTTCTGGGTCATCAATATCAAAGGGACAAGATGTACTATGTTTGCTTACTCTAGATACTGGGCATACTAGAATAAGCTAGCTAGAGCTTATTGTCTAGTAATATTATTATTTGAATCTCAAGTATATTTTAATCGTGATTGCGTGTAATGGATTATAAAATTAGACAGCAAACGGTTCTTTATTTAACGTTTCGTTATTCTCCATAGCCATAATACATTGACAACAAAAGATTAATTATATCCAACATAAGCAAGCCCACATTATTGAAAAAATTAACACCATTAAGTCTATTATGTACGTACACCGAAATAGCAAATAAGATTAGTCACGTTAATTTTATGTCCGAGTGACGTTTCAATTCTTTTCATTTGCTGAATTGGATAAAGCGGCACAGTTACACACGTGCCACACTAATTCGTTCTTATGGCATTGTCAATTAGAGCGATAATGCTTCTATTGATCTCGTTACATTGAGGCGGTAGTGTAAGGTCATGTCTGTGACCGTGTAGGTCATATCGAATTCCCGGGCCGATGCATATGGAATTATGTTATCTTATTGTTACACTGTGCTTTCCTAAAGGTTAAATTGGCCTGTTTAATTATTTCTTATCATTGATTTATAACCCCGGTATTTTGCCAATAATGAATAATGTGACGCTTTAGTTCCTTAACGACGAATTACTCTACCATCAAACGAAATAAATGATCGAGGCAATAATCTACTCGTATATGCGATTGTGTTAAAATAGGATCTTTGCTGACAATAGTACATAGAAATATGTATGATCAATCCCACATCCAACGGCCTAATAAAGATTGTATTGCTTTTTTAATTTAGTGTGAGGCAACTACCTAAGGCATAGTCGTTGCCTGCAGTTTAAACCCCATACCCTCCCCAACTTAGCTCTGGAGGTTACTCACCAGCAGAAACATAGCACAACAACCAATCCGACTACTATTATAAAGGCGAAAGTTTGTATGTGTGGATGTATGGATGTATGGATGTTTGTTACTCTTTCACGTAAATACTACTGAATGGATTTGAATGAAACTTTACCACAATATAGCTTATACATCAGAAAAACACCTAGGATATTGAAAATCGAAACCCACGCGGACGGAGTCGCGGGCGGCCGCTAGTATCGTATAAAGTGGAAGAACTTTCCAAGACAAGCGACTTTTTCCTGTGACAGATCCGTAGCTACACTAAATCACTAACTTACTTTTCTCTTGTCAACAGAGGAGAAGGAACCGGACGAGAACGGTCGGCTGCGATGCGAGACGTTTGACATCGAGCGTGTGCTGAGAAATGGAGCGCACCTCATGGGCTCGGAGGGGCACGAGTATGACCTCGAAGAGGAGTCGCTGTCTCCTGCAGGTAATTTATTTCTTATTTGTCATCATAAGTCTTTAAAGCGTTAAGGTTCACTTCAGTTTCAGTTCAGGCAGTTTGGATTGAAGAAACACACGTCTTTACCGTTGAAAAATGGATTAGCAACTAAAACATTGAAATTATGAGATGTCTGCTATATACGGCTAGTGGGAGAGTAAAAGTAGGTAGAACTTAATAAAATGGCTGCATCAATTTGTCTGTTGCAATCCATTGCTTGACGCAGTCCTCCCCAGATGGGGGTGTGGCCCTTAGTCATCACGCTGGGAAGCAGGGTTGGTGACGGGAGCGTTGCTCTCCATTCCCGAAATGTCACTTAGTGGCTATTTGGTACTAATACTACAAGATACATTTGAAGGCAAAATTTGTCTGAATCACCGACTAAAAACATATAATAATAGAGAGATAGTGCCAATGAGTACACACCATTGTTCTAAAAATAGTACAACGAAAGTAGCCTTTTAAGGACATGATTGAGTTTTTACCCTATTGACGTCTTAAATCCAAGCTAACCACTCGTTTTAATTTCCACCACAGATATAAAAGAACGTCTGGCGAAGCAGCGGCAGCAGTTAAACGCACGGATGGGTCTGGACGTAGCTTCGCATCTAGGCGTCGATATATCGTCCATGTACACCAATGAAGACCTTTGCCCGATTAGGAATCAAATTAATAAGACTGAAGTGCCGAGGGTAAGTGTTTGCAATATCTCTTATACCTACGTATGGCGTAAAGGCTGTAATTTTTTTCCTCTATTCCTGTTGGGTTGGAAAATATATGGAAGGTGCATGGTGAAACTTTACTTAGGGAGTATTTGTGGAAGAAAAATTTAATTGAAGAAGTAATATTGCCAATATATTGGGTGTTAGTCGTGCTTTTATGTACGGTTTATAAAAGGAAAAATCTATACAACTTAAATGTATTCTGCACGTGCAAGTTCCCTAATGTGGAAATAATTAAACATTGGTGCCCTATTCGACATGAGCATTATTATTTACTAGCGGCCGCCCGCGACTCCGTCCGCGTGGATTTCGTTTTCCAATAGCCTAAAGCCTTCCTCGTCAAATGGACTATCAAACACAAAAAGAATTTTTCGAATCGGCCCAGTAGTTCCTGAGATTAGCGCGTTCAAACAAACAAACAAACAAACAAACAAACAAACAAACAAACAAACAAACAAACAAACATACAAACAAACTCTTCAGCTTTATATATTAGTATAGATTGGGATAATGAAATGTAGGCGAAATGTCGAGTACTTTTCCTAATTAACAGTGTAAATGGGTTGACTCACTTTATCATACAGAAATGTGCAAACAAATCCCGTAATCAAGTTTAGCTGCCGTTTGGATAAATCTGGGTCTTTTTTGTCTGCGAATCACCGAAATTCATTTCTGTCATCGAAATAAAAGAATAGATATTAATTAAATAGTTAGCATTTTACTTATTTTTAACTAGCTTTCCGCCCGCGGCTACGCCTGCGTGGAAATCGGTTATATGTATTTCACACAATATTTTTGTTTTCCCTCGGGAATATAATTTTTTTTCAGGATAAAATCACTACTTTGTTTAATCCAGACTACTAACTTTACGTTTGCAAATTTTCAAAGCAATCGGTTCTGTAGTTAAGGCGTGAAAGCGAAACAAACAAACAAATAAACATACTAACTTTTTTCCGATGATTTTAATGATTTGAACTTCTGACTTGCCACCCCCCGACTACGGAGTATGCCTTTTTCTTAAGTATTTTAGAAATAAAAATGACTTAAGTTTGACCACACGTCTTCATACATTTACATTTATGCAATAAGTGATAGAGAGGTAATTATTGAACGTTTTTGGACCCATTCACTGCCTTCGTAAAAAGTGACGATCTTACCCACATGCCGCCTTATATGCCTCACATCGCCCATGAGCGGCCTGGCATGACAATTAAGATCCCAACAGTTTTTTCCTGTATTATATGTATATGTAGTTTAGTTGAGAGTTTTTTGCGTACTTATTGAGATTTGAAATCCGTTCGCCCATAGGCGGCCTCGGCATAAAGTAGTTTCGACTGAACGCATAGACGGGAACGGCACTGAATGGGTTGATAAAAAAAAACAATCTGTTTATTCTAGAGGCCAGTACAAGAGCTAGTCCCGGTCGTATCATCGAAGCCGCTGAGCTCACGCGAGATGAACCTGGCGAAACGCAAGGCCCGCGCCGCGTTCAGCAAGCAGAAGTCGCGCGACTGCAGCGAGGAGGGACCATCGGCGCCGCCCACGCCGCCCATCGAGCCCGACAGGAAGAAGATCAAGTTGGAACCGGTCGATGAGTTTGTGGGTGAGTACTGTGGTAGACAACTGGTTGGCGCATTGTAAACATAGGGTACAGGCGTAAGTCCCACTCCGCGTTCAGCAAGCAGAAGTCGCGCGACTGCAGCGAGGAGGGACCATCGGCGCCGCCCACGCCGCCCATCGAGCCCGACAGGAAGAAGATCAAGTTGGAACCTGTAGATGAGTTTGTGGGTGAGTACTGTGGTGGCCAACTAGTTGGCGCATTGTAAACATAGGTCTAGCAAAACGCAGGGCGGGGCGCGTTCAGCAAGCAGAAGTCGCGCGACTGCAGCGAGGAGGGACCCTCGGCGCCGCCCACGCCGCCCATCGAGCCCGACAGGAAGAAGATCAAGTTGGAACCGGTCGATGAGTTTGTTGGTGAGTACTATGGTAGACAACTAGTTGGCGCATTGTAAACATAGGGTTGAGGTGCACGGTCTGCGCCGCGTTCAGCAAGCAGAAGTCGCGTGACTGCAGCGAAGTGGGTCCTCGGCGCCGCCAGTCGAGCCCCGATGAGGTTGTAGATAAGTTCCGTGCTAGTCATTTAGGGTGTGTCTGAACTATATTGCCGCTAGATAGCGTCAGTGAACTTTTCTTAGGATCTAACAATGATTTTGAGCGTTTTTACATCGACTTAAATTCCATCCTCACCATTTGGAAGGATGGCAGACCTCCACTCTGCGTTTTTCCCGAAACTTTTTGCCTCGAACGACAGTCATGTGGAACAATCTCACTGCTGCAGTATTTACTGACGGTTAGGACATGAGGACCATCAAGAAAATAGCGTACTTTCTTTTGAAAGCAACGCATCGGCGATACCTTTGGTGACGCAGATGCCCCTGAGATGGTTTACCTTCAAGCGACCCGCTAGGTCGTTTGCCGGCAATGCCATAAGATTAAAAAAGCCTGCTATTGTTCACAGTGGAGAACGGCGCCCCAGTTCCAGACTGCACAGGCGTGTGGGGCGAGTCTCGTGCATGGCCGCTGGAGTGGTGGTGTGCCGCGCTACAGGCTCAGTTGTTCGGCGCGGCGTGGGAGGCACGACATGGCGCCGCCAGCGCGCTGAGGGAACTCCTGCGGGCCAGGATTGTAGGCACGGCCGGGGTGACGGCGGATATGACGCCTGAGCAGGTGGGTGTCAAAACTACGCTAGGGGCGTTTGAGAGATGCGCTACGGAGTCAATAGAATGCTAGGAGAACTGTTACGTGCAGGAGGGGTTATATCAGGTCGATTTACTTAATGTTGGGTATGGTTTCAGTAGGCTTTATTTTCAATAAGACCCCTCTGCGAGGAGAGTGGCAGCTGCATCAGTTACGTGCAATTAAGGCAGCTGACAGGTTCATTAAAACTAAGGGTATATGTACGCTTAAACATTTTTTTTACTTAAGGAGTTGATAAATATATCGTGCAAACAACTTATTGATTGATGTTCATTTTTTTTCCAGAGAGAAGATTCTCATCATGAATGGTTAGAAGACTTGGCGCTACGATTACTCTGTGTTCTGGCGTTAGACAGATTTGGAGACTTCGTCTCCGATCAGGTTGGTTATTTTTTATTAGATTGAATAATAAAATAATCATTTTAGACTTTCGCGTTGCATTATATCACTAATATTATTTAACGGGACTAAACGCGATATTAATTATGTAGTAACGCAGCCGAAACGTCAAGCAGTAAGTAGTATACATATACTACATAATTAATATCGCTTTTGGTCCCGTTAAATAATATTAGTGAAAATAATCATGTCCAATCGATTTAAATTATCAACCTATTTATTTATGCAACTAATATGTGATGTTCCATATTAACTAAGCTTTTCTATTTCTCTAGGTGGTGGCACCAGTGCGCGAGACATGCGCGCAGACGCTGGGCGTGGCGTTCGCGCAGATGCGGCCGGAGCGCGTGCGCAAGGTGGCCGCGTTACTCAGCGTGTTGGCGCGACAGCCGCAGTGGGAGGCGAGACACGGCGCCCTACTCGGCTTCAAGTACCTGCTCGCTGCTAGGCAGGTGAGTGGGAGATCTCCGAAGCGACAGAGAAGAATTTCTATGTAAATCAAATTGCAAAATAAACCACTCCCGTAAGTCTCCATAGATTTCTGATTTACTTGGTTGGTTTACTTAACTTAGGATTATTGTGGGGCTCGAAGGACGAAAAAAACATTATAGTCTATAATTTCTAAAGATATATGCAAACCAGAATTTATCTGATCTCAGGTGGCTCAGGCGGAGATCGAACCCAGCACCTCTTGCAATCCGGACAAGCGTTCTGATCATTAAGCTACCGAGACCGCTAGTGGACCTGATGAATTTCTCTTCGCATTGCTATAATACATACTACTTTGCATATTTAAATGCTTAAAATATACAAAAATCATTATGGTCCTTCGAGCCAGATAGTATTTACCGTCGCCCTAGTTAGCGGGATAGTAATGTAATGGTGGTTGGTGCTCAGGAAGCGGGCGTGGAATGCGGCGCAGTGGAACAGCTGGTGGGCGGGCTGGAGGACGCGGCGGAGGACGTGTCTGCGGCGGCGGCGGGGGCTCTCGCAGCGGCGCCGGCCGCAGCCGCCCCGCACGCGCCGCGGCTGGCCGCGCGGCTGTGGGCGCTGCTGGCGCTGCAGGACGACCTGGCCGCGCCCGCCAACGCCTACCTCGCGCTGCTCGCCGCGCTCTGCTCGCTGCCCGGCGCCGCTGAGCAGCTGCAGTGAGTTTCGACACTTTAATCTCCTGCCGTACAAAGATTTTTTTTACTCAACGTCTTCTTCCATGCTTATGATCTCATCTTCTCTTTCTTAACCTCTATATACCTCTATATACGCCGTCAGAAGTGGTGTTGTTATAATCATCAGCCAATCTATTCACGTAAAGCGTATTCTGCTGGTTAATTCATTTTAAGAAACGTCAAAAGCTAGCAGCTGATACGTATTAACTATGACGAGCTGCCGCACCGACGAACTATGGTAGTAGTAAGAGGATAGGGCGAACACCGAACATCTCCGTTATTGTATTTTGCTCAGCATTAAAATTTGACTAGAAAGACATGACATATTAAGCTCAATCTGTTATTCCCACAGCCCCATCGACTTACCAGATCTCCTCCCTCGCCTGTGGCCGTACCTCGACCACTCAACCAGCTCGGTTCGCAAGGCAGCGCTGCAAACTCTCCGCACGCTCACCCGCCCGCTGGTCACGGAGGCAAAGACTAACGGCACGCCCAACGGCGCGGTGAACGGCGACGCGGGGGAGAGGTACCTCATGTGGACGCCGGAGCTGCTGCAGGAGGCGATGCGGCACGTCTACCAGCGGATCCTGTTCGAGCACGTGCACGAGATACAGGACATCGCCGTGCAGGTTAGTCACATCTATGATACGTTAGTCTGGTATGATATAAAAAGAAAACCTTTAGTGTCAAAGTGCCACTGATCTTGAACGGCGACGCGGGGGAGGGGAGGTACCTCATGTGGACGCCGGAGCTGCTGCAAGAGGCGATGCGTCACGTCTACCAGCGGATCCTGTTCGAGCACGTGCAAGAGATACAGGACATCGCCGTGCAGGTTGGTCACACCTGCTTTGATATGCTATTTATACATTTATCTAGCATGGCATGGATTGCCAACATTTACTGTCAACTTGCCATTATGTAAAGGTGGCGCGCGGGAGACTAATAAAACAAGTGTTCGTTAGGACGTCCAGAGTATAATGAATAATTAAGCTTACATACAATGACTTAAATACTAACTTACATCTAGTCTAATGTGTGGGTGAGGTGTACACACACTACACCTCCCCCGTTTTTTTTTTAGAAAATTTAATTTTTATAATTAACTAAAATTTTCAAAACATATTTTTATTAAAAAAAAATTTAGTCTCAAAACTATTTTCTATAAACTAGATAACATAAATTTATCTAAGCTAGACTAGACGAGTTAATATATACTTTCAAATTGAAACACGGGATTCGAGACACTACAAACAATACAAAATTCTTTGAAAAAAGGTAGATTGTAAAAAAAAAAAACGATTTGTATTTAACTGCTGTACATAAAGAAAAAAAATTACATAAAAATATTGTTTCAAAAATAAAATGCACTGTACAGGAAGAAAAAATTAAGTAGGTATGCCAATTTGAATACTTATTTAATATGATAAAAGAAATTTCACTATTTTAAAATCTCATCAAATCTTTATAAATATCTGCTTTTTATTATATATCTCTATGACAAACAAAACCCTTTATCTTAAATATTTAATTACAACCTCCCATGTTATTCTGATTTAAAATTATCTGTTTCACTTAACAACTTCTACTTTTATAAAAACAAACATTTTTTCTACACATAAAATAAAAATGGTACTCAAACCCCTTTGGGTTCATATTTATTTATATTTTATTTGGTGGCCTGCCTTTATCATTATTTATTAATCTCATCTTTTCCTTCTTTATTTCTCATATTTATTCATTTATTTATCTCCTTTAATATATTTAATAATAGGCGGCCTACCTACCTTACATAAAATATTTATTCATTTCATTATTAAGGTACAGTTTTTCTTTGACTATTTTACCCTCACTGTACCTAGTACCATTTTTAGTTTACTCATTCATAAAAAAATATAATAACCAACTATAAACAAACTACCTAACAAAATGAATCCTCCAGTACCAATATAATATTAATTCCTTTCTTGGGTGATCAATCCAAGTGGCTTCCAAAATATCGTTACTGAAGTATTCCCATCTAATAAAAGAAAACATTTCAACAAAACCTTACATTCAACCATTAAAATAAAACTTTACCATGATCTCTTCTGTGAAAGACGTAAAATCTGTTCAGTCTTTATATATGAAGTATTTTATGAAAATACACTAAAACTTCAAAAGACAACAACGTACATATTTAAGAATTACAAATAATTTCAATAGATAAATTTAGAACAAATGATAAGTTGTTTACATTACAATTCGTGTTAACATTGGCATACCTTCACACTTCACACTGATGGTATCAATTACAATTAGTAACTAGTCGCATACTTGCTGACTTATAAGGCACAAGATAGTATTTCGATCCTAGTCAGTTACAAGTAAACAAATTTTTGCTGATGCATGCCTCGTGTGTGGTATGATGAGGCAATGCGATCACGTTCCAAATATGGTTCTTGGTGCAAGTTACTAATAAAATCTAATTCTGCGCTAACTACTTATGTATTATGTGGAAAATGAATGAATCTATGCACGGTTTAAATGAAAAAATCTGACAAGAAAAAATAATAATGATAAAATTGCATATCTTTTAAAAATACCGGAATTTTAAGACAAATTTATTAACAAGTCTTAAACATTTAAAATCAATTAATTAACTCAGCTGAAAAATAACCATCATTAGAAATTATAACAAAACTATTGTCATTCTATATCATAATTTACCTGTGAATACCCTATAACTCGTCTAGTTATTATAATTATACGTCTTAAATATTGAAGCTTCTTACTACATGATAAAATAATAAAAAAAAAGAACACTAATTAAAACACATCACCCGGCAGCATATACCAACATCGGGCACCATCATCGCCCGGCTGCCCGCAAACTCCACTCATCTGACTCCATTATATCTCTCCCGGCAGCCAGCCAACTCCTTTCTCCATATTCGTCACCAATATTTTAATCACTCAAATAGTCTAATACACTTATTTATTTCTGAATACAGTTCTTCTTTTTTTTTATTTTTTAACGCACATCAATTAATTAATTTATTAGTGCACAGTACTGCCCCAAAGGCAGCACTGGCAGGGTCGCGATGTAAAGGTGGCGCGCGGGAGACTAATAAAACAAGTGTTCGTTAGGACGTCCAGAGTATAATGAATAATTAAGCTTACATACAATGACTTAAATACTAACTTACATCTAGTCTAATGTGTGGGTGAGGTGTACACACACTACAATCGTGAACGGCGACGCGGGGGGCGAAGGAAAGTACCTCATATGGACGCCGTGCACGAGATACAGAACATTGCCGTGAATGTTGGTGACGCCTGCTTTGATACACTCATTGCAACTCATTTAAGAATGAGCTAAAGGGTGACTATGGCAACAAGTATAGAGAGATCTTTCTATTTTTTTTATTGACATTTTTTTATGATATTTGAATTGACACAAGTAATCGTTGTCACCAGGTGTGGGAGAACTTCCTCCTGTACGCGCCGCTGGGCGTGATCCTAGTGGCGGCGTGCCCCATGCTGGCCACGTGGCTGTGCCTCGCCATGCAGCCGGCGCGTCTGCCCGTCGACCCGGGCCTGCTGCTGCAGCCGCCGCCTAAGGTGAGATGTAATGCAGTGATCGTTATGACCAGCTGTGGGAGAACTTCCTCCTGTACGCGCCGCTGGGCGTGATCCTAGTGGCGGCGTGCCCCATGCTGGCCACGTGGCTGTGCCTCGCCATGCAGCCGGCGCGTCTGCCCGTCGACCCGGGCCTGCTGCTGCAGCCGCCGCCTAAGGTGAGATGTAATGCAGTGATCGTTATGACCAGCTGTGGGAGAACTTCCTCCTGTACGCGCCGCTGGGCGTGATCCTAGTGGCGGCGTGCCCCATGCTGGCCACGTGGCTGTGCCTCGCCATGCAGCCGGCGCGTCTGCCCGTCGAGCCGGGCCTGCTGCTGCAGCCGCCGCCTAAGGTGAGATATAAGCAATAGTTATTACCAGGTGTGGGAGAACTTCCTCCTGTACGCGCCGCTGGGCGTGATCCTAGTGGCGGCGTGCCCCATGCTGGCCACGTGGCTGTGCCTCGCCATGCAGCCGGCGCGTCTGCCCGTCGACCCGGGCCTGCTGCTGCAGCCGCCGCCTAAGGTAAGACGGGGTTTTGTTAGGCAATATTTGAGGGACATGTTGAATGTGTGTATTTGTTTTGCAGCTAGCGCCCGCCTTTGTATCTTCCTTTGTTCTTCAATACAAAGTGACTTCACTTACAGTCGGAGACACTGACAAACTCTAATTTCAGTCAGAAACATATTTAACCTTCTAAATATGGCTTTGTCAATATATTGGATTCCGGGGGTGGTCGGGTACGGTCCCTGTAGGTAATTATCTATATCCATACTGCGGTCACTAGCCTCTCTCCAGAGCGGTGACTATGGGCATAACCCTCTCATCAGGGGAGGCCTGTTTTAGCAGTGGACTGCAACATGTCAATGACTAGCGGCCTCTCGTGACTCCGTCCGCCTGAATTCCGGTTCCGCATACATAGTGTTATACTAGAGCTTAAAGCCTTCCTCGACATATGGACTATCCAAAACAAAAATATTTTTTCATAACGAGCCAGTACTTCCTGAGATTAGCGCGTTGAAACATACAAACTCTTCAGCTTTTTTATATTAGTAAGTATAGATATGATGAATACAATTTATCTTTGCAGCAAGTCCAGCGCACGCGCAGCAACTCAGTGTCGCTGAGCGATACAACGCTGCCGGCCGAGCTGCGCGCGGCTCAGAAGTGGTACCTGGGCGGCGGCGAGGCGCAGCCCGGCGCCACGCGCGACCGCAACGTCACGCGCGCCCGCGTGCTCGCCGCGCACGTGCTAGGTACGTGTACCTGTTCACTAGTCGACGCTTAGCGTACACGGACGTGCTTGCAGTACTCGACGAGAAAGAGCGATGTTTTTTTTAACGATACTGAGTCCATTTTATTAAACGACATTTGAAAGCTCACGCCCAGGAAGTTTCGTGTTGTTTTAGTTAAATTTTCGAAAAAATTATATTGTATTTCATGGACGGTTACTCAGAGATGTGTTTCGAATAACGATAACAACGATTGTGTCACCGATTAATAATGATAAATGCTTCTTCTGATCATCTGTAACACCAGGGTTTATTATTCGAGAGATCTTCTATAAATACTTAGAAAGCACTTTTTATTTTAACTTTTACTTTGTGACATTTTAAGTTTACAGACATCAATATTATAAAATATAACATTTGTTCCAGGTTATTTATCATGCTACCTCGTCCAACCAGCACCTGGTATAGAGTACAAAGCAGAAGATGAGAGCCCGATAGACTGTTATGTTAAGGTAGGTTATTTTGAACTCTTTACTATTTTCATTTACACATAAAATGATGTCATTTGTCGTGGCTGTACCTTAATTTCGCGTTACAAGTGAAATGCTTGTTGTTTTTATTTTTATTGTGTCTTATGCACATAATTCCAAAATAATGTTATATCTTCAATTCGTTTTGGGTTGCGCTGAGGATGAATCTTTTATGGGTATAAAAGATTCATCCTCAGCACATCCTAAAACCTACCGTATTTCCATACACTAAGGTACATTTCCCTCTAACAGGTGATGGTGGTGTACGTGCGGTCGGGCAGCGCATTGCAGCGATTGGTGGCGAGTCTGGTGATCTCGTCCTGGGCTAGGCATACGCGCCTACATGGCCTATACCCGCCGCCGGTGCCAACGCACACGTGTGCTGCTCAGGTTAGATCAATTTTATTATTGTTTCTATTTTAACATTAAATGAAGGAAAATACTCGACGAATGCAAATAAGAATACCTAAAATCATTGGATCTATTGGACCTGCCGTATTTGAGTTATAAAAAGCATATCTTACAGACCTTTCCTTTTCTTTTTATAAACATACTAGTTTTGACCCGCGTCTTTGCCCGTGTTGTATGCCATGGGAGCATTTAATGGGAATAAAAAGTATCTTATCAAAAAAGTCAGCCCGTACTCTGCCTTTATACCAATTTACATCAAAATCCGATTAGTTTCAACGTGATTGGCGGACAAACGTACAATAAACAAACTTTCACATTAATAATATTAGTATGATTAAGTTTTTATGATGACTAACTCGTATACTTACAAAACTGAAATTATTGTGGCCTTTTCAATTAGAACGAAGAAAACAAGAACGCCGAGCAGGCTGAGAAGCCTAACCCGGACCAGCCCGACCAAACTGACCAATCAGAGGAGTCGGCGGACCGCCTGGTTGCGCCGGCGCCGCTGACGGGAGCACTGCACGCGGCGCTGGCGCAGGCGCTCTACTACGATGAAGTCGCGCTCACATGTAACAGGTACAAACAGCTGATTGTGAAGTAGCTGTTGATTACCTGCAATTACAATAGAAACACAATTATTTAATTTACAGCTATTACTTTTTAATCCTGAATGATTTCGAGAATAAAGTAAAAAATATCTTTATTCAAATAGAAATAAAAAATAACAAGCACTTCTGAATCGTCAAAACTAAGTAAACTCAATTTATATTATTCAACATATCTGAATACATATTTATGTTGATATATAAAATATACTAATATAAATATACATATTTAATATACGAATAAAATTATTTTTTATTCGTAATCTATCTGACCCGGTAACTACGTATCACTGTCAGTGTCATGAGTTTTGCAGGTAGAAAAGGTTGTGTGAGAAAATTAAGTTGTCGTTTTTAGTTAATTTCTACGAAATATATTTCCTTGCAAATTAATTAATTAAGTTCAAATGGTACATTCAAACAAAGCGCTCCTTTTAAGAAGCAATAAATCAATTAACCTTTGTTTACTTTATAGGATATTACAAGAGGCTCGTGATCTGCATGCTATGATGAAGCATTACAAGTTACCAGTCGATAGTGAGGAATTCAACAACATCTTGAGACTTGAACAGGTAAATATCGATCAAATTGAGAGAAAAATACCAAAAGAAAATTTTTTAGGTACATCATAACAACTTATAAATATCAGAAGCATATTCTTCTTCTCCTTCTTTATATATAAAAATAAGTGGCATTTTTCGTTGTCACTTTATAGCTCAAGAACGGAATAGCCAAACAATTTTTTCTGGGTTAGTTCGGACTATTTACTATTTGTTTTAGGTAAAGTTTGCTCGAAAACGGTCGAGTGGTTGTTCTTTACCACACATAGCGAAGCATGTACCGGGCCGCTAGTAATTTTATACATTTTTGTAGGTTGTTCATTTAACGCAAGTGACGCAGCCTATGGTGGCCGCAATGAAGACAAAACGCATCGCCCAGACTCTAGAAGAAAGGCGGAAGAATTTGCAAGCAGCGGTGACACAGTGCTCTACAGAGCAGAACACGCTAAATGTCTCGTAAGTTTTTTCATTTATATAGAGGTAGGCAACTAACGCGTAGACGGATTGCCTGATGGCAAGCAATCAGCGCCGCCCATGAACACTCAACATCGGAGTTCAGCCTGTCACATTGATGGACTAAGATCTCTCCTAAAGCCTTTAAGTGTTATTTTTTGATTGGGCAATGGTCTTATAATTCTGAAACAATATTTTTTTGACTCCCTATTAAAATGAATCTGACTTTTTGCAGCGTCCAAGCGGCACTAGCCGGCGCTTGCGCCATGCTCCACTCCCTACCGGAGCGGCTGAACCCAGTGGTGCGTCCGCTGATGGAGAGCATCAAGAAGGAGTGGTCGGAGGAGCTGCAGCAGCACTCGGGCGAGACGCTGGCCGAGCTGCTGGGCCAGCTGGTGCCGCGCGACCCCTGCCCCAACAACAAGGTGCTCGTCAACCTGAAGGCGTTCCTCAGGTGGGTGTCGCATCGGTTCAGTGTGTAGCAGTCCACGCGGCTGGACCCAGTGGTGCGACCGCTGATGGAGAGCATCAAGAAGGAGTGGTCGGAGGAGCTGCAGCAGCACTCGGGCGAGACGCTGGCCGAGCTGCTGGGCCAGCTGGTGCCGCGCGACCCCTGCCCCAACAACAAGGTGCTCGTCAACCTGAAGGCGTTCCTCAGGTGGGTGTCGCATCGGTTCAGTGTGTAGCAGTCCACGCGGCTGGACCCAGTGGTGCGACCGCTGATGGAGAGCATCAAGAAGGAGTGGTCGGAGGAGCTGCAGCAGCACTCGGGCGAGACGCTGGCCGAGCTGCTGGGCCAGCTGGTGCCGCGCGACCCCTGCCCCAACAACAAGGTGCTCGTCAACCTGAAGGCGTTCCTCAGGTGGGTGTCGCATCGGTTCAGTGTGTAGCAGTCCACGCGGCTGGACCCAGTGGTGCGACCGCTGATGGAGAGCATCAAGAAGGAGTGGTCGGAGGAGCTGCAGCAGCACTCGGGCGAGACGCTGGCCGAGCTGCTGGGCCAGCTGGTGCCGCGCGACCCCTGCCCCAACAACAAGGTGCTCGTCAACCTGAAGGCGTTCCTCAGGTGGGTGTCGCATCGGTTCAGTGTGTAGCAGTCCACGCGGCTGGACCCAGTGGTGCGACCGCTGATGGAGAGCATCAAGAAGGAGTGGTCGGAGGAGCTGCAGCAGCACTCGGGCGAGACGCTGGCCGAGCTGCTGGGCCAGCTGGTGCCGCGCGACCCCTGCCCCAACAACAAGGTGCTCGTCAACCTGAAGGCGTTCCTCAGGTGGGTGTCGCATCGGTTCAGTGTGTAGCAGTCCACGCGGCTGGACCCAGTGGTGCGACCGCTGATGGAGAGCATCAAGAAGGAGTGGTCGGAGGAGCTGCAGCAGCACTCGGGCGAGACGCTGGCCGAGCTGCTGGGCCAGCTGGTGCCGCGCGACCCCTGCCCCAACAACAAGGTGCTCGTCAACCTGAAGGCGTTCCTCAGGTGGGTGTCGCATCGGTTCAGTGTGTAGCAGTCCACGCGGCTGGACCCAGTGGTGCGACCGCTGATGGAGAGCATCAAGAAGGAGTGGTCGGAGGAGCTGCAGCAGCACTCGGGCGAGACGCTGGCCGAGCTGCTGGGCCAGCTGGTGCCGCGCGACCCCTGCCCCAACAACAAGGTGCTCGTCAACCTGAAGGCGTTCCTCAGGTGGGTGTCGCATCGGTTCAGTGTGTAGCAGTCCACGCGGCTGGACCCAGTGGTGCGACCGCTGATGGAGAGCATCAAGAAGGAGTGGTCGGAGGAGCTGCAGCAGCACTCGGGCGAGACGCTGGCCGAGCTGCTGGGCCAGCTGGTGCCGCGCGACCCCTGCCCCAACAACAAGGTGCTCGTCAACCTGAAGGCGTTCCTCAGGTGGGTGTCGCATCGGTTCAGTGTGTAGCAGTCCACGCGGCTGGACCCAGTGGTGCGACCGCTGATGGAGAGCATCAAGAAGGAGTGGTCGGAGGAGCTGCAGCAGCACTCGGGCGAGACGCTGGCCGAGCTGCTGGGCCAGCTGGTGCCGCGCGACCCCTGCCCCAACAACAAGGTGCTCGTCAACCTGAAGGCGTTCCTCAGGTGGGTGTCGCATCGGTTCAGTGTGTAGCAGTCCACGCGGCTGGACCCAGTGGTGCGACCGCTGATGGAGAGCATCAAGAAGGAGTGGTCGGAGGAGCTGCAGCAGCACTCGGGCGAGACGCTGGCCGAGCTGCTGGGCCAGCTGGTGCCGCGCGACCCCTGCCCCAACAACAAGGTGCTCGTCAACCTGAAGGCGTTCCTCAGGTGGGTGTCGCATCGGTTCAGTGTGTAGCAGTCCACGCGGCTGGACCCAGTGGTGCGACCGCTGATGGAGAGCATCAAGAAGGAGTGGTCGGAGGAGCTGCAGCAGCACTCGGGCGAGACGCTGGCCGAGCTGCTGGGCCAGCTGGTGCCGCGCGACCCCTGCCCCAACAACAAGGTGCTCGTCAACCTGAAGGCGTTCCTCAGGTGGGTGTCGCATCGGTTCAGTGTGTAGCAGTCCACGCGGCTGGACCCAGTGGTGCGACCGCTGATGGAGAGCATCAAGAAGGAGTGGTCGGAGGAGCTGCAGCAGCACTCGGGCGAGACGCTGGCCGAGCTGCTGGGCCAGCTGGTGCCGCGCGACCCCTGCCCCAACAACAAGGTGCTCGTCAACCTGAAGGCGTTCCTCAGGTGGGTGTCGCATCGGTTCAGTGTGTAGCAGTCCACGCGGCTGGACCCAGTGGTGCGACCGCTGATGGAGAGCATCAAGAAGGAGTGGTCGGAGGAGCTGCAGCAGCACTCGGGCGAGACGCTGGCCGAGCTGCTGGGCCAGCTGGTGCCGCGCGACCCCTGCCCCAACAACAAGGTGCTCGTCAACCTGAAGGCGTTCCTCAGGTGGGTGTCGCATCGGTTCAGTCTATGGTAGTCCACCGCTGGACGTTCAAGCGGTTTAGGATGCTCTACTCTTTTTGACACATTTTTGTAAAGGAGAGGTTAATGGTTATACATACTCACCATCTTAGCGCTTATCCCGCATCCTCTCACCATGCATCCTTGGCCATTACCTTAGTGCCTAGAGTACGCTATGACTTCACCTAGAAGGCAGCGTGTAATGTAATAGTTATTGACGACTTATAAGTGCATCTTTGAAGCTTACGTAAATAAAGAACTTTTTGAATTTGATTTGGATTATGTAAGTTATATTCGTTACAGATGCGACCCGGAGGTGACGCCACGCGTTTCGCTAGAGCTAGCGGAGGAGGAGTCGGCCAGCGATAGCGGACCCGAGGCCCGCGAGCTCGCCGCCCGCCAGGGGCCGCGACGTAAGCATTGATACGATTCTATTATACTAAAATCATCTAGCTAAATAAGTATGTATATAGTTTCGTAATCCTACTGAAAAGACATCGTCATTGACTCTCTCATAACATCCAGAATAAATGACGACCCGCCTGGTGTAATAGGCACGAAGTTGCCTATTAGACCAAGATTTCGTGGGTACGATCCTCGCACAGAACAAACATTTGTGTGCATGAGCAAGTCTGTTTGAGCTGGTCTGGGTGTCATAATGCATCTATTTCAGTATGTAGGCCGAGACTGGGGAGACGAGTGATAACAACGGATTTAAATAAAAATAAATAAATGCCCTGGACTGACACACCAAAGTTCAAGCCTGGTTTATTTTGTGAAATGACGGCTATTTTATTTGTTGATATTGATGTCTGTAACACAAGTGCTAAACCTACTTAACATGGAGTCAGATCAATGTAGGATGTTAAATATGGTAAAAATCAATGTATTCTGGGTCTGTGTTCGCAGTGGACAAGCACATGGGCATAATAACACTGCGCGAGCAGCAGCGGCTGGCGGAGCGCGGCGTGACGCGGCGCGGGAGACCGCCCGCCGCGCCGCCGCTGCCGCAGGACCTGCTCGCGCCGCACGAGGACGAGGTACGCTGACACTAGCGATGCTAGACGCGATAATGTCTTGCGAATTTAAGTGGTGGGCCGTGGACAGCATGAACCGACCGGCTTTTCCTTGTCTTGCTGCAACTTTACCCTTTAACTGCACATCCATTCTGCCATCGTTCCCAGAAAATAAATTATGTATGTATATGCAAAATAAACTATTTCTATTGGCCGGCTGCCTCCGTCGTATAGTGGTTTGAGCACTGTGCTCAAAACCTCGGAAGTCGTGGGTTAAAATCCCTCGTGAACACTTCGCTTTGTGTTAGTTTTTTCCAGTTTGGTTAGGAAACTAAAGACTTGATTCACCTGATTGTCCGATAAAAATGATGACTCCGTGCTTCGGAAGGCACATTAAGTTATTGGTCCCGACTTTGAACCAATTAGTCTGGTTTCCCTTGTATGATTTACGAAGGTCAAACAAAATCCGCATCATTGTAATAACCAGTTCAATTCAAGATCATAGTCGTAGCGTTCCCTGGACTACGAGACCAAAGGATGCAACCGGGGAAGACGCAAGGATGATGATGACTAAGGTGTAGCAGCCGGTGTGCCGCGATGGAACACTTCACGTATCTCCTATAATGGGGAACACGACTGACAGGTCAAATCACTCACTTTTATTAAACCTCAAAAACGTAAGCTTGTAGGGGAAATTGTATGAAATACTAAGGTTTGACGTCACAACTCAGTATTGTCAAATGAATACTTTTTTAGTTCCGATTAACTGTAATAATTTGTTAAAAGCGCAAAAGTTACTGTTTCATAATGATAAGCGACTATTTATGAATTATTTCTTTAATGTAAGAGTTTCATAATTTATTTTGAAGTCAGTCTTGTACCCTATTGTGGAAGTTGCTGGCGAATTCCGTTGTGTCTGTCTGGTCCTTCGTTAAAAATAATAAAACCTCGTGTTGTTTTAGGCTCGCAAGTTGCTAAGAATACAAAGGCGGGGCGCGACGGTCGCACTCACTTGTCTGACCAAATACTTCGACAACGATCTACCTCAGAAACTGCCCAAATTATGGGAGTTCATCACGGAACCCCTATCCAGGGTGATGACTGACGAAGGTGAGATAATTTTCCTTACATGAATTTCTAAAATGTAATAATTATTATCAATACTACGGTATTTGACAGACAGGTCAAACCACTCACTTTTAAAAAAATACAAAACGTAAGCTTCTATAGGAATCTGTATATTATGTTTCTAAGCTACCGTCACATGTTAGTATTGAATCAGTACTTTCTTAGTTTGATTGAATGGAATAATTTTATAAAAGCGCAACAGTAACTGTAGCATAGCTTGAATTTATTCTCTAATTGTAGAGTTTCATAATTTATTTTGAATTCCGTCAAACTCTCAATTTTGTTTCGTTGTTGTGTGTAGTTTTTTTTCGTTAATTGAAAGTCATCAAATAAAATTGCACGTTAATCCCAAATAAGGCCCATCAACCAACTTTACTTGTCAGTGTTGTAAGAGCGCGTTGAAAATATTATTTTTTTAAAGAGAGACCACGTAATGTTCTGTGCGTTACGGCCTGTCACCAGTCTATAAGCTTTATTTATTTCAACTTACTATTGACTATTGACTATTGTCCTATTACGTATTCTTCTCCGTGCAGAGCTGGAGAAGCCGGACTGCGTAGCGGCGGAGGAGATGATCTCACGCCTGGTGGTGGTGGAGGCGGTGTGCGGCAGCGTGGGCGAGGCGCTGTGGCCGGGGCTGCGCGCCGGCGCGCCCGCCCTGTGCGCGTTGGCTCGCCACGCGCTCACCGCCGCCCGGCACATGGCCGCGAGGGCGTTGGCGGCGCTGGCGGCCAGGGACCCCGCCCCCGTCATGACTGCTATCATACACGAGGTACGTTGCGACACTGATGAAGCCCGACTGCGCGGCGGCGGAGGAGATGATCTCGCGCCTGGTGGTGGTGGAGGCGGTGTGCGGCAGCGTGGGCGAAGCCCTGTGGCCGGGGCTGCGGGCCGGAGCACCCGCCCTGTGCGCGCTGGCCCGCCACGCGCTCACCGCCGCCCGGCACATGGCGGCGAGGGCGCTGGCGGCGCTGGCGGCCAGGGACCCTGCTCCCGTCATGACCGCTATTATACACGAGGTACGTTGCGACACTGATGAAGCCGGACTGCGCGGCGGCGGAGGAGATGATCTCGCGGCTGGTATTATACACTAGGTACTTGCTGACGCTAACAGACCCGTCTTTCTCACACAGCAAAGAGTCCCTCACGGTACAGTGGGCACGTGGGCCCCGCGATCGATTGGGGCCTCTTGAGCAGGTTCTAGGGGCCCCACGTTTATCAATCAATAAGTTTAAAGGCCCATATGCCTAGGGCTCCTTTTAGGTGAAAGACGGCTCTGGACGCCAGCAAGTTAAATTCAAGACCAGGTTCTGGGGACCTCACGTTAACCAAACCAAAAGCCCATGTGCCCAGAGCCCCTAATAGGTGAAAGACGGATCTGGACGCTAACCCTGACGGGTAGAAACAACAGCACGTTAAACAATATAATTTGGACTCTGTATCGTCCTCACGTCAGCGTCATAAGATCTGCTATTAAACTGCAAGAGTTTGCGACGGCTGACCATTCATACGCCTCCGTTGCGCAAAATCTAAGCTAATAGGCATCTTCATTTCACTCTGTACAGATTGTTGAATTTCAGAGCCAAGTTCAGAGGAATATCGTCGACGTTTACTGGCACATTCAACTTCTTGCAATATCAAGTGCCAGTTTCACATATACTGGCAGATAATACATAATTAACGGTTTCTCGTCTAGTTGATCCCGTGGCTGGGCGACGTGCGGTGCGAGCGGTCCCGCTGCGGCGCGGCGGAGGCGCTGGCGCGGGTCGTGGACGCGCTGCAGCTGCGCGTCGTGCCCTACATCGTGCTGCTCGTCGTGCCGCTGCTAGGTATTATACAAACGCCTACACACAGACACGCACGCAGACCACACACACACACCCAAACACGCACGCAGACCACACACACACACCCAAACACACACACACACACACAAAATATTGACATTAGCAAATGTAACTTATGTGAATAGTTATTTCTACTGGGTCTGCTTTTGTATCTTGACTGATGCAAAAATTGTCCGATTTCCCTTGTAAAGGTTCCCGAAGTCAGACGGCAGTTGCTTCAATGTGAAACAGCCAGCATTCTTAATGCTGGTATCTCAATGGCTGTTGCCGTGAAGACATCATCACAAACAAGGGCAGAGAGTGTCATGTCTCGAATTATCAGCCAGAATTTACTGAATATGTTGTATTATGTAGCAAATAATATTTAGGATCGCTAGAAATGTCTTTACCAAACCCACCCTTTCTTTTTGACCCAGGTCGCATGAGCGACCACTGCGAAGCCGTCCGCGTGATGTCAACGCGATGCTTTGCGTCGCTGATCCAGCTGATGCCGCTGGACGGCGCCGTGCCCGAGCCGCCCGGCCTCAGCGACGACATGCGCGCGCGCAGGATACGCGACCGCGACTTCCTCGAGAAGCTGTTCAACCCCAAGTCGATACAAGACTACAAGATACCGATCCCGGTCGCAGCCGAGCTCAGGAGCTACCAGCAGGTACTACCAGCACGTGTCTAGCGCCACTGGTGCAGCTGACCCGGCCTCAGCGACGACATGCGCGCGCGCCGGATACGCGACCGCGACTTCCTCGAGAAGCTGTTCAACCCCAAGTCGATACAAGACTACAAGATACCGATCCCGGTCGCAGCCGAGCTCAGGAGCTACCAGCAGGTACTACCAGCACGTGTCTAGCGCCACTGGTGCAGCTGACCCGGCCTCAGCGACGACATGCGCGCGCGCCGGATACGCGACCGCGACTTCCTCGAGAAGCTGTTCAACCCCAAGTCCATCCAGGACTACAAGATACCGATCCCGGTCGCAGCCGAGCTCAGGAGCTACCAGCAGGTACGTGTGTAATGACAAATAGCTGATGCCGCCTTGCCTCAGTGACGACATGCGCGCTCACACGACCGTGTTTTCTTTTAACGTTTTAGGCTTTTTGAAAGGATTTTTCTGTAACTTGCACCATGATCTAGGTTTTGACATCTTCGGAGTGTCGGATTGTCGTAACGTTACACAGTTTTTGTAAACACCCATTTTGTGTACCTATGACTATGTGGGTTCCTTCACGACTTTTTCGAATGTAGTTGTGTTTTTTGACAGGCCGGAGTCAACTGGCTGCGCTTCCTGTACGAGTACAAGCTGCACGGCGTGCTGTGCGACGACATGGGTCTGGGCAAGACGCTGCAGTCCATCGTGGTGGTGGCGAGCGCGCACTACGAGCGGCAGCAGGCGCGCGCGCCGCCGCTGCCCTCGCTCGTCGTCTGCCCGCCCACGCTCACCGGTACGTGCCTCACGCTCACGCTGACGCTGACACTGACGCTGACACTGACATGGGTCTGGGCAAGACGCTGCAGTCCATCGTGGTGGTGGCGAGCGCGCACTACGAGCGGCAGCAGGCGCGCGCGCCGCCGCTGCCCTCGCTCGTCGTCTGCCCGCCCACGCTCACCGGTACGTGCCTCACGCTCACGCTGACGCTGACACTGACGCTGACACTGACATGGGTCTGGGCAAGACGCTGCAGTCCATCGTGGTGGTGGCGAGCGCGCACTACGAGCGGCAGCAGGCGCGCGCGCCGCCGCTGCCCTCGCTCGTCGTCTGCCCGCCCACGCTCACCGGTACGTGCCTCACGCTCACGCTGACGCTGACACTGACGCTGACACTGACATGGGTCTGGGCAAGACGCTGCAGTCCATCGTGGTGGTGGCGAGCGCGCACTACGAGCGGCAGCAGGCGCGCGCGCCGCCGCTGCCCTCGCTCGTCGTCTGCCCGCCCACGCTCACCGGTACGTGCCTCACGCTCACGCTGACGCTGACACTGACGCTGACACTGACATGGGTCTGGGCAAGACGCTGCAGTCCATCGTGGTGGTGGCGAGCGCGCACTACGAGCGGCAGCAGGCGCGCGCGCCGCCGCTGCCCTCGCTCGTCGTCTGCCCGCCCACGCTCACCGGTACGTGCCTCACGCTCACGCTGACGCTGACACTGACGCTGACACTGACATGGGTCTGGGCAAGACGCTGCAGTCCATCGTGGTGGTGGCGAGCGCGCACTACGAGCGGCAGCAGGCGCGCGCGCCGCCGCTGCCCTCGCTCGTCGTCTGCCCGCCCACGCTCACCGGTACGTGCCTCACGCTCACGCTGACGCTGACACTGACGCTGACACTGACATGGGTCTGGGCAAGACGCTGCAGTCCATCGTGGTGGTGGCGAGCGCGCACTACGAGCGGCAGCAGGCGCGCGCGCCGCCGCTGCCCTCGCTCGTCGTCTGCCCGCCCACGCTCACCGGTACGTGCCTCACGCTCACGCTGACGCTGACACTGACGCTGACACTGACATGGGTCTGGGCAAGACGCTGCAGTCCATCGTGGTGGTGGCGAGCGCGCACTACGAGCGGCAGCAGGCGCGCGCGCCGCCGCTGCCCTCGCTCGTCGTCTGCCCGCCCACGCTCACCGGTACGTGCCTCACGCTCACGCTGACGCTGACACTGACGCTGACACTGACATGGGTCTGGGCAAGACGCTGCAGTCCATCGTGGTGGTGGCGAGCGCGCACTACGAGCGGCAGCAGGCGCGCGCGCCGCCGCTGCCCTCGCTCGTCGTCTGCCCGCCCACGCTCACCGGTACGTGCCTCACGCTCACGCTGACGCTGACACTGACGCTGACGCTTAAACTGACGCCTTGAACTCACTGACATGGGTCTGGATGAAACGTCCGCCCGCCATCGCTGTCGCGTACGTGCTAAGTCGGACAAATATTCGTTAGCGATAACGATGTATGTTATTAAAGCTGGGATTTATTTACAATCCTATGGAGCACGATGGAGGTATCAGATTGCATTTAAAAGCTCACTCTTTCCACAATATGTTTGATCATCTCATGTCCAAACGAGTTGTCAAAGTAATTAATTCTTTTTGTCTCGGATTTGAGGTGTCTCACCGACTTTAAGGCTCGTATTAATAAATCGCACTCAAGTCTGAGCTCGATCTTGAGTGCGCACTAGATATGTCTCTCTCATACAAAACAGCACCTCAAGTTGGCGCTCAAGATCGAGCTCAGAGGTGAGTGCGATTTATTAATACGAGCCTAATACAGGATGTTTTAAGTTCTGATGTTTGAGAAGCAGTTAGGGTAGACACAAACCCGGGGTCCTGCAAATAACCGAAAATACTATCTCCTCAATTTTCAATCCAAAAGCTCTACCTTATTCGTGCCAGTTACAGCGTCGATCAAAAGAAAGTTCTTTACAGTAAAGATTGGGCTGAAATGGACCCTGCCCAAGGCCGTTAAACTTTGGAAAAAAAAGTAACAGCGTTCTCTTCCCCAGGTCACTGGGTGTTCGAGGTGAACAAATTCATTGGCGGGTCATACCTGCGCGCGCTGCAGTACGTGGGCCCGCCCGTCGAGCGCGAGCGGCTGCGATGCTTGGTCAAACACTACAATCTGATAGTAGCGTCGTACGATATCGTAAGGAAGGATATTGACTTCTTCAGGTGAGTACTGATTGGTGTCTATTTATTTATTTATTCATTTATTTAAAAAGTACAGCCACTTGATACATTTTAATTCAATACAGTAAAAAGTTACAAAAATAAAGAGTTCTGATATGCATCAAAACAGCGGTGTACATAGAGCTCGTGAATAAATAGGTTACAATAGGCTTGTTGCCTAAATGCCAATACATAGTTAGATACTTACTTACCTTGATGCCTATTCTAAACAAAACAATGATTATTTTTGAAAAAAGGAAATTCTAAATATTTCGTGTCTATCGCGTCGATGTAAACACTCTTCACGTTCTCACGTCTTGTATATCCCAATCATAAAGGCGTTACAAAATGTTTCGTCTAACGTACTATTTTTTATCGGCACGTAAACATGCAATACAACAAATGCCGATTATAACTTCAAATTAATACTTTATATTGCAGTGGAATCAAATGGAACTACTGTGTGTTGGATGAAGGACACGTCATTAAGAATGGAAAGACGAAAGCTTTTAAAGCCATTAAACAGCTGATTGCCAACCATAGACTGATTCTGTCGGGAACGCCGATCCAGGTAAGGCTTGTCGTTTACTCTTTTGTGGTTTAACATAACAGATTTTTATAAGTTTTGCTTAATAACAATTCATGTCAATTTTTCATCCAAATCAATTGGAGACCAAAGAAAAAGCCTATGTATTTGTCGAAATGTAACATAAAAATAATGATAGAACGATCGTTATGCTAGGCGTGTATCCCGTCTTTTCCACTGGGCACAATGGGCATGTGTCGCCTTAACCAAACAAAAGGTCTGAAGTCTCATGTGCCCGCAGCCCCTAATAAGTAAAAGACAGCTCTGCGTGTGCCGCGCGCGTAGCACGGTGCGCGGTGCGGGAGACACGCAGGGCTGCTGGCCGCAGGGAACGCCCTGAGTGCTTGTTTACGCAAAATTTCAGACATTAATAAATGGTATGCAACTGTTTATGTCGAAACGCACGTGCAACAAGAACAAACGCGCCCGCGTGTGCACCCGTTGCCGTTTACAAGCGCTAATCCGTAACTCAGAAACCACTTGAGATTTTTTGCTCATTTTCGCGCTGCATTGCTTAGGCTGTCACGAGTCTTTTCGTTTAGCATCATGGGAGTATTTCTTTGCACAGAACAACGTGCTGGAGCTGTGGTCGCTGTTCGACTTCCTGATGCCGGGCCTGCTGGGCACGGAGCGGCAGTTCACGGCGCGCTACTCGCGGCCCATCCTCGCCGCCCGCGACGCGCGCGCCTCGCCGCTGCAGCTGCAGGCCGGCGCGCTCGCCTGCGAGCAGCTGCACCGCCAGGTACGTGCATGCACACGCTGCACCGCTGCACACTCGCGGCCCATCCTCGCCGCCCGCGACGCGCGCGCCTCGCCGCTGCAGCTGCAGGCCGGCGCGCTCGCCTGCGAGCAGCTGCACCGCCAGGTACGTGCATGCACACGCTGCACCGCTGCACACTCGCGGCCCATCCTCGCCGCCCGCGACGCGCGCGCCTCGCCGCTGCAGCTGCAGGCCGGCGCGCTCGCCTGCGAGCAGCTGCACCGCCAGGTACGTGCATGCACACGCTGCACCGCTGCACACTCGCGGCCCATCCTCGCCGCCCGCGACGCGCGCGCCTCGCCGCTGCAGCTGCAGGCCGGCGCGCTCGCCTGCGAGCAGCTGCACCGCCAGGTACGTGCATGCACACGCTGCACCGCTGCACACTCGCGGCCCATCCTCGCCGCCCGCGACGCGCGCGCCTCGCCGCTGCAGCTGCAGGCCGGCGCGCTCGCCTGCGAGCAGCTGCACCGCCAGGTACGTGCATGCACACGCTGCACCGCTGCACACTCGCGGCCCATCCTCGCCGCCCGCGACGCGCGCGCCTCGCCGCTGCAGCTGCAGGCCGGCGCGCTCGCCTGCGAGCAGCTGCACCGCCAGGTACGTGCATGCACACGCTGCACCGCTGCACACTCGCGGCCCATCCTCGCCGCCCGCGACGCGCGCGCCTCGCCGCTGCAGCTGCAGGCCGGCGCGCTCGCCTGCGAGCAGCTGCACCGCCAGGTACGTGCATGCACTGCACACGATGCACCATATGCACGAGGTGTTGCACCTGGTTGCAACGGTATACTGCATTCAAACCCACTCGGGGTTCTAGACAATTGTGGCGACATCTATCTAGAGTGCCACAAAGGGGTAGTTCCGACACAACTCAACAGATGGCGCTGAAACGCACTGCAATATTTCCATACAAACCTACATCGCGCTAGCAGAGTTTCCGCCGCGACTTAGCATATACAAGACTGTACCAACACAGTGTAGTAAGGACATCGGTCCCCAAGCTTGATCACCCGCTCGGCAGAAGTTCTGAATGGGTGATTTCCCTTTACAAGCATAGACTGAGTAAGCGTACTCGGAAAAGAGCGCTGGCGGTAAAGCTACGCAGGAGTCGATTTATAGGTCTATTTGGTGGCAAAAACAGCGGGGGCGGCAAAGAGGACCATGCGAAGCGTGCTTGCCCTGCAGTCTATGGTTCTTAAGTCGATCTAGCATCCCGCTCTGCGCAAATTCACCCATTCGTCTACAAACGCTCTCTTTACGCGACACGTATTGTATTTTTTTGAGTCCTATCCAAAATAGTATTAGCTGCCGATTGATAACGCAAGCGGCATGCATGTCGCCAACAAACAAGACACCAAATCATAACGCCACACTTGTAACAACGAACAGGTGCTGCCATTCCTGCTTCGGCGTGTAAAGGACGACGTACTCAAGGAGCTGCCGCCGAAGATCACGCAGGACTACTACTGCGAGCTGAGCGCCCTGCAGCGCCGCCTCTACGAGCACTTCTCCAAGCAGCACATGCCGCAGGATATTACTGCGCACACGCACGTCTTCCAGGTACGGACGAGGGTGATGGATTGTGATGACATTCCAAATTCGAATTTAAATTAGGAATTTAAATGTTTTTATATCCGATATATAACAAGTATCTGGTTGAATCGATTAAAATTCAAAATTGGAAATCAAATTAAACAGAAATATCAGATTTATCGATATTCCAAATTCAAATTGATATAGAAAAAAGTTAAAATTAAAAATTTAATTCAGAATTCTCGTTTTACAGGTATGTTAAAAGTCACACCGATTTCATTAAAATTCTAAATTCGAATTTTAATTGTACGAGTGATAAATGGTAGCGTTCAAGCTTATGGCTGACGGTTAACTGAAATCTTCATTTTTATATCAGACGACGCGGACCAGCCATTTCTTTTTTTTTATTTGCGTTTTTTTCTTAGTGTCTAACTTTCTGTCGGAACCAAAACTGTTGTCTTAATAAATACTAAACATTATCGTTTTTGCAGGCACTGCGCTACCTGCAGAACGTGTGCAACCACCCGAAGCTGGTGCTGTCGGGCGAGCACCCCGAGGCGGCGCGCGTGGCGGCCGCCCTGGCGCAGCAGAGCTCCTCGCTCGACGACATACACCACGCCGCCAAGCTGCCCGCGCTCAAGTCAGTATATACTACACACTACTCACTACCTACTACACACTACTCACTAAATACTTCTCACTACACGCGACTCCACACTACACACTTCTCGCTACACACTACTCACAAGACACTTCTGACTACACACTCATCATCATCATCCTAGCGTTTGTCCCGGTCGCATCCTCGGCTGTTGCCTCGGAGTCCAGGGTCCGCTGACTTCTGACTACACACTACTCATACGATACTTTCTCGTTGACAGCATAGTGAATGTGTACTACTGGGTACACTTGCAGACTTTCGACCACTTTTTCACGTATCCTGATCTTGCTTTCGACCCAACCAAGTGTTTATTGACAATAGAGGATGACACATTTAACCATTCATAAAGAACACAAATATCTTTAAAAAAAATAATAATAACGTGATTAATTCTCATGAAACACAAGTCTCATGAAACCAAAGCTGGGTCTACCACAAAACCAATTAGGCTCGCCAACTCCGTGCTCCGCGCTCCTGCATTTGCTTCGCATAGTGTACGGCATACGTCCGCGCTCGTGGGAGCGCAGAACATGATATTTTTAATCCCGGCTTAACGAACGTCCTCTAAGAGCGTGTCATCGTAAAGTTCGATTTTTGAGGTTACCTTTACGTTCAGGCAACTGCTGCTGGACTGCGGCATCGGCACGACGACGCCGGAGGCGGGCGCCGAGGCGGTGGTCTCCCAGCACCGCGCGCTGGTGTTCTGCCAGCTCAAGAAGATGCTGGACATCGTGGAGCGCGACCTGCTGCAGCGGCACCTGCCCACCGTCACGTACCTGCGCCTGGACGGCAGCGTGCCGCCGCACCAGCGACACGCCATCGTCACGAGGTTCAACAGCGACGTGTCTATTGATCTGCTGCTGCTGACTACTGCGGTGAGTGTCTGCTCTGCTGTGTTCTGCCAGCTCAAGAAGATGCTGGACATCGTGGAGCGCGACCTGCTGCAGCGGCACCTGCCCACCGTCACGTACCTGCGCCTGGACGGCAGCGTGCCGCCGCACCAGCGACACGCCATCGTCACGAGGTTCAACAGCGACGTGTCTATTGATCTGCTGCTGCTGACTACTGCGGTGAGTGTCTGCTCTGCTGTGTTCTGCCAGCTCAAGAAGATGCTGGACATCGTGGAGCGCGACCTGCTGCAGCGGCACCTGCCCACCGTCACGTACCTGCGCCTGGACGGCAGCGTGCCGCCGCACCAGCGACACGCCATCGTCACGAGGTTCAACAGCGACGTGTCTATTGATCTGCTGCTGCTGACTACTGCGGTGAGTGTCTGCTCTGCTGTGTTCTGCCAGCTCAAGAAGATGCTGGACATCGTGGAGCGCGACCTGCTGCAGCGGCACCTGCCCACCGTCACGTACCTGCGCCTGGACGGCAGCGTGCCGCCGCACCAGCGACACGCCATCGTCACGAGGTTCAACAGCGACGTGTCTATTGATCTGCTGCTGCTGACTACTGCGGTGAGTGTCTGCTCTGCTGTGTTCTGCCAGCTCAAGAAGATGCTGGACATCGTGGAGCGCGACCTGCTGCAGCGGCACCTGCCCACCGTCACGTACCTGCGCCTGGACGGCAGCGTGCCGCCGCACCAGCGACACGCCATCGTCACGAGGTTCAACAGCGACGTGTCTATTGATCTGCTGCTGCTGACTACTGCGGTGAGTGTCTGCTCTGCTGTGTTCTGCCAGCTCAAGAAGATGCTGGACATCGTGGAGCGCGACCTGCTGCAGCGGCACCTGCCCACCGTCACGTACCTGCGCCTGGACGGCAGCGTGCCGCCGCACCAGCGACACGCCATCGTCACGAGGTTCAACAGCGACGTGTCTATTGATCTGCTGCTGCTGACTACTGCGGTGAGTGTCTGCTCTGCTGTGTTCTGCCAGCTCAAGAAGATGCTGGACATCGTGGAGCGCGACCTGCTGCAGCGGCACCTGCCCACCGTCACGTACCTGCGCCTGGACGGCAGCGTGCCGCCGCACCAGCGACACGCCATCGTCACGAGGTTCAACAGCGACGTGTCTATTGATCTGCTGCTGCTGACTACTGCGGTGAGTGTCTGCTCTGCTGTGTTCTGCCAGCTCAAGAAGATGCTGGACATCGTGGAGCGCGACCTGCTGCAGCGGCACCTGCCCACCGTCACGTACCTGCGCCTGGACGGCAGCGTGCCGCCGCACCAGCGACACGCCATCGTCACGAGGTTCAACAGCGACGTGTCTATTGATCTGCTGCTGCTGACTACTGCGGTGAGTGTCTGCTCTGCTGTGTTCTGCCAGCTCAAGAAGATGCTGGACATCGTGGAGCGCGACCTGCTGCAGCGGCACCTGCCCACCGTCACGTACCTGCGCCTGGACGGCAGCGTGCCGCCGCACCAGCGACACGCCATCGTCACGAGGTTCAACAGCGACGTGTCTATTGATCTGCTGCTGCTGACTACTGCGGTGAGTGTCTGCTCTGCTGTGTTCTGCCAGCTCAAGAAGATGCTGGACATCGTGGAGCGCGACCTGCTGCAGCGGCACCTGCCCACCGTCACGTACCTGCGCCTGGACGGCAGCGTGCCGCCGCACCAGCGACACGCCATCGTCACGAGGTTCAACAGCGACGTGTCTATTGATCTGCTGCTGCTGACTACTGCGGTGAGTGTCTGCTCTGCTGTGTTCTGCCAGCTCAAGAAGATGCTGGACATCGTGGAGCGCGACCTGCTGCAGCGGCACCTGCCCACCGTCACGTACCTGCGCCTGGACGGCAGCGTGCCGCCGCACCAGCGACACGCCATCGTCACGAGGTTCAACAGCGACGTGTCTATTGATCTGCTGCTGCTGACTACTGCGGTGAGTGTCTGCTCTGCTGTGTTCTGCCAGCTCAAGAAGATGCTGGACATCGTGGAGCGCGACCTGCTGCAGCGGCACCTGCCCACCGTCACGTACCTGCGCCTGGACGGCAGCGTGCCGCCGCACCAGCGACACGCCATCGTCACGAGGTTCAACAGCGACGTGTCTATTGATCTGCTGCTGCTGACTACTGCGGTGAGTGTCTGCTCTGCTGTGTTCTGCCAGCTCAAGAAGATGCTGGACATCGTGGAGCGCGACCTGCTGCAGCGGCACCTGCCCACCGTCACGTACCTGCGCCTGGACGGCAGCGTGCCGCCGCACCAGCGACACGCCATCGTCACGAGGTTCAACAGCGACGTGTCTATTGATCTGCTGCTGCTGACTACTGCGGTGAGTGTCTGCTCTGCTGTGTTCTGCCAGCTCAAGAAGATGCTGGACATCGTGGAGCGCGACCTGCTGCAGCGGCACCTGCCCACCGTCACGTACCTGCGCCTGGACGGCAGCGTGCCGCCGCACCAGCGACACGCCATCGTCACGAGGTTCAACAGCGACGTGTCTATTGATCTGCTGCTGCTGACTACTGCGGTGAGTGTCTGCTCTGCTGTGTTCTGCCAGCTCAAGAAGATGCTGGACATCGTGGAGCGCGACCTGCTGCAGCGGCACCTGCCCACCGTCACGTACCTGCGCCTGGACGGCAGCGTGCCGCCGCACCAGCGACACGCCATCGTCACGAGGTTCAACAGCGACGTGTCTATTGATCTACTGCTGCTGACTACTGCGGTGAGTGTCTGCTCTGCTGTGTTCTGCCAGCTCAAGAAGATGCTGGACATCGTGGAGCGCGACCTGCTGCAGCGGCACCTGCCCACCGTCACGTACCTGCGCCTGGACGGCAGCGTGCCGCCGCACCAGCGACACGCCATCGTCACGAGGTTCAACAGCGACGTGTCTATTGATCTGCTGCTGCTGACTACTGCGGTGAGTGTCTGCTCTGCTGTGTTCTGCCAGCTCAAGAAGATGCTGGACATCGTGGAGCGCGACCTGCTGCAGCGGCACCTGCCCACCGTCACGTACCTGCGCCTGGACGGCAGCGTGCCGCCGCACCAGCGACACGCCATCGTCACGAGGTTCAACAGCGACGTGTCTATTGATCTGCTGCTGCTGACTACTGCGGTGAGTGTCTGCTCTGCTGTGTTCTGCCAGCTCAAGAAGATGCTGGACATCGTGGAGCGCGACCTGCTGCAGCGGCACCTGCCCACCGTCACGTACCTGCGCCTGGACGGCAGCGTGCCGCCGCACCAGCGACACGCCATCGTCACGAGGTTCAACAGCGACGTGTCTATTGATCTGCTGCTGCTGACTACTGCGGTGAGTGTCTGCTCTGCTGTGTTCTGCCAGCTCAAGAAGATGCTGGACATCGTGGAGCGCGACCTGCTGCAGCGGCACCTGCCCACCGTCACGTACCTGCGCCTGGACGGCAGCGTGCCGCCGCACCAGCGACACGCCATCGTCACGAGGTTCAACAGCGACGTGTCTATTGATCTGCTGCTGCTGACTACTGCGGTGAGTGTCTGCTCTGCTGTGTTCTGCCAGCTCAAGAAGATGCTGGACATCGTGGAGCGCGACCTGCTGCAGCGGCACCTGCCCACCGTCACGTACCTGCGCCTGGACGGCAGCGTGCCGCCGCACCAGCGACACGCCATCGTCACGAGGTTCAACAGCGACGTGTCTATTGATCTGCTGCTGCTGACTACTGCGGTGAGTGTCTGCTCTGCTGTGTTCTGCCAGCTCAAGAAGATGCTGGACATCGTGGAGCGCGACCTGCTGCAGCGGCACCTGCCCACCGTCACGTACCTGCGCCTGGACGGCAGCGTGCCGCCGCACCAGCGACACGCCATCGTCACGAGGTTCAACAGCGACGTGTCTATTGATCTGCTGCTGCTGACTACTGCGGTGAGTGTCTGCTCTGCTGTGTTCTGCCAGCTCAAGAAGATGCTGGACATCGTGGAGCGCGACCTGCTGCAGCGGCACCTGCCCACCGTCACGTACCTGCGCCTGGACGGCAGCGTGCCGCCGCACCAGCGACACGCCATCGTCACGAGGTTCAACAGCGACGTGTCTATTGATCTGCTGCTGCTGACTACTGCGGTGAGTGTCTGCTCTGCTGTGTTCTGCCAGCTCAAGAAGATGCTGGACATCGTGGAGCGCGACCTGCTGCAGCGGCACCTGCCCACCGTCACGTACCTGCGCCTGGACGGCAGCGTGCCGCCGCACCAGCGACACGCCATCGTCACGAGGTTCAACAGCGACGTGTCTATTGATCTGCTGCTGCTGACTACTGCGGTGAGTGTCTGCTCTGCTGTGTTCTGCCAGCTCAAGAAGATGCTGGACATCGTGGAGCGCGACCTGCTGCAGCGGCACCTGCCCACCGTCACGTACCTGCGCCTGGACGGCAGCGTGCCGCCGCACCAGCGACACGCCATCGTCACGAGGTTCAACAGCGACGTGTCTATTGATCTGCTGCTGCTGACTACTGCGGTGAGTGTCTGCTCTGCTGTGTTCTGCCAGCTCAAGAAGATGCTGGACATCGTGGAGCGCGACCTGCTGCAGCGGCACCTGCCCACCGTCACGTACCTGCGCCTGGACGGCAGCGTGCCGCCGCACCAGCGACACGCCATCGTCACGAGGTTCAACAGCGACGTGTCTATTGATCTGCTGCTGCTGACTACTGCGGTGAGTGTCTGCTCTGCTGTGTTCTGCCAGCTCAAGAAGATGCTGGACATCGTGGAGCGCGACCTGCTGCAGCGGCACCTGCCCACCGTCACGTACCTGCGCCTGGACGGCAGCGTGCCGCCGCACCAGCGACACGCCATCGTCACGAGGTTCAACAGCGACGTGTCTATTGATCTGCTGCTGCTGACTACTGCGGTGAGTGTCTGCTCTGCTGTGTTCTGCCAGCTCAAGAAGATGCTGGACATCGTGGAGCGCGACCTGCTGCAGCGGCACCTGCCCACCGTCACGTACCTGCGCCTGGACGGCAGCGTGCCGCCGCACCAGCGACACGCCATCGTCACGAGGTTCAACAGCGACGTGTCTATTGATCTGCTGCTGCTGACTACTGCGGTGAGTGTCTGCTCTGCTGTGTTCTGCCAGCTCAAGAAGATGCTGGACATCGTGGAGCGCGACCTGCTGCAGCGGCACCTGCCCACCGTCACGTACCTGCGCCTGGACGGCAGCGTGCCGCCGCACCAGCGACACGCCATCGTCACGAGGTTCAACAGCGACGTGTCTATTGATCTGCTGCTGCTGACTACTGCGGTGAGTGTCTGCTCTGCTGTGTTCTGCCAGCTCAAGAAGATGCTGGACATCGTGGAGCGCGACCTGCTGCAGCGGCACCTGCCCACCGTCACGTACCTGCGCCTGGACGGCAGCGTGCCGCCGCACCAGCGACACGCCATCGTCACGAGGTTCAACAGCGACGTGTCTATTGATCTGCTGCTGCTCACTACTGCGGTGAGTGCCTGTCCTGAACTATACTGAATAGCTGAACTGCCCTGCCCTGCCCTGCCCTGCCCCGCCCCGCCCCGCCCTGCCCTGCCCGGCCCTGCCTTGCCCTGCCTTGCCCTGCCCTACCCAACCCTGCCCTGCCATGCCCTGCCCTGCCCTGACTGTCTGGCTTGCCCTCCTCTGCAGCACTAGTACCCTGCTGACTGGCTGTGCAGCACAACAACGCAATACGACGTTCAGTTCAGTTCAGCAACAGTTCCTGCGACGGGAAGCAAAAATGTCAAAAAAAAATCAAAATAGTTTGACATTTGGGTTGACTATTTTAGATGATTTTTTGGATGGCGTTCTTTTTATTGTTAACTAGCGGCCGCCCGCGACTCCGTCCGCGTGGATTTCGATTTCCAATATCCTATGTGTTATTCTGATGTATAAGCTATATTGTGGTAAAGTTTCATTCAAATCCATTCAGTAGTTTTTACGTGAAAGAGTAACAAACATCCATACATCCATACATCCATACATCCACACATATAAACTTTCGCCTTTATAATAGTAGTAGGATTATATTTCCACTGGATGGCGTAGCGAAAACATGGACCACATTATTCTGACATTGATCAATTTGATATTTGACGTCTCAGAAATTGACCAAACACTGTACTGTTGTCCACATAACGCTATCTAGTGTAAATTAAACTCGGCAACTCCCCCATTCGACAATCACAACTTTTACTCAATAATAATCTGTATCCTCTTCTCAGGTGGGCGGCCTAGGTCTGAACCTGACGGGGGCGGACACAGTCATCTTCGTGGAGCACGACTGGAACCCCATGAAGGACCTGCAGGCGATGGACCGCGCGCACCGCATCGGCCAGAGGAAGGTCGTCAACGTCTACCGGCTCATCACCAGGGACACGCTCGAGGAGAAGATTATGGGGTGAGTGACGTCATAGGATCATAGGTTCTGAACAAAAACGTTCGGTTCGCGCGACTTACTCAGTAGAACGGGGATAATTATGTAAGTGGAGTGACCTAGCCGTAGCTTTTGTTACGACTGTCATTCTTACTTCTATGTATTTCATAACAAGACGCGATATTTATAGTTTTTATTGAGATATTCTTGTATGAGAATGGAAAACACTAGAAATCATATTACTGAAATATAATTGTTACTTGTTAGCTAAAATAACAGGTTTCCCACAAATAGAGTTGTGACCAGCATTTAGAACTCTCAAAATAAGGAATTATAGATGGATAATGTCAACTGCGTTATTACAGACTTATCATTAACGAAATAATCCTCTCTATAACAGGTTACAAAAATTCAAACTCCTCACCGCGAACACAGTGATAAGCAGCGAGAACGCGGCCATGGAGACGATGGGCACCGACCAGCTGCTCGATCTCTTCCAGCTATCCAGCGGCGGCGGGTCCAACGGTCCGGGCGGATCCAACGGTCCGAGTGGCTCCGGGTCGACCGCCCCTGGGTCGAGTGCCCCCGGCGGGTCGCGGACGGCCCTGGACGCGCTGCCGGACCTGTGGGACGACAAGCAGTACGAGGAGGAGTACGACATGAGCACGTTCATCCGCGGGCTCAGCCGCATGGCCAGCTAGCACGCGCGCCACTCCTGCGCCGCGCATCTCTACCTCGTGCTCGACGCCTGCAATGCGCCCGATGATTAGATGCGGCACGCCTTTGGAAGTTGCAGTAGTGGGACATTCGCTGTTAATAAATATAGAAGTTTATGAACCCTGGTAACATACTGGTAACCTGGTAACCAACGTAACCTACTGGTTACCTGGTAACCAACACATTAAGCGTTTTCCAGCTCGCGTTTCGAGAACCAGGAGTATAATTGAAGTCTACTCATGCTGGATCCCGCTTTTGGTAAGCGGGTAGGCTGGCAACGCGCGCTCAACGCGATGCCAAGCCCTCAATGTGTTCCAGGCTTTAATTATATTCATAGATATGCGGAGTGAAGTGCCCCGAACGGACGGATTATTCTCCCGAAAAACAATCGGATTGGATGATACCAATACTGGGGTCGAGACTTCTGATTTCTATTGATAAATGTCTATAATGTCTGCTGCTCCATCTTATTGGTTTAGAGTTGAGCACGTTCACAGCGAAGTAATAGTTTAGAATGAGGAGGACTCGAATACGACTTATCACCAGGGCCGGATTAACCTTTAGGCAGATTAGGCAACTGCCTACGGGCCCAGGGCCTACAGGGGGCCCACGGCAGTCCGCAGAAAAAAAAATCGGTTGGAAAAAAAAGTCACAATTACAAGGTATTTTATTTTTCAACTCATTTAACATTTTATACGTACAGAAGTAGAACCATCTAGTATCTAATATTAGAACTAATAAAATCCTATGGAACGGACTTCCTGATCTCTGGTTCGTTGTTGTGTGCATTCCCCGATTCCGAATCTTTCAAAATATGGTATTTGCCGTAAGTAAGTTTTGCGAACGTGAACTAAATTAAAAAAAAATTGTGTGCTCCGTGAAGACTCACCATTTTCCTATACACCAAGGTTTTTATAATATAATTGGAAACGCAGTGAGTCGGCGGAATGTATACGGGTGTAACTCCAAATAATATTTTTGAACACTTTGCATTTCATCATTATTCTGTACTAGCGACGCGCCCTAGCATCGCACGGGTTGCTTATTTGGCTACGGGCCCCCCTTACCTGTCACCACCGATTAGCGTTTGATATCTTCTAAAGAACTGACTGAAATCACAAGATGTAAAAGACAAAGGACAATGCCTGAAGCTGGCGTCTTTTTTCTCGAGCGTCCACCAACCGAACATTCTTTAGTACATTACAAACAATACCTACTTGCTATGAAAGTATAGCTGTAAACTCAGTCCGAACTGAGTAAAACAGGTTTATACTTTACTTGAGGCCTTCGTTCATATATTTTTTTCATGAGAAATTGCATCTTTTTTTCTCGCGTCCATCGACCAAACATAAAAATATACATAATATTCTTGACAAATGATATTACTTGTTTTGGCAAAATATCTGTAAACTCAGTCCGAACTGCGTGAGATAGACTAGAAACTTGAACAGTATGTACTCTCGCTTCCATATTTTATATATAGGAGTTTGTGTCCTTTCTTTTCCAGCGGCCATCAACCAAACATGGAAATATATTATACTATCCTTGCAAAAATCATTTGTAATACTCTCAAGACTAGTTTTCCATGTTAGGCCAATGGACGCGAGATAAAACAGACGCCACCCTCCTTAGAAAAATGTAAAAAGCGAAGGTCCAGTAAGTGTGCAAAACTTCTAACCTTTCTAACTCAGTTAGTACTGACTTTACAGCCATTTTGCTTTCGCAAATATCATTCGCAATGCTCTTAAAAATTTATATTTCTATGTTTGGTTGATGGCCGCTGGAATAGAAAGGACACAAACTCCTGTAAATAAAATATGGAAGCGAGGGTATGTTGTAGGTAGTGTTCAAGTTTATAAACTGTCTCACGCAGTTCGGACTGAGTTTACAGATGTACTGCCAAAGGAAATATCATTAAAATTTGTAATGATCTCATAATATATATTTTATGTTTCGATGGACGCGAGAACACAAAGAAGCAATTTCTCATAGAAAAATGTATGAAGCAAAGGCATAATGAGTAAAGTTTAACCTTGTTTTACTCAGTTCGGACTGAGTTTACAGCTAGTATTGTTTGTAAGGGTTGGTGTTACCACACCAATCGATCGATCGTCGATCGACGCCGTCGATCGATTGTAGAATGGAATAGTCGACGTCGATCGATAGTTTCTACCACACCAATCGATCGATCGTCGATCGACGCCGTCGATCGATGGCAGAATGGAATAGTCGACGTCGATCGACGGCATCTATCGATGGTAGAATGGAATAGTCGACGTCGATCGAGCTGTTTCGCCAATCGATCACGTCGACCGGTGCCATCGATCAGCAATCGATCGATTGGTTAATCGCCTGCCTCGTCGAGCAATTAAAGCTACCACACCAGTCGATCAACATCGACCGATGTCAATCAATGGCGTCGATCGACACCCTAATGCTCTCAAGTATATAAATATTAGCATGTTTGGTTGGTAGACGTTCGAAAAAAAAAGACGCCATCTCCTCTACAAAAATCGGCATTGTCTTTTAATCTTAACTTTTTAACATGTTTATTTGGCGGGGAAATAATGTCATAATAATAATAATGCGTTGCGTAGTTTAAACGATGTAGGTAAGCATACATACATACATAACATACAGACACTGTGACACATACCATACAGCGACTGTCTGAAGGCAAAAACAACATCACTTGATTTAGACAGTCTCAGTGTAGGTAGAGAAGGGGGGCCCGAAAATTGTATTGCCTACAGGCCCCATAGAGGGTTAATCCGGCTCTGCTTATCACCCTTGATGGTTAAAGTATGTATTTGGACAGACACGTTGTAAAAATACTTTCAACATGCACGGAGTCCAATGATAGGTAAATAATAAGACTTTTGCATTTGTATTTCACATGTCTGTTAAATAGTGTTGATGGATGTTCGTTAAAACGATAATATAGTAAATATAATTAGGTTTAAGTAGGATTTACCTATGATTCTCTGCTTTTGTCACACTTCACTTAAAACAAAATCGGCAATTATTATTCATCACCACAATTTGCCACATCGGTAAGAAAGGCTGTATTAATGCGCTATTTCTAGTTTTAGTGGAGTAAGGTTGCACGTAGACCGAAGAGGCTGATAGTGTTGTAGGAAATGGACATCGCAAAGTGCCCACAAGTCCATATTTAGTTGATCTTTCCAATCGTAATATAGTGAGTCTGATTGATAGTCTTTTTATTTTTTGTTTTTCCTCTTGTTTACAATATAAGCGTTTTGTCTCTGAAATTGATTTGCTTTCAAAATATTAGCATTACATCTGATTAACAAATTATGCGTAGGAGGATTTCAAATGCAATTTAGTTTTTAATTTTGTAGAATTTGCATTTTTTGTTGAAAATTTGTCGATTAGTGTTTAGTGCTAATGCTAATTTTAAACTAGTTTTGTTAAGATTTATTTTTCGGTGACAACCACCAAGTGTACGAACATTTGGAAGATTACAAAAGACTTCCGCGGCACTATCTTGGGCGGAATAGTGCCCCTGGAATCTTTAACGAAGCCAAAAGAAATGACTATTTTAGAGCATCATTTCACGCATCATCACGATATAATAAACCGTGTTATATTTATTCACTCAATTTGTACGTAAACTGTAATAATAATAATAATATGATAGCTTACCCTGTAAGTTCCTTGTGTAAGATTACCTCAGTTATTCAGGTTCGTTGCGTGTTTAACGAGTTATTTATTGTTTAGCTTTGTAAGGAATAAAGTCAAATTGCTTTAGTCATTTTTGTAGCGTAGATAGTGCCTGTGGCGCTGTTTTTTAGTTTTGATTTGTTTGCTATTTTTTACCTGTTCTACTAAATAACAAGCAGTTGAAAGGAGAAAATTTGTGTTATATAAAAAATAAACTAGTGGCGTTAGTTTCAATAATGATGTCGGTATTTTGCGAAATGGGTTGAAGTTCGATACTTTCAGTTAGACGTAAATTTTTTCATCATTCGTCATTTGTTTTGTGTGATTTGAAACGAACATCACGCTTTTAATTTATTTGAATCTGTATTTTTTTTCTTTAGTTTTGTGAATTTGTGTTTGGATTGAAATAAAGCATTCTTAACAATGTAAAACTGTGTATATTTCTTTTTACCAATAAAGTTCCCTCATCAAATCGGTCACAAATTGTGAATGAGTTATACTGAGTGGCAATTTTGCTTATTTAAGAGCCTTTATTTCTCCAAATTGAAGAGAAGACTTTCCTCTTTGATCACATAATATGCAGTTTTAGCTAGTGGGCTTTGACGGTCACTCACGGGTTTATGCCCTTAGTAAAATATCAAAAGGACTTTTGGTATATTATGGATGGCTAAGGGCTTTCTCTGTATCATCAAGGGAACGGCCAAGAGTTCCAATCGGAGGACTGGGAAAAACCCAGGAAGACGGGAAATAAACGGCAACTTCTTAGTTTGAAACCCAAGTAAGTAGAAAAAAAATTAGAATGACTACAATGGCTCAAAAGGCGTCACACATGATGATTTCTTGACTACTACGTAGTAGTAATACCTCGTTGAGGTAGACTGTTAGTTTATTTACTATGTAGTAATAGTAATACCTCAATAAATTATTTATGATTATAATTATGAATGGTCTACCTTTACCAGTCTCACCCACCCATGGGAATAATAAATCTATAATGAAACAATGATCAAGAAACGCGAAATAAGCCTGGAGAAGGAGACAACAAATTAAAATTTAATTTGAAAACTACAAACAACATTGCTTAGTACATTTTTTATATTCAGTTTCGATCATGTTTTTGGATAAATTTTAGATAATAACTGTGAGATAGATAATAATTATGTAATTACATAAAATTTTAAAAAGTATTTAAAAATATTGTTTATAAAACTGAACGATTGATGCGTGAATTGAAACAAAAACATCAATTAGTTCCAAAAACTGCCAACAGAGTTCGCTAATGTGCATCAACACCATGGCGAAAGGGACGTCAGTCTTATGAATAAATTTTTGTTTTCTATGTGAAAACATTGTTATCGTTACGTTTATGTGTTTTGAGACTATTCAGAAAGTTGTTAAAAGTGTGCACGGTATACCAAGTTCATAGACTTTTTATTGAAAGTTGTAAAATAAGTGTGTGAAATTGTAACGAACTCTGGGATCACTCTGGGATTCAGGTGTCAACGAGGTAAGACACTGAAGCTTATTTAAGATTACGACTTCCAAAATCAACATTTAACATGTTTTTTATTATCTGTTTTTTCATTGGGTTAGTTACTTATTTACCAAATCATGTTTGGGGGAGCCCTGTTAAGTGCTCAGGTAATAGTTATAAATAATTCACATTCACAGAAAGGTTAGGATTATGTTGTCTACGATAAATGATGCTGTTTTCTTATTTGTAGTGCATTTGATTAACGTATCAAGTTTTTGTGCCCACTGAGTTGCCAAGTTAACTTTTAGGAAACTGTTTCTAACTTTCACAAAGTTTTGTTTGAAACCTAAACTTATTTGCCTACTGTCTGACATTGTATTTTTTTTCAATGGAACATGAAGCCGCCGAGGTTGTGCTACTTCGTCGACGCGAATGAACGCTGAAAAGCACTGAAAAGACTAGAAGTTACATTGTTGGACAAAATCAAATCATTGAAAAAGTAGCAGTCTAAAAATAAAATCTTTTTCTATTAACTTTTCATGTGTTTGCAAGTTTTAAATTGTTATAAAAATGAGTGACATTCACTTCTATCATTTGATAACTAAAATAAAAAATTCTTGAAGTGTCTGTATCCATTGAGTTTTATGATCATTTTGAAACATTGTTTTACTTCTTTAAACTTAACAATGGTGAAAGGTATTTAAATTTAATATATATTTTTTAACTAGCGGCCGCCCGCGACTCTATAAGCTCAATAAGCTATAAGCTATATTGTGGTAAAGTTTCATTCAAATCCATTCAGTAGTTTCTACGTGAAAGAATAACAAACATCCATACATCCATACTTACAAACTTTCGCCTTTATAAGAGTAGTAGGATTGGGACCATATACATTTCAATACAGTAATACCCCGGACTTACGCGATAGGTGGGACCGAGCGATTACCGCGTAAGTCGAATTCGCGTAAGTCGGGGTTCAACTTTTCATACAAATACATATAAAGTTGGTTTAGTCGGGACCAGAGTTTAGAGAAAACAATAATTTTGAAGAAAAACTATTAAAAAACTGTATGAAAATAAAACAATTTATATTGTAATGAATAAAGTACCCTAAACCGAATTAACTTTAATGTCCATAGGACATTAAAATTAATGTTGCATGACGAGTGAAGATTTTCTTTTTCTCACGCAAAATTTCCTCGTAGCATACCAGTAGTTTTTTAATCTCTTTTTTGTAGAAGAAACGCGCTCTTCAAGGCAATCGTTATTTTTCCTTAAATAAGTATTCTCTCTTCAATTGAAATGAGTCCTTCTGTTAAGTTTGCAATTGTCATTTGATTCACCGATTCAACTGGGTCTAGTGAAACATTTTGTTCAGTGTCATGCTCATACGTACGCATTATGTACTTTAATTTTACCCATTTAACGTCGTCTATTGTTAGCTCTCGTTTTTATTTTCTGTTTAGGCTCAAATGACTCTTTTAGATGACATAATAATAAAAAAATTGAAAAAGGCACTGCGCACAATAAAGTACTTCCACTTAAGAGGGCAGAGCGAGGCAGCCGATGTGCGCGGCAATGGAAATCCAAAACCGTAACTTCGAATTCGCGTAAGTCGGGGTAGCGTAAGTCGGGGTATTACTGTACTAAACTGACATTGGCTTTTCTGGATACGACTGTCTTGTCAATCATCAATACTATGTGGTAAATTCATTATTTTATAATTCTATTAGCAGCTAACCGCAACTGCGTCCACATGGATTATTATAGCCTGAAGCTTCTTCGACAAATGGACAATCCTACACAAAAAGATTTATTTTTCAATTCAAACAAACAAACTCTTCAGCTTTGTAATATTAGTATAGGTAAAACTAGATAATTGATCAGTGTTTTTAAAATTTAAAACTCAACATTAAACTCATTAAAACAGTAATTTGCTTCTGTGTCTGCAATTTTAATGTTGTTATGTTTGTAAAATAAGCCTTAAGCTGTTGTGTGACAATATAAGATAATTATTTATTTATTCTTATTTTAAATAACTGTTGTTATGGTTACCAAGTAGCTAATTATATTTTACTAGCGGCCCGTCACGCGGTTTCACCCGCGTCCCGGGGGAACTACTTCCCGTACCGGGATAAAATATAGCCTATGTTACTCTGGGTGAATGTAGCTTTCCAACAGTGAAAGAATTTTTCAAATCTGCCAAGTAGTTTCGGAGCTTATTCAATTCATACAAACAAACAAACAAACAAAAAATCAAACCTTTTGCGCTTTATAATATTTGTATGGATAAATAATTGACATACAATTATTAAGAAGCAATTTTTTTATTACTACATCAACAATTACCTACAATTTTCAGCTTGTTACGTTGTAAAATTTTATTTTGGTTGAAAAAGTCATATTGATAAAACATAAATTTATTATTGGTTAGAAACTTTGTCAATTGTGAATAAACGTTATTTTATGACAATTAAATAACCTCAGGAGTCCTTATTCTTAACACTCTTGCACTTTAGGCATGTCAATTAAATTGATTTTAAAATAGAATAATTCAGATGTTTAGATATGCATGTTACCTAATCATTCTTTTGACCTTTTTATCTATACTTATAATAAATCTGTAGAGACGTCAATTCTGTACATAAAATATTTTTTCAAAATAACTATCAGGGGGTGATTAGTGATCGATACTGATGCCAAAAATGCAATTAGTAAAATTTTTGTCTGTCTGTCTGTCTGTCTGTCTGTCTGTCTGTCTGTCTGTCTGTCTGTATGTTCTTTATAGAAACAAAAACTACTGGACGGATTTTGACGAAACTTGGTACAATTATTCTTTATACTCCTGGGCATATTATAGGATACTTTTCATCACGCTACAATAAATAGGAGCAGAGTAGTGAAGGGAAATGTGGGGAAAACGGGAGAATTTACTCCATTTCTTAAGCTTCAGTCGCGTGTGCAGCTTTAATGGTTAAAGTTACATCAAAATCATGTATGACGGAAATATTTTTCATAAAATGGCCTAAAAAATATCCCTTTACAGCATATGTCTATCTTTCATGGTTGACTCACAATAACACGTGTAATATCCTGATCCAGATTGGTTTGAACGCGCTAATCTCAGTAACAGTTAACGTCAATTTAAGATTAGTGCACATTTGGCATAACAGATGGCGGTAAGACATTGCGGAACGCGAGTTCGCCTTAACCGTGATGACGAGATTTTTTCTCGATTGTATAAGAGGTTTTAATGACAGCCCATATTCATGCATGTTTGGTCCACCTGATTCGTTTATTTTACTTATAACTCAAACTCATTAGTGCGCTCGGAGTATTTTTAACAGTAATAACTGGTTCGATTCGAATTGACAAAATCTTTAGCAATCTATAGTCACACTGTGTACGGAAACGAAACCCATGCGGACGGAGTCGCTGGCGGCCGCTAGTAGGTAATATAATAAATATAATTCACTCCTAAATGAGATACTTAAGAAGGTCAGACTAAGCACCATTCGTTCATAAGTAATCATATTTTATGTTCCGAGTTCAACCTAGTTCCTATTATTAAGGGTTGGGTCTTCACACTACTTTAAAGCTTTTGCATTTGCATCAAAAATACCTCCATGTTCAAATCAATCAATAAAACCTTAATAACACCTCATAAACCCTGTTTATTACAAAACAACCTGTAGGCAACAAACATTACAACATATTCAAATCATCAACTAGGCAAAACAAAAACGCGAAACGTAATAAAAAAGCAGAAGTGTAATCAATCCCTCTTCCTTTTTAAAAAAAGAGGTTTTGCAACAATCAATTCCCTTTGTGCGCGACATCAATGGAGGCGGTTACTGTGTACCTATCCTTTGATCTCGCCGCCCTCGGAAGACGGGCCCTAATGCGGCGCGGAACGGCGTATGTCGCCTTCGACTATGTAATACACAATTAAATGTTTGATCTGTGTTTATTGCTGTTGGTTTATTAGTGTAGGGTATCGATTGGTGGACCCTAAAGGATAAAGGTCAGGGTTTTAGTGCTACAATAATTTAGGATTAATGAAACTACATGCTTTATTATAAATATTAAACTCGCAAAATAGTATCTAAATATCATATCATTAAGGAAAATATTTATATCATCAAGGAAAATATCTTATTTATCTTGGGAAAATCAATCTGATATTTCACTAAGGGCTAAATTTTATGAAAAGAAAACCCAAATATTCTTAAATGAATAGGTAACATAGAAGAGAGAGGAATTAAGCAATTACTTATACATATTTACAATACGTAGACTACTTGTCATCATCGGACTGTTAACTAGAAAAAACCTATAAATAAAAAGTCAGGAAACCGCGATTTCCCAGAACCTCAATAGAATTTATATTGCATTTTACACAAGAAATGCACTAGTCCACGAGCTTGTAACTACACTATGTGTAATCTTAAAGACGTTGAAGAAAAAAAGCGCATTGCAAGTTGCAACCGCATCCACTAGATTGAGTTCCTGGCGCGTGCCATCGGGTAATTGCCGACCAGTGGTCCCAGTAGCACCTAATCAAATGACACATGAGAAGATAAAAATTCCGACCTTTCCCGACGTTTCAGAAACGGGCCATTATGATTTTAACAATTATAAACCAAGAAAAATTCGTCCCATCTCAGATGGCTCATTACGAATTTTTCCTTGTTTATAAAAATTAAAGATAAAGGTTTACATTATCAGCATGTAAAAAATGCTTAAAATAAATATACAAATAAATATAATAAACGGTCAATTTCTATGATACGGTACTTAATTTTGTGTTGTCAGCTAGGTTTAGTTGCACACTTCCCAAATTAAATAATTTTACGCGCCCAAGCATCCTGGTGAAATAAGCTGCCAAAATGTGGGCAATATTAGCACGTTTTAAATGTAGATGTCAAAACAATACTTTTGAATATTTAATTTCGAAGTTACGGCTGCCGAAAGTATTATTTAAGTAAATCATATTTGTTTGATTAGAAAAAGCTTAATAGGATGGAAGACACCCTGCGCAAACTATATTTAAATATTATGTTCTTAATTTATCGTACTGACATAATTGCTAATTATCACTTAAAAATTACAGTTATTGCCAGGCATATCAGTTCAACACTTTGCATTCCTTAGCTGTTGCAAAGAACGGTCTAGCTAGAGCAAGGTGTCATGTGTGGTGTTTTTATGATGCATGTGCCTAGGTGGGTATCAGGCTGATTGCCGCAATCACCCGGACCGCCGGGAATGCGGATACTAGTGCTTGGACGTTTTTACCTAAACCAAGTAATTGCGGCGCATTGTTTGCGGCGTGCACCGATGCACATGGAATCTTGTGAGTTAGCTTTAAAGTATGAAGTGGTGTCTACTGAAGTTGTGACATATCCAATTACCAATTATATTATTAGGTAGATGTACCAAAGTAGAGCTGATGTGGCCTGTCTGTACAACAAACAATAATTCTAGCATTTTGCATGAAATGAAACGGTCTCTTCTAAGTTTCATTCAAAGACGACAAAAAGACTTGCATTGTATAAAGAAAGTATACGCTAGCTTTAAATTAATTTAAACCTTCCAAGTAAACAGACAGAGTCAAGACGCCCACGCTTCCAATCATCGATTCATAATTCGTAATTAGTCCGTGCATGTTCGTCTGTAATCGATTGGGCGTCGTCTCGATTCAATATCAACATCGCCCGCCCTCAGCATCAGATGGTCCGGAGCCGGCGCACGCCTCGAGTGACACTAGACATGGTGGCTCAAAGGCGAGTGTTTGCCCCTTTGTCTTACCGGGCAATTAGTGCAGTCCGTTCATTTAATTCCGTCGGTCGATTAGCAGCGGGGCTAGGTGGCCATTAATTGTGTGCCGCCAATTTGACGCAGGACGTCACGGCGACGCACAAAGTGATCGCATGCCTGCTGTGGCTGCGGCTGTACTGTGTGTACCCAAGACGTATCCAATGGTATATGACTTGCCACTTGCCGCCGCCGCTGTACATACCGTATGTGCGGAAGATTTATTAGTAAATTGATATGGCGCCACCGTTTTGCAATGTCGACTTTACGGGTAATATGAAGTGTGTAATTAATTAAATGAATAAAATATATAATTCTTTAGACCAACACACATATGTTACCAATTTCCTAGCTCCTAACTAAACTATAGCTTTTGCTATGGACCCAAGGAAAATCTACGTACTCAATACTTACTTATTTTAATAAACTGTTGAAAAAACTTCAAGAGCTTGAGCCCGCATCTCCGCGAGCAACTTCCCAAATCCAAGATATGCTTAAATGAACACTCAGTTCGATATTTGTCTTGCCCATCGAAAGAAGTAACTTCGGCCGAGCCCGCATACTGCGAGCAAAACTTTTATTTTTCAAGATTGGGGTTTTCATTTCAGTAGCGGGATAAAACTATTCGGATACGAGTACATATTTCCATATTTGGCCAGTCCATCGGATGAAGTGAAACTTCAGATGAAATTGGAAATATTTGTCTTTTTTCGTAGTACATGAATGCAAGAAGAGAATGCATGCTATTATTCTTAGCTTATTGGTGTATTACATAACGATAATTTTGGTGAAAATGATGTTTGAATGTTTTTTTTTATTCATCGCCACGTTCAGCGAATTTCTGGTCGATGATACTGTTCAAAACATTGCATTCATTTTATTTAACTTCCTACCAATTTTATCTTGCAACTGTTAAGCTTAGTTATCTTAAGTCCTCTCAGCAAGGCAGGGGGCAGTAAGCCCACTCGAAGGCGACCCCGGCCGGCGACGGATGCGTTTGCACAGTTGTTGAAACGTAACAAGAGGCTCAGCCTCTAGTCGAGCGTAGACGTGTCAATAATGATCACGGAGAAGGGTGCAGTTGAAATTATTTACATTGTTAAGGCCTACAAAGAACAGTTTAACTTAGTGTGTCCAACTAATCAATTCACAAAAAAAAACTTTCGGTATAGAACTTCATTCAACCGTTTCGAATAAATGTCAAGATAAAAAAGTCCCAGGAATTCATTACAGTTAAAATAGGGATTAATGGATCAATTTGTCAATTGATTAAATGTAGCTTACACGCTTAATATCCTGATGACGCGCAAAATATGTAATCCTTCTGTGGAAAAAAATATTAAAATGATGCTCTTATGTTTCGGATATCGAATCGTAAAAGCAAAGCTCCTCACTGATACAAACCACACGTTACAACATAACATCGACAAAGTTTTAAAAAATGTCAAGTACTGCATAGTTATGGGCTTGGTGTGGTGTCAAAGCAAATTGTAAGGTGTCACGGAGAGCCCTTGCACGTACCGAAGCGAGCCGCGATCGCAGCGCGGCCGGTCGAGTGGCTCGTTACCGCCCTCGCGTAACGATACACTATCGTTGCGATGCGACTGTGCGATTGACTGCATGCCCCGTGCTACTAGTTTGCAGAGCGTACACTGACATTTATTTGAAAACGCGTGGCTTTATATAGTTCCAGGATCTTTGGCTCCACATTCAACAGCTACGAATATCGTAACGCAAAAGCTACGCTTGTCACTCTCGCACTCCAGACATAAACTCAGTATCTGTGAGGTTTAAAAAAGTTGTCAAGTGCCGCATAGTTATGGGCTTGGTGTGGTGTCAACGCAATTTGTAAGGTGTCACGGGAAAGCTGTTGCACGTATGGAAGCGAGCCGCAATCACTTTTTTTTGTTGACTCTTCCTTTTTCAAAATATCTGTGAATGCAGATCATAATATCAGAAAAAGTTGTGGATGGCTGCCTAACAAACAGCACTTCAAAATCCATTTCAAAATTCCACCCTGTATGTAGAAATCACAAAACAATAGTGCTTTGAGTGAAAACGCGTCGCTCTAGCAGCAATCGCTTTTCACGCAAGCCGCAGACGCCTGTAATCGCGGCGCGATACATCGCAGGACATTTGCGAGCGGCGGCCGATCGCTCGCAGTCGTTTTGCTGCTAAACTGCAATTTGTAACTGAATGCTGTTTTACTGGGTACGTGGAAGGGACGCAACACGTGTTTAAAAGTAGTGAGAAGTTAAAGAGTGGATTTTCAGTTCAACTTTTTCTTTTAGTGTGAACATAGTTCGAGCATTTATCTAGACCCAGCATCTTCGGGTCCACGTTCAGTAGTTATGAATGTTGAAACGCAAAAGCAAAGCTTGTCTCTCCCTTACTCTTGACATAAACTAAGTAACTGTGAGGTAAAATAGTTGTCAAGTGTTGCATAGCAATCGCTTTTCACGCAAGCCGCAGACGACGCGCCTGTAATCGCGATATATCGCAGGACATTTGCGAGCGGCTCGTCGACCGATCGCTCGCAGTCGTTTTGCTGCTAAAGTGCAATTTGTGACTGAATGCTGTTTTACTAGGCAATGCTGGGCACGTGGAACGTACGCAATATTTGTGTTTTAGTGTGAACATAGTTCGAGTATTTATCTAGTCCCAGCATCTTCGGTTCCACATTCATTAGTTATGAATGTCGAAACGCAAAAGCTCACCTTGTCCCTCCATCACTCCTGACATAAACCAAGTAACTGTGAGGTTTAAAATGGTTGTCAAGTGCTGAAAAGCAATCGCTTTTCACGCAAGCCGCAGACGTCTGTAATCGCACGGCGCGATACATCGCAGGACATTTGCGAGCGGCGCGCCGACCGATCGCTCGCAGTCGTTTTGCTGCTAAACTGCAATTTGTGACTGATTTCTGTTTTACTGTGCGAAGTTAAAGAGTGTATGTTGTTCCTGTATGTAGAATTCAGAAAACAATAGTGCTTTTGAGCGAAATCAAGTCGCTCTAGCAGCAATCGCTTTTCACGCAAGCCGCAGACGCCTGTAATCGCGGCGCGATACATCGCAGGACATTTGTGAGCGGCGGCCGATCGCTCGCAGTCGTTTTGCTGCTAAACTGCAATTTGTGACTGAATGCTGTTTGATCTTTGATTAGACGTTTTACTCAGCACGTGGAAGCGCTGCAACACGTGTTCAAAAGTAGTGCGAAGTTAAAGAGTGTATGTTCAGTTCAACTCTGTGTTTTAGTTTGAACATGCATAATTATGTAGTTGGAGCATTATTTCCTGGGATAAACAGGAAAATGCTTTGCTAAGTTGAGGTTGATACGTTTTTGTATTATTTTTATGTTTATATTTGAATTTATATTTCGTGCCATTTACGTCATGTAAGAGAAGGCGCAGTTAGATATCCAGAACTAATTGCCATGATGTTTTAATTCCAATTTCAGATGCTCGATGCAAGACATTAAAGGATTTTCTTTATTTTTATAACTTAAAATAAAGCTACTTATTAGTAATGCAGGTTACACATTACCAGCAGTATTTTGTATTTTCCCATGCTTAATGGCGGCGGTTGTTTAAATAACAGCGGTGTAGGAAACTGCAAGTTGGCGCGAGTGGCTCGTTACCGCGCCCTCTGCAGCGATGCACTAACGACGCATCAAGACGCCTTCAAGGCTGCAACTGCGACTGCAGTCAGTTCGACGATACTGTACGCTGAAGGGTCCACGAAAATATAAATATTCTTGCTTTTCTTGAAGGATTGCGTTGGAAATTTTGGCATACTACTATAATGTAGTGTTAGCGCAAATCATCAAGATAATTTGATATTATTTAATTACTTGTTAATATTTTGGTTTTTAAAGTACCAAGTAAAGTTCTCATTTCACTTGGTTGTAATGATTTAGAACATTGAGCTAATTTGGCTAGATACGAGATCTTTTACAAGAAACTTTTCCTATAAATTGTGGATTTTGCCTTTGTTTGCTTTGACAGTTTCTTTAAGTGTTCACTTATCGCAATTTTATTAAATAAACTTTCACATTCCATCTAACCAATCCACCGCAACCATAGCGTTGTCTGATCATCACGCCCTGGACAAGTTTCCAGCGCTTAAGAGACCCTCGATGAAGTTCGAATGCTTTGAAGTACGCCTCGTCTCGCGGGAGCAGTTTTCGACTTCGCGCCGACTTGATACTCGTGTGGATTAACTCGAATTTTGTCTAATTATGTGGTGTTTTTGAAGAGATTTGAAAGTAACGTAGATATTATTAGGTGTTGCTAAATCGGCGTAATGGATACCATAGAAGTTTAATTCAGCCGCCGTATAAGTGCATAACATATTACATATTTTTACTTCGTTCAGCAGTTTTCGTTTGTAAACGAGTAATGTAATGCAATTAACTATGGTGAGATTAATGTAAAGCTAATTGTTTTTTTTTTACATACCTAATACCTATGGTTAGAATGACCTATGAAAGGAATCATTGAATTCACCATTTTAACAAGTGAAGGCTAATAAAATTGGTATTTGGAGATATAGTGTAAAAGCTACGGTGCTACTAATTGCCAAAATCTTTACTTTCTTAACTGCAAACGATTAGCAGAATAAATTTGAATAAAATTAATGGTTTCCTTACTTTCTCAATCAATCAAGTCTGTTTGTGATACATTTCAATCAACAATCACACGAAACGCATTGAAAGGAGCCATCAGTTGCACAAGTGTACTAATTATGTGTTTGTTAATAAAACAAACACGTTAACTTGAATGGCTGGTGAATATTTATCACTGTCATGTGAATGGGATTCTGTCTGGCTCTTAATTACGCATTAGGTATCGGGATTAAAAGCAGATTAACCTAATATTGCTAATGCTCTATTCGTGATGGCGCGTTATGCCGGACTACGATATATGTTTAGTTGCAGATTATTATTATCTTGGTGTTTACGAATTTAATAAAAATCAAGAACAATATTTTTTTACCGTTTTGTCTGCAGACAGCATTTTCGGAAATTAATCCTCGGAAGTGATTGACAAGACTACATTTTCTCGACACTATAAGATTAGCTTCTACTTGTAGTGACATAGCTTTTTTATTTTATTTCGTTACCTATTTATTGGATTATCATAAGTTATTTTATTTACGTAAAACTCCAACTTTTAATGGCACAACTCTGAAGACTTAAGAGTGCTTATGCTTCTTAATTATCTGGAGTAACGCCAATCCAACTGTTCGTGACTTTCAAACAACTAATCGAAACCCATCGTAGGTCTATTACGTAAAAGCTTAACACTCATTGCATTGTTAATTAAGACGTAACGACGGACTGGAATGTCACTGGACACCTACGTGAGGTAACTGCAGTTTTTAAATCGGCTTTGAATAGAGTTATTCCGACAGTCGCTGGTCGGCGCGTTCCCTCACTCACAGACTCGCAGTTCAGTTTTGAAAGGTATTTCGGAACGCGGATTCGAATTTAAAACGTAACTGTCGCGTTGATTCAGTGGGAAATTTGCAGATTGTATAATGCGAGTAGCTTTGACGAACAGTTTGCGAAATAGAGTTTCCCTGTTCAATGTTTTGACGGGCGGAAACGTTACAGCGAAGCCCAAAAGTTACATCAATTCCATTTCGTCTGTGACTGTCCGTCGTTTGACGAAAGATGGAATATAAAGTTGATGATAAAAACGCATAGAATAAGCAGTTGAAAAAAAATTGTTTCATTAGTTTTGTGATTATGAATATTTTTGAGGTTTATTGTATAAATTTATTGATCAAACTTGTTGACTAAGCAAGGACCTGCTGTAATTATTGCCTTGTTCAATGACATTTTTTGGAATAATATTAGTAAATTTTTTACTTGAACAGGACAATCTTTGCTACACAATTGCACATTTAATCTGAATCAATCTATTTTGCTTTTGTTTTTCTTAGAATCCAGTTTTGAACGATAATAAAGTCTAAATGTCGTAATCAAAACAGGTGGAAATCCACTTGGAATTGATTTTTATGGCCGGTTGTAGGTTAATCTGTTGTATAATCTGTTAATCCGAATCAGAGCTAATCCCCTCGCGACGTTTAGCAAATCCTGCATCAATGTTTGTTGATAACTTAGGACTCATTGTACGTTTACGAATTAAGAAGCAAGTAGTTATTTTATTTGGTGTCACATGTATAAAAGGTTTTGAATTTCCTATATAAAAGGTGATGAATGATCATATTATTATCAATGTGGATCTTCCAAATAAGAGTAATTTTTAATTGACTTTCGGGTATCTCATTTTCGTTGATGATAATCTAACATATTCTGTGACAAAGTGGGAACTTAACTTAGGTAACTTGTTATTATTTGTTTTGTTATGAGGGCTTAAATAACTGTATATAAGTACTCGTTACGTTTCAAATCCCCGATGTTTAATTGCATTCACGTTGCCTTTGATCCAACAGCACGGTTTCAATTTTAATCCAGAGACATCTCTGAACAAATATCATTAACACCGTCTGAGTAGGGCGCGATAGATTTATGGACACATATTAAATCTGACAGATGTTCCAAAACAAATGCTATCCGGAAGCGGATATGATCCGAAAACAGAAGCCAAACTAAAAGGAGGTTTGATTAATTGATATGACTAGTTCACACAGATCGCGGTGGCGGCGCGCAAGTCGCCCGCCAGGGGTGTGGGAGCGGCGGCGCGGTCAAAGGGCCCTTTGATGTTTGCCGCCGGCTTAATGCACCGCCCGCGGCCCCCGCCACGTTCATCATTAGCAATTTCCCTGTAATTTATTATCTTTACCGCTATTTATTTGTGCAATTTCACGGCTCCGCGGCGCGGTTCGCACCTCTCCGGATGTGTTCGCGGACACTAATTATAAAACTGTTGTGGCTGTTTTTGTACGATCGCGATCGTTCTGATGTGTTAATCAATCGATTACCTAATTATTATCTGTCATTTATTTGCCTTCTTTTGTTTTATGTTGATTGAGATGTTTATGATGGCGAGCTTGTGAGTTATAAAAAATTGTCTGTTCGAAATTGCATAAAACTTAAATCACTTCATTGCTATCCATTCAAATACTTATCTTTTCCTAATAATATATGACAGGTTTTTCTTGAATCCCCGTAGTTATGAATTTTCGACTTTTCAGTAGCGCTATAACATCTGCATGGCTGGAACCATTGCATCAAAAATACAAAGTTTTTAGAACTTTCTGAATTAGATTGACAGAAAAAAAAGGAGTCACATAAATTATGTAATTGGGTCGTCCCGTTTAATTATTTTCAATAAATAAATAAAATACCTGCACAACTGAACTCCCCAAACTTACGGTTGCCCTACACAGACAACTATTACGCGGGGAGGGTGTGTTCTTTGACGCTTGGCTGAAGAACCTCAGCCGAAGGTGGGAACAGTCGCACCTACTTGTGTTCGTGTGAACTTTTCGAGTGCTGACGGCGATGTAGTGGAGGTTGCAAGAATAGGAATGGAAGATAAAAAGAACACAGAACCATTGAAATACAAATTCGTAATAACTAGGTTTTTAGATCTTGCCGAATTTTAGTTAAATATAGGATATATAGGTCTTTTTAAATGATGGTCACTTCGCTCGACTTTCCGACAATACCTTCATTAACAAATGGTCCTTCAACCAATATAGGTAAACATTTTCATTCCAGAAATAAGATCATTTACTCATTCTTCTCAACTTGTATCGGAACCAAGATTGCGCTGCGTTTTCGGCATTGGATATTAACTCAGCTCGATATAGCAACAAGTTTGGCACCATTCATATCGCTCTACATTTTTTCACGTCCGCTACTGAAAACAGAGCTAATTACGTAATGCCTATATCAGATAGAACAAATATAGCAATCTTAAATTATCCAGCTTATTCGTTATCCCACAGGGCATGGTCAATCTGTAGGTAACACATACTTAAACGTGTTAATATCGCATCTTGTCGCGTGTCGCGAGGCGTCGGCTCGCGAGGACGTAATTAACAAAACGTGAAATCAATCAAAGCCGCCGCGACGAGCCGGCGACATCAAAGGCACAAAGGGCTCAGGCGTAGGGCTACCTCTGCGCAGAGTGATATGTGGGCGATAACTTACGAGAAAACAATTTTGCAACTTTCCTAAGGCTGCTAATAGTGGAAACATTGTTTTAGATTACATCTAGAGTGTAGAGTCGACCAATCAAATCAAATAAGAGGTAAAATTAAATACTTAAATTAATTTCTTTATTGCTTAAAATAAGGTAAGGCTTTTTAATTCAATAATGTTTCTGTTCTGCCTATCGTAGTGAAGAACGTGACTTGTTAATTTATTTACAGTCCTAGCCCAGGACAGGTTTGAAAATTAAAAATTGAATACGATTACGACAGACACATCACTCAAAATTTCTATTTTAAATTTTTGTCCTAAATTGAATGAATTTTCGCAGAAAACTGTTTTTTTTTCGACATAAAAATATTTTAGGATCGATCGCATAAGAAAAAGCAAGATCCCAAGTAAAAACGGGCATATTACCGCAGTTACTTATCCATTGATGCCTCCGTTGATGCCGTATTGACCCGCAAGATGCTTCCCGCTTCACTTGAACCTGTATCAAAGGAGCGGGAGTTATTTACATAAAATCTATTCGGAGATGAAACGCTAGCGATGGGCGATTCCGAGATGTTTTGACAATCGAAAGTGAGTTGTTAAAATCAATCGATCATCGAGTCAACCATCGACTCGTCATTTTTAAAAACAATCTGGATATAAATTTTCGCTTGTTTCGTTCGAGTCAGCGAAATCGATTATGTACTAGTTTTCAATTGTTCGAACCAGTCGCTTGTTCTCAATTAACGAGTCTCGCTTGTTCACTGAGCTACTCCCTTGAAGGCGAATCGCTAGCATAACGCAAGTCAAGATGTGGAAACAATTGAATATAACCTCTCCTTGCGCATCGCTATCGTCGGCTGACCGTCATGTTGCTTAGTGAAACTCAACTATCAAGTAACTTCGTCCAAATCGAAACCATCGAGACTTTACTTACAACAGTCACTGCTTTTCGACTAGCCTTCGTGTGGCTTGATGAAACTCACTCAACTATCGAGGAACATCGGCATCCAAGTCGTAAATATCGAGATGTTCGAACAATCGAATGAAACCTCTCGTCGCCCATCGCTATAACCTCTTCGACTAGCCGTCGTGTTGGTTGATGAAACGTCACCGTCATACAGCATCGGCACGTGTCGCCTTTGTATTTGAGACGTTTGACTTTGACTCGGTCGACCTGCTTTGAAACTTGTCCGCGCAAGGGGAATTGCTTGCAGGATGTCAGTGTCCTGGGCGATGGGTTTGACGGTCATCATCATCCTAGCGTTTATCCCGGGAGCTTCCTTGACCATTGCCTCGTAGTCCAAGGTCCAGGAATTTGAAGCCGAAAACTTTCTTATTAATGTGAGATAGTTTTTGTCTTATTATCATTCCAGAATCTTCAGGGATTTCAATCCCAAGTAAGACAGAAAATTCGAATTTCAGGTTCTTCGATCTTAAATTCCTCGCTTATTTCAGAGTCGACAAAAAAATATTAATATCATGCCCCTTGATGCCCCCATGTCACATGTACACCTCATATATTTTAAGATCTATGTATCGCAATGTGACATGCAAAAAATAAATAAATAAATAAATTATCGTATAGACTATAGACTAAAGACTATCCTCCATAGCGAATGCTCTGAAAAGAGGCCATTTCTCAGCAATACTTCGGAATTGTTATATCTTCCTAATACCAGCTACTTAAACAAGCCAGCGACAGTTATCACACTTTCAGTGTCAAGTTGCACCGAGTGTCACCCCGGTCCTTACCGAAGGTGTGTCTGACGACAAACGCGCGTTATCAGATTAAAAGCGGTAATGAGCTGCCTTTATAAAAATAACCCTTTGTGAGCACGTGAGATCCGCGGCGAGTCGCGTTCACTGTCGAAAAAACCAGGCCAAAGTTCTTGTCTACAAAGGCTAGACAGAGCGGGTAATGTTACTCATTTTTGTTACACGTTATGTTCTAGCCCTTTATTGCAGTCCTTTAAAAAAACTGGTGATTTTACCGTTTAAATTTTTATGGGGACTTAAACATGATTATCTCATTTGATCATCTTGTGGTCCGTTAATTTGTCAATTGTCGATCGAACAACAAATGAGATAACTTTTTTTGTATGTACAGTAGGACCCCGATTATCCGGACCTCGGTTATCCGAATTCGCGATTATCCGGATTGCCAATCGCGACGAGTTTATTCTAACATTAACATGACAGAACTAGCATAACGCCACGCCACTCGTGCCGTCCGCGCCCGTCGCCAAATATTTTAAACAAAATAAACTGTAATTATTTTATTTCATGATTACCTAATGCAAATTACCAAATATATACATAATTATTGTAAGCAAGGTACAGACTACATATTATGTACATATGCATAAAGCCCATTTTTCTTCATATATTGGATTATCCGGACTTTCAATTATCCGGATGCCTACCGACAACAATTAGTCCGGATAATCGAGGTCCTACTGTATGTATGTAACAAACTGTTGTTGGTTACTTTGAGGAAAGCTTAGAAGTTCTTTTTTCGGAACTTTTGGTCTACATTGCCTTCAATTATATATTTTGAATAGTAAGCAAGCTTCATTATTAAATGCATAAGCATAGATAAATATATGAAAATGATTTCACCAGTGACAGAAAAAACTGGCGGTGTTTAAAAATAGTCCAGGAATTTTAGATTTTGTCTGCGGAATAATTCCTAGTGAGCTGAATTTTTGTGTACACCTTTATTATGATATTGTAATGATGATGTGAAAAATCGACATTGATATCGTGCCGGCTAAAAAAGTTATAGGGGTCCAAACGTCACGAAAATCAGTTTTTCGCAAATATCTTGCGATCTATTGCTCAGAGATCAATAATGGTTTCATAAAAGTTGTTCGTCGTAAAATTGTCTACAAAAAAGGTCTGTTGCATTTTTCTGTAGAATTAACCGTTTTTGAAATAGAGACTATAATGCAGTCACATATGGTATTGAATACCGTACGGCGCATACCAAGGCATAAACCCTATTGTTTGTTTTTTTCCCTTTTTTGTTTGTGTGTTTTTTGTTAGTATGATGTTCTACATATAGAAATATAAAGGACTTGAAGTACTAGTACAGTCAGGCAAATAGGAATATCAACTATAAATAACTAAGTGGCAATTTTTTTTGTCACTTTACAACTCAAGAACGGGCTCACCGATTCAAACCAAATTTTCAGGGTTTGTACAGACTATTTAGTATATGTTTTATGTGAAGTTTGAACAAAATCGGTCGCTTCACTTTATACGTAGCGAAGCACGTACCGGGCCGCTAGTAATGATATTTCAGCTCACTAGGAATTATTCCGCAAATCGTGGATCAAAATTGCTAAAATTACTGGACTAAAATGATAGGCGGGCAGGAAACGTCGAGCTTACGAATTTGACCTGCGACTTTCCGAGAAGCGATGTAAGAACTGGAGCCGATTTATTATTTTATAGTATACCGGAAATTTTAATTACTTTTAGCAGATTATGAAATAGCTGCTTTGACTAAACAAACATAATGGTTACAGCCTTTTTGTGTGCCGCCCCTTAAATTTAAGCTCTATCAGTAGGTAACGAAATAGAAGGTTTAGTTAAATGTTTCCAAGTTTATTATTTTCTAACTTTTAGATAGAAGATTATTACTAGTGTGAGATAAAAGAAGTTCCAAAAACAACACCCGCGGTAACGTCAAAGACTTTAAGTAGAATTAATGAAACACTAGTTCTTAACCGCGGCTTTGCCTGCGTAATCAAGATTCCTGTTGTCTCATGGGATCATTTAATCGGAACAAAAAGTATGTGAGTGGTAAAGTGTACATAATTTGAGTGCATGGACGCGATAGATTTAATTTAGAAGTCATACATAGCCACTACAATTTAAAGTAGGTAAAGTTATTATAAATTTTCAAATGAGTCATTTAGGCTTCAATATTATACACATAAACCAACTCATCTATATCATCAGTCGCGAAGCCTTCCTTATCAGAGTTATCAGTGAGTGGTGAAGTATGCATAATTTGACTGCGGGGCGGCCGGCGCGTGTGTGTACCGGCGCCGCGCCGCTCAAAGCCCGCCACAATATTTATCGGCGGCGCTGTATCAATGCGGCACAAAGCGACGCCGGAAGCCCACCTCGCCGCGACGCAATACTCCACAGTTGTGAGTTGGGAGCGCTAGCGGAATGTATATTTTAAACGGTTTATTAAGCTCTACCATCATCTTAAATGCATATGACTGACGAGCGCGAATCGTAATTGCAACCGCATGTTCCGGTCATCATAATTAAATAATAATAATAATACCCTTCCGGACGTTTCTCGACTAAGGCGGCCGATCTAGGAACAGCCAGATGCTCAGGATATACATATTATAACTTTCAAGTGAGTGCGCAAGCACAGGTGCACTCCCTATTCCCATAACAGCAATCTGACAGGAATGTAGAGAGATCAGCGCCAAGAGATAAGCGCCAAGATTAATAAACTTGACAATCATGTCTCTGATATCCTTGGGACTTACAGCTCAAGCAGGGGCAGCGCCTAAATGCAATATTTTTTATATAGTACAGGTTTTAAATTGTTTTTGTGTTATATCTTATTGCCTTATTAAATCGTCTGAAATAGACGTAAAGGCCAATGATGATGATGATGATGATATTTGAAATCAGTTTGATCTGTTGATCTATTTTTCTAAAATCGTTCCTTTATTTTTTTCTCGCCCTACCCGCATCGTATCACCGTCGGCCCCGCTTCAGCACATCGCTTGCAGCAAGTCCTTATCTGGCCCATTGTTGACTGCCTCTATCGCTGGATTCCTTTTTACACAGAGCCTTTGACGCCGGTCTTTGTTTGCCCGAAGATCAGAATGAGACACCAAAGCTGAATCGATGCGTTACTTCCATCTCTGGCCGGGGACACGATTGCTGCCGGTTTCTTCAATACCATTTTCATAAACTGTAGCTATTGATGTAAGAGATATGAAATGGATTGGGGTTTTTTATTTTACTAGTATCGGTGGAAGGAAAGGGGCTTTGGTTTCTAACACTCATTTTGTCATCCTCGCGAAAAAACCTTTTATGGTGACTTAATATTTTAAGAAAATCTACTATCAGAATGTGAATTGAAATAACTCCTAATGGACACAAGGGGCTCACCGGTGATTGAGCAAAGAATAAACCTGGATTATTTAAGGCTATCTCAGTCAACAAAAATGATGCGTTGGAATTCCCCCTTTCTTCCTGCTATTTTCAAGTCCGGAATACAATTGCAAAAATGTGATTTATTGATTGAGAGAGACTTATACAGACTTCACTTCACTCATAAAGAGGGCTCTAAAATAAAAACGTGCCGACATTATAACGTGAACTTCTATAGTACCTAAGCCTTTTGCTAGCTTGTAATACTAGAACTATTAATAATTTTGTTCAAAAGGCAGATTGTTGGTTCTCGTATTCTTCGTTGTTTCAAATATTATATGCCGGTTGGTTTCAAAATGTTTACAAGTATTTCTCAGTAATATAAGGTTGGAATCTACGTTGTTCAAAAATTTGGATAGGATCTGGAACCCGATCGTAAAAGCGAAATTTACAATCGCCGGTCCATATTAATTAAAGTGAATTTGATCACATCCTTCGTTATTCCCAAATTAATGTCACGATAAACTCTCTTTGACTGTTGAATTGAATTTCCTGGAAGTTGTTCGAAATGGAGAACCGTTGGCGTTGTCCGCGATCCACGGCGCGGCGTCGTCCGCCATGACCTACGGCTAATGGAGTAGAGCGGTTAATGCGCCTCGGTTTGTTCATAATTAGTTTAGGGCGCGGCCGGGAGATCGAATTAACTAAAATTGCATTGTCAACGGACCTAGTGCACAAACTAACAGTTAAACGTAGCTCCGGCTCTCGTTATGTTGTTGCGCTGGAACTTTTTAAAGTTAAACTGTCTGACGGATATTTCCTTCAGAAACTTGTTAAATTATCAAGCCATATAAAAGTAGGCAAAGTATTTATAGCAATTGTTTCTAAAATTTTGGGAATAATAAAATAATAAATTGACGCATCGTAGACAAGCACATGCTTTCATCGCTATGTTATTGAACGCTAGAAATACTCATATTTTTGATAAAGTGCTAACTTAATTTCCGATTAAATATGTGATTTCGACATCGTTGACTCTACATTAAAATATCTGAAACGAGAACCTTTAACTACAAATAAATAAAATTGCGTTTAAGTAGTACATAATTGGACGAACAGCTTTCACGATCCCCTTAACCCCTTTCCAATTTGGATTTTAATAAAAAAAATGATAAAAGGGAACGCGGGGAAACATCATCGGCGGCACTTGACGAGCTCTCGGCGCTCGATACGGCGATATCTGTCAAAGGAGAGATTTAATCCGAAGGAATGATTTAATTACAAAGTCGCAACACGATCCCCACGCAGACGCAGAAAGAATGAAAAAGCCACCTTCACTTCAGAGGGATATAAATGGGAGCGTTCACTCCTCCGGCACTCGCGAATATTTTATAGATGCGACTTACGTTCGGTGTGTGAAGTGCCTAATGAAGCTTTGTGAGGATTAAACATGTATTTAAGAAGAAATTTTGCTTTTGAACTTGACGACTTTATGTGATGCCAAGCGAGACGAAAAGGTTTCGTTATTTTTTTGTAAGTAATTACATAACATCAAAGGAGTGTCGTCTTCTGTAACTTTGATTTCAAACATTTTATTATCAGTTTCATTTTGAATTCATGATTTACCTCCTTTTGCGTTCCTTGCCATTTATCTTATAATTAAAACCGCGGTACTCTTTTTATGTCCCCTTAGTTTGCGTAGCTTTTATGTTCTCTAATTCAGTTATTTATGTGAATGGTGAAAAAGAAACAGGCACTGATGAAATATTTAAGGTGTATTACGGGGTTTAGTAGTACATGTTATCAAAGAAAATCAACGATAGTGTCTTGAAAGGTAACAGGTGGGTCTGTTACCTCTCAAGACGATTTTATTAAAATAGTTGTTTAGTAGTTTTGATCTTCGGCGTCTCTCGCGCAAGCGGAGCGGAGGTTGGCTAGTGGGGCAGAAAATGGATTTTGTGATAAATGTTAATTAGAGAATATCACCGATATTGTCTTAAACTATTTTGATTACCTATAACGTAAGAAGTTAGGTTACGTTTTTTACGTTTTAATTTAGTATTAAAGACCACGTGCGTGTCCTCGCAAGTAGGTCTCGGTTCACTAGCCGAAACCTATACATAGTTGCGTAGTTCAAAATCCATGTTAATAAAGAAAATCATCGATAGTGTCTTCAAAAGTAAAAGGTGATACCTTATTATTAAAATAGTTGTTTTAATTAAGTATGTTTGATCTCGTGCGTCGCCTACGAGCGGGGCTCGGCTAGTGGGGCAGCAAATTAATAACGGCCGGTGTTCTTTGTCTGCTCGCAATCAATTCGCTGTATTACAGGGATTCCTCCGACTCCTTCGATAGCACCAATTTTTGCGAAGGAAGGGTCGCCATGCGTACGAAGTTTGTGGGAAATAGGGCCACGTTCTATTTTGGTATTTTGTTTTTTTAGTTTTTTGGTGAGTGTTATGCGGCAAATGAGTTAATATTTTGATGAAAGAATGCACAACAGTTTTTATGAAAAAAACTCTCAAACGTAATTTTTTTCTTTTAAGGATTTAAATTATAAAAAAATATTGCTTTTTGTTTGTTACCACTTGCGCTGGTTCAAACTCTTATTACAGCATGGGTAATTAATATTTCTGCGACCTGTACATTGGATATTTTATCACTATAAAACGATCATTGTTGCTGGAAAATGTTCATCTGAACACGCTGTCCCGAATTTAGACATAAATTTTGGCAACCCCAAACCAGTCGGCTTCGGCCAGCTTCAAAGGAGAATTTATTATTTAAAGTGAAAGTTATTGAGTTTCGCTAAGGTTAAGTGAGCCTTTTGACTCGCCTTATCTGCAGGAGGTGGTATGAGGAAGTGGCGTCAGGTTGCCTTTGTATATGTTCCAATATCAGCAAATTATTGAATGTTTTATTACCTCCTTGAAGTAGAGCTTGTTTGTTCTTCGAACGCAAAAAGAGGTCGTTTGACGCTTGAGTATTGATAGGTTAATTTGGGGTTGAGTTACGTCTGTGATCTTTGATCAGCGGGCTCAGAGTAATAAGTACGAGTAAAAGTAGGTACCTATGTTAAATCACACAGTTAAACTGCAGAGCTGATTTGATGCCTTACGGAATAATGAAACTTCTTTTGTCCCTTAGTAAGTTTTTACTCTATTTTGTTTAAATTTTTATGATTTAGGGCGTTGTTAGCGCCACTTTATCCCGTGAAAAGTACATACGTATAACTGGATGACTTGGCCACTTTAAAAAAAGGCATTGTTCGACTCATCCCGCGTGATTAGAGCTTTGCGGGATGAGTTGACAAGCCCTCAACGGCTTAGTCCTTCCATTATATTCATGCCTCTTCAATTATACTCGCCCAATATACGGCTGCTTGTATTTAATTATGAACTAAGCCAAATGAAACATTAGTTGCGAACTGACTTGGCTCGGAGTCGAACCCGTCAGCGGTGACACACGTAGCATCCGTTTAGTCGAAGTTGGATTAGTTTCGTCTCATCGCGCCGCCGCAGCCTTACAACTTTGATAATAACCATCGCCGCTGTCTCTACACAAACACGACGAACCGATATTAACATTGACGTTTGCAGATGGAAATATGCCGCCGAGGATTATATTAAACCGATGCAATATCTCGAACTAAGAGTCTGACATCGACAAATAATGCGAGTAATCTGTTTTAAATTAATTATTTCGGAGGTAAGTGTCGTGGGAATGCGTTGATAATAACCATTGTCGCTGTCGCTATAAAAACAAAGCTTATCCAATAAAAGTTTAGACTGATACTTTACTTTTCAAGTTTAGGACAAATACACTCGTTAACTTTAACTAGTTAACGGTCTGTTTTAATCAAGTAGTAAAATCTTAAAATTGCTTATGCTTAGAAAACACACGAAAGACTTTAATGAACGTATTTCCTAGCGTATGTCCCGTTCATGAGCGAACGGGACATACGCTAGGAAGATGATAGTTCATCATCTTAGCATATGTCCCGGTCGCTTCCTCGGCTATTGCCTTGGAGTCCATCAAGGTCCGCTTTCCTACATTTACTCCTCCACTTCGCACAATCTTCGGCATCCGATGTAATATTTTACAGACTAGACTTAGATATTTCTTAAAATTTAATTACCTACTCCTTGAAACATTTCATTACTAAAATAAGCTGGCTCTAAGTTAACTTTAGGCATATTGTAATAAGTACTGCTACGCCACATAAACATTGATGCCCATAAAGCTTTTATAAACAAAAAAAGTACAAGGGCATGCTGTTTAGATAATGAAATCTAAAAGCCTACGTTTGCGTTTACGCAATGCTCACAAATGCGACCGAATTGTGTTTGCAGCCATCATCTGCTCTTAGTCTTTCCGATTGGCGATGTAATGCGATTTGGAAGCGAATCGCGTCGCATTTTTCTGCCCGTGCTCTCTCGGATTACTCGGATGCAGGCGCCTGAGTCGTGCATTATGTAGATTGTAGGCGCAGCAGCGGCGATGGCGACGGGCCCGCAAACCGAATTTATCGCATTGAGCATTGCCTATTCAATCCGCGGGAAACATCTGCCTGCCGAAGAATAGAAAAATACCGACGCTCCCAAAGAGGATTGGTGTAGCTGAGATTTTGATAAATAGAGTCTGTTTATGGATCTGGATGTTATTTCGTCCGTTACGAAAAAGGAAATAGGCATCCGAATATCAGGGGTTATTAGGTATGAGTGTTTGATCAACGGCTGAAGCTTAAAAGAAACACAATAATAAGCATAGTACTTTTACTATGCTACTATTTTAGGGTCCTTACACTCAATGAAATTTTATTTACCACACGTTATATAGCATTAAACGATTTTTTTTAATGAAACTTATTAGATTAGCCTTGATTATTCCATTATCACACTCTTTATCAGGTATCACGGTGTGTAATATACAAACATAAAGCTACGTCTCACCACAAGGCGGCCGAGCTATCGCAGTATTGTTTCGGCTCAAAGTGAATTGACTTAGACAAATTACTATTTAAAGCTACCGACTACCGAGAGTCACTCGCGGAGTCGCACCCAGCGTGATATATCAAGACAGTTAGAAGACTTAACAGCTAGTGCAAGTTGTAGTTTGTCTATTCTAACATTTTATAAGCACAATAAGTATAACTTCATCTAAAAAAGCCAACAAATGTAAGTTACGACTTTTTACCGGACGGCCGGCGCGCTATCGCAGTATCGTCTGGGCTCCAAGTGAATTGACTTAGCGTGCCGAGTGCGCGCCCAAAGTTACTGTTCCAATCTGTCGCGGCTGGATGTCTGTCGAGATAGACAGACTTTGTTGTCGCTTATTTTATTCATCGTTTTTATATTATCAAAAGAAAGTATAATATGGTCATTCACAACATTTTGTAGCCGCGAAAAAGAAAAATAACTGAAAAAGGCCAGTTACGACTTTCCACCCAAGGCGCGCGCTATCGCAGTATCGTCTCTGCTCCAAGTGAATTGACTTAGCGTGCCGAGTGCGCGCCCAAATTACTATTTCAATCTGCCGAGAGTCACTCGCGAGTCGCGAGTCGCGGCTGGATGTATGTCGAGACAGACAATTGGATACTTTAGCTTATTTTAGTCTTAGTGGGTTGATGCATGTCTGTTAGCGTAACAAGATTTGCGGAGATAAAAATTGAAGACAACGAATTTGGGGAGAATTTATTTGCTAAATAAAGTTATGTTAGTGTAGCTGTACATATCTAGAATGCTTCGTTACGCTTATTCACTTCAGTGTTGGTCGATTAATATTATACACTAAAACATTATTATTTGGCGTTAATTTTAATCAAGGTTTGAATATAAGTTGCCATCTTGACTCTATGTTGACTATTTTCACGAATAAATACAAAATATTTTTGAATTAAATTTTTTAAATAACATGAAACATTTTTAAAACTCTCATGTTCACTGCAGGCTAAGTTTGTACAATCCAGGTTTCGTGGTATAATTTTAAAAATCTAAAAAGTCATAATCTACTCTTATTACTAAAATCTTACTCAAAGAGCTAAGTTGTAACTGGTTGTCTTCTTTGATCGGTAGATAGCAAAGGGACAGACGAGGGCGGCCGATATTTATATTAAATTCACGGCAACTTGATAATAAGAAAAGCGCCCCGCCAAAGGACACTTTCACATCAAACGGAATGCACTAGCGCTAGGGATGACCCAGTGGACAATTTTTGTAGCAAAGGGTGCCCATTATGTTTGACTTTATGGTTTTTTCTTGTATAAAATGAGTTTAGAGAGTGCAAAGCTTTTTTTTAAAGAAAAAAACTAGGGTTTTTTTTAACTGTACTTTCCAGAGGTCGATTTTTTTTTGCATTTTATAATTTTGGAGTCATTATAATTAATTAAAACAGTAAAAGAAACTTATTCCAAAAGATCCACCGCACGCGGTGTTTTAACTCATCTTCCTAGATAGATTTTCGAAAATCCAGAGGTCAGGTCCCAGATCCGATCCACGAACCTTACGTATGTGAGGCGCGGTCCTTATCACTAGGCCACCATCGCTCTTTCATCATAGCACGCGGTGTAACTATCCTTCTGTAATGAGTAAGAAAACTTTATTAATTTATTTATTTATTCTATCTGATCTTTCTTCCACATAAAAACAACTCAAATTAAATGAAAGATAGCGTACAGATGACTGACCCAAACTAACACAAAGGCCATGTCTATCCAAGCGCAGAAAGTTGCAGGCATCAGCTGGTTTTTAAATAAATTGCTAGCACATAAAAGGCACTTTTTGTTAAACCTTTAATAAGCAAGAATAGAGTTGCTTTAATATTAAAGGATAATATAAGCATAAGGAAAGGACACTCTTCACATCAAACGGAATGCACAAACGCTTAGGGCTGGCGCGTCGGACGCAGCTTTGATTACGCAGTACTTTTTAATTATGTTCACTTTGTGTTGCATGAATATGCGCTCAGAAAATTCTTTATAGTTTTAATGTTTGTAGTATAAGCTTTGGTTTATAATGAAAATCACAAAATTTTATTGGGTCATTGTATTTTTGCAATGGTTACCTACTTAGCAAAATTTTGTAAATCTCTATTTTAGCTAAGCGAGTGATTGCATGGAAAGAGCTGTCAAATTAAAGATACATTAATTTAATTGCATATTTTAACTAATAATTCTCTACATACTCCGCCCAGATACAAAATCGCTTAAAAAACATTAACTTGTTCATTTTCGTGAGTTTCCTAGTACCGCCGAACAACGGACACCTTTCTCGAATTTTAAGTCTTGTATAGTTGTGATTTAAATTAATGTAAAGAGTTTCGCCTCCAATTGTCCGGGCCCCACGTTGGGCGCCAGTATTGCATGCATAATTAGAATTAATCTGTCGACAATCGGCTGATACACCGCCAAGCGCAATCCCATATAACATTTGCACTAACAGCATTTTTTTTTTAATATTTGAAAACTCCTGTTTCCCATTGCGCTAGCCCTGTATCGCTGAAGGGCGGCAAGATGAAAGGCTACGCCGCATTCGACGCAACAAAGAGCTTTGTCTCACGCGCCGCGCCAACTTTGACTCGCGCCGGACAACGGACACCTCTCGGTCAGTCAAGACTCAAGAGGCACGTGTTTTTATAACTAGATGTCCGGTTAAAGTGGTGACAATTGAAGACGATCGGAGATTTTCTACGAGTACCATAAGCATTTTTGCATCATTTCCACATATCTATTTTTCGTAACGCACAAAAAAAAATTGAACTGATTTAGTGTAATGGTTATGAAATCGAGTGAGGATTACAATAATAAACATCTTTATAATATATTTCCATTCATAGTCAATTAATGCTTAGTTTGGAATGAGATAAATGTTTGATACATGTGAAACAAGCTCGGTTATTATTAAACAGACTAGCTTTCACTACGTAAGAATAAAATGAAACCTAGTTATACCTTGTAGTACATTGTGATTGGCGTGATCGTTAACCATTTGAAAAGACATAAAAGAAAACGTTACATTCTAAAATTAACATCAAACTACATCAGTTTCTGCGAAAAGCTTATTAAGATTTAAAATCTCCTTTGACTTCATAATATATTTAATATATATGCACATTATGTGGTGCGAGCGAATTCGTGCGACTTGCTAATTTTGGTCTAGAAAACGATCCCAACTAAGACACGCATAACACCTAAGGTAAGCCTAAATTACCTATTGCTATTGAAATGTGTCACTGCTTTTTTAAAGCAGTCCAATATTGGCCTAAAAAGTCAGTTTCAAAACGTCTACCACGTAATTTTCAAGCGCCTCTATTGAATATTAAATTCAAATCAAGAAAATGAATGTACAAAAAGCGTGTCCCCGCAGATTTCCTCGGCCGCGGCGCTGTAGCCGCGCCGGGCGGCGTCCGTCGGGCGCCAAAGACGCCGTGTACCCTCGCCGCATTTTATTTTACCCACTAATACAAACGGCGCAAATTCCCTTTTATCTCTGTTTCTCACAGAGCTTTATTTAAAACGTCTTCGCGTTGTTCTCTTATTATACCGGCCCTGTGATAACTCGTCTAGAATTGCGGACTTACCTTTGTAAAGTGCCGCGCGATTTTAAATACATTCGCATAATTATCTTCTCAAAGGGAAGGCTAAATATTGCTTTGAGTTATATTTGCTATAATAAAACGGAACGAGTATCATCGGTTGTTTGTTCGAGCCCCGCGTTGGGCGCCAATATAACATGCAACATTTAAATTGTTGCCGTATAAAGTTTTAATTCGACTCGTATGTTTGATGATAGTGCGCGCACAAAGCGCACAAGTAATAAAAGGGTGTCGAGTGTTCACATCTCGCATAGCCGGCCCGCCCCGCGTCGACAAACGCCGATACACCGCCGTGCGCAATCGTGACACGCGTGACCGGACACTATGCTTCCTACATTTATTGTTTCCATCAGCATTATAAACCCGCTAAAGTCAATTATTTCCACAAAGGAATAGTAGAGACAAACAGTTGACATGTTATCGTTTGAACGGTCAAGGGTCAAAGCGCGTTCGACGATCGACCTAATCGCAAAGAGACAACACAAAGTGGAGCGTGCAAATTCGAGACCGGGCGGGAACAATAAAAGTGCAGGTGGACCGCGGCCGCCCGCGCCTCGCGCGCACATCAAAGGCCCGCCCGCGATACCATACAAAAGCCCTAATGAGACAAACCCGTGGCGTAATCGAGGCGACGGAAAAAGATGAGGCCCGAGAGGTACGAGGCAAATTTTAATAATTGTCAAAGCGGCGCGGCGCCGATCAAACGCGAGGGGGCGCCGCCCCGCCCGCACCTGTGACGTGTGCTCGGCGCGGGGCTCATTAGCGCTACTGATCTAATGCGACTTCGAACTTCTAGCGACGTCTAATTAAACTTAAACTGAATTTCAATTTTACGTTTGAAATTTTAATACTTAAAGCCGACCCGCGGAGGTTTCGCAAAGGAGGCGCGTTCAAAGGCGACGCCGTGCACGTTTTCGCAGATATTAAATGTGTTGACAATTTAATTTTTCATTTCCTTTAGGCGGCGCGGGGCGGCGGGCGCCCACCCGGGCGCGGGACCGCCGCCTTTGACGTCGCGATATTGTCTTTGTGCGGCGCGGGGGGTGAGTGCGGCCCCGCCGACGGAGACTTTGTCGCAATACAATGTGTATCAATAAAACTTAGGATTGGCTTTTAGTGGTTGCACTTACGCTTTGTGAGGCGGCGCGCTCACCCTTTGACATTATATGTGGGGCGGGGGGCGCGCGGGGGTGCTCGTGTGTCGCGAGCGCGGCAATATGCAGCGAGACGGCCCGGCGCCCGCGGCTGCACGCGGTTTATTAATATCGCCGCGATCACTGCAGCCGACGCGACGCGATACATTAACCATCGACCATATTTGACAAATATAGAATTATGCCTTAATTAGGAATAGTGGATATGCCATTTTAAAGCTCTTCTTATTATAAAGTAAGATATCTTTATATAATATAGGGTTCTCTATCTTAAACATAAATCAAAAAAATATTCATATCGCCTTAGCTAAGCGTAAATTATAATCATTTTTGCTACGTAGCAAGCTATTCTTTCAAAATCATATATAGGTGAATTAAGGATATTAAGTATTGTCTAGAATAAATGGTGTTTTTTCAAGCTAACAGTACAATGATGAAAATAAAATTAGAGTAAAATATTTTTTTTACTTTAAATAAACTACGTGCTTTTTTCAGATTAATTTTTATTTTATTCCATTTTAACTAGCAAATTTAAGTGTCATTCGTGGCATATTATTTGTAAAACTTCATATTTAAACTGCGATGCGTCAAGCAACTCTTGCGCATGTTGTTGTACAGAACAAATATGATTGGGCGAGAATATTTACAAAGGCACATCCTTTGTTTGATCGATATAGATAAATTTTATTTATGCTGATTAATGAGGTTAAATAACATAAATAAAGAGTTAGGTACACTAGGCCAATATTTGGATTCCTTTCGGAGATTCTGTTCAGGAGATCAACCTAATTTACTTTTTAGTTTTGTTGTTTGAATGTGCTATGTATGGGCCTGTAACCTCGCCTTGCCTTTGGGCATAGCTCGCGCCTGTCTCGCTTGAACAGTAATGATAGCTTGAACAGCAAAGATAGATAGTGCAGTATCGCAACATGCTCGGCCTCTGCAAGCTGCATGACCGAAAATAATGCACTTCCCTGAATGTCAGACCCGCCGCGGTTCAAACGTCCGCAAATAGCACGCGCTATCATTTGTGTCAGTAATGCCAGTTACATCCAATATATTTGTGACTTAAAAGTAATACGCCGTCGGTACATAATCTGCGAGTTCGAGATCAAACGCCGCGATCGAACTAGTAATATCAGCTAGACTCTTTAAATAGCACTCTTCAAAGACTCTTCGATCGAGTGATTGAATTACGGCATATTTAATTTGAGCACTCATCATAATAGAAATGGATTTAATAGGACGCCAGTATTCATACTCTTTGATCTCTCGTTTTTCAAAGAGATGCGTAGAATTTACAAAATGCTTTAGTGTGTCAAAAAAGTCGCGGAGCTTTTATCCTTTGAGGCTTTGACCGTAACTGCGTAACTGACCCGCTGACGTATTATCGGGATTGCATCCAGCGGCTGCGGCGCTCGGGAAATATCATCCCGGCCCTGCGCCCGTCGCAACGCTTGCTCGACTGACCATAAAAAGTATCCACATTTTTGTAATAAAATTACCTGTTTTAAAAGGACGTTACTACCGAGATTAAGGCGCAGAGCGATGTAGTTAGTCGTCGGCGGCTGATCAAAGGGCCCGGGGAGCCAATGGCGAGGCCCGGCGCGGCTCGGCCCGCCCCCGCGGCCACGTGCTGCGCGCGCACGCCGCGTCGCCGCGCTGTCGCCGGCAGTCGCCGCGCCGCTGTCGCCAGGGCGGGACGCTGTCGCCGCTTCCGGAAAATTCGCGCCGCGTTCGCGGAGTTCGCAAAAACCATCAAAAACTTTTCAATACTCATATTTAACCTTAAAAGTTATAATCAACGTATCTCCTAGCGTAGTTTCGTCGTAATCGTTGTGTTTTAATATCTTAATGTGGTGTCTAATGTTTATTAATCGTAGTTGTTAGTGATAAAGTGAAGTACGAAAGTTTGAAGTGTTTGAAACTTATGGATTATTCTATTTAAACTGGATTAGCGTTGTCGCCTAAAGCCAGCAGGTATAGCATATTTTGAACTGTAACAGATATTGTTCGGAGGAGTTTGAAGGAAGGTTTTTTCTGCCGAAAGTCGGCACCCTCGGTATGGTCACGGCAAGTTTTTTGTTAGACCCGTAGCTCAGATGTTTATGGAATGCCGCGTTATTTGTTGCCGCGCCATTGTTTCAGCCGGCCTGCGCCCGCGTGCACTCAATATGCATTTATTGTCCTCAGGAAAGCTTTATTGGTACTTTTATGGTTCTGTTCATTTCGTTACATTGTTCCATTTTATTTGTTTATTAATTGAGCGAATGCTTTGCTTTTAGACTCGTTAAGTGTTATTCATTTCTTACCTTGATGTTTTAGTAAGTAGTTTTCATTTGAAATTACAACCTCGAATCGCATGGTAGTTTTTGAAAAGATCTAGGTTTTTATATATTATTCAATAGTCAAGTCTTATCACATCGTTGTGTATGAAGTAGTCTGTTATTAGCTGTATAAATGTTGGCAATCTTATGTTATTTTAATTATTAAAAGTAAGTGAATTTATCATTGAAACCTGCCGCCCCTATGTTCACTTGACATCAGCTAATTATCAAGGAACTACCATATTATATGCATATTTTTTTCGTATAAACAAAAAAAGTTCAATCACCAAATAATAGTAATGTAATAAGATTTGTCCGTATATTTAAAAAAATGTTTTGGTTAACAAACATGAATTAACATGTGTTCGCTTCACAATGCATCTAAAACAATAGAAATGACAAAAGAACTTACCCCTTATGGATCGGTAAAATAGTCCCTAAAGAAAGGACCTTACTCACTTCCATCGTCATCTTTTATGTAACTATTGTGTTAATTTCACGAAGCACAATAAGAAAGGGAAAGGGAAATAACAATGTATCGTGTGATTATTTTCTGTATGAAAAGTGTGTAACGTTACGAACCGCGTGCGTAGCAAAGAAAAGACATCAACGCGCTCGATGCGTAGGAGTCGATTTGACTACACTATTTTGCACATATAAGTAGATAAGTTTCTTATTTCATATTTTAACTAAGTATGTATTTTGAAAAGAAATTCGTTAAAAATACTATTCTCTATGTCTAAATCTCGATGTCCTTCACCATCATCCACATCACCACTTTGTGACGGAACCCTTTTCGGTAATCAAAAACTGGATTGCAACAATGAATGGTCCGCTAAATGAGGAAAAGCTTCTTCCATATAATCTCAAATCAAAGTAAAAACTAGTTGCGTTGCTTATTTACCTTATTTTAATATCGATAAATATTCCTCTTCGGCTCGAGCTTCATCTAACAAAAAAGTAGCATACCTAATAGGGTCGTATTTAAAATAATCAAGTGAAAATGTTTACTTTGTCCATAGTTTCAAATTAACATTTTTATATCGTATTTATTCACTCAAGAATCTTAAACAATTATTTATTTTATTCAATTCTCCACCTAATTTTAATACCGGTGATAGGAAACGATCAATAAATATAAGAAAGAGATAAAGAACTACAATGAGTATATCTAAATGTCTACCTGACATGGAATCTCAACAATAAAAATGGCACTTTGAAATAAATTGAATTGACAGGCAAAATTATATTATTAAAGTGTCAAATAAATGAAATGTTGCCTACCACTATATATTTTAATTCTTATTACTTATTGTAGCTGGTTCTTTATTAACTATATTCGTATGTATCTCATTATAGCTAGTAACATTAAGCACGTGTAGAATGTGTTGAAATGTAGCGGACCGCGCATCAAAGTGGCACTCAGATCGACCCGACCGTCGCCGAATCAAAGGGCGCATACGATTAGCCGGACGCGAGCCTCCGAATTTAAACCCGCTGCGAAGTGAAATAGCTAATTAGGTACATTATCGCGCCTCATGAAAGCGTAATGCTAAAAGCACCTGAAAGGGTGCGCACGCGGCGTCTTTGAGCGCACCCGCCCAGCACCCACCGGCCGCCCAGTCTCAGAAAGGATCGCTCTGTGCTAATTTCCAAACTCGGTTTCGCACAGATAAGGATAGACTCGGAGGTGTCTTTGATGTAGCCGCCCGGCCCTCTGACTCCGGGGATGAGAGCTTTCAATGAAAGGATTTTTTTTCATCTGCTTTCCCTTTGTACTTAATTTAAATTTCGTTTATATCAATGCTCCGAGTTTCCTTTGGGTGTGTTTTCTCTTTTACTTTGTCGCGTTTATCCTCTCCAATTTGTTATATTCGAGTTCGCTTTGTAATTAAATTTAGTGTTGGTAATCTGTTCGCTCTAAATTTTTTTCCCATTCCGGAGTGAGCGACTACCGGTGTAATTGCAATTTATAAATTAGGTGTCCCTTTGATTTGGAGTGTTTCGTAGAAATGCTTATGTTTCCAAAAATTTGATTGTGTCCTTTGTAGTTGAGTTCTCTTTGACGGTGCCCAGTCAGTCGGCCGCTTTCATGTCTAGTGTGGGGCACTGCGCTACCTATTCAATTATATTACAATTTATTATCAAAGGCCGATCGGGTGTAATTAACAATCTACAGACTGTATGGATGACAATAAAAGAGCGTTTAAATTTAAAGAAGTTTGATTGCCTTTGACTCTTGTGACACACGAAGCTCTCTGAAATGAGTATTACTTAACTAGTCTGTAAAATCTCAATTAGGGGAGCACTAAAGCAGTCGTTTGAGTCGGTATTAATTACGTTGTAAATTGTCAAACGTAATTAAAGTTACACTCGGCCAGTTCTTGGCTCCCAGTGAAGGCGTTGATTATGCAAGTGCTCGCGCCCGTAGTTAGTTTTTCGGCTGCAGCCTTTGTCACGAGCACCGGCACCGCACCAAGAGGCCGGCCGCAACTCGCTCCGAACACACAACCCACGGCCCCAGCATTTACATCACAAGGACACGAGGTTTAAGTCTTTCAGATTTAAACATCAAAGTCCATCAAATCTCTTTGATCTCGAACAGATCATCGATATAAGGAAATACGGTCACATAGGTTGCCCTTTGATGATTACGCATTGTTTGTGACCGGGGTTATTTGTGAACCCATATTACGGAGTAGAACGCGTATGTTTTACTTTGCCGTCTGTATGGAAAGAAATAATTGATTCATAGTCAACTGGGCATATTTGATCGAAGTCTTACATGGAGTTTGATAGCTATTGAAAAACTATTGAAACTTAAGTGGTGTCGTAATGTTTGTGAATTGCGTATGGCTGTATTGTGACGGCGGCGAGACAAAGAGTTTGTTGTGAGGAGGAGTTGTAACACACGGAGCGTTTCCCGCGGGCGCGGCGGCGGCGGCAGTCACAAAGGCGCCACTTTGCACAGTCGTCTTTGACTCGCAAGAGTGTGACCCAACATTAATAACCTACTAATAGGTCTCTAAGCTTGCAGCGCTACAGAATTGTGTTATGATTATCGCTTTCCTAGCTTTTGTATAACCGATATGTGATTGTTTCGCTTATGCCGTGAATACACCAGAGTCTAGCAGTAAATTATGTCGCTAACATTTTCGCTATTTAAATGTTAAGTAGACAAGCAATATGTTCTTCTGACGTTCGAAATTTCACGAAGCTTTAATCACGAATAGGACACTCGTAGATTCAATTTTTCACATAATTTTATTAGAGACAGTTTAATTAGAGCACCTTTCATCGGAGCCGCTTTGAGATTGTGAACGTTTCAAATAGATTTCACAAGAAGCACTTTCAAAGAGAGCACCCCTAATAAGTACTGAAGAGTCCTCGCACGTGTTTATCAAAGACAGCCTTTCGTTACTCACCGTCTGAATGGCCTCAAAAGAAACTCGTGTAAAATGCTCCACAAAGTGCCGTATCAAAGGAAAGGCGGGCGCAAATATCTGTTTCGTAAACTAGTAAAAACGGAGCTCTCAAAGGTACGCGTACTCGCGGCAAATTAGGCGGAGTTAAATACAAGCGCCGCTCTCACAAATGTATAACTTTGAAAGTGACTCCTGGCTCATTATTTATGTACGTCGGTGTAATCGTCAAACGAGCCCGCGTTTTATTTCGGCACATCACCCGTTCGGTCCGGCGCTGCCGCGCGGCCGCCAGTCGTCGCGGGCTCTCGCGTACCCCTCACATGTGTATCCATTTAATGCTCAATTCCCATATAATTTAACTTTGCGATCAAAGCGAAATTTTGCAAAGAGCTTCCCGGCGGCGGCGGGCCGGGAGGCGAGTGCGAGCGGGACGCCGCCATCGGAGTTCTCGAGATCAAATGCTGGGCCAAATTAGTCACTCTCCGTCTCTCTATCTCAAAGCCGATCCGTAGCAAAGTTTGCGCGAAGATGACATCAAAAGGAAACCACACACTGGGGTGGCGCGCCCGGCGCCCCCGGCCCCATACTTAAATCCGCCGTGTCGTGTCGCTCGCCGTCTTATTGACACGCGACTGACAACTCGCAAGTCGCCGGCCGCCTTGCAACGCTCCGCGCCGCTCGCTCCGCTTTACCAGTCTTATTTAGTTAATTAATACGGAATGTCCTATCAACTTCCAACTCCCTCAAGGCGGCTACACTTACACGGATCGACTGTAGCGAAACTTTAATCGCACGGATATGTTTCTACGTGCCTGCGTGTGTACGAACAAACTTGTAACGCTAGCTCCTTTAATTAAGGACATCTAGTGTGCCGATGGGTATGAAGATGCCTTCGTTTAACTAACACAAATGGGGGTATTATGTTTCGGCTAAAACTTTCAGGAGCTTGTTTGAACCATTTAATCGAGTTAATTATTTGTTCTATTTCCATTTAACTACGCGGGTCTGAACAGTCACGTGTCGTAGGTTTTATTGCAACATTGAATGGTTATTAACAGGAATTTTTCGGGATCCAATTGGTTTAGATATATGAAATTTAGAATCAAAGACTCGAAATAGAATAGACAGCAGTAGCTGCTCAACAGGAGGTGCTGCAGGTTGGCAAATTGAAATGATGGAAAAAAATCCTGATGTAGGTAAATATAGATTACATAATTCAAGAAGCCATTTTTATAAAGCGCTGTCCCAGTACTCTTTCAAATAATTTACGTAAACATTTCAAGTTTTTTTATAATTTCGAAATGGAAAGCACTGAGTGCTACTTTAAATAAAATTACGAAAAGAGATGAAAGAGCTTCGGTTAGGTTTCCCAAAGTTGTGAAGCCTTAGAAACGAGTTTCAACTTGGGCTAAACTTTAGTTTCTGAGCACAAAGCTGCCAGTTGTATTCTTATTTGTTGGAAATTGCCTTTTTGAATGTTCCGCAACGCTTCGAAGGTACGGGGAATGATTTCAAACAGGTCCACATAATTTGGTTTTGTGAAACAATGCAAAATAAAATTGATTACTGCTTTAGCTGAGAGAATTTACATTATTTACCTACCATTATGTTTGCAGACAAAAAGTGGCTGATCTCGCATAATTTCTTGCTGGAGCACTTATGTATTTTCAAATAACAAAAATGTTTGACTATTTGCCCAGTTTGACCAAGACCAGTAATACGTTGTGGAAGATAATATGGTGTCGTTATTATTGAGCTCTCTTCCATTTAAATAAATAATCTATATCACGTCTAATATCGTTTAAGTCCACATTGTTAACGTAGCCAGAACCTACGGACTCGCATGAATAAATTGACTGTTGGTTATCACCTTGTAAGAATTTGTAAAAAAAAACACAAGTTGGAATTTAAAAGGCCACACGGGCTCGGCCGGCGGAGGCATGAGGCGTCGGGCATGGGGCATTGTGCGCGGGAGTCGGTTCCTGGAAGTGCCCGCGCCTACCTCCGTCGCTGCCCCTTTGTGACGTCACTAATACGAATATTTGACTTTCGGTTCCCCCTAATTGAAGTTTAGTGTAGCCCCGTTGTTTGCTCTTCGTTGTTTGATCCACTTAAGTCGGCTTACGCCATATTAGGCGTTCTGCTTTGTGCCGCTAAGCCGGGCTGTGCTGAGCTCGTTATGACTTTACATAGTAAAAGATAACGTACCGTCACTGATTTCTTTGCTTCCACTTAATATTTTACTTAACTTCCTCGGCTAATGCTTTATCTTGATAGCTTTACACAGATTTCCATTTCCATTTATGAATATTTACATATCCTTCGCTTGAATCATATTTGTAGTAGGTAGGGACGTTTTTAGACTCGTCTAAATATGGTAACGCTCATAGTGTCTTAAATAATAAAGGTAACAGAATTTATTAAAGATATCCACATCTAAAAAAGTCCAATCGAGATCATGATTATATACCTGTCACACTTACAACTACAATAATTTATCGATACATTTTTAATAACAATATTAAAACCGATGCATCCAAGCCGCAGTAATTGTACACCGCATTAGTTTTTCACGCCACACAACAATCAGAAAAACATATCGCACGTTAATAATAACGTAGGTTTAACAAAGCTGCGTTTTTTGCATTCGTTCTTTTCTCTCGGACCATCCATCACGCACAGCTGCATCATTCGATATGTCAAAATCTGACGGACATGGCAGGGGTGGCGGTTTACGCATGTTGCGTGGAATGTTTTCTGGCGTTTATGCGTTTACAACAATGTTGCTTAATGTCATATTTAATAATACTGAAATGTTCCATTAGCTGCAATTACGTTGCTACATTTACGTATAAAGAAGGTTGTGCAAATTTGCGGATAATTAAATGACAATACGAGCATATCTGTCCCAAGTCATATTGTTGACACCGCAAAATTAATTTATTTAACTCGTAAATTTTGTTGTTATTTCTAGTAGAAAACTCATCAGATTTTTAAATCGTAAGAATATGAGCGAACTTGCTTTTGTAATCTATTGATTTATTAAGAAAATGTTAACAAACTATTAATACAGTTATTGACAGTTCTACGTGTAGTGGACTACTAAACGTATTGTACTAGTGAAATAAATACGCAAAAAATTCCATGGCAGCGTAATATGTCAAATGCAGAATTAACTTACTTTCAAACTAGCAGCATCCCTATTCCTTGCGAAATGGGACCGTTCCCCATCATTCAACTTTTTGTGCAGTGTTACTGTTGTAATATGATTATAATTTCCATACATCAGATGCCCCATTCGCCGATACTGCGGTATTATCTTTAATGATGGACTGGTAGGTTTTATTTTGTTTGCGAAATGTTGTAATCGCTCCAACTTGATATACGGCGGGCGGTGCGTTTATGATCGATTTATTGTATTAACTAGCGGCCGCCCGCGACTCCGTCCGCGTGGATTTCGATTTCCAATATCCTATGTGTTATTCTGATGTATAAGCTATATTGTGATAAAGTTTCATTCAAATCCATTCAGTAGTTTTTACGTGAAAGAGTAACAAACATCCATACATCCACACATCCATACATCCACACATACAAACTTTCGCCTTTATAATAGTAGTAGGATTTTGATGCGAGCCCACGCCTGGAATTGCATGTTGTTTGAAAGTTGCAAGAATACGAGTATAATAGTGCAAAGGGCGTAGTTCTAGAAACAAATCGTAAATAATACATTGTAAATACATTCCTAGGATTTACTACATATGTGTGAAAGTCCTTCCTTTGCAAATCATTCATTTCACCGAAGCTTCTTTCCAAGAAATCGCGATATAATTCGCCCACAGGCCAAATCATTTGAGCAAAAACGGTACCTTTAATTCAAAGGACAGGGTTGAATAAAAAGTCTTATATTCAAGCATATCGGTATAACTGAAACCGGTACCGAAGCCCTAATTATAGGGCTGGCATCGGCTTCCATTGAGCGGGACCGGTTCCGAGCGGAATGCCGCGTTGCGCCCGCGCACTCTAGGGCTGCGCTCAAGCTTGAGTTTGCATTGCCTGTAATTGACTACATTTAATTTATTATAAGGTACTATAATTCAAAAACCATTTCGAGATTATCGCTAAATTAACAAAGAAAAAATGTTTTTAATTTTTTTCATTCAGTAATTAAAAAGATATTTTGAAAAATTTCCAAATTCAATGCTCGTCGGATCTACACACAGTCAGTCTTGGTCTCGCTTTTGCCATCGTGAAGAAAAAAAAGAAACGCAAGTTTGACACTATTTCTTGTCAAACTGACAGAAAACTGTGCATGTGTGTGTACATTTATCATACAGTGTTGCCGGATTAGCAAAACTCCTGGCCAATCGGGGAAAACCCATGATTTTAAATATTGCGAAAAAATTATAACTCAGTTGATGTACCAGATTTAATTTTATAACTTTATGAAATCTTACTAATACATTATTTACGTAAGTTTAATGTACGAACTGGGTACTTAAGTGGCACTTTAGGTATTTGGACAACATTTTTCATGAATTTACCCTAGAGTCTCCTGGCAACATTTGTGTGAACTTCCGTTTTTCAAGTTATTTTTTTTAAATAGCAAAGATAAAATGTTCGTTCATCCCATGACATTGACTTACGCTCTTTTAGAATAAGTCGTTTTTAAATAATTTATTTTACAAAAAGGAAAGAAAATAAACGAAAAAGAAAAAATACGTAAGTTTTAGTTTTTGAAAATCTTTCAGAATAGAAAATAAAAACAGCACATGAAAAAATTTAAATGTTGTCAATTCTTATATTTTCGGGTTGAAAAGGCGCCATAGAGAAACTATATAAATAACCCAATAAAATCTGTAACTTTAGGTGTATTGGTTTTGGTTTAGAAAACTCAGAAATAGCTCTAAAAATTTCAGCCGTGTTTCCCGATGATTATGATGACCATAGTCCCGTAAAGCACATTAGTCAAAATGATGACTTTTTGCTAGATAGCCGTCTTACTGAGCTACGTACGTGAGGGATAGAGAGAAGAGGCCACCAGTGCCTGCCTTTGCTCCTGACGTCTGCGCTTTAATATGTCGTACGTGAAACAATTGGTTGATTGTAAAGATAAAACGTCGGTACTCGCCGCGTCGTGGCCGTGATAGCAGAGTAGAGTGCGCTAGGTGGACCATTTATATCCTTTATTGTAAAGATAGCCAAGACTCGATTAAATGGAGAATACAATTTATTACAACGACATCGATAACGCCGCTCAGAATTGTTTCTACTCTAAGTTGTCCAATTCAGCTCTTGAGATTCGTCGTCGGCCCAGAATATTATTATCACAGGTATTTTCCTGCAAACTTGTTTGATGAGCGTGTTTCCTTCCTCTTCGTGGATTCCTCCTAGAGAAGCGTTGAGAAGTTTCTTGCTGGCCGGTATGGCGATGCCAACGATTACGATTATGATACTGTTACGGGCCATGTGATAAGCCCGGGCCGTATTAATAATTCCCGGTCTGTATTAATAATTCCCTACTCAATTGGGCAATGTGATAAAAATAGCGAAATTAATCACTTTTCCCGGCCATTATGAATAATTCCCAACCCATATTGGGCAAAGTGATAAAATAGGTTATTTGAAGTGTTTTTGCTAATTAAATCTTATTAAACTTACAATATTAACATGAAAAGTTAAAGGACACATCAATTGAACATTTAAAAATAAACACTATAAAAAGCAATTATTGATATAATTAACTTCCTACTTTTATTTAGATAAAAATATTACACAAGATAAAAAGTCGTTACCATGTGTTATGTTCGTGACTAGGGGAATTTTAAAAGGTCATAAAAAAAAATAACCCTAACCTATATCCATCCATTAGTCTTCCGTGGTCTAAAATAGGTTAGGGTTATTTTTTTTTTTGTGACCCTTAAACATTTCTTATCATAATGCCCGGTCCAAGTGATAAATACAAGCCATCTCAAACACTGATTTATTACATGGACCAAGAGGCGTCGGGAATTATTAATACGGGCCGGTCAAAGTGATAAATTAATCACTTTGCCCAACGCTCTTGGGAATTATTAATAAAGGCCGGCCCTTATTCATAATTCCCGATTAATCACGTTGCCCGTAACAATACCATTGTTGTACCGCATCCGTAGTAATACATGTTGACAGTCACCCGTTTAAATCAATGGCCAACGTACTGTCTTATTCTTATTTTAGTGGCAATTTCGAAGTCCTTCTCCTCCTTGAGTCATATTCCTCATTACTGAGAGTCGTGATCATTGTATGAAATGAAACACACAACAACTCTCTTGGCAATTTTATGGAGTGGTTTGCCATTGCCTTCTTCATTTCACACACTAACTCCTTAACTGGTTTCCTCACGATGTTTTCCTTCACCGTACAGCTGGTGGTATGAAATTTCGAAGTAGGCGAGGGCAAATCGATCGATTTAAATCTATGTCGATGTGCATGTAGCCGCAGCCCTACCGCTCGTGCTTGTCTCGGCGGCTTTTTGCTTTGGATGCGCCCACGCGGCCGCCGGCGCCGGCGCAGCGTTGATGCCTGATAAAGGACGCCTCGCGAATACTCCGAGCTAGAGAGTACCCAGAGAGTACTAGCCGTCTTGCCGTGTTCCAGTGTCAATGACAGATATAAAACCTTTGTCGTGCGTCTGCAGCGGTATTGTAGACTTAATATGAATTTATAATGCGTTCGTTCCACGTATTATTTTATTCAAGGGGCCGCCCGCAACTTCGCCCGCGTTCATCACTTTTTTCGAAATTGAATGTAGCCCATGATCTTTCTCAGGGTCTTAAGATTGTCTATGCCAAATTTCATCAAAATCGGTTGAGAAGCGATGGATGTTGGTTAGTACGCGTGCAATGCTGTCGAAATGGTAGATTTTTTTATAGATTTAATGTTTAATAAAATCAAAGGCAATTTTAGCAATACAGAATCCCAATTTAAAACAAAAATACGGCGTATTATTGGTTAACACTAAATTTCGTGTATTTTATTTGTGTTTTTAAATCTGTGTTTTTTTTTTCTTTTGTTTTTGTGTATTAATTTGTCTTTTTTTCTGTTTTATTGTCTGCTTGAAAGCTTATTGTGCATAGTATGTACATACATTAAGGGTTTCAACCTGGATCCTAGTAATAAGTGCATGTTATCATCGTTTTAATGGTTGTAACCTGTTTTGTACATCCTTAAATAAATAAATAAATAAAAAAAAGGTTCAATTTTGATCCTTCATATTTCGAATTTTGGTGTCTGTTTTTAAAAATGGTGATAAGTTTATCCTTTGTGGCGCTTTCTAGCAATTGCTTGATAAGGGATTGATAGATTTGTGTCTGAGTTTATTGTACTCAATATAACTGAATATAGTCTGTAAAATACTACCTGTATATTTACTATTTAGTCACAAGGCTCGAGCCGGCAATAGCATCAGCCGCAGTGGAGGGCCTAGCTCGATAGCTGCGCAAATACGCGGGATCATCCGCCATTACGTGATTGCGCCATGTAAATATTTACACCGCTGATAAAAACTGTAAATTATGAATATCTGCCGCAAAGATTATATTATGCTTACACTAGTCAAGAGTTTAGCTAATTTCATATTAACTATGTGTTTCTGTTTAATATCTTAATCTTAATACTAATGAGATGTTTGTTTTGTTCCAGGATGATATTATCCTCATACCCCGCACCTTTCAGCTAAGTTTTATTAAAGGTAAGTCCACTTTCCAATTATTTACACTTACAAAATAAAAGAAGCCACTTGCCTGTACCTTATAATAACTGATTTGCCATATTTTTGGTTGTGTCTGAATATTATTTTCTTGATAAACGGATCATTTATAACAATACTTCTTTGAATTAATAATCTAGATAGTGCCAAATAGTCTTTCTTACTTTTATTCTACTTTATATGAGGTCATAATAGGCCTTTGTTAGCGGCTTAATTTTACCCCGTACGAACTTCCACGAAATAATTCGCCGCGTTGGCAATCTGGTCTATAAAAGTTATTTTGTTAACGATATAATAGTGATTGCTTCTTTTGTACGCTTTCACCGACTTTCCACTATGCTGACGCTGTACGCTGGACCAATCACGCTCATAATAACTTTTCCAACTAAAGGTGTGTTGCTGACGTGACTCGAAATATAACTGGTTTACCTGAAGACCTACATATATTGTGTTCCGTAAAACAAGTCTATGATTACTACTCTAAAACTGGACCACCTCTTTGGTCATTCTTTTTAATGCTAACATCATACTGTGAATATTAAAAGAGCTTTAATGACAAAAATAATGTGAAGCTTTAATACGACTTCGCAATTTAATTTTCCTTTGCGACTTCAGCCGACGAGAACCAAAACTACCGATCTCATAATCCCATTACTTCTACGCGTTTACTCTCAAAAGAGGCAACAGTTTAACGTTAAATCTCGCGTCTCGCGGGGAAAAACGAGCAAATTTTTATATTAAACCGGCTCTCGTGGGCTGCATTCACGTGAGGGGCCCTAGACGGCAAATTAAGTGACATTAGGCGCATAATGCCAGGGAACGGAGACGAAAGCGAGTGGCGACGCGCGGCTGAGCCCGGGCGCGCAGACGGCCCGCGCGCACTGCAGCATTGCAGCGCTGAATGTGCTGTAATATTATAAAAGCGCTTTGTAGCGCCTTTCAATGCAGCCGCGGCAATGAGCGAGCTCCTCTTGAGAACGCGCTGCAGCTAGCGCCAGGCCAGGGCCGTTGCTTGAACAACGGGACATCAAGGGGAGGGGGTTGGCTCGCGCCGCATGCTAACTCGTACTTAATTAATTTGTATCTCATTTGCTTGGCTTTGTTAGTTCCTATACACTCAATAATAAATCATCAATATTCTTCCAATCGCAATCAGGATTTTCTCAACCTATAAGATTTTCGAATTGCTTCTTAAATATTGCATTACACGAGCTAATCATCGCTGCCCCATGTTGGCAAGTAATCCACTCATCGAAGCCATACCATCCAATCTGGCGAGGAGGGGCGTGGGATTGTGTCATTACTGGATAAATTACAATTTTTCCCGTGTTTAGCCCATTTCTGAGAACAGCTGCAACTTATTCGAGAGCCCCAGTCGTTCTGAAATCGACTCTCATTTCCTCGCGTCTTTTGATTTACATAAATTATGTATTTATTTTCCATTAAGTATTAGATATGTCAAAGCTTCCGCTGTATTTAAATGAGTTTTATGTGGATATTGTTTCAATACTTTGCTGATTTTATTACTTTTTTTAAATATGCTAATACTGTAAAATTGTTCCCAAACGTTCACTATCGAATTCGATGTGCCAAAATTCTCCACAATTTATATCATTAAAACACTATTCTTCTAAAACATTTGTAGACATTTCTATCCTTACAAACAACCAGACTTTCAGAAGACTATAGTTTTACGGGCACTCATACATATTAATAACTTTTCCGGTTTCCTAATCCCACCTGGTCAATAGCCCGGCACAATAGTTTCAATTTGCCGCTAATTCCGGGAAGGCTTTGGTAGCGTTTCCACCGTCTCCTCATAATGCTGGTCAGATTAACTATTGTTGTCGCGACGTATTGTTGCGCCGACATTGTTGCTTTTTGCAAACGTGCTACGCTGCAGTCTGGCGTTATTATGTTCAACCTATTTTATGAAAAGTTGACTCTCATCATATTTCTAATACTGAATATTTTAAACCCTGAAGATACTCGCATGCGTAGGATCACATAAACTTTTAGGTTTTAGGTTTAGGTTTAAAGACATTTATTCCCATAAAAACTTACAGTTCACTTAAAATGAGAATATAACAGTATTATTAAGACAAGTAAAATTTAAACACATGCACCTCTGGTGCCTGATCTACATTGAATTATTATTTTATATATCATTAACATTATTGTTAATGATCATGAACATAAATAAGAAATTTAAAATTATGTATGTTTTTTTTTATCGTATTAAGCTCATGAGTACTTTCAGAACCTGTATTTACTGTTAACAATATTAGAATACGACCAGAGCTTAATTTTGTGGTTTGCATTTCGTGTTTTTAAAACAAATCATGGTTATAACTGTAAACAGGGAATTTTCCTCCTTTCTTAAAAAAACATCCTTAGAAACTGGGAAAATTGTAAACGTACTATGTCTGCATTTTGTCGATGTTAAGTATATGATGTATCTAAGTTTAGAATTACCTTGTAATGGAGTTGAAAGAGCTTCCTTTTGCAGAAGTAGATACAAATGGAATCGAGTGGGAAGCAAACTTTATAACTTCAAAAGGCTTCGAGTGAAAATAATGAATTTTGAATCCGTATGTATTTGAAGAATTTACTTTCGCCAGAGATCCTTTATGTTTATGAAGGTGTCTATCGGTCCTTACTACTTTCATTTATCTCATCAATCTAGAATTAGATTTGATATTTAAACAATATCCATCTGAACTTCAGAGAGGCAGGTATCAATCGTCCTGAATTCTGCTTCTGCCGAGTAAAATCAGAAAGAAACTCTATAGTTACTCTTTGCAATCGCCATATTTTAACAATGTTTTCGTGTACAGTCAGAAGTTGAAAACCTTTCAGATACCTACATGAGTCAGATTTCATATAAAAACGCATGCAACAAATTGCTATCCCCTCGTCTAGAAGAGGTAATAACTAAGGAATAAAATAATATTGGAACACTGCAAGGTGCTAGCGTCGCTCGTCGTCGCCAATTTAGAGTGCAGTGTCGCCGTACCGATGGTATGATTAGGATCAGTGATATGATTGCTACTGGAGATAGAATTGACAAATCCTTGCAAGATTTTATAAGATATAAATATTTTGTTATTAAGTTGGTGCTGCCAACCAGAACGATTGAGTTGTAATGCTTATTTAGAGAGTAGGTACGTAGTTAAGAATAGTAATAAATCACCGATGCGTTGCCGGCCTTGTAAAAGAGAGTAAGCTCGTTTCTTAAAGGTCCTCATGTCATAACTGTCAGGAAATACTGCAGCAGTGAGATTGTTTCCCAGAACATTCGTTCGATGCTAAAAGTTTCGGAAAAAGCCCACAGTGGAGGAACGCCATCCATTTAGGTGGTGAGGATATAATTTAAGACGATGTTACAGGCGATTTTGCAAATAAAATCATGCAAAACATGAACAAAACCTTAGGGGAACAAATGCTTGTCATAACTCTGCAATAATTGTCTAAAGAAGATACAAAGTGGGAGTCATTCGCGTCCGCAGCAGTCTCCACGTGGATTCGCGCATTGTGTCGGTGTCAGCGGCAGCGGTGGGCCGCCTGCTGGGCAGACACGTGCTCGCGGCAGGAAGGGTTGCTATTCACAATTTGCATGTTATGACAGGTCACATGGCTTGGTGGAAATTGTAAGGGTGTTGCAAAAAATATGGGAAAAGTTTTTTTGCGATTTCAAATATTATGCCAAAGAGTCTTTTATTTCATGAAATAGGATAGAAAGGCCGAAATAAAAGTTTTATGCAATGTTTCGCACTGGTAACTGCGAATTGTTAGGCATGTAGTGATCCTTATAGAATTGCTTTTAAGAAAAAAGTTATTTTAATATTTATTATTATATTTGTAACATTTTTTTCTTTTTCTAGAGGTGGCAAAAACTTACCTTACTAGACAAATTAAGTGGTTTTGTACTGCAAAATCTATGATACAAACATGTCAAGAAGTGTCCGACCGAAGCAATGTTATTTGGGACAAAAATCTTTCGTTTAATCTGATACCCGTCTACCTATATATTATTTGATTTGGATAATTTGTAAACACGGATGTTTTTTAAAATACAAATTGTGTTTTAGTTTAAACTGTAGTTTCCAGTCATTACTTTCAAATAGTACCTAACAAAGCAATCGCCAATCGAATTGATAAACATATTTTGACATGGGGAGTGATCGATCACTGAACGTTCGTATAGATTTTAAATCGAAGTAACCTTTCCATCTGGCAGGGGCGTGTGTCGAACGCACTTCTTTTCCCTTGGCAGGGGGACGTAGGCGTCCTATGCTTGAGTTGGTTCCAATGACGAATATTGTTTATGGTTTAGTCACGTGACACTCTGAATTAACGACTTGCAAATTGACGATGCTTAACAATATCAATCAATACCTTTGAGTATTAGAGGCGTAAACTTAGCAAACGTGTTTCTTAGAATATATTTATTTGACAAAGTTTTACTTGAAATTTTAAAGTAGCTATAGGTGTAACGGAGGAAAATTAATTAACAAATTCTGATAAGATATAAGTTATTTTTCGAGGCACATATTTAGAAAAATAATGACCGAAAAAAATGTGAAGTATGATTGCAAACCGCATAATTGTCCACGCGTTTGATTTAACACAAATTGACGGATCTTTTATTCATGGGTCCAATCATCCGTCCCACCAAGTGCTGTCGAAAGGCGTCAGGCTTCGGAGGCCATCGAAATATCCTCACTTATTATCTTTCGTCTCTGTCGCACTTGGGTGGAAAGTGACTTGAGAGACACGGAAGGAAGATTGCGGGTACAACAGACCGCAAGTTATTAGCTTAGTTAACCACTGTTTTCATTGAGCTCGGCGTCTATCCGCGCTGCCGCGTCGTCGTGTGGAAGTCGGGTACTCGAATGGTTTCGTTTTAAATATTCCGCCTTAATGATGCTGGATTTGTAAATTAAATTACATTATTATGAGGTTTTGGGATTCATGAAAACAGTATCAAATCATAATGTTTTGAATGTTTGGCAGTGGCCACGTTAAATAAAAAGTAACGACCACTCAAAAAAATCAGAATAAGTTAAGGATGTATTCAGTCAGAAATAATTAATTTCGTTAGGCCCAATACCTCAATTCCTTTTGAAAAATGTTTAAAGTAGTAACATTCATGCCACATTACTTAAACCAATAAACATCCAGACATCAGACATAGAGCAAACACAAATGTTCATCATAACAAGAGTTTGTGGAAAATTTGTCGGATTCTCCAAGACTTCCTGACATAAAGAGACCTTCCAAAACCGTCATCAAATTGGTAAACAACGGTTATTCAAATATTAATAACAGATACATCAATTCTGACACAGATGAAGTTTAAAAATGGAACGTCCTCGCCGTGACGGGTACTGACCGCCCATCATGGCCGCGGTTCGGGCCCATCGAACTGGTCGACCACGGTCGGACATCGCAAATAAAAGTTGCGCGGTGATATCGACGTCTGCCCGCATTGCCAATGTCTCCGGAACAGATGGAACCGGCGGTCGAGGTACTAAAGTTGGCGAGGTTTTTCAAATCGATATTTCTGGTTTTGCATTTTTGGACAATATTTCTGCACGTTATAAAAGCTACTAAGATGGTAATTGTAGTGATCAGTAGTAATCATCTCTTATTTATGTTCTACGTATGCATAAATGTAATTATAATATTGTAACTGAGACAGATGGCGCCACCGCCATGATAAACATCGGCTGCGTGTAATTTTTGTTTCAAAAAATAGTAATATTGTTTTTGAGTGACTTTACAGTGTTCGTAGTGCTATATGCTGGACAATAGTCGTGTGAAAATGTTTTCAAGAAAAATAAACTGTGATTGAGTGAGCGGGGTGTAGTGTGACTGTGTACTAAGAAAAAGAAGTCTAAAGTGCATTATATCCCCAAAATAGCTACTGTTACGCAAAAATAAAAGAAAAGTTAAGTGAACTGTAAACAATAAGCAAAGTTTAATGGAATAAAAGTGAAACATAACAAGGAAAATACTATAATATTAACGATCAATATAAAAGTGAGGGTGATTTCACTTCGTTATTCGAATTTGTGACCGTCAACAACGATAAGAAATAATCGGTTTTGGTCGAACAATCAGTTTGTGGAAAACACCACAAAATTTCATCGCATCAGTATTAAGTCTTCATGGAGCAGTGGCATCGCGCATTGGAATCGACGCGCTTCAGCTTCGAGGACTCCGGTTCAATACTTGACTGTACAACAAAGTTTTATGTATTTTTTTTTTTATTCTTTAATTTTTTTACTATTATTTTTTGATATTTTTCCTCTGACATTTGATTATAATTATTATTATTTTTTTTAACTTATTGTTGTCGTTTTGATAATTATTTTTTGTATTAATTTTCTGACATATATAGTGTTTTTTTTGAAAAGTTTTGTTGTATAAGTACCTATGACAATTATATATTTTTTTTTTTATGAATTTATTAATAAGCAAACGGATTATTTTTATTGACATAGTTATTTCATTTTAATTAGGAATTTTAGAAATGGTATTTAATTTTTCTTTTTTTTGTCTTCTTGACTTTTAGTATTTTGAATTCCAAGTTTAGTGCAATTAATTTTGTTTTTCTTTAGATTTTAGTTTTTTTTTTTTTGTGTATTTTTTTTTAGTGTTTTTTTTTTAAAAAATGACTTCTGTTTTGTAACCTTAAGGATTTTTTTTGTTTTACATTTTGTTGTATTTTATGTGTTTTATTTTTGTCTAAGTGTTCTGTTAGACAAATATGTCTCAGCCACTGCCCTTAGTACAACAAGATTTTTCTGCTAGTCTTTCTCTGGAGAGATGTAGTCAATGTTCTGTACCTAAATATTTTAAGGGGAGGAGGGGCTTGAAGATCCACACAGGCAAAATTCATAAAAACACTAATACGGATGGCTCATCTAGTTCAGCCTCGATTCCAAATGCAAACCCTAACGAACTTTTGTCTGGGGAGAAAGAGCCACTGTGGAAACTACTGGGTAGGGCGGGGGTGCCTTTGGTCAAAAGAATTCCTCGTGGTGCTAGGATTTCGGTCGCTGAGAGACTAACGAAAGTGGTAGATAAGGTAGTTAGCAATAATGACAGAACTAGCTGGGAGGAGCTTCTTCAATTTGCTTATGGAACACTTCATGCTCCTAGGGACAGTGATGGATCTTTAACGCAGAAAATAAAAAACAATTGTGTGGATCATACTCACAACTTTACCGCAGCTAATTTCGCTGCCGGTAGAAAAAGGCCCAATTCGGTGGTGAAGAAGATTGAAGGGAAGGTTAATGACGGGGATTTAAAGGGAGCTGCACGTTTATGTTTTTCAAATGATACTGTAGCTCCCAATAATCTGGATACTTTTAATGCCTTGGCTTCAAAACATCCAGTGCCGGGTGCGAACTCTGTGCTGCCGGAGCCACCAGATGGAACATGTAGTGCTATACAGGTGTCCCGAGAAGACGTGTTGGCAGCAATCCATTCCTTCAAGAGCGGTTCAGCTGGTGGTCTCGACGGACTTACACCGCAACATATTAAGGACCTAGTTGGTGGAACTACGGGCGATATTGGTAGAGGGCTTGTCTCGAGTCTTGTAGCACTATGCAATTTAATGTTGTCTGGAAAGGTGACTCCGGAAGTTACACCGATTTTATACGGGGCTAGTGTATGCGCCTTGTTAAAAAAAGACGGAGGTGTAAGACCAATCGCAGTGGGTAACACTCTCCGGCGATTGGTGTCAAAGGTGTGTTGCCAAAAAGTGTTGACGGGTTTGGGACAATTATTCCGGCCAATCCAGTTGGGTTTTGGTTCCAAGGGTGGTTGTGAGGCGGCGGTGCACTCGGCAAGAACTTTTTTGTCGGCGGATATGGGACAAGTCCTTCTTAAGGTGGATATTCAGAACGCCTTTAATTCGGTTGACAGAGGAATTCTGTTGGAGGAAGTAAAAAAACATGTACCATCCATATATCCGTATGTTTGGCAGTGTTATGGAGTGCCTTCAAATTTGGTTTACGAGGAAAAATTACTTCTTTCATCAGTGGGCTGTCAACAGGGTGATCCACTTGGTCCTGCCTTGTTTAGTGTGGCAATACACCACATAATTAATAAAATTAAATCTGCGTTTAATGTCTGGTATTTGGATGATGGGACTTTTGGAGGGACATTTGAAACAGTTTTGGAAGACTTGAGGTTATTAATTGTCAATTTTTCCACTTTGGGTTTAAAATTAAATTTTGACAAATGTGAGCTCTACGTAAAAAAGTCAGTGTCGACAAATGACAGGCTCAACATCATATCAGAATTGGAAAGTTTGGCGCCTGGTCTAAGAATCGTCGATGAAGTATCTTTGCGATTGCTTGGGGCACCTGTTCTGGACGATTCGATACCTCTTTTTGTAGATGAGCAGATAACTAGATTTCGAGAGACTTCTCATCGTCTTTTTGAGGTTAATGCTCATATGGCTCTTTTTATCGTGAGGTTTTGTTTATTTGTACCCAGATTTACGTACTTTCTCCGGGTTTCTCGATTTTGGAAGTATCCGGACCTCATGTTACACTTAGATAATCTTATTAGGGAGACACTGACTAAGATTTTAAATTGTTCCCTCTCTGATACTGCTTGGCAACAGGCCACCTTACCAGTGCGTTATGGGGGGATCGGTGTTAGGAAGGTGTCGGACATAGCTTTGCCTGCGTTTTTGTCTTCCGTCCATGTTTCGGGTTCTTTATGCGGTAGTATTCTTAACCCATCTTTGGGTTCCGTTGAGATCCTGGGACTTTCGGAGGCCAAGGATGAGTGGGTATCTTTGAACGCTGAGGATACACCGACAGTTCCATTCTCCCAAAGGCAGTGGGACGAACCGTTTTGCAGGCGTACTATACGGGCATTGATAGAAGGATGTGATAACCCTATAGATCGCGCCCGCCTTTTGGCAGTATCTGAGAGGGAGTCAGGTTTGTGGATGCATGCGTACCCGTCCGTCAATATTGGTACTGTGCTAGATAACTGCACGCTCACGCTTTCTATAGCTCTTCGTTTGGGGATCAGGACAAACGAACCACATAGGTGTCGGTGTGGCGACCGAGTGAATGAACTGGGTCATCACGGACTTTCGTGCCAGAGGAGTGCGGGGCGCATGAGTCGGCACGCATCAATTAACGACATCATTCGGAGAACTTTAGTGTCGGCCGGAGTGCCTGCGATTCTGGAACCGAGTGGGGTGCTAAGATCGGACGGTAGGAGGCCTGACGGAATGACGCTTGTGCCTTGGAGTTTGGGGAGGACCCTTGTGTGGGACGCGACTTGTGTGGATACTTTGGCCCCTTGCCACACTGGTACTACTTCAGAGCATCCGGGTGCGGCGGCAACCGCGGCAGAACAAAATAAGATACGCAAGTACCTGGGATTGGGTGAGACATATTTTTTTGTCCCTTTTGCTATAGAGACGATGGGCCCTTGGGGCCCTAATGCTAAATTATTTTTAAAAGACGTGACTGCTCGCCTGTTTGAGGTAACTGGCGACCGGAGGTCTGGCAGTTATTTCGCTCAGCGTATCAGCTTGGCTGTACAAAGAGGGAATGCTGCCAGTATTTTGGGTACCTTGCCTCGAACAGGTGAGCTAGCTGAAATATTTTATTTATAGGAGTATAATTGTGATGATTTTGTACTTGAAATTTGTTGAGAAATAAAGATTATTAAAATAGTTTCAAACACTTGATACCAAAATATTGTAACTAAAGTGTTTCCCAAAATAAGAAGCTGAAAATTAAGAAATGGTAATCTATCTAGCCTTATGTTAGGACGTTAGGTTAAGATAAGAAATAGCACAGTCACTCACACGACTTCCGCGCGCAATTGATTCGATCTCCACTGAACCAACATAATTTAAATTCCACATTACCCGACGGTCTTGGCTGAAAAACTCACGTGGAAGTTGGCGTTTACCATGGACTCATCCGCGGCGGGTCATTGTATGCAAAACGTCGCGTGCAGACAGCGCCATTGTTCCCAAGATTAAGGCGGGGGCTCGTCCATTATTCACGGGCCGGGACCCGAGGGCTGGAACCCTATTCCACGGCTGATTGCAGGAGACGCTCCGCTCACCTGGTGACGTCACCGACAGTTTAGACGTTTAATCAGCCGAGCAATTGAGAAAAACAATGAGATGCCAGATTGAATGCTTGAACCCTCGGGCTCGCGTCGTCTTTTTTGTCCCGCTGATTGTTTTTCGTGACGGATTACGAATTCTTTGCGGTGTTTTATTTATATACGTATAAGCTTACGGGTTTAAATGTCTACATAGCAACAGGAATATTTATGATTGCTTGGAAAAACTTGGGATTGGAGGGGGAAGATATAATCTCTTTAGAGTAGAGATTATCCCCATCTCAAAGTAAATGAATATCCTGGTATTCTTATAATTGTGGTCATATAAAAGACCAATGTTACTTTATCAAATATACTTCAGGGAAATATGCGAAACATTTTTGTTACTATATCAAAGATTTTATTTGTATTCGAATAACAACTTCATAGTACCTACCTCAGTAATCAAATGACAGTAATATCTGTAAACAGACGATGGACCAACGACGGCACGATACCTACGCACTAACATTCACCAATTTATTGAACCCCTCCGCTGTGACAATGTATCCTTTATCTTATAAGACGTGCCGCACGACCAGTTTTCAATCGAATTTAGCAACTATTCCTTAGGGGTTGACACGTGGGCCGCGGCTCGTTTCCTGCGCCCAGTCGGTATTTGTGGACCTTCGCGCGGGGCGGTAAGGGCCATAGCACACGGCGTATTTTAAACGCGCAGACGACGCGCGTTTCAGGAACGCGCGTTTTCAGCGCCGTAGATGCTGATTGTTGCGTTTGCAATCATGATTCAGAAGCGCGCGCATGAAGCGCGTATTCGCGCATTTAAAGTGATACAAACGCGCGTTTCACGATCGCCCCGTGTGCTTAAGTTACAAGGTTATAGAATCTCGTTTGAATCGCGTATACGGGTCAAAATCAGAGAGGTGAGCATTACGCTTCCGACAAAAATTTTCTTAAAAAAATGTTAAAAAATTGCTACAATATTTATTTGAAAATAAAGTTGCTAAGCGTGTTTACATGGCACTTAACATTTTTCATTTTCTACTTAACTTATTACCAGAAAATTAATAAAAATATGTCTAAAAAATCATTCCGAGAACGCGTCTTTATACCATGTTCCATAGTTTAGACTCTTAAAAAATATATACAAAGAACGAAATATAAATCTCAAGTTTTCGTGTAATCATTAAAAACCTTAGATTAAAAATGTATCCTGCGAATAAAAAAAAATTAAATTATTTTCTTTAGATTTCATCCATTCAAATGCAGTCTGTCGTTCATCTTATCATTTCGTGAACGCGTCGTGTAAACTACGATGTAATATAAGCAAGACATACTAGATTGTGTTAAGAAGCATCAGTGTAAAGTTCGTAGGTCAAAGTAAGCGGCCGCGTTTTGTGTGTACGAAAAACAATAAGTGGTTTTGGTGATACGTAGAGTTTAATATGATATGTGTGAAGCGTACTTTAATACCATGTCACTACGGGAACGCCATTCAGTGATTTGTTTTTCAAGTAAATGCATACTTTTTACAAAATTCTCATATATATTTCAACTCACTTGTTCATAACCTCAAAAACCAATATTAAACATGGCTGTATCATGCGTAACCTCAAAATAATTAACGAAAAATCATTTTGGGAACGGTCACTTCGGGAACGTTCTCGGATGGAATCGTTCCCGAAATGATATTCCATGAACAAAATTATACTGCACTACTTCAAAAAAGCTCAACCATGTAATAATTTGGTTTTAAGTATCCGCGTATCATGGAGAATAAAAAAACTTAAGAAAAAAATAAGTCGAAAAAACAATCGGAGCAGGATAGTTTAGCTAACAATAACACCGTGAAAAGGTTAATGCAAGAAAGCACAGGTTTTAAGATAAAATGACTCCTGAACAAAAAAGATGAAAAGACTGAAAGATAGGGAATATTACCAAAGAAAGAAAGCTGAAAATAAAGTAAAGACTGTTAATAATATGCCTGAAAGAGAGAAGAGAAAACAGAGAAAGGCGTGAAGAAAAAAAATCGCAAAAGTATAGACAGAAGAAAAAGATGCTGGCAAATATTTTAGTTGACAGTCCTCCTTGGTCTGAAAATGAGATGGAAAACGAAGTTCTCTGAGACTGGTATTCGAGTATCTTATTCAACACTTTTAAGAGCGGAACCTTGTTGGGTAGTGCATCCTACAAAAAGAGATGGAAACTTACTTACTTTAAATGTCTTTTATTTTAATAAACAACTGAAATCAAGTATTATGTGGTGTTAGAAAACGTTAGCGTCATTGTGGCTGTCATTTTGGGAACACTCCCATCATTTCCGGGAACATCACATAAAAGCCAATAAGTCACTTAATTATCACTGAAAGCGTTAAATTCTGCATACATAAGATAAAATGACATCAAAACTTGGTATTTATTTGATTAATTTACAATAAAATGCTAGAATATTTATAATAACTAAAAGTACCGTAGTAAAAATTACGCCATTATGACATTTGATGTGGAATAGTGTAAAAACAATTGTTTTTAGTAAAAATAATAGCAATTTAACAAAGTTTTCATATACAGCAAGGAATGAATTCCAAATTATTGAAGAACATTATTAGATATGTTGGTAAATATTTATTATAAAAAATATTATAAAGTGTTCCCGAAATGACTCACGACTCTGGCTTTATTCTCATTAACGGTTATTATTCCGAAAATAAGTATTTTTGTGCGTGCCTATTTACAAAAAAGTTTCATGATAAGTAATACAAGAGACTCCTTATGTTAGTTTTCTTTAAAAGGAAACTTAATTTTACAGATATTTCAAAACCTAAAATGCTCACCTCTCTGATTTTGACCCATACGCGTCGTCTGCGCGTTTAAAATACGCCGTGTGCTATGGCCCTAAGTGTGGAAACGTGTTGCGTGGCAGCGCAGGTGCGAGGCGACCTCCGTCACGTGCGAGCCGGCCGGTCAATTTCCCCGGCGCGTGGGTAAATAGGCAAATCGGGGTAAATTGCGCCGGGGTAAATTCTCCCCGACTCGGATGCACCTGATTGAACGCGTTGACTCGGAAAACTGCCTTGCGCGTCTAGTTAAAAGTTTCTTTCAGGATGAACAGAGTGTCTTCGGTGATTTGTTATTCAAGCTACTGAAACGATATTGGACGTTGAAATTTAAATTTGCATTGTTGGAGTAAATTGATGCTTCACTTCTAGGATTTTTGTTGATATAACGTTTTGAACGTTTATGTTTTCCGAAGAAATAGCTCCAGCTTGGCGAGTCATACACACCCTTTAATTTTTTTGCCCTTTTTAGTAAATAAAGCAAAAATCGCACCTTTGTTCCCTTTTTATCTTTAGAAATGTTTGGCTTGTTAGATAAGATAAGAGATGAAAAGAAAACGAATTTCATGTCAGAAGAAATGAAATATCACCGATATCACCCAAGTTCGAAATGTCTACCGAACCAGGAAATTCCAGTCGTCTCTTGAAATTCCCAGTCAGCAATATGTAACATATAGGCATTGAATCCTGCATAACTCGGGCTGCGGTCAAGATGCGTGGAAGCAAAAATTTCGCTTCAGCACATCCCGACTCGCCATCGCCTGTTTGCTTCTGATACAGTAAGATGAGAACAGTTAAGAAACGGTTGCTTTTTATTTTAATAATTTCAAACTCATTTTTTTAGTAAATGTTAAGGTTAAAATATTGGAGAGAGTTATTTGATCACCACCCTAACATCGTATTCTCGGTTTTTTCACACAGACTTCGTCTGCGTGGATTTCGGTTTCCGCACACATAGTGTTATATTGTAGCTTAAAGCCATCTTTGACAAATGGACAATCCAACCAGTAGTTTTTAAGTTTAGCGCGTTCAACAAACAACCTCTTCAGCTTTATTATATTAGTAGATAATGATTGTGTTAGTAAATAACTCATAAAAGACATAGACCTAGATGAGCAAATGCTTACTGGAACACCGAATATTATTAGGTACATCTCGCTAGCAGAGTATTTGTGAAAAACTACAAAAGGTCTATATTATCATCAAAGGGGTCATTTTTCCAATAGTGTTAATAATGCTGCAAGTGTGTCTGTACGCAATTTTGTATGAAAGATGAAACTTCTATTTCTCTTCGTCTTCACTGTTTTCAGTATAACTGTGATATGGAATATGCAGGCGCGAGTCTGTGCACTTGGACGGAAATGTGCGGTGACTATCTTCTACTACACGCATGATTTATTATCTACGAAATGCGGTTGGCATCAATTTAATATGTAAGATGGATAAAGCATACCTCGCACGAAATTTTACTTATTATGTAAGATGGAATATCATCATCAACAATATGTAACACTAGCGGCCGCTCGCGACTTCGTCCCGTTGGCTTTCGGTTTCCACGCACAGTGTTATAGTGTAGCTTAAAAGCCTTCAGGCAAATGGGCTATCCAACACAGTAAGTTTTTTTCAATTTGAATCATTATTTCCTGAGATTAGCGCGTTCAAACAAACAAGCAAGGAAACAAACTCTTCAGATTTATAATATTAGTTAGTATATTAGTGCAGGCAATGAAGCATTTTGGGTCCGAATTTTTTTACTGTGAACCGATTTGCATGAAATTTTGGAATTAGTTTCATTGCACCCTTCAATTCAAAAGTGAAAATGATTTGAACGCCGCAACTACCCCTGGAGTGGTTGCCACCCCATCTCGGGGGTGAGTATTCTTTTTTAAAGATAACCTCGGATATCGATAGGAAGACTAATTTTAAGCAAAAAATCATCTATAAAGTTTTTCGATAAATCTAATACTTTTCAAGTTATTGGCAATTGAATATTCGCAATTTTGTCACGTTTTTCATCGGTTTTTGCAAATATCTCCAAAAATATAACTTTTATCGATAATGTTATGACGAACAAAATTGTGGCAGGTAAAAAACTAAACAATTTTGTTTATTATAACGTATTCTAAATGCAATATTAAGTTAGATATTAAAGATCAAAGCCGTTTTTTATTTTGTCTGCATTTTAATCGATGTGGTCAATGTCATCTAGCGGCGAGCAGATGCATTTTATGCTTTCTTATAATTAAGAGTTTTGTAGTGCTTAAAATAAGCTTTCAAATGAGTACAATTAAAAGTATTTTGCACGTAAAATAAGTAAGCTGTATTACAAATAAGAGGAGCATCCAATATTTTTTCTTTTAAAACAATGGGTTTCATAAGTGCCATTTCCACCAGAATTGAAATTATTCGTATTCCGCCAAGAATTAACTTTATTATGAAGTGTTTGATAAATTGTATCAGTTTGGCTGCTTTAGGACACATATTTTTCAAAATAGACAGGATTAAAATAAAAATATAAAATCTCATATTTTAAAAAATCCCACCTTCTTTTCATAATATCTCAAAAATTACGATAGATGCGTATAAAAGTGTAGGGATAAAAAATTTAGGTATTTTTCTGACAAAAAATTTAGTAATTTTGTTATTTCTGTTAAACAAAAACTGACGGAGATATGATTGTTTAAAGAGCGCGTGGCAGCGGCAATCACAGCCTCTCTTAAGCCCTTTAACCCTTCACCGTTTTCGAAAAACGTTTTTAATTATATATTGCAATAAAGGATGTTGTAGTTCTTCTAATTACCTATTCAATGCTGTTTTAGAAATTGTGATAGCATGAATAGCTTGGAAATGGCACTTGTGAAACCCATTGATTTACAAGAAAAAGCATTCGATGATCCTCTTATTTGTAATACAGCTTACGTATTTTACGTGCAAAAGACTTTTAATTGTACTCATTTGAAAGCTTATTTCAAGCACTACAAAACTCTTAATTATAAGAATGCATAAAATGCATCTGCTCGCCGCTAGATGACATTGACCAAATCGATTAAATTGCAGACAAAATAAAAAACGGCTACGATCTTTAATATATATCTTAATATTGCACATAGAAAACTTTAGGATAAACAAAATTATTTAATTTTTTACCAGCTACAATTTTGTTCCTTATAAAATTTTCGATAAAACTTATATTTTTGGAGATATTTGCAAAAAACCAATGCAAAACGTGACAAAATTGCGAATTTTCAATTGCCAATAACTTGAAAAGTATTAGATTTATCGAAGAACTTTATAGATGATTTTTTGCTTAAAATTAGTAATCCAAACGATATCCGAGGTTATCTTAAAAAAAAATACTCACCCCCGAGATGGGGTGGCAACCACTCCAGGGGTAGTTGCGGCGTTCAAATCATTTTCACTTTTGAATTTAAGGGTACAATGAAACTTGTTCCAAAATTTCATGCAAATCGGTTCACAGTAAAAAAATTCGGAGGTTGGACCATATTTTTCGCTTCAATGACTGCGCTATATGTAGATCAACTTCTTTCACGATCAACCTTCAAATATAACTTTTTTTTTTATATATAAATACGAGGTCAATTTGCCTTTGATTTGCAAGACCTAAGAGTAGGTTCTGCTACATGTAATAACAGAAATAATAAAAGTACTTACGGTCAGACTCTGACTTTATTAGTTTCTGAACTAACACACATTTTAATTAATAAAGATAGTGTATATTATGTGTTTGATTACTATTACTTAAGAACTCCTGGAAATTTCATTCTATCCTTTGAAGCGTAAAACTTATGAGTTCACTATAACAATAAAACCACTAATTAAATTACTACTAGTTTCTTATTATTACTGAAGCTTGTTACTTCTCTAAGTAAATTCTTAGAGTAATATAACCCTTATAAGGTGTCTATTTGTTTGTCTAGTTTAAATTAATCAGGATGAATATACACATAAGTAACAATGATATGAGGGAACCGGAAGACAGGGAGAGGTATCCTAAAGGAATTGTAGTTAGACATTAGGTTTAGAGCAAAAAACAAAATTTTATCCAATTTCGGTTTTTTGAGCTCAAAACATACGTCATTCCTGCTTCGAATATTACAGAAATGATACGCGAGTATATGTGGACGTCTATTCTATTACCAATACAATTAGTTGGCAGGCTCCGTTAAAATAGTTACAGGTATAATCAGGTAAGAAAATTACGTGCGGTATGAATAAAGTGTACTCGGAATATGTGCGTGCGTTCCCTCTGGCAAATCGCGTTACTCCTACGCCTTGATTCGGTTTGCGCGTGTCGCCCGTCTAATTGCTCCTTAGTTCATGCACAATAGACAAGTAATTAGGTATACACAAATGACGAGGTGAACTGTACGTGTGTGTAGGTACGTATATTACGATTTTATTGGAGGGACTAATTTGTAGGTTAAAAATACCTACTTACCTACCTATAAACGTTCGTGTTTTATTGTTATGTTCAAATTTATTTTAAGACAGCTTACACTTTGCACAGACAATAGCCCGTCTCTTAAATCAATCTTTTAAGCCCATGTAGTAGAAATTAGAAACGAACAAATATAGAGTTAAAGAGGCCATTTACAAAGCTCAATGTAGAGGAATTTTATTGTGTTTTGAAGGTTAAAATTAACAACATTCGTAATAGTAATATACCTTTGTTATTAACTATACCCTTATCTGTCAGCCAGCGTATCTTTTATAAATAAAAAAGAATATAGTCCACATTTCCCCGATATCTACAATTGACAATATAATCCGCGCCCGGCCTACTTGAAAGGGCTCGTCCCGTCTGAAACGCACCTGAGTTTTTAATAAAAGGTTAGTAATTTTTTGTCCGTTCGTTTGACGCGGTGAACGGCGGCGTCCACGCAGAAATATTGGCGGCTGCGGTCTGTCGGCGCTCTGGTCAAATAAATTACCTTCCTTCCCTTTGCGAATTTGATTCTTTTGATCATTGGAAAATCAATTCCGAGCCCCCACCACCAGCCGCTCCGCTGGCCGGCGCGTGCCACGCTCGCTCGCGATGCTTTATACTCGTAATTCCCTATAAAATATGCTGAGTGAATGAACTGTCCTCTTCTCTTTACTTTGATTGGTTTGCGGCTGTTTAATTTTTTTTTACACTATTTATTTGTAAGCCATATTACATATACATATTATACGATACTAGCGGCCGCCCGCGACTCCGTCCGCGTGGATTTCGATTTCTAATATCCTATGTGTTATTCTGATGTATAAGCTATATTGTGGTAAAGTTTCATTCAAATCCATTCAGTAGTTTTTACGTGAAAGAGTAACAAACATCCATACATCCATACATCCACACATACAAACTTTCGCCTTTATAATAGTAGTAGGATTATATTGCGTTAATAATTATCCTTCCATAAAGAATTCTTATTAAAAACAATAAAAGCATCTTGCATCTGATAAGCAGAAAAAAAATTTGGTTAATTTTGTTGTCAGTGGTCGCTCACGCGTTGGGTTTCTCTCAAATCGCTAACTATGCAGCTGTATGATTTGATTGCCGTTGATTTATTTTATTTTGAACACCGTCAGCTTTCGGCTCAAGTTTTTGGTGTTATTTTAACCAGAATCACAATCTTTTTTTTTGGTTCCGGTCACGGCAGAAAGACGTAATTTCTATCTTTTTAAAAAATGATACCAAAAAATAAACAAGCTCAGATTTTTTAATTAACTAACTGATTTCAATAACAGAGATTTCATTCACCATGTGTGAATGTAAACTCATAAGGACAAGATACAATCTCGATTTATTGTTATTTTTCAGTCGTTTGAGCAAGAAGGAAAGATTACATTTTTCTTCTTAATAATAATAATCATCATTCTCTGGCAGAACGTATACTAAGAGTTCTCCCATTAGTAACTAGAACTTATTAATTTAGCAATAGTGTTTACAATCGATCGGCGTCTCGGCAATGATCTGTTATTACCACGCAGGTATCTCGCATTTGCGCCTACATTAGGCGGAGAATACAGGTAATATCAGTGAGGCTAATTCGTCAAAGGCCTTTGCCCTTTGTGCTTGCTTATGTTAATGAACGCTTCTGCTCTGCAGATTTGATTCTGCACCAAGCCAGGGGTATTGTCGCCGTTAAAGCCGTCCTTTATGTATCCTATTATATTATACGAAGAAACTTGAATAAACCAAGTAAATGAACTCAGCGAAATGGTGACATAATGGCGAAATGGTAACCTATAAATTAGCGGTTATTCCAAATCTGAACCGAGCTCCTAACGCGGTCTCGAGGGTTAAGTGCTAGTTTGAGCTAATTCATCTATTCTAATGTTATAATGAAGCTGAAAAGTACGTATGTTTGTTTGTTTGAACACGCCAATCTCAAGAAATAACGGTTGGAATTTAAAAATATTTTTATGTTGGAACGTCGTTTTCGTGATAGGATCTAGGAAGGCTTAAAGTTAAACAATAATCAAAATGATGTGTGCGGAAAAAATAGTATGAACAGCGGTATTATCATGAGATCATGCATCACCAGATTAATTACTAAGTATGACCTTTAAAATACCGATTTATCCTTTGAAAACTCTCATCCTACCTCCGCATTCTCATGGATTATGACGTTTCCAGAACTATTACGGCTTGTGGTGGTAACTAGCTCTAAAGCGGGAACAGAAAACGCCCCCGCCGTTTAATCCGAGTGGCTCAGCCGATGCACAATGTTCTCAAAGGCCCGGAGTAGGTGTCTTAGAGCGCTGCACTGAATGCTGGATTATACCCATTAGCATATGCTTAGTCGTCAATCTCTATTACTCGACTGGACACTAATTTACGCTTAAGAAGACAATCAGTAAACAAATAAATCAGTTATGACGTCTAACCTCTCCGAAGCTAAATTATAATAAAACAACTCAATTTTGTCTGGATTCGAAACAGGTGGCATTCGCGAAAACGCTTACGAAGCCTTAGTGTAGGAACAACTTGACGGAAAAAACGTGACTAAAGCTCGGCGGCAATGCATTTTTTTACAATACAACGCGACGTAAGGGTTACGAACGTCTGATAGCAGTTGCTTCACTGCAATAACCAAACTCGCCAAATCTCGGACCCCGCATAGAAACGGGATAAAAAACGCTAGGAAGATGATGGAGAACGCTGATAATAATCAATCGTAAAATGCCTTTCGCGAGTTTGACACACACACCAGTTGAAGAATAAACCACGAATCCTTGCATAAGTCCGTAGTTTCGTACATTAGAGATACATTGGCGATGTTAGTAAGGCTAATTCGTCAAAGGCCACCTCCTGCCCTTTGTGCCAGCTTATGGTAATGAACGCACGCTCTTTGCGGATCTGATTGCGCATCAACGCCGATCACTTGTCGCTGGTAATGGGTTCTTCACTTCCATTCTAATTTTGAGACTTGCAAGCTGTTGGTCGGATAATAAATCAGGCCAACTAAATGTTCGATACTACCACACACTACGTTTTAATTTAATTTAAAACTAAATTCCGTTTTAATTAATAAATTATTTGTTTTCCTGTAAAGAAAAAAAAATGAATTCCTGTTGAGTAGTATGCGGTTATTCAATATTGAACATTACAACACATTGGTTTTAAACAAAGTTTCTGGAAAAAAATCGGATTGTCAATAGTCAAGAAAGGAGAAATAAAGATTTCTCTCCCACTTTCATGTAATAATTTTTGTTTCAAAACGAGTTATTCCACCGCTTCTAGTTGCAATGCGAAAGAATTCTAGAGCAATCGGCGTTTTGTCCATATAAAAGTAGCTAAAGTTAGAAAAGGCTAATTTAATTCGTCAAAGGGCAGCGTTTGACCCTTGTGCCGGCTTAATTAATGTATCATTTTAAAACCATGAAAAAAATGTCAATTTTTTGTTCAGTTTTCCAATTTACCATGAAACGGGCGACTATTTGACGAGTAGAATGACTCTTCTGTTCCATATCATAATTTCCTTTTAAAAAGTAAAAGTTCCACCGCTATTTAGTTGCAGAGCGGCGGGCGTTTTGTCTACATTAGAGAGACATAGGTAATGTTAGTAAGGCTAATTCGTCAAAGGGCAGCGTTGGCCCTTTGTGCCCGCTTATGGTAATGAAAGCGCCCGCTCTGCGGATTTGATTCGTACGCGTTTTGCATTTAACGAGCGGATTTATTAACTGATTCAAATCGATCTATTTGTGTATGGACTGACGGATTATCGTGTCTCACTGTCCCTTTAATCTTGTCTGTTATAATTAATACATTTTTGGAAGTGAAACGTTATTTAAAATTTTAATGTCACTTAAATCGAACGGCCATACACATAAGTGTATTACCAAACAAAAATTCTTATCGAAAGTTGTTAAATCCATAACAAACTCTACTTTATAAGATAGCTTTACCTCATACAAGCAGTTTGATTGCAATTAGAATTATCCAACATTAAAAAAACACAATAAAAACCGTTTGTAAACATGTGTGTCCAAATTCATTATAAATAGTTATAGTACCGTTTTAATTAAAGTCAGTAAATAAATAAATAAATATCTCAATAAATAGTATATCACAAAAAAGATTAGGGCTGCCAACCAACAAGCGAGTGATCTGTAGCAATTTTATCCTACATAGCTACAGTACAGTTTATAGTAAGTGATAGGGGATAGAAGTGTATCTAAATCGAATAAATGTCCTCCCAAATGGACAAAGGCGAATTTGTCGTTCCTAAAGAGGCAGCTGTGTCCGTCGGCTTCCCATTTGTACTGAATGATTTATCATCACGTATCCATTATACCTATGTAGTTTAAATAGTCAGGAGCCGAGCCGAGCTGAAATTATCCTAAAATTCTTATGACCTTTCCACCGTATATTTTTTTTGGCATTGCCTCAATTACATAGGTACGTACTATTTTCGCGCTAATTAGTACTTTTAAAATTCTTCCCATTCTTAATAGGTGACTTTACAACATTAATATTCAAAGAAGGCATATAATTGAACTAGCGGCCGCCCGCGACTCCGTCCGCGTGGATTTCGATTTCCAATATCCTATGTGCTATTCTGATGTATAAGCTATATTGTGGTAAAATTTCATTCAAATCCATTCAGTAGTTTTTACGTGACAGAGTAACAAACATCCATACATACAAACTTTCGCCTTTATAATAGTAGTAGGATTGAGCCTAAAACAGAGCCTCGAATGTCTAGTTGATAACGTGCCTAAATACTCAAAATTAGCATTACTTCATCCGCATTCGCAATAGATTTTATAATTGTCCAAATAATCAGCCAGATGAAAATCGGCTAGTGTTGATAGCTGGAGCAATTTCGCGTTTGTCGAACGCGGGCACCGATCGCGAACAATTCGGCCGAGCGGCGCTAGGTGGCGGGCGGCGCGATATCATCCGCGACTCAAAGGGCGCCGACAAAGAGACGCCGCGCGGGCGGCATTAGCGGGCCCGTTTGATGCCCCCACCGCCGCGCAGGGTTGACTCTCGGATACACTGTTTTCCGAATTTCCACGCTTTTCCTGGTCAGTCCGTCTCTAAAATAATGTCCGATAAGTCCTTATAACTCGCCTCTTGGATTAAGCGATAAGATTTCTTTATAATCGTTCCTTAACTTACAATATCAAATAGATAAAAATCCAGGAGGATTCGTTATATCCTTGAATTTATCGATTCGTATTTCAGGAGCCAATTCGGTTAAATGACTTAATTATGAAAACTATTTATATATGAGTACAGGTCGAGTCGAGTAGTATAAGTAATATATATTTGTGTCGACATTTGAATACCTAGAATATAGGTATTGTAAGTTCCTTTACATTCAATCAGTTTCAAATACGAGTGGGTGTTACCCTTACTCCCAGCGGATTGGACCGCCATCCAACCTTCAGCAAACATCATACTACTAAAGTTAAGTTACATAACAGTAAACACTGAACTTACATTAGCTCTCCCGACTCTAAGTAAAGCATTAAGTATGCTCCCGACAATATGCTGAATTCGACTGTGTCCTTAAAACTTGACATGGCTCTTTATAGTCGTCGCACGGAATGAAAGCTTGAAACCTAATTAAATGACCTGCGCCGGTGCACGGGGCAGGGAGCAGCCCTGCTCCCCCACAGCTCCAGCTCAAAGTGAGTGTGTTACTCTTTAACCTGAGCGATTCGCGACCGGCTAAACTTACCACTCCGCTAAATAAAGTTAAAAGGCTCTCCCAGCTTTGTCTCGACTCGCCTTTGATGTGCGCGGAGAACATCCCCTCCCCAGCCCCCGCGCGCCCCCTCCCACCTCGCAAACAGTTTACCGCAAGCTGAACTATTGGCTTTAATGCCTTTTCCGATTGGATGTACCCCCAATTGATTAGTATGTTATGTAGTGCCAAAGGAATTTCTCAGGAAGCGACCGATCAAAGGGGGACCTTTGACGACTAATCCCTTATCATTCTCTCTCGTTATCGGTAAACTTGTATGTAATTATAATTTGCGAGCGGCCTTCTTAAAAGATTAGCTCTTCTTGCCGCCTTACCCAATTGAAAGAGTTGAGGGATTTACGTTATTTTCTGAAGAGTAGACTTTGATATGGTGTATATTAGTGCATTGTGTTGAAGACTTAATTAAACAAGGTAAAGCCAAAGCGACATTCTATTTCATTATTCATTACCTTTTACAGCTAACATGAATAAATTGCAATGAAAGCAAGTTTTTGAACAATGCAGTGACAATTTTGTCAAGTCTGAGAACTGAGCTATGATTTCAGAGATTAATTAACTAGATATTATTTTTTTCAGAAAAATTGCTAAGCTCGCAGCACGATCAGGAAGAATAAACGTTTAATTCATTGAAATTAAAATGCAATTATAATTTGGTCCTTCTGATTTTTATCAATTCTGATAGTTGAAATCATGCAATCAAATCAGCACATACCGACTAGCATCGATTGTATATTATGTTTATTTGACATCGTGCATAATGTATCGCTAATGAAACGTACACGTCAGTAAAGTGCTTGTATGTGCCATTACGTGAACGCCACAGCATCAGACAGGTACGCGGTCAAATCCGACGTAATGCGGACCGGACTTGCCAAAATTCAATTAGTGTAATAACGGCGCAGTTCCATTATAGCAATCAAAGGAAAACGGAAAGTTTGTGCACATCAAAGAGTCGCTTAGTGCGTGCTGGCTAATGGCGATTTAGGGACGCGCCGGCTAGGGCTGCCGGTGGATTGACGGTCAAACATCCAAAATAAACAAATAAACGACTGTCGAGACACTCACGCGTGAAAGTATCACTACATAGTATAAAAATGTATCACTACAAAGTCGCTTTCTTACGTCTGGCCATATAAATAAAAATAAATAAATAAATGCCTTGGACTAACACACCAATTGCCTAGCCCCAAACTAAGCTCGAAGCTTGTACTATGGAAGCTAGGGAACGGATAGACATACTTAAATACTTTTATAAACATCCATGACTCGAGTACAAATGCCGATGTTCATCACACAAACATTTGCCCCTAGCGGGATTCGAACCCGCGACCCTTGGTTTTGTAGCTAGGGTCTCTAGCCACTCGACCAACGGGCCTGTCAACCTTCACCGTTTAAGAAAAAAAATGTTTACTATAAATTTCAATAAAATATGTTGTAGCTCTTCTAATTACCTTTACAATGCTGTTTTTGAAATGGTGATAGCATAAATAGCTTGGAAATGGCACTTATGAAACCCATTGTTTTAAAAGAAAAAACATTCGATGATCCTCTTATTTGTAATACAGCTTACTTATTTTACGTGCAAAAGACTTTTAATTGTACTCATTTGAAAGCTTATTACAAGCACTACAAAACTCTTAATTATTAGAATGCATAAAATGCATCTGCTCGCCGCTAGATGACATTGACCAAATCGATTAAATTGGAGACAAAATAAAAAACGGCTATGATCTTCAATATATACAAGGTGTAAAAAAAGGTATCACTATCCCTTGGACTATGCACAGTAGACTTAAATCTAAGTTGTTTACAAGGAAAACCAAACCTGGGAAATCGTTTTAATTTTTAGGCATGAAAAAAAATCTCAATTTAATTGCCAGCAATGTACGCGCGCCACAACGCGCATGCATGTGTGTGTGTGTGTGTGTGTGTGTGTGTGTGTGTATTCGAGTTCGAGGAGTCGGGCCGCCATTACGATTTACCTACAAAAACAGATATCGAAACGAGTCAAAAAGATTTACTTAAAACAAATAAATTAACAGCTAAGTACTTACCTACTCCTCGTCACTAGACTCAAAAGCAGGCCTCTCCAAGCTGATGAGGTGTGGCTCGATCTGGCGACCTTCCAGCTGCAGGCATAGACGGGCTCGGTACTCTGTACTCTGGTGCACCCGGTCCAGGATTCCCTCACGCACTGAACGCCGTTTAAGTTCGTCAAACACTGCACTGCACTGTTCTGGCAAGGACTATCAAAAACCCTGTCCTTGACAAAACCCCACAAGAAGAAATCGAGTGGAGTCAAGTCAGGGGATCTTGCAGGCCACGCATGCGGTCCGTTCCTCCCGATCCAGTGGTCGCCGAACAGTTCCATCAGCCGCTCCCGAACAGGTCTGACGATGTGAGGCGGTGCGCCGTCGTGCTGGTACCACGTCTCCCGCAGTTGAGCCAATGGCATGTCGTCTAGGGTCTCAGTCAAAAAACCATTGATCAATTCCAAGTAAGCAGGGCCGTCCATTCTTGGTGGCAAGAATACTGGACCAAGAATCTGGTTTCCAACTATGCCCGCCCAAACGTTATGCTTCCAGCGGGTCTGGAAGCCCGTTTCCTGAGTTTGAAACGGATTCGTCCTCGACCAATAGTGGGAGTTGCGACGGTTCCACATTCCGTTGTTGGTGAACGTACTTTCATCGGTAAAAATAACGTTCCTCACAAATTGCCGGCCCTGCCCCAACAGCCACCTGCAATAGGCCATTCTCCGTTGCGTGTCTCCTGGCACAAGAGCATGGACTTTATGGATCTTGTAGGGTCTCTGCATGTCCCTCTTCAACACTCTGTGCACAGTCGTGTGCGACAACGCGAACCGGGCCAGATGACCCCGCCAACTCCGCAACACTCTGGCTGCGGTTCGGACGCCCAATCGTGGGTTTTGCCGCACCACCTCCAAAACGGCCTCTTCTGCAGCAGGTGGTATCGCTCCGCGCCCTACTTCTTGGACTGGCACAATCGGCTGATTGTCCAGCAGACGCTGAACAGCCCGAGTGAAAATACGAGGGTCAACCGGTGGGGTACTCAGCCCCGTAAATACGCAATGCTTCTGAAGCATTTCCACGGGCCATACCGTAACAGTAGACCATGTTCACGTATTCGCGGGCACTGTAGCGATATGCACTCATCACTGCTATCTTAACTTTCTTCACAATTAGGTACACTGTACACACTATCACAATCGAACAGTTCGAATCACGATCACGGATAAGCGTAAATCACAACACAAGCTCATTCGATGACCTAAGAAACCGAACTAAACGAAAAAGACGTTATTTTTTCACTATTCATTTCATTCATTCGCCGACAAAGCGCATGCGCAGTGCGCGAGCCTGTCAGGCGGCGCATGCGACATGCGACATTACGCGGTTCCGTATTCAATTTTGACAAAAAAATTTAAATCTATCATTGACAAAATCAGCACTTTTAAGGTAGTTATGTAAAGCATTTGTTAGGAATAAGATGATAATCTGAGTGATTACATTGTACCTACTTTGAGAAAAAGAAATGAAAAGAGTAAAAATATTCAATTAACAAGCAAATTTGGTAATTAAATTGAATCATTTTTCCTAATTTTACCATTAAATTGAAGATGTTTTAAATTGTTCTGTTTATTCAAAATTAATGTTGTTGTTAGTCCAAGGCATTTATTTTTATTTTATTTTTTCTTCTTAATTAATAAAAAAAGTTGTAATTTTTTTAAAGCAAACCTACTTTGATTCCTAAAACTCATCATCAACTTCTAAGATTGCGTAACACAAAGCTTCGGAATAAACTATCAAAATAAATAATAATTGAAATCTGCAAGAGTTCCTTGATTTCGGTTTTAATAATACTGCGGATCCCTATTTGAATGAACGACAAGCGGCGCGGCGGCGCGAGCGGCTGCCCTTTCGGCGCGCGCCGTTCCGTTCTTTATGCCTACCGGCCGGCCTTTCGGCACGCGCCGCTCTTTATAAAGCGGGGTTTACATGGGTGCCTAAAACTGCACGATTTTTGTCGCGCGGCGAATATCGACCGTCTAAATGTCAATTCGGCTAAGTCCCAAGTGAGTGACTAAAGTCGCAAGCCCCAAAGTTGGGTAGCATCCGACTTTAGCCGCGCGGCGACCGGCCGTACGCGGCTGGTGACTAAAATCGACCATGTAGGTAATCGATCAGTTGTAGGCGATCGCCTGCCGCATTCTTCTCAACATTTTCGAAGGGAATGACAGAGTAGCGTGCGATTTTATTCACCAGTGTAAATGGGCTAGCGATGCGGCTTGGTGAGACGATTTGTGAAGCGACTAGCCGCACGGCGAAAATCGACCCGTGTAAACCCCGCTTTACCTACAACTCTTTACCTACCGGCCGGCGGGCGCTCGCGCCGCCATTCCGTGCAAACGGGAATACTGGGTCTTTATTTTTAATTTAAATTTTGTACGAGACTAAAACTTACATTGAAATTAGTAGCATATCCTTGTTTTTATTAATTTCTAAAGGTCCGTGAACTCGAACTAAAATTAAACTCGAAACGTTTATGTTTTATAAACGGGCTATCTTACTTAATAATAACAATGTAACATCGTGTGTAATTAAGTCTAATCATTAGGTTACAATTAACATGTTTACTTTACAAAATAACTTACAATGGTATTAGCAAGGGGATTAGCGATGAGCTAACAATGGTATTAGCGATTGTCTAGGAAGCACACGATCGAGTTAAGGATATCGATTGTGGCCCTCCGGTCTAAGGTCAATAGCATATCAGCTGGTCGCGCGTACGTGTATGAGTGAGCGCCACACGAACGGGCGCGCTTGTGTGCGTTGGCCGTGTTTGCGATACATTGGAGTTTGTAGACTTTAAAATTATTTTATGGAAAAACTAATAAAAAACGATGTCATGTTTCTTTGAAGAAAAGTTTAGTGATGTGAAAAAGAAGTCATTTTATTAAAAACCTAGACTTTTTTAATTAATGTTTAGCTGTCAATATCTCGGAAACCGTACATTTCCCAGGCATGGTGTAGTGGAGAAAAATGTTCACAATAATTGGGAGAATATAGGGTTTCAGTTTTCGTTAGACCTTTTTTGACACCCATTATCTTAATATTGCACTTAGAAAACTTTAGGATAAACAAAATTATTTAATTTTTTACCAGCTACAATTTTGTTCCTTATAAAATTTTCGATACAACTTATATTTTTGGAGATATTTGCAAAAAACCGATGAAAAAAGTGACAAAATTGCGAATTTTCAATTGCCAATAACTTGAAAAGTATTAGATTTCTCGAAAAACTTTATAGATGATTTTTTGCTTAAAATTAGTCTTCCTATCGATATCCGAGGTTATCTTAAAATAAGAATACTCACCCCCGAGATGGGGTGGCAACCACTCCAGGGGTAGTTGCGGCGTTCAAATCATTTTCACTTTTGAATTTAAGGGTGCAATGAAACTAATTCCAAAATTTCATGCAAATCGGTTCACAGTAAAAAAATTCGGACCCAAAATGCTTCATTGCCTGCACTAATAGTGATTCCAGGGAAAGGTAATACATGTTTCTTAGTTGCACCCGTGCGAAGCCGGTGCGGTTCGCCAATTGATGATAATTAGAATTACCAATTGACACGTTTAATTTAAATCTAACTTAAACTTGCATTACGAGGAAGAGTGTTGTCCACTTTATTCACCATGACAAAAAACACGGGTACACGGGTTGTTTGGGCCGAGTGCAAGATAAAGCACGTGTCACAGCAACTCTTTGAACTTGCTTTTTTTCTCTGCTTTGGCTCGGAACTTTCTTTGAACGAGGACCGACTTGCTTACTATGTTTTTTTTTTAAATAAAAAAGTGATAAACTATTTTAGTCCCACAGGGTATGGGCTTCCATCATTTGAAATCATAATAAAATAATGAAGACTAAAAAAAGTTGTTCATAAAAAGAAATTGTGTTTTTGTTCAATCGGTGTTGCAATACTAAATTACTTTATAACTTGTAAGAAGCAATAAAGGTTTCTCTTTTAATTTGTTTTTCCCGCCTTTATTGTAAAGTTGTACCATACCTGTACTTGTATAGAACAATTAGGACGCGTATGCTAATTTTACTATAGAGTTATAAAGTTTATTGCAGTAAGAATGACGAGTACACATTTATGACAATATCGGACATAGGATACGAGTTTATTGAAGAGTGAAGGTAATAAAGTTGTAATTCTTAATTATTTTATACGGTCTAATTCAATTTAATTTGTTGAAGTGTCTAAGGTTTTTTTTACGTCGGGAATAATCAACAACGGTATGGGCACTGGCGATAGTCGTTTAAAATCATTTAAATTACTTCTAAATTAATGTTTACAAAAAAAGTCTGTTGCAGTGGTATGTCATCAATTCACAATACCTACAACTACCTACCTACCTATTTTTATTTCAGCAAAGTGAAATAGTTTATTGTCCGTTATCGGTGAAGGTTGAGCTATTTTATGTAAGTACTTTTTACAAGATAGATTAGTATGGATTCTCCGAATCCCGGGATCATTTTAATAAATTATTGCACAGTAGATACACAACCTGTGTATACGATTATAGACGTCTTAGGCTCGGGGTGTCAATAACATTGGGCACCTGTACCCGCCGCTCTCACCCGCGCCCTGTGATCTCGAAATCAAATATCTTCGCCACACGCATAGACAAATGTCTTTGATATCTGCACATTTCGTCTCTAAATCTAATTTGAATCCCGAATTAATCCCGCTTCAATAAGTAATAATGGGTACCTTTATACTACTATGAATTATTACGAGTAGTTTTGAATAACCCAACCTTTGAAAATTGAGCTAAAGATCATTTAATGTATTAAGAAATAAGGTACAAAGATATTTACCTGATATCATAATATGATATGTGACAATATACATAAACGGTCACTAAGTTTTGTCTCAGATTTCTAGACGCTTTAGTACGTCTCGTCGTCGGTCGTCTTGTAAAATCCCAATTGAGCATACCTAGGTTACCAAATTTTTTTTCTGACTCAGTTCAACAACCTTTTTTTTTTCTTTATCTAGGATATCCGTCCCTTTCTTGTGTTTATTTATATTTCTAACTTGGAAGAAAAACAATCCAGAAGAGAATTTATGCACAAATACTTAGGTACCTATTTACTTACTCTTAAAAAAGTTAATTGTTTATTAATCACCAACATATACGTACTTAAGTTAAGTTAAAACCTACGTAAACTCATTTGAATATTGGTTGTTGTTTCAGATATTGTTGGCAAGCGAGGCGGCACAAACACAAAAATGCAGCGGCAATAAGCTGCTACGCAGGTATATATTTTTTTTGTATGAGGCCGTAAACTTTTTTCTCTTGTTTGCATAGTTTATTTTGCCGCCAAAAAATTAACCACGCTTACAACGTGTAACGTCATCTAGTGAGACATTTTGGTATGCAAATGTCCGTTCATTCAAGCGTGAAGGTTTAATTTTTTTCGTGGCCGCTAGATGGCGCTGACTGACAGCTGGCGTGCCTGTCTGCCTGTTATATGGCTGGCTGTCATGCATGTCTTATGTCAAACTCGCTGTTGTATACAAATCCGTACCAAGCTAATTTATTATTTATTTCCAAGTAACTTTTCAGTTATCGCTTGTAGTCCTTCTCTGCTTTAGCCCCCGGAATTGCAATCATAAGTAAGAGATCAATTTTCGTTGAGTGTTTCTCTCAGAATCGTTCTATAAATATGGCCCTTCCGGGTATCGGTGTAGGTTTTCGGCGTGAACGGTGTTAATTGCCATGTAAACCGTGTTCGTGATGATTAGCCCGTCTGAAACGCTAAGTGCCCGTAGTGCTGCGATCGCCAGCACGCGTTCCCACACGGCTTGAGTGTGTTGTCAGCGGTAATTTTACGAGCTTCGTCTTTGTTTACAACTTGTTTCCTGTATGCCCTCCTCATCCTCAATGAAAATTGATGAATCTGGTACGCAACATCACATTACATGACAGCAACAAAGCCGCGTCTAAACTTCTTCAGTTGTAAGTTTTAATTATTATAATACCATTATTGTCTTGCTTCCATATTTTTGTAAATGTTTTCTTTTACCTGAACTATCACATACATCCTTATATTGAAACAATAACCATATTCACAAAATATGTTTTTTTGTATAAATAATGGAAATAACTTTGACCAATTAACCAAAAATAAGTTATTTGTTGAACACAAATGTATTGGCAATCTAAACTTTTAGTAATACAAACACAGACTATTGTAATATTTCATATTCATAACTAACCCCATCACAAAGCAAAGCTCCATATTATAATATAGAAGGGCTCATGTCTTCGATCGAACCCCATTGTGCTCAGCATTCTGCGTCCGTCGGATCTTTCACTCCGACCAGTGCCGTTGCGTTGCGCAGTTGTGCTGTTCATATTTAAAACAAGTTTTTTATGAAATAAAAATATTAAGGATCTATTACATTATTAAATCATAATTCTATTAACCGGTGCAATCTGTACAGTGCATTGTTTGATCGGACACAATGAACATGGTAAGGTCTATTATGTTTTTTGCCCCATTATAATTTTTTTCATAACTTACTCATTGATCCGTGAAGTTATGATTTAATTTGTTTTGACATGTTCATAATGTGAAGGTTTGAGTTGCTAATAATTATTGAAATTCATATTTTATGAATACTTTTTTTTGAGACGGGTACTCAATATTTTTTTCATTTAAGTTTATTTGTAATCTGATATGGTTCTTTATCATTTAAGAGGATTTGGTATGGTATTTACAGTCTTATTTCATATTTTTTGTAGCATTTTGTTTGGAGTTGGTCTCCGCTACCCTGCTCCGATCGATGATGGGGACTCTTGACTTTGGCACGCTCTCTCATTTTTTACATGCTGTCTCCTTTCAACTAACGGAGAGCAAATATAATACATGACTGCTTTTTATATTTGCCTTATTGATTTTTTGCCCGTGGCTTGTGCCTTCAGGCTGCGCAATAGAATTTTAGTCGGACTTAAGCATTTCATATTTTATAATGCCCTATTATTGTAAACTCCTTAATGAATATGTTTTGTATGTAGAAGTTTAATAGAGTTAGGATTGTCTTGAAATAATAATTTTTATTGTTTTAAAATAAAGAAACATATTTTGGGAAAGGTTTTTGTAATAAGTTTGCAAAATGAAAAGATAGACATTTGTTTTCAAGTTTATGATATACTAAAAATTTAGACTTGTATTCTTTTCATCCCTGATTATGTCTAGTTGTAGAACTTGATCTAAATACCGATATGTAATTAATTACGTATAAAAGGGAATATTCCATATTATTATTGTAAAGTACCATGAACACCTTCATGTACATTTGCTTATAAATATCCGATTTAAAGTATGTAATGAGATCCACAGTTTAGTGTGCCTCCAGGCATAGGCCTTTTTTGCGTCATTATTTTTTTTAAGGATGCCCTTTGGTCTCGATTGCGTTTGACGTTGATTTTTAGGTCTGCTGTAGGTCCTAAAAGATAGCCTGACTGCATGCTAAAAACCTGACGGTGCCCCTATTGTGACTAAGTAGCAAAGAAAGTTGGTATAAACGTATGCCTAGGAGTAATTGTAAGGCGAAATATTAATGTTTCTCTTTTCCCGCAGGTGGTTTCTCGCCATGCAGCGCGCGGGTGGGAGAAGGGCCTGTGCGCCATGAGCCACACTCCTATTGGCGGCCACCCGCAAGGTATGTTCGTCATCCATTGCCATGATATCCTTTCTTTTGGTGTAATTTCTTGCCGCGAAGGTAATATAATTAATAAAAGCTTTGCTTTAATTCAGTTGACTTACTAAAAAGTGTAGCAAAACAAAAAAGTCTGTCTAACCTAAGCTATACAGTGAAGGCCTCATAGGTTATGCCTTGGCAAAGTCAACGTGTGTTTCATATTGTTGTGATTATTCCTCAGGTTGGGATCACAAGCTTGCTGACAGGTCGTCGCTACCGCCAGCTTCAGGGGAGGAGAAGAGTAAATCTCAGTCCAAATATGTGTTCACACAACCACATCCTTCAAAGTAAGTAGCATGTTTTTGATGTTAAAGGATGGTTTGAAATAAATAGGCTTCGAGAATACAGTCAAGTTTTTGAACAAAGTAACACATTTATGAAGGTTTATATTAAAAAATGACATGGACGTGGTACTTTTTCATCCAGTTGTGCCACTGCATTCTGTCCATTCTCCTCTTCATTGAGGCCTTTACGAAATGCTACTCTATTGTGCTTTGGTGGTTGAAGTACTGTCTCAAAACCCTGACTTTATTGCTGACTTAATCTGTTTGTGGACAGAGGTGTGTCACTGCATTCTGTCTATTTTCCCATTCATTGAGGCCTTTACGAAATGCTACTTTATTGCGGCTTTGGTGGTTGAAGTAGGTACTGTCCCAAAACCCTGACTTAATTCCTGACTTAATCTGTTTGTGGGCAGAGGTATGTCACTGCATTCTGTCTATTCTCCCATTCATTGAGGCCTTTACGAAATGCTACTCTATTGTGCTTTGGTGGTTGAAGTAGGTACTGTCCCAAAACCCTGACTTAATTCCTGACTTAATCTGTTTGTGGGCAGAGGTGTGTCACTGCATTCTGTCTATTCTCCTATTCATTGAGGCCATTACGAAATGCTACTTAATTGCGGCTTTGGTGGTTGAAGTACTGTCCCAAACCCTTGGTCTAGACTTAATTGTGATATTTTAGACGATTTATAAGAGCCCATACATACATAAATTAAGTATTTTTAATTTTGATTTTTATGAGTCTCTAAGTGACTTGTGCGATCTCCCCTGTATGTTTGTAACCTGTGTGTGTGTATGTGTGTGCAGGGGCGGCATGGCGTGGCGCGAGCAGACGGAGGGCTCGTCGGGCAGCTCGGCGCGCTCGCCCGCGTCGCCGCCCTACATGCGCTGGGCGCGCAGCCTGCCCGACCTGCTCGAGGTACTAACACAATTGATATTTATTTATTTATTTAAAAATAGGATCACAAACAGGTAACTGTCAATTTCACAGCCATTTACCCTTAATCGGATATAAGGTTTGGCCCCACATTAAAACGAAACTTAAAGCATTGAAGAAGGGTCGAAAATCAATAAAATTATACATGTCATATCCGTTTAAGGGCTAATGGCATACAACATTACACAATAACCAGACAGATACCGAAAAATAGTGTACAAAACATGCTTAATATAATTTTAGGTATCCTTGTTACTATTCGCGTTTTCAGTCTTAATTATGATGTACGTTGTAAGGGCACAGAAAAAAGTGTTTATTTTTTTAAACGTGAAGGTTAGGAATAGATATTCTGTTTGGCTAATTCTATTTGAATCATGTCCAGACAAAAACAAAAAGTAATTCGGAATCAATCCAACCATTTTGAAACATGATGTTAATCAAACTTTCTAACAGTGACTGCAATGAAGAACTGTTAAAAATAACAACAATACTCTTATAACAATAAAATAAAATATTAAAAAAAAACATGTACTTAACATTAACGAAAACAGGAAAACGATGTTTCCAATAAAACAGGCAATTCATAAACTAAATTAGAGCTTGCTTATGATGTATATCAGAGCAGTCCCTAAAAAAATAATGCGCATTGTGTCTTATAAATCAGATTTTTCATTCCCCCACTAATTTAAACAACCTTACCCTAATTACCCACATTACATATAAATGTCATTCCTAAATTTTAGTTCCATCAAAAATATGCTCCAGGTGAGGCTCGAACTCACAACCCCGGCATAACTCACACGTACACTGCCTTATAAGTACCGTGCGCTAACCAATTGCGCCACTGGAGCTCTGGCACTCGCCGCCGAAAATATCGCGGTAGTACTGCAGCTATTACTATAACTAGGCGGCGGAAATCAAATGGCGGTATTTGTGATAGTGTTAAGAACGAGTAAATAATGACTGGTAGTACTACGAGGGACATAGCTAGAGAGCTATTAAAAAATATAATATTTGACGGTCAAAAGAATTTGTTGAGTTAAAAAAAATAACGCTTTGACTTTTGACTTATACTATAACTAGACTGCGGAAATCAAGTTAGCGGGCTTTGTGATAGTGATAAGAACGTGTAAGATGTTTGCGTTAGCGACATTTGTTTTTTAATGTAAAAGCGTTGAAGAAATTATAATTAATTGTATAGTTAATGTATTAACTATTCGCGTTAGTAATGCCGTATTAGACTGATGAACCCGTAGTAGTATGACATAAATAACTTCATTTATATTATTGTTTTTTTGAATCGCCACTCGTTAATTTTAATATGTATCAAATGTCATTTTGCCTAATCATGATAGAATATAAAACTAAAACTACAAAATAATGAGAGAATGAACCGACTTGCAACTACGATTGCGAGTTCTATTATGTCCCGCCTCTAACTATCATCCAATTGAATGGTTAATAGACCCCAGCCTATTAAATTGGTTTGATTTTAATGTCTATGATATGTACATCCTACTTTTACAATCGCAAGAGTTTTTAACGTTAAGAGGTTAACGTTTATTTGGACTGAACGCATTTGCATTAATTGATAAAACCTTTACACTAAACTTTATTCCCCAGATAATAAAATCAATCCTATAAAACCTTTTTTTTTACACATTATCAATAATATTACGGGTTGGAGATAAAACATGTTTTATTTAAAAGTGGCTACCCGTCATTTCTTTGCCATTTTACGTTGTGCATTTCTAGCGCATGTATGTATATGCTTTTATCTATATTATACTTGATATATAATACTTAATTATTTTTACTAAACATGCAATACTAATTGCATATTTAACACATAAAATTTTTATTGACAAATTGGTGACATTTTCGCGATACCTATTTTTGCCGTCGGATCAGGATAGCGAAGTTTCCACTTTGTCGCTATCATCGCGACTTATATTTCCATTTCACTCAAATAGATACTTCGTGTGCGGGATGGCAATATTAGTCGAAGCCATAGCGATTGCGCAAGTGGTCGAAGAGGCAACTTGGCTAGACCACCTGGGCGTTTGCGGCGTGTACCGCACTCAACGCAGCAAAGCCCTCAGTACTGGCATAGCCTGTCTACCTCTTTTTCATTATAATGTAACGTGTTGCTAATTATTCATGTACCATCATCTCTTTACTAGGACGCGGAGGGCGTGCGCCTGTTCCGCAAGTTCGTGGGCGGCGCGGGCGGGCTGCACGTGGACCGGCTCAACTTCTACTTCGCCGTGCAGGGCCTGCGGCAGGAGACCGACCCCTGCAAGATACGGCAGGTCGTCTCCGCGATATACAAGTAAGTGGGGTTTAATAACACAGAATATAAAGTTTTTTTACATTGGTTTTAGAAATAGCTTGAGAAATTAAAGGCTTTTTTATGCATTTTCAATGATTCCGTATTAATAATTCCTTTTTAAAACAAAAAAAACTATATTTTTGCTTATATTGATTTTAAACATTTTTACATGCTAAGTAATATTAGCGTATGCTTTACCTATTATTATTATAAGAAGCCTGTAGTGTCCCACTATAATTTTCTAAATTAAAAACAAAGAAAAAAATTAATCTGATCTTTTTCAATGATCAATTTGCGAATTTAACTCCACCGTAATGACAACTAAAACGCAGTATGAGCCAATTCGGTTTAAGCTATCGATCGATTTCAATATCTAAAATCCACAACTCGTAGTGGCAAAAACTAATTTGTGAGACCCTTTTCTCTGTATGTCTGGTCATGTTGCTATGGTCGTCTAATTCACAAAGAAATTACCGAATTCTTTAGACCATAGACCAACGTCTCTTAGGATGATTATTATAACTACATAATTAATTGGTTGTCGCTTTGTTTCAGATTTCTCCGCAAGTCTCAGCTAGCGATGCCCGAGGAGCTGAAACAGCACGTGAAGCAGAGCCTCAAGGATGGCTCGAACATTGAAAGGACTATATTCGACGTTATGGAGAAAGAGGTTTGTATTTTTCAAACCAGAATAGCATCATCCCATTTCTTTCTCTGGGTGTCGTGAAGATCAGCTGAGAAACATTCTGAGGGGTCTTTCCGCCTTCTGAGGGGCCATTCATTAATGGCAACGCATCCCTGTGTTTAATCGTTCATCATGCAGCGGTCACCAACCCGCTTGCCCAGCGTAATGAAATGAATGAGTTGACATTGAATTAAAACACATGAAACTTGAGAGCGCGGGCAAGCCCTCGCGGTGTGAAGAAACATAAGGAATGCCCTTACTTATGCTGGTTCACGTGGTTCCCCAACTCCGAGAGAGGTCTTACTTCCAGTAGTAGATTTCCAAACCGTCTAATAGCGATGTTGTTTTCCAGGTGACGCGCGCGATCAACGAGACGACGTACCAGGCGTTCCTGAGCTCGGAGGCGTACGTGTCGTACGTGAGCGCGGCCACGCAGCCGCTGTCCTCGCCCGACGCCTCGCCGCCGCACGCGCACAGAGACGTACGTACACAGCCAGGCCCGTCTGCTCACTGGGCACGACGTACCAGGCGTTCCTGAGCTCGGAGGCGTACGTGTCGTACGTGAGCGCGGCCACGCAGCCGCTGTCCTCGCCCGACGCCTCGCCGCCGCACGCGCACAGAGACGTACGTACACAGCCAGGCTCGTCTCTCCCACTGGGCATAATGGGCACGTACACAGGGCCCCTCAATCGATTGGGGCCCCCAGACCTTGCACGTGGTGCCTCCCGAACCTACTTATAGGCCTATGTGCCCAGGGCCCCTAAGTGAACCACGACGATCCTGTACGTAACCTCTGTATCTATTTCACGTTTTGATCGGAATACTCTATGGTACCATTATGGCTTCAAAACTAGAAATGTCAGAAACTTCAAAAAACTTTTCCTCGTAAGAAATAGGATCCGAGCATTTTCAGTAAATTGCAGATTCCCCCATAAGTTAGGAGATATCTATATACAAATATTTAATGAACATAATAAGCCCATAGAAGGTTCTGTCGACGCTGTTTATTTTTGTACGGAAGTTGAGCCATCTCCTTTGACTGGATTGACCTCTAAATAAGGCTTACTCACTTCCACTAGACTAGATACTAAACCTGGCGCGTTGTTTCTATAGATATCAGTGGGCGGACTCGCGACCCTGCACGAGGGGCAGGAGCTGCCAGCTGGGGCGACGGCCCTGGGCGCGGGCGCGTACGCCGCCCCCGCGCGCCTCACGCACGACGCGCTGCTGGCCACGCAGTCGCGCCGTCTGCATGCTGACGTCGCGCCGTGAGTACACTGTGTTGCATGACTCTGCTGACTAGATAGTCTTACGTGTTAGAAACACTCCTGTGTGCACACTGGTCCATTTTTTTATCGTTGATACATGATGACAGGCGAAGGAAATTGAGTCTATACAGCCTAGGACTGGGATAAATTAATTTGACGATGTCCAGATATAAGCACGTCAGACGAAGCATTCTACACTGTGTGTCGGCCTTAAGTTCGGGTCGGGACATAAGAACTAGTCAGCTAAAATAGTCAGCTATTTGGACCATTGTGTGCACTTCAGTATTTTGTAGTTAAAGTAGTTTATATATCGTGTTAATGTGGTAAAAACGTAATTATGTAGAATTTTTGTAAATTGTTCTACTTTTTGTATTGCAAAAGTTGTTAAAGTAATTTATATGTTACGCCTTTACTACAAATTTTTCCATCAATTTTTTTGCTTCTCAAATAAAAAAAACATTTTTTTTATTACATATACGGTTGTAGAATCCAAATTATGTTTTAATTTCTTAAAATATGAAATGTTGATATTTCATACAAATTGAAGCTTTTTAAATCAGCAACGTGTGACCCCATCCATTGCATGTGCCGCCCCGAGCACTTTAATTTTCTTTTTACCTTAATCTTATTTTAATTTGACCCCGTATTTTTATCGTTTGCTCCCCCGCAGCTTGTCTCACTCGCCGTGTATTGTTTTTCCCCCATGTTTGTGTCCCGCGCATGCCGCCGCCTTGTATACACGCCCCGCTGTTTTGCCCCGTGTCCCCGGTACCTGTCGGTCCCGTCGGCGCGTGCGATCGGTCCCGCGGTCCCGATTGGCGGTACCGCAGGCACCGCAAGCGGTCCGTGTACAGCGCGCACGTGACGTACGCGGGCTACTGCCCGGGCTCGCGACACGACTCGGACCGCGCCTCGCTCAGCAGCGGCCGCACCGACAGCGACGCCGTCTCGCTCTCCGGCAGCAGCGTGTGAGTATACACCTGCGTCTGTGACGTCACGCGCGTCACGCTAGCATAGCCTCAGCCACGGTCCCGCGGTCCCAATGTGTCGCGACAGTACTGCCGGCACCGCAAATGATCGGTATTCAGCGGGAACGTGACGCCGCGTGTCTGTCTGTGTGACGTCACGCACGTCACGCCGAGCTCCATCCGTGGTACTGTCTGCTATACCACAACTCAGACTCCAGACTTTCGAAGATGCAAGTGTCGTTACACTTTGCAACCAGAACCTGTAAGTACATATATCCAAGGTGTCTTTTTAATATTAAGACTCTTCGTTACGCTTGTAACACGAAAACTCCTCACTTCTCGCCAATGGAATTGCAATAAGTGAGTATAAACTGTGCAAATTGCATTGTTGAACCCGCTTCACCCTGATAATGTAAGTACACCACGAGCTTGTATTGGTCCATTTTTGGACAAAAGCCTTTACCACAATCCCCCATCGTTCATATTCATACTAATATTTTGATCCACGCTCGTACCCTTTTATTTTTTTTCTTATTACATATTGTTTTGCTTCAGATTTATCTTAAATTTTTATTTGTAGTTTGTTGTTGTGAAAGTAAATAGAATTTATATTGTAGAAAGATGTGTTTAGTGAGAAATTAGATTCAAAGGAGTCAATCGTTTTTGTATGGAGAGTCAGGCCCACATAAAACTTTAGCGTTTATTTACGAAATGGGTATCAATTTATTCCTTATAATCTCCAGATTATAGTGGTAACATTACTTTTTCATATTTTAACCGGAATCGTTAGAAATCAGATGTGAAAATATGTATTAACCTCATAAACTAATCTGTCATTTTACTTTCCTGACGTTCAACGCCTGAACCGTAATTACTTGCACATAAGGGCGATTTTCCATTATGTTTTTCCTATGTATCTGAAGTAAAAGCAATTTATTATGACTAGTGGCCGCCTGTGGCTCTGCCTGCGTGGAATAAGTTTTTCGCACAACAATCTTAAACTATAGCTTAACATTTTTTAGTTCAAGCATGCCTCGACTAATGGATAATCCAACGCAAAAATATTTTTTCAATTCGAACCAGCTGTTCCTGATAGTAGCGTGTTCAAACAAACAAACAAACTACAGCTTTTTTATATTATATAGTAAAACCATTCATGACAGTTGACAGACGGAAGGTTTCTGACATTTGTATTCAGTTTTTAAATAAAATCAAAATCCGGCAATAGACTAGCACTTGCGTTCCGTTATACGGATTTTTTTGTTTTGTTTATTCGAATTATTTTATTTAATTATTTAAATGATTAAAAATCACTAAGAATCACCGCCTTAGATAAAAATAGGCATGAAAACCGTTCCAGGAGTAAATTGCGTCTCCTTTATGTTCGATTTCAAGTGTTTTATTTTAATTCTATTGATAAAAACCTTTTTTCCTTCAGTTATCTGTATGTCAGCCATTGTTTACTAATCTTTGGACAGATAGTTCACGGATATAATCAAAATAAGGCTTTTTATTTTGGTTTTCTGACTCCGGTTTCGTTTGAAATTCACTTCAATTGCAAAATTCATTTAAAAAATATACATTTTTAACGTAGTTCTCTTCCTCTTAAACGTTACCGATTGTTGGTGGGCCCATAAAAAATGGTCCCCTTTAAGTTAAAGTTATGTAGACAAATTGAGTCATACTTATTGCAATTTTTTTTAATACGCAAGTGAAAAATTAACCAAATTTTAAAACTTCAATCATTGGCGTAATGTATAAAAATATCAAAAACAGCTGACAACATAGAAAATTAGAAACACAAGTTTGAGCTTATGTTACCGCTGCCGTGCGTATTAACGTGTATTCTATCTGATGTCAGGGACGGCATGTCGATGCGCGCGGCTCGCGAGACGCGCCACCGGCCGCGGCTGCCCGGCATGGACCGCCACGCCGTCATCAACAAGGAGCAGGACACCGCCATGGTCGGTATAACAACTATAATGACACACTTATATAATTAATAATTTTATTTGGTAATATAAGTACAGTACAGTTTTCGATAAAGCATAATATAACAACCAGGTCTAGGACACTGTAATAACGCTACCAAAGAACAACGCTTTTTTTAGCCGTGTATCGTTATGTGAACTATATCATAAAAAAGTGTATATTTTTCTTATTTCAATATCATCAAATTATTACTTATTAATTTACCATTTATTCCGTTCATGAAATCTTGCAGTCAATCATTTATTCTTTATTAGCTAGAAGTTGCTATTTGGTTTGTCCTATAACTTCTCGTTCGTTGATGGTAATAATGATGATGATGACGATAATGATGATTATGGTGATGGTGATGATGTTGGTGATGCTTGCGCAGATGATCCCTGATGATTCATTATGATTATGGTGATGGTGATGATATTGATGACGATGATGATGGTGTCCTCAGATGATCCCGCGTACAGCACGCGTGCAGGCGGACCAGCTGCGCGCGTTAGCACCGGCGGAGTTCGCGCCGCTGCTGATCGAGAAGCTGGAGCGCGTGCGACGCGACCAGGAGACCAAGGAGCGCCTCGAGCGACGCCTCGCCGAGGTAATGATAAAGAAAGGTCTTCAGTCAGGTCAGGTCTGGGGATGACGTCGTCCCCTGAGTCATCCTCATAAGGCGACCCCCTGGCCTTAGCCTCTAGGTTAGGGAATACCCGGGCACGGACTGGAAATTCGTCTGGCAGCCGCCGGGCACGAGAACCAGTCCTCCCCACCTAACGGGTGATAAGGAAACCGCAGGGTTTTAGAAAAATAAGAATTTAAGTCAGGGCACTCAGGGCCATAAGAGCTAGTATTGAACTGCTAATATATCCTTGTCGCACGTGTGCAGAACAGAACTACTACAGCAGACTACAGCTACTACAGCAGAGCTGCCAGAATTGATTGTTTTTTTTTGTAAACTGCATAACTTTGTTATTGTGTCACATCAGCTGTCCTATGATGGATATGCTGAACTGATTTGTATGTAGCTTAAGGACAAGAAACGCAAGAAAATCCTATGGCATATTTATGTATTCAACGAGTAAGTTTGTATCGCAGGGCGACGGCGAGGAGGCATCGACGCAGGCGCTGCCGCCGCAGCTCGTGGCGGCCGCCATCCGCGAGAAACTGCAACTTGACGATGACAACGACCAGGATATACTCGGTAACCTACTTTTTTCCTTATTGCTGATTGTTAACTATCCAAATGGTTTCCCAACAAGTTAATTGTGAATATTGCATTTTGTTATCTTTTTAATAAATATTAAATAAATAAAGTTGATACTATCGGGAGTTCTGGTTTCTTTAGCATAAGCGTTTAAAAAGTAAATTGATCAGCATTGTCAACTTTAGTTTCTATCATATTTTGTTCATCCAAATTCTCAATGGTTCCTCTAAAATCTCGTCTACGTTCGGGGATACGGCTATTGCACTCCAACATTATTAGCCATATTCAGGTTTATATACAGTTGAAGTCGTAGTGATGTGACAGTTAGTACTTAGCCACAATTAGGTCCATATACAGTTGAAGACGTTTTTATGTGAGATTTGATACTTAGCCACAATTAGGTCCATATACAGTTGAAGGCGTAGTGATGTGACAGTTGATACGTGTCTGTCTCTGTGTGCAGACCAGCACGTGTCGCGCGTGTGGTCGGAGCGCACGCCGGGCGCGTCGCCGCCGGGCGGGCGCCGGCGCAAGCACCACGCGCCGCACCATCCCCACCACGCGCACCCGCACCACGCCCCCCACCCGCACCACGCGCCGCACGCCCACCACGCGCATCACCCGCACGCACGGAGGGCGCCCAGTGCGCTGTCGGCCGACTCGGGGCACTATGATGCGCAGTCTGATGCGGCGCTGCACTCGCATCCGCCGTCGAAGAGGTACGTGCGGTTTTATGATTGGAATACATATGAGTAGATTTTTCTACATTATTTTAGACAACGAATGAATTATAAAAATAGTGCGAAAGGTTTTACTAGGATAAATATTTAATAAGACATAACTATCAATAAATAAATGTTTTTTTTTATATTTGCCTCTGCTTACTTTTCTACTAATTATTTTTTTAATATTTCATACTATACGATTCTGGTTTTATATCAAACATTACTTTTATAATGTGTCATATTTCCATGACAAAGATGAGTTTTGGTTTAATCAACACTCTTGACAAATGCGGATTGGTGATCCCAAATCCGGGCTATGTTCGGAAAAACCGACACAAATTTTGCCCAACCTGGGAATTCAAATTTGGGACCTCGAAATCGAGGCCCGGTATTTCAACTCCTAGACCATCGAAGCGTAATACAGTAAAATAACATGTCCCTCACAGTTCCAGGTCGTTCAGCAAGAAGACAGTCACCGAGTTAACCGACAGCGGCGTGTCGGTCGTAAGCGAGGGCGCCAGCGTCGAGCCGCGCATCTTGCTGTGGATCGCGGAGGGCGCGCACCACGACCGGTCGGAGCGCGACCGCGACCGCCTCGACCGGTCGGAGCGCGGCGACCGGTCGGACCGCGACCGTGGCGATCGTCACGACCGGCTCGACCGGCGCGGCCTGCGCGACCTGTCCTCGCGCGCCTCCTCCGCCGACAGAGACGACCACCGCCGCCGGGATAAGCAGCAGCAGAGACCACGGTTAGTGCACCATCTTTAGTTTAGACCAATAATATTTACACATTTCATGTATATTTATTGATACTTTTTTAATTAGGTAAATTGATACTTTAAGTTTTTAATAGGTGTGGTTCATTAGCATATTTTGTTGCGCCGGTCATTGAGAATTCCATCTTTAATTTTTAAGCCGTATTACTAATACATATAAGGTGTAACAAAATAAACTGTAAATATTTTCAGGCCGAATTGTTACGTGTACATTTAAAATAATTCAGAAAATAAAAAGTCAATGCCTGCATTAGCCAACTTGCTCTGTTCGTTCTGTAAGATTCGCCCCTACTCCATCACGAGTCTTATGGGGCAGGACGAGCGTAGTAATTGTTTTGCACTGATCAGACACTACCAGCTGCATCGCATAAGACACAATTAATAAATTAAATTATTTTTTATATAATGTAAATAAAAGTGTAAGAGAAAAAAGGTAATAATATGTATGTAGAAATTGATTTGTTCCAATTGTTTTTATCTTGCCATACCCTTACAGGGTCCATGTATATTTTAAGTTAAGTTTTAGCTTAATATCATGTATGGTGCAAGAAAATAAATAAATAATTTGTACTTTTCACTCAATAGATTTTGTTGATTTTCTCGAAAATAATCGTATTAACATTGACTTTTCACTTTTTGAATTTTTCACCACATTTTCACTAAACAATTCGCCTTTAAATTTTTGCAGTATATAATGTTACACACAAAAAACATAGTACTAAAATATCGTATGTGTGTAGCGGCAACACCGGCGGCGGCGGCAGCAAGTCGTCGAGCGCGAGCGGCGGCGGCGACGCGACCACGGTGGTGGTGGTCACCTTCCTGGACGAGAACGTGCCGTACCGGTTCAAGGTGCCCGCCGCCCCGCTCACGCTCAAGCTGTTCAAGGACTACCTGCCGAGGAAGGGCAACTACAGGTAACGCTCACACATGCCCACACACATACATACATACATACATACGAGTAGCAATAGTAGGCATTCATCATTATTATTCCTTATCCCGGTTGCATCCTTGGCCATTGCCTCGAAAGCCAGGGTACGCTACGACTATGATCCTGAACCACTTGACCAGCCCGGTTGGGTTGGGCTAGCCAAGACGCCAGCGAAAACATAGCTAGTTATTACAATAGAGCGACTGTCTTCTTAGCTCCGCAACCCTTATAAGGGAAACCTTGGATCATAGTCGGGACCAACGGCCTAACGTGCCTTCCCAAGCACAAAATTATCATTATTATCGGATAATCAGGAGATTTAAGCATGCAATGTCCTAACCAAACTGAGAAAATCAACACAAAGTGAAAGTGTTCCCCGAGGTATTCGAACCCACGACCTCCAAGTTTTGAGCGCTTTAACCACTACATCACGGAGGCAGTCTCCACGTGTAGCAATATCATATAGCGCGTGTGGAAACCCACACTCCTCTATCATGTAAACTCACACTCATACACATACCCACTCATATACCACATGCACACACACTCACCTCACACATACGTATACACACACCCACGTACTTACATATTCTCAAATGTGGGTGTTTGCGATTGAAAAATCCGTTACATGGCAATAGTAGGCGTGAGGTCTAACTACTGTCATTGGTGAATTTTGACATATCTGTTAATGTTATGTCAAAATTCACCAATCACATACCAGTTAGACCATACGCCTACCTACTGCCGTCTAACGGATTTTTCACTTCCGAAAGCCCTTATTCGTAAAAGACAAACGATTTGTAACATTCCATACCTGACTATTCAGAAGAGCTTCTCCGAACCTTACCTAACTTAATTATTTCCAGATACTTCTTCAAGACGAACTGCACGGACCTGGACACGGTGATCCAGGAGGAGGTGTGCAACGACAACGACACGCTGCCCATGTTCGAGGGCAAGGTCATGGCGCGCGTCAAGGCCATCGAGTAGGCGCCGTACATCGACCGGTGGCTCAGAGACCATAACTACTGGTGTCAGCAAAACCGAGTAATGTAATGAGAACTAAGCTTGGACGAGATACATCGACCGGTCGCTCAGTCATCTAGTGGTGTGAGCTAAACCGAGCAGTGTATTGAGAAATAGTTGAAGAAAACTAGTCACTGGCCATCGACTAGGCTTGGACGCGATACATCGACCGGGCGCTGAGAGACTACATCTACTGGTGTGTTAGATAAACCGAGCATTGTAATGAGAGCGAGTTAAAGAAAACTGGCACATGCCATCGAATAGGCTTGGACGCGATACATCGACCGGCTTAAGAGAGTAAAGAACTTCTGGTGTTAGCGAACCGGTACAATACAGTGGATGGTCTAAAGAAAGATAACAGAACTTTTAACCAGTTTTCTTCTGACTCTGTTTAGCGACGGCTATACCTAGTTCTCAAATTAAGTGTGACCAACCAAGTCGACGAATCAACCTTTCCAAAATGAAGCCAAATGGTCTGCTACCATAATCATTTGTCTAGTCGCCCTGTCAACTACCAGCTTCATACGGGTCGGATCGTATAGGGCCGCGCGACTTTCTCGCAAAGTCTCAGCTCAAATTTACGAATGTGTGTAGTATGTGTACGCTAATCGTTAATTATATATTTTTAAATGTGACGCGAAACAATAAATTTTGTTTGAATGTAACACCCGTACAGTACGCCGCAGCTAGTGTTATTACTGAATCGTATGTCGGTGTCGTTTATTTTAGAGGAATTTACTGAGTACTCAGTATGTTTGACTTTTTACATGACATTATTGACCAATTGCCGTCGGCAATGTTCATAGTTTGTGTTGTAGTGAAGCGTCGCGACAGGGCGACACGCCGCGCGTCGTCGCCGCCAGAGGGCGCGCGTCGTATTGTGTATAGAGTTCTGTTCCTCGCCGTCTCTTAGCTTTGATTTTAATTATTTTTCTACTTGGAGCTAGTTGAGTACGCTTACTACTGTACGATATTTTTTATTTTGAAGTATGAAGGTTACGCGATTTTTAAAATAATATTCCTAGTGTTACATGAATGACTGCTTAGTTTGTATATTTTTAAATTAATGTTTTAGATATACGAGATGTGTTCTGTTTAAAATATATACTTTCGTTATAATTGGGGATTCGGAAATTGTGACTCATTCAATGAAATATCACACTCGGATATAGAATACGTAGTTTATTTTGGTCACTACAATTTTAGTTCATCTTTTGATATCTGTACAACTGACTAATTTTAAGTCCGATAACTGTATTTAATATAATCTTATTAGTAAAATAAGTAATCTTTTACAATCAACAAATAAATATGTATTCTGTATCCGATTGCAGCTCGGTTCAAAATTATAAATCAATCACGTTACATATTATAATGGGATCTCAATTAATATCAATTATGCTCTAATGAATTAATTACACTAAGTGGACAGTAAATATAAATTATTTCCGTTCTGCAGCTGTGAATAGGACTAATTAGCAAAATAGAAGTAAGAATAAATTTGTTTATTCTACCTTTCGATGCCCGGCGTTGCTGTATCGCCTTTGTTGAATTTTGTACCGTTTTTCTCATTACTTATGTGCAAAACTCACATTCACTAAACTGATATACAATATTGAAGTTTTTTTTATTGTATGCTTGAATTTGTTTTGTTACCGAACAAGTGATGTAGATAATACAGACGCGTTCCAACATTTAGCAGAAATTCAACGGGCGATACAGCTCCGGCGGGCGGTTACTGAAATACGTTGCTACTGCGAAATGATTGCCAGACTGAGTTTCCTTAAGTCAACTTAGTTACGATAGCTAGTCCCCGCTCGCACGCACGGCGGCCGCCATCACGTTAAAGACCAAATAACTTGTTGTAACTTACATGACTGCTATGCAGTTGTATTATATTAATATCAACATTAGCTCTGGATTTTAAATAGTTGCGCGTTCACTGATTTCATCCTTCGAATGTTGTATTGTCTTTCAACAAGTTTTTCTATTTTGTCAAAGAAAATTCTGAATGTTGCCATGTAAAATGTCTATGGATAGCATCGCACACCTAGAATAAAACTAGTGTAACTCCAGATTTTGCCTTGAAATCTACATAATCTCCAATGCCATATTAGAAAGTGTTTTTTTGAGATGAGTTAGTCTTATTCTAGGTGTGCTAACTTATTGTTTTTTTTTTATTGGTGTAAAATACGAAGTTCGTGGGATGTGTAGTGAACGCGGGAACGGGCGTGTCCGGCGCGTCGTGCGGCGAGGCGTTCCGTACAGTACTTATTACTTGCATATTGTAACATATAAGTAAGATAGATTGTCAAGTCCGGTCCATGGGCCCGGCCGGGCGTGAACCGGCTTAGTCGTCAGCTCCGTGTCAGCTTGTTTTGCTGCTGATTAAAGGATGGCTCGAAAAAACCCAGCTTCGATAGAATCTCCTTATGTCCGTTTTGATAGGGGCAATTTATAGTATTGAAACCTTAAATTTTCCCATAGAGTATTTTGATCCAAACATAAAATAGAATCGTTTGGCATGGAAAAATTATGGGAAAAGTTTTTTTGCGCTCAGCAGATTACCTCAGAAGTTAGGAAAAATCTTTATACATAAATTCAATGTATAAATATGCCCCTATCAAAACGGACATCAGAAGATTCTGTCGAAACTATTTTTTTTGTCTGGATGTTGAGCCATCTCCTTTGCCCCTGCATTTTGTTTGGACGTTGCATTTTACTCTCAACCCCGGCCCGTCCGCGGCCCCGGCCGAGCCCAGTAGAGAATAAAGGAGTGTTGCCAGCGAAACGAGTGCACCTAACGAATGCACAATTATGAGAATCGGGTGCGGAAACATGTGCCTTCAATGTTGATAAATTTTTCATAGTTGATGCTTCTAATTAGATGTAAGTTAACACTTGTAAATATAGACTTAACGCTACGTCGATTCGAACTCTATTTTTTATTAATTTAATTAAAACTATTTTTTATTTATTGCCTAAGATCGCGTTTATGCGCCTTCCAGAAACGTCTCGGACGCAGAACTTAATGAATTATTTGAGTCTTCAAGTTTACGGGAGTCATGTTTAGCCAATTTTGTGTAAATTCTTTACTTATTGAGTGGTTTTAAGATTAAATTAAATGATCACGCCGATCCTCCGGCGATGTCTTCTTCTTCACTGCCAACTTTCTTTCCATTCGTGCAGAGACTGCGCCTGTACTTTGGGACATTCGTTGTTTTACAGTGCTTGTCAAGTGTTCGTATAACGTGATTACGAGTTGATTGTTTTATAACCAAACCTATAGTAAAGTTGTTGTGTTGTCAAACATGGCAGGTATCAAATACTTGTGTCTGAGACGTGCGTTAGCATCCGTTCAGTGCAGTGTCGAGATCACAAACGTGGCCGCGTATCGGTTATACGACAATATGTATAAATAGATGAACTATATCGTTTTTAAATTATATTATGCTATAAGGCACTTTCACCGTACTAGCGTCTCGAAAAGTACCTTAAAATACCAAATTGTCCTCGAGGGCTCAAAATATGTCGAAGTTAAAATTGCTTGTTAAAAAATTGTAAAAAAAATATAATGTTTTCCAAGTTTAGAGTGTACACGGACGTGGGAGTTAATAAGTAAACGATTTGTAATAAATATTGACGTACTAAAGTATTACTTTCAGCGATGATACATGTAGCGGTCGCCGACCGCATTAATAGTAAAGAATTCCACTAATCGGACTGTATTATTTTTTTATCTAGCACATGTAACATTTAAAAAATAAACTGGAACTGTGCCATATTTTCTCGCCTTTCATTTTAGTGTGAAGAAACCCCTCGAAAATTAATTTGGTTTGTTTATCACCATACTGGTGGCGACCATAATATCCTATTACCATTTAAGAGAATTACCCTTATTTATTATGGAACAATTTAACCAGTGAAAAGACAATTATAATGTATAGTCATTTATTTATCCTTAACAGATTCCAATCACAGCATTACAATAATGTAATGTCTTGTTTACTTATTGTCTTGGCACATTTTTTTTATTTTTCAATTAAATATAGGCTTGTGTTTGAGTGTAGACGAGGCCTAAGATTTAGCAGGCTTGTCTAGTAGAAGCAAGCTCCCTCTAGTCTGGAAGATATTACGTTATGCCTTTCATGCGTTTCGTACTAACAAAATCTGTGTTGGAGATATTCTCATTTATGTACAAGATATACATGGATTAAATAAATAAATGTTTGTGATATGGTAAACAAACACTAATACTGCCGCTTCTAAATCTAATAAGAAAACTGATAAAATATATATTTACAATCAAAATAAATGTAATTATAACTAAGTCATACGAAGGTAAGGTTCACCATGTTAGGAAATCAGTAAGTAACCTATAAAAGTTTCATGCTTGATTTATCGATCGATACTGCACACATGGGCGAGACCACACTGAGACAAGCTAGCCCCACCCCTGGCTCTGATATATAAGGTAACTAATTAATATTAAACATAAACATGTTTTTCAAGTTACAAGAAAAAAAAACCCGAGAGGGGTGGGCGATACGGTGTCTGCTGCCCCACCGTGTGCGTGAGTCCAAGGCTGGCTACGCCCATGACTATACAAAGAAAAGAAAATAACAAGGGATGGGACACATTAAAAATTATATACACATTCGAATTGTACTAAATAAATAAATAATATACTTTTATTTACATCTACACTACAACTTGTGTATAATACAGCATTACCATAAGTCTACGCCCTGCAATACTTGACAAATACAATTAAAACTGTTGTTGATCTTAAATAATAAAATATATTGAGTTATGCAGAAACATCGACAAGAGGTGATGATATAATGTGGGTGTTTATTATGTATTTACTTTGTTATTGCTTCTGTGTATGTTGTATATTCTGTATATGTCACTGACTGTGGGAAATCGGCAAGAAAATGATGATTTAGGTAAAAATAAAAAGTTTTATTGAGGCTGGATAGCAATGTGGATAATATTCAAGAAAATTGGATTCCTCCTGGGACGTTCATACACTACTATTACGTGAGCACCCTATCAATTTTATGTTCTAAACTTCTAACTATCATCATCATCTATTTAAAATTCAGCCGAATAAAATCTCTTATAATTTACTACATTACACTTCTCTAATCTTCTTGGTCCGGTGAGATCTATCTAGGGAGAGTCCCGTGAGCCGTGGTTTGGGCCCGATGTCCCGCGGCCGCTATCTGAACACGTCGCGGATCCCCTCTATGAGGCACACGGTCACGGGGTCATCGTCCGCGTAGCCCGCAGACCTTAGGTGATGTGTTGTACTGGATATGAACTGAAAATAGGGTGTGATTACAACATGTGGTTGTGTTACTATCTATACTCAACACAATGCAAGACCAATATCTTTTTTTGACGGTCGTATGCAAAAGTAACTTCTATGACAAAAGACATCAGAGCAACATTTTTTTAGTACATAAAAAAAAGTTATAAACCAGGCATGAAAAATGGTTGCCATATTAAAATGAACCTTATGGCATTCAATTATGCCAATTTCCCCCAGGATAATTCTGATGATGGTTCAAAGAAAAATCGATACTATTCTAAAATATTATGAACCCTCTGGAAAATCATATAAACAACTCGTGGAGCTTATTGCTTTGAAATAAAGTTAAATTTCGTATAATAAGTAGGTATACCTATCACAAATATCATCTTAGCTGAAATAGACTATAGTCACAGATTATTTTATCACGGCTTTAGTTTAAGAAACTTATTAATGACAAGACAATGGGGTCAAAACTTATAAATTTAGATGACACTAAAACTTCAAATTCAAACACACACCTTCTCCAAATACGTAAGCTTGGCCTGCGGGCAGACGTCGGTGTCCATGCGCACGCGCAGGTCGCCGGCAACAAGCGGCGGGCGCGTCAGCGTGTCGCGCAGCTCCAGCAGCAGCGACGTCACGCTGCGCGGCGACACGTCGCGCACCAGGCTCGTGCTCAGCTGGTAGCCCACGGGACAGTCTTCGGTCGAGTCCTCGTCTTCTTCTTCGACTATGAAGCAGCTGCGGAGAGAGTCAGGGTTATAAATTAAATTATATTCATCAATCGATTCCGGTATAGGTATTTGCGATTGAAAATCTGCTAGATGGCAGTACTAAGGCGTGAGGTCTAACTGCTATGTCATTTGAATAGGTGAATTATAACATACCTGTCAACGTCATGTTAAAATACACTAATCACATACCAGTTAGTTAGACCCTAGGTCTACCTATTGCCATCTGGCGGATTTTTCATTTGCGAAATCATCCACCAACCACCATCATTACATTAATTCATTGGATTGGGACAGTGGGACACTTCTATTAGATCCATGATCAAACTCAAGATTTATGTAGAATTTATTATCAATGGGATGTTTATAACCAAAAATAAGATGAGAGCGGTACCGGTACTGGGAGGCGGTGCGTCCGACGGGCCAGTGCGGCGACGTGATGAGCGCCAGCCAGGGCCGCAGCGCCCGCTGCAGCGTCCGCTGCGTCTGCAGGTCGCGGCGCGAGGGCGCGGCGGCGAAGGCGGGGTGCGAGTGGTGCCAGCCCAGCGCCGCCCAGCCCGCGCCGCCCAGCCGCGCCGCCGCCGCCGCCTGCGCCTCGGGCTCCATGTCGCAGGCCGTGCGCGACGCCGCCGCCGCCGCCGGGGCGTACGCGCCCAGCGACACCTCCGCCCCGCCCACACCGCCCACGCGCCCGCCCACCAGCCCCATGACCTCGCCCAGCGACGTGTGCGCGTGCGCGTCCATGCAGATCAGCGCCGACACGTGCAGACGCACCGTGTACGGCGCCTGAAAAAACAACATAAAATAACTTCGGCGGCGAAACAAAGACTCTTAAGTTCGATCTCCCGCCGAACAATCGAACTTAATCTTTTCTGTCAACAAGTATTTTGAGGAATTATAAAAAAATATTACAAAATTTTCTGTGATGAAATTATTTCATTAATTGGTGGAGAACCACATTATCTACTACTATTATAAAGGCGAAAGTTTGTATGTATGGATGTCTGGATGTATGGATGTTTGTCACGCTTTCACGTAAAAACTACTAAATGGATTTGAATGAAACTTTACCACAATATAGCTTATACATCAGAATAACACATAGGATATTGGAAATCGAAATACATGCGGACGGAGTCGCGGGCGGCCGCTAGTTAAACTATTATTGTAAAATTATAAGTAATTTCTGTGCCAAATAGAAACTTTTTCTTTCTTTCTTTATAATTAGGCATCGACTACTAACTACTCACCGGCCTATCCTTATTGTATAAACGACAGGGCAGCAGCTCGACAGGGCGGCGACGCGGCGCACGCTCACGACGCGGCTCCGCGGCGATCTCGTACAGGTCCCCAGACTCCGTGTGCATGATCGTACACCCGCCGCCGCCGTCCTACACAGAGAACACAACTTAACTCTATTGTACGCTGCAGCCACAACTATCAATACCATTTTACAGATGTGCCTCTTGAGGTTGTTAAAAATTACTACTAATCTTGCCCGAATAAAACCCAGCGAACAGTGCTGGGTTCGGTTCCTGCATGGGCCACCTAAGATCAGATGAATTTTACTTCTTTTTTTTTTATTAACCAATATTGTCCCACTGCTGGGCAAAGGTCTCCCTAAATTTTTACTTCATTTAAAATTGTAAAAATTATAGATAAAAGTATAATACATAATATTGTTACTAATGTATAAAGCAACTACATGGCAAATGCTGCTACAAATATAAAAATTTTACAAATACTAAAATGTGAATCTATTGAGTAAAATTGGAATAATACATACAAAGTTGATTTTCTTTTGTCTCCTTGGCATAGGTTCAAACTTCCTTAGCGGTACTGCGATGGGCGCCTCGTCAATGACTAGCTTTGCTGGTTCTTCCTTAACATTATCTCTCTCAGCTGGTCTCTTGGTGGTTTTAATGTCTTCATTATCACTGTCTACATCTATATCAATGTCACTTTCAGGTTCCGAGTCTTTTTTCTTTTCTATTTTAATCTGAAAGAGAAGAATAGTAAATTGATATGAATCAAAATTTCATCTATATTCACAGCAAGTTTTTTATGGGAAGTTCTTATATAGCATTTACATGAGATAAATTCAATTATAGAAGTCTTAACAAAGTAAAATAATTTATTATTGAATCCCTTACCACTTGCTCTCCCTCAGAGACGGGCAGTGCTAGTCCGGACCCCAACACTATCTGCATCTTTGGGCTTTTCGTACTATCCTCAGACACACTGGAGTCCTTCCTTTGCCTACCCTGAGGAGATTTCATGAGAAGATCCTTACTCTTATTTCTTACACCAACTTTGTCATAGTTCCGAGACACTTTTCTCCTGTGATTTCCAATCTTTTTCCCTATTTTACCTTTTTGATATTTCACAATATTCTTTGATACAATATCTGTTGAATCTAAGTCAGATCCAATAGACTCTGTTGATCCTATCGTCAGGTCCTCTTCATAAACTATTTCTGCTGGATTAATTTCTACGAGATCTGTTTTATTTGGTTCTATGATGCTAGGTTTTAGTAAGCTGTTTTTAGATTTACTGTAAGTCTTTTTCTTGACTGGTCTTTTTATCCCAACACACGACGAAGCTGTGTCATCTGTTACAATTTCTTCTTGTACCACTGCAGGTATATCATCATGGTCCTCAAATTTCTCCAGGCCTAATGTAGGAGTATCTAAATTCACTCCATATTCAGCCTCAATTAAGGCCTGAATTTCAGCTTCAGTCTTAGTTTTTATTGTTTCTGATATCTTACGAATATTTCTACCATATTTTGCCTGAAAAATAATATGAAGGCCAATGAGAATGTAATACAAAAAATCAATTACATAATTATTGTTATTTGACATCAAAATTTTAAGTACCATTTCCTTCACAAGTAAAAGTCTTTCTGTTTTAGTCCACATTGCAAATACATCATTATTGGAGTTAACGACTGTGTCCCCCATGTTTTCCTGCTGTGTCTTCTTCACATGGCTATCCCTTTCCCTGAAAATGTTGAATGTTTGTTGAATTTGTCACAATTACAGGTAAAGTAGTGTAGTTTAATGTCTACTTCTTGGAAGTGATTCCTCACCTATTTATATTCCTACTTTGATTATCGTACCAGTTGTTTGCTGTTGAGTCCAGAAGCCATTGCGGGTGAACCGTATCCTCACGATTAGAACAGGAAGGACTAGAAATTAATTTTGAATATTATTTTGTTTTGGTTTACCCATTGTTTGTTTACAAAACTGTCCGAGATATTGTTTTTAAAAAGGAGGAATTTTATAAAGCGATAAACGTAAAACAACAAACTACAAGTATTTTTCAGAGACTTAAATAAGTTCAGTATTTTTATTAAGCCAAGAATGTTGTTGTTTTGAAAAATTACGAAATAGTGTCAAGAGACCTGTCATTCCAAAGAATGAAAATTGAAATATTAAATGTGATGAGAGACAAAAGCTGAATTTTTTTTTTTTTGTTATAGGAAAAATAATATATGGAATTACTTACATTCCTTGATTATTTAGTGCAAAACACGAATTAAATGAAAAATCTCCCAAGATGTCAATTTCATCATCATCCGCCATTTTTGATAGAACTTCCAAAATAATACTGCGTTCGGAAATCTTCCTGTTATTTACAAATAAAATACTTTGTATCGATTTGTATAAAATCGATAAAATAACAAAAATTACCGACAGAGTTTAAAAGTGAAATAACCACACGTCTAATGATTATCTTAGTCAACTGTGACAAAAAAGGGGTCGGTATAATTTGCATTCAGAATCCATATTTTTTATTTTACCGTATTAATAACGTGAAATCCTTATATACATACTTATAAAATAAACGATTTATCAAAGAACACCGTGTAATGACCACATGTTTTATAAACTGAAATATTCATGAGTAGAACTAAAATAGTATTATTTTTGTAGGAATATGGGGTTTTCATTAATTATTATCGACAATCGATTCGACAAAGATCGATATCAATTATAAACTTCTGAACTGATATGTCAGTTCAGAGAATGTCCATGTCAAAGAATATGCACCAAAAATGTTTATTAATTGCAGTTTTCATTAAATCTGAAACGAATCCCGTGATCTTACGCTCGTCTGGAAGCTAGATAGTCTGAATTTAAAGTTATTGATGTTGTAATTAAAACTACAAGACAGACCAAATGGCGATGAATATCTTTACGACGTTAAGTCGAAAATCAAGTTCCGGTGTTATCAGGAAATTTTCTGTTTCTTCAGTTAGTAACGAGACCCAAAAGTACGTAATGCTATATAACTTGTTCGTTTTATCAAGTTCCAGAAAACAGACCCAGTGATTTAACCATAGTGCAAACAAATATCAACAAAATTAAATAAATGGTTAAGGAAGTTTTATCTGAATAACATGCTTACCTAACTTTTACAAAGTTTGTAAATATTTAAAATTAACGAGTCTGCGTTAATTAACTATATAAGATAGTTTAAAAATCTCAAAAATGTAAAGAAAGTGTACCGTATACCGAACATTTCATGTATTGGAGTAGAGAAACTAAGTAATATATATAAAAATAAAATATATTAAATAAAATAATTGGCTGGTTTGTCTAAAAACTATACTTACTGTACTCATTGCACAGTATCTCTATTAAAATAATATTTTTCATATAGAAATGTGTCAGTTTTGGGACTTTTAGCCACCATGTTTATGGTCTTATAGTTTTATTTTGGACTAGCTTTTACCTGCGTTAATTATTAATATTCCTGTATTATCACATGGGAGCATTTAATCAGAATAAAACTATTTTTTAATTGTAATGAAATTTTGTGTTGGGCTTTTAGGGTTCCGTAGCTGAAAGGGAAAAAAACGGAACCCTTATAGATTTGACATGTCTGTCTATCCGTCTGTCCACCTTTTTCGGAAACTATAAGTACTATATTGTTGAAACTTGGAGTAATTCTGTGAACCGCTAAAGGTTTTCACACGAAAATATAAAAAATGGGGGTCTCCATAGTTATAACTGAAACCCGAAATATTACTTTCATTCTAACAAGAATAAAAGTGCCTCTTTATTTTTTCGACTTGTTTGTTGCAGATGCAAGCTCCTTGTCATAGGTGGCGGCTCTGGAGGGTGCACCATTGCGGCCAAATTTGCCAGAAGATTAAAGTTACATGAAGTCTTTGTCTTGGAACCCAGTATAGTAAGTAAACCTGCAATCAATTAAATATTTAACACAAAATTTAACTATGCAAGTTATGCCACGTTCTGATACAATATGCATCTAAGAAAAATGGACACTGAAAAAATAACAAAAAATGTTTTCTGTTTGTTGACTATTAACTAAACTTCCTCCAGTATGGGTAACTTCATGTTGCAAAATCTTTTTTATTGTACTTTTGTTAAAACTTTAACTATGGAGTGGAAAAAAGGCATTTTTAGTCCCTCTTATGGTGCGGACGGAATAATGTGAAGACTACATCAAAAAATAAATTTTAATTTATTCATAGTCATTCTACATAAGTTTATGCCCAGACTGCCAGACTGATTTTATTCGTCTTTTGTATATTGTACTATGCACATAGACATTGAGGAGCTCGGTGGCGCAGTGTAAGCAACGTTCGCAGATGCCAGTCATCGGATGGGTGACCGAGAAATTTCATCTCGAGCTCCTCCGTGCTTCGGAAGGCAAGTTAAGTCCTTGGTCCTGCGCCTGATCTCTCTACGGTCGTGTCAGATTGCTGTCCCACCGAATTATGAGAGTGAAGGAATAGGGAGTGCACCTGTGCTTGTGCACTCACTTGTGCACTATAATATATCCTGCGTACCTGGCTGATCGTAAGATCGGCCACCATGGCCGAATACGGCCGGAGGGTATTACTTACTATGCACATAGAATACATGGTTTTTCTTTATGCCTTATTTATGGTTGGAGGGGGCTAAGACTAAAATTTCAAGGGAATACCACAACACAAAACCTCTTTCAAGTAAAGCAGTATAGTGAAGTATCTTCTCTTAAGTGCTATTTATTAAGTCATTCTTCAAGAAATGTCACATTAGTGTTATAGGAACCTGCATAGCTTTAGCCTCTGTTACAATGCAATTGAATCCATCACCTCCCCCTTGGAAGATGGCAGTAACCAGTGTCGACTTTAACTCTACCAGCGCCCTGAGCGATATTTGTACGGTGCCCTTACGATTAAGTAAACTTTTAACTATAAGGGTAGGTCGGGGACGCCTGTGGCGCTCCTTTTATCCGACGTCCTGGGCCGTCCGCCTAACCGCACCCTATCCTATAACTGTTACTGGCAGTAAGAGTCAAGAGCACAAATAAGTAGTTGGGCGGTAGGAGTCAGGTCATAGCATTAGCGTAGTATCAAACTATCTGGCAGCAGAGTCGGTTATTTCCAAACTTCTACTATACGGTTTATAAACCGTCACTTAATTTGCGACAGATAATTCGTTTACGAATTGTTTAGATTAATGCGATATGAATGGCGTAAGGTATCCAAGCATTCTTGCTTTTGAAAAGTGATTATTTGACTACAGATATCGGTATCCGTCGTGTTATCATTTCTGTGTTATAATTCAACACTGATTGTTTTACAACTTGGTTACGTAAATCGAGTATAATCCTTAATTCTAAAACAATTAAAGATTAAGGAACTCGAAAATTATAGTAAACTCAATATAATCTAATCTAATTCATGAAATGAGTCGTTCTAAAGAATTGTAAATAGGTATGTTGTCAAGGTACGGAATGAAAATACTTAAAATACATAGGTACCTATCTCTACCAGGTTATCGCATAACAGTTGCGAAGCGAGTTATCTAAGGTCGGCTTCACACACTAAGTGATAAACAAACAATGGACTGTAAATATTGTTGAGAGGTATTAACATTACTTATTAAACTCGTTTAAAGTTGCACATACATGTATAGGTAAAACTTGCATGTATTTATTTCTCGGTAGCAATCGGAAATTTTCGCGCATCAGTCCTAAAATAGATAAATGAAATAAATAACTAAGTAAGTCGCTAGTTCATTTCATTGACAAATCTAGTTTTCTTGGGAAATAAGTAATTGTTATGAGAATGTAGTAAACTTTGAATGAGGTGCCTAGACTACATCTTAAAATAACATTTGACCACTTTAATACTAATTTATAAACAATGATCACTGTTTCGTATTATTTTTGTAAGTTCTATGATGTGATGTGAGTGATATTGTAATAAAAATACTAGCAGCCGCCCGCGACTCCGTCCGCGTGGATTTCGATTTCCAAAAGCCTAAGCCTTTCTCGTCAAATGGACTATCCAACACAAAAATATTTTTTCAAATCAACCAGTAGTTCCTGAGATTAGCGCGTTCAAACAAACAAACATACAAACAAATTCTTCAGCCTTATTTATTAGTATAGATTAACTGCAATAAACACTCACACACTTGCTTTATTGTACTTAAATGAGATAATATCCATATACTCCGTCGTCTTAACCATTCAATCAACAGTTTTGCATTCAAATATCATAACAATCTGTTGTCCTGGCTCTTTCCAGTACCACTACTACCAACCGCTATGGACGCTTGTAGGCGCTGGAGTGAAGTCGGTGGCAGACACGCGGCGACGCGAGGAGACGTTGCTGCCGACCAAAGCCAAGTGGATCCAGGAGGCGGCGGCTAGTATAGACCCTGGGAAGAACGTCGTGCACACCACTGGAGGCAATGAGATACACTATGAGTATCTTGTCGTCGCGCTGGGGTTGAAGAATGATTATGAGAAGGTAATCATTCTACATACATACATAGATTTAAATCCTTAGATTTGCTCTCGCCATACTTCGAAATTGGAACTTAAATAATAGCGAAAGTCGCTTATTATAGCGAGACAGCAAGATGACAGTCACCCGTTTAAATCTACGGACAACGTGCTGTCTCGCTCATATTTTAGTGTAAATCTAACGATTTAAATCTATGCATACACACACATTCGCCAAGTAAGTGGGTCTTATATAATAAACCAAGAATATGTAATTGTAACTGGTTGGTAAGCTTAGCTTAGTTCAAACAACCCTTGAGAAAATGGAGATAGTGCTTTTTAAATTGTTTATGTAATTTCGTTACTAAACTCATCTTTTTTTATTTAAGACGAACTCGCGGAACAGCGTCGTTTGGATATTGGCGTGTTTTAAAGACCGTTTAGTTTTCTTCGATTCAATCCGTACAAATATTAGTAAGCTAACTATTAAATGCTTGCAATTAAATAGTTAAAAGTGTTTTATCTTCAGCTAGTAGAGTCAATACTCGAATGGTCGTCCAAGTTTAGGTGCGTGGTTAATTTTAATCAATATGTATGGTGTGTACTTTTAAGATGTTGGCAACAATGGGAAGGACATACTTTTGGCTCTCTTTGGTTTTGGAAAGCTTTTGCACAACTCAAATTTTCACTTTCACTTAATCAACAGATACCCGGCCTACTTGAAGCGCTTACGGACGAAAAGAGCGGAGTCAGCACGATATACTCAGCGGACTACGTCGAGAAAACGTGGCAGGACCTCAAGCAGTTCAAGAGCGGCGAGGCTATCTTCACTTTCCCCGACTGCCCAATCAAGTGCCCAGGGGCGCCGCAGAAGATCGCCTACTTGGCTGATTCTTATATGAGAATGGTGAGTTTTCCATCAACATCATCAATACTCTATTGCAGTCCACTGCTAGACATAAGCCTTTAAATTCAAGATGCAACTTGCATCGAGCTGCTGTCAGCCATCTTGTGTAAATCGTCACTCGCCGTGATAAGAGCAAGGCTAAGCCGAAAACTAAATCGGTTATTATTTGTGGAGACTTTAATGTAAATCTTTTGGATGACTCACCCTTAAGGGATAGGTTAGTTTCTTTATTTAAATCATCAGGTCTCCACTACCAATTTTCGGAACCTACTAGAATCACGGCCACTTCCGCTACTTGCCTCGATAACGTGTTTTGTGATTGCATACCGCTTCAGAAGTCAGTAATTTCCAATTTGACATCTGACCACTGTGGCTTACTCATCTCATTTAGTGGGAAAATAATCAATGATCCCCCTAAGAAGTTTACCTGCAGACCAGTAACTACAAAACGTTTAGAAAACTTTAAAAATAAACTAAATGAAAGCATATCTAATATTATCTACACACCGAGCGACCCCAATAAGCTCTATAAAAACTTTTTTGATTGCATAAAAAATGAATTTAATAGTAACTTCCCCGAAAAGGAAATTACGCTTGGAAGTCGAAGTAAATTTAGTGATTGGGCTACTAAAGGGATTTTCAAAAGTAGACTCCGACTGTACGAACTGTACGATATGAAAACATATAATAATAGTCCTGAATTTGTGGGCTACGTTAGAAACTATTCAAAATTGTTTAAGAAAGTTTGTACTTTAGCAAAATCGTACTTTATTCGTGATAAAATAGTAAACTCGAAGAATAAAATTAAAACAACTTGGGAAGTTATTAACCGAGCAAGTGGTAAGTTGAAACAACAAACTTCGTCGCATGTATTTAAAATTAATGATGAAGTTATCAAAGGCGATAAACATGTCGCTGAGGCCTTTGAGAAGTTTTTTACAAACATCCCTATAGCTACTACGGCAAAATTAAACTCTTCCGCTTCTGAAGCTTGCATATTGTTGGAAACTAGTGTTTCTTCATGTAATACTTCGTTTAGTTTTGAACATACTAATTCAGCTAGCATTTTGAAAACCTTTAAGTCACTGAATATAAAAAATACAAATGACCTATTTGGTATGTCAGTAAAGTTTATAAGTAATATTATAGCCGACATAGCTCCTTTTCTAGCAGATATTTTTAATAATTGTATCGATAGAGGTGTTTTTCCTGACATGATGAAATACAGTAAAGTCATCCCTTTATACAAATCCGGGAATTGTCAAGACCCTGGAAATTTTCGTCCAATTTCAATTCTGCCTGCTCTTAGCAAGATCTTTGAGAAAGTAATAAATGAACAGTTACTGGCACATTTTACATCTAATAAGCTTTTTCATTCAGAGCAGTATGGATTTATTAAGGGCCGATCTACAACTGATGCAGGTGTCGCTCTTCTAAAGCACATCTATGGGGCATGGGAGAAGTCACAGAACGCTCTTGGTGTGTTTTGTGACTTATCTAAAGCTTTTGACTGTGTTGATCATCGAACACTCATTCTCAAGCTCCAACACTATGGAATTAAAGGAGCGTCACTAGAACTAATTCAGTCATATCTTGACTCTAGGTTACAAACGGTTGATGTCAATGGTATCTTATCATCGGGGTCCCCTTTAAAGATAGGTGTACCTCAAGGATCGATCCTAGGACCATTCTTGTTTCTTATTTACATCAATGATTTACCTTATTTTGTGGATAACCTATGCAAGATTGTATTGTTTGCAGATGACACGTCCTTGATATTTAACATGGACAGGTCTAAAAACTGTGTTGACGAGGTAAATAATACACTCGCGAAAGTTTCCAACTGGTTTAGTATAAATAATTTACAACTTAACGCCAAAAAAACGAAATGCGTAAGTTTCATTTTACCTAATGTTACTAGTGTGTTATCATCGCTTAAGTTAAACGATAATAATTTAGAAGTAGCAGACTCGACAGTTTTTCTCGGTGTAACTTTGGATTCCAAATTGCAATGGAATCCACACATAAGTAATTTGTCAGGTAGGCTTAGTTCAGCGGTTTTTGCTGTTAAAAGGGTTAGACAGCTCACTGATGTTGAAACGGCTCGTTTGGTATATTTCAGCTATTTTCACAGTATTATGTCCTATGGCATCTTACTTTGGGGAAAGGCAGCGGATATCCAAACGATATTCGTTTTACAGAAGAGAGCCATTAGATGCATCTACAAACTTAGTGCTAGGACATCATTAAGGGAAATATTTAAAGAAATAAATATTCTCACTGTGGCTAGCCAATATGTTTATAACTGTATCCTGTACGTACATCAAAACATACATATATTTGCGAAAAAATCAGATATGCACGACAGAAACACTAGAAATAAACACAAAATCGCATTACCTCGTTTTAGGCTGCAGAATTAATTATAAGATTCCAAATGAAATTGTAAATTTACCTTATGCAAAGTTTAAAAATCGTATAAAAAAGGTGTTAATGGAAAAAGGCTACTATTGTACAAATGATTATTTGAATGATAAATGTGTGTGGAAGTAAAAAAAAATTCTCTTGTCTCTTTATCAGTTTATATAAATTATGTAAGAAACATTAGCATTGTAAAATACTTTTAAAATGGAATATGTACACTGGGTCCTACAATGTAGTTGTATGTACTTTAAATTTAGTTTTTCAAGTTTTTGGTTGGATGGCCTGGGTCTCAGTAGTCATTCTCACTATAATGTCTCTGGGGTGGTGGCGCTATGTGGCGGGTTATTTCATTCACTCTAAAATGGTTGAGTGAGATGATGGCTGACACATACGTCATACTTGTGAACAGGTGCCACCTTTGGGGACTGGTCGACTGGGACTCAATCTGTTCTTATGTATTTAATAATTTTTATTCTATACCTGAAAGAGGTAACTGTATGGCCTAGTACTAGAACAAGTACAAGTATATAAACTTATTGGACAAATATTGTTACAAAACTTGGCGATTGAAAAGAGCAACTATCGAGTTTCTTGCCGCTTCTTCTCGGTAGATGACTGCATTCCGAAGTCGGTGGTAGATTCAATGTGTTGTTTTTTATTGTTATTGACGATTCATAAGTGCTTTTATGAGGCCTATTTGAATAAAGTATATTTTGATTGATTGATTGATTGATTGAGGACCGCGAGTTTGTATCTCGCTATGGGTTGGACGTCAAGTAGGTCAAGAGCGGCGAGGCTATCTTCACGTTCCCCGACTGCCCCATCAAGAGCCCCGGAGCACCGCAGAAGATTGCCTACTTGGCAGATTCTTATATGAGGATGGTGAGTTTTCCATCATTATCATCATCATCAGCCTATCGCATTCCAGAGATGGACATAGGCCTCTGCATTCAGCCCAATCCTCGGCAACTCGCATTCAGTGACGTATTAAGCCTACTTGATGCCCTAAGCAATCCACGCCTGCGGGCCCCCCTATCCGTGTGTCAACTAGAATTTTGTGCTTCTTCTGATGCCCCCCCAGACGTGATGCCCTGGGCAATTGCTTAATTCGATTAAGGGTTAATCCATCACTGCTCGCATCTAGCTGCTTCCAGCCATCTTGCGAAAATTGCCACACGACAACTCCTTAAGAACCTGTCAAAAAGTGTCTTGTCATCAAATTATTATCTGTAAGCATTGATATATGTACAAAAGCCCGTAAGGGACTTTTTTCCGTATTCTTGCACAATAATGAGTGATATCATCTTATGAGTCACTCACTATTCATAATTATAGTTGCCTAGTCATTATTTTTTCCCCTCGCATCTTGTTTATTATAGTAAAGTACAATACATAATACATGATCTTATTATTTTAAACAATGAAGACATTACCGATTTCAATTTCACGTTTGTGGTGTCTTAAGCTGAAAATAGCTTCTATTCTTTTATTATAATAACTTTATTGATACAATAGTTCATAGTTTTAGGATTTTGGGATTTACATAATTCATTATCGGTTTATCGACAATAATAAATTGAAAAAGTTTTTTTTTCTTTATTGGGAGGCAAAAGAACAAGAGGATCACCTGATCGTAAGTTATCGCCGCTGCCCATGGACATCAACAACCGCACAAGGCTCGCAGATGCGTTGCCTGCCTTTTAGACCCCATACCTTCCCCAACTGAGCTCTGGCGACCTAATTCACTAGCAGAAGCATAGCACAACAGTTACGAAGTGCTACTTCACTGTGGTCTTCTGTAAGATGGACGTACTTCCCCAGAAGAGCGGCTAAATCGAGTGGAAGTTCACTATGTTCTACCTGTTTTAAAAATCGATATCGCTCAGAAATCTCGACGTTTGAACCACATAAAGAACTTAAGATGTAAATGTGTGTGTTAGTGTTTGTTTGTATTCCTTAGTGTTGTGTTATTTCAATTTGTGATTTCATGTAACCTACCTTTTATTATTGTAATTGGTCTTTTGTGTTGTTTTAATTAAGAAAAATATAAATCTACACAAATAATGTAAAGAGAAAAGATTTGTATTCAAAAACTAGCGGGCGCCCGCGACTTCGTCCGCGTGGGTTTCGGTTTCTTTATCACCTATTTTTGCCGTTATGGGTGGATTTTTCAAATAATCTTTAAAAGAGGATGCCTACGTCATATTATCTTTATGAATGCAAAGTCTCAGCCCGATCGGTTAAAAATTGACGAAGTTTCATACTAACGTTCATTCCCTATTTGACCCCCTTGGGGGTTGGAATTTATCAAAATGATTGCTAAAGCGATGCCTACGTCATAGTAGCTTTATGTATGCAAAGTCTCAGCCCGATTGGTTAAAAATTAACAAAGTTTCATACTACCGTTCATCCCCTATTTTACCCCCTTGGGGGATGGAACTTATCAATCTCATTGATTAGGCGATGCCTACGTTAGAGTAGCTTTATGAATGCAAAGTCTCAAGCCGATCGGTTAAAAAATGACGAAGTTTCATACTAACGTTCATCCCCTATTTTACCCCCTTGGGGGTTGGAATTTATCAAAATGATTGCTTAGGCGATGCCTACGTCATAGTAGCTTTATGTATGCAAAGTCTCAGCCCGATTGGTTTAAAATTGACAAAGTTTCATACTACCGTTCATCCCCTATTTTACCCCCTTGGGGGTTAAATTAATCAAAATCCTTTCTTAGCGGATGCCTACGTCATAACATCTACCTGCATACCAAATTTCAGCCCGATCCGTCCAGTGGTTTGGGCTGTGCGTTGATAGATCACTATGTAATCAGTCAGTCAGTCAATCAGTCAGTCACCTTTGAGTTTTATAGATATAGACTACTGCTCCGATTTGAATAATTCTTTCACTGTTGGCTAGCTACACTATCCCCGGTGACCATAGGGCACGGGGGGATATTTAAAAACAGAAATTACGCGCGGATAAAACCGCAAGCGAAAGGCTAGTAAATAAATAATCACACATCACGCACACAAATAAATAAACAACGAAATAACAACGGGCCCGTTGTTGGTCGGTTGGTCAGAGACCCTGGCTACAAAACCGAGGGTCGCGGGTTCGAATCCCGCTAGGGGCAAATGTTTGTGTGATGAACATCGCCATTTGTACTCGAGTCATGGATGTTTATAAACTTATTTAAGTATGTCTATCCGTTCCCTAGCTTCCACAGTACAAGCTTCGAGCTTAGTTTGGGGCTAGGCAATTGGTGTGTTCGTCCAAGGCATTTATTTATTTTATTCATAACTTAGAAGGGTAATTTCTCTCAGACAGGCGCGCGGGCTCGAGCGAACATCTCGTTCAACACGTCGTTGCCCGTGATATTCGGCGTGAAGAAGTACGCGGACGCGCTGGTGAAGGTCGTCCAGCGTAAGAACATTAACGTCAACTACAAGACGGTGCTGACGGAGGTCCGGCATGACAAGAGGGAGGCTACTTTCAGCAGCATGGCGGATAAGACGAAGGTGAGATACCCTTATGTTTTTTCTATACTAGGTAATTACTTACTTGTTATATTGAATTGATTTTAAAAAAGGCATAACTGCTGAGTTTCTTCCGGCGTCTCTTCTCAGCAGGCAGGTACTAAGTGACTCAAATTGCTGTATAAATTATTTCATTTCATTTACTTGAGAACTTCATACCTTGAAAATGATTCAACAATATTCAATCATTCAGTATAAAAAAACCTTTTTCTGACAGGTCCATCTTATATGTTTTCGCCGGTATTTTTATGGAGTCAAAATTGTGGCTTTAATTTTGCACTACTCACTTGAGATAAATTTCCTCACTTAGCCATTCATGCATTCTACGTATTTGGTCGACCGTAAAACTTGGACACATAACCGAACATCGGCTAAAAGAAGAAATTTATTATGTCATGTTTAAGGCATTGAACCTCAATATGTAAATCTTTTAGGTATCATTCAAATAACACCTCACTTATTGTAATAATTACAGACGGCCACAGTCCCGTTCGACTTCCTCCACGTGACGCCGCCGATGTCCCCACCCGAAGTGTTACGCACCAACAGCGAGCTGACGGACTTGAGCGGCTTCCTCGACGTGGACAAGTTCACATTGCAGCACAAGAAGTACCCCAACGTGTACGGCATCGGCGATTGCACCAACACGCCTAATAGCAAGACTGCCGCCGCTATCGGTGAGTCTTCAGATTAATTAATACCATAGATGTTCCTGTCACTGAGTGTACTTACCAAAGCTTGAAAAATACACCTAATTCTGTTTCTCTTAATAACAGAACACGACGGTAAAAAAATTGAAATTAAGGAAGGTATTCGAAGATTGAAGTTCTTTTGTAAAGGTTAATATTTATGAAATAATAACATTGTGCGTGGGTACAGATTGCGAGAAGGAGGTAAAAAGAATTTGGGCGAGACAATCAGTTTGTTAGGCCGCGAGAATACGAGTGTCTACTATGTTGCTCTATCACACGTGATTCATAATGAGGAGAAAAATATAGCAAAACTCGTAAATTATTTGCTTCATATATTGATACTAGCGGCCGCCCGCGACTCCGTCCGCGTGGATTTCTTTTTTTCGAAATAAAAAGTAGCCTATGTTCTGTCTCAGGGTCTAAAGATTGTCTGTACCAAATTTCATCAAAATCGGTTGCGAGGTTTAAGCGGGAAAGCGTAACAGACAGACAGACAGAGTTACTTTCGCATTTATAATATTAGTTGGGATTCATTAAATAGGGTGAGTCTCTCTATAGATGGAGAATGATGACATCGTATATTGATGTAGGATGGAGGGTGAATGCGACAGATAGCGTGCGAGCGAGAGAGTGCATGCAATGTGAGAAATTTGGTATACGGGTAGAGTATAGGTTGACTTAGGTGATAGGATAATTTTTATCTCGATTAAATGCTCCCACGGGATAAACGAAAATCCGCGTGAACGAAGGCGCGGGCGGCCGCAAGTATCATAATAAATATTTAGACGTGTTCTGCGCTTTCTCTCATTCTGTTCCCGATCCTACGTTGATAATATTCAACATAACATGTAGTTAACTATTCTCATTCCTATCTCCAGCGAAGCAGTGCTTCGTGCTAGAACAGAATCTACTAAGCACGATGCAGGCGGCGGACCCGGGCGCGCGGTACGACGGCTACGGCGCCTGCCCGCTGCTCACCGAGTACGGGAAGTGCATCCTGGCAGAGTTTATATACGATGGAGTGCCGCACGAGACGCTGCCTTTTGACCAGGTGAGCTTTTATGATACACAACATTCAAGGGTGAGGCTCCACCAAAGCTGAGATGTGTGCTGTGGAGCTGAGATGTCTTTCAAAAATAAAATTGTGTTATTGACACATCTCATCTCCATTCAGAGGTGCGATTCACTAAGCGCAAATGTCATCAACTCAGCTTCGGCAGAGATCGCTGTGCGGAGATGTGTAACATTTGTCTGGCATGCTGGAAGAGAGATGTGTCGAGACAAGACATACGAGCAGCGTGCCGTGAGTGTTGTCACTCCGCAAAAAAATGATTCTATGTATTGAAATAAAACACCCGATGCCAATCATCATACGTTATTTTCATTTAATTCCATTCTATTGATATTACAGGCCCGAGAGAGCACGATAGCATATCACATGAAGAAGGAACTATTCCCCTTCCTCTACTGGAATGTCATGCTGAAAGGCTACTACCACGGACCCGAGTTCGTTCGTCGCATCGTCAACCCATTGGCTAAGAACTAAAGTAGACTCCACTGGCATGGCAAAGTATACTCTAACTTGTTCTATTTAAGGAACAGATTAGCGTACGTCGAGTCCCACTAGCTGGGACAGAATCTACGTGCAATACTAAAATGCTACTTTATAAGCAGTAATATTCATTTGTGGTCCTGTTCTTATAAATATAACAACACCGACAGCGACATAAGAGCACGTTTTTAATAACTATCTTTATTTCTCGTGGAATAGGGTTTACTATAACATATACTCGTACGATTTTAAAAGCGTTGAATATACTTGCAGAATGTAAGGTATACTGATGGTTTGTTTATGAAGTAAGGCATGTTTTTGTAAATGATTCAATTTGTTTTGTAAGTCTTTTACTGATAAAATATATACATCACCCATGAACTTTCGTTTTTAATATTTGGATGGTGCTAAATAATTTGTTATTCTAAAAAGGACTGTATTCTTTATTCTTTGACATAGATCGTATATTGTTTTGTATATTTGTAAGAAAAGTTTATTATTGGTTGTTTTATACAAATCAGAACTAATTAACAAATTGTTATGACAAAATTTTGATGTGATAGTTGATGTTGTTTTATATCGATTTATGTAAATAATATATTTATGTATACATCCATCATGTGCATTATACGAAATTATATTTATTTTGTGTATTATTTTTCACCATTGATAAGTTCATTATCTTATAAGGTAAAAATAAAAATTCCTAAATTTATTGACGCATACGGGCATTTCTCGGGTAATAAATGGATATTTGAGACTTTTACAACGAACTGTATTGTACACTGTCAAGTTTACTGTATCGGTTGTTAATCTAGTAGGCATACAAATATCATTTTGACTTTGTAGCAAACTAAAACCACGTATTACTAAATTTTAGTAAAAATGAAATGGGTGTAAATTTAAAATTAATAAGTGTCGTTGTAAAGTTAGTCAGAAACTATGGAGTACAGCCGTCGAGGAAGGAACAGAGGTAAATTTAATAATACTTTAAAGTGTTTCTTATATAACCGATGAGACGCTATGCAGATGACGGGCGGGTTGGTCTCTTTGAACGAGCTCGGTACGGGCTGAGTCACGATGCTCGGGCAAAGGGACCGGCCCGCCTCGCCGCATTTCTAGCGCCCACGTATTGCCATCTAGCGGATTTTTCAATCGCAAATTCCGTCATTGCAAAGTTGTAAGTGTATGATATTGTGTCGAGATGTCGCGTGTTGGTGGCGGGCGGCGGCGCGGGCGGCTGCGGCCTGGCCTGGCGCTGCGCGCGGCGTCTGCCGCCGGGGGACGTCGTGTTGGTGGAGCCGTCCAAGGTATATATTACCTACATTGCTTTGACTTCGTGATAAAGATATCACGGGATCGGACCAAGGAACGCAAACAATTTTTTAAGGAAAATAATTTGTACGAGTATTAACAGCGTGCAGTCCAAACAAGCGCCGCCAATCGTTTTTATTTAATATTTATGAATTTAAGATAAACTAACTCTCTGTAGGGTAACAAAGAATAACATTTATGATTTTATATAACTGACTTTTGTTCCATTGTCCATCATTAGTACAATATAATGTTTTAGATTATGGCTATCTTTAAGTTAAAAGAGTATTTAAAGTAGATTTTAAAAAAAACATAAATGTTTTTCTTTTGTGGCCGCCCAACAGAGCGTTTTTTTATCTAACTATCTTATGGGTGCCTTCCCAATCTCGTTTTGTTAGCTCGGTAAGGCGACTATGATGAACGAGTAAGATGCACAAGTATGTAGGTTTTGTGAATTCTTTCAGATTCACTACTATCAACCCGGTTTCACCCTCGTCGCGGCTGGCATTAACAAGTTCAGCGCCATTATGAGACCTCAAAAGTCGGTGTTGCCCCCAGGCATCCGGTGGATACAGGTTAGTTAATTCTTAGAGGACTAAAAGAAGGACGCCAATTCAATAAAGAAATGAATATCCCATTCACACAAACCGCCGGTCCAGTATGGTGACTACGTGTATAGACCTCTATATCTGGAGAAAACCTACTGCCAGCTGTGAATTGGAACAAGCTGATGATGGTAATTATGTTGTAGGTTACACCTAATTATATAATTATGCACTAAACATGATACAGATAGATATGGTCATCTACAAAATAAAGTATGTTAAATCAAACTTGATAGACCTGACTGACCAGTATATTTTTTATTTATTTCCGAGCCATCTTATTATTTATTTGGTGTGGCCATTATTCCAGGACAGCGTAGTGGATTTCGACCCATGCAACAGCTGCGTGTTCACGAGCGCCGGCGACAAGATCTCCTACGACTTCATGATCGTGGCCGTCGGTCTCGTCAACAACTACGATGAGGTAAGGAAATAAATTATCCAAACGTAGATAGGTATATTAGAGGGGAATCTTTCTGTAATTTGTTTAAAATAACAATGCATCACATATTGCTTTTTCTGGGGCTTTTTAGTAAGGTTTAAACGCTTGATGTGCCATGGGTGGTTATTATTATGATGGTCATGATTGGAGGAATTGTATACGAATATTTAACAACAATTAATGCCACATTATGTTAATGTTACCACATATTAGATAATCTGTGGTTTCAGTTTGGCTCTGAACTGGCGCGATCTGCTCTTCCTGTTTCTTAGCAAGGATGTTTGACTTTAAAATATTTTTCCAGATACCCGGCCTAAAGCAAGCTCTAGACTTGCCCCTTAGCGGCGTATCGACTATCTACGACCCTTGCTACTGTGCTAAGACGTGGCATATCGTAAAAACATTCCGTGGCGGTCACGCAGTGTTCACGTTCCCGCGAGGTGGGAGCAAGTGCTCCGGCGCTGCGCAGAAGATTATGTACCTGGCAGATGACTACTGGACTAAGGTAGGGTATAGTCTTTATACTCAAAGTATTCCTAGCTATCCGGTCTCAAGACAGCTCTAGACGCGTCCCACAGAGGCATGTCGACTAACTACGACCCCTGCTACTGCGCTAAGACGTGGCGGAGTGTGAGCACGATGCGTGGCGGTCACGCGGTGTTCACGTTCCCGCGAGGGGGGAGCAAGTGCTCCGGCGCTGCGCAGAAGATTATGTACCTGGCAGATGACTACTGGACTAAGGTAGGATATACTCAACATGCTAGATATCTGGTCTCAAGGCAGCTCTAGAAGCGATCCACAGCGCGGCGTATCGAATAAATACTTACGACAGCGCTAAGACATACTAGGACTACAATATACTTACATACGTAAAATTAAGTAATTCCAAGTAATTTATTTAAAAATTAAGTCCTGCTCTATTAAATCGTTTAACTTCGCTATTATTAGCCCGCAAATGTCATGATGCGAAGGTGGAAGAGGAATGACGCGCATTCTACAGACCGGCAAACTCGAACGCATACATTTCGCCCTCCCCAAAAATATCAAGAAACACCAATAATGAAATCTCTCATTAACAAATTCTTGCAGAAAAAACTCCGCCCCCTAACGAGCATATCATACAACACGGGTGGGGATTCCCTCTTCGGAGTAGCCAAGTACCGCGCCGCCCTCGAGCGAGTGGTGCAGCGGAAGAAGATCGCTGTCAACTACTGTTTGGAGCTCAGTCGTTTGGAGACCGGCGAAGCGGTGTTTGACTGTGCAGGGCAGGTATGGTGCAGATCACTTGCACTCAAATTGTTATTTTAAAGCGGTTGACTCCTTCCGTGTGGATTTCAGATCCCTTTTTCGCAATAAAAGGTAGCCTATGTTCTATTTCAAGATCTAGCTAGAGGTTGTCTGTGCCTTTCATCAAAATCGGTTAAAATTTTTAAGCCAGAAAGCGTCACCGAGCGTGCCGCCTCATTGTAGTCCACTGCTGGGCGTAAGCCACGCCCTGGGCAGGCGGGTTGGTGTTTATACCTCTATGGTGGACTATACAACTCTGAATCATACTTAGTCGCTTCTTACGACTCCCGTCAAAAGAAATGGCGTAGTACCTACCTACACTCAACTGGCATTATGACTTTCTAATTCGTAGATTCCCTCTACTTCGTAGTGTATCACAACTCCGTTCAACATCTTGCACGTGACGCCGCCCATGGCCCCGCCCGCGTGCCTGCGTCGCTGCAGCGCGCTGGTGACCGCGGCTGGCTACCTGCACGTGCATCCGCACACGCTGCAGCACACTGCCTTTGCGAATGTCTCATTACGCATCATCATTAGGCTATTACCTACTGTCGAACGTCTCTCTCAGATAGGGGGCTATGTTCGTAGTCACCATTCCGGGCAGGCAAATTAGACCACAGTAGGGAGGCCGATAAAGCACAATGGGACGACGCTGTCCATCCCCCCTCCCACTCAGAATGTATTCGGATGAGGAAGAGGGCGAGCAAAGCGCTCGAGCCGGCTCATGGGCTCTTGCCTACCGTGCCCCGGGCCCCTGCGGAGCCGCTGCGTTTGAAAATAGGCAGGCGCGTATAACAACCACCGGCAGAACTGGGGAAGTACTATTCTAAGCTGACACTACAAGGCTGGTTCTCTAATCCCCCAGAGCATCACACCCCCGTTCACCGTCCTGCACGTGACGCCGCCCATGGCCCGCCCCCCTGCCTGCGTCGCTGTAATGAGCTCGTTACCGCGGCCGGCTACCTGCACGTGCACCCGCACACGCTGCAGCACGCTGCCTTTGCGAATGTCTTGATCAGTCCGTTACAGTCCACTGCTGACAACAGGCCTCCCGTAAATATGGGGTCATACACATAGACACCACAGTGGGCAGCAGAATAGGTTAAGAAAAAACAGGGGATCGCTACTGCCCTTCCCCCCTAAGTGTCACTTTGTCGATTCTTTCGACAAAGTGTAGTACTAAGTATTTAAGGAAGGATAAACGATACCTAGGATACATAAGGCACATGTCCCCAGAGCATCACAAACCGTTCACCGTCCTGCACGTGACGCCGCTCATGGCCCCGCCCCCCTGCCTGCGTCGCTGCGGCGCGCTGGTGACCGCGGCCGGCTACCTGCACGTGCATGTGCACACGCTGCAGCACGCTGCCTTTGCGAATGTCTCATTACGTATCATACTGTCGATTGTAGGCCTCCATCAGATAGGGGGTTATGTCTGTAGGCACCATTCCGGGCAGGCGAATAAGACCACAGTAGGGAGACCGATAAAGCACAATGGGACGACAATACCCATCCTCCTCCCCCTTATAATGTAGCATAGACGCTTCTTACAACAACTGAGAAGACCTAAGGAAGTACTTTTGTAGGCTATCACAAGACTGATTCTCAAATCCCCCAGAGTGCACACGCATACGCTGCAGCACGCAGCCTTTGCGAATGTCTCATTTAGTGCCGTCATTGGTTTGTTGAAGTCCACTGGTGGACGTAGGCCACGTCCTGGGCAGGCGGGTTGGTGACGGTACCTCTATTGTGGGCTATACAGCAAAGAATGACGCTTCTTACGACACCATCGGAAGAAATAGGGTAGTACTACTATTCTCAACTGGCCTTATACTTCGCAGAGCATCACGACCCCGTTCACCGTCCTGCACGTGACGCCGCCCATGGCCCCGCCCGCGTGCCTGCGTCGCTGTAATGAGCTCGTTACTGCTGGCGGGTACCTGCACGTGCACCCGCACACGCTGCAACACGGGGCCTTTGCGAATGTCTTATTACGCAACATCATTATGCTATTGCACTGTCGACCGTCTCCCTCAGGGGGTTCTGTCCATAGTCACCATTCCGAGCAGGCGAATTGGACCACAGAAAGAAGACCGATTTAACACAATGGGACGACGCTACCCGCCTTCCTCCTCCTCAGAATGTGGCTTAGCCGCTTCTTACGACAATCATGTAAAGAACTGGGGAAGTTACTATTCCAGGCTGACTACAAGGCTGATTCTCAAATCCCCCAGAGCATCACAACCCCGTTCACCGTCCTGCACGTGACGCCGCCCATGGCCCCGCCCGCGTGCCTGCGTCGCTGTAATGAGCTCGTTACCGCGGCCGGCTACCTGCCCGTGCACCCGCACACGCTGCAGCACGCTGCCTTGGCAAATGTCTCATTTCGCATCATACTGTCGATTGTAGGCCTCCATCAGATAGGGGGTTATGTCTATAGGCACAAATCCAGGTGCGAATTGGTGAACACAGTAGGTAGACCGATAAAACACAACAGGATGACGCTACCCCTCCCCCTACCCTTCAGAATGTGGATTAGTCGCTTATTACGAGAAGAACTGGGGAAGAGCTATCCTAGGCTGACACTACAATGCTGATTCTCAAATTCCCATAGGAATCATAAGGCATATGTCCCCAGAGCATCACAACCCCGTTCTGTTCTGCACGTGACGCCGCCCATGGCCCCGCCCGCGTGCCTGCGTCGCTGTAATGAGCTCGTTACCGCGGCCGGCTACCTGCACGTGCACGCGCACACGCTGCAGCACGCAGCCTTTGCGAATGTCTTGATCAGTCTGTTACATACAGTCTACTGCTGACAACAGGCCTCCCGTAGATATGGGGTTATGCTCATAGACAACACAGTGTGCAGCAGAATAGGTTAAGAAAAAACAGGGGACCTCTTCTGCCCGCCCCCTAGAGTGTTACTTTGTCGTCTTTTTCCACGAAGGGTGTAGTACTATTTAACGAAGGATAAACGACACAAGGGACTCATAAGGCATCAATGTCCCCAGAGCATCACAACCCCGTTCACCGTCCTGCACGTGACGCCGCCCATGGCCCCGCCCCCCTGCTTGCGTCGCTGTAATGAGCTCGTCACCGCGGCTGGCTACCTGCACGTGCACCCGCACACGCTGCAGCACGCTGCCTTTGCGAATAACTCATTAAGTGTCATCATAGGTTGATGGTTGTAGGCCCTCCCCCAGATACATAGTCGCACCAAAAAGAGGCTGATCAATAATGCAATCATAACATAGTTATCACGCTGGGCAGGCGGTTTAGATTTAAGTAACGTGAACTGAGGTTACACAGAGAAGAGTTGCTGTTCAAGACCTGTAATGATCCTTTTTGGCTTCTTACGTAGTCATCGGGAAGAAATGGGATAGTAACAACTGTTTTAACCTAACTCTACAATTCCGAATCTTCTAGAATATTACAACCCCGTTCACCGTCCTGCACGTGACGCCGCCCATGGCCCCGCCCCCTTGCCTGCGTCGCTGTAATGAGCTCGTTACTGCGGCCGGCTACCTGCACGTGCATCCGCACACACTGCAGCACGCTGCCTTTGCGAATGTCTTGATCATTTTATTACAGTCCACTGCTGACAACGGGCCTCCCGTAGATATGGGGTTATGCTCATAGACAACACAGTGTGCAGCAGAATAGGTTAAGAAAAAACAGGGGACCTCTTCTGCCCGCCCCCTAGAGTGTTACTTTGTCGTCTTTTTCCACGAAGGGTGTCGTACTATTTAACGAAGGATAAACGACACAAGGGACTCATAAGGCATCAATGTCCCCAGAGCATCACGACTCCGTTCACCGTCCTGCACGTGACGCCGCCCATGGCCCCGCCCCCCTGCTTGCGTCGCTGTAATGAGCTCGTGACCGCGGCCGGCTACCTGCACGTGCACCCGCACACGCTGCAGCACGCTGCCTTTGCGAATGTCTTCGGTGTGGGCGATTGTCTGTGCACGCCGAATAGCAAGACTGCTGCGGCTGTTGGTAAGTAAGGCTTTTGTTTTTTTACTCTTGCTGGGTAATCGACCAATCATTTCGTTAAGGAAGCGTTGTCTGCACAACTCTGTAAAATATTTATATTTGTTTGAAGAACAAACAAAGATATGTAATATGTAAAGCAATATGCACTCTCATCAATAATATTATAAATACACCCTTAACTCCATAATCCGGACTGTAACCATATTTCAATCAATATACATACGTAAGTGCGATTACCTACTACCTATGCTTTTGCTTCAACAGTTCGATCTGTAGTAGGTACCTAAATAGATTTTTTCTTGTCATATTGTTAAAGTGGTAGAAATTTTGTCTTTCCCTACATTTCACACTTGCAACACAATTACGTATCGAGACTTTTGCATATTTTGTCCTACCAGCCCGCCAAAGTGGCGTAGTGGAGCAGAACCTATTCGCAGCTATGTTCGGAAAGGACCTGCCCGCTCGGTACGACGGGTACGGCGCCTGCCCGCTGCTCACTTCGTACCACACCGGCATACTTGCTGAGTTCGTGTATGGGAAGCGGCCGTGTGAGACCTTTCCTATAGACCAGGTAAATACATATTCCTAATGATTCCCCCCTACCCGCCGTCTAAGCGGCTGGAGCGCAACCTATTCGTAGCTATATTCTGTAAAGACTTCTCCGTACGGTACGATCGGTACAGAGCCTGCCCAGCCCACTGCTCACTTCATACCATACCAGCGTACTGGCTGAGTTCCTATATAAGAAGCGATCGTGTGAGACCTTTTCGCTAGACCAAGAAAGGGAAAGAGTGGTAAATGCTATGTTCGGTTTAGACTTCACCGCGGGGTACGACGGGTACGAAAAAGAAAGGGTTTTTTGGTTGTGTTGAATTGAAGGTGCAGACAAAAGCGCCGCTCCGCGTGTCAGGTGGAATATTGCTGACATTTTACCGCCCTTATGCCAGGGCCATAATAAGCGCTACATTTTACCGCCCTTATGCCAGGGCCATAATAAGCGCTATTATTAAACTACAGCTGTTTACCTTGACTACTAGTCAATACCAGGCTTCCCAATACCATGACACGGATAACGCCAGAATGTTTCAAACTTCCTTACTTTTTGACTTTTACAGAGCAAAGAACGCCGCTTATTCTACTATCTCAATACGAAGGTAATGCCATATATTTATTGGAATAAGCTAATAAAGGGAAAATGGGATGGACCGGCTAAAATACGAAAAATCATCAACCCTTTTGGGAAATAGTATGCATTTGTATATTCATATTTGTAATTAAACCATGCTTCCTTTAAGGATAGTTTTTATTTTACTAAAAATAAATGTTTAATTGGATTCAATACATAAAAAAACTAAACTTAAAATTAAATAGGTACCTATAGCATATAACTTTGACATAATAGTAAAATAAACATCACACATTAGGTATAAAAATATTTTATACGTAGATTTTATCCACAAAACAATACTCATACTACATCTAAATACTACTCATTAATTCAGTACGAAATCAAATCATCAGTAATAATAAAGTTTAACTTCGATTGTACGCATTCACTTTTAATTAATCTCATTATTGCAAAACGTTAACTAGACAATAAAATTCTATGAGTAAACAAACTTGCCACGTTTGTAGCGTTTTTCTACATACCAATATCGGCTGATATAATTTTTTATTTAAAAAGACTGAAAGCTTTTGTGAACTTCTGTGTCATCTGTCATCACACAAACATTTGCCCTTGCGGAATTCAAACCCCCGTCCTTTGGTTTTGTAGCCAGGGCCTCTGACCACTAAACAAACGGGCCTGTCAATTGTATTAACTACTAGCTGACCCGACAGATTTCGTCCTGTCAAAAAAAAATATAATCTGGCAGGGCTGTTTTAAGGGTTTTCCCGGCAATTATTCGATTTTTTTTCTCGCCGTAAGAACCACCCTTGGACTTCAACGAACATTTTAAAAAAGAATTGGCCAAATTGGTCCAGGCTTTGTTGAGTTATGCGCTTACCAACACATTTTGCGATTAATAAATTTATGTTATAGATTATGCTTTATTCAAAGCCTTGAGCTGCTCACTGTGTCCGTTCTTGTCTATATCCCTGGCCTGCTGCTTGCGGCGCCGCGCAGTGGCCTGCAGGATGACGTGGCGCTTCCTCGTGCACACCAGGTAGATGATCAGCCCCATCGCCACGATGGACAGCAATACTATAGCTATGCTCAGGATTAACGTCATGTTGGAGTCGGTGAATAGGGTTTCTATAGGCATCGTGCAAAAAGTATAGAGGGCGCTTAAAATCCCAATTTTTTCCGTGGTTTGTCAGTAGAATTACTGACATTGAGATTTAAAAGTTTTGAATATGAGACACGAGATGGCAGAGTCATCGTTACGCACAGTGCCTAATTTTACAGTTATGCTATCCTTTTTCCCCTTATGAATCACGTGTGATGGAACAAGATAGCAGACGCATGTACTCGTGCCGCCTAAACTGTCAAGAAGGATGACGTCATATTAGCGTCGCCCTCGTCTTCGGTTGAGAGAGACTGAGAGGGGAACAGACTTAAGTGATAAGTTAAGTGAATTCTTGTCGTTTTGGTGGAGACACTCAAACGTGTCATATAGGAGCATCTATAATGGTATTCATTCATCTGAGCAGTTTCCCTACAAGCTTACGTTTTTGACGTTTAACAAAAGTGCGTGATTTGACCTGTCAGTCAAACACCGTATTGTTTGAACTATTAGGCTTTATTCAAAGCCTTGAGCTGCTCACTGTGTCCGTTCTTGTCTATATCCCGGGCCTGCTGCTTGCGGCGCCGCGCAGTGGCCTGCAGGATGACGTGGCGCTTCCTCGTGCACACCAGGTAGATGATCAGCCCCATCGCCACGATGGACAGCAATACTATAGCTATGCTCAGTATTAACGTCATGTTGGAGTCGGTGAATAGGTTTTCTATTGACTGCGATATAATAATTTGACAGTTATTTGTTCATGTATTAATTGACTTAAATTAATACGGAGCCAGAAGTGGTCGCCATGGCCGAAACCGGCCGGGATGGCATCATCATCATCATCATCATCATCATCATCATCAATTTAACAGTTATGCTATCCTTTTTCTCCTTATTATGAATCACGTGTGATAAAGCAAGATAGCATACATCAGTGGCGGATTAAAGGTCCAGAGCGCTCTAGGCAATCACTTTATCGGCGCCCCTGTACCAGCCATAAATGGCCATCCTAATACTAAAAATTTTAACTAGTTGTTTTTGCAATTACGATGACGTTGTATCATCAAACCCTAGACTTTAGTAGACCAGGACCCTTGTACTTACGCTAATGCTTGTAGATATAGATTGTGTAAAAGCTTAAATAATTTATTATTATTAATAAATGAAACAAAATAAGTTTTGAGTTAGGTATTTATTAAAAAAATATACGTAAGTAGTAAAAGAATAACAAACACAAGTTTAAAAATTAAAAATTTCTACGTCTACATTTTTGTTTCGCGAAATTGTCAATAACATCGTCGTAGTTTAAAGACATCAATAAGGTAGATTCAATGTTTAGTATTGCTAACGAATTTAATCTCTTATCTGTCATGGTTGAGCGAAGATAGTTTTTCACTCTCTTTAGGCATGAAAAACTCCGCTCACCACTGCAATTACTGACTGCCGTCGATACGCACATTCGTAAGGCTATGTCAATGTTGGGGTAAATTGTTTCAAGCTCTTTATTTCTCAGAACCTGTAATACCGCGTTCATTGTTCGGGGCAGTTCTCCCTCTCGAGCTATTGTTATTAAATAAGAACGTAGATGGATACATTCGTCAACAAAGCATTTTTCTAAATCATTAAAATACATTGTTACCAACGTACTTGCTCTATTTTGAACTTCTTCGATGTTTAAATTTGTTAAATTACATAAAAATGAAAATTTATTGTAAAAGTTATTGTACGCTTTTCGTCTCTTTTCAAGTTCAACGACAATTCGGTCTATAATTCCTAGATATACTGATACTCGGAATGTGTCCCGACCCGATAATGTAGAAGTTATATCTTCAGCAGATTCATCTGCTGTTAGTTTTCTCTTCCGTATCCTCTTTGTGTCCTTTTCATATTCTTTTACTAATGACAGTTCCAAGGCTTGCTGTTCATATTTATCAAAATTTCCCCTTTCTGTAGAAATTATGTGAATTATACTGTCATACAATTGAACAACAGTACAAATATCAATATCAACGGATTGCAATTTTTTGTTTGTTTTGTTCATGTGAACCAAAATAAAACTCCAAAACACGGTCATGAAGGCAGTTTCTAGCCGTTCTAATTTCAACCTTATACCTTTAGCTTCACTTACAGTAGAACGTTTTTGCGCAGGATTGCTTTCGATAGCAATCAAAACATCGTGAATTTCTGAAAATGACTCATTTAAGCTTTTACAAGCATCGGCTCGAGCTGACCAGCGTGTGTCGGATGGATTTTTGACAGTAGGTTTATTTTTCTTATCATTACCTAGACGTATTTGTGATTGTAGAGTTTCCCATCTTTGAGTTGAAGCTGTAAAAAATGTGTAAATTTCTTGAAGGAGACCAAAGAACCAACAAGCTTCTTGAACGCATTCAGCGGCACATTCACCTACTAAGTTCAGTGAATGTGCGGAGCAGGGTATATAATCTGCTAGGGAACATAGTTCTTTTATTTTCGCCTGTAATCCATTGTATATGCCAGACATATTTGCAGCGTTATCATACGACTGGCCTCTACAGTCCAATATATTAATTTCAAACATGTCTAATGTTTTAATTATAGCATCTGCCATGTCTTGTGATTTGTGGCCGACGTGTGCGATAAACTTCAGAAAACGTTCAACGGGCGTACCATCGGCTTTAACATACCGGATCACGAGAGTTAATTGGTCAATGTGGGAAATATCTGGTGTTGAATCCACTATTATTGAATAATACTTTGATATCTTGATTTCATCTTTTATTTGTGTTAAAACTTTTTTTGCCATCAACTCAATAAATTCGTCACATATTGTAGAACTCAAATAATTGGTACATCCCTTTCCCTTGCCGCCATATTGAGCAATATGTTTACTCAAAAACGGATCAAACTCCGCTATGAGCTCCAGCGTCATTAAATAATTTCCGTTATGAAGAGACCCAAGTTTTTCTTCATGTCCCCTAAAAGATAATCCACGCGATGCTAAAGACTTTACAGTCGCAACCACTCGTTTCAAAACTTCACGCCAATAAGTTAGCTCTTCTTGAATTTGAGCGACGAGCTCATGATCAATACGACCGCCAATGTCAGATCTACGTTGCAAAGCCAAAACACATGTTTTATGTTCACATGAGTTTTCGTGGCTTTCTAATCTAATCGACGCGTTCTTCCAATCATTGAAACCTACATCTTGTTTTCCAAAGCTAGTTCCACCACCAAATAATAAACAAGGTCCACAAAAAACTTTCCCTGTGCTAGGAGAGTAGATAAGCCATTTTCTTGGACGTTTTTCTCTGTTTAACAATTTCCGTTCAAACATTGTTTTTGTCAAAAAACGTGAGACTTTATCTTCATATATTCTCTTACTCAATGAAAAATCTACGTTGATATTTTGATTGAAACCATTTGATGCAATATATTCTTGTGTTTCGTTATTGATACTCCACTTGACTGGGTCACAATCCACGATAATTATTGTATTTTGCGACTGCTGCACAACCTCTACTGCTGACAGTGCTGACGAAGTAGACGGCGTGGGCACGAACAAATCTGGTGGCTGTATAGAACTAGTAGGAGTTTCGCATTGAACAGGGTCGGTAGCAGACACACTTTGAATAATAATTGCGGTAGACAATTCCGAATCATCACTTTTTGGTTTGGAAAAAAATGTCTCAATATTTTTCGTGTGCTTTATTACATTTTGATGTCTTTCTTCTTTCTCTTTAGCTTTCTTTTTATATGATGCACCACTAGGTTTTTTTTTTAATTCACTCATTCTTTGAGAAATACTCTAAAAGGTAATTGATACACACAAATACCACAGCGAGAAAGTAAACAATAGGAGCGTCGAAGCGCGCGTAACTGACTGACGACGACGCGGCGACGTGACGACAAACTTAGTTGCCTCCCCCGCGCTAGCCGCGCCTCTACCCCGCGGCAGGGATCTCCGGAATCTATTGCATGCAAAGTAACATCCGACGCTCGAGAACGACGCAACGACGCAACAAACGCGCAATATTGCATAATACGAGTATATCGATGCTTGTGTTGTGCAATATAATCTATTACAGATCAGCATTTAATTCTTAATCGTTGATATGTTATTGTCTTTATTTATTTAAAAATTCTGAGATCCCGCGCCCCTTGTAACTACGCGCCCCTAGGCACGTGCCTAGTTTGCCTTATTGATAATCCGCCTCTGGCATACATACGTCTACGTATCCTGCCGACTGAACTGTCAAAGGGGAGACGTCATTATCGCATCGCCCTCGTCTTCGGTTGAGAGAGACAAAGAGGAACAGACTTAAGTGATAAGTTAAGTGAATTCTTGACGTTTTGGTGGAGACACATGAACGTGACATAGGGAACATCTATGCCATAGAATACCATAGATTCTATGGTATTCATTAATCTGAGTAGTTTCCCTTCAAGCTTCTGTTTTTGTCGTTTAATAAAAGTGCGTGATTTGACCTGTCAGTCAAACACCGTATTGTTCAAACTATTAGGCTTTATTCAAAGCCTTGAGCTGCTCACTGTGTCCGTTCTTGTCTATATCCCTGGCCCGCTGCTTGCGGCGCCGCGCAGTGGCCTGCAGGATGACGTGGCGCTTCCTCGTGCACACCAGGTAGATGATCAGCCCCATCGCCACGATGGACAGCAATAATATAGCTATGCTCAGGATTAACGTCATGTTGGAGTCGGCGAATAGGTTTTCTATTGACTGTGATATGATAATTTGACAGTTATGCTAGCCTTTTTCTTCTATTTCTTCTTTTTTGTTCATATTTTTCTCTCTATTATGAATCACATGTGATAGCGCAAGCTAGCAGACATACGTACTCTCGCGCCTGAACTGTCAAGTAGGATGACGTCATATTAGCGTCGCCCTCGTCTTCGGTTGAGAGAGACAGAGAGGAACAGACTTAAGTGAAAAGTTAAGTGAATTCTTGACGTTTTGGTTGAGACCAAGTTGAGACACTCAAACGTGACATAAGGAACATCTATGGTATTCATTAATCTGAGCAGTTTCCCTTCAAGCTTCTGTTTTTGTCGATTATTAAAAGTGCGTGATTTGACCTGTCAGTCAAACAGTATTGGCACTATTAGGCTTTATTCAAAGCCTTCAGCTGCTCACTGTGTCCGTTCTTGTCTATATCCCTGGCCTGCTGCTTGCGGCGCCGCGCAGTGGCCTGCAGGATGACGTGGCGCTTCCTCGTGCACACCAGGTAGATGATCAGCCCCATCGCCACGATGGACAGCAGTAATATAGCTATGCTCAGGATTAACGTCATGTTGGAGTCGGTGAACAGGTTTTCTATCGACTGCGATAACTGCAAACGAAAAGGGCGGAATTAAACTATCAAAGTGAATTACTTTCTAAGTGAGCGTTTCCACATAAGCTAAGCTGCGCGAAGCTGGGCAGAAACGTGTAAAAATTGACCAATCACATTGCTCAAAATACACACCTCATCTCCGCTCCGATTCTGATTGGTCAATTTTTACACGTCTCCGCTCAGCTCCGCGCAGTTCGGCATTTGTGGAAACGCACCCTTACTCTCGTAGTTCTGGCGGACAATCTGACATTAATTACATTGTAGAGAGGATTCGTCACAGTATTAAACGCTACAGTTCTTAAACAAGGCTCGGGGCTTAACTAAATACTAAATAGCCAACTTCAAGACTCACGGCTGTAACTAAGTTGTCACATCTGTAATACTCAGACAAATCATCCGGTCCGAACTGGTATTTGAATTCAGAGTTTATGGCCTGGTTAACAGCTTATAAATTCCACTTTGTTTACTTAAGTGATCAAAGTGGAATAATCCTCTAAATGCGACCTACATTGAACACATTCGGTAGCGGTTTTAGGAATTATAATTGCATTTACGGAGAACTACATATAGTAGGTAGGTCGAAGAAAGCTTGAGATGATGATGATGATGATTGTAGGTAGTTACCCGTGGGCCTCCACCTCCAATGTAGTCGCTGCAGAGCGTGCGGTCCGTCCAGTTGTACCAGTGCACCAGCCGCAGCTGCTCCACGGCGCGAGGGGAACCGCATCTGTGAAAATATACATAGTGGATATTTAATCATAAAGGCTAGTTCGTATCTATACAAAATTATTTTTGTGTTAGATAGTCCATTTGACGAGGAAGGCTTTAGGCTATAGTGTATAGCTATGTGTGCGGGAACCGAAATCCATGCGATCGGAGTCGCGGACGGGCGCTTGTCTAGAAATAAAAGAAAAAAAACTGTAGAGATCTGAGGTATTTTCAACGGAGCGGAATCGGTAGGTACTTTATTGGTCTTTGGGTAAGACTCCACCTTAGAGGTGTGTTTTGCGTTATGATAAGAGGTCGTTTTAATTCTATTATTGTATTATGTCGTGAACTTGGCTTTGTTAATAAAAGTTTAAACGTCACTTGTGAGAATGCTGCAGTTTACGATTGGTGGAACTTTGTCTTGGTCCTTCGAGAGGACATGCAGTAGCGTTGGTGGACCTTAGCCCAGCCGGTGCAGTGATGTCGTCTACCAAGTCTGGACAGCGTGTGCAGTCCAGGACCAGCTTGCAGACATACTTTAGCCGAGCGCGTGAAAAAAGTAGTTCGGGGAACGATGTCCTTGCTACACTGTATTGCTGTAGTAGCGGCGGAAACTCTGCTTGCGCGATTTATGTTTGTATGGAAATATCGCAGTTAGTATGTGAGTGCATATCAGCGCCATCTGTATCAAGAAGTTGCCTATTACGCAAGAGGTCGCGGGTTCGATCCCCGCACAGGACAAACATTTGTGTGCATGAACATGTCTGTTTGTCCTGGTCTGGGTGTTATATGTATCTATTTAAGTATATTTGTAATACCACTGTTGATTCTGATGTCTGTAACACAAGTGCTTAAGCTACTTACCACGGGGTCAGATCAATGTATGTGATGTTGTGAAATATTTATTATTTATTATTTATCTGTTGTATCGGAACTAGGTACCTACTCCTTGGTGGCGATGTAGATAGGTCACGATGGCGCAGTGGTTAGCGCGCCCGGCCTGCCATTGCTAAGTTTAAGTAACGTTCTTAAAAGGCCTGTCATCGGATGGGTGACCAAAACATTTAATCTCGAGCTTCTCCATGCTTCGGAAGACAAGTTAAGCCGTTGTTCCTGCGACTGATCTCTACTATGAGAGTGAGGGAATAGAGAGCGCACCTGTGATTGTGCAATCACTTCTTCAGTATAATAAATCGCCACAGACCTGACGTCGTCGAGCAGGTACGCGTGCGACCGGTACAGCAGCGGCAGCAGCTGGTCGAGCAGCCACTGCAGGTCGCAGGCGCAGCGCCAGGGGTTGCGCTGTAAGTCCACGCCGTCCGCCACCGACGCCCATGGTAGTAGATCTCGTGGTAGATTTGTTAGGTTGTTCGAACTGATGTCCAGCTGAGAATGAAAGAAGGTAAGCTGTTTGTTAACCGAGTTCGATATAGAGATAGAGGGACATCTCTCCCAAGACATCGAGGGATGCAAGAGCAACTATTGAATCAATATAGAGCAGGGGCTCACTGCAGCGTCACGTCAGCGCTCATTTAACGAGACACAATTATGTAACTGTTGCGCATTTTGCTTATGTAAGAAGGTACCTGGATGAAGAGATACAAGAAGTAATAATCAAATAATCATTTCTTCTTTTACCTCTTCTGAAGCTGCGCAAATAGATGTGGTAACATCAGGCCCCCGAATCAGTTTTGCTTATATGTAGGTAACCTATACCTACCTATATAGTTAAGCTAGCTGTGCTTTTCAATGACCTTGTTTCGTGTAATATAGTACCAATGCCATGTTTACAGAAGCGTTATCCCTTTAAATAGGTACGAGTACCTTAAGATGAGTTGTTTATATTGATAAAGTACTGATAACAGTAATTTATGGTTGGTTATTATCAGCATAGGACCAACCAAGGCAAGGTTATATTTTTTGTTTTAAGAAATTTCGTTTGCGCCTGCTTTAATTAAACAGGTTTACTAAGTAATTGACTGAATGGTTCTTCAAGCTAAAGAGTGAACGTATGTGGGGATATTTATGCCATGATATTAAACTAACTAGTCGTCTTAACAGGTAGGCAGAGATAAGAACTACTTACCATGCAAACAGCTGTCCCTTCAAAGGCGTTCTGATGTATCTCACTAAGCGAATGGCAGTTTGACAAGTGAAGATCGAAGCACTTATTATCATCAGCCACACTCCGTCCAATCACATTGGTAAACGCTTTCTCTTCCACGAACTTCAACCTTGGAATCTCTTTCAAATGCAATTTCTTAAGGACTATCACATTAGAAAAGTATAATCTTTCTATAGGATTTCCATCCAACCACAGCTCATACAAATTGGGCAAGAATATCACGCTGCATTCTTTGGGAATTTCTTTAAGGAAATTGTATGATAGATCTAGAGTGGCCAGTTTTGGTAACGGTTTTTCGATGTTCAATTCCGATATTTGGTTCCCCATAAGATACAAAGCCTGTAATAAAAACAATAATGCTTAGGTTAGTTTATTTTGAAAAAGCATAATGTAGTTTATCTTCACGTTAACTTTGGACTTCTAAGACACAGACTGTAAGAAACAACTCTAAGACGACGACCGTAATAGTTAATTAAACTCAACAGATTTCTATGACGCCTCAAAAACTAGTCTCTATCAGCGACTTAAAGACAAAACAAATTACCTCCAAGTGACTGAAATCCGCCGAACTATCGTAAATAGTCTCCAGCCTATTGTAAGATAGGTCTATCAACTCTATTCCAGGCGGGAAACTCGGCCAGTGCCGCATCGAGTTCATACGCAGGTTGCAAGTCACCAGACTTGCTGGTAGCTTGAATACTAGCGTTATGTTGTTCTGCTCCAGATTTAGCTCCTTCAAGTTCTTGTAAGATAATAGCGCTTCTTCGTCGACTAATTCAATCTTGTTTTCGGACAGATCTAAGAATTCCCTGAAATTGAAAAGATTGTTCATCATTCAAGCTTTAATTGTTTATTTTGTGGAGGATGTTGATTGCTCTCAAGGAATGATTCAGTGATTTCCATGTCCATATACACATAACAATTGACGAAAAAAAATACACTAGACCCACGATAGCTGGAAGAGTGTTAACGAACCAACAGGGTGGGGAAAGACGTTGAAAGTGCGTAGGTACGTTGGGAACTACTCACAAACTGTTATCTTCAGGCAGTGACTGCTTAGTCAAAGACCGAATTCGATTGCTTTTCAAAGACAACCGCTTCAGTCTTGACAACCCCACACCACCATCGTGCTGCAGCGTCAGGTCCAATATCCCGTTGGTGCTGAGGTCCAGCTCTTCCAAACCAGTCAGTGGCAGGAGAGCTTCTAATGGCACCGATTTTAGCCGATTATTCTGGAGATTAAGCCGTTTCAGATTCTTCAAATTCTGGAATGCCAGTTGGTTGATGTCAGATATCTTGTTATGGGAAAGGTCTAGTTCCTCCAGCAATGGGATGCCTTGCAGCAGGTCGAAGGTGACGCTGGTGAGCCGGTTGCTGGCCAGGGATAGTTCGATGAGGTTCGGCAGATCGCGGAATGGCTCTGGCCAGTATATCTCTATCGCGCTGTTGGATAGCTTCAGCCATTTTATGAGAGGATTCGGTGGTAGTCTGAAATCAGTAGGTAATTAGTATTGTACTTTTTTTTCGTTGTAATAAATCATTCTTATTTAGGTATAGACACAGCGATCAAAAAACCGTTGGAGCTAAGTTAATAATAAATGGGATAGAAAAATCCTCTAACGCTAAAATTAAACTTCAGAAGTTCAAGATCCTTTTATCTTCGACCCACTGATTAGCACGCATAGTTTGCAAACCTGTCGCATCCATCATAATTTGGGAAGTGCCTGACACCATCGGTATGTTTGTTTAACGGATCTAGATTGTTACATGTCTGTATAAAATTCGTATTCATGAAAAGTAGGTAACTACCTACTATAACTCGATTTTTCACTCAAATTGCCTAGCTGAACACTAAACTAGGGCTAGAACATACAGAAATAACAGATACTTTTCCCTGTGGTTGTCGAACCCACGACACTCGGTTACGAGGTGAAGATCACACTCACTACTTAAAACTATCTAGCGGCCCTGTCATTACTGTCCATGATTGTTGTGAGTCCTGAGCCTTATCTTTATTTATTTGTGACTTGAAAGTTACATTTTATAGGTACTCTCGCTGCCCTTATTGTTTATTATTATCTATGAATCATAACAAGCCTCGCCTATTGCATATCTTAGATTACAAACAATATGGGATAAAATTTCTAAATCAAACTTACTTGCCCAGTGTCAAGATGTTGAGTCCATCGAAAATCGCCGATACGTTCAAACCATTCGGGCTTTGCGGCCACTCGATTTTGTTCAAATCCGTCCCATTCTCAATCTCCAATTGCGTACAGAATATATTGAACACATATCCCGAATCATTAGGATTCGAGGTTTCACTGCACACGCAACCTTTACGCAGTTTTATCGCGTTCGGATTTTCTGTGACACCATCACTACTGCACTCTTGGCATACCGCGTAGGAAATTAAAAAGAAGTAAAGAATAATATAAATATATGCGGCCATAGCGTTGGCGCGGTCCGTGGAATCGCGGCGAAATGATAACAGGTACCTACCCGCTTATCTCACTATCGCGATATCGGTTTCGTCATTGCGAAGTGACGCAGCGATGAAGATAGTAGATTATCAATTGATCCAAGCAATGGCTCTTCTTTCTCAAGTTAAAGTTTATACCCTATACTATATGATGACTTATGTTAAGGGTCTCAGATATAAAGGCCGAGAGGTCTTGGATTTGATTTGATTTTAGAGTCTAAATACTCTAATGGGGTATTGTACTGTTAAAATGTAGGTAGTAAGTAAATCAATACATAGTATAAAACAAAGTCGCTTTCGCTATATGTCCGTATGTATGCTTTGATCTTTAAAACTACGCAACGGATTTTGACGCGGTTTTTTTTAATAGATAGAGTGATTCTTAAGGAAGGTTTGTATGTATAATACATGTAAGTAAGTACCACGGGCGAAGCCGGGGCGGGCAGCTACTGTCGAAATAAAACATAATCAAATTTTATCCTTAGAAAAATAAACTTTATTCTCGATGATCATAACAGCACATAGTTCAAAACTTATGTCCGAAATAATAACTTGTAAAAGAATCCATGTAACCGTTAGTGGCTATGTATGGCGATTGGATTGGAGTAAGAACAACAAGACTAGATATAACACACGATTAAGCGCTTTTGTTGTATGACACCAATGTAACTATTTCATTAAAGGTTTTACATTAGTCTGAAAAATTACAATACAACAATAACTTTTCTTAAAAAATACGATTATAAAGTAATATTTCATGCATTTACAAAATATTCAACTCGTTAGAAACATTTCTTAACTAGAAAAATTTGGATCACTATTTTTCAATTTATCCTACGCTTGGAATGCTGACAATGCTTTCCTTAACCACAAAAAAAAACAAGTTGTTTAATAACAATAAACACCTACTCTTTCACAGATAGTTATCTCTTCTTAATTAAACCAAAGACCCTTATGACTACAAGCACCGTTTTATTGTGTTAACTTATATTTTTAATTATTGAAAACATCTTTGTAAACATGTTTCCATCCTAGTTTGAAGAAGTTTTAAACAGCTGATATAGAAAAGAGTTTCAGACTAGTTTAGACAAATTTTAGTATAAATTCGAAGTAAAGAGAGAAAAAAATATTAACAGTTTAGTAGTTTTTGTCAATCCATTAAATGCATAGTTGTACATTACCGCTAAGAGTAAAGATATCAAAACAGTCGTTTCATTAAATGCTTCCCAACTTACGTTTTCGTTACTGGTTTAAGTACCAAGCCGTTTGCCTAAGCACTTACCTACGTATTAATATCGGATAACGTCACATGCATTGACTGACATTACATTACTCTTCTTCGGACGAAACCCTGTGTATGTTTCGATTTTTTTTTTGTATAGCAATAGTGTAAGTTAATAGTAGGTTAGCTTACATTTTAACTCAACTCGGTATAGTGCGCAGAGCGGCATGTTATGGCGATACTTGCCATGTCTGGGGACCACCTAGTTTCCCAGGTGGTCCTCCCTAGGCGCCAGCCCCGGCCTACCGATCAGGTCGGGGCGCTCGAAGGACGAGTCGAACATAAGCCGCCCACTTGGCGGCTGGCAGCGACCCGTCCTGATGCGAGCAAAAGGGGAAACTGGAGGGGTTTAGTGGGTAGTGGGCGCTTATTTTTGCGCCCGAGCCCCACACACGGTCGCGGGCCTAGCTAGCCCGCGGCGACATGGTGCGTCAAAGCATTCCCCTCCAAAAAAAAATAAAAAAATGTTATGGCGATACTTTTGCTTGTCGCAAACAATACCGAGTACCTCTGGATATATCCTGATATCTCGATATGTATGTAAGTGGCACAGTAACTGTATTAAAATCACAGTGACGCATAAAATCAGTCTTAACCTAGTTGATGAAACGCGGTTCCCGCAAATAAAAAATCCGCTTGATGGCAGTAGGTAGGCATGTCAAAATCACTAATGACATGGCAGTCACGCTTACGTACTGCCATCTAGCGGATTTTTCAATTGCAAACACCATCCTTGCTGTTGTATTGAACGTGGGACAGTCTGTTAGCGTTTTACAACGCGTCGTGTTCCTTGAGCAGGTAGTGTCCGACCAGGCGCTTTTGTATGTCCGTCACGCCGCCGTAGATCTGCGTGCCGCGCGCGTCTCTGCAACACAAAAATTAAATGGAGTCGATCATATAGTCAGAGTGCGCTGTGATTACTTGGGCTCGTATTAGCCTTAGTCATTTGTTATTATTATTAGGAAATACAATTCAACGACATTTCTTCGCCACGCCATTTAGCTCATTCTTTATGATAAAACTGGAGATATATTAGATCGACTCGTAATCTTGGTAAGTCTTGATTTTGGTTAGTGCAATCACTTTTTTAGGATCCGACTGCGTAGCTAATCTGGTCTAATTACCGCTAAGAGTAAAAATAACAAAACAGTTTTAATGCTTTCCAACTTACGTGTTCGTTACTGGTTTAAGTACCAAGCCGTTTGCCAAACCAAAGCACTTACGTATAAATATCGGCTAGCGTCACATACATTGAATGCCATTGCATTACTCTTCTTCGGACCAAATACTGCGTAGCTAATCTGGTCTAGCCAGACAAGACCAGACAAGCTAAACTGGACCTCAAGATGCTTTTTAGTACATCTGAGCTAACCCACGCTGTGCTAGTCTTAGGTATATCACGGCATGAAGGAATTTAAGAGAGGTAGAGCTTAGTGGAGCTTCCACTCGAATGAGCCGTCTGGGGAAATACCTCCACCTGATAGATGACGACAGTGAAGTGAAGTATCACCTTATTAATGTCCTATTGCAGGGCAAGGGCCTCCTTATTTGAAAACATGTTTTCGTTACGAAGATGGGTTTTAGCTTAATCGCTTGTCAAATGCGGGTTGGCGATCACGAATCCGGGGCTGTGTTCAGAAAAATCAACACAATTTTGCCCGACCCGGGAATCGAACCCAGGACCTCGAGACCACGGTCCGGATTTCTTAAGTGACAAATTCTGATATTTATCGACGGATTGACTTAAATTTATTTTAATTTTAATTTTTTCTTGACTTTCTTTTTTTTTATATGACACTATTACATGCATAGTTAATTTTTAAATTGAATTTATTTATTGAATTAGTTCTATTTAACTTTAATGAATAATCTTATACATATAATTTTTTTAGTTAAACACTGCATGACTGTTGTAACGTGAATTTTTATGATTGTTGACTATTTTAATTATTTTATACCAAATGTTTGTTGAATGTTGAAACCAAATGTTCATTTATCAACCCTGTACACATGTTTCGAACAAATAAATCATCTTTTATCTTTTTATCCGGTACTTAAACCACTAGACCAGTGGTTCCCAAACTTTTTTTTCTCGTGGACCACTTTGAAAATTTTACTGGTTTCGGTGGACCTCCCCCCCCCCGCTTCTACATTTGTCGCCAATTCACCCCGGTCGGTCAAATAACTGCTTAAATTTATGCTCTTTACTATCAAAAGCAGACAACTTTTCGTGGACCCCATTAACATCTTATGGACCCCCATATTTTATTCACGCCTACGTGGACCCCTAGCAAGTCATGAATATTAGTACCTGTAGTGCCTCTCCGCATCATAGGCGGTGGACAACCCTCGCCCGCCCATGATCTGCACGCAGTGGTCGGCCACGGCGGCGGCGTTCCTCCCCGCCACGTACTTGGCCATGGCGCTGTGCTTGGTGCTCACGTGTGTCGCCGCGCGGTACGTGAGCAGTCGGGCCGTGTCTACTAGGATACACATGTCTGCTAGATATGTACCTGTAGTGTCTCTCAGCATCATACGCGGTGGATAACCCTCGTCCGCCCATGATCTGCACGCAGTGGTCGGCCACGGCGGCGGCGGTCCTCCCCGCCACGTACTTGGCCATGGCGCTGTGCTTGGTGCTCACGTGCGTCGCCGCGCGGTACGTGAGCAGACGAGCCGTTTCTACTAAGATACACATGTCCGCTAGGCGGTCCTGGAATTAATGGTTAAGTAGGTATTCTTATCATTTATGACGATGTTAATGAACAGCTTCATATGACAATGATTAAATCGTCTGAAATAGACGTAAATGCCAATGATGATTATGATGTATGTACAGCGTAAAAAGCCCAAAGAGGCTGAAACTATCTAAAATCCAATCAATTTATTCATTTAACTCATAATATTTAAAACTAGCGACCGTTCGCGACTTCGTTCGCGTCGCCTATTTTATCCAATTAGGGATGCAATTTCATTAAATTCCTTTCTTAGGGGATACGTCCTACCTACCTACTATTCACTTTCTGTTTGACCCTAAGGTTGACTGGTAGAAAATCTTTATATCGTGAAATAAAGTTTAAATAAATAAATACGTCATAATGGCTGTATGCATGCAAAGTCAATGGTTATTTGTTTTGAATCATTTATAAAAAATACGCAAAAAAGCAAACCTTAACGGAAGGCAGTCTTGTAAGGTTTTTGCCGAAGGCAACCCGCTCTTTAGCGTAGTTTATCGCTGTGTCCAAAGCAGATTGTGCGATACCTGAAAAATAGAGTTCGAAAATAAAAAATAAATAAATTATTTGGGCTATCACACCTAACAGAAGCTTCGTCCTATGTCTATATAGGCATACATTTATACTTCTTTATTTATAAAAATACATATGAATATTACACATATAACACCCAGACCAGGACCAATAGATAGTTCATTGTTCATGCACACAAATGTTTATCGATCGGGGATCGAACCCGCGACCTCTTGGTCGTTGACAACTTTCTGACCACAATACCAACTCACCAACAGCATGAGCGGCGATACCGACTCGTCCCTGGTCCAGCTGTTCCATGGCTATCCGGAAGCCCTCGCCCGGCTCGCCCACGATGTAGCCCCGCGGGATGCGGACGTCTTCCAGCGTGACGTCACACGCCGTCGCAGCCCTGGAACACATGCTTGACCTCTATTCCACGAGCTCTTTCGTACGACGAGTATGGGGTGGTTTATGAAGGTTAATGCGGAAGGAAAATCGGAAGTCGTTGTAAGTTCCTAAGTAGTAATAATAATATAATACCCTTCCGGCTGTTTTTTCCGACCATGCGGCGGCCCGTCTTACGATCAGCCAGATACGCAGGCAATATTATAGTGCACAAGTGAGTACGCCAGCACAGGTGCAGTCCCTATACTCTCATAGTTCTCTCATAGTTCGGTGGGAAAACAATCTGACACGACTGTAGAGAAATCAGGCGTAGGGCACACGGCTTAACGTGCCTTCCGAAGCACGGAGGAGCTCCAGACATTTTTTTCGGTCACCCATCCGATGACTGGCCTCTGCAAGAGCTGCTTAACTTTGCAATCGCAGATCGAGCGCGATAACCACTGCGCCATCTAGCTCCTCTAAGTAAGTAGTATGCTCCAAAGATCATGCAACGTTTCATAGCACCGTAGCTAGCCTAAGAGATTCGGTTCTCGTCTTACACAAGTACCTAGTCAAAAAAGTTGCTGTGACATGTTCCGTTTTTAGGGTTCCGTAGCCAAAATGGCAAAAAAACGGAACCCTTATAGATTCGTCATGTCTGTCTGTCTGTCTGTCTGTCTGTCTGTCCGCCAGTCTGTCACAGCCACTTTTTTCCGAAACTATAAGTACTATACTATTGAAACTTGGTGAGGGGATGTATTCTGTGAACCGCAACAAGGTTTTCACACGAAAATAGAAAAAAAAATAAAAAAATGGGGGGTCCCCATAGTTAGAACTGAAACTGAAAATATTTTTTTTCAATGAACATATACGTGTGGGGTATCTATGAATAGGTCTTTAAAAATTATATTGAGGTTTCTAAGCTCATTTTTTTCTGAAGTGAATACTTTGCGTGACAGACTCTTCCAAAGTGGAAAAAAGTGTGTCCCCCCCCCTCTAACTTCTAAAGTAAAAGGATGATAAATCTGAAATAAATATATAATGTACATTACCATAAAAACTACCAACGAAAATTGGTTCGAACGAAATCTATTCAGTAGTTTTTTTAATACGTCAAAAATATAATTTGTACGGAACCCTCAGTGCGGGAGTCCGACTCGCACTTGGCCAATTTTTTGCCTTTTGGCTATTGAACCTTAAAAAGTCAGGTTGATTTCTTCTTGCGTAATGTTTTCGAGTATACATATTGCTACTGATATAGCCAATAAACAACACCTGCTATGAAAACCGTTTAAAAACAACATGTAGTTTCACCGGTATCTATCTGTTGTCAAGCAGATAAGGTTCTTTTGTCCACTGAGCAAGATTCTCAGAGGACAAATAAACCAACAAATGGACCAAATTCTCAGGTAATAGTTTAGGTTGAAAATCAATAACAACACAGGTCAAGATTTGTAAGAAGCATAAAAAGTAAAAGAATAAAATAAGATAGAAGGAATAATGTACTAAGCGGTAAGTACCTGACGCCCATTAGGGGTTCTTTCCTTCCTCGGAACAAGCCTTCCGCATCCATTGGCACCAGAAAACCTGCAAAACACATTACAAGGTTTAGATATTTTTTAAATCAAAATATAGTCCTTATTACATGCAGGCATTTACATTTCAAACAACGTATTTACAGTATTTGTCCCCTTGTAACCCCTACAGAGGTCAGAAGACAGACGCTCCTTTGTAATAACTAGGCTGGTCAATTCAGGATCATAGTCGTAGCGTACCCTGGGCTCCAAGGCAATGGCCGAGGATGCAACCGGGAGAGGCGTTAGGATGATGATGACAGTATTTGTCTAGTCTAACTAGAATCTAGAGGATTCTGGTTAGACCTAAATCAGCTGCAGCATGGAAGGATAGAAATAACGTTTGAAAGGTTTTAGAATAATGTTCACCGCAAGTTAAATGTGAGTTACGCAATGGTCTAATCGGTTTCCTTTGCTAAGAATGTGTAAAGTAAATAGTCTTAAGCTAAATATAACACAAATGACTGCCTATTATAGTAATGAGTCACAAGTATTTTGGACCTGTTCTAGTTTACGTAATTAAATCAGATACACTTGTACATATTTATTGTTGCCCATCTATTAATTATACCAATAGATATATGTACGTATGTAAGTATAAAGTTAACAAGTCAAAAATATTGTCTTTTTATCTCGCTGTTATGCAATGAAAAGATATGTTTTACGTAAACCCTAATCAGATGTCACAAACACGGCTTATCATCGATATATCAATTGCTGACGGAGCTTCTCAATTGTCTTTGTAAATTGTAAACAACCGCATAATCATCATCATTGCGATCGTCAATAAAAAGTTTTGGTTCATAACATTTTGTAATTTACTTGCCTACATTCATACTCAGAGTTGATTTTTGTATATTGCCTGTAAACGCAGTATTTACTAAGAATATAGTGAGGCCTTTGTGGTGTTAAAAGAACTATGTCTACCATGCAAAGTTTTACACTCCTAGAACTTGCAGTAAATAATTTTCTTACAAGCTTTCAACTCGACGACCCCCCCTGACGACCCGCTTGGTGTAATGGTCAAGATGTTGCCTATTACGCAAGAGGTTGCGGGTTCGATCCCCGCACAGGACAAACATTTGTGTGCATGAACATGTCTGTTTGTCCTGGTCTGGGTGTTATATGTATCTATTTAAGTATATTTGTAATACCACTGTTGATTCTGATGTCTGTAACACAAGTGCTTAAGCTACTTAACACGGGGTCAGATCAATGTATGTGATGTTGTGAAATATTTATTTATTTATTTATTTAACTCCAGTCTCGATGCAAATTTTATAATTTTTATGCCACCTACTTACTTATAAAAGTATCAGCAAGCCTATTAATGTCCCACTGCAAAGCAACGGCCTTCATCATTTGAAATCATGTTTTTATTACAAAGATTGGTTTGACTTAATCACCACGCTTGCCAAATGCTGATTGATGAACACAAACCCGGGCTATGTTCGAAAAAACCAATAAGAATTTGGTTAAACCACTAGACCATCGACGCGGTTACCTACTTATAGATTTCTAAAATGGTACGGTGTGCGACATACGCTTAAGGATTAGGTATAGAACTTAAGCTCGTATTAATAAATCGCACTCTACTCTGAGATCGAACTTGAGCGCGAACTTGAGGTGCTGTTTTATATGAGAATGGCATATCAAGGTCGCACTCAAGCTCGATCTCAGAGTTGAGTGCGATTTATTATACGAGCCTAAGTGACTTTAAAGCTATACTCACAAGCGATCCCCTTATGCCTGAGCTCAGGGTCGACGGTTGCGAAGACGGCGATGGCCGAGCCCTCGATAGCTGACGTGACCCAGCTCTTCTTGCCGTTCAGGACCCAGTAGTCGCCGTCAGCTCTCGCGGTGGTCATTATGTTGGCGACATCACTTCCAGCGCCTGGTGATAATAATGGATTTTTTAATGCTCTCATTTATCAATGACATAAAATATCAACATATAATACGGAAAATAGCAGTATTATTATTTTCCGCAATAATTAGCAGTCAGCCCCAATAACCAATACTTATCAATTAATCTTGTTTAAATAATAAATAGTGGAAGTCAATATAACAGACGGTTAATAGGTAAAATACGGCCCTGACCAGTAGGCTGAGCGTCGTTAAGCTGTAGGTAGCCGTGTGATTGAATGGCGTTGTTCAGTCAAAAGGCTAGCTGTTTGATTAAGCGGCTATTTTAACCAATTAACCGACAGTCGTATCATCGCATTTCATCAAAATTGCTGTTGATTTATGCACGACTTTAACACAACATAAGCATTTGAAGTAGCAAATGCACTTAAGTAGTAAAAAATGGCTGTTTCCTCGTGGTCCACCTATTTTGTCTCCCTGGGGGTACCACGAGGAATTCGATTTCCTCGTGGTACCCCTATTGTTAAACGTCATAAACCAGGGGTACCACGAGGAAATCGAATTCCTCGTGGTACCCCCAGGGGGACAAAATAGGTGGACCACGAGGAAACAGCCTAAAAAATACCATAAACATTCATGTTCGTATTTATGCCTCACCTGGCTCACTCAAAGCGAAGCACCCGATGGATCCCTTAGTGAAATTCTTCAAGAATATTTCCTTCTGTTCCGGCGTTCCTTTCTCATTGACCAGATTAGCGTATAGGAAGTTGTGTATAGAGAGGATCATGCCGGTGCTAGCGCAGCCCCGGGATAGCTCTTCGATGGCGAGGGTCAGGGAGAGGTAGTCGAGGCCGAGCCCACCGTACTCCTCGTCAACCGTGGCCCCCATCAGACCGAGGTCTGTGAGCTTCTTGAACTGTAACAATGAGTAAAAGTTTTAATAAAATATCTACTTATATTATAATAATACCCCTCCGGCCGTATTCGGCCATGGCGGCCGATCTTACGATCAGCCAGGTACGCAGGATATATTATAGTGCACAAGTGATTGCGCAAGCACAGGTGCACTCCCTATTCCTTCACTCTCGTAATTCGGTGGGACAGCAATCTGACACGACCGTAGAGAGATCAGGCGCAGGACCAACGGCTTAACGTGCCTTCCGAAGCACGGAGGAGCTCGAGATGAAATTTTTCGGCCACCCATCCGATGACTGGCATCTGCGAACGTTGCTTAACTTTGGCAACCGCAGGCCGAGTGCGCTAACCACTGCGCCATCGAGCTCCTCAATCTACTAATATAATAAAGCTGAAGATTTTGTTTGTAGCATTGTTTGGTTACAAGAATTGAAGTAATGGTTTGGATTGAAAAAAAATTGCGTTGGATAGTCCATTAGTCTCGCTTTAAGCTATAGATTAACACTATACTCGTATGTTCGGAAACCGAATTCCACGTGGACGGAATTATTGTCAAAAAGAGAGAGAGAAGAGAAATAATTACCTAATTTTTAATTAATTGAAATCATAGGAAGTACACACATTCCACTTTCTGAATTTAATGAACTTATTTACATTTATAAATATCATTTGAAGACCACACGGGAAAAACAAAGAATGTCAAAAAAGTACAATTAAGAGAAAATCAGTTTTATATAGTTTCAAAGTCTATATTTCTTTCATTTTGGACTCTTTTAAGTGAAATATTGAAACAACTTATTACTATGTTAACATATGCTTTGCCTGTACTTCTAAAACTTGATTTGTTTAAATAAGTTTTAAATTTTGGTTCAGAATCTGAAATTAGTGACTATACTCCATAGCATAAACCATCTATGTCATTGACATTCCTGGTTTATGCATTGCATTGACATTTACTATTACAGCTCAATTATAAGAAATATTTATATTATAGAAATGTTACTTTTATAATACATAATAATAATATATTAAACATATATATCTAACATTTAAAAAAGAAATATTTTGGTTTCATAGTGTTTGAATGATAATTTTTTTAATTTTCTTTTAAATAAATTATTCTTTAAAACAAAATAAAAAAAATATCATTCAAACACTATAAAACTAATAAATTGTTATAAATCTATTAACATGTATTTAATAATATCTTTTTGAAACTTATTTTACTACTAAACAATCACTATTTGAACCTTATAAATTGTTACAAACTTAATAAGTATTTAATAACATCTTTTATTCGTCCTTTGCGTATTTTTTTCCGGTCAGGCGATTTAACGTGCGTATCTTCCTCACTACTCGACATTGCAATAATACTGTTTCATTAGATTAATAATAGATACAGTGTATTCAAAGCGAAAAAATACAATGCAGTGGCTTCACTCAACTTTTTAGGTTACGTTATGAAAAAACTAGACAACTCAAAGTGTCAAAATGACAACGACGGTTTTTAACGTTTGACGCGCGGACATAACCGTTTCTTGCCATGGACAAACAAATACAAATTGTACTATAACAGTTGACTACGATGATTTTACCCAATTCTGATTTTTGTAATAAAATGTTTCCCTAAAAAGCTAACAGATGGCATTAAAAAGTAAGTTTCACAAAAAAGGTGACATTCATTGTTTTTCCCGTGTGGTCTTCATTTGGTAGCAGCTATCCATTGAACTCTGTCAACTGAAAAAGTACCTTGATGAAGATAAAGTGAATGGATATTTGTTATATTTGATAAGAGCACAGAGCTTAGTTGTCTGATAAATGCAATACAATACAATGAGCTGCATTAAATGAGTAATAAATAAATATATTAGCTCAATGAATAAAACCAGTTTTTCAATTATTGCCAGTAACAAATTGTATTAAATAATGTAATCATTTGTTAAGTTAATACTATGTATCACTACATAGTATAAAACAAAGTCGCTTTTTCTGTCATGTTGTCCCTATGAACGCTTAAATCTTTAAAACTACGCAACGGATTTTGATGCGGTTTTTTTTTAATAGATAGAGTAACTCATGAGGAAGGTTTTTATGTATAAATAGTGGACAAGTACCACGGGCGAAGCCGGGGCGGGCCGCTAGTATTATATATATTAAAAAGGTGACAACAAAATACCTTACCTAAAAATATGTTAAGTTAGTTCATGTTAAAATTATAAAGCATTAATATAAAATGTAAATATTAAAATTCATAGAATTTATTTTAACATTAAGTCCACACATCTAGGTTCTCTATTTTAATTTCCTTTGACAGTAAGCTGAGATCACTTTCGGAATGTAGAACAGAAGTTTTGATCACTTTTTAGAATTGTACATAAAATTAGAAAAAATAAAGTAAACAAGTTATATAATAACTTGTATATCTACAGTTCTATCTACCTACATATTTTTAATCATAACAGAAATTAATTCTATAGAAACACACTGCACACTACCACACATCAATACAAACCTGTTCAAAAGGGAATTGGCCTTGCAAATCCAGCTGTGACCCGACCGGCTTGAGGTGTTCATTTGTGAACTTGCGAGCCATTTCCTGGATGCATCGCTGCTGCTCATTCAGGACGGTCGTAAACGCACGCCTCTGGGCCACAGCTTGAGCTCCATGCCATGACAGCTCTATAATTAAAAAATAATTACAATTTATCACCAGTCATTAAAGTTTATAAGAATTGTTTTAAAGCAATAATTATCTGAGGTAATGACATAACAAAAATGTTTATTCAAGATACAAAATAATTAGTTAAAAAATAACTTACTGCCCAATTTCGTAGTTTGCAAAAGTGCGTTTGATGCCATGTTGAGATTGCAAATGAAGTTATCACAGAGAAACAACTCAAAGGAATGACTTGATATGAATACAAGATAGTTGACTTGATAATGAACAAGGTCACACAAAACTGGATTTTGGAGATAATTTCGATGATTCGAACTTGTCACTACTTACAATGACCCAAATATTAGTTGAAGTTATTTATTACCCAAATAATATATACAATTTAAATAGCACTCGTAAAACCGAAGAATTATAAAGTAGTTTACATCAATTATTCAATTTTAAATACCTACTTTTTAAAATAAACATTTTGAATATTGTTCATTAGCAAGGTATACCAAAGTAACTTTAAGGATAAAGGTCATAGGGTTCAAAATTCAGCAAATTCAGAAATCATGTATCAATAAACATCAATGTCACCAAAGACAGCTGATAATTTGACATAAGCATGACGTTTAAAAACATAAAACTTTGAATAAAAAAAGACATTCTAAGATAAGTGTATGTTTTAGTTTAAAAAATTATTACAATTATATAGAATAGAAATAATTTGGTAAGTAAATATGAAACTTTATTGTCGAATAATATAAAATATTTTTCTCGGTACATACTACTTTTTATCACAGAAGAAAAAATGTGACTGACAGACGGACGACGACGTATGCTGTCAAAGATTGTCAAACTGTCATGCAGTGTTGCCAACCGTACTATTTAAATCGTATTTATACGACCTTTTTGGCTTTGGTACGATGTACGATCGAAAATCCCTAATCGTACGCAAAATATACGATCTTTTCAACTATTAGAATAACATGGAAAAGAAATATTGCGATTAATTTTATTTGTTGATATAAAAAAACAATAACAATCTACAGATTTGAACGAGCCATAAACTTTTTTTTATTCATAATGCACACATCATATGAACAAAAGAATAAATTCTTCGACTCTTGCATCTGATGTTGCGTGTATTGACTCTGATAGCGACTGACATTTTAATTTATATCCATCCATACATGGCACTGCTGTGATAATCACCTATACCAAATGTATACTAATTAGTGATTTAATTATCTATATATACTAATATATAATGCTGAAGAGTTTGTTTGTTTGTTTGAACACGCTAATCTCAGGAACTACTGGACCGATTTTAAAAATTATTTTTGTGTTAGATAGTCCGTTTGACGAGGAAGGCTTTAGGCTATTGGAAATCCACGCGGACGGAGTCGCGGGCGGCCGCTAGTAATAGATAAATTTTATGTACCTAAAACTTTGTGTTTCATTCTATTAAAAAGTACAATTACAATTCTTATTTAAATAATTTGCTGTAGTTTTATTGAAATTTTTAAAACGTACTATTTTTTATCTAGAATTCTAGGTAAAATACGATTTTTTCTAGTGTGTGGTACGATCCTCTAGAAAATAAAGTTGGCAACACTGCTGTCATGTTTGGTCACCAAACATTTGATGAATTTTATTTTCCTCTAAAATTAAGAAACTCCTTTGGGAAATTTATCTAAGTACAGACTTTGGTTCCTTTTAGTTCACCAGTTTTTTATCCTACCTAAATATTGACATCGCAAAGTTATAATTTCCTGCAATGTTTGCAAACGGACTCTTGTAAATAGTTGTTGTGTTGTGAGTGTACTAGTGAAGTGAAGAGTACTACTTCAAGATGACGTCGATCCTGGACCAGTACGAGCAGGCGTCGCAGGCGTCGCAGCGCAGCCGGCCGCAGGAGCCCGTGGCCTCGTCCGGCTACGTCAGCATGCAGATGGAGGATAACTCGCCGATGTTCTCCAAGCAGAAGATGAACTTCAACCCTTCGGACACCATCACGCACGTCGCCGTCGCCAGCGACTACTTGGTACTCGCTATGGCGAATGGAAAGCTCTTTAGACTGGATCTAAAGAAACCTGATGAATACAAAGGTTTGTTGTGATTTGAGTAGACAACTAGGTAAGGTAGAGTGCAAAGAAACACTCACTAGCTCACAGATACATGAAGTGATTAAATGTTTTGTTATATTGCTATGCCCTAATCCTTTGATATTAATATGTTACCAATTAGTGCAAGTATTTAAAGCAAAATGTTATGATACTACCCAGATTGTTACCAACTATTTCTACTTACATTTCTTAAAAACTATGAATTTAAAGAGTATGGAAATAAAATTGTTTCTAATAAATAGATATAAGGTTCATTTATAGGATTTATTGGTAACTCAAAATAATTATATCTTTTCAGAATAGTAGTTAGTTGTAAGTAAAGCTTACATTTTGAATATTGTTATCTTGAAATGAATGATTTGTTACAGAAATTGAGTACACCAAATTCCATCCCAACTCAAAGCTGACTGGCATATTCCTCGATCCCCTCGGACAGCATCTGCTCCTAGCATTCACAGCTAGGAACAAAGATGGCTACCCGGAGCTGGTGTACCTGCATCGCAAGAGCTCCAAGCTGAAGTCTGTCAGCAAGTCGCGGAATTATGAAGTGACCGAGGTCGGGTGGAACTATGAGAATACTTCTGAAACCAGCACTGGGCCAATACTACTGGGCACCTCTCAGGGTCATATTCTGGAGACAGAGTTGGAGGCAGACAGTGATAGAATGTTTACAGCCAACCAACAGTATTGGAGACAGGTAAGAAATGTCTTCTAAATTTCACTGTGTGAACTGTTTCTTTTTGTAAATAGTTATTTCTGAATTTCAAAAGTGTTAAACTTGGATAATGTGGGACAAGCAATGTTTTAACAAACACTTTTACAAGGCCTTCTTTAACCTATTAGAAGCCCTGGGCACATGGGCCTTTAAATCTCTAGTTTGGTAATCATGGGGCCCTGGGCACTTGCCCATTGTGCCCAGTGGGAAAGAGGGTCTGACTTTAACTGTATATTACCTAAGTATGATTTGTAAATTCTCTGTAGTGTTTCATTCTATAGACTGCTGGTAGATAATGTTATATAGAACCATTCTAGAAGAGCTTTAATTAAGTCTTTCTCGCATTGTTTTATGTACCTAAATGTGTATTTTTTGTATTTATTTCGTAGTTTATAAGTCTTATAATATGTTATTTACCAGAAAATGTATTGTACAATATTTACTAATAATTTAAATTTATTAACAAGCTGCCAAATTACTTGCCACTCTATGGAAGCAGGGAAATAGATGGATTGGTAATATACTGAAGTTTTTTTTTGTATTACTATAAATAGTTATTGAATTGATAGATTCTGTACTAATAACTAATCTACATACAATTTGTGGAGTGGTTTGATTATACAGGGAAATAATTAAACATATTACAGCATGAGTCCACATGGCCTCTTCTTATCAGTGTTGGTTCAATACCAGTGTTCATTAAAATATCATTGAACTCAACATTTTATAGCAAAAGGTGAAATTTAAGCATTACATGATTTTAGCACCAAGATTCCATGAATCAGGCATGAAGATTGTCATTTGAATGAATATGAATAATGCTGATAAATATTAATGTACTTAACTATTGTTTACTCAATAAGTGTTCATGTATTGCTTATGTCAATGGAGCAGTAACAAATATTTATGTTCTTATTCTAGATTTTTGACATTGGACATGGGACAGACATGCCCATAACCGGCATACAATTCCACCGTGTTGATTCGTCATTCTCCAACAAGTTCTTCATATTCATCACTACCCCCACAAGACTATACCAGTTTATCGGCAATGCGTTGTATACTGATGGGAAGTTGTCACTGCAATCAATATTCTACCCTTACCTTACCACGCCGGAAACTGGCTTCCAAGAAATTCCATCAACATTGAAATATTCCAAGTTGCAGTTTTTCTTTGATAAGAATAATGTTCCTAAAACATTTGCGTGGTTGACGGAGCCTGGTGTGTTTTATGGACAGGTACATGCTCAAATTTTATTATTTATTTTAATTTAATTCTTTAAAGTTTAGTTACTTACACAATTGTTTCTTACACACTTACAGCTAGATCCAACTTCTCAGCAGAACTCAAATACTCTCTTCACCCAAGGAGAACTTATAAATTACCCTGCAACAAGCGATTCCAAAGACGAGGCACCTCTTTCATTCGTACTTACTGAGTTCCATGTCCTTCTCATGTACTCTGACAGAGTAAAAGCTATGTCATTGCTCAACCACGAACTAGTGTATGAGGACAAATTCCCAGGAAGCCATGGAAAGTTGAAGAGTATAATAAAAGACCCAAAGAAGAAGACCATTTGGGCTGTCACAGATTCAGCAGTATTTCGGTACAAAGTCGTCAGAGAGGAGAGGAATGTTTGGCGGATATACACAGACAGGGAACAATTCGATCTAGCCAAAGAATACTGCCAGCACAATCTTGCGTTTGTCGACGTCATCAACGTGAAACACGCGGAGTTGTTGTTCTCCAAAGGAAAATACAATGAGAGCGCAAAGATTTACGCGGAAACTCAGAGTAGTTTCGAAACTGTCTGCCTGAAATTCTTGGAAAAGGAGCAGATAAACGCCTTGAAAGTATATTTGTACCAGCGATTAGAGGCTTTGGAAGAAGATGATAAAACCTTGATTTCCATGATTGTTATATGGATGACAGAGTTGTATCTCTCGCAATTAGGTCTTCTGAGACGTTCAGGGTTGGGAGACTCGGAGACTTACCATCAACTCCAAAGTGATTTTGAGATATTCCTGCTCCATCCTAAAGTATCAAAGTGCATGCAGCACGTCAAATCTGTCATATACGATCTGATGTCTTCGCACGGTGACAAGCAGAATCTTATCAAGCTGACTCTAATCAATGAGGATTACGAGAACGTCGTCGCTCAGCATATCTACAAGAAGTCATACTTGGAGGCTCTGAATATGCTTCAGACGTTGAAGAGGCCGGAGTTGTTTTACCAGTTCGCACCGGTTTTGATCGAGGAGACGCCGAAGCACACTGTGAATGCTTTGATAGCTCAAGGGGCAAGATTGAGTCCCAGTAAGTTGTTGCCTGCTTTCCTCTCCTGCGAGAATGATGAGTTACACGTGTCTGAAGTGATCAGGTACTTGGAGTTCATGCACCAGAACTTCAATGTGAAAGACCGAGCCATTCACAATTACCTGTTGACGCTGTACGTCGAGCGGGATCACGCGGCTCTGATGAAGTATTTGGAACGACAAGGAACCGACGCTACAATGGTCAACTATGATGTTCATTATGCTTTAAGGTAAGACTTACTTATTTTAATGCGTTTCTTCCTTTAACCTCCTGCTCTAATAATTTCTCTAATATAAAATGTTACGATGTAAAATATTAATAAACAATGATATATAATTAATTTCCCACAATGTTACACAATTATTGGGTTAAATATATTGAATGCCGATAGAGTCTGGCACTCAATGGGTTAATTGTCGTTTTGATCCACCTTGCATTTAATAAAATCCCTAGTCCGCAATAACCTCAATATACCGTAATAAATATAAATAATAAATAAATAAATATTTCACAACATCACATACATTGATCTGACCCCGTGTTAAGTAGCTTGAGCACTTGTGTTACAGACATCAGAATCAACAGTGGTATTACAAATATACTTAAATAGATACATATAACACCCAGACCAGGACAAACAGACATGTTCATGCACACAAATGTTTGTCTTGTGCGGGGATCGAACCCGCGACTTCTTGCGTAATAGGCAACATCTTGACCATTACACCAAGCGGGTCGTCTGTAAAACTGTCGCGGCGAAACTAAACGTACAGCGGTTAATGCAGCACTGGATCGTCGCTCAGTATAAAGCTTTCAAGATTATTGGTAATAACACTATATATGGACCCTGTCCGGAATAAACCATTTTTATTTCATTTTATAAAATAAAGCATACAATTTTCGTATAACACAGACTCTGTCGCGAGAAGAACCTGTCCGAAGCATGCGTGAAGCTGTCCGCTCTGCTGGGGCTGTGGGAGTGCGCGGTGGAGCTGGCGCTGGGCGTGGACCTCGCGCTGGCCAAGAGCGTGGCCGACCTGCCCGCCGAGACCGAGGTGCAGCGACAGATGTGGCTCAACATCGGTGAGGATCACACTCACTAATATTATTTAACGGGACTAAACGCGATATTAATTATGTAGTATATGTATACTACTTACTGCTTGACGTTTCGGCTGCGTTACAACAACCGTGGTCGCAAGCGGACTCTTACACACTGGGCACAATGGGCAGTTGCTCAGGGCCCCACGATCGATTGGGACCAGGTTCTGGGGGCACCAGTCTTTCACACAAGGCACAATAGCCACGTACTCAGGGCCCCGAGATCGATTGAGGCCCCCTGTTTACCAAACAAGAAGTTTTAAGGCCCATGTTCCCCGGTGATAATGTGATAATAGGTGAAAGACGGCCCTGGTGAGGATCATGTGTATCATCATCATCATCCTGTGATAGTCTATTGAAGTTGATTGCTGGATGCAGGCGTTCCTCAGATGGAGGATAATGCTTGTAGTCACCACGCTGCGCTGGTCAAAAACAAAACATCCAGTTCAAGCCTATCCCACCGGAATATCCCCTAGAGACTTATTACGATTCAAACAGCAAGACCTGGGGCAGATGTGCCTATCGTTTACCATACTGCAGATGTTTTTAGAGTATAAAGGCTTATGCAACTTTTTTATATTAAAAAACAAAAAGAGTATTATTTATTGTACAAAGGCTTAGCAGTTTTAAAGTGAAATTATATTGATCTTTTTCAGTAAATACACGAAGACATTCAAAAGACACGTTATAATTGTTAAAATGTTGAAATTCCAGCGGAGCACGTGATAACGAAGAACCAGGACCTGAAGGAGGCGATGAGCTTCCTGAAGGAGTGCCCGCTGATCAAGATTGAAGACATTCTGCCGTTCTTCAGCGACGTCGTCACCATCGATCACTTCAGGGAGCCGATTTGCCAGTCCCTTGAGGTAGGTGCAAGCATCAGCATATCAGACGAAGCAGTTAAGACTTTACTTGCGGCCGCCCGCGATTCCGTCCGCGTAGAATTCAGTTTTCGCACACAAAGTGTTATATTATAGCTTATGAAGGCTATAAGTAAGACTCGATTAGTGGACTATTAAACGCAAAAAGAATTGTCCAATTTGAACTAGTAGTTCCTGAGGTTAGCGCGTTCAAACAAACAAACAAATTCTTCACTTCTTCTTAACTTACTTCATTCCATTGCTGGGTTTGGATGTGGTGTTATACCTACAGTAACCACGCTGTTCACTGTTTTATTGTGCGTTTCTTATTCTTAATAAGCCACGAAAAATATTTAAAATTAATTCACTCTCCCAGGAATATAACAACCAAATAGAAGAATTGAAAGTGGAAATGGAAGAGGCGACGCGATCTGCTGAATATGTAAGTCTTATATTTAATATGATAGAGTTACAGTGGATGGTTTTTAAAAAATAAGTAAGTAACCGTTTTTATTCTTGGCAAATAATGAAAATACAAAGTATCAGCGAAATAACAAGCGGGAAAAATATTGATAGTTTATATTTCCAAAAATAATAATAATTTTAGATTACAATTAAATCCGAAAATCAAAAGCGTAATATCACTACTGTCGAGGCAATGATTTCCGGAGGAATATTGCAATAAATGTTAAAAAGTTGGCAGCGGTGGGATTCGAACCCACGCCTCCGAAGAGACTGGTGCCTTAAACCAGCGCCTTAGACCGCTCGGCCACGCTACCAGATACGGGAGACGGTGAAATATTGTCACATTTTCCTGGACTCTTTTCCCCAATCATAATAATTAAATTAAACTTGACTATCGAAACGAGACATATTATTTTATGCTAATGTTTATACTATTTCTATAATGTTGTTTATATCATTTTTGATTAATTTTTTTTTGCAAAGAAAAGACGAATCTTCCTTCTTTGTTATTTTTTTTATCAAGACCTGCTATGTAATTCCGTAAGCAGCTGAAACACCGGTGTGTCAGCCTTAACATCGTTCGATGTTTTAGTATCGAGGCAGCTTTGAAATAGCTCTTATTACACAGCCGCTGCGACCAAGGCGTTTGTGACATTTGCGCTTAGTGGATCGCACCTCTGCTTAATATAATTTAAAATATATTTTTTTAATAAACCTTTTAACACTTTCAACCCCAAAGTGTTTTTTGTGATTTATTGACGTATTTTTTTCTTCATTGTTAAATCTTTTTTTTTACCTGCATTATCTGTTCAGGTCCGTTCAGAGATCCAGTCGTTCCGCAACCGGGCGGCGGTGGTGCTGGTGTCGGACGCGTGCTGCCTGTGCGACATCGCGCTGCTGCTGCGCCCCTTCTACCTGTTCCCGTGCGGACACAAGTTCCACAGCGACTGCCTGCTCGCCGAGACCCAGCCGATACTAGGTGACCTATCATCATTCGATTTTCCTGAACACAGCCAGGGATTATGATTAGTGATTAATGTTTTCTAAGGTTAAAGCGACTGTTACTCATGAAATAAAACAACTTTTAAATGGATCAAAACTACATGTTTACTGGAAAACCCGACTTTTCGGCTACTTTTCACCAGCCGTGATCACGGAATGACTCAGATGTTATGCGACACTTGACGAATCGAATTGGGGTGTTTTAAAATTATACCGCGATTCTATCCATTAAAAAGCAAGTTTTATTTCATGAGTAACAGTCGCCTTAACCTAAGAAAATGACAGATAGACTGACAGACTGACAGCCAGAAAACCTGTCGGAAGTCTGATGTACCCATATAGATTACTAGCGGCTGGTCCCTGCTTGGCACGGGCACTAAACATTCGAATGATGAAAGATTTTAATAAAGTGACGAAGTACAGTTTTTGAGCCAATTAGTACAACCAAGCAAAGTTCTCTTTATAATCTACTAGCCTTACGCCTGCGGTTTCACCTGTGCGAAATTTCTTTTTTCAAATATCCCTCCCTTCTCCCTACATTTCCTGGATCAGGGGGATAATGTAGCTAGGCAACAGTGAAAGAATCATTCAAATCGGTCCAGTAGCTTTTGCGTTTATTCGTTACATACAAAAATATAAATCTTTCCTCTTCATAATATTAGTGTAGAAATATAGGTTACGCCTTTGTGTCATAGCCCCAGCACGTCGCAGCAAGCTGGCGGACGTGCAGCGCCAGCTGTCCGTGTTATCTGCTATAGAGCTCTCCGCCGCCACCTCCAACGGACTGCCGCTCAAAGAGGTATGACAATTTTACTATTATTTACATTAACTCACGCTATGACATCTGGTTCTAAAAGATTACTCGAATCTTTTTTTCCTTCCGGCAACATTTGGCTCCACAGATGATGAATCTGCTTGCTTTATGAAACAAGTAAAGTATAACAATTTTTATTAAACACTAATGGCCGCCCGCGACTCCGTCCGCGTGGATTTTGGTTTCCGCACACAAAGAATTATACTATAGCTTAAACTTGAAGCCTTAAAGCCTTCCTTCCTCGACTAATGGACTATCCAACACAAAATATATTTTTTTAAATCGAACCAATAGTTCTCGAGATTAGCGCTTTCAAACAAACAAACAATTCAGTTTTATTATATTAGTAATTACATTTTTCTTTTGGCCCCAACCTCTCTCTAAAGTTTTGCAACATTGACTTGTTAAAAACTTACATCAAAAAAACTTTCGTTTCACTTCCTCAGGTGCTAAAGAACGAGATAGACGACATCGTGGCGAGCGAGTGCGTGTACTGCGGCGAGCACATGATCAACTGCATCGATAAGCCGTTCATCGCCGATGAGGACTGGGACCGAGTTATGAAGGAGTGGGAATGAGAGAGACTTGAGTCTGTTTAGTTACGAAGGAGTAAGGTTTGGTTTCTTTTTGTTTTCTTGTGGGTAGTCAGCTGATTCGGAATGTCACATGTCGGTGTATGGAGCTAATCCAAGGCCATGTATGGATTATAGCTTGTAATACCGTAAACGGGTGATATCTTCAGCAAAGTCAGTCAAGGCATTATAAAAAAATTATTTTCTTAACACTGGTTGATCTTGGCTATATTTTGCCAAGCGATTAAAAAAAACTTGAGTTTATTATTGCAAAGGAAAGCAAAACAAAGTTTTAGACTGTGTACCAAAATATACAATATTATACCTTTAATTATTTAAGTAGGCGGTAATTTTCTGCTGTCAGTACTGTCCCGTATCCAGAGGGAGGTGTGATGGATATTTTATTGTAAATAGCTATTATCAGAATTATCTACAAGACGTCTACTCATCTCACAAGATTCTTGTTTTGAGGTAATTGCGTCATGATTGCAGAGTGTATAAGTGTAGATAATAATCGCTTCTGTGATATGTAATTATCAGAATTTGTATGTATGTTACCGGCAAAGCATGTAATCGAGGTATTCTATACATTCCCTAGGTAATGCATTGAATACCTGGGGCGTTATGGCAATGTATGAAATACTATGAATTATATTTTCCATTGCATACTTTACCGAGGTAATCTATGCAATGCGTAGGGATTGTTTAGAGTACCTATTGTGGCACAGGCAATGTGGAAATGAATAGATCTTGGTCTTTATTTTTAAATGTTTTGCAAAAAAAACCTAACTAACCTACAATCTTTGGGACGGAAGACTAACTTGATTGATAAAAAAAATTAGGTTAGGGTTATTTTTTTTTTGTAAACCCTTTAAAATATTTTATATTTAAAATCATTTTGATACTATAGAAATCGAATTAATGAAAACTACCTCTATCTTACTAAAGGTAGACTAATATTTAATCGTTTCGACACTTCTCGAACGATACCCAACTTTACTATCCTCGTTCCACTCTTCATTGCGTACATTACCGGCTGCGTATTTGGTATTGTATAGAATACCTAGACAAAGTATAAAGTACACAATATTTCATACATCACCTATACGTTTTTGGGATTCTATTCATTGCCTAGGTATTGTGTATAATGCCGTATTGTACAGATTGCCGGTAACATGTATACCTATTTTATAGATGTAACGCCATGAGTTTTCTTAGTTAATTTTAAGTTAAAATATATTTATTCTTATTTTTATTCATAATCAGAACTGATTAAATATTTAACCAAATCGAGATAATTTTATTATTATTTGTATTAAATACATTAATATTTTAACCGCCAAGGTCGGATGTACCTGGAAAAACTATATTTTTTTATTTCGTAAATCTTTTTCTACGAAAATTACATATTATATAGAAAAGGTTATCATATTTATCATCATATCCACCTCGTCTCGAAACTAAGGCAATAAAAAATAAGTCTGATGTGGTGGTTAAAAGGTTAATAAAAATGAAACAAACTCATTTGTGGACTCAATATTTATTATGAAAATGTTGTTATCAGTATTGATAAACAATAAATTAATTAAATATTAGGATTTAAATAAGACGAGACCATTTCAAATCCTAAAGGACAACAAATTCCTTTACACATCTTGTTTTAATATTAAAAACGTAAATTGTACAAACGTAAACACTATACATTTCAACACCAGTGTTATTTATGCACAAATTAACACGAAGAGGGGGGCGGAATACTTAGGCCCGGCGGCGGCGTCGGATACGCGTATCTACATCCAGTAATTCTCTAAGGCAAAGCTGTGTTTATTGACTAGCAGCACCGTCCACGTCCATGGCCTGCGCCGGCGCGGGCGCGTCGCCCCGGTCGTCCACCTGCATCTCCTCCTTGCTCGCCTCCGTCGGCTCCTTATTGCTATCTTTCGAATCTTTATCTTTGCTATCCTTACTCTTATCGCGTTTCTTTACACTCTTCCCGGCCTTCTTGGGGCTCGCCTTTTTAACCAGCTCCTGGTCGTTGTCTGGGGGCGCGGGCGCGGCGGCAGCGTCGGGCCGCGTGTCCGCCGCCGCCGCCTCCTGCGCCGGCGCCGCCTCGGCCGCCTCACTCTCCTTGTTCTCGTCTTGTGACTCTTTGGGTTGGGTCTCCGCCGGCGCCTCGGCCTTGTCCTCGGCCTCGGGCGCCTCGCTCGCGTCCGCGTCGCCGTTGGCCGGCGGGGGCGCGGCGGGGTCGCTCATATCGACGTCCGGCGCCGGCGCCGCGCCGCCGCCCTTGTCCGCCTTCGCCTCGAGCACCGCTATGCACTTCTGGATGCACTTGATCGCCTCCTTCCGGGCCAGCCGGATGTTCTCCTTGCCGTCCGTCTCGATGTTGTCGAGCTTGATGAGATTCCTGGTTAGCATCTCGTCGAGGAACAGGTATCTCTTGTCCTTCTTGGTCCCGGTGAAGTTTTCGACTTCGGACATGAGGTTCAGGACGTCGGTCTGGATGCTGAGGATTTGCGTGATCGGGTCGTTGGCGTTGGGCTGGCGGGGCGGCGGCGGCGGCGTCTCCTGCCGCGGCGCGGCGGGCTGCTGCTGCTGCTGCTGTGGCTGCTGCTGCTGCTGCGGCGGCGGCGGCTTGTGCTGCGGCCGGGGCTCGGGTCGAGGTGCGGCGTGGTCGTGGTGCACGGGCACCTTGACGTAGTGCTCGTCGGGGTGCATCTGCGGGCTCGGCGGCTTCGGCGACTGCGACCGCTGCGGCGAGGCGCCGCGCGCGAAGGCCGCCTGCGGGTACACCTTCTGCTGGACGAACGGCTGCGGGCCCTGCCGGAAGCCCTTGTTGAAGGGCGTGCCGAACGCGCGCGAGAAGTTGGGCGGCGGGTGGAAGGCGGGCCCCTCGTCGAAGTACTGGTCCCGGTCGACGTGGGGCTGCGGCGGCGGGGCGTAGGCGGGCTTCGCGTCGCCGAAGTGGGTGCCGTGGTCGACCGACTTGTTGATGACGGGCTCGTCGCGGCCCTCGACGAAGATCGGTATGTGTCGCACGTTGGCGGGCTGCTGCGGCGGCTCCGCGTGCTCCTGGTGGTTGGCGCTCATCCTGCTCGTGCTGCGGGAGGGACCCTGGTTCGGCGCGCAGCCGTGCGGGGGCTCGGACATGGACCGCTGGGCGCGGTCGTCGGCATCAACCAGGCTGGGGTCGGGCTGGCTGCGCTGGCCGAGGTCGACGGTGTTGCGCAGGCCGTACTGCGGCAGGTGCGGCTGCGGGCCGGGCTCGGGCGGGCCGGGCTCGGTCTGTGTGGCGGCGGTGCTGTGCTGCGGGGAGACCGGCTGCGGCGTCTGTGCGGGCTGTGCGTGAGGTGTGTGAGGCGCTTGTGTCGCGTGTGAGGGCGCGGCCTGGGCGGGCTGGGTCCGGTCCGGCTCGTCGCGCGCGCTGTACCGGCGGTTCCAATGTGTGGGGAAGTGTTCTCTGAACTCGGGCGGGATGTCGTCGAAGGGGAATCTGTCGAAGCCGCTGAAGCTCTCGCCGAAATCTGCAATAACGAAACGTTTGTTGTTTACGCACCCTGCAAAGGATGAAGCGACACGTTTAGTGAGTCTGTTAGCACGAATGTGGCTTAGTAAATCACTATATAATGAAATCTAAATTATTTCAGTAGTAATTAAAATAATTTATAAATGTGATTTTATCAAAGCCAAATTGGTGGTTCAGTAACTCACGTATCAGAATCACAATTTATAAAGTATCTCATGCAGTATGTTTTATAATTAAAACGGCGATCAAATTTAACCTTGACTCTTGTGCGAGCGATAACATGCAACATATTTTTTTGTTATATGAAATGACAAGTAAATTAACACCGAGTGAATATTTAATTGTCCCCTTATCAGACTGAATTATTGTATTTTTTTATTCGGATATGTTGTGCATATTTGTGTACTTATATTTTATTATTGCCGCACAACGCTCCAACTCTTAGTACGCATCAGTCATTACACTAAACTCATTAGGACGCCAATGCAAATCCACCAGTCATATCTAAGTTAATAAATACTCATTTGCACTGTTAGGAATGATTGTGGAGAAAATTGCATCACTGTGTTCTTGGTGACGTTTCATATAGCCTTGACAGAGGGGCTATTATAGCATAAATAAGTAACACTTCTTCTATGTTGTGCTATGTTTATTTTGGTGATGAATGTTTCCAGAGCAGGACAATCAGGTAAAACGTACCTACGACCCCTGTAGACTAGTTAATACCTAGGGGCAGCTGTAACCATCACCCATTAACCCTACCTATGCTATCGCTGTGGCGTCTTAAGTTTTTAGACATGTTGCCACGTTGACCATTGTCTCAAACGTCTCGTTTAATATTATTATCACGAACTCGTTAAATAGAACAAATCTATATTTTTGAATTCCTTTAGATTTCGGGTTAGGTTAGTAATATTAACAGACAAAGTGGCAACTTGTCTACATATCCAGCGCGTATACGTCAACAATGTACTGGTGAGCTTACCGTCTGTGGCGTCCTGGCTGGACGGGCGTCTCTTGCGCGCCCAGGTGGCGGGGCGCTGGCGCAGGCGCGCCGCTATGTCGGGGTGCCGCGCCGCGAGCTCGCTCCACGCGCCCGACCCCTCCTCCTCATCAAACGGGAAGCCGCGCTGGAATACGAGAATACGAACACGTCAGTATAACGACCTTTATGCTACCTCTCGACTTAACGCTAATGGGTTTGCTGGGCTAAGAGGGTTGGGCATACCCCCGACCCCTTCTCCTCATCAAACGGGAAGCCGCGCTGGAATACGGGAAAAGAAACACGTCAGTATAACAGCCTGTAGGCTTGCTCTTGACTTAACGCTTGTGGGTTTGCTGGGTACTTAAGAGAGTTGGGTATACCAGTAGGACAGACGATGTGATCATCGTTTGACACAGTAAAATACCACTGCCTTTCTTTGCATACGCTATGCATACTATGCATACGCTAGACTAAACCACTGATATCAGAGTTAGTAGGATTTGTAAATCTAGAAACCAGTAGAGACGATGATGCTGTTTTGTACCGTCGGCCTCGGCTGTTTAGCCAATAAATACGAAGAGTCAAAAAATGAATCACGAAAGAACAATTTTCGCAGTGATTGCAGTTATAAAGTGACCGCAAAATACTCGTTGATATATTGTATGTGCTAACTTTATGATGATACCTACTAATAACGACATTGTATCCGGTTGTCAGCTTCTTTTTGCGACATTTGCCTTATGGTTACATTAAGGTTTTCTTAACGTGTACTTATTTATGTATTTTTATTGTCAGCCTAAGAAACTTATGCGGGCATCATTAGTTCCCGTACAAGCAGTACTGTTCCACTGAATCCGTCAAAGCAGTTGACACATGCCAATTTTCATAAATAAAGTCATATGTATCCGGAAACAATTACTAACAGCGTCGATTTCTCCGCGAGATCCAGACACGGATATCGGCGCCGGCGCAGGTGGCGGCCCAGTCTTACGCACACACACAATGAGTACCTACGCAGTGGGTACGCACTCACGGCGAAGACATGTCCATATACGGCAAGGACGAGGGAACGACCTTACTGTCGCGACTTTCTTGTTTTGACGACGAATAAACACGTTATAATTATTCACAAAGCTGTAAACCGATTTGGGTGCACAGGTAATGGACCAGTTTTTTCTGGTAATTGTACTCATTGTTCGAGAAAGAAGAATGGGCCATTGTGAATTTAAAACAAGTGATCGTTCCATACTGGACGAAACTAATGAAAAAAAATATTAATAGGATCTGAATCAAAATTAACTAAGCAAGTATTGAAGGTTTAAAACATTTAAACCATAAAAGCGATGCATACCTTGAGCGTAAACCGAAGACGCGTTATTACAAATAGGGAAATAGATCACAAATAAAGACAACGATGTTAATGATTGTAAAAATAGGTAGGTAAGCAATAATGATGATCACGTAGGCGAGACATGTGCATAATAAATGCATCGACTCATAAACAATCCAAGTCGAGCTCAATGTTATTAAATATTAATTTATTGATGATAAAGTAGGTATTCCGAGAAGAATTGCTTACAGCAGCTGTTCGCAGTGTAGGCGGCGAGGTTTGCAAGTTAAACAATATTTATTCGTTAAAACGAGCATTCACCTCTTTGACTTTTGCGCAGAACATTATGCTTAGCAAAAACTTCGAGCTGATTATACAACAAATCAGACGTTAAACGTTTTTATACCTGTTCGTAACTAATCAAAATATCGTTGAATTTACTTTATCTTTTACTTGGTCGATATGGGACTTGAATTGACTTGATTGAATAACCAGTTGACAAAAACCTACTTTGTGTAAACACAATTTTGTTTCGTTTACCTCTTCTCAGTTTGTCATTGAATAAAATATTGTCAAACCTCACGTGTTTCACAACGCTGCTAAATGTAGTCGATACAAATTATAGAGTTATCTAGACCGGATAGAAATTAACGTAAATATTGAAATTGTAGTAATAAAACCGAAAATGTATCTAATCCTAATTACACAAACACGAGTTTTTACATAGATGACATCATCTTCACGGAGGCGGGCGGGCAGTGATGAACAAAAACCGATAGCAAACGTTGCGTCATGCGGTCGTGAATCTGCGACGACGTGAGGGAAAAGCGTGCAACAACAATAATATCACCAACAGGTGGCACGTGCGGGGACTCGTGACTCGCGAGAGGCGACTGGTGCGACTGCAGTCCAGGAACTAACTCCCAGACACCAAACGAACGCGCCACCAAAAGAATTGCTTGCATTTCCGATTATTTTTAACCACAACATGCATCATACGAGTAACGTAACAATCGATCTGACTCAATCGAGGTTAATGACCCCATCTCAGTAACACTACATAACTGGCATCATCACACCGTTATAATGTGATCTTGCAAAAAACGAACAGAAAATTGCAACGAAGTGATAGGTACAAGTATTATTACCAACATATCGGTATTTGATATTTAAGTTTGAACTGAATCTTGATCAACTTATTTTTTGCGTAGGAACCTGTTGCCTATTTTAAGATTGACCTATTAAATTAATTCACAGGAAGTTTCGCGTATCGTTGACCATTTAAAGATTAAGTGCGAGTCACAACAAATGTGTAATAAATTTACTTAAAATGGTCGTCACTGTCCAGAAAGATTTCGAATTTACAAAGCTTATCCATATTTGCATCTTCGCCAACCGATGTAGGCGTCATGACACACGACTTATGAACACCTTTGAGCCCGGTTATGTATACCCTGTGTGCTTTGCCACCTAAGATAAATACTGGAACGACATCACCGTCGGATTAAGACCAGTATTTACGAATCTTGTGTCGTTTTAGCGTAGAATAGAAACCTCATAAATAGTCATGAACCTGACAAAGTGCAAGAAACATTGAGGAAAACATGGTGAAGGAACATCTATGGAAAATAGCAAAAAATGTTTAATGTTTTTAACATGTAAAAGCATGTCTCAATTGCTATTTCAAACTCTTTGATACCAATATCAATGAGAAGATCGAATTGAATTAAAGTATGGATTTAGCAATCTGGCTATTTCGGGCGGAATGCATTTTGGAGAGAAAGCAGACGGCAATATGGTTATGACCATCATTTGCTGCAACTGCCGAGTGTGATTGTGCATCATAGAGGATTTATTTCGAGTGTTTGAGCAACACTCCCAAAATAATTCGAGTTCTTTCACAATCATTCGATTGAACTACAATCGATTAAGATTTGCTCCTGCACCTTTGGCATAAAAAAATTATGTCGTTTTGCTATTGTTTCTCACAACTGTTGATTGATTGAGCAATTAAAACACTTAAGCACGACTAGATAAGGGTAAAAATATCAATTGTTTTTATTAATCGACACTTAAGTAGCAATTCATTAGAATTATTAGTTGAACCGACCGCTATAAATGGAATTTCGTCGACGGCCGTGCGTGCTATCGCCCGTGCCGGCCAACAGCCGATGTGAGTCATGCGAACGCATGTGACGTATGAAAAGTGTTTACCTATTGTAATCGCGAATTTAAACATTCTTTCAAGAATTAATTTGAATTTATGTGGGAGTCGATATTCACCTATTGTATGCGGGTATCGTCGTCATTCATGAGACAATAAAAAGACTATTCTAGACATTTTTAAACATATCTGATTCTAGCTAGCTAATTAAAGAATATATTAAGTGATTTCAACGTGTCAATCATTTCTATTATTTACAAACAAGGATTGAAGGAATGAAATGTTCTGTGAACACTTTCGATGAATCAGAAGCAGTAAATATAATCAGCGTTCTTCAGAAGGTAAATATAAACAACAGGGGAATGGATGACAACCTCGAGTTGACCATGCCACCACCTGGCCACATTCCAAATGCTAACATGGGAAACACTTATTATCACCCTAAAAGCGAGAACAGATCGTTACGAATAAATAACAGATGAAGGTCCGAATGCCCACATTTTTCCATGCTATAATTTAACAGAATTTATTTTGTAGGTAATAACTAACATTAATTAAAATTCTCTTCAATTACAATAAAAGTTTTAAAAATCCTGCTAAATGTTTATAATTACGTACCTCATTGTCTTTCGCGTTCCCGTGATATTCCGGTGGTTTATCAATTATAACTGGAGATTCCATAACTTAAATACTAGTCACTGAATGTATCACAGATAGTTCACTTCGAATGCGTTAGTTAGCACGCGATAATACTGATCACTGAAAGGTCGCACAATATTTCCGTATCGTATCTCGATTTATACTGCGGCGGTCGGCCGCGACCAACTGTATTTATACGGCCGGTGGGACGGACCCAGAGTCTCTCGAAACAACGCGAACGTTCGAGAGTGCTCTCGGGGAGTCGCGAGTAGCGGAGGCGAACTTTCTTTGCCGGCACGATCGACTGAGGGGCAAAAACCACGAGGGGAAACAAGGGACGAAGGAATGCAGCGACGGTTAGCGGACAACGTAGACGGGGATGGAAGCGATTTCACGATAGCGGTAGAACGTTCCAAGCGCGCCTGCGTAGTTTAGCGCTCTGGAATTTTCGGACGGGTTGAGTTTTTTGACCCCAATAAAATATTTTGCCCTTCAAAAACTAAGTACACGATTGGTTGATTTTTTTTATAATTGCGTTTTTCAAAATTAAGATGTAATAATTAGTTGATGTGGTCACACTATACATGCGAAATTACTGCACTACCTATGACAACGTTAATTGCTGTGTTGAATTATTTTAAATAATGCCAACTTAAATTAAGCAACATTAAGTGCGCAGTGTGAATCATCTTTAATATAAATAATTTATCGATTGTGACAAACAATAGCCGTATTAAACATTTCCTTCAGCGCTCCTTAAAAGTTTGATTAATGAAATCCCCTTATACGACATGCGACAATACTTGTTTGCTTATAATGGAATGGGATATATTAACTTTTTCCGAGAGTGGACACTCGTGACTGACTACCAACATTGGATTACCGGCATTTACTGTCCTCATTTAATGTTGACTTTGGCTTCATCATCATAACTACTGCAACTTTGACGCTTGCTCTTCCCAAATAAAAAACTTTCTTTAATGTAAACAAATCACTTTGAATTTTTTTTCCAATTTTATGGTGTATGTATATATTATCTACCTGACTGAAACAGGCAATATTTTATCTATTCAAACTATAATGAAAAAATTTAGTTGAAGTTTAGTTTGCTCACCATTTGTTGTAGTTTTTTAAACACTGACACTTGTCAAAACAAAATATCTCTTCTTGATGTCATTATTTATGTTAGAACAAAAGAGAACTGTGAAGGCATTCATATTTGGAGCAAAAATGTATGAAACCGCGATGATGTCCTTTGGCTCGAACGTCATATTTTTTTAAGTTATCAGTGAGTGGTTTACAGCGCTGGAAGGAAAATATATTTTTTTACGAATCTGGTGACGGTCCACATTAACTTCGGTACCCATAAACGGCAGCCTCATTTCATATTGGTGTCCTTCACAAACATTGACTTTAATTTGTTATAGTCATTAACTGAAAAACGTTCGACTTCTAAATGCAAATTCGGACATAAATGTTTGTGTAACTATGTACTCCATCTTAAGCAGTGTTTGTTCTAGAAAACGCGCTTCTATGAAAGGTATTTTATGAGGAGGCGGTGGTTATTTAGGCCTTAAAATACATATAATATTACCAGCCTTAAGGTTCATTTTACAATCTATTTGCATTTAAAACCCGTCAGTTTAAGTGTTGTTGTTGTTTCTGCAGCATTTAGTTCACGCAACCCACACAAACAATTCGTAGTAGGTATAATCAGATCTTACCAACATTTGACTTTAGCCTACCGTTTTAACACTAACTACTCACAATCGGCCAATTGAAGTCATAATACCTACTCTATTAACCTACGTTCTGAATTTACGGCGTAGTTACAATTTGTTAAAAGACGATATTAAAATGCACATAATCCACTTTGTCACAAAAATATCTATCAATCGGAAAAACTGCATAGCATCAAAACTACTTATATCAAGTTAATTGCTTGATAGACACATTATTATTATCCTCATTATCAACCAGACAGCTCTGACATTGACTCAATTATGATTGACGGTGATTATGAAGTAATTATTATGCTACCGTGCAGTTGTGGAAGGAACGTAGAAGGAATGCATGCAGTTGTGCATCGTATATTAATAAATTGAGAACCAAGATTGGCTGCATAATTATGATCTTATTATCATGACGTTAGGCACCTTGCCAATATCGAATATTGGGATACTTTCGCCGAAAGCCATATAATTAGACAATTTAATATGATACATTTTAATCAAAATCTAATAAAATAATGGAGTTAATTTAATTATTTATGAGCGGACCTATTTTGGCATAAGGACAAAACATAATATTTGTAACGTAAACACTGATGCGCAGTATCATTTTGAATAGGATTTACAAAACCTGCAATATTAAAATAATTTCTCAGTTATTGACAAGGAGTTCCCAACTTAGTACCGTGCAACACGCAAGTGAGTCACCTCGTTAACATTTCACCGAACGTTAAAACAAAAATATTTTTACCACCGGACAAAAAATAACACGAGACCGAATTCTTATTCAGGACTAACAAAGATCCTTTCTTTGTTTTAGTTCATGAAAGTAAGCAAATGTCGCATAAATTGTATAATGACTATGCTGTATTCTAAACCACAACAAAACTCTGGAAATACATCAAGGCCAATTGGAAAATTATTAAAGTTGAATTGAGGGCGAACGTAGGTGGCAAAACGCTTGAGCCACATTTTTTCATTAAAATAATGCGTTTCGTAATAATTACTAGAATTACGCACTAAAACAATAAGTCAAGCGGTGGAAATGACATGAATGAGAATAATGTAACGTTACGATTATGATTTACGTATTGACAAATCAAAATAAACAGCCAATGAACAAGAACGCATTATTATGTCTAAATTTCTACGAAGCACGTTAAAATCAGATTTAGTAGAGCGTAAACAAAACATTAAATAGCTGGCAACACATTGTGACCTATGTTACCAACAAGTGCTACAATAACTCCTATTTATATTTCAGTTTATACGTCAGTTGTACTCACATTTCGCTTCATTTTACACGGTCATTGTGTAGAGAACTAACACAGAAACAATTGGTTGGATATCTGAGCGAATTAGTTGATTTTTCGTGAATTTCTCCAGCTTGAACAGTCAGTCGTGCTGGCCGGCGCGTCGCTCCACTGTGTTGTGGGTGGGTGCGCGAATCACCGAAATAGATCTTTTGGAATAACACTACACAAATTATATTCCTTGCGTCACTGAGTGAGCTGTGAGCAGCGCTTGACGAGACGAAGATCAAGAGCGGACGCGCGTCGTCTGCCGCGACTTAGCAGACGCTTTCAACCGAATTGTGTAAACAAATCACAATCTTGGTTAAAAGATAAGGCTTAATAATTAGCATAGAGACATAAAATGAGCAAAATTGTACCGGCCGAAAATTACGAACAAAATCCTTTAGACGATAGGTCTGACTCGGAGGAGTATACAGTAGAGTGAGAAGAAAGTCAGTGGCATTAACTGCACTTTTACGACTTTATTAAGATTCTTCACTGACGCGTTTGAATAAATCGCAACATCTACCTTTATCAATCGTAAGACCATCATGTAACATGTTCCTCGACAAAAGGCGCAGGATCAATCATATTTAAAAAGCATACCAAGATATCCTTTTAAAACTCAAGGATTTCCACACATGACGTCAAATATTTCAAGGTAATTGCTTCTCAAACACATTGGTGAATTAAATCATTTCAATCAACATAAAGAAATGTAATTTCCATGCTTGGCGCGGTTTACAGACTGTCGGATCCAATTGGCAGATTGTTTATTATTCAGCGCAGGAGTAACATCCGCCTATTCAAAGCTTCCACAGAAATTCAGATAAATTAACCCGCCATAATGGCGTGCACTGATTCAATCAGGATTGTGCATCTTAACAAAGACTGGAAGCAATCATTAGAGATGAAATCATCCTTCTTATCACGTCATGCCCTATCTGGGGAGGGTCTTTTAAATCATGTCATCTACATACATATATGTATTTAGAAAATTTTAAAACATAACATACTCTCGCTCTCTGCCATCTATGGAAAACAAGGAATAACCTTGTAAGATTTTTTTAGATTATAGGGAGCAAACGTACAAGAGGATCACCTGATGGTTAGTGATAATTGCTGCTTAACATCAACAACCGCACAAGGGTCGCAACCGCGTTGTCTAACTTCAAGACCCCACACCCTCCGCAACTGGCGATCTTACTCACCAGCAGAAACATAGCACAACAGTTACGAAGTGTTATATCACTGCGGTCTTCTGTAAGGTGCAGGTATTGCACCAGACCAGAGCAGTCCCTCTAGGGCCTAGAGGGACTGCTCTGGTCTGGTAAATTGCCTAGAGTCTAGGCAATTTACTGAAAAGTGGATGAGAGTAAGGTAATTGAGAACATGTCTGTTTGTCCTGGTCTGGGTGTTATATGTATCTATTTAAGTATATTTGTAATACCACTGTTGATTCTGACGTCTGTAACACAAGTGCTTAAGCTACTTATCACTGGGTAAGATCAATGTATGTGATGTTGTGAAATATTTATTTATTTATTTAATTAATCATTGATCTCATGTTAGTCAAGATAATAATTGATCATTGAAAAAAATATTTTGAGGCCGAAGTCTGCCTCGATAAATATAACCAAAAGAAATCACAATAGTAATTCTTTATTAAAAAGATACAGTATTTTCTATGCTCTTATTAAAGTTAAAGAATCATCTAATTCTATGAGCTGCAGTCGTCAGCTCTTAGGTGCAGTGCAGTAAAAGGGAAGTCCTTGAGCGGCCCACAGTTGGTGAGTTGAATCATGGCCGCCCACGCTTCTGCTAGCAAATTGCAGCTCGTAGTTTGATCATAACCGTCTACAGCAATATTGGATGCTGTACTTATTGATAGGGCTAGCAACTTCGTTTACGACGATTAGTATTTCTATCTGCTTAGTGACGAATTGAATCAATCCTAGGGTACCCATTCATGTATTATTTTTCATCTTATGGTCCGAGAGCTGGCACATATTTTTAAGATGTTAAACATACCTAACGTCAAACATATGACGTTCCAAGAAATATTACGACTCAAAAACATAATACATTTGTCTAACAAGAGCGTAAGGTGCAATTGCGTTTCAACCCTAACACTATTAGCTCAGCGAGAGGTAGGACAATTGGATGTAATGATAATAAATGACGTTTAAACAGTCGCAGCCTTTATAGAGTTGTCTCTCTTCTAGTTATAATATGAACAGATCATGTCGACAGAGTATGCAACATCCGTAAATATGACGAATCAATTTCCTCGAGTGTTCAATTGAATATAACGATGATAATCATTTGATTATCATCGATATCAGAAAATACTATTATACCTAAATAGGTAATCTTCAGTTATGATATGAGCTCTTACTTTTTATTTTACCTCTAGGTAAGTCGAAAACCTTAATTACGCAAAAATATGTAATAAGTAAAAGTGGTTCATTACACTGAAGCTTCTGTCGAAGCAAAAGCAAAATCTAATTATTTTTATTAAAGCTTTTGTCCTGCGTGCAATCAGAACCTACAACCCTTATAAAATGTGCTATCGAGGCAGTCAATTTTATTATGGTATCGATTGATACACAAAAATGGCTTAATACTCGTATGTATCTAACTACATTATAGTACATTAATTTGTTGTGTCCTTCAGGCAGATTCTATTCTAGGAGCTGGCGTCATGAAGTCGTTTAGCCGTGAAGGTGGGGTAGGACATTAACGAACTGAACATGAAATATATAAAAAATTGTGACAATGGTTTACTTAGTTTTATGGCAAATATCATTTTGGTCATCACAATGGTATCATTGGCCACGATTTAATGTATAATGTAAAAATGAGCTAAAAAAATACATATAAAAGTTAACACCAAATGACAGACAGTTAAGGTTAACTGTCAACTTTTAAAACTCGCGTATAGGTTGAGGGCTAAAAATGCGCATGAGAACCATAAAGGAGCGATCGTGTGTTTGAGCACGTTGACAATTAATAACATTTTCGCTGTGCCAAATAGCACGTTAAATATTTTACTTTACTTTTTACTTTACTTTACTAGGTTGGCGCAGCGATATTTTACATGAACGTAAAATAGTTTTGGGTTGGTTTTAAAGCGTATTATTATAATTCACAATGTTAATAAAAACTAGGGAAATAAGTTCATTATAATGGTTACGTTATGAACATTTTTGAAACGAAAGAACATTGCTGACGCCAAAGGCTAAAATATCAAATCACACAAGTTTACCAAGTGACGAGTCGTAGATGTGAAAAAGCGTTTATTCAACTTATTATTACAACAAGAAACTAATCTCTATCTTTTCAGAAATCGAGGAACAAAAACAGTATAAAATTACGATACTGTGAGTCTCTTAGAAATAAGCATCGATAGTAATCTCGAAATCACAGAATTACACGAACTTTATAAAGAAATTGCAGGCAAGCCGGTTGTTTTTCAACGAGTTTAAAGCCATAGCCTCAGCATGCAAAGTTGTAATAATTTACAAGAATTGTAGCGCTCTAAATTCACAAAGGCAAGTACTAAAGATTTTACTAGATAACGAAAGCATTGTACATTGTATGTACAAGAATGAAATTTCTGAACTAAATCAGGCCAAGGTCTGCCTCAGAATACTTGTCTTCAAAAATAGTTGCATTAACGTAATATATATTAACATATTGGCGGTGTAAGACATTGTTTGGATCAATCAATGTCACAACAACTAAACTTTTAGACGAACCAACGTTAATATTCAAAACTAAAAATACCAAACGGGCCTACGCACGCCTCAAACGAGCAATACTCATTATTGAATGAGCGTTAAATAGAGTTCAATAAACTATTTCTAAATGCAAATCATGAGTAAATTACGAAAGCATACAGTCATCATATTTGGCGCCAAGTACCTAAGGTTCAGGGGCTATTCCCACATAAGATAAACATTTATGTGATGAGCGATGAGCATCTGTGTTTGTTTTGTGTCTGGGAATATATTTAAAAGAAGGTACTCTTTTCTGTACCCACTATACAAGTGCTTCAGCTGTCCTTTGTTTGATAACTAAAATGGATAGTACCTGTTCGCTAGATAGTAATCAGAACTAACCATTATCACAGGAGTGTTTTGTGTTAATGGGCGATTGAGTGAGTCAATCACAAAACTGTTGTTAAAATTCTAGCATTTTCGAGCTAAAATGTGCGAGTTCACGAAAACTATTCGCGCTAATCTTGCAAAGAATAGGGAACGAAAGACGAGTGATGTGACACATATAAAGTGTATAAAAGATGAAAGAGGAGCTGTGATTTCAGATAATGATGGGATAAAAAAGCGATGGAAGGAATATTTTGAAAGGTTGATGAATGAAGAGAATGACTGGAGCGGAGAGCTGGAAAATGCAAGCATAAATGTAGGGTTAGTCAGGGTCATCAAAGAAGATGAAGTTAGACTGGCGGTTGAAGGAATGAAAAGAGGGAAAGCGATAGGACCTGATGATGGAATTCCTGTTGAAGTTTGGAAGTTATTAAAAGCGGATGGATGGATGTGGTTGACTTTGTTTTTCAATAAGTTATTGCACGACGAGGCGGTACCGGATGAATGGTGCGACAGCTTGCTGGTGCCCATTTTTAAAAATAAGGAAGATGTGCAAGAGTGCAATGGTTACAGGGGAATAAAGTTAATGTCGCATAGCATGAAAGTATGGGAAAGAGTGATTGAGCGAAGATTGAGAGAGGAGAGTGAAATTTCACAAAATCAGTTTGGTTTTATGCCAGGTCGAGGTACAACGGATGCCATCTTTGCCTTACGCCAAATGTGCGAGAAGTACAGAAGTGCACACAAAAACTTGCACATGGTGTTCGTTGATCTCGAAAAGGCATATGACCGAGTTCCGCGTAAGGTTTTGTGGTGGGCCCTGAAGAAGAAAGGTGTGCCTGTGAAATACCTGCAGTTGATTCGAGCAATGTACAGCCGATGCTGTGCCCAAGTACGTTCCGCCGCCGGCACGACTACTAGCTTCAATGTGGCTGTGGGCTTACACCAAGGATCGGCACTTAGCCCTTACCTCTTCTTGTTGATAATGGACGCTCTGACGTCGGACATCCAGGAGGAGGCGCCTTGGTGTATGCTTTTTGCCGGCGACATTGTGCTAGTGGATGAAGACGCCCTGATGGTCCAGAACAGATTGGAGGTGTGGCGGCAAAGACTGGAGAATGTTGGCTTGAGAGTCAGTAAAACCAAAACTGAGTACCTGTTTTGCGACTTTGGCGGTCTCTCCAGTTCTTTGCCTATAACACTGGACGGAATGCCCTTACCAGTCTGTTCCGGTTTTCGGTACTTAGGGTCTCTCATCCAAAGTGACGGCGACATCGACAGGGACGTAAGCATCGAATCAACTCAGGTTGGATGAAATGGAGACAGGTCACTGCAACAACATGCGATCAACGGTTGCCCTTACGGCTAAAGGGCAAAATTTACAAAACCGTAATAAGACCTGTCTTAATGTATGGATCGGAATGTTGGGCCACGAAGAAGACGGATGAAAGACGATTGCATGCAACGGAGATGAGAATGCTGAGATGGATGTGTGGGGTGACGAGAATGGATAAGATAAGGAATGAGTACATCAGAGGAAGTATGAAAGTGGCACCAGTGATAGAAAAGGTTAAGGGGAACCGACTATCCTGGTATGGCCATGTGATGAGACGAGAGGAAACCCATGTGACGAGACGAATGATGAATATGAAAGTGAATGGTGTGCAAGGGAGAGGTAGGCCAAAGAAAAGATGGATGGATTGTGTGAAGGGTGATATGAGTGAAAGAGGTGTGAATGACGCGGTGACGAATGATAGGCCGGTATGGAAGAAGTCGACATATTGCGCCGACCCCAGATAAACTGGGAACAGGGCAGGCAAATGATGAGAGGTACGATTAATGACGAATTAGTCTTGAATGAGTTGTACTTGTAGGTAAGTGATAAATTATACATTTCAACATTTTAATGTATTTTTTGTTTAGTAATTAAAAATATATTTGAGGTACCGAGAACGACACAAGTTATTTCGAATCTTTCGTACTTAGTTTATTTAGGTATGGCTATTATTAATTTTATTTTAATGGCGAAAGCCTTTGCTCTGCAGTAGAAAAACAAAAGACTGACAGAAACTAAACTGTGTTCTTAAAACAGAAGTAATGACTTGTGAGACACGAAAAAAGACTGTTTGTAAATTCGTCGGATCAGTCACGTGTTTACAATTCATTTTTAATGATTGAGTGTCTTAAAGTAGAACACAATGTCACAAAGTAGCTTTTTTATGTTACATACGACCAATCAATGACTACAAAGTCGGAAATCTTGTTCGACAATGTTTACAACGCGATAAAATATGTTTCTGATGTTAAACCGCTCCCTACATTACTCCTCGGTCGACATACGAGAATAAACAGGAATGCTCCAAATAATCAGACCACTATGTGCAAATCTGAACTGTAACTAGTCCAGAACTGTCAAATGAGTGCTCTAGTTTTTATTCGACATAATTTATTAAATCGTTTAAAATAAGATGTTGATATTTAGACCAGAGTGATTTATGTACTGTTTGATAAAAAATACAGTCTTGTGGTGATAAACAGAAAACAACAAAACAGTGGAATTTATTAAAGACAAGTTGGATTAAATGATAAACCTACCTTCATAACCTCAAATATTTGGCTGTCAACAAGTAAACGTATTCGCGAGGACTTGCAAAACATCGTCATCAGTTTCACATGTTATTGGAACATAAAAACGATGCAATTTTAACACCAGCATATCACAAGATGCCTTACTTCGACTAACTCATTAAATGATGCGACATTGTTTTAATTCGACTGAAGTGGTCAAATGAAGATACATTTCGTGATAAACGTAACGAATTGATTGGACATCATTCGTCAATCGCTACTAAATGTTATTTGATTGGCCTTCAACTTCCGACCTCTATAAGTGAACGGATTCACAATGCATAAAACACTGTGAAAAAGCTTGGTAGGTATTAACAATTAAAAATATCTACAAAATACGGAAACTTAAATGATGAAAGAATTAAGAGATTCAGGGCCAATGAGTCTTTGATGCGCTCATTTTTATTTACTACAATATATGTATTTAGTTTTGTTTGCTAGTACTTGCTAGTACTGAACGGTCGCAATAAAGGTCACCATGCCTAGCTGGTCGAGCACGATGCGACTAGAATTATCGATCTAAAACAATAAATAGATCAATGACTATAGAGCGTGCCGCTGCTGTGGGCTGTGGCTAGTTTGGACATCAACATTATTTATAAGCCGATATTATCAATAGCCCATGGTATAGTATAGGTGAAGTAAATCAAGGCTGAGTGGAAAAATGTTATGTTTTTTAATTACAAACGACAATGACGTTAGAGATAACTAGAACCCGTGGACATCAACAAATCCACAAATGTCGCATATGCGTTGGCTGCCTTTAAGCCCCATAGCCCACCATTCCCATATATGATAAGCTGTATGATTATTTTCTTCAAAATGAAGGGTTTCGCCCAGATAATTATCTTCCTAAATTAGGCAATAATAAATCAAATCATATTCAGTCCATGTTGATATTTCTTAGTTAGATCAACATGTTTAAGTACATTTTCGTGTCACAGTATACTCCTGAGACGACACGCTTCATGCATCACCAATTTGTCGTATTGTCTGTCCTCGATCACGATACCCTATCCTAATATGCATTTGATCATAATATCCATTTGTTCTGTCAGACGATTAGATCGTATAACGAATGCGTCACTGTCGTGATTCAACTGACTTTTTAGGTGTACTAGCTCTAGGTTTTTTTTTTTTTATTGTTTCTGGTGAGTTTTTTCCAGAATTACTCGTATAGAGAATATTTTATACAAATTGGCAATAAATTAATTTTGGAGATGTTGGATGTGTCTGTCGCTATTTGATACGACTAACTAGTTACTAGCTCTAGGTTTGGTCTGATTACAAAAACAAAACCAAATGACCAATCAAACGGTTTTTTTGTGTTAGTATAGTAATCACTGACAGAGAATGGCTATCGTTTCTTACAGCAAAGTAATTAGCAGCTCAAAAAAATCGATTCATTTAACAAGAACCAGAAGGTGGCGTACCTTTTGGTTGAACTGTAGGATCTGAGATCCCCTGTATGGATCTGTGTCTATAGCATTTACTATTAAAATGCCTTTATCAAACACCCAACTTTACCAACAGAAAATATCTAGTTTTAATTAATACAAACTGCTAACAAAAGCTAATTATATCGTTAACGTGACCTACAAACGAAACGAAAAGTACTTTTATATTGGTAACAGACGATTACGAATCGGCATTTCCTATCGTTAAATACCATTTAGGCAAACAAATGTGAGTAAGAGCAAAAGCATGCCAAATCCAATTGCCGGTGTCTGCCTCGCAATGTCAAGTGCGACATTACATTAATGTATGCGTGACAATGCGTGTATGCACGTAGGCATCTATGCAGACCTTGTAGTTCCGCTTTTGAACAATTCAGCGGAAGTTTCCGGAAAACACTCTAATTCCGTAAACAAAAGAGTAACAAATCTAGAGCAGACAATCAGTAAATCACATCAGTGAAACTTGTAAAAGAATCTCAACTTTAAAACAACAGGTAAAGGCAATCTTGTCTCAGGTAGTTTGTCAAAGAAAGTAACTTAAATACAGTAAAAAAATACAGTAGTTGAGGAAACAACATTAATAAAAAAATTATGGGACTATACTTTTGAGCAACAAACCTATTTACTATCTCCCTACGCGTTCCGAAACCGTAATAATAATAGGATAATAATTGCGTGTTAGTTTACATATATTTATAAATATGTATAACTAACTTAAAGAATCTAAATAAAGGCAGTATTTTCAAAGCAATCGATCACTAGTCACGCCCTAATAAAACATAGCTGCATCGTTCATACGATACCGTCGATTCGCCAATAAAAACGATATAAAAATAAATTACACCTAACGAAATATCATTCGATTGTAATTATGACTAAATTGTATGTACGTGTACACATAAGGCAATGTACTGAGTCAAAATGATTATTCATTAATTGATTTCTGGCAAATGGATGGTCGCAACAGTTGTGTCAACAAACGAACTGCCTTTCAGCGCGAATTGTTACGAAACAATAACTTTGTTTCGACTTGCTGATGCACAGTTTACACGGGAATACCAGAGTTTTGAGTCACTTCAATAATGCATGCATATTTTAACAAATAACGTGTTATGACTTTAAGTTACAGGGCTGGTTAGCAGTTTTTTGTATATCATCTTGAATAACTTCGCTAGAGAGCATTGTTTAGAATTCCGAATCGGAATGAAAAAGTTCTTGGGATTTTCTGCACCGCAAATACTCAAACATTTTAGAACCTCTTGATTAGCGAAGAAATTAATTTAACAACATCCTTAAAGACGCTTATAGGCAAATATATTTACAACAAGTATGTTTAAGCACCTATAGCTAAATTGGTAGTACATGATATATTAGTGAAATTAAGTAACAATACAAGATGTAACGCTACTCCTACAGAATCGCCAAAACTGACGAGCTTGGTCAAACGCATAATAAAACCGCTGTTATTGTAATTCTACCAATAAATCACATTTCTGTTTATAGAACTCATTAATGTTATCATGTCATGTTTCGTTTTACGTAACACTATATAGGCGTGATTACTAAATCGATAGAATTATATTGCCATTTCTGATCAATACTGACCTAAAATAAAATTGTTGTTCTTTTGAATAATCCCTACCAATTAAATGACGAGCAGGATTGTTAAGGCGACATTCCGGAAACAAATCAAACCAAATGTGGCAGCGAATCTAACAACAACAAATCCGCATAATTTATTACTGATTGACTTCGAGGAAATATAAATTATGCAACAATGTCGCCTCTAAATCAAGAAATGGCAATGCAACTATGATGAAACACATGCATTTCCTCTAGCTAGAGCAGTAAAGATTTACTGCGCCGCAAATCGAGCGTGTTTAACACAAGTCATAGAATCGAATGCGCGAATAAAATTGGTACAATTCGTTGTATGTATTATTCGACGAAACCTCATAACTTGTGCTTTTGAGGTCAATTATGGGTTTTATAAAAGGCAGGCAACGCATCAGTGACCCTTGTGGTCCGTCCGTGGGCAGCGGTGGTCCAGGCAAGCATCAGGCGACCCTCTTACACGTTTGACTTTTTTTTTATGGCAGAGGCGGCATACGTGCTAGCTGGTCGCCTGATAGTAAGCAATCACCGCCACCCATGGACATCCGCGACACCAGAGGTATGGCCGATGCGTTTCCGGCCTTCCAAGCAAGAAAATGAAAACTATCTCTCGATTTCATATTCCGTCGCATTCGTCCTAAACCCACAAACCAGCAAGGGGTCTTAGTCTTACGACTGCAATAAATAACTTGTCGGAATCTAGCGTCGACACCTTGACGCAACGGAGTCGCTAGTCGGGCGGACACCCACAGCAGACGCCCACAGGCGCCGCTCACGTGTGCCGAGTTCATTCAGTGCGTTGGATATAAACAAGATTTGCTCAATTAGCGTTGAGACACCGTCGCGGAAACGCGATTTTTTTTCAGGAACTGAAAACAATCTGACGTGTAAACTAATGTGCCCTCATCATTCAAGCGAAGCGTGAAGAAGTATCTAGCGGGCCAAAATGGCGATGCCTGGATAGTTTACTATGATAGTGCAGTATCCATTGGCAATACGATTAGGGCTCCTATTTTGCTCACTATCACAAAGAGTCGAGACATTGTAGGTACTCTGTTATTAGGTATATAAAAATATATAATGTTAACTTATGCAATTAAAATGTATTTTAGGACTAATTTACAGGCGGCGTGGTTTGTAAAAAAGAAAATGTTTTTGAGATTTGTTCGACAGTACAAATAGAGGTCGGTAGCGTCACCTTCCTGCGCTCTTGCGGCGATTGTAAAAGCAGCATCTTTATGTATTAAACCCAGATAAAAGAAAAAAATACTTTACGCCTTGTTTCTTTAACCGTGTTTTTGCAAAACAAATGATGTCAAAGCATATACCAAAAAACATTTGTTATGCTTGATACAATCATTGTCCGGTTTCCTCTAGAATTTTCAATTCATTTCGACGTTCTGGCATGTTTAGTTGTTAGGAGAAATTAGTTTTATATTTGGTGAAAGGATAATGTTATAAAATCCCGCGCCAATTTTATTCTAATCAAGCGAGCGACAGACACTGGTCTGCAGGTTTTCTCAAGGTAATCAGCAAATCAACACTTGAATGGCTGCCGTGTTAATTTGTTTCGTAATTAGATACTCCACAATGGTCTCTCTAAGGGCTCGGTTAATGATTGATGATTGAAACAACAATAAATTGCTTAAAATTTGTCAAGTGTTTTCAGTTGCTTTTGATAATTGGTATTATATTTGTTCAGAGTCAACTACCTAGTTGGTGGTGTTGAACACTAGAAGTTTTGGGGTTCCTCTCTATGTTTTGCAAGGCGTTAAGGGCAAATCCTTGCCGTAAAAAGGAGTTGGTATAATTTATCCTGTTTCCTGATAAACCACGTAACTTAGTGTTATACTAAAACCTCTAAACTTATTCATAACGGGACATTCACCTTAACTTCATGATCTAAACGTGCAAGCGTTTATCCTCATATAAAACAATGTTTCGCGACTGTGCAAACTAAACAGCGCGCTTGGAATCTGTATGACAGAGCCTGTGTACTTTGTGTTTCTTTGAAAAACATCGCTCAAGGCCAGATAAGCAACGAAGCTGCTACGAATAGTGCGAAATTAGTTTTGTGTCGCGACCGCCAATCAAAGTGATGAATATCCTATCCGCAGACAATAAAGTAATAGGTACCTAGACTCGTACGGGCACTAATATAGTCTACGTTAAGAGATTGACACAATTTTATATATTCGTTCAATTATCTTTGAAGCTTGTTTAATTTTTATTAAAGTCTCAGCTTTTAGGAAGTTGTATTTTTGTCGAAGGAAAACCACGCTACGTGAATTGGGTAAATGGATTTGTTTAATGGACAGATGACTTCAAAGCTCTAAGTGGAGTAAAACTTGTGCAGTTGACAAAATATGAGGCTATTCATAAAAAAAATACATCAAATATTTGTGACTCTTCTGGTGTAGAAGTTATAGAACAGTGATTAAAAATAGGAAGATCAGTTGTAATAGTATGCATTTGGGATGGCCAAGTTACGTTAGACGCTTTTAAACTATGTACCTAGGTAGGCAACAGTAAAGTTAGTATTCTGTAGTACCGGTTTGGGTGATAAAATGACATTATTTTCTTTCAAGAACATGGATTATGTTAACTATTTGTACTATAGGCTAGATAAAATCTACTAATCGCCAAAACAGGACAAAAAAAAAGCGTCAGGAAAATTTAGACGGGAGGTTGGACATTGTCATGTCAATACCTTTGCTTTTGTATGAGGGCCTACAATGAATTGGTGCCCGCCTCAAATTACGTAGGGTCTGAGCAGTAATGCTCAGGAGGGATTACAGATTATAGTGTTATGGACGCATACCAGTGTAAATAAATTAAAATCCTCTGTTTAAACCTGATAACTTTTTGATTTTATGTGTGCCAGAATAAATAAAAAAGAATGCTTAATTTTAGCATTTAAATATTTTTTTTACTATCAACTTATTTCTTTTCATTGCCTTTCTCAAAAACATACTCAAACACATTTGACCTTGGAAATACAGTTTACAATCACAATTTAATTCTTCACCAATCAAGAAGATAATTTACATGTTAATATCCTTTTTTTACAGCAGATTTTAAACTTTACAATAAAATGCCATTTCAACAGCACTCAAGCAATAACCCAACCCAAAGATCAATAAAACATTGATTTATACAAAAAAAATTGGCACATAAGAGTCTGACAAGTTATAAATGAGTTGGATAAAATTAACTAGGTTTTTATCGAAAAGGGAACCATTTAAAATTCAAATCAAATTCAACTGTTCATCAATCATAATTTTTATGGCTCAGGGTGCTGTTTAAATAAACAATGTGGGCCAACAGCACATTCAAACCCATAAATCAATGATTTAAACCTTTCTGAACACCAGTCATATTTACAGAATACTTTAGTGAGTGAATGAAATGCATGTTGTAGTCTTCTATTCTGAAAGTCATAATTCTTCATATCAGTTTATGATTGAATACTGAATACATTAAAAGCTTATTTTACATATTTAAACTCTACCTAATAGGTCTACCAATTTTTGCATTTTTGCCAGTTTAAGTCTAGAAAATTGCATCATTATTGAAAGTCTTCATGCATTTCACCCATTTTCAAAATGAATATTGCAATAACAACAACACTAACCTCAAAAGCAGGCAGTTAGAAGGCACTCAGGAACACTGGGTTATACCAGGCAGGCGTCAACTGTCCTGTGGAGCACCACAACGCCATATCAATCTTCATAGCAACACCAATAATTTCAACATTAATACAGATTAATCTCCTAACGTTATTACACACAGTCAAGGATACTATACTTGGATTAATGCCAAAAATGTGCTGCAACCGGACAAGCAAAACTGAAAATCATCTATGCAATCATGGTGTTTCTACATTTATTGTAATAGAATGCAGATGGGGTTAATGATGCATTCGAAGAATACGCAGCATCGTAGTATGTTAACAGGTAAGTAATTAGACCCATGCATAAATTAGAAGCACGTAACTCACTACAAAAAGATGAAAGGGAAAATGATATCCGATAACAGTGATAACACACTTACGAAACTATTTCCTCTCAAAGGCATTTCAGTCACAAATCACCAAATAATAATTCACACCGAAACTATAGTTCAAATTGTTTGAATAAATATTGCGGACACGGGTTTCACAAGCACAATTTACGGTTTTTCTGAAAATTGACAAGACTACAGTACAAATTCTAGAACAATCAAAATTTTCCACAGATTATATGACATTTTTGACACTTTTAAAAAGTAAAAAAAATAATAGCAATGGAAAATTTAAAAAAAAAATATTGTGAATAAATAATGCATTGGATTTATGCTAGACTTGTCTAAATGCAAACGTGTAAATAAGGCATTCATACTGAATTTGACATCATGACATGAAATTAATTAACGTCAATGTCAATGTGTTGTTCGTCCAAGTTGATTTCTTTTCGGGATTTTCAAGATTTTCACATTATTCAATTTTCTGTTGTACTGTCTGTATAGGAAACTATTAATAAATTGTTGAGAAATCGAGAGCTTTATTAAATCATAGGTCATTAGTATAGATACTTCTTTTAAATATACATTTTAGAAGTTATTTACCGGGTGACTTTAGTTATTGCACTTGAACTTAAGCTAGAAGAAACAAAAACACGGATTCAGAGAATAATTTGCGCTAGTTAAAACCAAACTGATAAGGAACAGAAATACTCGTTGTATTTATTTTAACTGTATCCTCAGGTTTTTCTCCATTGGTGTTTGAATTCCTTTGAAATGGAAGTGGCGCGTATCCAAAATAAAATCAAGCTTTTATTTCAAAAAATATCCGAGCCGGGTTATGTGATGAATAGTTATTACATGGATGGATTCATCAACAAGTTATCAGATACTTCGGATCCTGGTAAGTTGATATCAAAGCTTACTGAATGTCATTGTAAAAGAGTTGTTAAAACAAATATTTACTTACAATCTTGAAGTCACGGTCGAAATAATTATATCTTATTTAAACACTTCTTTCTCAATATCTTTGTTGATTTGTTAGTATTTGTGTTGAAACATTTTTAATTAATTTGTGATAGTTATTATTCATTCCCATTGAAGTTAAGATATCATTTAGACTATTCAATAGTTTAGTAACTCCTAGTAGGTTTGATATAATATGATAACATCCAGTTACTTGTTACGCAAACATAATGTGCATTGCTCAGCTATGCTTGATAATTTTGATGGCTATCATTTAATTTAGATATTATGATTGACTGAATAGATATTTAGATATTCGGTCAAACATAACTTCAGCCAGAATGTATTAGATAATTTTCACATGCCACATGGTCTTAATCAATTATTGAATTACCATATTACAAAAAAAATATATTTGATTTGTGAATTATTGAAGTGTAGTTTTTTAAAATGCATTGTAATAGCACTAAACTAAAAACGTTATATTTATTTTTAATTTCCAATTGAAGAAATTACAAGAAGTGTTATGGGTAGGTAAATTATGTTTTTATTTGCTGTTTTATAAACACATTTCTTTTTCTTAGTGTTCTAGAATTTGAACTGATCAACTCCAAAATGTGGCTAGTTTCTTGTTTTTTATTAATTTTCATAGTGTTATCTTGCAAATTTGTTTGCAATTTCATTTTGCGAGGTATTGGACCTACAAAAAACAATTTCAAATTAATACTTTTTAAAAGTTTCCTTATCTATTAAATTATTAAAATTAAACAAAAATGTATGGAATGAATACATCCTACTACTATCCTACCCTACTACTTCCTACTACTATTATAAAGGCGAAAGTTTGTATGTGTGGATGTATGGATGTCTGGATGTATGGATGTATGGATGTTTGTTACTCTTTCACGTAAAAACTACTGAATGGATTTGAATGAAACTTTACCACAATATAGCTTATACATCAGAATAACACATAGGCTATTGGAAATCGAAATCCACGCGGACGGAGTCGCGGGCGGCCGCTAGTACTTAAATATATTTAATGTATAAGAATTATTTTCTGGGTGATGCCTTGAATACTTTTAAAAAAAAAAAAATAGAAATTAATGAATCCAAAACGGTTTATACCTTTTACACTATGTCGTATAGATGATTTCCTGCTCATTAACTGCCCGTTTTTACCTAGAAGAAATATAGTATGATGTAAAATTTAAATGCAAATAATCCTAATGCCAACTTATTTAACTGAATACTAAATTAAACAAATATAATCTCTTCAACCAAATTTAATACCTTGGTTTGAATCGGCCAGCCTCACTAGGCGAGAGCTTGTATCGGCTTTCAGGCTGCGCTCTGGACACATCCCATGTAATAAATTTTACAATATGATCGGGGTAAAGCCTTCTCCATTGTGCTCTACATGTGGTGTGGTGGAGGACTTGATCCATATACTGTTGGAGTGTGCCCGGAATGCAGACTTGAGAACCCAATTCATGGGATCAGAGAATGGTAATGGTGCTCAACTAAACTGCTGGCTGTCTGAACCTATCTCCAGTGGAGCAATGGCGTTGTACCGCTTTTTGAGCCTCTCAATATAAAAATAACCTCATTGAATGCTCCTATGAGGCTGGCATAACCATCAAAAGTGGTTGAAGCCTCAACAAAACTTAGAAAAAAAAAAAAAAATCTCTTCTTTCGTTAGAAAACACCTGCAAATAGGGTTTTAAAAGAGTTTTGTAGTAGGTAAGTAATATTACATTGAAGATTATAATGCAGCATTTAGCATTAAGCAATAACAAGGAGAAATTCATCCGGTCCACTTACGGCTGGTAAAAGCACTTGTCCCGGATTGCAAGCGGTTCCTGGGTTCAATCTTAATGAATTTATCCAAATTTATTATTTAAAAAATTAAGAAAAATGTTAATATAATACGAAGCATGTGAAATGCTTAAAAATAAATATACAAAAAGTAAAATAGGTCAATTACTGCACCTAGTCAAACATCTTATGCAAGTACAGTGAGGGACCCAATGAGTACCCATTCTTCTGCCCGTATTGTGATGAACTGAGCTAAAACATCTCATTCCTTTCATACACTTTCACCATGGTCACTTTGGTCACAATGTCTTCTCGCACTTAAACATCCCCCAAAAACATCCTGAGAACCCTTCTTACGACCCTTGTCATATCAATGGGGAGAACAACTGCACAGTACACATCATTGTGTATGAAGTCTTTGTTTTTCCTGACCATGACTCACCCAATATCTTCTCAAGTTGCTGTTGCAGCGGCTTCATCATCAAGTTGATGGGACACATCTTGCTGTCCCGGATGAACCCATACTGGGTCATGTCTATCGAGGCAGACTTTCTGTAGCAGATCTTCTGGATGAAGTGCTTCGTCTCAGCAGACATCGCACCGCTTCGAGACTCAAGCTTAGCCTTCACCTCTTTCTGCTTTAATATGTTCATGTTTATTTATTTTGAAAACATAATAAGTTCACAACTTGTACATGGGTGTTTAGTCAATTTGTCAAACGACTGGTACGTATTAAGTACTGGTAAGTTTATTCATTGTTTTTGAGATGGTTTTTGTGTATTTGTTCATTATCTGGATATTTACATTGTGCTGACTTTTTATAGTGGTTGACATTAATGTTATAGACAAGTGTATTTTTTTATCCTGGCGTAATTACTCTAAAGAGTTTCGTAATATTAAAAAGACTATGGTAAGAACTAGTTAGAAGTTAACTTAGAACATTGCAAAGTTGTTTATCGTAGATCCTCTACGATTTTGATCGCTCCGACCGCGGTACATTTCACTCAGTACCTATCAGTCACTCATTGCACGAACTTGCGGTTAACACTCAGAATAAGTCAATGTTGACGTGGTGATTAAGAATAACTTCAATGTAAAGGATAAATAGTTACATAAACAATTATTTTGTTCTAGATGCTGTAGGCCTCCTTGCATCATCATTCCTCCCAGATTTACTCGTCGACGCTCTCGATGATACGACCAAGTACCACAACACCGTCAACGTATTCCTCGGGAGAATCCTGGCCATCGTCTGCAAAAATGAACACCACTTCTGTAAGAAAATATTACAGAGAAGGGGAGATAAGCTGCTGGAGTTTTACAGTGACATAGCCTCAAAAAACATGAACCCTAGTTTAAAGGTGGCTTATCTGGAATTGGCTATGACTCTCACATCACACAGATCAGGAGTCTCCTGGTTGATAGAGACGGAGCTATGGCGAAAGATTTTAAACTTGTACGATAAGTCGACAACCGTTTTCGTTGTGCGTTTGGTGTATAAATTCATCGCCGAGTTCTTGTGGAAACTTAACGACTATGAGGAGGACAACAGTCTTGGTATTGTCACAAACTGTATGCTGCAGCCTGTATTAGAATTGAATTTTGTGGGCTTAGTAACTATAACAAGCGAAGAAGAGCAGGAGATATGTGACAAATTTGAACCGATTCTGCAAATATTAATCTGCGTCTTCAGTCAAGGCGAACGGATATGTTACGAAAGTAAAATTGCATATCATTTCTTGGAGGAACAGAAGGTTCTCTCGCATCTTTACTTGTTATTCGACAGAGTGCGAAGACCAGACGTCCTTTTGCTAATCTCAAGGGTCGCCTTCTATTTGATGGTCCTAAAAACATTCCAATTAAAGCCTAAGGGTCCGGGCGTGCAGTACAACTCGGAAGACTTCATGGATATACTGGTCGTATATTTTAACACAATAAATTTCCATATACAAAGACGCAATGCGACTTTAGTTATGGATTACTGCGGCAGTTGTAACACGATATGGAGGACAGTAGGTGCAAATTTGAACGTTACGGAAAATGCATGCGGAAAGAACTCGGAACCCCAAATCAAAGTGCTGCTGATATACCTAGTTCCCATTATTGTGTACATAAAGAATTCGCCTAAAGGGCGGGGCGTGACGGACGAGTACCTGATGGAATACATGGCAAAGTTTATAAATATGACGTGCGAGCACACGACGAGGGCAGCTTATGCGTTGAGAGACTTAATATTGGAACTGGATACCCTGGACGTTATTTTGCAGAGCGTGAAGAGGCTGACGTGTATAAAGGACCATTTGACGGATGAGCAGGCCAACATTGTGTTCCGAGCGTTATTCTTTGCACTCCGGGACTACGATCCGTCAGACTCGGACTGCTTTGGCACGGATCCTGCGATTGATGGGGACTACGAGGACTCGGAGCGGAAGATGCTGGTGATGACTTATATCGTAGACACGGTGCTGTCCATCGTGAAGAACTATAATATCAACTGGCACGAGAGTTTAGAGGTCATATGCTTAAATTCTGTCATCCACAACATTCTTACTAAGAAAACGAACTTGTCTTGTAAGGTGAGATCATTTATTGTTTTATTTTATTAAGTAAGATTTCAAATAGGTAGATTGTTAACAATTTGGTTGATAAAAGGAATCCGGACTATATAGGTAATAGGCAAGATCTTGACAATTACGCCAAGTGGGTCGTCAAGTATTTTATTCTGAATACTTCTGTTGTTGACTCCAGAAACACTGCAACTAAAAATAGTTTCATAATTTTCTTATTTATTTTTGGCCTGAGACCATGGATTTAAAACGGAGGGTCTTGGTTCGTATCCCGCTAAGGGCAAATGTCATGGATGTTTATTAATACTCGTACCTATTATTATTATAAATACAATGTCTATCCATTCCCTAGCATCCATAGTACAAGCCTTGAGCTTAGTTTGGGGCTATGCAATTGGTATGTTAGTCCCAAAAATTGATTTATTTATTTGCCTTACTTCTTCTTTCCTTAGTTCGTCGTAGCCGCTCTCAACCTGCTCACCGTCACAGTGTCCAAGTTCCTTCCGCCGAACCTCTCCTTACTGATGGAGTCGCAGCCGGGCTCGGCCATGCACGAGATCGGCGAGCTCATCCACACCAAGATGCACGACATGCACTGGGAAGTGAGGGACTCCGCCCTCGAGCTGCTCAACGTGTGCACGGAGATCTCTTTTATAAGTGAGTTATTATATCATATAAAGATCTTGCCAGAGGCAGCAGAGTTCCCCTGTGTCTTATCGTTCACCATACTGCGGTCACCAAGAGGTGGGTACTTCCTATTCCATCACTCTTGGGACCTTCAGCTTGGTCTCGAAGTTACGCTGGTGTTATCTCAATGGTGCTGGTGACCAACCGTTATTTGCTGATGGAGTCGCAGCCGGGCTCGGCCATGCACGAGATCGGCGAGCTCATCCACACCAAGATGCACGACATGCACTGGGAAGTGAGGGACTCGGCCCTCGAGCTGCTCAACGTGTGCACGGAGATCTCTTTCATAAGTGAGTGATAATATATTAAAGATCTTGCCGGAGGCAGCAGTGTTCCCCTGTGTTTTATCGTTCACCATACTTCGGTCACCTCTTGGAGGGACTTCGCCCTCGAGCTGCTGAATGTGTGCACGGAGATCTCTTTTATAAGTAAGTGATAATATATTTAAAGATCTAGCCGAAGGCAACAGAGTTCCCCTGTGTTTTATCGTTCACCATACGATACCTCTGGTGTCGCGGATGTCCATGGGCGGCGGTGATTGCTTACCATCAGGCGACCCGCTAGCTCGTTTGCCGCATCCGCCATAAAAAAAAAATGCTGCGCTCACCAAAAGGTACTCCCCATTCCCTCTATAAAGAACTTCGGCTTTTCGTGTTCTCCGAAACACGCTAGTGTTATTTCCATGGTGACAGTATCCAAGTTCACAATTATTTTTTTGCCAATTCACGCTTATTATGCGAACCCTGATGTCTGAGATGAGATAAATTTGTCATTGTTTAATTAATAAAAAAAACTATTTCAATCTATGATGTAATATCTAAAAATTTTGAACATCAAAAGTGCTTGGTCATTCAGTTCCTTTAGACTCGTTGTGGGTAATTTGTACCTACTCGGAAATCACTTGTAAAATGCCAAATCATTGTTATTGCTTTTTTTATGATGTAATTTGAAGAATCAATATAATATGTCTACCACACACGGCATGCTCGCTCATCGATTCATGAATCGATCTTGCATCACTCTGCGCAAACAAACGTCTCTCCGCTGTCTCCCAGCGCTATTCTTAACATGACGTGAATAAGGTGCCTGCTGATGGCATGGATGATGAAATTCATAATCATCTCGGCGCTCGTCCCGGTTGCATCCTTTGCCATCGCTTCGCCGGGGTCCCATATCCTACAATGTTGACTTAGGGGGAGGTTGTTATGAAGTTGGTCAACGAGGAGCCTTTATTACTTAGATTGCCTCCATATGAAGTTCCCAGAACAGTGATTCTCAAACTTTTTCATTGACGGAAATCTTTTGGCAAGCAAGATACTTAATGGGACCCTACAATAAGAGGAGAGAGAGAGACGAACTTCTTAGCTATCCATGGATTCTCCGTGCGGGTGCCGGGTCCATCGCGTGGAACAGAGAGGAATGTCAGTCGGTGCCTGGGACTTTCGACCCAGCGTGTAGGTTTAAGGGGCCCCTTTATAGTATACTAACGATCACCTTCACCGATGACATTCCTCTCCCTTCCCAACCATATTTGGTATGAGCCAACTCTGTTATAATAACAGTTGTAATAACTAGTTTAAAAAAGTGTACTTTAATTAATAGCGTGTACCGCGCGGCCGCGGAGTCAAATTTTCGACCAGAGAGAGGTGTTTTTCTATATTCTTTTCTTTTGGGATCCCTACAGAAGTATCGTGGAACTCAAGGGTTTCGCAGAACACACTTAGGCTCGTATTAATAAATCGCTCTCAGTTCTGAGATCGATCTTGAGAGCGAACTTGAGATTCGATCTTAAAGTTGAGAGCGATTTATTAATACGAGCCTTAGACTACTGTAATGTTCAACCTCCCATCCCTTCCAGAGTTCCCGCCGCTCCAGAAGCACATAATGGAGAAGGACCTGATCAGCGTGGCGCTGACTATAGCCCGTCACGACCACGAGCCGTACGCGCGCGTGTCGGCGCTGCGCTGCGCCGCCGCCGCCAGCCGCGTGGCGCCGCTCTGGGACCAGGTGCGCGCCTCCCGACCGGAGGTCTTGGTGAGTGGATCACTGCCTTTTTTCTTTTTTTTATTAGGTAAACGCCTTAACGCATACCCGCTGACTGCAGGGCAGCCGACGGTTTATGCAGGACTCCAGGCCTCAGGAGACCCATCTACCTGCTGAAAATCTGACAGTTTCCCTCTAGTGCTCTTGAGAGTTGGTCCTGACTGAATGTTTCACGAGCAGACGCAGGCAAAAAAACTTTTCGCTATGTAAAATTCAGAGTTTCCCGCTTGTGTGTTCCACTAAAATGTTAATTCTGATGAGTCTGGAAGGTATTCCGAACCCCCAGAATGGCATAGGACCCTTGTCAGACATACGAAAATTCATATATTTTCTCTTAATCGTTTAATTTATAAATGGCAATTTCAATTCCAGGACGATTTGATCACGTTGCTCCGTCACAACCAAGAAGGTATAGTCCGAAGAGAAGCCTGCAACGTGCTCTGCGAGGTGTACCAGAGCGTCAAGCTGTCTCCGGCGTTCAAGCAGACGCTTTGCGATCACATGGCTTCGTCCGCCATGTGCGACTTCCACTGGGAAGTCCAGATGTCAGCCTTGAAGTTCTGGCGTATAGTCATTCAGTCCTTCCTCACTGATCAAGGTATGCTCGACGGCACCTTCCCGCCCGTCACGTTCTCCAGAGAAAGCAGGAAGATAGTCACTCTCAACGAAGTGGAAGTCCGAAAACGCTTGCTTAAAGTACTCGACGAGCTCTCAGCAATCGGCTGCCTCACAGTCCTAGTCAAACTACTTCACGACGACACTGAAGTTGAGGTGATGGAATCCGCGCTATCCGTAGCGCAGGACTTGTACACAATCCTGCAGCAATACAAAGTACCAGAGTATGTCAAGCATGTTGAAGGTGAACCGAAGACTATAGAGGAACTAGTCTACCACATCAAAGAGGAATTTGAGGAAGCCAATGGACAACATGGCGACCCCGAATCATCGAATCGAGTTGAAAACGTTATCGAAGGAATTTTAAAATCAGACGACATGAATCTCCTGTCAAACATTTACCAAAGAGGTATGAAGTTGGACAACGAGGAGCCTTTATTACCTAAACTGAAGTTGGTGAAGACGGCGTCACCATACTTGTTCGTGAATTTCATGGAGAACACAGATTGTAAGAAAATAATTGAGAATAAGAGAAATTGGAAGGAGGGTATACGAAGTATCTCGTCATTACTGGACGATGTTCTTGGATTATATGAGACCGATGAGGAATACAACTCATTGGACTGCTATTGATTTTAAATACATAAAAGTGAAGAAACTTTTCTTTTATATAAATCTCTTAAAAACTATCACATCATCCCTTAAGTACACAGAAACATGAGAGTGAAGAATAAGAAATCTTATTTGACTGACCTGCTCTGAAAATGATGCTCCTTATTTTTTCAAAACAAATAAATGCGATTCATTAAATTGTATAGAAAATCTTAATAAGTAAGGACTTTTTAAGTATTGTTTTTGCTGTTTAATACTTAATGGTACATTTAGTTTTAGCTTTGTGAGATTAAGCATTAACCGAAAATAAACTTTTTACATGATATTAAAAAAATAGTATTTTTGTACTAAGCAAAATAAATAATTCATGTAGGTAATTTGGTGGTATAAACAGTGAGATTAGTTTTTATGAGATAATATTAAATGGAAGGCATAGAAACTAGAAAACATCGCAAAATGTGAATTACGAATTATCAAATATTTTGTAAATACAATAATAATTATTATGATAATGTCAAGAACATGATACTAATGCTTATTGTGTTGTGTTAAGAACGCATTCTAATACCTCCACAATTCACATAAAGTATGCTGTACTTATCATAGACTATACATAAACTGAGAGTTCTTGTTATAAGATATGAGTGAAGAAGATTGCTAATAATAGCATATCTTGGAGCTTTTACTAAAAGCTGTGCTAGCAGCTATTAGTAAAGAATGGATGTACCTCAAAATTGTTTAAACTAAGCATTAAGTAGGATATCATTGTTTCATTGATCAATGTGCAGTTTACTTGTACTAATAGTACTGAATTTGGATACTGTTATAATTAATGAAGTTTAGTTCATTAAAAATTGTTACATTTATTGTGTTAATTTCATTTTCCCCATGATGTCAATTCTAAATTGAAGATTTGTTTCTTAGCCATTAACCAAAAAAGAGATCACCACTCCGTTTCGTAATACATTTCATCAGTCTCCCAACACAAAAGTAGAGGCATTATCATAAATAAGAAAGACGCTGGGATTTCATTTAAATTTAATTAACCAAATACTAAGCATATTTACTAATCACCTAAACCTTAACTCTAAAACTATTCAATTTCTATGACTGCTCCAACTTTAGACAATGCTTCCTTCAGTTTCTCAGCTTCATCTTTGGAAATGTCTGCCTTGACCACGGTGGGTACGCTCTCAACAAACTTCTTGGCTTGAACTAAGTTAAATCCTTCCAGAAGGCTCTTAACTTCTTTGATCAGCGCAACTTTTTGTTTGTCATCAAATTTGGTCATTTTAACCTGAGAAAGAAAATATTTCGGTATTAGTTCAATGGAAATGAAGGTTTTAAAATTATATCTTTTAACATCAACATATAGATTGTCCCAAAACCACAGCGAAACTATTTTATAGGTAGAAAATGGCTTACTGTAAAGTTAGTTTTCACAGCTTTAGGGGCAACTTCTTCTTCCTCCTGAGCGGGGGCTGGCGCTCCCATCGCAAACCCGCCGATAGGCATAACTGGCGCATCAGGCAAGTTTAACCTCTTCTTCAAAACTTGACTCAACTCTGACACCTCAAGAAGATTGAGGGTTGTAATATCAGCTACGATCTTTTCGATCTTGGGTGAAACTGGCTTGTCTACACCTTCAGGTACGGGTATTGATAAAGGTGAAGCTGCTTGTGCGACTTCTTGGCGTAAAATTGCACTGGAAAAAATATATCAGGTTAGTATAACCTCAAAGTAAATATAACCCAAACCACAAAACAAAACTAACCATCGTGAAAAAGACCGCCATTGATTTTTGAAAGCCAAATTACGGAAAATTTTAATGCTGTTCATTTTCAACATCAATCGTCGAATTTATCTGAGAATTAAAAATTTCCCACAAGTACAGAAGGAAAATCTTAATTTCTTTTTTTTTTTTATTTGACAATTGCTTATTTTAACGTCTACGTTACGAGTAGTAGTAATGCGATGGATACTCTTACTATGACCCCCGTGAAAATTGTTATAGTGAATGAGTGAGTCTATGACTTGCTTTCCATAACAGTGAGTATTTCCAAAAAAAACAATAAAATGTCACATTAAATTAAGAAAGAAAGTGTCAAAAACTTTGTTTTGTCAAGCAAAGTTGTGTTTTGTGTTGATAGGAGCATTTAAATTTTATAATTTAAATACGTAATACTATTATCCTTTATTATTAATCGAATGGGTGTGTAACAGTTCAAGTCAAAACCTTTAATTTTCTACTATTCAGAGGAGACGCCGTGAAGTACAGAGGTAAGACGTAGTATTTTTCCTTGAAACTTGTTATTCTAGGGTTGTCGTCGATAAAGTGGTTTAAATAATTGTTCATTGAAAAGTAAGATTAAAAATTTCCCTAGACCTCAACTTCCCTGTATCATGTATCATTGTATGTGTATCAATAATAAGTTAATTCGACGTATTTTTGAAAAACACCTGTTGAAATTGTTTCAAAATTAAATAAACATTTCCCTACAATGTCATATCATACTAAATAAATGCCGATAGTGTTAACTATATCCTACTACTATTATAAAGGCGAAAGTTTGTATGTATGGATGTATGGATGTATGGATGTTTGTTACTCTTTCACGTAAAAACTACTGAATGGATTTGAATGAAACTTAACCACAATATAATAATAAATAATAATAATACTTTAGCAATATAGCTTATACATCAGAATAACACATAGGATATTGGAAATCGAATTCCACGCGGACGGAGTCGCGGGCGGCCGCTAGTAATATATTTTTATTACTTTTGATATTGTACTTAACATCACATTGATAATTGTTGTTTAAAAGGACAACACTTGAGGAATTTTAACAATGGTACACATACAGCATGGCTCACATTTTCTCATTTTCACAAATTGATTCTACTTTAATTTTGGTTGTTATATGACTGTTTTGATACATCAGTCATTTTAATCTAGTGTTAAAAAGATTAGCTTCTACTAATTGACTTATACTATTAGCAAGTTCAGGGTTATTCACAACAGTTACTTATGAAGTTACTACAGTGATAAACAAGTTTTTTTTTTAACTTATTCAGATTCTATTATCATTGACAAGTCTGTTTGTTCTGGGCTATGTAATAAGTGTTTTTAATTTTTTTAAATAATGATTGGTGTTTTGTTATTAGCCTGCAAACCGGGGACCTTCTCATTCCATTCATTTAGCATCCAATTCTATGATGTGCCTGGGAGTAATTGTGCAATAATAATTGAGTTTTTACGCTTTTAACAATAGTAGAGGTAACATACATGCGACACAGACTTTATGAGAGAACACAAGCTAAATTAAGCAGGGATGAATTTCCCTTTGTAGATCATACACATCAACAGAAAATAAGCACAAAAGTCATTAAGTGCTAGGTGTACAACTTATCCCAAACTACCCTCAATCGAATCTCCTGAGTGGAAGTTCCACTATGCTTTTTCTCTTAAACTTTTATTGAATACCATTGATGGGACAACTAATTGCGTAGCATTTCCAGTTCCTTAATGTATGAAACAGACCTGAATATAAGAAAAGGAGGCAGGAAGGCTATAATAAAAAATCCACATACATAGTCCAAACAAACAGACTTCTCAATGATAATTGGGTAATCCGAATTCATTAGAATTATAATGCGCATATTATGTCTCGTTAAGTCGGCGATACCTACCGCATTCTAAAAATAGACACAATTTTCTGCTTAAAAACAGATCAGAAAACTGCAAAGGCTGTTTATAATTTCAGTCTAAATCCATTGCATTGCAATAAATTCTAAATTATTTGCTTCGTTTTACAATTAAGTCGTAGTAACTACTTGTTTTTGTAAACAATTTTACACAATCGCAAATGGTACAACAACATAAAATAAATATGTCAAGTCATAGGTAGGTTTGCGGAATTTTCCGCACTTAGTCTCTAAGGTGGGCCATTGTGCGTGCATGTAAAGTCAGTTCTTTTTTTCGGAAGCCAGTGGTAGTTTCATTCATTCTGTAATAATTTGAAACAACGCGCAACGTTTCCCCATATTATGTCTCGTACACACTCTTAGGCGAGGGATCGTATTATAGTAGGTATTTGTACGAGAAACAATATAAGTACCTACCTACTTTATACTCCTTATGTTTATATAAATTTAGATAAATATTGACTTAAGGTGTTACAAGCACTCAAAAGCCATTTAGGTAACAGTTTCCGCTTCAAGAGCATACTCGTGTTAGAGTTCACACTTATATTAATTTAATATCTTAATAATATTAGTAATGAGTTTGTGTATTGACTTCATAATGGTTGTTGCTAACTTCACTATGGTTGTTGCTAACTTCACTTCATTGGTTGTGAACGGTACAAAACGGTTATGGAGTCAAGAGGGTAATTTCGACGGTTGATATTCAATGTGAACTTTAACAGTTTGAATTTGGTAATAAATTATTTGGTGATCAACGGCTGGAGTTTACATTATTTCACCTGACTACTTAAACTCGATTACTTACTAGGCCTACTATGCTGTCTCAGCGACACGAAGTGGATGTTGGCCTCCGACACGCTTCAAGAAAGAGCTAAACAAACCAAATGCCCTTCCCAAACCAACCCGCCTCCTTGGCAAAGAAGCCATACTTATTACCTTTTATACATTAATCAACATTGTAAGTGGAATATAATTTATTGCGTCATAAATTGCCAGCGAGTTAGCATTTGTAGGTTCTCTCGCGGCGCGTCTGGAGGGAAATCAAGCTTGGCTTCACTTGAGCGAAACTTTAACATGGAAATAAATTATTCGTGTAATTTTTATAATGGTGTGTTTATATTTAGCGGAAATTCGCTATTGTCGTGTTTTTATTGTTGTCTAGAAAACCGTTACGTGTTCGTTGATTACGTAGGTAGAGCATAATCTAACTTGTCATCAATTTATCTTGTAACTAGCTGCCCGCCCCGGCTTCGCCCGTGGTACTTACTTATACTTACATACAAACCTTTCTTAAGAATCACTCTATCTATTAAAAAAAACCGCGTCAAAATCCGTTGCGTAGTTTTAAAGATCTAAGCATACATACGGACATACAGCGAAAGCGACTTTGTTTTTTACTATGTATTGATTTTCATATCACCCACGCTGGGAGTTATTGAGTTTAATTGGAAATGCTTTAATTTTGTCGCAGAATTCAATCTAAGTCATCAGATTGATCAATTAACTGTACCTAAATCAAACGTCGAAGTAACGATCTTTTTTAACTCTACTTAGTTACTTATTATTGACTAGAAATATGTAGGTAATACGGTAAAAAAGGTGCAAGCAAACTAGGTAACTACTGCCTATCGGTACCTATCGGTAGTAGTTACCTAGTTAAAAATTAGGTATAAGTATCTACCTACTTCATTTTTCCTAACGTGACCAGACGATACTTCCCGTTGTTGGAATACCTACTATACTTCATCAAGAACCACATTCATTCTATGTCATGTTTTTAAATCCTATTTAGGTACCTGGGTGTAATACAAGAAAACTTCTACGTCCTATTCCCTAACAAAAGGAAACGATTGTTCCCCTCAAAGGCATACCGCAAAAGCATTTCCTTGTCGTTATCAAGAACGGCCTACATTCTATAATTCACACACGCTCGTGTCGTGTTTATCAACATTACCTATGCTCTATGCTCTGAAATATACATGACTTACGTAATCCTTTGTAACTCCGTCTAGCGTACATGAATCAACATCATAATAATGTAAAGTTCTAGGCTCCTCTACTGGATGTTGCAGAAGTGTGTCTGCCTCTTACTGATCGCCATTATAGGTACAACCTATTTGAATATGGAATATTTAAATATTGGTCTAAACATCTCGATCAAAACTTGTCCCATGGAATAAGTCATTTATTTAGAATCAAAGGTTCGTTCAATTCATTGGTTCGGGTTCGTCTCATACTTAGTTTTTTTTTAACAATGGACTTTTCAACCATTTTTAAAACGTGTACTTTATCAATGAATAAATTATATTTATATAATAATTAGTTTTCAACGAATGAAATGAATAAAAAATAAAAAACTAAATAAAATTAAAGCCATCGGCAGGCAAGTAACATTTGTTGCTACAAGTATGCAAAAATCTTTGAAATCGGAGAGAAGATTAAAACCAGTTTTTGTGTCAATTATATTCTTATTGATAACGATCCCTTGGTTATTCAATCATTTGCGTTCAATCAAAATGGACACTTCGGCTTGAATCATAAAGTTAATTATGACTGGAAAACAGTTCCACGAAATGGTCTGAGTGTTATATAGCCAAATGGTTAAATAGCGCCTAATTAAGTGATACTTAATGGAAACGATGGACTTTTGTAACTTCAAGGCATTGTTTTAAACTATGTCTGTTTTATACTAGCGGCTCATCCCGGCTTCGCACGAGCACTAAACATGACATAAACTAAATATATATGTACGTATGCTTGTAAGTAACTTGCGAATGATGACAGTTTTCTTTTTTAATAAAAGAAATTCGTTAATTACAATGCAACCAAACAATCAAAGTTTTCCTCTTTATAAAATGAGTCTAGATTTACTATCACCTTATTTAGTCATCAAAAATCATTCCGGCTGTCTTAAGACCTATCAAGTTTTCGCTTATCATAGTCTACCGATGATGTAGGTAAATACTTTATTAACTAGTAAGTAATAGTTTATTCCCACCGGTGAACATGATCCAGGTCGTTGTCAATACGGAGGGGGTGCCTCTGATTGAGGGGGGAGGGAGGGGAGGGTATTGTATTGCATCAGACAGATTTCATATTACCTGGCAGGCTGAATCAATAAGTCTGCCTGGACATAATAACTAGTTATTTGCAGGCATGTTTTTGTCGTCAACCGTGGCTATTCTTTTTATGCACTTGTCAATGCAATAGCTGGAAATGGATAATGTTATTTTTTGTTCTTGAGACCATTTCTATTTTCTGCATTCATTCAAATTGTCGAAAGAGAGAATTGTAAATAAAAGTTACGATCTGTATGAGTCACAGGCAGTAATTAAATTAAAACAATATATTGATGTAAACATAGATATAAACTAGCGGCCGATCACGACTTTGTCTGCGTGGATTTCGGAATTCTTACAGCTATCCTCGACAAATTGACTTCTTGTCCAATAGAAAAGATTTGTTCAATTCGGTCTAGTTTCTGAGATTACCGCGTTCAAACAAACGAATAAACTCTTCAGCTTTATTATATAAGCAAATGTATTAAATAAAAAAAGTTATATAATTTAAGCATTATAGAAATTAACCAGTCTGGGACTCGTAGCCTCCCAAAACTAAAGAATCCAATTATTGCTATTGTATAATGTCACCACGCACGATGATTTAGTACGATGATCATTATTTTGAGAAGTTTTCGAACAGGGAATCGATTAAGGTTCTATAGCCATCTGAAGATGGATTCGTTAATTGCCCAGAAGGAGGGTGACGATCCCCCCTGCTCTGGTACCGAGAAAGCACAGGAGACAGAGTACGTAGCTGGACAGTTCGTTCTGAGTTCTACACAAGGTTACAGACCTACCTAGCAAGTCTGTATGCTCAAAACAGAAATGTGTTCTTCTTCGATAAAAGATGTTTTTTTTTAAAACAAAGCGGCGTAGTTTCCAAAATTATCGCTAGATATTTGACTTTGGAGTAGCATTAGCCGTAAAACCTTTGTGTTCGTCATACTAGCACCTCACCCGGTTGCATCTTACTTACGTACTATGATCCTGAGTTGACCAGCCTGATTATAACAATGGAGCGAATGTCGTCTGACCTCCCTCACTTGGGAAACCCAGACCATAAGTCGGGACCAACGGCTTAAGGGCGTGCAAACAGCTGCACACTAGTGATTCAAGTCTTCAATCTCCTAACCAAACTGGGAAACCCAACACAAAATGAAAGTGTTCTCCGCGGGATTTGAACCCACAACTTCCGAGGTTTCTGGAGCACAGTGCTCTAACCACTACACCACGGAGGAAGTTGATGTACCGTATAACCTTTGTGTGCATTTATATGAACATGACTGTTTGTATTGGTCTGGGATTTCACTGTGGATTACTGAGTTCCACAGAGTCAGATGTATGTTGATGTCCTCAGATATTTATTTATACAGGACTGACAACATCAATATAAAATAAATATTTCTCCAAGAACCGTTTTCCCTAGAACATTCGAGAGTGACTTTCCATACGGGAATACGGGAATATTGTTTCATGGGACGGATTAAACGCTCCTTCGGGGTTTAGTGCGCGTCGGACCTTTGTGGAAGACGCACTTCAGAAAGGAGTGAAACTGAATTGGGTTTTTCTAAATTATTGTATACTTGTAGTAGCTATAGCTAATTGTTTATAGTATAGTATACTTGTTACTGTATAAAATAAATAATACGCATTTTAAAGAAGTCCTTGCGAACCAGTGCTCGAGTTTTCGGTAAGTTATTAAACTTTCTTATGAAATTATGGCTTAATAAAACCAGAAAGGTTATTTAAGAAACATTTTCAGTGATCTTTCTTAGTTAAGTGACCCTCAATAAAACATGTTTCGGAAAGAATAACGTGTAAATTAGATGAACTCCATACTTTCCTGACATTCTAGTCGACATAATTCATATGCACATACATTTCTTTTCCTTTCTTCTCGAAAGATGTAATCCGATGTCGGCAGTAGAATACTAGAATCTTTATGTTTTAATAATTATTCTATTAACAGTTCATCTGTGAAATCTACACAAATAAAGAATATGAACTTTCTTTCTATAATATTTTTTGTCAAACCCTCTGTTTTGTTGCATTCTCCATCCTCAAATGTAATGCAAACAAAGACTTCTCTCTTCTCTAAATCTTGAAAGTATAGTAACTCGTAGTTGCTTGTTAAATACTTGTGTTTTATTCCTTTACTTTTTAATTGAACAACTGACTGGACAGTGGACAGTTATACTAAAAAAGTTTACCTTCAAAAACCTTCTATAATGTTTATGAAGATTGCATCCTTTTTGTACCTGAAAAAAGACAATGCGTAAAATTGGCGTCTTTTTTTTTTCGAGCGTCCACCAACCAAACTTGGTAATCTATATTCTTGAGGTCATCACAAACAATATTTGCTATGGCAGTATAGCGGTAAACTCAGTCCGAACTGAGTAAATCAGGTTTGAACTTTTTTTCGCTTCATACATTTTTCTATGGGAAATTGAATTTTTTTGTTTCTTGCGTCCATCGACGAAACATGAAAATATATATTCTTGAGGTCATCACAAACAATATTTGCTATGGCAGTAAAGCTGTACACTCAGTCCGAACTGAGTGAGACAGCCAAAACATTCAATTTCATACATTTTTCTATGGAAAATAGATTTCATCGACGAAACGTGAAAATATATATTCTTGAGGTCATCACAAACAACATTTACTATGGCAGTGAAGCTGTAAACTCAGTCCGAACTGAGTAAATCAGGTTTGAACTTTTTCACTCTAGGCGTTCGCTCCTGCATTTTTGTATGGGTAATTGCAACTTTTTTTTCGACCAAATATGAAAATATATATTCTTGAGGTCATCACAAACGATATTTGCTATGGCAGTATAGGCGTATACTCAGTCCAAACTGAGTGAGACTGGCTAGAACTATTTAAATGTACAGTAAGGTAAGGAATTGAGGCCAGTTGATATTTTGATGTGTTTATTGACATAACTAAAAAAATCTGTGGTTATACCGCGTTCAAAATATCATTAATCATTACATTAAACAGTACAAAAATGACGACAAGGAACTATTGAAAACCATTATTAAAAAAATATCAACGTTGTTCAGCATCACTTGACTCCACGGCTTCTTCTTCTTGATTTAGCCGAATTATAATGCTTTCCAAAAAAGAGCAGGAGGACTTATGCTGCCCTAGTGCCTTCCCCATCCTAAATATTAAAAGTTCCTTATCTGTATCATTTCTCAACTGTTTTATGTAATAATTAATTCCATGAACGCGGTATAACCTAACATTTTTTTTTATTTCTGTAAATAAACACATGGAAATATTATCTGGTCTCAATTCTTTACCTTACTTTAGCCATTTTAATAGTTCTGGCCTGTCATCTGTGTGTGAGTCAGTTCGGACTGAGTTACAGCTAAACTGCCATAGCAAATATCGTTTGTGATGACCTCAAGAATATATATTTTCACGTTTCGTCGATGGACGCAAGAAACAAAAAAATTCAATTTCCCATAGAAAAATGTATGAAGTGAAAAAAAGTTCAAACCTGATTTACTCAGTTCGGACTGAGTTTACAGCTATACTGCCATAGCAAATATTGTTTGTGATGACCTCAAGAATATATATTTTCACGTTTCGTCGATGGACGCAAGAAACAAAAAAATTCAATTTCCCATAGAAAAATGTATGAAGCGAAAAAAAGTTCAAACCTGATTTACTCAGTTCGGACTGAGTTTACAGCTATACTGCCATAGCAAATATTGTTTGTGATGACCTCAAGAATATAGATTACCAAGTTTGGTTGGTGGACGCTCGAAAAAAAAAAGACGCCAACTCCCCTAACAAAATCGGCATTGTCTTTTCCTTTACGAGATACCGGTTTATGTAAGTTATCGAAGTTTAGTTTACGTATTTCGGCGTAGTAATTGCTTGTTTTCTTGACTTTCGTAACGATATTCGTAAATACTTAGTGTTGTCCAGGATTTTTCAAAATCATAATCTTTACTGAATGACAGGTAAAAAATACAGATTGAATACAATAATAGAAAAGTACATAGTATCTCCGTGTTCTGCCTAATAGGCAACCTATATTATTAAATGTACTTACCAATTAATAAATGACACTACAATCAATCAATTATTAAATAACATTACAATAAATCAATATCCAAATATATATTTTTAATCTTTCTCCAACTGGCAATTTGGCTCGTTAGTAATGCCGCATTGAAAATGGACAGAAAATGGACTTATGCCTCACTGGGGGTAGAAATTAGGTCGGCCGCATTATAATAGTAGGGGAGGCGAAGCGGGGATTTTTGAAGTCACTCGAGCGTGTCAGATTAGTATACAGGGAGAATCCTTGTACCCTTTAATGTACCTCTACCGAATATCAACCCTTCATATGGCGGGGTATGCTGATTATAACTATTTTATATGAAAAATGGTCAGAATAACGATATCCCTCAATATAATTGGCAGATTATTCTACAGAGGTACTATTGACGCACCATGTCGCCGCGGGCTAGCTAAGCCCGCGACCGTGTGTGGGGCTCGGGCGCACAAAATAAGCGCCCACTACCCACTAAACCCCTCTAGTTTCCCCTTTTGCTCGCATCAGGACGGGTCGCTGCCAGCCGCCAGGTGGGCGGCTTATGTTCCTGCATAAAAATCTAACGCGCCGGAGTATTTCCATAAACCAATTTTTTTTTACATTTTAATTTTTTTTTACACGCTCTCCCCATCGCTAAAATACAAAACTTGTAATGAACTTTTTTTCATTTTGAGACCTAAACTATCGAATCCAATAGGTCTCTAAGACGCTCGAGTAACTACAAATTTAGCATCCCGGCCTCCCCTACTATAAACAAATGACCAATGGGTAATATTCAATACCCAAGTCGGATCGGGGTCCAGTCAGTTTTATTTGTGTCTGATTTTTTGCTTGCAGACTCACTTCTGTAGTAGCACACACCAGCTTAGTAAAGAACCTACATAGGTGTATCTCATGTGGTGTTAGTTTATCGTTAAGACTGCGGAAACGCCAATCTACTATATTTGCATGAAGTAATTCTTATCAAGAAAACAATAGTTATTTTAAGTATTACATGCCTATTTAAAGTGAGCCAGCGATAACAGCATTTTGAAGACATTTACTGCACGGCCGGACTGTCCTTTCCAAAATTATTGGATAAGAATAGTTACCGGTCAAGAAAGTTAAGATTGCCCCCAAGTGTAAACTAACATAACTAACGTAGGCATCGTAAGAAAAATTGTTACTAACATACTAACAAAGTTATGGATCTGTGTTGTCTGAAATAAATGATTTTTATTTTTATTTTATTTATTTTATAAAGTCATGTTTACGTACGTTATGAAACGGTTATCGCTGTGTACTTCAGGTGCATAGATATTGCACTAATCTGTGCATTAGGGTTGACTCTATACAAATTAGCGTTATACTAGTACTAGTTTTTACCCGCTAGATTAGAGGAAGGCGGACCCCGGCACTAGGCCGGGAAAACGCTAGGCCTAGGAAGAAGAAGAGGGCTAGTTTTAACCCGCGGCTTTGCCCTCGGGAAAATTTTAATCGGGATAAAAAGTGTCCTACCAACTTAGTCTGCCCATATCCTGCCTGTATAGCAGCGTGATTGATGGACAAACATCCAAACAAACAAACTTGCACATTTATAATATTAGTTTGATTATTTGGAGTAGCAGACAAAAGTTTAAAAAAATTCTAATAAAAAACCTTGGGATCGATGCAATTTAAATACCATATATTTTTAACTAGTCTCCACTCATTTGATGAGGGCACTGTGTATTGGTCGGCCAAGTGCGAATGATGCTTCTGGTGAAACAAACATCTTTAGTATAGGCAAAGGCGACCGCTTTCCATAGGTGCCCTGTAGCTTAGGCTTCGGCTTTGGTATAAAGATAAATCAATAGCATTGGATCGGAACAATCTTACTTCTAAGTTTCCAACTGCCATGGTAAATAATCAATTTTTCGTGGTGTATCTGTTCCTCTATCTGACCGACTACAGCTCCTTGGTATGGAATTATCTTCCAACCTAAACTTTGGGAGCTACATAGAGTCTATGGCAGCATCTGCCTCTAAAAAGCTCGGGATCCTTTCAGAGTCAGGCGCTACTTCACTGCGGCACAGCTTTTAAACCTTTACAAAGCTCAAGTTCGTTCCTGCATGGAGTATTGCTGCCATCTTTGGGATGGTTCTGCTCGATACCAGCTGGCTGCTTTGGATTCTATTGAGCGGCGTGCGATGAGGCTTATCGGTGATGATACCTTGATTGAGAGCTTGCAGAGCCTCGATCATCGAAGAAAGATTGCTTGCCTCTCCGTATTTTACAGACTCCACTTTGGTGAGTGTGCTGCTCAGCTGCACGATTTGGTTCCGCCAGCTCCGTTCCATCATCGAACTACTAGACTCGGTCAGGGACTTCATCCGTATACAGTGGAGATTCCGCGCGTACGAACTAAGCGATTTGCTTCATCTTTTTTGATACGGACTGCGCGGGAGTGGAATTCTCTGCCGAGATCTGTCTTTCCTGCACAATACAACTTGGGGCTCTTCAAGGCCAGAATAAATGGGCTTTTCGTAAGAAAGCACGCTCCATCGTAGACCGCATAGTTGTTTAACATCAGGCAACTTTGTGGTCAAGTGCTAGCTCAGTTCAAAATAAAAAAAAAATAAAAACAAAACAGCCAAGTGGGTACGTAGGATATATTATAGTGCAGTAGTGAGTGCGTAAGCACAGATGCACTCCCTATTCCCGCTCTCAGTTCGGTGGGACTCTCACACGACCGAAGAGAGATTAGGAGCAAGACCAACAGATTGACGTGTCCTAAATGCAGTATGCAGTGCTTGGTTCTGTAGTATAAGCCTTGGCAACAACATAGTGCCATAAAAAAATCTTGGTAACCCTAATGCAGCAATATCTAGGTCATGGGCGGCCTAAGGTTGATCGTATCGTCAGTATTGTGGACTGGACGTCATAACCACTCCTCACGGTTATAATTAATGAAACGTGCAGCAAGTCTATCTCTATGCGCAGTTTGAGAGTATTGGATGCGCATAAGGAAGCAGGTTCCATTTGGAGGCGTGGACTATTTAAATAACTTTAAAAATTTAAAGACGTAGTCGTTTTGCGAATAAGCTGGTAGCCTATATATTACAACGAAATAAAGTTTTGTAGAATATAAGATACCAACGTTGACAAATGGCGGTTGTCTGGACTTGTACAGTCGCGTAGAATGACTTAATCGAAATGTAATTTTATTTTCATTAATTTTATTTCAATTGTTTTTAAATGTTAGCTGCAAACATAACAAGAATATTATAACCCTATGTATGTGCGGCAACCGATGTCCACGCAAATGGAGTCGCGGTCGGCCGTTAGTCTGCTACTAAAATGACCGTAGCAGAATTAGGAACTTTTTGCCAAAATGTATTTTGATCAGATTCGTCTTTTCCACTGGGGAAAATGGGCCCTTGCCCAGGGCCCCGTTAACCAAACAAGAGGATTAAAGACCCTTGTACCCAGGGCCCCTTATAGGTGAAGACGGCCCTGATTTTGATGCATCTGCAGTTTAAATTATTATAGTCATATCTGTCCCTTGGCATTGAGAGTGAGGGAATAATATACGAGTAGGTAATAGGGAGTGCACGTGTGATGTGTTTCCTTGCTCACGTGTAGAATACTATTTATTCTGTGTGGCGAGAAAAACGTGATGGTTGAACTTTTGTGCTAGTTTTGTGTCTGGATGATATTTTGTGTACACTATCTGTGACATTATTTTGCAATCACATCTTAATGGACTCTATATCCATATCATATGGATATAAGAACCAGTCGTTCTAAGATAAATATCAAAGATATGTTGCAAACTTAGTGTTTTTGACAGGGATGTTTGATGTGTAGGTTATTGACTTTAGGAGACTCTACATAGCATTACGGATAACATAACAAAAACAAGTAGGTACCTTTGTAACTGTTTAGGCCGATAAACTCTCACAAAATTGAAAGGAAAGCCGGAGGAAATAATGGAAAAGTTAGCCTGAGGAAAATTTAGGTAATTATTATTTAATTTTGTAAAAAACTCGGCCAGATTTAGGCTATTAAATAGCTTTCACTATCGGTAGTTTGTACTGCCAGATTTTCAGCCTTCGATTGCATTTTGTAATGACAAACGGAAAAGAATATTGCTTTATTTTATTTTATTTCATTTGTTATTGTTATCTAATTACGCAGTAAAATATTCCACTGCAGCAGCGGATCATATTTTAATTTAATGCAGTGTTGAAGCGTTTTCTGACCTCGTCGATGTGCTGACAACGTGACAAAGGATCTTCTGTATAAACGGAACAAAACATGCTTATGTAACAGCTATTGAATACATGAAATATGATCATTCATTTGAATAACACGTAATACTTTACTTACCTACGAGTATTTACCATAAAACGTAATTCGAAGTGGCGATTTTTAGTATAATTTCTGTTTTATTTACACGGTGTGTTTGTTGTTGTGATATAACGAGATTTGTTCAACTGAATATTGAATTGTGTTTGTGTAGTTAATCCTACATTAAGAGGACATACATATTACTTATTGGGTTAGGCAAGTTATGGATATACTATACCTTTTTCATTAAAAGTAGCGTGGACACTTCTTTTTTTTTGCGTTTAATATAAAGAAAATCCGAAAACATAAATATGTGGAACACAAATGTATTCATGTATTGAAGGTCCTAATAATATTATTATAATATACCCAATGTTATGTTATTACAATATTATATAATGTTATTGCTGACAGACTTGTTATGGTAGACTTATTAAATTATTTTACATAAGAAGGCCTTCAGAACCTCACAGAAATCGTCAATCGTAATAAATGTAACCAAATTGTGCCTATTATGTTTGAAAATTGTTTGCGTAACTTCAGTTCATTTTAATTCTGTTTATTTGTTGTAGATGTAGATTGATTGATTGATTCGAATCTTCCTTATTTTTCTTATCCCTCTTTAAAACTTTGTATTTTTACAAATTGGTAACAATAAAAAGTTAACAGCTGAACCACAATTATTTAATTAAAAGTTAGAACTCAAGATCTCGCAGTACGAATTCCAAAGTAATGTCGTATCGATTTTTTCCTCGCAAGTTTTACTTCGGATTATCCTAGTTTAGATTATCTCGGAAAAAAGAGGCACGCTTATAAAGGTACTAGCGACCGCCCGCGACTTCGTCCTTCGTCTATGTTCTTTCTCAGGGTCTAAAGATTTTCTGTGCCTTTCATCAAAATGATGAGAAGCTATAAAGCGTGACAGACAGACAGACAAAGATACTCTCGCATTTATCATACTAGACCCGATTAGTAGGGATTTATATTCTTATCTTTCTCCCCAGGCGTAAAATCCGCCAGACAAAATGTTGGGCGGCAGCGTTCTCTGGTTCCGGCACGGGCTGCGGCTGCACGACAACCCGTCGCTGCACTCCGCGCTAGAAGACAGGAACGTCCCGTTCTTCCCCATCTTCATTTTCGATGGAGAGACTGCTGGTGAGGCCCATTGAGTAGTTTCCTTGTCTATTCTCCCATCTTTAGCCTCCTGGATCCGGAGTCTAGATCCAGCAGTGGACAGCGATAACCTGGTGATGACCTTTATCCTCGCACACCATTGTCCCTGCTTATCATCATGATGCGTAGTCTCCGTCAGCTAGGATGTTGTGCGACAGCGTTCTCTGGTTCCGGCACGGGCTGCGGCTGCACGACAACCCGTCGCTGCACTCCGCGCTCGAAGACAGGAACGTCCCGTTCTTCCCAATCTTCATCTTCGATGGGGAGACTGCAGGTGAGTCTCATTACTATTTTACTGTTTTAGTTCGAGTAGTTTACTCGTCTATTCCTCTACTAGTGGAGCCTAGATCCAGCAATGTACAGCGACAAGCTGGTCACGTTGTCTATCCACGCTTACCATTCCCTCCTCACCATCATGATGCATAGTCTCTGCCAGCCAGTCTGTTGGACGGCAGCGTTCTCTTGAAGGTAGGATCTTCTCGTTCTTTAAATAATGCACCCAGAGCATCGTGGGCGACAACGGGAATATACAGTTTTATTTTTCTAAATTTAGATTGGCCCAATAGCATTTGACGGCATCATTGACATGTAAAATGAAACGCATGTTGAGTATTAAATCAAACTTTGGTGCCTAAGCTGGAGAAGGTCTCGTGTTCGACGCCGAGCCGCTGCATCTGCTTAAGTGCGGTGGTCTTTCCACCGCACCCACCGGATCATGCGGATGTCCTCATTCTCCAGGAACACGCCGAGATCCTGGGCTGGTGCAAGTTCATCCTGTCACAACTTTAATGTACAAACAAACAACAGGCTTTCAGACGAAACCTGCTACTTTGTACTTCCCTTATGATAAGGGCATAGGCGCTAATATCGAATCGCAAGTTTTGTACTTACCATTTGGTATTTCTAGGTACAAAGCTGGTGGGCTACAACCGCATGCGGTACCTGCTCGAGGCGTTGGACGACCTGGACAGCCAGTTTAAGAAGTTCGGTGGACGGCTCATCATGCTCAAGGGGAAGCCGAACGTCGTCTTCAGGAGACTTTGGGAAGAATTCGGTATGTGGTATTTGAATTTTTTGTTTTATAATTTTTTTTTAAAACAACAACTTGAAATAGATCTCCAATTTGATGGCTGTTATAGTACGGGAGATTATCGTACTTCTTCAAAGGAAATAAATAAAGAAAAAAATATTTTTCACGCAGGAGATGGCTCTTATGAATTATGTCAATTATTTCCAAAATACAGATTGATTCTACCTACGACTTCTGAAAGCTGTAATTTACCGAGAAGAAGTGGCAAGAAATTCCATAGTTGAGTTGCTTTTTTAAATCTCCAAGTTTATCTGTATGCTACGTACCTGGTACGTGCCCAGATAAGCCCAGGAGCACAAGCAACCCAATCATTACACTCCTGTTTTGTCCCAAGGCATCCGCAAGCTAAGCTTCGAGCAGGACTGCGAGCCGGTGTGGCGCTCGCGCGACGACAGCGTGAAGGCGGCCTGCCGCGAGATCGGCGTGTCGTGCTTCGAGCACGTGTCGCACACGCTGTGGGAGCCGGACTCCGTCATCCGCGCCAACGGGGGCATCCCGCCGCTCACCTACCAGATGTTCCTGGTGAGTGACGTGATGAGTACAGACTGAGCAGGACAGCGAGCCGGTCTGGCGCTCGCGCGACGACAGCGTGAAGGCGGCCTGCCGCGAGATCGGCGTGTCGTGCTTCGAGCACGTGTCGCACACGCTGTGGGAGCCGGACTCCGTCATCCGCGCCAACGGGGGCATCCCGCCGCTCACCTACCAGATGTTCCTGGTGAGTGACGTGATGAGTACAGACTGAGCAGGACAGCGAGCCGGTCTGGCGCTCGCGCGACGACAGCGTGAAGGCGGCCTGCCGCGAGATCGGCGTGTCGTGCTTCGAGCACGTGTCGCACACGCTGTGGGAGCCGGACTCCGTCATCCGCGCCAACGGGGGCATCCCGCCGCTCACCTACCAGATGTTCCTGGTGAGTGATGTTGTGGCGACACCTATCTACATCGCCTCAAAAGGGTAGCTCCGACACAACTCAACAGATGGCGCTGAATCGCATTGCGATATTTCCATACAAACCTACATCACGCTAGCAGAGTTTCCGCCGCGACTTACTATATACTCGACTACACCAACACATACACGGCAGGAGTGCTACTATCTTTTAAGGATTGGGTGACTTCCCTTAAATGTGATGAGTACAGACTGAGCAGGACTGCGAGCCGGTCTGGCGCTTGCCCGACGATAGCGAGAAGCGGCCGTCGAGATCAGCGTGTTATGCTCATGTTCCTGGTGAGTAGACCAGTAAATACTGACCGTGTAGTGCTAGCCTGGAATGGCACTACCCCATCTCTTTCTGTGGGTGTCATAAGAAGCGATAAAGCGACATCTGGAGGGTAGGCAGCAGCATTTTCCTGTGTAACGAGGGTCTTATGCTAGTTATAGTCCACTGCTGAACGTGGCGCCTACGTTCAGCAGTGGACTATAACTAGCCTGTTGCTGATGTCTTGTAGGCTAACCCTTATATCTTTAGCTTACCTTACTCAAACGAAAAGTTTATAAACCGGGCTGGACTTTACGACCGATGATTCATACAAGTTAGTTATAATCTATTTGGTTGAGTGGTGCAACTTGCGAATCACTTTATTCTACTTTCATACTTCATTAATATGAAAAAAAAAATAACTTTGAATGAATTTCGCAATCCAGAATAATCGGTTTTACGCCATTGAGGCGGAGCTTACGATTAGTATTAACGATATTTGATATAATTATATTTCCTCACGATATTATTTATAGTATTCGTTCAGGTTTACTTTGGGATACATATTTTCTGTATTCCAAATTCATATTGTTACGAACGTGGGGATCGGGATTTGGATTAAAAACCGTTGACTTGATAGAAGAATTTATTCGACGATAAACAAGTCACAACACAATCACAAGTCACACCACAATCACAAGTCACAACACAATCACAAGTCACAACACAATCACCGTAACCAAATCACACAGAAAATCGAAGTCCGTAGGTCGCCTAGGTCGTACACTTAATCGCACTAAACACTATGTTCACAGGGTTCTTCGTAGTCCGTAAGTATCGCTTAGGTCGCAGGTATAGTCACTCGTAATCACTTGTTCGCACTTATCACTCCGAAAGCTCAGATTGAACTTGACTGACTCCCTACTTGAGCCGTATTTATATTGCCGGCAACGCGATACTAGATAATTCGGCCGTCCCGAGAAAGTACTCGCGCGCGAACAATAGCCCTCTTGATAACACGCGATGTATCTAGAAGCGTCGTGCGCTCCCGCGACCCTTTTTTCTACCTGCGACGCGCTCGCGCCGCGTCTGCGGTGACTCGATCGTAGACCTTATTGCGTTGTTATAAGGTTGTAAATGGCGCGCGCGGGGTTTGTACCGGCATCGCGAATACTCTCGGCGCGGATCCCGTCTGTCCGTCACAATTGGGTATTTGACTGCATACGAAATAAATTATGATATCCCAACATTAAAGATGAAATCAAAAATTACGCACAATTTTTTATCCCACGGTTACTTTTGAGCTTTTAACAAATTATTACACCTAATTGAAACTAAAAGAGTATTGATTTGAGAATACACAAATGTGACGTCACAATTTTGTATTTCATACAGTTTTTCCTACAAGTTTACGTTTTTGACATTTAATAAAAGAAGGTGATTTGACCTGTCAGTCAAATACCGTATTATAGATGTAGATTAGTCTCGAACATTCGACTTTATGACGCGATGTCTCGATGGTTCCGGCTCGTTCGTAACACTGCCCTCCTCTTAGATATGCTCGTCCCGAGCATCATCATTATTGTGAACCACCTTGTAGGGACCTTCCCATCTTGTCTTCCTCAAAGCGACTAGTATTTGTTCTCCATGGTGCACCGACGTTATAACGTTGAAGGTGTCCCAGCCTCCTGGTAGATCGACCTTTCACTGCAGCACAAGTAGTACAATTCCGGCACCAGTCTTGCACATCTGCTCGACAGTTGAGCCAGAAGAACCTTTCTCGTAGCCTTGTCAAGGTCTTCTTGACACCCAGATGACCTCCTACGCCATCATGTACCTCACGGAGAACGTCCTTGATCCTTTTTCTTGGGACCACCAGCTGCAGCTGGAACTCTCTACCATTAGGTTGTTCCCACTTCCGGTAAAGTATTCCGTTCTGCAGGGTTAAGCTGTCCCATTGTGCCCAGTATGCTTTAGTGGTAGCACTCGTAGGCGCAACTTCAGACCATATCGTGGCTTTATGCTACTCCGTTTCTTCCAAGCGACGATAAGTCGTATGGCTTCGTCATCCTCCTGGGCTTCTTTCACCGAATCATCTTCCCAGGTCCTCGGAGGGCTTGTCCTCATCAGTCGCACAAGTTCTTCTTTTGACTCCTGCTTGAGGCTTCGCTTTCATTCCTGCGGGCGTCTCCATGAGAGAGTGTCAGCATGACTGTCGTTCGCCTGGAAGACGATCTTTTTCCGGGCTTTTACCGTTCCAACCAGCCCCTTAGCCCTGGCTGTTTCTCTCTCGTTTCCCTGACTCCTTTTAAAAGCTGTAGCCTCCAGCTTCCTTGACATTTTTTCCAACTGTCCAATTAAATCAGCAAGCTTAGCCGTTTGAGACTGCTTGTTGGGACAGCTCAACTGCAAGTGTCCCCTTTCTCCACATTTATAACACATGGGACCAATTCTCTTCTTCACCGTCGGATTCGACGTCTTCACCTGTTGCACTTCCTCAAACACTTGTCGTACCCTGTTAACAGGTCCAATATCACGCCGCGCAGCTTCAACCTCAAGGGCATGAGCTAGGGCTTCCTTAAGAGAAACATGGTGGCCCAACCCTACAGCAGCTCTAACTTCCATGTCCCTTATTCCATCAATGAACGATTGGACCATCATGGAGTCCACCATCTTCTTGTCAGCAGATGGATACGCCTTGCGGACTATCTTTTCGATCTCTAAGGCCCACTGCTGCAGGCCTTCTCGCGAGCGCTGGCATCTATCCCGTAACTGTGCACGAAAGACATGCTCCAGATGTTGCTCTCCATAGCGTACCTCGAGTGCCTCCATCAAGTCTTTAAAAGTAGTCCCCGTTGATGGTAGCACCTCCAGAACTGAAAGAGCCTCACCACGAAGAGCAATGGTAAGAGCGGTCAGGCTCTGTTCATCTGACCACCTGTTGGCACTGGCAACGGTTTCAAATTGCCGACGGTACGCGGTCCATGAAGAAGTGCCGTCGTAAGATGGGACTTTTACTCGGGGTGTCTGGCTGATAAAATCACTCGTTACGGCGGGTCCTGCAGTTTCCAATCGAAAAACTTTCTTCTGTAGCTCAGCGACCTGTACCCTTAAGCTGTCCAAGTTGGCCTCTACATTAGTGACCCTCTCTTCTAGCTGGTCCATGTTTTTACGCAGGTCTTGCACCATATCACGCACTGAATCTACGCCCAGGAGAACATTCTGTTCTGTTTGCTGGAGCTTATCGCCTACCATCTGCATCATCTCCTTTTTCTGTTCCTGGAGTATATTTTGATGTTCTTCACGCATCAACTGCATCTCTTTTTGTTGTTCTTTATGCATTTTGTCCTGTTTTCTTTGCGTTTCCTTCTGTTCTTGAAGTATCATTTGCAATAATTTACTTAATTCCGAACCAGATTGCTCTTGAGATAGCAGTGAGGCCTTATGGGCAGCGTCACTTGAAACGGCCTGCGTGGTTGACCTGGCCTGATCGATGCTCGCGGCTTGGTCGGTAGAGACGATCGGCATCTCTCGATGGCTACTGGAAGTTTCCTGACGAGCACTTGCCGTGGCCTCCGCAGCCTGTTGTGCCCTCGTTCTGACGCCGGCAGTATCTTCCCTCGGAGTCACTGGCATTTCCAAATCCCACTTCTGACACCAAATGTTACGAACGTGGGGATCGGGATTTGGATTAAAAACCGTTGACTTGATAGAAGAATTTATTCGACGATAAACAAGTCACAACACAATCACAAGTCACACCACAATCACAAGTCACAACACAATCACAAGTCACAACACAATCACCGTAACCAAATCACACAGAAAATCGAAGTCCGTAGGTCGCCTAGGTCGTACACTTAATCGCACTAAACACTATGTTCACAGGGTTCTTCGTAGTCCGTAAGTATCGCTTAGGTCGCAGGTATAGTCACTCGTAATCACTTGTTCGCACTTATCACTCCGAAAGCTCAGATTGAACTTGACTGACTCCCTACTTGAGCCGTATTTATATTGCCGGCAACGCGATACTAGATAATTCGGCCGTCCCGAGAAAGTACTCGCGCGCGAACAATAGCCCTCTTGATAACACGCGATGTATCTAGAAGCGTCGTGCGCTCCCGCGACCCTTTTTTCTACCTGCGACGCGCTCGCGCCGCGTCTGCGGTGACTCGATCGTAGACCTTATTGCGTTGTTATAAGGTTGTAAATGGCGCGCGCGGGGTTTGTACCGGCATCGCGAATACTCTCGGCGCGGATCCCGTCTGTCCGTCACAATTATAGATGTAGATTAGTCTCGAACATTCGACTTTATGTCGCGATGTCTCGATGGTTCCGGCTCGTTCGTAACAATATATTCATAACATTATACGGTTTTTCGCTGCACATCTGCAAAGTTAAATTTAAATATGCGAGTGGGTTATAAATATGAAGATATCGGTACACGTCTCTAGGAACAAACAGGAAGGGTGCGGCGGATGCGTTTTTATACATGGATTGCATTAATGCAGAAAAATCTTGCAGCGTCATAAATTGGCGGGTTCGAATCCTGTTCGATGCAAATGCTTTGTGGTTATGATTTTTTTTTATAAAAGTAAACTATGCAAGTAATTCATCTTTTCGTACCCTTCCAGTCGTATGGCAAGCTTCGACCTAGCCGTCATAATATGACAAGTTTGGAGCTAAGGTGTGTTAGTGCAGGTTTTTTTTATTGTTTTTAATGGTTATTCATCAGGGAACATTTTGTCCTGATTTAACTTTGCTCTAGGTATAAGCAACTTTTATTGTTATACGCAATACTGACAAGTGGAAATAGATAAATTTGATTGACCACATTGACTGTATTTCTGTACACTCAAAACTAATTTGTTTACCAATACGTGTAAATATGTACCACTTATCTTAACCAGCAACAATTATATTCAAGCATACAGTGGCCACTATCGGAGACCCACCCAGGCCTGTCACGGACATCGATTTTTTCGGAGTCAAGTTCGGCAGCCTGCCAGAGTGCTTCTACCAAGAGTTTACTGTGTTTGACAAGGTGAGAATATTGAAAGAAAGAAGCTTTAGTTCCAAACTAATCCGGCCTGAGATCAGATTAATTTTTCTTTGTTCATTGATTTAAAAATGTATTTATTTATGCTTCAAAGTAAGTTACCGTTTAAATAAAGTAATGAAATTAACAATCAGACAGGTTTGATAACAATTTGAAGAGAAGAAAAAATTACACGATGTAAAACAATGAGGGTGTTTGCGATTGAAAAATCCGCTAGATGGCAATACGTAGGCGTGAGGTCTAACTGCTATGTCATTGATGAATTTTGACATATCTGTCAATGTCATGTCAAAATTCACCAATCACATACCAATTAGACCCTACGTACCCGTATTATTCGCAATTTTATTATCTCCCAGACTCCGAAGCCTGAGGATCTCGGCGTGTTCCTGGAGAATGAGGATATCCGTATGATCCGGTGGGTGGGCGGCGAGACCACCGCGCTCAAGCAGATGCAGCAGCGGCTTAGCGTCGAGCACGAGACTTTTTGCAGGTGATGTGAACAGTTGGAACTTTGTTGTGCGAAAATAGACCATGAGATTTGGTGATATGGGCGTGTTTCGTGGTGTAGAGGGTGGGCGGCGAGACCACCGCGCTCATTCTGCAGGTAAGTTAATAGCTGTTACTTAGTTAAGGGCAAATAGACTTTGAGCGGCGGTGATAAGGGCGTGTTCCCGGAGTTTGAGGTCATCCGCATGGTCTGCTGCTCCAGGTGAATGTAACGCTGCTGTGTTAAGGGAAAATAGACCTTGAGTTTTTGATAATAAGAATGCACTTGTCGATTGTGAAAAAAACGAAAATAATGTTTTTTTCTCCTTCCTTACATGAAAACACTGTAAGTATAAATAAATTGTATTTTATATGTTTCAGAGGATCCTATTTGCCTACGCATGGCAACCCCGACCTTCTCGGGGCGCCAATATCACTGAGTCCAGCCCTGCGATTCGGATGTCTCTCTGTCAGAAGGTAATATAGGTGAAAACTGTTTAAGTGCAAAATAGTTTTCAACCAAATTGCAAAAACCAAACTTTAACATTGTCCATTGCATTTATATTTATAAATAAATATAAAAAAATATATTTCCGCTGATATAGTGTTCAGAGACACTGGCCATAAAACCAGGAGTCGTGGTTTCGAATCTCGCTAGGGGCAAATGTTTGTGTGATAAACATCGGCATTTGTACTCGAGTCATGGATGTTTATAAAAGTATTTAAGTATGTCTATCCCTTCCCTAGCTTCCATAGCACAAGCTTTGAGCTTAGTTTGGGGCTAGGCAATTGGTGTGTTAGTCCAAGGAATTTATTTAATTATTATTTATTTATTTCAGGTTCTACTGGGCCGTTCAAGACCTGTTCCGGCAAGTACACCAAGGGCGTTTGGCCTCCACACACTTTATCACCGGTAAAACAGTCACTTATACCTCATTCACTCACTTGTCTACGTGAAGATAAGTATCATACTTATTTTGAATTGTTTTAATAGCTTATTCGCTTGAAGCGCCGTTTTAAAGTGGGAGTCAATTTGCTTTATTTTTTAAAAAGCCAAAGATCTAGGCTGTCTATTTATTTAAATCTTCGGTAAAAATACATTGAATACAATGGTGCAGGGTTTTAATGAGACATTAATAAGCTGATAATTTTCGTTACAATAAATATAAAAGTATTTACAATTTTTTTATGCAATTGCTTTATTTTGCCAGCACTTCTTATAATACGATTAAAAATAATTTTATTTCGCTTATGAATAGTCGGTAAAAACGGAGTTATGTTTGCAAGTAAATTATTTCTGTACTTTGTTGCACAATGAGGGATTCAATACTGTAAAACAATTATCAGTACAAACAGCAGTTGGTAGACCTGTTTTAATAAATAAATGCATTATTTTACAAAGTACACGTATAATTCTTAAGCCTAATAAAAACGGCATATATATTATTAGGTCAGTTGATATGGCGCGAATACTTCTACACGATGAGCGTCAATAACCCCAACTATGGGCAGATGGCAGGGAACCCTATATGCCTGGATATACCTTGGAAGGAGCCTGAGGGAGACGAGTTGCAGAGGTGAGTCAAATAATCCATACATGAAATAAAACTACTTTTAAACAGATAGATTCGCGGTATAACTTTATACTGTTGATATGACAGTAATGAGGTTGTATCTGAATTGTAATTTTACTAAATAGCGTAACGTAATCATAATGTCCATTGTGCGTTGATTGGTCTATTTGAGGGAGCGTCAATGCCTAATTGACGAATGATGTGTCTTTTATGTCATAAATCAGTAGTTGACCTTTAGTGTGGGAACACACTATGTTTAAGAAACGCGGCTGAATTTACGCGGCTGAAGTTACGTTGCATCGTGTTCATGATAATATGGCATACTTTTAAATGGGAGATGACACACTATGCCGAAATTATGTCGCGTAATTTTGTATTGAGAATACATTACCGCCGAACTTCGGTCACGTAATTTCAGCCTAGTGTGTTCCTACACTACACTTCAAAATAATTTAATGTCAACCTATAAAACTAATATCTACTTCATTTTGTGTATTTGTATTCGTATGGCTAGATGGGTAGAAGGCCGTACCGGCTTCCCATTCGTGGACGCGGCGATGCGTCAGCTACGCACCGAGGGCTGGCTGCACCACGCCGTCAGGAACACTGTGGCGTCCTTCCTCACCCGCGGGACCCTCTGGCTGTCCTGGGAGCACGGGCTGAACCACTTCCTCAAGTACCTGGTGGACGCTGACTGGTGAGGACTTGTATTATTATACTATTCGATTAGATAGAAAAATACTTTGAAAATGAGATTGCATCAATCAATACATTAGTTTTTGAATGTGTAAAATTTATCCGGCTCGAAGAACCACTTATTCCTTACATTTGTTAAGCTTGATGTCATTGTTTTGTGTAACATCCCGCCGGTCATGTGTTTAGTTGTCATTTTCCTCAAAGTCAGTGGGGGACTTAGTAACCGTGCCCAACTTGAGGTGAGGGGAACTTGATGTCTATCCGTTTTCTAGCTTCCATAAAACAAGCTTCGAGCTTATTTTGGGGCTAGGTAATTGGTGTGTTAGTCCAAGGTATTTATTTGTTTATTTTATTTATTATCCGGCTCGAAGGACCACTTATTCAGTACCTTTCGTATGTTGTCTACATATTCTCATCGTAAATCGGTGCTTTTTTTTTGGTAGAAGACCGTCGCTTATTCCAACGCTCTCTCTAAACCAATAATTTGTACTCCCCAGGTCAGTATGCGCCGGCAACTGGATGTGGGTGTCGTCGAGCGCGTTCGAGGCGCTGCTGGACTCGGGCGCGTGCGCGTGCCCCGTGCGGCTGGGCCAGCGCCTCGACCCCAGCGGCGAGTACGTGCGCCGCTACGTGCCCGAGCTGGCTCACATGCCTGTCGAATACATGTGAGTGTGCAGAGGCGGATCCAGGGATGGGGGGGCGGGGAATCATGAGACCCCCCTGAGCTGGTTCCTCCATAGGTGGAACATTCATTGGACATTGTTTTATTTAAAATTAACTTGACCACGACTTTGTGACAAAAAAAAATCATCTCGAGCGCCTGATCTTTTAAGGTCGTCAGATTGCTGTCCCATCCAATTATGAGATCGAGGGAATAGGTTGTCCACCTGTGCTTGCGCACTATTATATATCCTGCGTCTCTAGCTGATCGTAAGATAGGCCGCCATTGTCGAAAAACGGCCCGAAAAGTATACTTTTAAAACCATCCCAAATGATAAAAAAATCATTGAAAAAACGACTGAACTTACTTCATTCCTCTCTGACTCACCAGCTACGAGCCATGGAAGGCGCCGATCGAAGTGCAAGAGCGCGCGGGCTGCGTCATCGGAGACCACTACCCGGCGCCCGTCGTCAACCATCTCCTCGCCGCGCAACGCAACAAGCACGCCATGAAGGTACGTTGAGGAATAGGCTGGGGAAGTGTGCGAATGTGTTTCTGTTGCATGGGTGTTAGATTGAGTAGGTTTGCCGCTTGGCTTGGTTTGATGGTCGGAGATTCACATTGGATAACTGCAATATAATCAGGGCCGTTTTTCACCTCTAAACCAGAGGTGAAAAACGGCCCTGATTATATTGTGATCGTGGCGCCCTTAGACCCGCGGTTATTTGGGGGCCCAGTTGACCGCGGAGCCCTCGGCACGTGCCCATTGTGCCCAGTGGAAAAGACGGTTCTGAATATAATATTTTTTTAATTGTTCATTTGGGATTAGACATGCGCAAAAAGTTGTGAGATCTTAGGGCGCATTCAAATTAATTTCGTGAAGAAGCACCTTTTCATAGTTTAATTAACATCTTAATATGAACTGCATAATTTTTAACACATTGTGAAATCCACCCGTCAAATCGAAGCCTTATCTGGTTTCATAACTACCGGTTTTGGTGAGAATCTTGAGATATTGAACTAAGAAATAACTTGAACGATTAGCGACGAAGATAACTAGTTATGTTATGAAACCACACCTATCAGTCAATGTTAGAATTATTTATATTTAAAACATTTGGCATTGCATTTAAATTAAATTAAATAAAAATTTTGAAGTGTAATTTCTCAATATAATATTCTTAAGTAAAAATACAGCTCTAAGACAATTGTATCTTAATTGAATTTCACGTCAACTAAAGTTTGTCATTACATCTTTGACATCGGCTTAACACAACAAACTGTTTATTTTTTATTCTTAACACAATTTAGGTTAATCAGTGTCGTTTATTAGATGTTTTTTGTGTTTAATAATTATGCATGTATCATACATGACATGTCACACAAATTATCTCAGATATTATTCATCATCGACATTATCATCATCACTATGAAATAATATTTAAGTTCTGCTTCATTGCTTGCAAAAAAATGAATAAAAATTTATCAGAAAATAATTATTTTGCCATAGAGTGAATTTTATGAATGATGGCAGTGAAAAGGCCTTAAAATACAGAAATATTTTTGGTGTAACAGTCTATTTATCCGGCTTATACCTAATTAATTAAGCAAAAATAATTCTCTTTCGAATTTATCCAATTATTATATAATTATTCAACGAAAACCAAGAATCTTTCTGTACCAATGAGCAACCCCTATGTTTGTGTTTGAATGCTTCAACAATATAATCTAAACGCTTTAAGCGCATACGTTTGTTTTGTTTATAGCTACGAGTATATACCATATATGTATACGCATAGTAGTGAGCATAGTTTCATAAGAGCTGGCATACACAAATGCTTGCAAAGTTGTCTAACGAAGATTATGAGGGAGGAACCCACAAGTAATTTGATCAACCCTTTACCAGGGGCGGATTGAGGTCTAATAGGGGGCTATTTTTTTGAATATTTTTCCTACTTAATGGGACGATCAGATTAACCTTATGGTACGCTCCACGTCTGCCACTGACAGTTGCAATTAAAAATGCTCAGTGCCCCATATATGAGGTCATTCCAAGTAGATATTGAATAAACATAGTTACCGGATAAAAACAGAAGAGCTAACACACTTCTATTCTACGGAAAAATGTCAGGCATGACATTGCCCTGTATTTCGCGTAGGTTTTAGGCTGGTTTTACTGTCACGCGTATGAGCCTACTGACAGCGCCCGTATCGTAGATATTGCTGGTTTAAAAACATGGAGGTGATTATTATTGCAAAGAAAATCGGCAGTGTATGACCATACGCGCGCTGATATCCCAAGTGCCACTGTAAAACCAACCGTAAACTTGTCTGCATTTGGGTCGGCCGGCTCTTGTGAAACGGCCAACCTGTCGCCCACGAGACCTGTGCTCTTCCTCAGACGCTAAGGCGTTCTCTCTCGCGGCGGACGATCAAGGAGCAGTGGTTCAAAGTAGTCGGGGTTCGTACTCGCTAGTCTAGGTGTGTACTCAGACGCAGATTATCTTGGTTAAGAATGAAGTTATAGTTTTATTGCCTATCATAATAGACAGTAAAATTACATATGTTACATTTTAGAATTATTATTACATACATGTGACAATTCACAAATAACTGAATACTTATTGAGTATGTACAACCTTACCATAAAATATAAGATATTCATTTTATTTTTTCACAACCATTAATACCAATAATCAACTCGCTAGAGAGTTTCAATCCTTTTTCGACATTTTATAAGTCGACAGGTTATGTGCTCATGAATTAGTTTTTGTTCTGCGTCTGTGTACATGTCCGGGCTACATTTTAACTACTACATCTACAATTTCCCACTGCAATATGGAGGAAAGAAAGCTCAATGGGCCTTGGGTCTAAATAAATTCCTTGTACAGCACATGGCTAGATGGCGTCTTTTTTATGTATATAAGAGTCTTGTTTGATTAATATAAAGAATGTACATTGTGTTATGCTTTTTTACGCTCGCAATTTCTTCCAGTTCAATAAAATTGAATCACCGTTATAATTAACAATAGGTACTTCCTTATTATTCGTGTGCTAAATTACATATAACAATACATTAATCCTTTCTTTCCTCCTACCGAAAACTCCATTATTCAACTACAGCTTACAAAATTTAGTTTTTAAAACCATAGTCAGACAGTTAATGTCATTTGTTTCACGTAACTTGTGTACGAGAATTAATAGAATGCCTCTACTAGTCACTACAACACTCCACTGACGTATTAATTTTACCTTCTGTTCGTTCACTCATTGAAGCTTCTTCTCCCTCATATTCGATTAACGAAAACCTACTTCAACTTCATAATAACAGCACCTAGCGCAGATACAAAATATGCGATTGACACATCAAAACTTTTTAGGTACCTTATTTCGTATGTTATAAAAATACTACTCTTTTATGTCTGAATTAACGCAGAACCAAAATCAATATCGACTTTAAAAGCTGGCCATAGAAATGAACGTGTAGGAAACCTCTTTCAGTACCGTTCAGAGTTTCTATGTCAATCGTGTACTTACGACAGCGGTGGATTCAAGGATTTTAATTTTATTTATTTCCTTTTTTATTTCGGTTGTATTTAAAACTGCCCCTGAAATGCCCTGAATCCACTCCTGTGCTCTGCATGCGTCCTTATTTCGTAGTCGTTCAATTCATTTTCACTGGTGTATTTCAACAAAGTTGTTTTCTCAGGAACTGCGTGAAATGCTGCAGAAAGCGCCCCCCCACTGCTGCCCCTCATCGGAGGATGAGATCAGGCAATTCATGTGGCTGAATGAGGAGCAACAGGCAGCTGCGATCAGCACATCTTGAAGTTGCCATTGAGTTGCAAGATTACCGATTCCTTGCTAGAGGCGGTATAATTTTGGCTAAATTTCACTTAAACTAGTTAAAAGTAACTCTAATTGGTTTAAAAAAAAACTGTGTTAACTTAGCAATTTGATTTGATGTTTCAAGTTTTAAGGTGAGAAAAGATAACTTGATGAAGATGCCACAAAAATATTTGAAATAAAAAAAATGGCTTTGCAAGGAATCGGTTAGTAAAATAACACTAACCACTGAAGATAATTGGTCTGTAAAATTAAAATGAAGGGATTATAATTTTTATAATTTTACCACTTCAGGTCAACAGAACAATTTTGTAAAGATTGTTGTATGTATAATTGTTTTTTACATATCCAGTGCTTTAGAATATATTTGAGTTAGTCGAAGATCTTCTTTATATATTTTTTTATGTGTGATCGTAAAGATTGACGTAGCCGAATTCGGCTAGGAGGATTATATTTTTAAATAAGTATGTATAAGATTTAATTATCCTGGGTATAAGATCTCAAGTCTACCTAATGATGAAAAAAAGTATTTATACGCAAAAAACGAAAAATGCCATTTTGTGATCTATTTATTTAAATAAGTATTTTTTATCTATGATTAATGTTGTGCCAAATATTTTATGTTATATTGAATGTTTAGAACAGAATATGCATAATGTTAGGTTAGTTGTCTGCATATCTCTGCAATTTGGCCAATCATATAAGGTGCTTGGCATTTATTTTTGTTAAATCTTTGTTTAATATTGAATTATGTTCTTATAGTTGAATCCTTTAAATAAGAATTATTATGAAATGTTATTATTTTTTGGCTAGTAAAAATAAGTGTGTAAGACTATTTGAAATTTATCTTAACGAATTTATATTCCAACATGGGAATGTTTTATTTAAAATTGATTATTTATAAAGTGATATTCCATGACTGAAAATATGAACTCAGGCCAAAAATAGTTTAAAAAATTCAGACTTTGACTGTAATTCAAATTTATTGTTAAAAGATATATTTCAAAGTAATATTTAATGTTGTATTTGTGTATTGTTATAAAATTTTACGGAATTGCATAATACAACCTATTTGAAATAACAAAAAAATATTTTAGACGCATTTAAGCTATTTACAGTGGGATTGTCTATTAGTAAAATAAAATGTGTATTGTAACAATATAATGTTTATTTCATTATCTCTTTAACTTAATACTTATCTATATACATTTTTACATGGGCATAAAAACATGTTTCTTAAAGGAATGATAAAAAAATATGAATAAACATTCATAAACAGTAAACATGACTAACACATTCACAAAATGCAAATTGCTTTTAAGTATCACAAAAATATACTTCTATAAAATTATTATTAATTGTGATTACATACTTCTAGTTTTTAAATGTACTATTTTTATCTTATACAAAAAGAACTGTACTTTTTATGAAAAGTTTAGTCTACGGTAGTTTTGTCTGCAACCAAGACATTGAGCATTGCTTATTCCGAGACATTAGATTATAATTATCATCTGCATAAAAAGTTCAAAAACTTGTCTTAAATTGTCATTCACCAGCGGCTGAAGATTCCGTCACATGTTTGACTAGCTCAGTAAACACTTTACTAGTAGTTGAATCAGGAAGTTCTTTCACAGCAGCGACCCCCTGGCCCGCCAGCTTCCCAACTCGAGGGTCGATAGGAACACTGCCCAGGAAAGGTATCTTCGCAATCTCGGCCAAAGACTTACCTCCCCCACTGGAGAATATGTTTGTACATTCACTGCAATTCGGGCATTCATACCTGGAATTATGATTTATAAGAATAAGTATAGTTTGGGTTCAAATGAAGAAAAAATATGGAGCAACAAGTTACTGAAACTAACTGGTTTGCATACTAACATAAAAGTCTTCCAGAATCATAAAATGATTCTGCCCATAGCAACTTTCCTATGACTAGGCCGTCAATTTAGTGGTCAGAAACCCTGGTTACAAAAGTATGGCTGGTTTAAATGTTTGTGTGATTTACATTGACTTTAGTACTAGATTCATGGATGATTATCAATGTATTTAAGAATGTCTCCGTTCCCTAGCATAGTACAAGCTTCGAGCTTAGTTTGGGGCTAGGCAATGGGTGTGTTTAATTATTACTTCTTAATATCATTCAAAAAAACTATAGGCTAAAGAAGTATATATTTTAGTTGATTAATAATACATACCCACTCATATTCTCAATGATACCCATAATAGGTATACCAGTTTTCCTGCAAAATGTGATTTCCTTCCTGACATCTTCAATGGCAACTTCCTGTGGTGTTGTGACCAGTATGGCTGAGCATTGAGGCGCCTGGCGAAGGTTTTCCATCACTGTTATATGTTCATCTGATGTTCCTGAAATAAATATTTTGACATTGTTTATTTTTCCAATGCAAACTGTACTACTCCATGGTTAAATATGACAGATATATTTTAACAACAATTTAGATGTGTATCTTATGTGTTTTAAATATTTTAACAACATGTTAGATATGTATCTAACATGTTATTGAAATATTGCTGTATAAAATATTTTCTTACAAGTATAATAACAATGTTCCACAAGAAACATTAACAATACCAAGCAAAGATAAAATTAAACATAAGTTCGAATGAAATTACCTGGTGGTGTGTCAATAATCAAGAAATCTAGTTCTTGCCAACAAACGTCTTCAAGGAACTGTTTGATCATAGACGTCTTCTTAGGACCTCTCCAAATCACTGCGTCGTTGCGGGAGCTCAGAAGGAACCCTATGGACATGACACCAAGTCTCTGTTCCTTGTCTAGGTACACTGGAACCCATCCATCGGGGCCTTGGTGTACACTTTGGTTTTCTAAGTTTAACAAATATGGGACACTTGGCCCGCATAAGTCTACATCAAGTAAGCCAACCTGGAAAATTACAGTATTCTTAAAAGTAATGAAAGACTTGGATTATTAAAATATTAGAAAAAAGACATAGTAAGATTCCTAACCTTAAAACCCTTTTCTTTGAGTGTTAAAGCCAATTGTGTGCTCACTGTAGATTTTCCAACGCCACCCTTACCAGATAGCACTAGTATTATACGTTTCACGTCTTCCAACATATTGTATTTTATTTTATAATATCAATTTAAAAAGTTTCTGATGTTTTGATAAGGACAACCAACCAAAGCAGAGCAAGAAATATTTTTTTTCGACATTGACATGACACTGACAGACATGACATGAAGTGTCAGTATAACAGCTCTGGACATGTGCTCAATTGCAGAAATTAATATAAACAGAATTCGTAAATATAAGTAGCCCGAAAAGTAAGGTTTTGTAACTACATCAAATAGCACATAAGAGTTGTTTTAAAAGGTTTTTACTATAAATAATTTAGTTAAGCATGTTAAGTTAATCACATGTCGAAAGCTTTACAATATTTTGACAGCGCTTGCGCCAACTTAACTCAGCCCACTAGCGCCATCTTAAAACTTCTCAGTTTTGTAAAGATTTTTGTAGTGAGAGGTGTGTGGATGTTCGCCGGTTTTGTATTGGGAAATGCTTCAATATTCTTATTTCATTTCAAGTTATTGGATGTTTTATGACACAATTTGTTTGTGATATGTTTTTGTGTTTATTTTAAAATATAAAAAGTGTTACGCTTGTGTTAGTGTAATTTATATACGTAGAATTTCAGTTCAGTGGTTGTGCAAGGATTTGTATCTTCGGTTTCTTGGCATATCTGCAACATTCTGCGTCTTTCGAGGCTGTGAAAGGTAAATAGATGCTAAATTTATATTTATTTAGAATAGCTGGTCAATTCATTATTCTGTTATTAAGTCAGAATAGATGAGTAAACATGATGGCAAGCTGTGTGGTAGCAATAAATCATACCATGCGGGTTTGCTTAGAGCGAGCCCTTCCCCGAGCGTAGATGTAGGGGTGATGGCCGGATGATTATATTTTGCCTTAATCTTTGATTTATAGAACAATGCAAGTTTAATTGATTTCTAAGCGTAGTTATAAGTTTTGTAATAGCTTTTGATTGGGGTCAACTCACCGCGATTAATTCGTAAAACTTTAGTGTTCCTAGGATAAGCGACTTAATTTTATCTAAAATCCCTACTCAAAAAGACGTGAAGCACTTACATTTAAAAGCTCAGGGGTGGGAAAATTCTCTATTTCGCTAAGATTCCATTTATAATCGAAGAGGATTGAATACCTACCTAATGATTTTCTTTACTGACAGGGAATCAAAAAGAACAAAATTATTTGCATCCAAAGCTCTTACACAAGTCAAGTTATCCTCAAGATATTCAATTTTCTACATCAAGATTATTGTCAATATTGCACGATGATAGTCAAGTCATACTAAGTTTAAGACTACTCTTTCATTATGTTGTTATTTAGAGAGATTAAAACAGTTAGGTATTTTAAACATTGGATAAACAATTGATGTAATTGTTGCAATTAGATAACACAAGTTAAATTCTTAACTTTTGTATGATGCTATAGGAGCATTCAATATTTTATTGGTCACACCTGTATTTACTACCACTATAATAGTTCTTCTGTGTAAATAGAAAGAATGAATGTCTCTCTTCTCAATACCATAACCTACAGAGGAAATGAACAAAAAGTATATTCTGATAAGATTTTAATTGCCACGCTAACATATGTTAATTTAGTGAATTTAATTAAAATTAAGTTAACAGACTATATTTGTTAAATTATTTTCTTTTTTCAAAACTATAGCAAAACAAACACACCTAATTGTGTGAATAAATTTAATTGAAGGTGCCAATAATAAGAAAATAAGATAGAAGTTTAACTGACAAGTTCAGTGGTGTTACGCATAAATATGCTTACCTACAGTGAAGTTGCCTTTGCCATTAACATTCAAATGTACCACTCAGCTCTGTATGTCAAACATGTTTGCTTTGCATTTTACAGTTTGAGAATACTGATATGTGTGAACTTTGCATCTTTGAGTAGGTATTACATCATTTTCTATTAGGATGACACTGAAAAATATTTGTTTTCTGTCTAACAGTTTGTTCATTTTTTTCTTATAACTGCCATTGAGGAGGCCCATAATCAAGCCATTGTTAACTCAATAGTCAATTGCATTATAACCTATGTCCATGTGATTGAAAGTTATTATTTGATCAATACTTTCCTATAGGTACCATGTTATTGATCATTGATAACTAACACTATCAATCAATAGTAAACAATAAAGTTTAGATCAACAATATTAATTTAATATCAACACCAAATAATGATAAATAATGTCAACACTTTTAATTGATGCATTTGGACTTGTGACTTATGTTTATGCATATTAAGTGTTCATGCATATTATAACACTGTCAAAATGAAGATCATCACACGCCTATCATTTCTACCAACAACATTGTCACGCAACACAGTCATTAGAATACAAATGATCAATATAATTCATGCACCCTTTCTTTGCACAACAAATTGAACACCTCTGCAACAGTTGGATGTTGAGAATTGCATGGGGGTTAGACAGGGCAACAGAGGCATTGCGGAGCCCTACGTTAATTACGGTGGAGCCCCAAGGACACGATGCCCTCGGTGCCCTCAAAGAGGGTGAACCACCCCCGGTCACCAGATGACTCATGCGCGGGCAGCCGGATTATTCCGATATTTTATATGGAAATATCACGGGGATTAAATTACGACGCCATATTAAAGGGAACTATTTAATGTTGTTGGTAATAAATCCTATTACTGGCGTCTAGATGTGTCATATGAAACGGGGATTTCCTTATTCTTGTTACTCTGGTGTTGCATACAAACGCGTGGTACCTATTAACTCGGTAAAAATCTTGTTTTAAACAAGTTATCTTTCGATTTCAATCATTGCTTGCTTTAGTTTTTACAGGAATATAGAATTAAACTTGTATAAATTAATCCAATTCTAAATGGATATCTCGAGTTAATGATTTTCGTTGGCAAGGGGAAATATCTGACACTTATTTCCGCACCCTTATTTTTCGGTCAAAATACATAGGTATTTGGTTTATGCCAAGGGAAATAGAACATAACGCCTGTAACATCGCAGTTGACAATATTACGAAGGCTCATGGGAACCGCACGTTTGATATTGACAGTAATGACTTCGTTATAAATGGCTGCGATTGCCACAGTTAATTTCGGACGCAATATTTGGCTCCGAATGATCTAGATCCAGCATGTAGTGCTATACCTAGTTGCTGGATTAATCTGGCAGGATATTCTCGTCTAGCCCTAGAACCAATACCATAAGCCTCATAACCTTTACTCGTATGTTCTATCATATAAAAAGAGCGATCTCTAAGTCTATATTATTTTTAATCAACGTAGACAGTTTTATGATACAACTTAATCTATGTATTTTATAAATATTGAATCGTGAATGAGCGCTTTGAAGAAGGAACTTCTAATAATAACAGCAAAACAAATCTCCTCCAACATAAAGAAGTCGTAGAGCTGTAAATTCGGGATAAATTCCAAAGTCTGAATGGCCCTTAGACGTCAATTAAGAGCTGAACTAAAAACAGTTGTCCCGTTTAACCTCGTCGGTTGTCTAGCGAGCTTCGTGTTGCGTAAAAACTAAATGCCGTGTCGCGTTATGAAATTGCCATCGTAATGACGGGGAAATATTGCGACGATTCGACTGAGAATGCCAAGAAAAGTTGACTGCAGGAGTTATTTTAAACTGATTAAGCTCGATTACATCGGTTGATGCGGTTAACGTTGCTATATATATATATGCTAACTGTTTTTGTCTTTTTTTCAATTGTAGGTATCAACATTTGTTCCATCATGGCGAATCAAATTACCTACTTGGAAGATTTCAACGAATCATGGTTGTTGTACCTGCATTATTAATCATTGCTAGTTGTCTTAACAAAAAATTGCCTTTTCGACCTACGCTGTTTTTAGATGAGTGCACATTAACTAGCCTTGGAAGATGCCACTCTAAAAGCTTGAACTCAAAACCTGTATTCGCCCACTAAATTGACATTTTAGAAAAAATAATGTGTATTGTGCTAATAGTCCAGGAATTTTAGATTTTTACTGCGGAATAATTCCTAGTGAGCTGAATTTTTGTATACACCTTTATTATGATATTGTAATGATGATGTGAAAAATCGACATTGATATCGTGCCGGCTAAAAAAGTTATAGGGGTCCAAACGTCACGAAAATCAGTTTTTCGCAAATATCTCGCGATCTATTGCTCAGAGGTCAATAATGGTTTCATAAAAGTTGTTCGTCGTAAAATTGTCTACAAAAAAGGTCTCTTGCATTTTTCTGTAGAATTAACCGTTTTTGAAATAGAGACTAGAACGCACTCACATAATATGGTATTGTATACCGTACGGCGCATACCAATGCTTAAACCCTATTGTTTGTTTTTTTCCCTTTTTTGTTTGTGTGTTTTTTGTTAGTATAATGATCTACATATAGAAATATAAAGGACTTGTAATACTAGCACAGTCAGAAAAATAGGAATATCAACTATAAAAAACTAAGTGGCAATTTTTTTTGTCACTTAATAACTCAAGAACGGGCTCATCGATCCGAACCAAATTTTCAGGGTTTGTACAAACTACTTAGTAGATGGTTTATGTGAAGTTTGAACAAAATCGGTCGTTCAATTTATACGTAGCAAAGCACGTACCGGGCCGCTAGTAATGATATAGATATGCAATGTGAATTTTAGCAAGTTTGATCCACGATCTGCGAAAAAAATCCTAGTGGCTTGAATTTTTGTATACGCCTTTATTATGATATTGTGATGAAAATGTGAAAAATCGACATTGATATCGTGCCGGCTAAAAAAGTTATAGGGGTCCAAACGTCACTGGATATAGCATATCTATATCATTACTAGCGGCCCTGACGTGCTTCGCTACGAATAAAGTGAACGACCGATTTTGTTCAAACTTCACATAAACCATTTACTAAGTAGTTTGTACAAACCCTGAAAATTTGGTTTGGATCGATGAGCCCGTTCTTGAGTTATAAAGTGACAAAAAAAAATTCCACTTAGTTTTTTATAGTTGATATTCCTATTTTCCTGACTGTGCTAGTATTACAAGTCCTTTATATTTCTATATGTAGATCATTATACTAACAAAAAACACGCAAACAAAAACGGGAAAAAAACAAACAATAAGGTTTAAGCATTGGTATGCGCCGTACGGTATACAATACCATATGTGAGTGCGTTCTAGTCTCTATTTCAAAAACGGTTAATTCTACAGAAAAATGCAAGAGATCTTTTTTGTAGACAATTTTACGACGAACAACTTTTATGAAACCATTATTGACCTCTGAGCAATAGATCGCGAGATATTTGCGAAAAACTGATTTTCGTGACGTTTGGACCCCTATAACTTTTTTAGCCGGCACGATATCAATGTCGATTTTTCACATCATCATTACAATATCATAATAAAGGTGCATACAAAAATTCAGCTCACTAGGAATTATTCCGCAGATCGTGGATCAAAATTGCTAAAATTACTGGACTATAAATAACGGATGCATCTAATAAATGGCCCTGTTAAGTAGGTTCGAATGACAGATCGAAACATTTCTCACATTTTGTTTGTTTTGTGGGCTACGTTTCCTTTCTAACGATGGAAATGACGCTTATCTTAAAAAATTGGTGCATTGCCATTTCCCTATCATTCTTGTTCCTGCAATATACCTACTCGTACAAATACGGAAAACACAGTAAAGTCAGATGTTTCTAAGTAAAACTTAATCGATTTTTGAAACCAGTTTAAGTATTTCTGATCTAGTACATTAACAGTTCAGAAGTACTTAAACGTCAGGTATTTTAGCGTCACGTTATTAGTAGGTACATAGGTAGTTTGTTTTAGTTAATCATGACCAGCCGTTCCAGCGTTAATTTGTTTAGTGAGTAACCATTACAATTATCGTAGTAAACAGTAGCCACAATAATAGCTTAAGCGTGTTTGCACAACGAGGCAGTCCACTAAATCGCTGTTTAGTGGGATCGATTTACAAATATCGCCGCACCATAAATCAGTGGGCGATTACACAGCTACGCATAGATTTAAATCATTAGATATGCCCTCTACATACTTCTTCCCGCTCTGAAATTGGCATTGAAATATGAAGCGACAGTCGCCTCTTATCGCAATGACAGCATGTTGAAACTAGTGATGTACCGGATCGCTAAAAACGCGGACACGGATACGGATATTCAGTGTCAATATCCGCGAAGGGAGACGGATCTTTATTTACTTATGCAAAATCCGAGCGAGCTTGAAACAATGGTTGTTTATTTTTTATTTATTTAAATACATCATGTCAACAAAACTACCTAGTAGAGAAAATATTCGTAAAAGACCCGCGTAAAAAATAGCGGATACGGATCATCGGAACATCACTTATTGAACCGTACGCCATTTTAATTAAACTAATGCCACATTTATCTGCTGTCGGGGCATATCTACCGATTTATATCTATGGAGCTGGGTTATTATTAGACCAGTACCGGGTGCGAGATGTTTGTTGGTTCCTGTCTACACCGCGGTACTAAAGACGTTCAATCAGCCCCAATAACAAAAGAGATAAGTGGAAGGATATAATAAAGTGAGATGTATGGTTGTGTAGTAAACATCCTGAACCAAAAGGATCGTTGGGCGGCTTAGGTATTTAATAGATTACTAGCCAACCGCGTCTTCGTCCGCATGGATTTCGGTTTCCGCACACGTAAGTTATGCTAAAACCTTCCTCGTCAAATGGACTATTCAAAACAAAAACATTTTTTAATTCGAACCAATACATCCTGCGATTAGCGCGTTCAAACAAACAAACTGTTCAGCTTCAATATATTACTAGTGGCCGCCCGCGACTCCGTCCGCGTGGTTTCCGGTTTCCGTGCACATTATACTATAGCCTAACTACTTAAAGCCTTCCTCGTCAAATGAACTATCCAACAAAAAATATTTTTTGAAATCGGTCCAGTAGTTCCTGAGATTAGCGCGTTCAAACAAACAAACAAACTGTTCAGCTTGGATACCTACATATTAGATTAGTAGTATAGATTTCTTGCGGAGTGTTAACAGGTTTTGGTGCAACTGGTTTTGTTCTGCTTATCCGGTAGTACTATTGTGAGTCGTTGCACTTAAAATGGAAATCTTGAAGATCAGATAAGCGTTGGCACATGATTGTGGTTGTGTCCTTTTTGGGTGGTAAACGAGCTCCCGATCGATGCCAGTGATATTTCAAATGCGTGTTAAATAAATTGTATGTGTGTGTATACAAAACTCATCACCTACATGTACAGCTAAAAAAATTAAATCAATTTTAAGGAGGTACCTAACTACCAAAAGTCTCTGTAATTATGAATAACAAATATCTGGTAACATAAATGTCATGCTTCAACGCTAATGATGACATCATATTTCCATCATCCATGTTGCCCTTTCAAAAGCTTTTATGTGTACTTCTCATTAGGTAATTTAAATGTTTTTCATCCATTCAATTTATGTGGTTTAAACACATAACATACGACCTTATGATGTGAAGCAGATAATTTTATTACTCACTGAAATAATAGGTTAAATGTGTTTACTAATGTTCGGTTAAATAGGTACTATACTTTTATTAACACTTTAATAACACATGCATTTATTTATTTTAAACCAATTAACTAGGTAATTAATTTGATCATTTCGGTTTCGTATTAATTATGAGGTTTTATAATGAGGTTTTGATAATTAATACATTAATGAGATTAATCATAATATGTATAAATTTATTTAAGGTCACATGCATCGAAACTGACGGTCGAACTAGTAGCTGATAGATGCGAGTACCTACTGAGTTGCAGTTTCATACCTACTGACTGACTATAAAACTCGGTAGGTTAGGTACCTATTAGTCTTAGTATCACCGAATACTTACATTTTTACCATGCATCTCATTACTTGTAAGTACATTTCTTTGCAAGATGGATGCCAGCATCATTTCATGTTTTAGTCGACCACTTAGTCCGTCTAGCCCGCGTCTAACGAGCTGTTGGGAACTGGGCTAATGTCGCGTCTGAGTGTGCCGCTTGAGTGCCGTCTTGAGGCGTGGATGTGGTTCCCATTGCAGCGTTGCCGGGGAGAGATTTTTAATGGCGACGGACTAATAGTCGTCAGATGGGTGTGCTGAGTTGCAGTTGCATAATGACTGACTAAAAAACTCGGTATTACCTAGTCTTAGTAGGTATCTCCGAATGTACACACCATATATCTCATTTCTTGTAAGTAGGTACATTGCTTTGCAAGATGGATGCCAGCATCAATTCATGTTTTAGGCGACCACTTAGTCCGTCTAGCCCGCGTCTAACGAGCTGTTGGGAACTGGGCTAATGTCGCGTCTGAGCGTGCCGCTTGAGTGCCGTCTTGAGGCGAGGATGTGGTTCCCATTGCAGCGTTGCCGGGAAGAGATTTTAATGGCGACGGAGTAAAAAGTCGTTAGATGGGAGTGCTGAGTTGCAGTTGCATAATGACTGACTAAAAAACTCGGTATTACTCTTAGTATCTCCGAACGTACACACCATATGTCTCATTTCTTGTTAGTACATTTCTTTCTAAGATTGATGACAGCATCATTTCATGTTTTAGGCGACCACTTAGTCCGTCTAGCTCGCGTCTAACGAGCTGTTGGGAACTGGGCTAATGTCTCGTCTGAGCGTGCCGCTTAAGTGCCGTCTTGAGGCGTGGATGTGGTTCCCATTGCAGTGTTGCCGGGAAGAGATTTTTAATGGCGACGGAGTAAAAAGTCGTAATTGGGAGTGCTGAGTTGCAGTTGCATAATGATTGACTAAAAAACTCGATATTACCTAGTCTTAGTAGGTATCTCCGAATGTACACACCATATATCTCATTTCTTGTAAGTAGGTACATTGCTTTGCAAGATGGATGACAGCATCATTTCATGTTTTAGTCGACCACTTAGTCCGTCTAGCCCGCGTCTAACGAGCTGTTGGGAACTGGGCTAATGTCGCGTCTGAGCGTGCCGCTTGAGTGCCGTCTTGAGGCGTGGATGTGGTTCCCATTGCAGCGTTGCCGGGGAGAGATTTTTAATGGCGACGGACTAATAGTCGTCAGATGGGTGTGCTGAGTTGCAGTTGCATAATGACTGACTGAAAAACTCGGAATTAGTCTTAGTATCTCCGAATGTACACACCATATATATATATCTCATTTTTTGTAAGTACATTTCTTTGCAAGATTGATGACAGCATCATTTCATGTTTTAGGCGACCACTTACACCATGGCCACAGCCCACAGCGGTGCGACTTGCGATGCGTCTTGCGCCAGCGAAAGTGGCGAGCGAAAAAATCAAATAAAGGAAATTGTATGAAGCATGCCACAGCTACGGCGGCGAGATGCGCGGGGCGAACGCGCGGCGGCCATACCCACGACTAGGGCGGCCGTCGCCGGCCTCGCCGCGCCGCTCGCCGCGCCGCTCGCCGCCGTAGCTGTGGCTAGACCCTTAGTCCGTCTAGCTCGCGTCGGATGTGGTTCCCATTGCAGTGTTGCCGGGAAGAGATTTTTAATGACGACGGAGTAAAATGTCGTTAGATGGGAGTGCTGAGTTGCAGTTGCATAATGACTGACTAAAAAACTCGGTATAAGTCTAAGTATCTACCAATGTACATGTATTTACCAAATCGAGTAAGTACATTTCTTTGCAAGATTGACAGCATCATTTCATGTTTTCGGCGACCACTTAATCCGTCTAGCCCGCGTCTAACGAGCTGTTGGGAACTGGGCTAATGTCGCGTCTGAGTGTGCCGCTTGAGTGCCGTCTTGAGGCGTGGATGTGGTTCCCATTGCAGCGTTGCCGGGAAAGAGATTTTTAATGGCGACGGAGTAATAGCCGTCAGATGGGAGTGCTGAGTTGCAGTTGCATAATGACTGACTAAAAAACTCGGTATTACTCTTAGTATCTCCGAATGTACACACCATATGTCTCATTTCTTGTTAGTACATTTCTTTCTAAGATTGATGACAGCATCATTTCATGTTTTAGGCGACCACTTAGTCCGTCTAGCCCGCGTCTAACGAGCTGTTGGGAACTGGGCTAATGTCGCGTCTGAGCGTGCCGCTTGCTTGAGTGCCGTCTTGAGGCGTGGATGTGGTTCCCATTGCAGTGTTGCCGGGAAGAGATTTTTAATGGCGACGGACTAATAGCCGTAAGATGGGAGTGCCGAGTTGGAGTTGCATAATGACTGACTAAAAAACTCGGTATTAGCCTTAGTATCTCCGTATGTAGGTAGATGTATTTTACCATATATATATTTCATTTCGTGTAAGTACATTTCTTTTCAAGATGGATGCCAGCATCATTTCATGTTTTAGGCGACCACTTAGTCCGTCTAGCTTGCGTCTAACGAGCTGTTGGGAACTGGGCTAATGTCGCGTCTGAGCGTGCCGCTTGAGTGCCGTCTTGAGGCGTGGATGTGGTTCCCATTGCAGTGTTACCGGGAAGAGATTTTTAATGGCGACGGAGTAAAAAGTCGTTAGATGGGAGTGCTGAGTTGCAGTTGCATAATGACTGACTAAAAAACTCGGTATTACTCTTAGTATCTCCGAATGTACACACCATATATCTCATTTCTTGTTAGTACATTTCTTTCTAAGATTGATGACAGCATCATTTCATGTTTTAGGCGACCACTTAGTCCGTCAGCCCGCGTCTAACGAGCTGTTGGGAACTGGGCTAATGTCGCGTCTGAGCGTGCCGCTTAAGTGCCGTCTTGAGGCGTGGATGTGGTTCCCATTGCAGCGTTGCCGGGAAGAGATTTTAATGGCGACGAAGTAAAAAGTCGTTAAATGGGAATGCTGAGTTGCAGTTGGCAGTACGTTTTGCGGGCAAAAAACTTCAATTTAACATAACTACAACTAAAGTTACAGTACCTACAACAAAATAACTTGCATTGCCTATTTGACTTCTTTAATAGTGATTTTCATTTAACTACGCACGACTCTAACGACTCTATTTTATTTTCCTGATGTGTGATAGCTATATTATTTAGGTTTTAATTAAATAATTAAGTGCGGACCTTGCGGAAATTTTGTGCAATTTGAGGTAAGTACCTGCTACGGCACACAATAATTTATAGGTGTTATAACATGAACCCAATGACCGCAGGCTTTTATTCTAGTAATTCTACCAAACTTAATTTCTACAAAAGGTACCAGTTCTTGTTTCTGAATAAAATCTTATTGTTCCAAGAACTTCAGAAATGTAGACTACTGTTCACGCACATGAAAGTTAATAATCTCAGCTCGCGTTAGCAGTTATAGTTTTAGTCGGCACCGTACCAACTGGTTTTAGTTCAAGTCGGGATATTTTAGCAGCTGTTGCCAGCACTTACTCTTAGGCAGCCGGCGAGTAATGAGTAGTAGAGGACAATGCTAATACACGGTCTTTTGTGCGCTAAGTAGCAGATAGAGTGCGCTTTGCGGTGTTTATCTCTGAAAGATTTCAGACACCAAGAAATTCAGAAGCGTAGACTTCTGTTCCCGCACATGAAAGTTAATAATCTCAGCTCGCGGTAGGTACTAGTTTTAGTTCAAGTCGGAAAATTTTAGCAGCTGATGCCAGCACTTACTCTTAAGCAGCCTGCGAGTAATGAGTAATCGAGAATTATGCTAATACACAGTCTTTTGTGCGCTAAGTAGCAGATGGAGTGCGCTTTGCGGTGTTTATCTCCTAAGGATTTACTGCAGCACGTGAAACTTGTGATGGTTAATACTCATCTACCCAAATCTCTCAGCCTTATTGCCTGTTTGGCCTTCAAGCTAAAACTGCAGTGTTTGACGTTAGACTTATGAATTAAAATAGGAATATTGAAAGTGTAGACGCGGACTTCTTCTGAAATCGATTTCTCTAATCATTAATTAATGTTGGTTTTTGTAATGCTTTGGCCAATCTGACTGCGTAACTATGTAAAACAATACTTTGTAGTTGGAGATCATGTTTCCTTCAGGCAGTCTTGACTTTGACATACCTATTATATTTTAGTTACAGTATGTAAAACGTAGATACGTGGATAATAAGAAGATTGGGCGTAAAATATGATGTAATGATACATTTTAGCTTAGCTAATCTCGAATCGCATCTTCGCCAATTTATTCACCATCAAAGCCGCCTCGCCGGGATAAGTAAAGTCCGTCTATGCAATATTAATACTGGGCGTCTGGCTGTCCCCCTGCAGAGGAGTTTTGATTCCCGCCGTCCTCTGTTCTCTTATTTACGCAGTCGTAACTCCGAAGCACTACGCTAGATCTGCCGTGAGAGTGCAGTGCAGTCACAGTAATGGATGTTGCAGTAAAACTTGAGATATGTACGTTTTTTTTTAATTAAACATAGGATTCGCTTGACCACTGCCTTACCTTGACACGCGGTTGAAGATGAACCGCGCTTAGTTAGCCGATACTTATTCACTCGTGATTTAGATTTTTGTTTAAGGTGTTAGACGTTCAGAATAACTACGAAAAGTATTTGACTAATGATAAAAAAAGGTATGTTTTATGACGTTACTCATGATCTCTTGATGCAAAGTCTAGACAGAAAATATATATATGTTTCTTTATTTATACACTTTACGTTACGTTGACATCGTGCACTTTAAAAACTTCACAATGTCGTTCGTTAGATTTTGCATCATAGCAATGATACAGTTTAAGTATTTTTTGAAGTTGCAGAGACCATTTGTAACAGAGCGGAACAATAAATCAAGTATATTTATTTTAATCAGTTGTCAAATGTACTTTGCATGTTCAATTCAAGGTTAACATGCCTCACGGTATCCAGCAATTGTGTAGCAATGGCAACAGTAAGTAATAAAATTTCCGCGAACATTCCCATTCCGTACTCCGAAGGGCGGCTGATTGGATCCGCGCCCCGCCCTTGAACAATACAGCATTAAACTGACTGAGTACACTCAATGGAACTCGATAAATAAATGTAGACGTCGTAATTGGTTTTCTTAATTTAGTTTTTCTTCGTTATTTCGGTTATCGGAGTTTTTTTTGTTTCTTAAACGTCGAACCAGGAATTCTAAAGTTCCCGGTGACTGAAACTGTTCTTGCTTTTCAATCTTATTGTTGTAGGTACAAAGTATTTTATCATCTCTACATCAATTATTGTTGCTTATCAGTTAATGTATTTTTATCATCGGATTGAAATATGACACTTATGTGATAGGTAGGCAATGTGGTACTTCCCCGATACAAGAATGTTCTATGGACTAAAATTATTTAACGAGTCTAAACGCCTCATAATTTATGTAGTAAACATAAGTTTTACTACTTACTGCTTGACATTTCGGCTGCGTTACAACCGTTGTCGCAAGCAGACTGATTAATATCGCGTTTAGTCCCGTTAAATAATTTTAGTGTTATAATGCAACGTGAAAAGCTAATATATTCTATGGAATGCTAATAGGGAATCCAACCGAAGTACAAAACTTCTTACTTCTATGTACTTCATTTATAAGTTTCTGGCGCTATAAATTCATTATTGTTTAATTTATCTCCACTTCATTCGCAATCCCTTGAGCGCAACCCATAGTCTATTGATCACGAGTTGTGCAAGAACTGCACCTGTAGTTATGCAATGCAAATTATCGAGACCATTTGTAACTAGCAACAAGCTGGCACGATGCACCCATGACCTGAAAACCAGAGATCGAGAAAAGGTTATCGGCTTATGTCATTCTAAGTGAATCGACAGATAACATGCAGTCTGGAATTGCACTGGAAAATCATTCTTATTTGCGAAATAAATAGGTTTATTTTTCCAAACGTTGTAATTTTATAATTTTGTGAAGTAATTTACCTAAATAAATTCATTAGGTACCCCGTATCACCCTTGCAGATATATGACAGAACAGTTATAGATTTTGTATCTCAATACTGTTTGAGATGAACACCTCATCTCAGGAAAGTCGTTTGATAATGATCTTCAGAAGTCCCTCTGTCTGCCCCTCTGAAAATTCGGAAGAAAATGTTACGTACCTACCTGTAATTGTCTTTTCCATCATATCATTGCTCCTAACATTCATTATTACCAGCTTTCACTATTAGCCCTTGTGTTACAGACATCAACAGTGGTATTACAAATATACTTAGGTATTCAAATATGTATAACACCCAGATCATTTTAAACAGACGTGTTCATGCACCCAAATGTTCATATAGCATGCTTATTCCACTCTATCGGTGTCCATCAAACATTACAATTCCAAATGTCATGTGCGGAAACTTTACAATGTCATAATCAGCTGTCGGAATTACCCATATACAAATATTGTCAGTATTTATCGCTATATCGCCCTGTGTGGGCGTGGGATACGTCCGGGATACTTGTCCAGATAACGAGAGTGCATTGTTGCATGCGAAATATGCCGATACTTTGTAGCAGGGATGTTATGCATATGACATTTCGGATACGGATTGGATACAAACTTTATTTTACCGGATACGGATATGAAATTATTTCGGATTATCCGTTACTTTCGGATTTAGATTTTTCAGAAATTTCAAAACTAAAGTACCTAGGTAGGTAATACAATTTTTTGTAAGTCCTTTGGCGCCTTGTCTTAGAGCAGCCTAATTTAGCAACGTTTTTAAAATAACATACCTAGGTAGTATTATAATAACGTGTCTCAATTAGGCTTCGCTAGTATCCGATATCCCCAATCGTAAACTTTATTTCGTATTTAACACAGTTACGGTTTTTTTTCGGATATCCGATAGTTTCGCGTACGATTACGAAGCTCCCTAACATCCCTACTTTGATAGATGATAGTCGTTGTACTATGTACTGACCACAGGAACTTGACTATGTGTTCAAAGAACGTTTGATGCGTTATCTAACAGTATGAATGAGAGTCGTTTTATGGGAATAATTGCATGTTGTTTATATGTAGTTTGGCTAGTCATGTTGGTAGGTATTTGCAAAACAATGATTTGCCGCATGCTGTTATTAGATGAATAAACTAGTTGTTTACAATATTCAAATCATAATTGATTATGTAAATAGCGGAGTTGCTGAATGAATAATTTCATTTAACAACTCGGAACAGTATAATGCGGATCATTAGGTAGAAGTCAGCACGTTTAAGCAATAAAGTCCATGAAAAGATAACGAAAATTGGGCGGCGCTACCATTTTTAACAAAGAAAGAGTTTGGTTGGGAGTCCTAGGAGAAACCTCTATCCAGCAGTGGAATGCGATAGGCTGATATTGATGATGATGATGAGTTTACATATTAAAATATGTACGTAGAAATCCTTTAGGCTACTGGAAATCAAAATCCACGCGGACGGGGTCGCGGGCGGTCGCTAGTATAATTAATACAAAATCCTCCTAGCCGAATTCGGCCACGGCGGCCAATCTTACGATTGGCCAAGTCCGCAGGATATCCGTCCGACCTAGGATTCGAACCCAGGACCTCCGGCGCGGCCGCCGCATTAAAGTACGACCTACTAGCCACTGCGCAACGTAGACATACCGCACCTATCTATACAAATATGTATTATAAAGAGGAAAGGTTTGATTTTTTGTTTGTTTGTTTGTTTGTATGAATTGAATAGGCTCCGAAACTACTTGGCAGATTTGAAAAATTCTTTCACTGTTGGAAAGCTACAGTCACCCAGAGTAACATAGGCTATATATATTTTATCCCGGTACGGGAAGTAGTTCCCCCGGGACGCGGGTGAAACCGCGTGACGGGCCGCTATGTATAATACAATATTGGCGCGTACTAACCTTAGAATTACGGAATACTAACCGCACATAAATAGCATTGAATAATCGAATACACACATCTCATACCTATAATGAAAATGTTGGGTCGAACTTACCTTAGAATTACGGAATATCGCAAATAAATAGGTACCACCGTCATTAGATAGCATAATAGCGTATCGCAGTTGCAGCTTATATCTGCAGTATCGGCGCTGCATCGCTGCACGGGCGTCAAGCCGTATCGAGATGCAATGCGATCCGGCGATTACGCGCGCCGTCGGTTTGATTTATCATCGATTTGTTAACATTCAAATTACATCTGCAAATTGCTCGCTGGGATATGATGAATCGTTCGGAAAATGGAAGTGGTGAGTTTGATCGAGCGGTGGTAGTGTTGATTTGATATTGTCTGGTGATTTTATTATGATGATTTTATGATTTTACTATCTGGTTGATGGATAATAAATTTAAAATAAAAGGTACCTACTTTTATTGTGAGTTCTGGATGATTGGTCTGGTTCAAAATACTATGGCACTTACCTTTGTATGTTTTAAATTATAATTCAACGAAAGCAAAGTTGCTTTCTGGATTCAATGTTCGGTCGAACACAAGTATTCTGCCATGCAATGTATGTATCTCACAACAAAAACATTTAGGTACCCTTTTGCTTCTTACATAAGCAATATGTAGCAGAGATACAATTTGCTTCATCCTCCGTTAGGTAATGAAGATAGACTGCGATATCGTTTAATGCAATAACTCGAGCAAAATGCATCCCGAGTTCTGATTAGAAACGGAACCATTATGAAGTTCGGAATTGTATGCGAGGAAATGTAAAGTTGTGTTAACGTTTTGTGATACTCTGCTCTTGGACGGAATATCGCTTACAATGTGAAGGTTAATGACTAACCAAATAGATACGGCATAACGTAATAGTAAACAATGTTAACGTATTATATGGAATGACTTTAGTGGACGGTATAATGAACAACGTTAGGTAATAGAATGACTGACTTAAGTGGATGCTTTTGTATTTATCCTTTGCCTAATTTGTCTTTATCGAGAAGTTTTTGTGTTATTATGAACAATACTAATACTAATACTAATACTAATACTAACAATACTAATATTCGTGGAATTTAAGAACTTATTAAAGATAGCATATGGAGAAACAATAACTTATTGAGTACTTTACCTTTAAGAATCAAAAGGAAAACAAAACAAATAATAGTCGTTTAGAAATCTAACAGCTGTCACGAGTTTTATCCTTGGAATGTTCGAAATATTTGTGTGAGTCAACATGTCTATTTATAATGATCTCATAGATGTTAGTTTTAGTAGTTATAGTTTTATTTTATACTTATTAATAAGAGCTTTGGACTCTTTTGGGAGAGGCATCTCTGTTCTATTTCTTCAATTAAGATCTATTAGGTATTACTACTGTAATACGTCTACATTAGATAACTAAGGTCGTCTATTAAGGTCGTTTATTGTGAGTAAATAAGAAGATAAGGTATTTTTCTAATATCAATTTTTATTAACCGGATCGAGAGCGATTATATATGCCCTCGTATAGTTCTACGAGTTCGCTTAATTTGATAACAAAATCAATAATATTTACCTACATGAAAACCAGTCATACCACAAATTAGTATTATTGAGTTTATTTTATTAGGTTTGTTTTGTTGATATCAGAATCTTGATTTATTAGAGAAGCCTTAAACTTCCTAATCTCGACAAACTTATATTAATTCACAAAGTTTTTGGTATTTAAGGACTGTTTAACATAAAAACAATACCTATTTCTAAGTCGCTTATCACATTTTGAGTGTCGAAATTATTAGTAAGATGCCTAAACAGTCAATCAAACAGGAAGACTTAAACCGATGCGTTGTTCATTTGTTTCACACTTGGAATAGACACTCAATTTTAGAACAGGAAGCTCGCACGAGGAATACATAGAGCATAGACAATGCTCGCCGGACGTAGAGTGCATCAACACTGATCAGCCGCCATATTGGATGGGTGGCCAAATATGATGTGACTATTTCGTAAGACGACCGAGCCGGCGTGCTGTTTTAGGCAACAACTCTCTAAATGGGAGTATGAACGTTATATAACATTTAGTAATTATTCTACGAGAATTACAATAGCTCTAGCTCCCGCCAATCTGTCTCATGTTTGAAGTCATCAAAGAAATGCAATCGTGGGCTTAACGATCGGTTTTCGCCATGGTAAATAAGTTCTTGATTTGTTTTCCAACAGACAGGCAGTGTTAGCCGATTAGGAACCTATTCTGAAAATGGCTCTTAGTATAAGTCGTGACAGGTAGTCCCTAGGAACTTAAGAAGAATTCAGTTTAGATATTCAGCAACTGATTAACAATCGAAATTAAATATTTAACATCTTCCCTATTTTTTTCTATTTTCCTAAATCTACACAGTTTAAAATCATCTTAAGTGGACCCAAACAAGACACGCCTGGCTGCTGTAAAGTTAATCTAATTAATCCATTAATATTCATCTATGTAGACGATGACACGATCTGACATCATTGTTTTGCAATGAGACTGTAATTTACATTTACAATGATTCCGTCAAGTTTATGTTAGCTGCGGCCTGTAACTTTGTCTTCACATCGCGTGATATCGTAATACAGCCTTGATATGAAATTCTTTCTATTATTGTTCACAATGTTTTTTAAATTGACTATTTAAATAGATTAACAGAATTATATTATATTCTTTTCAAAACTTTCCTACACGTCCTTGAATGCAATGTGACAAAAATGGACAAAAAATCAATAGCAACGGTAAGCTCTTCAAAACAAAAACACTTGTGAGCATAAATGCTTTACAATTGCAATACATACAATGAATAACCATGAGCGTATGGATTCGCTCATGCTTAAATGTATTGGATACAGCCATTCTACAAACATTAAGTCGATACTTATCACGCTGTGTCAATGTACGGTCCGCCACGGTTCAGGGTAAACACGTACAGATCAATAATGGCGCTTATGGCCCTGGAATAAGGATGATACACAGTCCAAAGTGTTTCGCCTGACATGCTGTTGTGTGTACAATACTCAGCACTACATATTTATTAATAATCCTTCGAAACTTTTGCACAACACTCATCTACGTACTATGAGTCCTAGACAACTAGCTATACATATATTGGTAACTCGCCTATGTATATTCAATACTCACATACAATAGTTTTTCTGAGCATAGATCGAACCCGCAACCTCTTATATTAAAGCCCATTTCTAAACCAATACACGAAATAGGACTGTAATCTTTCGACAATTCGAAAGAGGAAGTCACCATTTCAAACTTTTATTTGGGCAGAGTTCATAAATTATTCAAGTCGTGATTACTAAATGAAGTAATTATTATAATTACTTAATACACTCACTTATCCTTTTAAACAAAGGAAACCGCATCGAAAATGGCGCCAGCGGTTCAGTGGTACAGGCAGGAAGTAGTGAATCAGACTGTCAATACATCACAACAAAAGGCGGAAATTAAAATATGGAATTATCCCGAAGATGCTGATATGGAGGCTGAACAATCCCGATGAATAATCCATTGTGCTCGTCGCCATCTGTTGTCATCCTTCAAAATACCATTGCAAGTATATTTTTGTTACATTTTATGATCCTCTTGTTTTAATACTACAAATGTGGCGCTTAAGTTTAAGTTTAGTTTAAGTGTGTCATGATTTTAATTGGTTGGCGTCACCAATGGACGCTTGTAACACTGCATCTGTTAAGACCTTTGTGTCGCCGATAACTCCAATCACCAGTGCTGAGTTGGGTAGGGTATGGGAATGGGGTTTTAGAGGTAGGCAAGGAATCGGCGACCCTTGTGGGGTTGTTGATGTTTAAGGGCTGCTGTCATCACTTACCATCAGGTAACACCGAGCGTTTGACCGTTTACATTTAAAAAATCTCAAAAACTAATGACCCGCTAATGTTTTTGCCTGCCTTTTGCGTAATAATCTCAAAAGTGACAATTATTAGCCCTGTTCTGTGTCATTTAACTACAAGCCCCTGTCTACACAGATATCGTGTCGAGGTCATCTGAGATTTATCTCGCGTTCAGCAATAAATTATTTATCAGAGTTGCCGCATACATGTACGTGGAAGAGAAAAGTAATTTGTTCCGTAAATAAAACTGTAGTTCCTGCTCCACTGCGAGCTTTAATTAGGATCGCTGTACAGTACGTGACAATTAACTTGGATGAATTGAAGTTTGGTGTACACTTTTGTGAAGTTACAGTCCAGAATATATTAATGTAGGTAAGTATGTAAATGAAGTCAGGCAGTGAGAATGTCCTTGTGCATCGCGGTAATAACGTCTAGTGCTGTCTACGTACTAAAGATGGAGATGCCAGATTCCAAGTTTTAAAATGTCACTGTTCTAAAGCTGATGGAAGCGTTCTGCAATCTTATAAGATTTTAGATTTTCGTCTTGCATTATAACAATGCAAATTAGTGTTGTACCTACTGCAATCTTGCTTTGAAGCTCGACTTTAGTATTCGCTTAAGTTCGGTTTAAGCGTTTTTGTGCAACTACATATTACACATTATGATTGATTTTAGGAGCTAGAAGCATATGTGAAATGGTCTTCTATGTGCGGGTAAAAGCATAAATAGCTGATTTTTGGTCGTGACACGTCTCTTCACAGACATGCCCAAGTGCATCCCAGCCAATTAAGGAAGGGTCGTTTCAAAATTAACTTGACCTAGAATCACTTCGCATCACTGCTCTATCAGGGTCGTACAGTATAAATATAACCTCCCAACCCCCATGAACAAAAATAGAATACATTCCAGTGTTTTATTATTAAGGTTATTAACGGGATCAATTGTGTGTTTCCTAGTGGCTCTGCTTATACGTGTATATTAGGGATTGTGGGATCGACTGTAATAAATATTGTATTAGTTCATTTTCTTTGCAATATATGAATGAAAAAAAAATGTAGTATTCTATCAAACATAAGGAACGCTATAGACGTAGGTACACGATTTATGGTTTGCTCGATGTCGCGTTACTTGATTAGCTAACTATCTATGTTAGTGGTTGTACATAGATTCTAATTTCTCACAAGGCAAACGTTAAGAAATCCCCACTTTTAAATGTATTCCGGTTACTCAGAACGTAAGTGCTCAAGTTTTTTCCTTTGCGATCAGATCAATGTGTTGGAAGTTGCTAGAAAGAAACATCACAATTATTATTGATTCGTTCCTGTACCATTCCACTGCTGGTCGTTATCCTCCCCACAAGGGGTTATTGTATTATAACCTTCATAATAAATACACCGTTTTCGGTAACGAAAGGAAAAAGGAAGGAACTATAAAATTCCACGTGATCCGTAATAGCGTGATGAATAATTCAAACAATTGATAATTCATCTGCATTCGGCCCGCGTGCGCGAGTGATGCGCGTCGTCGTCAATTGAATGCGACGTCACTCGATAGAGTTTAAATTGACTTGTGTGACTGAGTTGCGAATTATGAACTCACATTGGTATACGAACATTCGCATTACAATTTAGTACGAGTCTGCTGGCAGGGTCTTATTATTATCCCCCTTGCCTGATTTTATCAGGCCAGGCAGTACCCGGGGGCGGATCGCTTAAAAAAGCGGATACCGGTCCATCTCTGCATCTCTGCTAGGGTACGAAGGAAACTGCAAGAGTTTAGTGTGTAGTGAGAAAACGTCTCGAGTTCTAGGCTCTACGCACGGCTGCAGACCTAGCTATGGCGCGTAAAAGCGTTCTCCTGCGAAAAAAAAGGTGTCAAAAAGGTGAAGTACATTATGGAGAGGTTTTGCCTGTGCTAGGAAGGACTGTTCCTTTACTATTGTGATTGACTAGATTGATTGAATCTCTCTCTTGTTTGAAGCAAGTCTCAATTTACAATTTGACGAGATCGAAATAATTATGTATATTTTAGGGCAGTAAAAAAACATTTGTTTTTTATTAAGTAATAAATAATTACTTTGCTTAGTAGCTCATTAAACGCGCCGCGTTATGATTCAAATTCCATTAAGTTAAATGATGAATTAATGAAACCACATTTATAAATCAGCTCCATTTAAACTGTAGCCTACTAATTACGCATTTAATATTTTATTTTATTTATTTTATTTTATTACAACGGTACACAAAACAGAATAACATCACATAAAAAAATTAAATTACTCATGCATATTTAAAAAACTAGATGGTATTCCAACAGTATGTGTAAACAACCTGATTATATAAGCGGAAGTTATACCTACTTAACAAATGGAAACAAAAATACTTAAAATGTCTTATGAACTGAAAGTATACTTATGAAAAATAACAATAATAACAATAGTTATGAAATCATCGGTCCTTAGAGAGTATGTCCAACAAATTTCTCCTAAACAAGGCTAATTTATCGTGAAAAACATCTATGGTATTATGATTGTCTTTTAGTATATCGTTGTATAGGCGGCACATTCTGACTAGAGGATTGAAGAACGAAGTATTATTGGCATAAACTTTCAGAACGAAAGCATTTAAAAATGGGTAGCGCGCTCTGGGTTTTGCATTAAAATTAATTAAAGAGATAAGTGTAGGCGAGTCGATCTTTGAGTGGATTATTTTAAAAAGATATGTCAAGTCTTGGTATTTACGGCGAGTCTCAAGACACATCAATTTAAACTTATCGAGTTTTTCCCTGTAAGCTTGAAGACTACGGCTTAGCCCCAGCCGAAAGCATACCATGTTCAGCAATCTCTTTTGTACCCTTTCAATTCTTTCAATATGGACGGCATAATATGGAGACCAGACGCAAGAGTTGAACTCCAAAGTACTTCGCACCAAGGAAACATATATATATATATAAGACTACGAGGGTTCTTAAAATCTTTTGTAGTTCTGAATAAGAACCCAAGCATCTTTGTACATTTTGAGATAATATTATCATAGTGGACATGAAATGTTAACTTTTCATCAAAAAAGACACCAAGATCCTTAGTGACGGTTTTTCTTTCAAGTATATGGCCCGTCAAATAGTAAGGGAACATGATTTTGTGTTTTTGTTAGTGAATGATATGACAAAGCACTTTTGAACATTCAAGTACATATGATTCTGTTCACACCATTTTTGGAGGCAATCTAAATCGGACTGAAGTAACAGAGAATCGCTGTCTTGTTTTATGATAGAAAAGATTTTGAGGTCGTCAGCATAAATAAGGCACGGACACTTGAGTTGGTCCACGAGGTCATTTATAAACGCGACGAAGAACAGTGGTCCCAAGTGCGAACCCTGAGGCACTCCCGAGCTGACTAGGATTGGGAAGGACGTGTAACCCTTGATAGTCACTAATTGGCTCCTGTTATATAGATAAGATTCAACCCAGCGCAGAAGATTGCCGTGTATTCCGAAAGAGGATAATTTAGTTAGAAGGATACGGTGATTTACCTTATCAAAGGCCTTTGAGAAATCTGTATAGATGCTATCCACCTGCCCCCTATTCGCGAAAGCACTGCAAAGGTAATTCTTATACTCCAACAAGTTGGAAGTAGTCGATCTGTTCCTGGTGAAACCGTGTTGTTTAAAAGATATGGCGGGGTGAATATGATGATATAGCGCGTCATAGACTAGAGTCTCAAACAGTTTACCAAGACAACTTAAGATGCTTATTGGCCTGTAATTCCTACAGTCGCTCCTGTCACCGGCCTTAAAGACTGGGACAATATGTGCTCGTTTCCATTCCTGTGGGAAAACACCACTTTTAAGGGAGGCATTAAATATTATGCAAAGAGGGATGCGAAGTTCGTCGCGACATTGTTTAATAAGTAAAGGAGGAAGACCATCTGGCCCTGCGCCTTTGCTAGGATCGAGTTTTAATATACTCCTCAGGATTTGTTCGCTATGATTCCATTTAATATGATTTCATGTGCGTCATACTGATTGTTTAATTAAACTGTTTGCTCGGTTTCAGTCGTTATTTAGGTGGAAGTCCTTTCGTAAACAAAACAAGGAAACCCACAGGAGTTTATCGTACTGTACGTACAGTACCTACTTAGCCTAGGAACCTCTTTATGGGAAGGATAGCCTTTAATAGTTCAGTAGCGCATTTGTTCCATTGCATTACTTCTCTCGTGTTACAAATCAACTTGCGACAGTCGTTTACCATCAGTAAACGGCAATCCCTACTAAATGAAAAAACTGTGCGATGATTCTGCCTGTGTAAAATAATCTGTTTGGTCAATTTTCTTTGCTAATATTCATGGAAGACGCTCCAGTCAGCATTGCCAAGTTTTATATCATGTTTCCAGCGACACACCGACTAGAATGGAAGAATGCGCTCGGAGAAACAGAGATAAAACAGAAGTAGAAAAATTGGCCAAGTGCGAGTCGGACTCCCGCACTGAGGGTTCCGTACAAATTCTATTTTTGACGTATTAAAAAAACTACTGAATAGATTTCGTTCGAACCAATTTTCGTTGGTAGTTTTTATGGTAATGTACATTATATATTTATTTCAATTTTATCATCCTCTTATTTTAGAAGTTAGAGGGGGGGGGACACACTTTTTTCCACTTTGGAAGGGTATGTCACGCAAAGTATTCACTTTAGAAAAAAGTGATATTAGAAACCTTAACATAATTTTTAAAGACCTATCCATAGATACCCCACACGTATATGTTCAATGAAAAAAAATATTTCGAATTTCAGTTCTGACTATGGGGACACCCCAATTTTTTTTTTCTATTTTCGTGCAAAAACCTTGTTGCGGTTCACAGAATACATCTACTCACCAAGTTTCAACAGTATAGGACTTATAGTTTCGGAAAAAAGTGGCTGTGACAGACTGGCGGACAGACAGACAGACAGACAGACATGACGAATCTATAAGGGTTCCGTTTTTTTTTCCATTTTGGCTACGGAACCCTAAAAAGGGTGGAGCGGTAAATCTTTTTAAACAACACGTACATACGAATGTTGGTTTGTCTTGAATAATTTGTGTATTTTATCTGTCAGCCTATATTCGGCTCGTGTGAGTTTCCCAAACAAAATTGCTTCGTACGTTCACCCTTGCTATGTGATGTGATGTTTTTACGGATTTCATTGATGTTGCTACATTGGTGGGCATTTATTACTCATTCTTTTTAATCTTGTTTGATTCGTGTTTGAATTAGTCTGTACGCGGTAAAATGGTATTTGATGCTACGTAGTTTGAATGAAAACAAATAAAAAACCGACATCAGTGAATTTGACCACGAGTATCTCATGATCTGATTTATAATAACGTAGAAGTGTCTTATTGGACTCAAAACACGCATAGTAATAATAATTAATGCAAAATGAACGTTCAATTGAAATCAAACGCCCTTATCAGACGTCATGTTAGCACATTTATAGACACTTCCTGGTGAAGGGTCCCTCAATGATGGCCGCTTGACATCCGGTGGGACACGTGTCTGACTTGTATGACAGCTGAAGTTGCATAAAATATTAGGTAGACGACGTTGTCTTAGTATTTAGCGCAGTCATTGAAGCGAAAAATATGGTCAAACCTCTGAATTTTTTTACTGTGAACCGATTTGCATGAAATTTTGGAATTAGTTTCTTTGTACCCTTAAATTCAAAAGTGAAAATGATTTGAACGCCGCAACTACCCCTGGAGTGGTTGCCACCCCATCTCGGGGGTGAGTATTCTTTTTTTAAGATAACCTCGGATATCGATAGGAAGACTAATTTTAAGCAAAAAATCATCTATAAAGTTTTTCGATAAATCTAATACTTTTCAAGTTATTGGCAATTGAAAATTCGCAATTTTGTCACGTTTTTTATCGGTTTTTTTGCAAATATCTCCAAGATATAAGTTTTATCGAAAATTTTATAAGGAACAAAATTGTAGCTGGGAAAAGATTTAATAATTTTGTTTATCCTAAAGTTTTCTATGTGCAATATTAAGATATATATTAAAGATCGTAGCCGTTTTTTATTTTGTCTGCAATTTAATCGATTTGGTCAATGTCATCTAGCGGCGAGCAGATGCATTTTATGGATTCTTATAATTAAGAGTTTTGTAGTGCTTAAAATAAGCTTTCAAATGAGTACAATTAAAAGTCTTTTGCAAAATAAGTAAGCTGTATTACAAATAAGAGGATCATCGAATGCTTTTTCTTGTAAATCAATGGGTTTCACAAGTGCCATTTCCAAGCTATTCATGCTATCACAATTTCTAAAACAGCATTGAAAAGGTAATTAGAAGAACTACAACATCCTTTATTGCAATATATATTTAAAAACGTTTTTCGAAAACGGTGAAGGGTTAAAGGGCTTAAGAGAGGCTGTGATTGCCGCTGCCACGCGCTCTTTAAACAATCATATCTCCGTCAGTTTTTGTTTAACAGAAATAACAAAATTACTAATTTTTTTGTCAGAAAAATACCTAAATTTTTTATCCCTAACCTTTTATACGCATCTATCGTAATTTTTGAGATATTATGAAAAGAAGGTGGGATTTTTTAAAATATGAGATTTTATATTTTTATTTTAATCCTGTCTATTTTGAAAAATATGTGTCCTAAAGCAGCCAAACTGATACAATTTATCAAACACTTCATAATAAAGTTAATTCTTGGCGGAATACGAATAACTTCAATTCTGGTGGAAATGGCACTTATGAAACCCATTGTTTTAAAAGAAAAAATATTGGATGCTCCTCTTATTTGTAATACAGCTTACTTATTTTACGTGCAAAAGACTTTTAATTGTACTCATTTGAAATCTTATTTCAAGCACTACAAAACTCTTAATTATAAGAATGCATAAAATGCATCTGCTCGTCGCTAGATGACATTGACCACATCGATTAAAATGCAGACAAAATAAAAAACGGCTTTGATCTTTAATATCTAACTTAATATTGCACTTAGAATACGTTATAATAAACAAAATTGTTTAGTTTTTTACCTGCCACAATTTTGTTCCTCATAATATTATCGATAAAAGTTATATTTTTGGAGATATTTGCAAAATACCGATGAAAAACGTGACAAAATTGCGAATATTCAATTGCCAATAACTTGAAAAGTATTAGATTTATCGAAAAACTTTATAGATGATTTTTTGCTTAAAATTAGTCTTCCTATCGATATCCGAGGTTATCTTAAAAAAAGAATACTCACCCCCGAGATGGGGTGGCACTCCAGGGGTAGTTGCGGCTTTCAAATCATTTTCACTTTTGAATTGAAGGGTGCAATGAAACTAATTCCAAAATTTCATGCAAATCGGTTCACAGTAAAAAAATTCGGACCCAAAATGCTTCATTGCCTGCACTAATTGTATCAATACATAGTCTGTTGTAGTATTAGTAAAGTTAGTGTGGGAAAAGGCGTCCGTCATTCAAATTCTGTTATGGTTTCCATACAAATCAGAGAATCACCAACATTATTATCCGTGCAATATGAATTGTGCTTCGTCCGTCATTGCATCGGTTCCCAGGGTCCGCTTTCCTATTTCACTACTCCACTTTGCACAGACGGACTTCAGACGCTTGGTTTAAAATAAATACATTTCCCGAATGTACAAAACCTTACGGGATTCCGTGACAAACCAGGCCTGTGACACGAAATCCCGTGACGGCGGAGATCTTTGTCGCACCAACCGCGTTTATCAATAAACCCGTGCCGCGGGCCTCCGTCGTTTTAATTGAGTTAATTGGCTCGCGTCATGCCAGCCTATTCAGTTCACCTCGATCGGCCATTGATTAATTTGTTTCTGCGCAAAGATAGTGTCGGGCGCGAAATATGATTCCTCAGTTGCGAATTGTGTCAAATATCCGTTGATGTCATGTGCAGAAATTATTGGCTAATTTTCAAAGCTATTGTTTAGTCTGGACGTGAATAATGTGCTGGTGTTTGGTTTTTTTTCAACTTATCACAAGATCAATGAATTTTTCAAAATCTTGTACGTTTGCTAGAGAAAGGAAATTATCACCAAGACCCATTTAATTGGAGTCTTAGATAGAGAAAATGAAACATCAGTTTATTTCTATGTTTTAACCTCATCATTACGTAACACAATGGATGCCACCGTAAGAAATCCTCACAAAGTACAGAACATCTATAAAAGGATCATAAAACGGCAGTAACACGTCACGCGAGATGTCTCTAGTTGTCCCGGTCAGGATACGTGTAACCTACGCGTGGTGTTCCAGAAATGTGATGGATGGATGGTCGCGAGCGTCCCGTTGGGCATATTAGTTTATCATCGTTACGAAGACACGAGAACAGTCAAATTATGGGAAACTAGCGGCCGCCCGTGACTTCGTTATCGTGGATTTCAGATCCGTTTTTTCGCAATAAGAGGTAGCCTATGTTCTTTTTCAGGGTCTAAAGATTGTATGTGCCACATTTCATAAAAATCGGTTGAGAGGTTTAAGCGGGAAAGCGTAACAGACAGACATATTTACTTTCGCATTTATAATATTTGTTGGGATTAGGTAAGTGCTTTATAGTTTATCTGATGGTTAACAATTCAAAACGAACAGATGAACTACGGTTAGTACCTCAGATATCAAATCGATCCTTAGGTTTTTGGTTAGCTATGTGTAAAGAAGAAAAAATCTTAAGTATAACGAAAATTGAACTCGGGACCTCCGGTATACTAAACCACTTCTCAAGCATTGTACCAGTCGGAATGTCATCAAGTTATATTATTTTTCCTGCTGTCGAACCACTTACCGCCCCTTGTGTTGTCACATAAGAACCCTTTGTAAAGATCAAGGGTCAAGTCCTTTGTTGATGCAATAGTACACTTAATTTCGGTTACATCCGCCAGCTTAATGCTTTCAGTTCTTTGTGCCCTCTTGCTAAGTGTGATAAGAATTTTAGACGTGTTTGTGGTTTTTTAGAATTGAATGTTGGAGTTCTAATGAAATTTTCGTTTGCTTTCTGTTATTATGTCATACCTTCTGTATGGTGCAATGCTACTAAAAGAAGAGGAGTTGAAAACCCAAATACCAGTATGTAGAGGAAACGTTGAGCTGTATCTATGCTATGACAGTTATTTGCTAACTTTCTTGTGACAATCTTGCACATTTTTTATCGACAGTATCTGATATTTATTTAATCTGTTTGCAATTGCTGAGCTGAGTGCGATTAGATAAGACCTCTTTTTCTTCGGTGATTGTAAAAAGAAATACCGCAATCTTCGTTTACCTATCTACTTAAATTGCATAACATTATCAAATGAATTCGAATAAACTGTTGAAGACCAAAAAATTTAAAATTGGCTTTGAATGTTGAAAAGGCAAAACGTTTGGGTAAAGTTCAAATATGAGCGGCCCGCTTTTTGTACTCCGTCAATATTGATTTGAGTGGTGTTGGTTTATTTTTACGATTGATGGTCTGATACGATTGGATTTAAATGATACTTTTGTTTCCATTGCAACGCGCGCGGAGGATCAATCAACTGTTACTAAATAGATTTCCTGAGTGACGGGTGAAGGCAATTTAATGCTTTACACCTCTGAATTTTATTGTTCAATTAAATTTTAAGCGTTGATGTTTTGTAAAGAAAGGTTATATTTTTAGCAAAGGATTTACTTATCCTGCTACGATAAATCTTGTATGTACAACTACAACAAATGACTCTCTAGCTACACGTTGGGCGCCAATCATATTTATAAGGCGTTGTCAAAGATACCGGATTGAAATCTCATACATACTTCTATTGATAAAGTCGATACTTATCTAGATCTCTTTATATTTACTGAAATGATTTAATGCATTAATTATGCGCTACCAAAAATACTCTTAATATTTTTTACGAAAACATTTTCTACCTAAACTTTGTATCACTCTTGTAAGTTAGGAAGATAACTTTAGTAGTTAGTATTTCTGTTAAGAAAGATATAATAGTGTTTCCGCACGTGGCGATGCACCGGTGAATGAAGCACGTGGGCCGGGCGCGGCCGGTCGATAGCGCGGAGGCTGCGCGCTGAGCTCGCCCGGAATCCTCCCCGACCACTTTACTGAGACCTCCCCTGACTCTCTTACACTACCGAAGTATCACACCACACCAGAAAACCCTACTAAATACGCAGCTCAACGTAATCTGGTCGACGGCTTCGATAACCAGTTAACTAAGAACCCTCACGCTACTACTACGGGGCCATGACCGTTCCGCGGCGTGAGATCTAAATCGGGTGGACGTATGGATATTAAAGATCCAGCCCTGAACGTACGAGGCGCGATGACGAATGTTTTGATTTAAGATAAGCTTTTGTGTTTGTATATTTTTTTTACGATATCGGACCAAAGCGTCGAAATGATTGATTAGAATCGTATATGCGATGGACCTGTTTATGGTCGAGCGTTTAATAAATATATGTAGGTAACACAAATATTTCATAACTTTATATGTAGGTACCTACATGTATGTATGCTCCAAATGAGTTTAGATGTTAAACTACCTTTTCGCGATGTCTGTTAGTAAGTTTATAACTGACATTAACCAAAGAGAATTGTTAAATTGCATGTCATAAATTACTATAATGTCAGGTAGGTAATATGTATGTTCTGACTTCTAAGCTTTGAAAGCTAGCTGCCTACAAAACTATGACACGCATTAGCTGTATGAGTAATGGTAAAAGCAATCTACAGCTCCTAAAAATACGTATTCGACTCTATCATTAAATATGTGGTTACTAGATAATCTATGGTCGTTTCACCATATTATAGCAACGAACACTATTAGTCCAAGCTGAGCTTTAGCTAGATTATTTGTTTTACTTAGAACACTAATTTTCCGCTTGAAAATACAATATTCCATTAAAGTTAATATTGGTTCCTGCGCTACCGCAAAGAGTAAAGTAATAAATATTTTATTAGCGCTATATATTTTTTCTTTTCAATGCAGTGGCTGTAGATTGCGTAAAACCAGTCGCTGGTAACCGCACAGATGGCAGTATCGATTGGAACTGCAGCTGCTACCAATAGATAGTGAGAGTTTGCTGCAGGACATTCGCTGTTGGTTCAAATCGATTTCAACAGTCTATTTTAGCTTAATCGATTCCGCTTACCGATTGTGTTAACGGTCGCGCTTCTTTTTCTATTAACTTTTTGTGTGCACGAGTTTTTAAGCGATTTCTAATCTTTTGTTGCAGCTGGCCTGCATTATTGCTTTTGTAAAGGTTATTTTTATTAAAGACGTTAGAGTCGACAATGCAATGCTTGAGAATTTCTTTTAAGGGAATTCCATTGAAAGAGCCAAGAATTTCTGGCCGTAATAGATTTTATCAAGTGCTTTTATTACGGCCCACACAAGTCATTGCACGACTCGTGCACTTTACATAGATTACAATAATAAAATAAAGAATAATTAAAAGCGAAAAGACTTTAAGATGAAAACAACTTTTGGATTTTCATATTTAAGTTATGCTTATGTAAACTTCTTGCGGTAGCTCAAGTGGCGTTTAATTAATGCTAACGTAAATGAGTTATTTACATATGTATGTTAGGATAATATTGGACGAAAATGTTTGGAAAGCTCTTTTGATGTCAAATACTCTTTACATTTGTTTACGAAGCGTATACATGTTGTTTGCCTGTAACTCATCATCGATGTCGCAAAAATTGCCACACATTCACATTTCTGAAACAAATTGTGAAGTAAAAGAAATCAATATTAGAAAGAACGGGCGCGACGGTTGATAAATTAATGAAGTTATCGGAACGTATTGCCTCAGTGCCTTGGAAGGCACGTTAAGAAGTTAGGTCATACTTCTGGTCTCTCTACGGTCGTTCCAGATTGCTGCAGCATCTTACAATTCGAGTGGGAATATAAAGCGTGCACCTGTACTCACACCATATTACCTTGCGTGCCATTCATGTAAATGTCCTGCGTCCCTGACTGATCATGAAAGATTTGTCGCCACACCAGAAATCGTCTAGAAGGATATCTATTATTATTAAATCATTGTCTCAGTACTCCCAGTGTCCCATTTGGCTCGTCGTGATATTTTTAGGCCAGCATGGCAAAGGAAGCGCTCGCGCCCTGCCTGGGGGAACTCCATCCGCGGCTAACTGCGTAACTACGAATGGTGATTCGAAAATGATTCAATTATGTTACGCGGATCTTGTTTGTCGCTAGATTCGATGCGATGTGTTGTTTGTTTTTGTAGATTGTGTTTTGTTTCATCTATTTTTTAAGAGTATTCGTTTTTTGAATTCTTGATGCGAATGCAAATTCATTTTGTAGTCAGGCCTTTAGCAGCAGGAAGCAAATTGTACAATCCGAATTAACTTTTTATCTAATTCGAAATTATAATTAACTTTTCATCTAACTCTGTGGTTAATTCAATTAAAGTAATTAAATTGGCTATCAAAGATAAAATCTTTGGTGGAGGGAGACCAATTATGAAAATGCACATGAACAATAATAATTATAATGCAACGCGAAAGTTTAAAGTTATATGCACATGAACAAACATAATAAACCAATAAAAGATTTGCCAAGGCCGGGGGACGGAAGCTCACTCGGATATCTAAAAATAACATTAACTTTTGAACGAAGCACACAATAACTTTTTCACAACACTGGACCGGAAAGCGAACAAAAACCTAAATCCGTATCTAATCTAGATAAATATTCATATCGGCATCGCACATTGCGAAGTTTGGTCTCGTCTGCGCAAATAATAACGCGATAGTACTCATACCCCTAAACCTATTGGAGGAGGCTACAGAATCCCCAATTCTTAACTGCATTTTAGATGTTCAATTGAGGTAAAATATGCTTTGTCCCGTGGGAGTAAGGTTGCTCTTTTATTGCGACGGGAAATCGATTTAGTGTGGCCAGTGTGCGAAGGAGCAGAAGGGAAACTTCGACGTGAATTTGCTTGAAAAATTTCAAGATTCAAAGTTGAAATCAGAATCAATTCAATAATTATCTAAATGTTATGTGTGTTTTACAATTGAAACTAAACATTTTAAACAGTCTAATAATTTATAAATACATAATTGATGTATCAGTTTTAAAGCACCTTATATATTAAGCTGAGAACGGACGATTGTAATCACATTGGTTCAGTGTTTTTCTTGATTTTCATATGGAGGTCACAATCAAAGATTGTTAAAAAAGATATTAGGTACTTTACTGTCGTTTTCACTTTGCTATGGTTCAGGGGCGCTAGATGTGGATTGTAGGTAGATAAGTCGGCGTCCGAGATAAGGCGGGTCATTGAACCCTCCGGTTCCGCCCGTTTCTTATGGTGATTCCTTGTCGATTGAATAAAGCTTTTATTGTATGAGGGACGTTTTTGAGCCACACTCGGCGAGGATTGGTTTCCGAAGGCCGTCAATGTGATTTGTCCTGAATAAAATTTGGAATGTATGAAGCGGTTTGGTGAAGGATTATCCAACTGTGATATATGGTGGATTGAGAGTGTAATCAGGTGTTTTATTGGCTGAGGTAGAGGGTAACTCTGAATGAAAATGCTTTGCATTTGCATAAATGTTTGTGTTATGTATGGTTAGATTTGCAAAATGAAACATCAGAAAAAGCGTTCGTAAACCATTTACTTAGATAGTCTTCAACTTTGACAGTTGCTTCATAAAAAATCAAAGTTAAGTTTTAGTTAAATGACTCTAGGTAACGTTTTATTTTCCAACCTTGACATTATTTTTTATTTACCTATAATAAAATGTCCAAGGTCAACGGCTCATCTACTATTTTAAATATTTGTTATTATTTAGAAGGCAAGCTCACATCACATCTGATGGTTTACCTGTTATTTAATTTAAGTAGTCAAAACATTGAAAAATATGTACGTTTGTAAATATAAATCGGGCCAACGCTCAGTTGTAATATGTAAATTGAAGGAAGACCGAACCAGTTCTGAATGAGGCAAGAATGTCGTCAGGTATCGAACCGCGGACCTTCGTGATTTACCGGGGTTATATTTGTGATCTAAAATACTCGCTTAAGTACTGAATTATGTTCATGCAAACGATGTTTTGCTCGGTTGCTTAAATGTGATGTTAGCGTGGGAATTAAAGCTTTTCGGAAGAGGAACTTCAAATAATGTAATGATAAGGTATTGATGACAGATTTAAAGTGGTTATTTGTTTAAGGAAGCGATGAAGAAAAGGTAGGCATGCGTATAAATATCACTTAGTTTCAAACTTGTTCAAGATTTTGTAGAGAATGTTTAGGCTACCCTATGCCAGGGATGAAAATTATGTTAAGTGTAATTTCGGGAAAGGAAATCTAGACTCGTAAAGTAATGTAGATAAAGTAGAGATTGGTCTTCTTTCTTCAAGTAGCGAAAATTTATAGCCCCAACGGACTACTAGCCACAGTAATCACTGACTGGGTTCTTCTAATCTACAGCGTACGGGAACACTCGAAGATCAAAGCCAAGAGTACGTCAAAGTACCTACTAATAGGTATTACTTACTACATGCAGCATATTGATTGATTTCTCCAAACCAAGACTAAAAACGATACGTTCACAATTAAATAAGCGCTTAATGTCTTGTGTCATAAGGTGAATTTTTATGTTTTTGTTTGTTTCGGTTTTCTTGAGCACAAAAACAAAACAAATCAAAAATTCTCAGGAAACGTCCTCAAATGGGGCGTTCCAATAACAAACAAACGTGTTCTCAACTTAGATTTTTATTATTCACACGAAGATAATAAAGTTGGCTGTAAAACATAATTTATTATGGATATAGGCCAACCTCAACCCGTTTAAATGCTAAAGGGATCTTTTAATATTAAAACGAGTCAGACGGATCTTTCCTTCCATTTACAAATTAGAGATTGACGTAATTCGCTTTGTAGAATCACCGGTGTTTTTAATGTTTTCCGGGTTAGGAATTAAATTAGCCCATTTAGGCCAGAGTTCCATTTTTGAAATAGGTTATCGTTACCAAACCAAGTACTGACATAATGACCACGCTTACAAAGACCACAATTGAGCTTACATAAACCACAAAAGCCGTGCAATTTGATAAAATCCAGCTCAAATTATTATGTGAAATCTTACTTCAGCGAAATAGGGATTTATAATGATTAATGTTTATGTTAGCCGTACTCTCACCTATCCACAACCAACTGAGAAGGGAATTTATGTAACTTATAGCATATTATAGCATGAACGATTTATAAGTAGCGCCAATATGATCTATTGTTATTGGCTCATAGATTGGATAATACCACGCAAGCACTAGAATAGTGCTTACTAAAATTCCGTTATTCGTCTTACGGTTTCGTGGATATTTCCACTACGGTACTTATGATATCTTAACTTAAACATAGGAATCTAAATATAATTAATTTAAGTTCATATTTTGAGTTCATCTAAAACGGCCAACGAAAAGCATTTAAGATAAAAATAATCTTTGTGCTTCAGTTTAATTCTTATGTATTCAATACGTTCTTTAGGTTTTACACTTTCTATTTTGTCATTTTTTGCAAACTTTGAAGCTCAATCGATCGTAACAAATGGCAAACATCTGTCTACGTCTAAGTGAATATGGCGTTATGTTATAGATAAAGGTAAAATACTTAAAAGATAAGAAGGGTTGCACAAACAAATACACTCAAATTATAAATTGAATTTTATCTCAACTGGAGTTGTTTTATAAGTAATTTCAGAGAGGAACGGTTTAATGCGTCCACTGTCAACCCGCTGGTTCGGATAACAGGCTTTCGCATTTATAACTGATGGAATGACCGACAGTAATGCTGTCCGCGACTGATTTTATTACATCGTTGACGGATCTCTTCAACTTTACAATTATTGTGCGGCGAAATTGCCGTGTAGTGAGACTAAAAAGATAACTGATAACAAATAAATGTAAAATGTTTGTAACATGAAAGTTTAAAATTATATCGCTATATAGATTTAGAAAGCAAGGAAAAAAGAGAACTCGTTTTTTAGTGCTTAATACACCTTTAATATGACAATTACTACTTCATATTAAAAGACTTGTCGACGCAAGAAATAAAGCACTGATTGGACTAGTCAATCTTATACCTTACTAGCGGGCGCCCGCGACTTCGTCCGCGTGGATTTCGGTTTCTTTATCACCTATTTTTCCCGTTATGGGTGGATTTTTCAAATAATCTTTTAAAGAGGATGCCTATGTCATATTATCTTTATGAATGAAAAGTCTCAGCCCGATCGGTTAAAAAATGACAAAGTTTCATATTAACGTTCATTCCCTATTTGACCCCCTTGGGGGTTAGAAATTATCGATATGACTGCTTAGGCGATGCCTACGTCATAGTAGCTTTATGTATGCAAAGTCTTGGCCCGATAGGTTTAAAATTGACAAAGTTTCATACTACCGTTCATCCCCTATTTTACCCCCTTGGGGGATGGAATTTATCAATCTCATTGATTAGGCGATGCCTACGTCAGAGTAGCTTTATGAATGCAAAGTCTCAAGCCGATCGGTTAAAAAATGACGAAGTTTCATACTAACGTTCATCCCCTATTTTACCCCCTTGGGGGTTGGAATTTATCAAAATGATTGCTTAGGCGATGCCTACGTCATAGTAGCTTTATGTATGCAAAGTCTCAGCCCGATTGGTTTAAAATTGACAAAGTTTCATACTACCGTTCATCCCCTATTTTACCCCCTTGGGGGTTAAATTAATCAAAATCCTTTCTTAGCGGATGCCTACGTCATAACATCTACCTGCATACCAAATTTCAGCCCGATCCGTCCAGTGGTTTGGGCTGTGCGTTGATAGATCACTATGTAATCAGTCAGTCAGTCAGTCAATCAGTCAGTCACCTTTGAGTTTTATAGATATAGATAGATAGATTTTCCTAAATTCATTTATTGAAGGAAGGTAAATCGCATTGCTCTAAGGAATTATACTTAATGTAAGGAATTTGGTTTGTGATAACGGTACTACGTAGTTATCTGTTTGTAAGTTGGTGAAGCATATAAAAGTTTTAGTACCCAAATGATTTTATCTTTACGGCCAAAAGGTTTACGTTTTTACAGCTAGACAAGAAATTAAAAATCTCGATTTTAATTTGGTACTCGTTTAGTAAATGCATGAATAAAATATTATCAACCTTATAACTTGACAATGTTTATAATGGATTCGTTTTATGACGGCATTAAATTCTATTATATTTATGAATCTAGACAGTGAAAAGCCTACGAGTATTTATGGTTTCTTAATTTCCGCAATTCAGATTTTTGTCTAAGTTCCACTTATGCAACCGCAAAAAGACCAGTTTCATTCTCAAATATTAACCTAACCTGTATAAATTTCGAAATACTGGACGTATGCTATTTGAGATTTATGCAGAGGTGCTATAATCGAGCATTGATTGCGATATATCCCTTTGTTTAAGACAAAACACTACCTACTTATATTATAAATGCGAATGTAACTCTGTCTGTCTGTTACGCTTTTGATGAAGTTTGGCACAGACAATCTTTAGACCCTGAGAAAGAATGGCTATGTTTAATTGTAAAAAAAGGGATCTGAAATCCACGCGGACGAAGACGCGCGGCCGCTAGTGAATAAAACGGAAAAAAAAGAAGACAAAGAAATTGAAACATCTGCCCGTGATACGCAGGGGACGCCGCGATGGATGTAAGTTCGAAAGGGTATAAAAAATAACCCCCTTTCATTGCTTACTGACCAACTTGAAGATGTCCCTCAAAATGTCCGGGAACTCTTACAAGTCAGTATTTTACGATTCTCGTCCGTTCCTAAGAGGTATTTCTCACTATGTCGAGAGATGAATTGGTTCTTACTTCGGGCGTAATCGTGTAAAACTCTCATGGACGAAGAAATTGTGCCATGGAAAGTCTTTTGCGGTCATAACTTTTTTAACTGACTTCAAAAAAAGGAGGAGGTTCTCAATTCGTCTGTATGTATAATATTTTTTTTTTTTTTTTTTTATGTATGTTCATCGATAATTTCGTCAATTATGGACGGATTTCAAAAATTTTTTTTTTGTTGGATAGAGTTCAGTTCTGATGTGGTCCCATTTTCACCAGTCCAGGATCTGATCATGGAATCCAGGAGAAATCGAGGGCAACCACCGAAAATTGTATGCTCGTATGGTGTTTTTGTTACGTAATCATGTCTTACTCAGGTATATGCTTCAGGGTGTCAACATTTGATGCTGCTGTCCTGATGATGATGCTACAGTACTCCTTAGCGGTTAGGAGTTGGAAGGCAGAACTGCAATTGGTCGATGGAAACTATTTAGTAGTATGTAGGGCTTAAATGTTGCTTGTGAGGTATGCTTGAATCAACATCTGATGCTACTGTGCTGATGATGAAGCTACAGTACTCCTTAACGGTTAGGAGTTGGAAGGCAGAACTGCAATCGGTCGATCGAATGTATGTAGGGCTAACGTGATACTTGTGTATATTACATCCAGACCCACGGCGAGAAATCTCGCCGAGAAGTCTCGCTGGGCCTTCTCGCGTACAAGTAATTTATCCACACTCTCATTTACTTTTAACAACAACTAAGTTCGTATTAATAATGAAGTTCACAAAGCTTTAACACAACTAAAAATCATGAAATAAACTTTTTGAAAAAAAAATTAAACCGACTTCAAAAAAATCGTGAACACAAAAATAAACTAAAAATTAAAAAATAATTCCTAATATCTATTACCTAATACTATAATTTTCCTAAACTATGTCAAAGTAATCTTAAACAAACTAACTGAAGTCGGTGCCTGCCCAAAAAAGCAGAAGAGAAAAAGCACAGGTAATAGATATTAGGAATTATTTTTTAATTTTTAGTTTATTTTTGTGTTCACGATTTTTTTGAAGTCGGTTTAATTTTTTTTTTTTATAGATTCTATTTATCTAGTCCTATTGCTATTTTGACCGTTGTCTCATTTTTTATTTACATCGGACCTAATAACAACAGATTGATGTTGGATCCCTTTTATTTGTGAATTATTCATATTGAGATAATATTAAAATCCATCTAACTAAATATGACCTGTTGTCGCATTGACACTTGTTTCGCGGCATACGGCACGATACTTTATTACCTCCAATTACAATTAATAAATGTTACTAATACAGTATTTCGAACGTAAGTAGCACATCGAATTCGAGAGTCAGATAACAGTGATAGGTATTGAGTGCGTGAATACAATTACGATAGCGTGCCCTGCGGAGTAAGAACTAAGAACGGAATGTAGGTAATTGATGGCCCGACGAGCCAATAGATTCGCGGCCTCGATATTATTAATTCGAGTCAACTGCTCAAGGCTGTTAGGAATTCAACGTGGCATTTCTGTGATAACATCTCCTTAATTGTTTAAAATATTTTCTCATAATATTCGTAATAATATCAACGTACCTATTTGTTTTATAATATTACCATTGTGTAAGCTGCCTGTTACGGAACAGTCCTCGAAAGGAGGTTCCCGGCGACTGACCCCACAACAAACTGGACCCGCGGTGCCACTTGCCGGATTTATTAAATTCTTATATTTTCCTCCGGCGACTGGACCCACCCAAATATTAATAATAAAATATCTATTGTTCAAGCCAAGACCAGTACTGTCAAGCGAAAAAGTGTTTGAAATAGTTCTACAAAGTATAAGTTTTCTTAGTTTTGTATTCAATATGTTGATTATTTGTTATTATAACTTGTGTTAGTTTTTATATCTGTGGAGGCAATGTTTGGACAGACTACGATGAACACTATCCTGAACGTACGTAAAATTGTTTTATTTGCTAAGTTGACTTTTAATAATTAGCTGATGTTGATTATATTTCTATTATTTTTTAAATAATAAACCAACGGTCATTAACACTAATTCTTATAAGCGATAATTGAAATTATTAGTAATTGTGATTGTTGCCTGTTAATTTTGTAAGTACATATTTTAAATAAGAGAGTTAGATAACAAAAATCATTAAGACTGCTTATGTGAAGCTATATGACGGTAATTTTTTATATTTTTTATCTGTGATCATAGACTATATATTCCGTTGATTTATGTGTATACCTTTATTACATTTTAACATCGTTAAGGCTGATTTTGTGATAGATAACTTACTAGTTAATATTTGTATGTAAATTGTTGATTATTTTTCGTTGTTCTTTTATCGTGTATCTTATTCTATAAATAAATGATATTTTAAAACCAAAGGTTTTTTCTTGATTTCAACTTTAAACAATTTTTCGATTGACTGTACTCGTTCAGCTCGAACAATAGATTTTCATATACATATATGAGTGGGGCCACTCGCCGGAGAAAAATATAAGAATTTAATAAATCCGGCAACTGGCACCGCGGGTCCAGTTTGTTGCGGGGTCAGTTGCCGGAAGCCTCCTCGAAAGGAGAATAGATTGTTAAATATAATTCTGAAAAAAATCGCAGCTGCTGCATCTGTGATTGTTTTTTCGTCATGGTTTGTACAAACGCACTCTACAAGACTTGATGCTGTATTGATCGGGTCTGTAGATGACCATTTCACAACTAGAAAACAATTCATCCGGACGCAGATCCAATGTCGGCCATTCTATCGTGCGTGTCAATCAATCCGAAATCAAACGATAGAGACACCTGCGATTGAAGATCAATGCCGGTGTGGTACTGAAGCACACTAAGAGATTAAAATCTATGACTCGGATATATTTCCTTGTGCTGCATATTCCATTCATTTTAGGAAACAAAACTCAGTGGTATATAATCCTCAGCTAGTATTTAAAGATAGAAACCTTTGTTCAACAGTGCTGGTATAATAATGCGCTGTAATACTAGAGATATTGTCTTCAACAAGGCTGGAATGTAACAAATAGGTCCCCTTTGTAGTAAAATATGTACTGTGGTAACGTACACATTATCTAAGAAAGAATAGAGTGCGAACTGCGAAACTACCCTTTCATAAAAAGTAAGATCGAAAAGTGAACCATTGCGGGGAAGAAAAAGTACTCACCTATAAACCAACGCGGCATTTCTCTTCGAAACGGCTCCTGCACAATATGACACGCGGCCCTATAAAAACACCTATATCTGACGTGTGCCATCTCCGCATGACAATACCGACTCTAACCTCAAAACGGTAAGGTACAAAATGCATTAAATGCGATTCGCGTTGCATTCCAGCTTGAACTCTGACTCCAATGGTCGCCCGACCTTTTTTGGTTTCCTCGAACTACTCACAAAAAGACTTATAAACATCGAGCTTAGGTTCACTATCGCATACCATCAACAATTCTTTGTTATTTTTTACGAGAAGTCGGCAAAATTTCTTGTAGCCACGTGTTCCTTTGTTGGGGCGATGTCGAGGGTCCAACAACTTCGAGGTATTACTTTTGACATTTGCACTTGAATAAAAAATATATTTTTATTCGTTTAATCTGTGGCACGTAGGCTTTTACTATTAAGGGTTTGTCGGAAACGGTCGTCGTAACAATAAAACGTAAAAGGAGTGGGATACAGAGAAGCTTATCCTTAACCTTTGGACTTTTGATTTCGTTCGGTCATTGTGTGTATTCTTGTTTGAATCGACTGTGTTTTATTATACAAGTACCGACAGCATATTGAATATCCCTTCGGCGAATATTCGGATTAAACCTCTACAATCCTGCTTTTTACCTTACAAATCCAAATAAGGATACAGAAACGCAGTTATTTTTGTTTCGCTTTCAAGGTGTGTTTGTTTAGGGATATTAATGGGTAGGTAAAGTTATTTGATATTTATATTTTCGGAGATTGAATCACTTGACTTAATTAGATTCTATGTATAATCAAAAGTAGTTTGAATATTTATATCCAAGCGGAAAATAATACGAGGCCATTCCTATTCTCAGTTCCCTTACTTATAACAAGGGCCGCGTGACTGTCAGCCATTTATATCAATAGTTGCTCAGTTTGGCTTTTCTGCCCACACAGTTTTCTATTTCAAGCATGAAATTAAAACACGGAAAGAAAAATAGTATTTGACACCTTTGCCAGTTGGGGCATTAAAGTTAACTAAAATATGACTCGAATATAAAGAATTTTAAAAATCCAAAGAATTTGGTTCATCATTGAGCAGTGACACGACCCAATATTAACCTCCTACTGTGACAAGGTGATGTCCCATCAGGGGGTAGTCATGCCTAGCCAATAGTTCAATGGTTTATAGGACGCTTTAATTATTTTCTTGTTCATCTTTTTGATAAATAAATCGTAACGTAGTAAGTAGAAAACTTTTGAAATTAAAAAGAAGTATCGTAAATCATATCGTTTTTGAGATACGAGTGATGTTTCCTCATCATGTGTACTTATTAAAGGTAATAAATAATAATTAGTAAAGGAAAGTAAGGTCTATGCTATAAGTTACTAGCCTTCGGCCCACGACTTCGTCTGCGTCCCGACGTGCCGTCTTAAATTTTCTAGCTGTAAAAATCTCTGGACTTAAAGAAATAATTGGCCATACTGTTCCTGGCGTTGTTGAGTTATGCGCTTACCAACGCATGTCGCGATTAATTTTCATAGGTATAAAGGATTATATAAGTAAAAGTTAGCCATAACATAGGAGCGTATGTTTATACTGATGCTAGCAAGTACATACCTAAACAGGCTAGTTACTAGGACGGGAACAATGGGGCCAAATATTATTGTTATGAGCACAATGGACGAAGGCTACATTAATATACCGCGCTGTATCGAGTCTGTTTAGAACTCTCCATTAGGAGACGGTGTTTGAGCAAGTTCCGTGAAGCCAGTCAATAGAGACGGAAAGTTGCCTTGGTTGTTTGATGTAATGTTATTTTGACGATCGATTAGGTGAAATGGCCGAATATTCTGTCCAAAAGAGTTTGCGGTTATGTTCAGTTTACCGAATTTGTCAAGAAAGGTACCTTAAATCATTTTTGATAATAATATTTAATGGTGCATACGAAATCAAGACGTTCAAGTGTTGTATATATTTTATATTAGTTTAAAAATAAGTTACTTCTAAAGGTAAAATATTAATCGAATTCAATTACTCAAAAATACGTCTTTTTATGTATGCTAAAACGTCCTTTCCTATAATAAATTGCTTGATAAAGGCAACGCTTTACCTTTTACCAGAAAATAAAATGAGTAAAATCCTACTACGAGTAGCTAGTCGCCCCAGTTACAGAATCGGAATGAATTGCATTTTTTCGCTCGTCATATTATTCGAAATGCGACAGAGCCGCGATGCTGGACGAAAGTGAGGAAATTAATATTTTCAGCAAGTCCGATTTTAATACGAAGATTAAATGCTATAAATAAGTCCGTGTGGACGGGGCGAAATGCATTAAACATAGTCTGGCTATTCTTAGTCAAAGGAATTTGTGAGCATAGTAACTCAATGGACTCTCGTATGTAGTACTCGTAAATCTAGCTAGAGGGTACTAATCATTCGGGTTGCCAGCTTTCCGGAAGAATTTTGTGTTTGTTTCTTTAAGTAGTTGCTTAATTCTTGTTATTGGTCAAACACTTATTTGGGTCATACTGAATATGTATATACAATTTTGATAGCCAAGCCTACGAAACTTGATACCAATAAAACATTCGTTTTTAATATCACCTGTATAATGTAAAAACTTTAAATTAGCTATTACGAGAGTAAATTCAGTTTGTAACAAGTTACGGCGGATCAAACAAATCTAGTAGTAATTGCTTTTACCGCCCACGCTTCTCCAGCGATGGACCCCGCTGAGTTTGAACAGACAAATCAAATAGGTGACTTTATTACCATCGTTCAATAATAAAAATTAAATTCTGCTCTTGGATTAAGTTTGAGTTTTAATTGTTAATCGATTCAATGATTTATGTGCAGATACTTTAATTAAGCATCTTCCATTATTTGATGCATGAGTTGTTTATGTGATTTTTTTCTTTAAATGGTTCATATATTTTTATCACGTAAAGAAACGCAATTGTTTAATTGTCTGAATTTTTTATCTTTGCCAGTAAATTACTAGAATTCATTTACGTTTATATTATCATTTGTTTCTCATAATGTCTTAATTCGAATCGTTTTTCCAATTAAGTACAAAAGCCCAATGTTAAGGTACCTTTACGCCTAAACTGTTATCAGATTAAACCTTATTGCGGCGTTTCGCGGAACCTCTTGCATTTAAATGCTATGAAGGACGACTTTTAATAAAATCTTCCTGTGAAAAAAGTTTTATGAGTGCCTCTTTCACTGGGTTTAATAGATCCGCTGGGCTTAAAGTGTTTTATCACCGGCCCGTGGTACGCCTAGTGTTGGGCAAAATTCGAAACTAAAGACTCAGTCTTGAATTTTATGCGCCTAGCCAAAATCTCTCTCAAAACTCTTTATCGTCTTCCATAGAATGCTGGTATCTACGGAGGTCAGATAGACCCAGGAATAAGTTTGTCAGCGACATCCCCAGTTGATAAATAAAAATAAAATAACTAATTTTGATTTATAGACCTATATATATTATATTTGTCTTCTTTAACAGGGGGAGGGGTATATATAGCGGAGTATATACAACGCTAATATACCTAAATATATAAAAGTAAAAAAAACTAGTACATAGGAAGATGCCATAAAAGGCGTCTACAATTTTAAATTCAATTTGAAGAGATCGAGTTCAATTTGTTTTAAGTCGTGTCAAATTATCTTTCCCTTGAGCGTGACATGGGAATTCTAATTTGTTTAGCTTTGAGTTATCGAGTTAATTTATGCCACTGAGTTTTCTTTGAAGAACGATCATCGCCTTACTTTCTTTGCACGAGTCGCAGTTTGATTCGCAAAATATGTTGTGGTTTTTAGTATTGTCGTAATAGCTAGTAATCTGTGCAATAAGTAAGTTATGTTTGATTTGGCAGGCAACGCATTTGCGACCCTTGTGCGTTTGTTGATGTCAATGGGTAGCTATGATCAATTCCCATCATGTGACCCTCTTGTTCGTTTGCCCCCTAAAACATAAAAAAGTTTTTTTTTATCTTGACCTATTTTAATTTAACGCATGACTCGAGTCTCGACTTAACTAACAGATGTGACTCGAAGTCTTGATCCCTCTACAACACTAGCTGCGGTCTGTTCTCTATGGTTCATACGATGCGATATGAACTCGTCATGGAGTTTGAGCCGCCTTATTAATTAAACATGAACTCATTGCGTTGGCACTGAGGCTGTATTTTAAAAATGATATTATCATTTCAAAGCCTGCCTGTCATATTACATGATGACCGCAATGCGAGGAATGAGTAATTTATCTTCTAGAGTGATTCTGAATAGTTTGTTTGGTAGCGATACAATAAAAAACTTGTTGCGATTGTTCGATTTATGAAGACCTAATATTATGATTGTTTTTAAATATCGATGTCAATAGCAAGCAGTCTACTGCTAATTTGAGGTCTTCCCCAAAGGGCGCCACCCATCTACGAGTATCATGATAATCATGCGTTGTACCTACCTATATTTTTTTGAGTGACCGTGTTTCTATCAAGTTGTTAACTTAATTTGTTTGATGTGTGTATGGTAGGATTGTAGGGCACACCACAGGCACAGTTTGTTTGAACTTCGCCGAGTACCGCCATTTCTTTACCCCATCGATCGACCGCCGCGACCGCCGCACGCGATCAGAAAATCCATGCACTAATGAGAATGTAAACATGCCATTCTGTGTACACTTTGAACTAACATTGACTTTTATATAAGCTTTTAATCAAAATGTTGTGCAAATGGTTAGTTGAATAACTATTGGGTAAAGTTTTTTCACAGCCTTACCCTAACGGGGATATTTTAATCTAAGCCGGCTCTACACAGTATGCCACGGCTCTTTAGATCTTCTAGAATCTAGCCTGTAGGGTCCGAAGAGATATTGTAGTAAAACAATTCTGGCCTCTCCAAGTGTTCCATTCAGCCTTGTCCTCGGCAATATTATAACGCCTATGTACAAAAGGAGGTTTGCATTCTACCATGAACATAGCTACCCGGTCGCAGTTTCAGTACCCCCACTTAAGTACAGTCTGTTATTGTTCGGGCGAGCGTAAACTCGCGATATTAGTGCCGGGGGTCCGGAGAAGCCATTTAGAACAGGACTATTGGTACAAATTACTGAATGAACGAGTGGACCGAATTGTTCTCAAGGCTTGACGTTGAAGATTTAAAGGTTGCTGTCTATTTATGCAGAATGAAACCATGCTGTTGGTAACGAGATGAATAATTCACTGAGATTTTAATTAGTGGAGCTTTGAACGATAACTAAAATTGTAGGTCGGTCTTTGCATTGATAGTGACCAGTGATGACTTTTCTCAAGGTAAATTAATTTAAAGTAAAAGCTCAGGCATCTTTAATATCTCTGTAAGATCGAGGTGTCGAAATAAAACTCTCTCATTTGTCATGTACACTCGTCATTTAGTACTCATTCATCATTGGTCGTAGATAATCATCTCACGCGTCCATAGACAACCATCTACTACACCCACACTTATTTATTTTGAGGTGGGTTTTAGCAAAAGTTGCTTCTTTAGTTACTAACGAAGAAACATATCTCTGCCATCATGCATTCATATTTGTTTATGACATTTGAAAGGCTTTGATGCAATGCGGCGACGAGACATGACTCATTGGGTTTTCAAAATCGTTTACTCCTACTCGCGCTCGCAAAGAATTAACATCTTGGGTATTCATTGATAACTTGCTAATGTTAATTAAATATGGGTGTCTGTTTCATTCAGACTTTCTGATCACAAAGTGGCTTGAGGCTTGAACACATGTATTATGGGTGTCAGACTATACTCGTATTTACATATGTAGGTTCGTAAAAAATAACATATCCGCCATTGAAAATAGTGAATAATATTTATTTTCTAAAACATTGATTGATGATACGAGTAACTTTAGTTAGCAGTCAAGCATTTGTCTCGCAGAGAGTTTCTTCATGAATGTTTACTATCTTTACTTCAATCAAAATTCATAAATTATTTGTTATTGCTTATTCCGTCATTATTATTTGCTCGATGTAATATTTTTCTGCAACCTCCGAATTTAAAACTTGGACTAAAAAAATATTATCATGAATACAGTTCCCATACGCAATTACGTCCGCGCAAATTCACCAGGTCATCCAATCATAATAAAATAAAATTCCGCACACTTTTTTTTGAATAAGTACTGTTATTCGGAAACATAATTAAAACTGTTCCTTTGTTTGCATTGAGGTCATCTGATTTCACGGTTAGGCGCCTTCTGCGCCGGGCCACGGTATTGTTGGAAACAATTGTTTTCAGATGAAAAAATATACAAAGGTGCCACGAATAGCGGCTTCATTGCAGCCGACACAGTGGAGTAGGCGGCAGTAGAGTAGTTGAGGTGTTTGTTAACTGAAATATATGTAATATAATTCAGTCCCTACAAAGACTAATAAATGGTCGTATTTGCGATCCCAACTTGTATTATGTAGGTAGTATCCTGGTCAACGCAAAGTTTGAAAAACATATATATGTATTACTAGCGGCCGCCCGCGACTTCGTCCGCGTGGATGTCGGTTTTCATTATACGAATGTTTTTTTCCCGCTAACTCCCGTTCCCGTGGGAATTTTGCAATATCCTTTTGCAACTAAGCATCAAGTTTACTAAGGGACCTGCATGCCAAAGGACATGTCCATAAATGTATGGACAAAAAACCCAGAATCGACAGGAATGAAATGTATACCAGTGGATTGGCATTGAAATGTAATGTAATGTTACCAAGGGGGCAACCCTGAAATCGTTATAGTATAGGAGCTAGAAGCAAAATAAAATAAGGAAAAAATTCGTTCAAAACAATAATAAAATAAGTTTACGTCATGTTGTGACTTAATATGACGTTGTTTTAATGTTGTATCACTTGTGATAATTATCATCATCATCTTTCACAAGCAACAGCTACATAATATCAACATCATATTAAATTACATCATAACAAACACTCTGTTTTTTGAATATTTTTTTCTTCTGGCCCATAAATACTTCAATCGTTAAAGTAATGTGTGTATTATTGGTAATTCTGTGGCTAAAGATTGCAAATATAAAATTAGTTGGTATAGTATAGGAAGTATAGGAGCAAAGATTTTTTTTTTATGTCAGAGTCGGCAAACGAGCTAATGGTAAGCAATCACCGCCGCCCATGGACATCCGCGACAACAGAGGTATCGTTGATGTGTTGCCGACCTTAACCCCATTCCCTCCCCAACTGAGCTCTGGCAACCTTACTTACCAGCAGAAACATAGCACAACAGTTACGAAGTGCTACTTCACTGCGATCTTCTGTAAGGTGGAGGTACTTCCCCAGACGAGCGGAAAAGAGCCATGTTGTGGGTGAGAATATCGTTGTTATTATGTTGCTGTTGCTCTTGCTTGTGAAATGTGTTGCTGATAATTATCACAAGTGAAACAACATTAAAACAACGTCATATTAAGCCACAACATGTCGTAAACTTTGTTTAGAAAGATTTTTTTCCTTATTCTATTTTGCTCCTAGCTCCTATACTATAACGATTTCAGGGTTGCCCCCTTGGTAACATTATATTATATTCCAATGTCAATCTACTGGTATACATTTCATTCCTGTCGAATCTGGGTCAGTTTTTGGACATCACCTTTCAAGCGTCTAACTCAAGTAGTTTAGATTTTCCATACAAACTTCTACCCCCTCATTTCGGGGAAGTGGGGGGTTGGAATGGGTCAAAAAGTAGCCTATGTTCTGTCTCAGGGTCTAAAGATTGTCTGTACCAAATTTCATCAAAATCGGTTGCGAGGTTTAAGCGGGAAAGCGTAACAGACAGACAGACAGACAGACAGACAGACAGACAGACAGAGTTACTTTCGCATTTATAATATTAGTTGGGATGTATGTATCATTTAAAAGGCTACATGTGTAGTGAAATAGATGAAAAGGTGTTAAGAAGCATTTCTAATATTAATATTATTTAACGGGACTAAACGCGATATTAATTATGTAGCCGTTAAATAATATAAATGTTATAATGCAACGCGAAAGTCTAAAAGAAGCATTACTAATCTTCATCATCAATATTATCATTAAAGACGGAGTTTTTGAAAGAATTGTTTCAAGAATAATAAGAGGCCAAGTGTATGTCCGTTAACAATTAATACGTGCTTGCGTTAATTATGTTCTTGCTGTTGTTCAATTGTATCGATGACAACCTCTATTGAAATAAAAGAAAAGTGTTACAAAAGAAACCGCTTTTATTGGAAAATGATTGCATTCAATAGTTGGCCGCCCGTCGTCGCCTGTAAAAACGCCGCCGTCAAAGAGCCTTCTGATGCATTTATTGCAACTGCAATTAATTGAAATAGGTGGAAAATAACGAGTTTGTCGTCCGCGTACTGGTTACACCTGCTGCTTGTTGAGATGATATCTTCTTCCTGTGCTTTTTCTGTATATAAATATATTAATAATTAATGGAAGAGTGTGGATCAATACATAAATAAATAATAAATGAGAGAATCGTGGTAGTCGTGTGTGGCTTTGAACATCAATACCAATAAGAAATACATATTAATATGAATTCGTTCCGATGCTGTATAATACAGTTTCTTTTTATATTTTAATGGAACATTTACAGTACACAGTACAGTTACAAAAGCATTTTATTGTTCGGAGGGGTGCTTTAAAGATATTTTGATAGCCTGTAAGCTATGGCGCGTAAATGAATACGCATTCTCATGCGATGAAAATTGGTGCTTTTTTTCGTTAAAATGTTTATTCTATTAAATTAACTTTATACCAACTATAAAAGGAGCTCGATGGCGCATTTGTTAGCGCGCTCGGCCTGTGATTATAAAGTAAAGCAACTTTCGCAGTCGGTCCTGCGCCTGATCTCTCTATGGTCGTGGCAGATTGCTGGTCCCACCGAACTATGAGAGTGAGGAATAGGGTTTGCACCTATGTATGCGCACTCACTTGTGCACTATAATATATCCTGCGTACGTAAGATCATACATAGCTATACGGCCGTCATGTTTTATATTTTTATCACATTGATGCTCATGATAAATATAATAATTACAAGTGTGATCAAGGAAGCGAGTGCCACCGCAACACCGCACCGCGGTTGACATCGATACCAGTCGATACCATTCGATGACGTGTTAAAACGCACACAATACGATAACCTTGCTTTGAGTCTTTGGCGCTATACGCTATTCGAAATAGCGGGTTTTCTGTTATTTTGACAAAAAGCAAACGGTACTGTCAGAAAATATAAATGATCTGTAAGAATATCTTTTTATTGTGCTGTACACATAAAAATTACGGAAAATAATGAAATACGGGTTGAAATGAATTTTCTCATACTACCACTGCTGTTCTTAAAATGAACGGTGCTAACAAAAAAAGTAATTAATAACAAAACTAAACTCATTCTCTTATTCTTTAATGTTCCGCCAGAATATTCAAAATCTAATATTTCAATTGGTTATACAATACATTGAAACGCTCGTAGAGCAAATTTCACAGTTCTCTCGAATACGGATTGGCAAGGGAGCCCGGGTAAATAAGTCGGATGGTACTATAGTATGCATTTTATTGAATATTTAACGCCACTTTCTGAACGGTATGTAGGCCTCACGCTGGTAAGGAAATAGACTTGGACATTTTTAACAGGCTTATTACAAGTTAAGAGGGAAACTTTTTTGAAATCTTACGAATTGGTTAACTACACCATTCGTTTAATATTTGAGTTGGAATGTTATAAATCTTTTTCTTGCGGAAAATGCAATACACTTTTTCCAGGTAGAGGTACCGTCGAAGGATCCATAGAAAAACCTCAATATTTAGGATAATTTATTATTTTAATGTTAAGTTAAAATGTATTTAGTATAATAAGCTGTCTGCTTTCCTCATAAATGTTCTTCTGCTAAGACGTAATCTTCGCCCGTACCGTATTTTCTCTTCATGTCACAATTTCATGCATTTATTTGCGTGCTTGTAATACAAACTCGATGAAAGACGCAGATTAATCTGTCAAAATGTTTAAACATGGCGTGTCTAACTCTATCACAGCCGGTTTGGCGCATAGATTTAACAGATATGCCCCGAGAGCAGAAAACTGTGGCATTATTTTGTTTGAAGACATGATGTACGTTTTAATAGTGAAGTAACACTTCGTAACTGTTTCTGTTGGTGACTAATGTCGCCAGAGCTCAGTTGGGGAGGGTAAGGGATTTTTAAAGGCAGGGCAACTGCGACCATTCTAAGATTATCGATATCCATGGGAAGAGGTGATCACTTACCATCAGTTGACCCTCTTGTTCGTTTATCTCCCTATCACATAAAAAAACATATTGTCACTGCGATAAGGAGCGACCGTCGCTTCATTTAGACAATGCCGATTTTGTTAGGGGAGTTGGCGTCTTTTTTTTTTCGAGCGTCCACCAACCAAACTTGGTAATCTATATTCTTGAGGGCATTACAAATGATATTTGCTATGGCAGTATAGCTGTAAACTCAGTCCGAACTGAGTAAGTCAGGTTTGAACTTTTTTTCGCTTCATACATTTTTCTATGGGAAATTGATTTTTTTTGTGTCTTGCGTCCATCGACGAAACGTGAAAATATATATTCTTGAGGTCATCACAAACAATATTTGCTATGGCAGTATAGCTGTAAACTCAGTCCGAACTGAGTAAATCAGGTTTGAACTTTTTTTCACTTCATACATTTTTCTATGGGAAATTGATTTTTTTTGTTTCTTGCGTCCATCGACGAAACGTGAAAATATATATTCTTGAGGTCATCACAAACAATATTTGCTATGGCAGTAAAGCTGTAAACTCAGTCCGAACTGAGTGAGACAGCCAAAAAAATTCAATTTCATACATTTTTCTATGGAAAATAGATTTCATCGACGAAACGTGAAAATATATATTCTTGAGGTCATCACAAACAACATTTGCAATGGCAGTGAAGCTGTAAACTCAGTCCGAACTGAGTAAATCAGGTTTGAACTTTTTCACTCTAGGCGTTCGCTCCTGCATTTTTGTATGGGAAATTGCAACTTTTTTTCGACCAAACATGAAAATATATATTCTTGAGGTCATCACAAACGATATTTGCTATGGCAGTATAGGCGTATACTCAGTCCAAACTGAGTCAGACTGGCTAGAACTATTTAAATGTACAGTAAGGTAAGGAATTGAGGCCAGTTGATATTTTGATGTGTTTATTGATAACTAAAAAAATCGGAGGTTATACCGCGTTCATAATAATATCATTAATCATTACATTAAACAGTACAAAAATGACGACAAGGAACTATTGAAAACCATTATTAAAAAAATATCAACGTTGTTCAGCATCACTTGACTCCACGGCTTCTTCTTCTTGATTTAGCCGAATTATAATGCTTTCCAAAAAAGAGCAGGAGGACTTATGCTTTCCTAGTGCCTTCCCCATCCTAAATATTAATCCATAGTTTTGCCATAATATGGGAACAAGTTCCCAGTTTTCTTTTCCTCTTGTACTTGTAGCTTGTATTCCTCGCCTATTACCGACAATGTGATTAAAATTCTACAATATTAAAAATTATAAGGTTATTATTACACTATTTTTTTTAAATATACAACTATTTTAGTTGAAAGAAATCGGCGAGGAATACAAGCCATCAAATCAAATTATTGTAGCTGCATTGTTGGGAAAAGAACACTGGGGACTTGTTCCCATATAATGGCAATAATATGGTATTTAGGATGGGGTAGGCATCAGGACAGCATAAGTCCTCCTGCTCTTTTTTTGGAAAGCATTATAATTCGACAAGATCTAGAAGAAGAAGCCGTGAAGTAAAGTGATGAGGAACAACGGTGACAATATTATTAACTGAGTAATAATGCTACTCAAAAAGTTCCTTATCTGTATCATTTCCCAACTGTTTTATGTAATAATTAATTTCATGAACGCGGTATAACCTAACATATTTTTTTATTTCTGTAAATAAACATATGGAAATATTATCTGGTCTCAATTCTTTACCTTACTTTAGCCATTTTAATAGTACTGGCCTGTCATCTGAGTGTGAGTCAGTTCGGACTGAGTTACAGCTAAACTGCCATAGCAAATATCGTTTGTGATGACTTCAAGAATATATATTTTTCATGTAAATTATTTACATGTTTGGTGAGAAAAAAAGAAGTTGCACTTCCCATACAAAAATGCAGGAATGATCGCCTGGAGTGAAATCGTTCTAGGCTGTCTGACTCAGTTCGGACTGAGTTAACAGCTGTTAAGTATAGCTATACTGTCATAGCAAATATGATTTGTGATGACCTCAAGAATATATGTTTACATGTCTGCTCGATGGACGGGAGAAAAAAAAACTGCAATTTCCCATACAAAAATGCAGGAGCGAACGCCTAGAGTGAAAAAGTTCAAACCTGATTTACTCAGTTCGGACTGAGTTTACAGCTTCACTGCCATAGCAAATGTTGTTTGTGATGACCTCAAGAATATATATTTTCACGTTTCGTCGATGAAATCTATTTTCCATAGAAAAATGTATAAAATTGATTTTTTTTTGCTGTCTCACTCAGTTCGGACTGAGTTTACAGCTTTACTGCCATAGCAAATATTGTTTGTGATGACCTCAAGAATATATATTTTTACGTTTCATCGATGGACGCAAGAAACAAAAAAATTCAAATTCTCATAGAAAAATGTATGAAGCGAAAAAAAGATTTACTCAGTTCGGACTGAGTTTACAGCTATACTGCCATAGCAAATATTGTTTGAGATGACCTCAAGAATATATATTTTCACGTTTCGTCGATGGACGCAAGAAACAAAAAAAATCAATTTCCCATAGAAAAATGTATGAAGCGAAAAAAAGTTCAAACCTGATTTACTCAGTTCGGACTGAGTTTACAGCTATACTGCCATAGCAAATATTGTTTGTGATGACCTCAAGAATATAGATTACCAAGTTTGGTTGGTGGACGCTCGAAAAAAAAAAGACGCCAATTTTACGCATTGTCTAAATTCAGAGCGGGTCGTAGTATGGCGAGGGCATATTTAACGATTGAATCTATGGTATGGCGTATGCTAAAGGTCGAGGACCTCGGTTGAAGGAGGTAATCGCATTACTGATCGGCTTTCCTTTTGTTAAGTTGTAATCTTATTGTTTCAGGTACGTGTCAAGTTGAGTGTGTGCTTGTGGGAGATTAACCCGCTTTGAGAGGTCGGTGGTTCATAATTCATATTGATTTGTGACTTAATTTTTTTGTGTTTTTTTTTTATGTATCTTTGAGGCAAACGGGTAAGTGTTACATGATGTTAAGTGATCACCGCTCCCCATGGAACTCAACAAACAAATCCACAAGGGTCGCTGATGCGTTGTTTGCCTTTAATAAAACACCATGTTCCAAATCAATGAGGATACTTACAAGTTTTTTCCACTAGAAAGGTCAACATCAAATGTATTTCAAATGATTATATTATCCCAGGAGTTATGTAGTTTTATTGGCATTTTTGTTTTGTCCTTATTGTATTTTGTCGATTCTTACGTAAATAAAACAGTAACAGCTAGTGGAAATGTCAAGTGTTAGACTAATAAGTGACAAGATGATCGTAAAGTTTTATTGCCGGTGATTTAAGATAATATTTGCATGTTTGACATTTGCTCTCCTATTAATTTTATTCACGCTTTATAAGAAAAAAATTGGCCAAGTGCGAGTCGGACTCCCGCACTGAGGGTTCCGTACAAATTCTATTTTTGACGTATTAAAAAAACTACTGAATAGATTTCGTTCAAACCAATTTTTGTTGGTAGTTTTTATGGTAATGTACATTATTTTTAACATTGTCAATGTCCATGGGCAGCGGTGATCACTGAACATCAGGTGACCCTCTTGTTCGTTTGTCTGCCTATCACATAAAAAATATACTGGCACTGTGCTAAGAAGCGACGGTCGCTTCAAATTTTAGTGATAATTTCAGAGCGATTCAAAGTATGGCGAGGGCATATCTTACGATTTAAATAACAATCTATGGTATGGCGTATGCTAAAGGTCGAGGACCTCGGTTGAAGGAGGTAATCGCATTACTGATCGGCTTTCCTTTTGTTAAGTTGTAATCTTATTGTTTCAGGTACGTGTCAAGTTGAGTGTGTGCTTGTGGCGAGATTAACCCGCTTTGAGAGGTCGGTGGTTCATAATTTATATTGATTTGTGACTTATTTTTTTTGTGATGTTTATTTTTATGTACATATTTTTGAGGCAAACGGGTAAGAGTCACCCGATGGTAAGTGATCACCGCTGCCCATAGACGTCAAAAACAGTACCTACCAGAGTCACTGATGCGTTGCCTGCCTTCAAAACCCCATGTTCCTCATTAATGAGGAAACTTTTTTACAAGGTTTTTTTCCACTAGAAAGGTCAACATCAAAACTATTTCAAATGGCTGGAATAGCCCAGAAGTTATGTAGTTTTATTGGGCATTTTTGTTTTTTCCTTATTTTATTTAGCCGATTCTTACGCGGACTGTAGGTAAACAAGAGTAAATAAAACAGTAAAAGTTAGTGGAAATGTCAAGTGTTAGACTAATAAGTGACAAAATGATCGTAAAGTTTTATTGCCGGTGATTTAAGATTATATTTACATGTTTGACATTTGCTCTCCTATTCATTTTATTCACACTTTATATGTAAGTAAAAACAGACATTTTAACAACTTAATTTGGTATCAAATACATTTCGCCATAAGATTACACACTAGCCTTCCGCCTGCGGTTTCACCCGCGCGTAAATACTTTTTTCAAATATCATCCCCTTCCCCCCACATTTCTGGGATCAAAAGTTTCCTATGTTCACCGGGGATAGTGCAGCTAGCCAACAGTGAAAGAATTAATATCGTTACATACAAAATTAAAAATGTTTCGTCTTCTATATTTATATATAAAGCAGAAGAGCTTGTTTGTTTGTTTGTTTGAACGCGCTAATCTCAGGAACTACTGGTCCGATTTGAAAAAATATTTTTGTGTTTGATAGTCCATTTGACGAGGAAGGCTTTATTTAGGCTATTGGAAAACGAATTCCAGGCGGACGGAGTCGGGCGAAGTGGAAGTGTCTTCCTCTTCCTTGTCGTTTCCTCATGACAGGGACGTGACCATTGGGGGTAAATCTCGCCACAGCTCTCCAGGCCGCTCGATTCTGAGCCAGGTGAATGTTGGCCTGCATCCTCCTCCCTGTGACCTCCTCAACTGCATCGGCCCATCTCATGGGCATACGTCCTCTGCTCCTTTTCCCCTCCATGCGGCCAGTGAGTATCTTCTTCTCCAGGCTATCCGGTCCCCCCCTGGCCACATGCCCAAAGAAACTCAAGTGGAAGAAGTGGAAGTTTAGTAGTGTAGATATTATACAAGAACAACTATGGCAGTAAAGCTCTTGCTTTAAAAGATGAAGTTACTTTTGTTTTTGTCCGTACAAGGACGGGCGTTCACCCAGTCGGGAAATAGGCCGGCATTTGCCAACTGTAATACAGATTGCTATTACGTACAGTCGTTGCCAATAACACAGAAACTAATGAAATATGATTATGAACTTTATCTCATTTTCATATTAGTCCTTTTTTTTACATACTGTGCTCTCTTACATACAACGGGACCATTTATATATATAAATATAATCCCAATATTATCTTAATTGCAATATTATGTTAGTGCACCAATAGATTATGATAAATAAAGGCAGGTTATTTGTATTTCATTTTGAAAAATTAGTTTTGCGTGGGATTTTATTTTAACATTTTTATTTCGTTTGAGTTTCTAGCTCTATCAACATTATACAACAGGAAATTGGGTGGGGTAGTTGTTTAATTTTTCAAGATATACTTTCTTGTGTTTATGATTAGACAACAGTTCGCTTGTGACCACGATTGCAGCATCGCAGCTGTAACGTCAAGTTGTAAAACGCATAGAAAAATATTCGGAATCATTCCCGTTCTATAATAATAACATTTAGGTTTGCAAAATTGTACATTAGACATGTGCTCGTGTCTTTATACATAACAGAACGAGCATATTATCCAATTCAAATCTGGTACTGCGTTCCGGAGTTTAGATCTGCGCGCGACCGCTGTTCTGCCTCTATGTGTTATAATTATATGTATACAGGCTAATGAACACAGAATTCGCACAGGTATTGTAACCGTTTCGGCCAGCGCGGTCAGAGTCAATGTCGCGGTGCCGGCAAGGCCGCGGCGAACGTTCACCCGCGCGCAAAAACTCTGGCCACGTGCGTTGTGGTGCGAACTACGTGCGAGATTTCGCACGGTGCGAGACGTGCGAAATGTTGCGAATTGATAGGAATGCTGGTCAGTGGGGCTGTGGGCCAGCATGAAGTTGAACTAAATACAAGTAGAATTGTTTTTGCGCGTACTGAACTGTAGATACTGTAGGCGCCCTGAGCCTTGCCTGTAGTCAATAATAAGGTTCAGTCCGGCCAGTTTTAGCGCGAAATGGTTCCAAAATGTTGTTATCTTTCATATTAATTTTTACAATCATTATTATTTTTAGATGAAATAACATCTTTTCGAAATTCAATTTATATAAATTGTATTTAGATTTGATTTTCCGTACTGTACATACCTGTCGAGCACTTATATTAATACCTATTTATTTCGGGCGGTCCAAATTTTATCGTGCTCGCATATCCCTCATATGCGGATGTAATAAGCCCAAGTCGGGTCTAATGTATACAAATATGTTAAAGTCTTGGAAACTGGTTAAATATCAGACTCAGAGTTAAAAAGATCTCGTTTTAACATTCATCAGTTCATTGGTTAACAAACTCAACGCGTAAGTGTCGTTATTTCATAACATAATTTAATTTATTGAATAAATCAATACAATTGAGCTTTTATGTGTTCGTAACAGACAAGTTGATTGAGGAAATAATTCAACTTGACATGAATATTTATTTTATTCGTTCGGCATGAACAATCGTTCGTAAGATGTTATAGCAATCAATTGAATTTCATATTGCAGTTTATTGTTAAACCTGCTATGAATATTTATTTTGTTAGTTCAGCTTGAATGATTTATACGTAAGGTATTATATCATTAACATTTCTATAGGCTAGTTTTATACTATTTCACTGAAATAATTAACATCCTATTACAATAATTGAATTATTGTTATGTGGGGGATCTATATACGAGTCTATATACATCTACTTATACTATAAATAGTTTAAATAAAATTACTCTATACTACTCCATTCTAGGTTTATGTAAATAAAAAGATTTGACGTTTTTGACATGATCATGGCATTTTAAGAAGTAAAATCCTTATATTTCGGTAACACATACAAATTAAGCGTATAACTTTTTATTCAATGACTTCATTGCCAAACACAAGGAAGAATTCTCTCCGGTTATTAAAATACCAAAATACTTGTAAAATTTACTTTAATTCGAATCGTTGTTATTGTTGGGTCACGGAATCATTGTTGTTTTAATCCTTTTTCCTGGGGAAGGCATAATTGAATTAAGTAAGGTATGTATTTGTGTTCTGGCATAGACTGCGTTACTGCGTTATTTATTTTTACTTTTGAACACAGGACGCTATGAAAACTGTTCTAATAGTGCTATTATGAGAACATAATATGTATTTTATTTCAACATTATAATAACAACAAATGAATAATATAAGAGTTGGCCGATAATTTCCCTCTCACTTACCTTATTAAGATTTTCTACCGCAATGTACAATTTAACCAATCTTTTCGTTACAGGTACTAGTACCATGTTTGGTACTGCAGGCTAGCTATCTAGCAACCGTGTTAAACTGATATTGCAATCAGTTTTATGAAATCACTCATCACCAATATTCTACATACTAAAGATAGGTACTCGTATAACCATATACATATGTATAACAATAGCCCTTTCCATTTAAACCCACGTAGTGATAAAGTGTAATAGCTCTTAAATCAAGAGTTTATCAATAAAATGCGCCGGTATTATCAGCTGCTGTCATACTCTCCTTGTAAATAACGACTGACGCCTACAAATGGAACGGTAACATCAACTTTAACTATGTTCTCAACAGTTGAGAACAAACTATTGAAATTCTCATAAAAGCATTGTTGTATTGCGGATTATAATGTGTGGGGTTAGCCTGTCCGGAGAGAATGTTCATCTTACTTACTTACTTACTTGGTTGCGCAGCGACCCATAGTGAGTCTTGGCCTCCGATAATAAGAGTCTCCATCAGAGAAGAGTAGAATGTTCATTTACAATGCGCAAAAATATAAGCATGGAGAGATCGAAAGCGCCGACCTCTACTGTAATAGGTAGCTGACTTCTAAGCATTATGTCACATCGGCGGCCGTCACTTCCGAGAGTAAACCATTTTTGATATTTTGGCTTTTGGCTAATTTTGCCATTTCGAAGTGGTTTGTAGGCCCTTCTTTAGTTCTGGTTTCCATTGATCATGTAAGAATCTAGATTGCCATCATTTAAGGATAATAAGGGTAATGCGTTTATCTTATTTGTTGTTCCTGTTTGTACTTAGGTATATTATTTACTTTTATTTTTGTTGTTTACTACGTAGCATGGAGCATAAAAAACGGCTTAAAGCTTTATAATGGACATCGCTAATTAAGGAGAAGACTAACAAATGACAGTTTGCGTAGGAATTGCTAAGGAGACCATTAATCAGGATAAACAATGCTTTTTAAGAATTATCTTGGCGACGATCTGTCTACGCACTAAGACTACGGTAAGACAAAACTTCCTGTAGTCAATAATTCTTGAGCCTGTATTTTCTCTTAAATATAATGTAAGTTAAGGAAGCATGAAGACTGAAAGAAGGAATTGGAGTTTCTAGATGACATTATTGTCAAAGTTCCTTTTTTTGACAACTTTTGCAAAGATTGAAAAACGTCGAATTAAATTTTTACACTATTCCTACGGCAAAAGACATAGTCTGAATATTTTACACATATTTAGTTCCATGGTATTAAATACCTACATACCGACTCGTGAACCCCTAGTAAGAAAGTCATTTTATAGAGCCACTTACTAGCCAATGCTGCAGTCAATGAGTAACAACATTATCCATCATTGGATACTTTTCTTCGAAACGAAAGTAGAAAATACTGTATCGCCTTTCCTTGTAAAGAATTAACATGTCACAAGCCCGTATCTCGAAGCATTCCGTGCGTCACCGTCTGCAGTCACTAATGCACCGTAATAGTGGAATTCAATACACCTAATGGAAATACACTTTTAAAAACTATTTTAGCCGAGCGATATGACCAGTGATCGGATATTCGGATGCCTATTACCTAAAGTTCATTTATAGCAAAGATAGTATGGGAGCGGCTTCTTGAATGCATGTTTTTTGAATTGAAATCCCGGGATTACGGGATTTTCGGGAATACGAAACTATTCTGTTACATGGTGACGAGACGACGAATTTAGACTGTGCTATTAAGATTACATAAATATCTAATTGTATTAAATTGGAGTTAATATTAGCTACCTACTACGCTCGATTTAAGTGATTCTATAAAAACATTGAATTTGTTGACATCGAGATCGCGGGTATATTTGCGATTAAAAATTATTTCTAAAGTTATCTTATATACAAGCCGACACATTCAAATTATTAAATGTTCTCACTGATTCTAAAGTAAAAAAAAAAAATGATTAATTCCGAAATCCCGGGAATTTTTCGATTCAAAAGCGCACTCCATCATAGCGAATACCTCCATTTTAGATAAATAAGCACCCGAATATCCGATCACTGGATATGACTCAGCAATTAAATATTCAGCTTTGACGGGGCTTTAATTCCATTATTTTTTCAGCTTTTGTTTGTTTTCGTATTCGTTGTAAGTTGGCCACGAGGCACGGTGGCATACTTTCGAACTATTTATTAGCTTTGTTGGGTGAATGCCCGGGGCATAAACATTTTATGTTGGGTTAGTTTTTATGCAAGTTTTGTTGGCAGTCGTTGTGCTCATTGATGGAACTGCGGTCTAGGAAGGTTTCTTATTGCAATCAGCTGTTTTAAATTACGTTGGGGTCTGCAGTTAATAGGGGATAATAATGGCATGACTTGATGACGAATTATCATTTGATAGGCCTGGATGGAAGAAGTCAACATATTTCGCCGACCTCTGATATACTGAGAACAGGGTAGGTGAATGATAATGATGATTAACAATAGATTTCGGGACCTACTGATTCGAGAGGGGTAAATCATTAGTTAAAATGAAACCTGCAGTCATTCATTAACCTATCTTGCTCTATGTATATTGGCAGTCACAATAACTTTTATGTAATGTGTGACAATAACAATCCAACACATGTTTTTCTCACTTGGAAACTGAACCTGATGTAGGTTCAATTTCCAATACCACCGTAATACTCTATCTTTCGACATTTTAAAAAGGGAATCGCGCATTCCTTTTACAATGCAGCGAGCGTATAAATGACAATAGCGTCCTGATTTCAACATTCATTATGAAATCATCCATCACTCCACATTCGGAATATCAGCTACAATGAATTCATTTTCTTACATACTTGTACAGGAAAAAGTGTCTCAGTACTTGTCCCATTGTGTTGCTAATTTATGGCGAGAACTCGTGTCCCCGTTACGTTTGTACTCTCGAAGCCTTCCCGTCTAATAAAAAAATTCACAGTGAGACATCCTGATTTCAAAGTTGTTGTGTTGAAGATGAAATCTTAGAAATAATGAGAGTTGTCTGATAGGCCTTGGCTTTCATTTTCGCTAAAGCCTTTAATAGTTATGAAAGAGTCTAAGTATATAGTTTGTAAACTGCAGGAACCAGAGAGAGAACCTTTTGTGGGAGTCTACCTGTGCTTGCTGCTGCTAAAGAACTTTGAATGTGATTTACTTTTACCTCAGAATATTCCCTTTCAAATTGTATCAAAATGTAAGTCAATTAGCGTACATTATTTACCTACACAGTGATACCCTAAAACGGTTGTATACGCCGAACATCGTACTGACAGAGCGAAGCACCATTGTCCGTCGTGCCGGGCGCGACTAACGAACCACTAGAGATAACGAATTCGCCCCAGCGTAAATAATGCCGGCGTGGTTGACATAATAGCGCCAAGTACGCGGGTCAAAGTACGAGGAAAAGTGCGAGCGGTTTATGAAAAGAAGGGGTCGACGTTGTTTTCATTATTGAAAATGTAATGTATCTCCTAAAAATGCTTACGCTAATCGACACGCCACTATGAATTCTCATTGAGTGGAAGAATACATTGAACTCTTTTTTATAAGTTAATTATTTGTCATAACCAGAGAGAGTCTATGTTGTAGGAGTATACCTGTGCTTGCTGCTGCCATAGCCGTTCTAGGAGGACGCATTTACGAGTACATCCATATAACAGGCTCTAATAGATCTTTGAAGCTATGCGGCAAGCTAGGGGTGAACGAAAAATAATGTTTTCTTTCAAAGTACATATATATCATATTGTACGCCAATTAGCGTGCAATATGAAAGGGTGACGCCCGAAAACGGTTCTATACGCCGAACGTCGTACTGACAGCGCGAAGCACCATTGTCCGTCGTGCCGGGCGCGACTAACGAACCACTAGAGATAACGAATTCGCCCCAGCGTAAATAATGCCGGCGTGGTTGACATAATAGCGCCAAGTACGTGGGTCAAAGTACGAGGAAAAGTGCGACTGTGTTTATGAAAAGAAGGGGTCGACGCTGTTTTTTTTATTTTCTAATCCTGACAAGCCATCATTATCTTTGTTTTGGTTGTCAGATCAGTGGGGGATTAATAAATAAATTTTGTTAATTAATAACGAGTACCTGTAGTTTTAAAAGAAAATTCAAAATACAAGATGAAGAAACCCTCTGAAGATTAAAAAAAAATCTTAAACAGTTTTTTCTAGTTCATTTGGCTATTAACAAAAACGAACTAGAGACGGTACATGACGGTAAGTGATCGATCACTGATCATCGCTGCCCATTTAACTATGGTGAAGTTTACCATATATGTAAATATTTTCAACGATGCATATCTGTTTAATTACAGTAGGACTACAGGAAAATCGTCAAGTTTCATGTAGTTATACGAAACGGCTTCTATTAACTTACCGTCGATCACGAAAAAGCGCCATCAGAATTCACCCCTAGTATTAATATGAATGACTTGCCATTTATCGATCAGCGATCACAAAGCGTGCTTCGAATTTTTCTAGTCACTGATTCTAGGGGGTGATTGGTAGCGACCCTACCGGTGAGTGTTAGTGAGGTTTGAATCTTAATTAACGAACAATGTGTGAGTTATGTAATGAACATTTTGTTATTGTTTCGTTCAGATCTGGATTTTTTCTACCTTTGCGATGAAGGCTTAAGTCTTAAACCACTTCTTAATCAACCACGCAAATTGTAAAATTTAATTTAAAAAAAATCTAGATAAACTACCTATATTTGTTTCAACTTTTCGCACCCACCTGACTGAAGAAGCTTGCCTATTAACGGCACACCTATTACACGTCAAATCAAAACTTTATATAGTCCAGGAATTTTAGATTTTATCTGCGGAATAATTCCTAGTGGGCTGAATTTTTGTATACACCTTTATTATGATATTGTAATGATGATGTGAAAAATCGACATTGATATCGTGCCGGCTAAAAAAGTTATAGGGGTCCAAACGTCACGAAAATCAGTTTTTCGCAAATATCTCGCGATCTATTGCTCAGAGGTCAATAATGGTTTCATAAAAGTTGTTTGTCGTAAAATTATCTACAAAAAAGGTCCCTTGCATTTTTCTGTACAATTAACCGTTTTTGAAATAGAGACTACAACGCACTCACATATGGTATTGTATACCGTACGGCGCATACCAAGGCATAAACCCTATTGTTTGTTTTTTTCCCTTTTTCGTTTGTGTGTTTTTTGTTAGTATGATGATCTACATATAGAAATATAAAGGACTTGTAATACTAGTACAGTCAGGAAAATAGGAATATCAACTATAAAAAACTAAGTGGCAATTTTTTTTGTCACTTTATAACTCAAGAACGGTCTCATCGATCCAAACCAAGTTTTCAGGGTTTGTACAGACTATTTAGTATATATTTTATGTGAAGTTTGAACAAAATCGGTCGTTCACTTTATACGTAGCGAAGCACGTACCGGGCCGCTAGTAATGATAAAGATATGCTATGTCCAGTGACGTTTGGACCCCTATAACTTTTTTAGCCGGCACGATATCAATGTCGATTTTTCACATCATCATTACAATATCATAATAAAGTTGTATACAAAAATTCAGCTCACTAGGAATTATTCCGCAGATCGTGGATCAAAATTGCTAAAATTACTGGACTAATACCTAATTCATACCTTAAAGCTACGTTGAAGGAATACGTACCTGATAAGTCATTTCTAAGCAGCCCAGCAACGTAATCTCTGGAGTGCTTCATTTCGACGTCTCATGTGAAAGCAATAACCGCCCGCCGGCGATTGGTCCACGTCTTGAGCCCGGCTGGCTCTGGGAACTATGTATTGGTAGAACTAAGTACTAACTGGTAACGGTGGGTTATACTGAGCGATTCAGTTATTCTACGACCTACGAGTAATATTGGAAAGAGAAAAATATGGGTTTTTTTCGTCAAAGGCGTGTGGTCCCAACGATTAGTCCCACTGGTAGAACCGCGGGCACCACCATGGGTCTGTGATCCCACTGCATTGTGCGCTGGGTACACGCGCCCCCCTAGTTTATCCATGATTCTTGTACCCCTAGTCCCACTGATTTTTCCCAAAGGCAGGACTTTTTAATTGTATGTGTATTTGAATTGAACATGCTCCGTAATTACCGATCGGAATGTTGTACAGGTGTAAAGTTGCTATCAGGAAAGACAATGTAGTAATTTTTTATCTCCAAGAAAAATCATGATCCTGCCGTCATTCCGAAATTCACGCGACCGGATCCGCTGGCAGAAATCTCCGAAAGTAGTGGACTGATTTTATCTGTAAGAAAGAGTCCTCCTCAGAGGATTTTTTTTATACCAGAACAAAATACGACTGATTCGTTCTACGTCAAGGGAATTGCGAAACTAAACCAATAAATGCGATTGAATCTTGTTAATTTCAAACTCCCGCTATGAGCAAACCTTTAGATTCAGAATCAAAATTGCAGTTTGCTCAATTCGCCGCTGAGTTTGACAGTTAATAATAACCCGCGCGGGAATGGGCGGGCCGCCATTGCCGTAACGTTCCAATCAACGCAGAACGTACAATTGCGATAACTGGGAAATGTTCAGGCACTGTATGCCCTTTGAGAATTTAGGTAGAAACGGTAAATCCTGTATAGCCTGGACTGTTACGAGATGTATTGAGAGGAATGTAACCAGTTTGAGTAATTAGCTGAAGTCAATAATACAACTTGTTTGACTGACCGTGTAGCTTCAGCTCTCTTGTGTTATTGTGTTAATGCGTTTTGTACCTACGCTATTATAAATATAAATAATAATTTATGTTAATCACAGCATTGCCTTATATGCGATCTTTTCCGAACCTAATAAATTGTATTTTTTGTTTCAGGTACGGTAACATCCCTCTACTCTTGAAGTGCTAATTGGTAGCATCAGTGCCGTCAAAAGTGCGGCAAAACTTCGTCCACATTTTAAGTAAGACCTGCTTAGTTGTGTTCGTTAGCATTTTATTATTACCATGTCCGAAGATAAGAAGGAACGGACTAGAAATTCTCATTAATCATTCCTGATATGAGACAGAAGAATTTAATATAACTAGTAGCTTCATCTATTTGATAGCATTCCTCTGTTACATAACGTCGTACCTATTTTAATTCAAACCACTACTGAGACGCCGCAATTTCTCCCTCTGACTAATTAATCCAGTGTGTCGCTCGAACTTAACTGTAACTCCATTACAAACGCTTTAAAGTTTTGCGCTTTCTCACGACTGACTCACACATGACTCAGGCGACTTGAAACACTCAGCTTTATGAGAATGCCACCAAGATAAAAATCCGGCGCCATTTTAATCCTACATAACATTTTTAAATTAATGAGTCTGTCATATCGACCATTTCGCAAAACGCAAACACTCAACGTCGCTTCTGAGAAAAAAACAAGTTTCTTGCGTGAAATATTAGACACTCTTTACCGGAGCGGGCCTGTAGTCCACTGTAATCTGATACATTTAAGTTCCCAAAAAAAGTTTTAGTCGATTAATTCATTCTCACCCGATTAATCTTTCGGAACACGTAATCGATATGGCGTTTATCGACCGATCTCAGTGCATTCGATTGTTTTGGTCGCGCTCCGTCGGCGTCTTTGCAATAAACTCGTTACCGCGACGTGATGGCAATAAACGAACGTGCGAGTCCCGGGTTGGCCTGGTATTTTGAATTTCGAATGGAGCGCATGGCTCCATTATTGCCAATCGCAATTTGAACTTTGAGGCTTGGGAATAAATGTCGCGAAGAAGAAAATGTTGTTCCATATTTGAATACGGTTATCGATGCTGCATTATGATCGTATCACAGTACAACCGCCGACGCAGTGTGGGAATCGATCCAAAGATATACCGCCCGACTTGGTCAATATCGAGATAAGTTTTCTTTTATTTGCCAGCAAGTAGTTTCGTACAACGGTGTTTAAAAACTGATATCGTGTTTTACAGGTCGTGGGTTGGTAAAAAGTGTTACAAAGAATCTCAACCGTCTAAAGTTACCCGTGATCGTGGCAAAGAGATAAAGATAAAAAGCGGTGTTAAAAAAGCCCGGACGGTATGGACGGCTCGAAGCGAAACTTAAAAGTGGACGGTATTGTTGGGATCTTTTGAGCGCAGGTGTGGCAGAAGCTGAACGATATTTTTTGCAGTTTAACTTTCTAATCGGTGACCTGGTGGAAATCGACAAGTACATACTTAGTCTCGAAATGATTCGAATTTAGAAAATGTATGCACTAAAGTTAAGCTATTTTATAAAAGTCATGTTTTGAAGACCTGTAATGTATGTAGGGGAATTTCTTTAATGAGGAATGAATTACGTTGAATGGATCATTACTTGCAATAGCCTCATACTCATACTATTAGTATTAGTCCATACTAATGAGGGAGCACTTAGTGTTACTGGAAATGTTTTAAACTCATAAGCTCACGGATGAACGTATAAGACCGCCATATTTAATTCCCTGTGATGATTTTCTGGTGCAGTAAATAAATAAAAAATATTTCAAATGTCATTGCGAATATTAAATCAAATGTTTATGCAGCTCCAGTGGAAATTAAATTAATCGTATAAGGCAATCGTTATTGGCTTTAATGATATGACTTGCATCGTAAATTAAAATCCTTGGTACTCTTTTAATATTTTTATTTTTCTGTCCACGGATGAGTTATGTGGATTGCATCAGCTTTAAAGCAACGTGACGGTGATGCAATAGGGCGAGCCAATGATGACGGTATCGAACGTGGTATCAGCAAATAATTGTAATAAATAACCAGGCAACGCCCCGTTGGCATAGTGGCTTTTGTATCGAGTGAAGGATATTGATTTTTATATTGCTTAAGCTGTTCAATAGTCGCGAATTTATGCCTATTCAGTTGGTGGAACATCTGACAGAACGCATTCTATCAGATAAGAGGCCGCTGCCAAAAAACCAATGATATCGTTTGCTACAGACTACAGAATAATTTGCAATAATATGTTCGTCGAGTTTCTTGCCGATTCCTCGCCAGTAACTGCCTTCCGAACTGGCCGAGTCATTATTCTGTAGATTTTGACGATTTATAAGTGCTTCTATGAAGCCTATTTAAATATTATTTTTTTTGAGTTTTAGTTCGTATTCAGAAAGTTTTGCATTACCTAAACACTTCGACTGAGTGCCAACAATGGCGCTAAGCAATTGCCTTTCGCAGTACAAAAACACACTCATTACAATACTATTTCAACGTCTTAATTTGCAACTGTAATACAGTGGAACAAAACAAAATATTTTTTCAATTTGTGAAATGCGAGTGAATTCTATCCGCCCTCCGTGGAGGGATCGCCTCTATAAATAAGATTGCTGGGTCAAATGACTCCATTCCGTGTTATTATTGCCGCCAGTTCCTGCCCGATGGATTTTTACGAACGTCCGGGATAAAATGATAACAGAACAGGATAAGGGCGCCATTAATCATCCCTGTGGTTTAAGCTTGTGCTTGATAAAGTGCAGATTTGTTTTGGATAATGTTTTAACATTAATCCAGTGCATAATTATACTGTAAGAGGCATATATTTATAGACGATGTCAGATTTGATTTTTGTGAAGTTGTTCTTTGTGCTAGATTTAGCTGTATCTGAGCCGCTTATAAAAAAATTGGCCAAGTGCAAGCCGGACTCCCGCACTGAGGGTTCCGTACAAATTATATTTTTGTCGTATTAAAAAACTGCTGAATAGATTTCGTTCAAACCAATTTTCGTTGGTAGTTTTTATGGTAATGTACATTATATAATTATTTCAGTTTTATCATCTTCTTATTTTAGAAGTTACAGGGGGGGGGGACACACTTTTTTCCACTTTGGAAGGGTCTGTCACGCAAAGTATTCACTTTAGAAAAAAGTGATCTTAGAAACCTTAATATAATTTTTAAAGACCTATCCATAGATACCCCACACGTATATGTTCAATGAAAAAAAATATTTCGAGTTTCAGTTTTGACTATGGGGACTCCCCACTTTTTTTATTTTTTTTCTATTTTCGTGTGAAAACCTTGTTGCGGTTCACAGAATACATCTACTTACTAAGTTTCAACAGTACAGTGCTTATAGTTTCGGAAAAAAGTGGCTGTGACAGACTGGCGGACAGACAGACAGACAGACAGACAGACATGACGAATCTATAAGGGTTCCGTTTTTTGCCATTTTGGCTACGGAACCCTAAAAAAGAACTAATTTATACTGACGTAACGTTCGACGAAAACCGTTAGTAACAATATTGTAGTATAAAAGATGTACTAAAAACTATTCGGTTTATACTCGCAATTTATACTTTCCATTGGCTTCGAATTGAGTGCCTGATTTTTTGACAATAAGTATATTTTATTGGCAATGTCCGACTTTCATATTCCGATATCATAGATCTCTGCCTTCGTCGTAAATCACACTCAACCTTTATGGGATGTATTTATGGGTTACATCATGTCGTGAAAAGTGGGATCTCAATATATTTACTATTATGGACGTTGACATTCATGTTTTACTGATATTCGCGATAAAAGGCTGCGGTACAAGGGTAAAGATGGATGGGAAGTAAATATATCCTAGAAGATTCACAACTTCACAAGGCACTGTTTAGCGTAGCATACGGTCTACTAGTCTTTTATTGGTAGTTTTTATTTTCGTGCTCGTACGAGTTAATTATGTACCATTTATTTTTATGATTGAACGTTTTGATCAATCAGATGCACAAATCATTAACATACATTTAGTGAAAAAAGGCAAGTCATGCATTTCGTCGAAATAATTTTAGTGGATTTCTTTAAATATCTTTCGTTTTTCAGTTGTTAGTATAAGTCTGATACGGTATTTCTTTTTTTAAATTAGCCACAACAATATATATGACTATATTATGTAACAGTAGTATTTCTGCGCCCAGCAATAGCTACGAGGCTAATCGAATCATTTAATTAATTAGATGTTCTGTTGTGGGGCAATCAGTGTAGGTACTTGAATGCCAGGATTAATGCGCCCATCCACCCGTGCCGATGCAACAGTCAATTAAACTAGCTAATAATATAAACAGAACTACGAGTAGACTCCGTGAAGATACCGTGACGAATGTATTTAATTGTATAAATAAGCTAACACAGACTAACGCCGGTTATAGTGGTAAAGAAAACGATTTTAGATGTGTGAGGTAGGCCTCTCGATTATTCTTTCGAATCTATTTAACTATTTACCGAATTCATAACAGTTCTACGGGCAGGAAAAGTTTATAACTACTATGTGAATCATTTCACACTGTAGTGCAAAATATCAAAATCATGCAATACTCTTATTTTATACATTACTAGATCGTGCCACTGTAAATAACAATATTTATTAAATATCTCTCTTTACCTTGACGTCTCTATATGATAATTGATATAATGAATTTGATAAATGATCTATTATTAAGAAAACATCATTTTATACAATTAACTTTATCCAGGGGTGCAGAAATCCAACAACCCCTCTACGTCATAGCTTCATAGATGGATAGTTCTATACCTTTAGGTGTCTTTATGATTATATTTATATCTGCTTAAATGAATACCATGAGGATATATCACAAATTGAGACATTATTTCCTACAATTAACGTTTAACCGGGTGTGCAGAAATCGCCAACCCTTTTTAAATGCAACAGTGCTGACTACCTACGTCACAGCTTCAAAGGTCGATACCTTTATCTGTCTATATGCTTATATCTGATATAGTTATCACCATACTGATCTTCCACAATTAAACGTTATTTCCTACAGTTAACGTTTTACCGGGGGTTCAGAAATCGCCAACCCCTCTTCGATGCAACAGTGACTACCTACGTCACGACTTCATAGGTCGATCTTGCTCGGCGGTTTGTAACGACCAGTTTGTGAAGAGCTCCGGCATCAAGGAACTTTGTTAGCGGTAACGTGAGAGGAAGGATTTTTTTGTGCAATTTTCACCCTCGCTCGTCCCCTTTCCAATTATTTTTGACACTAATACCCTCTTTATTTCGACGGCTGTTTAACACTGACTGCTTTACGTGCGGTCGTTTGGTTTTAACTATCATTTACATAATTATTTAGTTTTCCAGACATTCTCACTTTCTGCACTGACTCTATCTATTTTAAAAGTATTTTTTCTTTTTGACATTTTGAACAAACTACTTTCAATGTCTGATTTTCCCATGTCTTTTGTAAGAGACTTTTATAAAATGAAAGTGTCTACATAATTATTAAAAAATGGATATAAAATATTTCTAAGAGTAAATGATGACGCAGAAGATCGAAATCGAATCAAAATGTACATATATATGTTACATGAAAGAAAGAAAGTTTAATGTTGCAGGTCAATTCCTTTGACTATCGTATAGATAGGGTACCTACAGCACAGATCTCATTCTAGTGAAGGTGAACAAATGGATTTTGAAAATTGTCAACCAAAATGTTACTCATTTTCGAATATCCACAAACATCAAAGCTCAAACTTCGCCACTGCATGTCAGCATGTCAACCACATTCTTACTCATTGCAATGAAACCTTTTTGTTGATTTTTTTATTGCCATCAAATAGCTCCGAACATCAAAGCCCAAACATCATTGCTGCAGCCATAACATCGCTGCAGTAAGCAAGCAACATCCACGGGCCCGCTCGCCAAGGCAGGGCGGGTCAGGCTACGCTGGTCCGGGCGCGGGCTCAGCGCGCAGCCTCCGCGCTATCGACCGGCCGCGCCCGGACCACGTGCTCCATTCACCGGTGCATCGCCACGTGCCGGGTACTTACTATCGGGGTTTTTTAAGTTCCGAATTGTCTGGAAAATAAAGTAGATTTATGGTAAGATTGACGGCGCTGGATTAGCAGTTTGATGAAAAAAAAAAGCAGGTTGATAACCTCCTTGGTCTAAAAATTGTTTTTTTTTTGTTTTAAGAATCGCCGTATAATAAAAGCTAAAAGCGCAAAAACTTTCATACCTCATTTATTCACAGAAAATGTCTCAACAGACTGCAATAGTCTTGTGTAATCTGTGTAAAGAATAAACTTGGCGCCCGACATGGGGCTGATTTCTTAATTAAATATCCATTTTATTCGTCCCTTTTATTTCTCTTCGCTGTCGGAAAGCTTTTACTAAAATTTATGTAATGGAGCTGTGCATCAATAATGATAATTTACACGAAAACCGAACTACTGACCCACTTGGCGTCGAGTGCGTAACATTTCTCCGAACCCCACTAAATGGTATGATAACACAGCTCTGGAATTTTCAAAAAAGATGTTTCTTACGTGTCTTAAGTTATAAGTAAATGTAATAAATATGAGTGGATTTGATACTTCGGTAGGGAAAACAAAAAATATTTACAAAAATGTTAATATATTCTAAACGAATTGATTACATTATTAGGGAATCCGCCTGAATCAGTATTTTGGTTAAGTTAACATTATATTATATCTCCGTTAAAAAAGAACATAAACATTTTCTTTTCTTATGTTCAAACAAACCCGTTTCATAAATGTTACAGTGAAGTTTGAATATGAGAGTATTATATTATATAACTTTAAACTTCCGCGTTGCATTATAATTATTTAACATTACAACGGGACTAAACGCGTTTAGTCCCGTTGTAATGTTAAATAATTATGGGAGTATTGTTTTGTTTTGGGTAACCCCAAAACAATACTTCCATATTCAAATGCCATAGCTTTCAAACTTTTCGCGCGCTCCCATTACGCATGCGTGTTGCGTAACCGTTATTAATTTTAACAGGCCTGATGAAATATTGGAAGTGGCCAGTGCTTCTTAATTAGGCCTGAGTTTCGTTTTTTACTGGGTATACGAGTATTAGCCGGGCATGTTCGGATGCTGTGAAATCATAGATTTAATTAAATCGTAAAATATGACCTGACACCACAAAACTGTGGCATTATTTTGATTGGCGTGACGTACGCTGGTAGCTATAAGGTTACATTCGAAGTGAAGGGACAGTCGCTTCACATAACATGGCCTCTGTTAGAGTGGGTCGAAGTATGGCGAGGGCACCGATTTGAATCCTATGTGTGAAATTGTAATGGTGTTGGTAGGTCCGGAATAACAATGAGCGGCGTTGTATTCCGAACACGGATCGTTTTGAATACACGTGCTTATGGAGATTTCGAATGCGGTTACGTTGTGAAGTTTGATTGTTTAGTTTTGCCAAAATATATTTTAAAGTTTATTTGCTTATTGAAACATTGTTTTATGAAGTAAGTGCTGGATTATTTGTGGCATCCCTACTTCACACAGTAGAAACACAAATGCAACCGGTATTTGTGTAAAGTTGTTTCTGTTGTTTGTTGTGTTTGTAAATAAATAACACGATTTTGTAAGGATTGGTATTGAATTGAGCAAAAATATGTTTGTATTTTGTTCTGAAACCTTGATACTCTCTGTTAAATAAGTTGAAAAAGGAAAAAGAACAATTTTCAAAGAAACCACGATTTATTTTTATCGCTTCGGGGAAGAACGCGCTTTAAATCACGTAGTAGGTGGTTCCTAGTTATGAAATAAGGCGTAAGTTACCGTCGAAATTTCATGTGTTTGTTGGTAAAGATAGTATGATTTAACATTCCGTAAAACAAATATAAGATAATGCATAATATGCTTTATTATCTGTTAGTGGTTCTCATGTAGCTATGTAGGTATTTAATTTTTCGTATTTGCAGCCAAGACTTTTTCAAAGTCTATGCCATGTCATTCTTTACTCTTATAATTTAGATTATTGATAAAGGATCCATTTGATAACTAACCGGGAAATTATGATTTCAAAAGGTCGATTCGTACATGAAGTGTCTCAAAATATCCATTCGATACGAACACATTCATTCTTGATTACGCGTTTTCAAAGGCAAATATTAAATGAGGCAAAGCAAAGGCGAGGGTAAAAGGTACGTATCTCCCATGTTTTCCTGATTCGGTTGTTTTGGAACGTGAAAGAAAAATGACTTTCCATGTTATGTCCACATCATTAGTTCCACGGTACACTTCGTATGTAGATGGCGTTACTGCGCTTTTTACCTGTGAACACACTAAGAAGTAGCAGCGGTGAGGAAACTTTGACTTGGTTAAGTATCTGATGATATCAATCATCTGAAAAATAATGAAGTGACATTAAGGAATCAATCTAAGAAGTGTAGATGTTAACCCACCAGTTTCCTCGACTATCAAGGCACGAGTGCAACACCGTCAGGTTTTTTAGACAATAATTGGGTCCTTCTAAGACCTTCATCATCATCATCATCAGCCTATCGCAGTCCACTGGCCTCTACTCTCAGCCCGATCCTCGGCGATCTATAAGACCTTATTCCCGCATAAGTTTTCAACCCGCCGACTGTACCGTACCACGGTCGATCAATAGGTAATATGCACTCTCCTGGTATGCATTCAAGATAGAATGACCACTAAAACAATATAAATATAATTACTTTATGTACGCTGTCTTTCTGTGTAGTAATATTAATTTAGCAGTAAGTTCTCAGCGCGCGCCGCTGCATAGATGGCGCTGCCATCTCGCGGGATGTTGAATTAAATGAGATGTCCCAGAAATGTATGAAGCCTCGGCCTGGACCATGTACGCTATACCTAAATATAGGTGAATAAGTGTACTACAGTTTTAATCACTCCAATTCTTATGGAAAATCTTAGTTTTTTGGCTGAAACAATAAATTAAAAGAGATATTGAGAGAAAAGACAATATTGCAACTCAGTACAATATGGCGGAGGACGCATTCATAGAGTAAAGTAAATATACCAAGACGCATCTTTGAAACTTGAATGACGTTTATGTCGTTTATTCGTCAGTTTATTTTTGTTTTGACAGTATGCAGTTTATTTCACAAAGTATTTATATTTTTAGGATACAAACGACCTAAAAAGGCTGGGGCCCAAAGCTGTAAATCCCAGTAAGATAAAAATTACAGTTGCCATCTTTACGAAGTAAAGTGAACAAATAAGTATTTGATTTTATTTTCAATCCACTAAACTACGGGCCAAAAATATTTTATTGTATTTTTAATGGAAAGAGCAATATTTTACCGATTTTTTGGCACCACGTACATGGTGCGGGCCTGGGATGGGACATCTCTTTTGCGTACTAGGGCACCGGCTCCCGCCCACTACTGCAATCAGAGAGCGTCGCGGCTCGTGTGTGCTTTGGCTAGTTTTGAATTTGTCTAGTATTATTAAGATTATTGCTATTCAATGTATAAGAAAGTGTTCTTACAATTTTCACCAAATGACACTTTAAGTAAGTTGAACTTAAGGGCTTTTTGAAACTGAAACGAGTGTGTAACGCACGAAGTAATCTTTTACAATTTTCTTACCTCAAAAGAAGAAAATTTGTAATATAAACAGCATTAAAAATATTAGTTGTTTCTTCCTGCAATTGACCATGTATAAAACGTTCGTATACTTATTCCAACATTGTGAAGGGCTAGCGCTGGTCTTGTGGTCAGAGACCCTGGCTGGCTACAAAACAACGGGCTGCGGGCTCGAATCCCGCTATGGTCAAATGTTTGTGTGATGAATGAACATCGGCATTTGTACTAGAGATACGCCTGCTAAAAAGTACTTAAGTATGTATATACGTTCCCTTATCCCTACTACATATCTATAGTACGAGCTGCGAGCTCAATTTGGGGCTAGGCAATTGTTGTGTTAGTACAAGGAAATTATTTTCTTAATCAAACATTTAGTCAAGTTCGTCAATGTCAAAACTTCGCAAACGGTCGCGACAGAACATGACCCCATGCGTAATGTCGTTCACCTATCAGCTGTTGGCCGGACGCCCCGTTGAGTAATCAACTAATAGTGTTTGATTTTATGCGTCTAGGCTTGCGCACATTAAGCGAGAAGGATTTGGCGGCTTCTCAAATATCCCAGATTTGTTCCAGGATTATCAGTAAAAGACAAGGTTAGGTTTATTAAGAAAATATTTTTTGACAGGCCTGTTGGTCGAGTGGCTAGAGACCCTGGCTACAAAACAAAGGGTCGCGGGTTCGAATCCCGCTAGGGGCAAATGTTTGTGTGACGAACATCAGCATTTGTACTCGAATCATGGATGTCTATCCGTTCCTTAGCAAACATAATATAAACTTCGAGCTTAGTTTAGGGCTAGGCACTTGGGAATGGTACAATTATGTTTTGTGAAATGTTCAGTCTGTTCACAGCAAAACTTCGGCGTCCCCAGATGAAGGGTTATGCCAATAGTTATCACGCTAAAATTATTAAAAAAAACGGTTATATTGGCATGGCAGGATAATATGCCACAACGACGACTCGATTCACACACGTAATTCGCGAATAGTCCCTAACACTTGATTCTACTTCTAACCAAGACAGGCACGCTAATCCGGCAAGATAGATCTTCCAATTAGGCTACCTTGAAATCGTATTAATTTTTATTGGAGACTTCCCACGGTCGAGACGAGTTGCTGTCTGAAATGTTATCTCTACGCACTTCTAGTGAATTCAATCGAACTAAAAAACTAGTTTAAAAGATAAGACTTATAATACCAAGATCGTGGCTTCCTTTCGGAACTGTCGTAGGAAACATTTATAAGAGGTAATGTCCCATTAAACGTGGATGTTCTTCCTTCGAGGTAGGTCGACTGAGTACGTTTTATGGATAGTAACATAGGTAAAGTTAGCCATAATTACCTACTTTGCTTCCTAGACTTTTTTTTGATGCGTGAGAATTTAAATTGCTTTATCCCGGTTTTCTTATATACATATTTCGAAGCAGCCTTTTGTGGGTTCCCATAATACGTAGTCTTATGATGTCAAAGTTATTCAAAATAATTGGGAATTACAATGCATTGCAATTTTTCTTCACATTGTATATCCGATTTGGCAGATGAGGCGAGAAGCAAGGTACACACCACAACTCTCTTGGCAATTTTAATGTAGTGGTTTGTCCATTGCACACACACACACTTTCTCGTAGTGTGCATGTTTCCTTACGATGTTTTCGTTCACCTTACAGCTGGTATGAAATTACGCACATAGATTTTTAATAAACGACGTGTCTGACCGAATTTGAACCATCGACCTCACGTATGTGAAGCGGCTCTCTTACCACTAAGCTTCCTAGCTGCTTACGTGGAGTCAGGTTACGTAGCACGTAATCCTCATCTATAACAATAACAGCTCTCCGGCTATAGGTTATAATAGCAATGATTAACCAACCACTTTGGACACATAATGGCTTTTACGTGCTTTCAATGCCCGCTAACTCCCGGATAGAACGGAACAAAATATAAGGACTGAATTCTATTTCGAATCACAAAATCCTTTCACTAATTTTGTTTCATAAAAGTTATCTAGTCAATAGAAAGTTACGGATGACCTCACATTTATAAGCGAAAACTATTATTTCCTACTGAGTATTAATAATTTTATTTCTATTGTAATTACCAATATACGAGCAATTTCCTGCTTAGAAGCTACTTAAGAGATATTGAAAAGATGTTTATTGAATTTCTTAGTAAACAGGGTTCTCCAATCCCAACTAATATTATAAATGCGAAAGTAACTCTGTCTGTCTGTCTGTCTGTCTATCTGTCTGTCTGTTACGCTTTCCCGCTTAAACCTCGCAACCGATTTTGATGAAATTTGGTACAGACAATCTTTAGACCCTGAGACAGAACATAGGCTACTTTTTATTTCGAAAAAAAGACATCCACGCGGACGGAGTCGCGGGCGGCCGCTAGTAGCTTATATAAACTCCCATACGCCGTTGACCGCTTCTGGAACGAAGCGATGGCTTTATTAAATTCTCACAGACCGGCTCGCCGCGCCGCTCGGGAACCCTTTAAACGACATTAGTTCCGTAGATGCCACTAGAATAGATGGCGAGGGTCGGTGAAAACAATACATTGATGTATGTGTAGGACATGTTTGTATAATCTATCAATTACTATTATAATATAGCTGGAGAGCTCTTTTGTTTGTTTGAACGCGCTAATCTCAGAAAGTGCTGGTTCAAACTGAAAAAATATTTTTGTATTGAATAGTCCATTAGTCGAGGAAGGCTATGTGTTCGGAAACCGAAATGCACGCAGGTCGCAGACGGAGTAGCGAGCGGCCGCTAGTGTATGTAAAAAAAATGGCGATGGAAGGCAATGATCAAGTGAAGGCATGGACAATGCACATGTACCGGGGAAGCAAAATCAGGCCACAACCTTGATGCCTTGCTTCACTTTCAAGATAGGCCTAATCTGGTAAACATTGCGGTATCAGAATACGTGTAGAGCAGGCTCAATTGGTTTGGATAGACTAAGGAGAATCTGTGTTGTGCTTCGAAAATGAGTGTAGACTGCAGTTTGTTATTTAACTTTCTAAGCATGAGGTGCGAGTAAGGTCCTCTTGTCTACCAGAAATTACATCGTCAACGATATGAAGTTGCCAGTCGCTTAAAGGTTAAGGTCTAACTATAAATTAAATAAATTATAATAATTTGTTCATTATTCACAATATGTTCACAATGTTAGAAATTCTGATTCAGTAGCTACAGTACTATAGCCAGCTCATTCCCGTAAGCAAGGGTCGCGACCTAGGCGAATTAGGCCAACAAGCACATTCAAAAGGAACCCAATTAGAGTCCTCATTTAACGCCGCGCTATCGGGAAATTGATCACGCATTATTTCATGCGATTCATACTCTTATGAAATAACAGGAGAATCCAGGCCATTTTAATGATCATGTATGAGGCAAAAATTAACGCTATATTTTGTTTTATGAATAAAATAGTATATAGGGTTAGGACGTTGCATACATCATAAAAGTTATCTACTTATTTTAAGTTTTGTGTATTCCTTACGGTTTTCCACGTTTTAGTATAATTTTTGAATGTTATGATCACTCATATCATAAAACAATGATACCATGAGAGCTTTTATTGTATAAACATTCCGTAAATAAGCGTTGTTCTACTCTATTAGAATGCCCTACGTAGAATTGAATACAGTCAAATTAGACACTAAGAAAATGACCCGATGGTTAGTGTTGAGCATCATCTTATCCAGCCTTGGACACAGGGTGGGGACAACCAATACATCTCCTGGGACTATTTTTGAGTAAATAAAAAAAATGTTTAATAAGGCACCTTATAGATCTGAACTAGGGTGAAGTAAGCGCCCCAGCTTGCCCCAATGTGGCTACGCCCACGGTGTTGTGCTACAATTAAGTCGATTTAAACGTTAGCAAGCTGAAATTCGGTTCACGTAAAGACCGTAAAGTTAACCCCATGTTAGCTATTCGGCAGTTCTTTTTGTTCACTAACACTATAATAGGGTTGTGCATAGTATGCACACGGGCAGCAATGTGCGATGTGCAATGTGGCTTTTCCACCGTGTGTTCTGGAATGTGCATGATATATGAACTTCTGTTCAGTTTCGTTTTAGTTCTTTTTTCGTGCAGCTTTTCTCATTTCTGTGGAGAATTTATTTGTGTCATTTTTACGATTTTACGTCGTACTGGTTTTAACCCGCAGCTTTGCTCGCGTAATCAAGATTCCTGTTCTATCCCATGGGAGCATTTAATCGGAATATTGATTTATCCCGATTCTATCACCTAAGTACCTGGTACCCCATACATTGCCTGCTACCAAATTTGATTCAAATTGGTTCAGTAGGTACTTTCCACGTGATTGACATGCAAACATCCTGTCAATCAAACCTTCTTAGTATGATTAGGCTTTTGGTACCGGTATTATCATCATGTTTCATAATTTTGTATAACGTTTCGTCCGCAGTGATTTCTCACTATCTTCTTTTTATACCCCTATAAGCTGAAGTATCGCACATATTGGGTTGAGCTAAAAGCAATATGTTAATATTAGGAAATATTATCCCTTTATTGAAAGACAGGAATACGTCAGTAGGCGCGACAAAGATGACCTTCAAGTTATTGAAAACTGATTGATAACGTCGGGGTGGATGACGCGTTCTTGTCAATAATATAATATTGGCGGGAAAATCTTATAATACACTATGCTTGTCATTGAAATCTTTAATATAGCATCCGTCATGTGCTCTTGCGTTTCCCCAACAGGTGAATTATATGCCCCTTTCTTCATTACATATTACTATCATGACAATGATTAATTGGAATTATTTTCGTCGGACAAGGTAAATTCAATCATGCGTATGGTTTTGGAGAGGCACCCCAATCAAATAAGAAAATTACTAATGTATTTTCAACGTTCGCGTTCTGACGAGCTCAGTTTTTTTCTATCTCCAGTTTCGTGGCGCCAAAACAAACACCAAAACTTAAAACGCCGTGTTGTTTTTCCAACCGCTTATACCACGTTCTACCTTTCCGCTATAAAAACTCACCGTGACATAAAGTGAAATGCAATATGGATAGTATTGAGTTTTGGCGTAGGCAGTGACTCCGGTGACCTAGTGATCTAGTTGGCGGGTGCGGTCAGCCGCGGATGTCCGGATATTAGCTGTGCCGTGGAAGATAGAGCGCATCTGGTCTTCTCTGGCGTAAATGACGAAAAAATTCAGATATACATAGGAAAAGACAATGTTAGACAACTATAATTCATTTATTTGAAGAATAAACATAGGCTTTTCCTATGTATATTCTTACATGTGTAATAATTAAATAAATTTAAATTCATTTATCTCACTGCGACATATTTTCAAAAGACGGTTGGGCGTAAAGATTGGCCAAGCCGTAGCCGAAGCAAAGTTAGGACGAAGTTCTATTTAATCTTTTAATGTAAGCTATTGCAAGGCTTCTGAGCCTTTACTTAATTAAACACTATAAATCAATCGTCCCGTTTACTTTAACTGAGCATCCATCTGGCAGTTATTGATACCCGTCGCTAGTACAACGGCGGACCGGGCGCCCGGATATTGGCTGCGGCGGGAATGTAGCAGATCGCGTGAAATCGATCATTCCGCATGGTCTTAGTGAATTTTATTATAAATATTTTTAATGGCTTTTATGATACAAATTCTACCAATGCCAATGGTCCCAATAGTTTTTTATATGAACCAAAACTTCTTGCTTGCTCGGACAGCTTTTCATCGACATTCCATTCAAGGAAAAATCGATATCTCAAACTTGATTCAAAGCAATACACTTTATAGAATGAAGTATAAATCGCTAACCTAATTGCTCAACACTGGATACTTTAGTACCGGGCATAAACACGTCCTCATTTCTAGTTAGCTTCAAGAAAGCTCGTTAAAGTATTTAAAAGACAATAGATGGCGTCGTGTGTCCGTCGGTTAATCAATCAAGTGTGAGGAGCTCATTGTTCGCCATTGTTCAGGCTCCGCTTTCCACTTCATTAGGTCTTGGCGGACCCCATTCGAAATTAATAACAACTGACGTACAATGGCGAGTTGTTATTTTTGTGAAGGTTAATGTGGCATAGAATCGGATTCAGACTTGAAAGGAACGTCCATTTGTAGTCAGTTTATCAATCTTCATCAGTATTTTATTAATCTAATAGCGGCCGCTTGCGACTCCGTCCGCGTGGATTTCTGTGTCCGCATAGTGTTATACTACAACTTAAAGCCTTACTCGTCAAATGGACTATCCAACACAAAAATATTTTTTCAGTAGTTTCTGAGATTACCGTGTTCATACAAACAAACTCTTCAACTTTGTTATATTAGTATAGATCCATACTTAAATATTCAGAACTACGCTATTTTCATATTAACCTTCATGGAACACTATTAATGACACGGTTCTCACTTTGGTCTCTTTGGTGGTAGGCCTATTCTGGGTATAATTTAATTGTATTGTTTTTTTGTTCACAGATTCTGACTACTGGATATTCCAGAATTACACAACGGTGAGTTTTTCCTTGAAATTAATGGATCTTGAAATACTTTTAAAATATAGTGGACAATATAAAATGTCCAGCTATTTTTATACTCCTACTCATCCCCACTGGGCACAAGGGGCTCGTGCCCGGGTCCCACAACAATCGATCGAGGCCCCCAGACCCTGTAGATTACCAAACCAGTGGTCTAAAAGCCCATGTGCGCAGGGCTCCTAATAGATAGAAGGATTAAGTAAAGATCACGCAAGTCGCAAATAGCAAAACCATAGTTATCAAAGTGTCAGCCTAACGCGCGGTTCAAAGCCGGCAGTCGTGTAAGCGTGTAACAGAATCATTGCCGACAATTCAGCGAGTCGCGTCGGTTCAAAGACGCCCGACATTCCTGCACAAAAGCGCGTGCGCAGACGCAATTTTAACTGCGTATATCACTCACTTGGGTTATTGTCACACTTATGGTTGCCAAGTTTTGGCGAAAGTCATGTTAAGAATGGGGTATAAGAATTTAGACTGCCGTTGCTTTTCAACACTTATATTATGTAACGGGACCAAACGCGATATGAATAATGTAGTACAAGGATACTATGCATTTACTGCTTGGCTGCGTTGCAACAATCGCTGTCCCAAGCGGACTTTAGGGGAGCGGATGACGACGACGTATTCCGCAGGTCACTCGCATCTCAATTGGGACACAAAATACAATGTGGTGAAATTGTATGAAGCGCCATAATATTATTTTCTGAATGTAAAAGGGAGGTTAATGAGTAGGGTTACCTCCTGGTAAGTACTGTTTATCCCATCCATAAGACTTGAACAACTACAGGTCGAAGCATACGACCCGCGACATTTTCCATTCAGTTACTTTTATTCTCTCAAAGAGTGACCCCCAACACTTTTTCATTATATGCGATAAACTAATACACGGTTTTAATATCTAATACTAACTGTATTGGCTGAAGGCCTTACGTAGATATTTTCACAAAAACTAACTATACATAATAATGGTATTATGTATAGTTCCCGATGTTCCGTTACTTAATATGTATAGTTCATTTTCATATTTGGGGCAGCCCTGTGACTGATTCCTGTGACGTCTCGTGTCACAGTTGACAGGAGATGGTCTTTGTCAACGCGGCTATTGTAATAGTTTTGTCCCGTACGACGGTTGACGGGTAGATTAACTTGTTGAACATACAGGAACCCTTTGTGATAATAATAATGTTCTCCGCGCCAAGTTGTGGCTACGGTTGCGGCCTATTTACGATCAATCAATTATTTATAATTTAATATGTTAGTGGACAAGACCACAAGGTACACAGGAAAATTGCTTGTTTCCAAAAGTGGCTAAAAACAGGTTCTGGATTAACGTACTTATTGATAATTTGGTGCGAATTTACTTGGTCCTTGTTTTTTTCTGCTAGAATACGCTTTTACGTGCCTTAGCCTACAGGCTTAGCTAAAATGATCAGCGTACCTCTATTATTCTTTGTGAGGGATGACATGCGTGCCAATGGTCTGACTTCATCGGATGCGAATAGCCGTGGGAAGTTGAGTAGGAAATGTAGGAAAGCGTAGGTACCCTAGACTCCGATGCAATGGCCAAGGACGCGACCGGGATAAGCGCTAGGATGATGATGACTCTGTCTGTTGTTACGCAATAAACTTTAACTTGAATCATACTAACCGCATCAAAATCCATAGCTCAGTTTAAAGAAATCAGCAAACATACATAAATTCATACACACACGGTAAGCGACGTGGTAGAAAATTTAATAACGAGTGTGTTTGAAGACATGGTTGCACGTATAAGGAAAAATATTAAAGGTTTCCTTTGAAGAATTTGTATCCTTCTGTAGAGGTCAATTTATTTTTTACACGTCGTAAATTATAACTAAGAAAATGATTATGTGAAGACAGTGTCGATTGGACGGTTCATCCATTTTATTAGTACTTCAGAACTTCTGTTAAAGTATTTTTTTATGACAGTCTGTAACAAGTT